>CM050413.1:24758253-26158538 GCA_027564155.1 Gymnocypris eckloni scoliostomus | reverse complement strand
CTTATAGTCAGTTTGTCTGTGGGGAACCATCAAAATAAAGTGTTAGCATATATTTAGCAGACATACTACTAATATTCTAATGACTGCTAGTTGACATGTAATTGCAGAGTTACTTAACAACATCTGTCTAAAGGGTACCATCAAAATAATCAAACTGATATTTCAATAAAAATAGTTCAAAGCAATCTGATCTGATATCTGATCTTATGGCAGTCTGAGCCATAAATTACTACTATTATTATTATACTTACAAGTGGTCTACACTTACTTTACTACTGAACGTTTTCATAATCTGATACATTTATGGAGTGTAGAGTCAAAAACTGGTAGGAACACATGAGGTGTGAACCAGACACAAAAACTATCCTTAACATATATAGCCTAGTTTGCTTTACATGTAGAAGTCTTAATCTTTGTATTTATATTGTCTTTCGACTTTTAATTTATATAATTTATAAAATATTATTTGTTAAGTGATGTATAACCAAACAACAACAAATTTACATGACACTGCATTGTGATCTTTATTTCTAAATATTAAATTTTCCACACCGTCTTTAAAATGTTGACCTCTCTAATCACTGTTATTTTTCAATGACTGGGAAGAAAAATAGGGTATTTAGCACAAGGTTAAGCACACACACGTACATAACGCTTCGTTCCCTCGCCTGAGTAGAAGGCTATGAAATCATAAAATACACAACCAAACACTATTATAAAAATTATAATGACCTTTTATAGACATTTGGCAGGTGTTTTAAAAATGTTATGCCAAGGATCCGCAAATAGGATTGCTTGGGTCAGTGTAAGTCAGGCCTACTGTGAGCCAACACCACTAAACCGTTAAAATGTTTTATGAAATGATTGATGATTGTTGTTTCTGTTTATGCTAGTGTCACATTTAAAGCCAAAAATCGGACTCTTATTTTAAAATTAGAGACGGAGCACATGAGTTCAATGTGTTTTCGCAACTGGCGGCATCGTATGACGTCATACGCGTGCACGCGAGGTTGACTTATTCTGTTAAAGCTTTGTTTTGGATTATTTATTGTTACATGCATGTAGAAACGGTGCTTTGCAGGGTAATGCCACCTGTTTGTACATAATGTTATTTTCTGTACTTTTATCGTTGGTACCTTGGCATTAATAATAAATAAATAAAATGCTGGCAGGAAGTCTGAATTCGGCACAACACCGGTGAGCGTGAGCGGAACATAAGCGGAGCGTTAGCTTTGGCCGTGAGCGACTGAGCGGAGCGCACACCCACAAAGCGGAATATTGAGCTGAGCGTCACACCGCTCCGCTTACACATGAACGCCTTTTCTGTATAGTGTGGGCGCGGCGACACGGTGTCACTGCTGAAAGAACTGGTTTCACTCAGTTGAAGGAGAATCTACCAGGTGTAATAATGCAGGACTACACAAAAGCAGTGAAGGAGTTTGTGGAAGAACACCCTACAGGGGTCACAGCTGTCCTGGTGACGGGTAAGTTAGGCTCAGTTTGCAAGTTTGTTTGTGGCTTCCCATGACAACGAAAAAATAAGTAAACATGGCACTTTAAAACTGAAATTTACAAGCGTTAAACATGACTTTAATACAATCTGAATTGCGTTAAGGAACAACAATCCAATGTATTGTTATAGTGATTTTTTTCCCCTTGTTATTCTCAGATTAGAAATAGTTTTTTCAGAACAAACATTTTTCAGTAAACTTGAACGGCTAGTTTTTGCAGGTCATGGGACTTCATTAAGATGTGAGAGATATGGGGACCATGCTTATATTGATATGTTACTAGCCCTCTTGCGTCGTGGATGACCTTTCCCTATGCTTCTCAGAGGTACGATTTGGTTTATGGGGTGCAGTCTGCGTTTTAAAAAAGCGCATTATTTTTCACATAATTTACTTTTATTCTATAACGCTCTGTCCCTTCTTTTATAAACGCTCTGATGATTTCCTGGTTCCCTCTCGAGCTTCACTCGACATCGCTGAGCTTCTCTGCGGGAACTCCTTCCTTTCCAACCTTTCCTGAACCCGCCCACCCGTAGCTACTGTTGCCATGACCGACAAACAATGCCGCTGTCACACTACACACATTCTCACGCAGTGAAAAATACATCGCAGAGCAAAGATGAAACTGACAACACACCGACAGGGGAGACAGAAGGTTACTTGTGATATGAAACAAGGTCGCAGGACCCTTAGCTTTTATAGTGAAATGTTTTAAAGAAATTCAAACAATACATTTAGTTTTGTGTCTCTTCAATATGTCGTGACCAGTATGGGAAAGTTACTTTTAAAAGTAATGTATTACAATATTGCGTTACTCTCTAAAAAAGTAACTAATTACGCTACTTAGTTACTTTTTATGGAAAGTAATGCGTTACGTTACTTTTGCGTTACTTTCGCGCTACTTTTTAAATATGAGCAAGGCTTGATTGTTTGTTTTTAATACAAGAAGTTCTATTTATAGCAAATGTAAAAGCCTTTTACACCGAAAAGTGTATAAAATAAACCTCAGGCTGAAGGAAGAGTACATCACATCTGTAACGTTACAGTAAATCTTAACGTAAATCTTACAGTAAATCTTAAAGATTGCTCTTCAGCGATTTAAAAAGCAATCAAGCACAATCGTTAATGTAAAGTCATTTTTGCTTATTAGTTTGGTTGAACTGGATCATCAAAGGTCAGCAGCAAACACATTGGTTAATACAATTTGGATTACATTTGTGTTGTTAAACATATTTAATTATTGCAGGTTTGCGTTCAAGTCATGTCGGATACATCATATTTACGAGTTGAATGCACATGAACGCCACCACAAATAGACTAAAAAAAGGTTGTGGTCACTGTATCGGTCTTTGTCAGTCAGGTGTGTTTATTATGTGTGATGTCACCGAAGCGCCATTTCGAAGGTATCGTTGCATTGAGCAGTGAACTAAAAGTGTACAGAGCTGTACAATAAAGACAGATTAAATCTTCGTACTGGAGAAACCGATGCCAACCAAGCAGTGGCGGAGCCAGGATGTTTTCATAGGGGTGGCCAGGGAGGAGCCAGCAACCAGCCTGGGATTGCACATTATTTCAATATAAAAATGTTGTTGACTATAAATTACTAGACTATTTTAGTGCCTAAAACACAGCTGAATACAATTAATTTCTACTTAGTTGTAATTGAGAAGATGTGAATTATTCTAATTAGTTGTAATTGAGATGTGAATTCTTATACTGAGTGAATATGACAATACTTTAATTACTCCTCACCTCCAGGTATTTTAACAAAGGGGCTCACTATAGCTTAATTGCTCTGTCAGTTTGGTTCTGGCTCTCAAAACCCCAAAAAACTTGTTCTCTAACATTACATACTCATGGATGAGACATGCAGTTAGTGATACGAATGTGGAAAAAGGCCGGAAGACAACAGCACATTAAAGCCAGATTGTAAAATTAATGAACAAATAGCGCATATTTTCTAGAATAATTGCACTGTGCTCACATTTACTTGTGCTTTAAATCACAAATTAAAATACAAATAAGCTTGCGCCTTATTGTGATCTGGAATTGCACAATTGCCTATATTTTTGTATGCATTTGAGAGACGTTCTGAAATGTAATGCATGCATACATGCATTAACAGTTTGCAGCTTTAGTCGCCTTTTTGGTAATTTCATGACTTAACTGACGACAGAACTACGTCATATGCTCAAAGTTTCTTGTGCGCTTATGATGACGCAATCAGAACATGCGCCGTGAGCACAGTGACGGCTGACAGGACAGGAAAGTTTGTTTAACTGACATATAGCCTAACAGCATCTCATTGTTCTACCGAAGCTCATTTGGCTGGTGTACCTTTTCCTCGCTCATTTGTCTCACGCCTGATGCTCAGGCAAAGCTGCCTTGCGCATCTGAAAAGTCTCGTTTGATGTGGATGCAAAAAATACACCGGTTCCATGTCTTAATATAGGCATTTCTTGTAAAGAAAAAAGAGACAAAAACACTTTTGAGCAGGATGGCCAAGCTTAGATCAGTGATCTAAGTGGGGGTCAGCCTGTCAATGCTCAGACCATACGCCGTACACTGCATCAAATTGGTCTGTATGGCTGTCGTTCCAGAAGGAAGCCTCTTCTTAAGATGATGCACAAGAAAGCCCGCAAACAGTTTGCTGAAGACAAGCATACTAAGGAAATGGATTACTGGAACTATGTCCTGTGGTTTGATGAGACCAAGATAAACTTATTTGGTTCAGATGGTGTCAAGCATGTGTGGCGGCAACCAGGAGAGGAGTACAAAGACAAGTGTCTTGCCTACAGTCAAGCATGGTGGTGGGAGTGTTATGGTCTGGGGCTGCATGAGTGCTGCCGGCACTGGGGAGCTACAGTTCATTGAGGGAACCATGAAGGCCAACATGTACTGTGACATACTTAAGCAGAGCATGATCCCCTCCCTTCGGAGACTGGCCGCAGGGCAGTATTTCAACATGATAACGACCCCAAAAACACCTCCAAGTCTGGTGATGGGCAGGTAAAGCATGTCTCCAGACCTAAACCCTATTGCGCATATTTGGGGCATACTCAAATGGAAGGTGGAGGAACGCAAGGTCTCTAACATCCACCAGCTTCCGTGATGTCATCATGGAGGAGTGGAAGAGGACTCCAGTGGCAACCGGTAAAGCTCTGGTGAACTCCATGCCCAAGAGTGTTAAGGCAGGGCTGGAAAATAATGGTGGCCTCTTCAGTGTTGTCACATGAAAAGATATAATACAATTTTTTAAATAAAGTGATTAATTCCTTGTCTTCGCGTGCTTTTCTGCACAGGGACATCAGATGTCCCCTCGCCTTCATGCGCTTTTCTGAGCAGGGGCATCAGGTGACTTCTTGCCACCACGCACTTTTCTGCGCAGGGGCATAATGTGACTCTCTGTCGCTCTTAGGCGGGGGCTGCTTTACTGCTGGTGAGTAGGTGAGCAACTGAAGCGCGTCATGGTAGGTCGCCGCACTGGGCGGGGCTCCATATCGCCTTGAAAGAGGGGGAGAGCGGAGTCCTTCACACACGGCAGAGCGTTGTAAACAAAGATTTTTGATTTAAAAAAAAAATCAAATAAAAAAACCTTAATCCGGCTAAAGTCATACAGATAACGGAGGTGTTGAACCGGTTTTATTTGCTGTCAAACGATTGACCACTGCCGTGTGTGTGTCCTGTATCAAAATGCGGTGAAGAGTCCTACAGGTGATAATTTGCTTAAGGCATTTACATGTCTGTACTGCACTTCAATAATGCAACTAAAATTGGAATACTCCCCATGCCGATTTGTTTACTTTGATTATGACTTTAGTCGGATTAAGGTAATCAAAAATCTTTAAGAGAGTAGGTTAGAGGTGATGGAATGATGCTGGAGTAATGTTGCACCTGTATCGGTAGGTGTCGGGCTCTTTGCCATGCGGAGATGGCTGGCTGGGGGCGTCTGCCGCAGCAAAGCCCGCTTGGACGGCAAAACTGTTCTGATAACGGGAGCCAACACTGGTATCGGCAAAGAGACCGCAGTGGACATGGCCAAGAGAGGTAAGTTCATTTCAATTGAGCTCTAAAGATGTTATTTTAAAGTATTGGTTGAATTAGCTTCATATGAGGAGTATATTATACAGTGGGAAAAAAATAATTTGATCCCCTGCTGATTTTGTACGTTTGCCTACTGACAAAGAAATGATCAGTCTATAATTTTAATGGTAGGTTTATTTTAATAGTGAGAGACAATAACAACAAAAATCCAGAAAAACACATTAAATTTTTTTTATTTTTTTTGCCATTCATTTTATCAATCAGCAAGATTTCTGGCTCCCAGGTGTCTTTTATACATGTAACAATCTGAGATTAGGAGGACTCTCTTAAAGAGAGTGCACCTAATCTCAGCTTGTTACTTGTAAAAAAGACACCTGTCCACAGAAGCAATTAATCCGATTCCAAACTCTCCACCATGACCAAGACCAAAGAGCTGTTCGAGGATGTTAGGGACAAGATTGTAGACCTACACAAGGCTGGAATGGGCTACAAGACCATCACCAAGCAGCTTGATGAGAAGGTGACAACAGTTGGCACGATTATTCGCAAATGGAAGAAACACAAACACGGTCTGGGGCTCCATGCAATATATCACCTCGTGGATTTTCAGTGATCATGAGAACAGTGATGAATCAGCCCAGATCTAAATGGGAGGATCTTGTCAATGATCTCAAGGCAGCTGGCACCATAGTCACCAAGTAAACAATTGGTAACAAACTGAATCCTGCAGTGCCCGCAAGATCCCCCTGCTCAAGAAAGCACATACGCAGGCCCATATGAAGTTTGCCAATGAACATCTGAATAATTCAGAGGAGAACTGGGTGAAAGTGTTGTGGTCAGATGAGACCAAAATCGAGCTCTTTGGCATCAACTCAACTCGCCGTGTTTGGAGAAGGAGGAATGCTGCCTATGACCCCAAGAACACCATCCCCACTGTCAAACATGGAGGTGGAAACATTATACTTTGGAGGTGTTTTTCTGCTAAGGGGACATGACAACTACACCACAGTGGGACTATGGGAAAGGGCCATGTATCATCAGGACCAGGGCATTGAAGCCAATAAAAGCATTGAAAATGGGCCGTGGATTGGTATTCCAGCATGACAATGACCTAAAACACACGGTCAAGGAGTGGCTCAAGAAGCACATTAAGGTCCTGAAGTGGCCTAGCCAGTCTCCAGACCTTAATCCTTCAGAAAAACTGTGGAGAGAGCTGAAGGTTCGAGTTGCCAAACGTCAGCCTTGAAACCTTAATGTCTTGGAGAGGATCTGCAAAGATGAGTGGGACAAAATCCCTCCTGAGATGTGCAAACCTGATGGCCAACTACAAGAAACATCTGACCTCTGTGATTGCCAACAAGGGTTTTGCTACTAAGTACTAAGTCATGTTTTGCGAAGTAAGGGATACTTTAAAGGGATACTTTTCAAATACTAATTTCACTCATTAAAATGCTAATCAATTTTATAACTTTTTTAAATGTGTTTTTCTGGATTTCTTTGTAATTATTTTTTTCTCCCTGTTCAAATAAACCCACCATTAAAATTATAGACTGATCATTTCTTTGTCAGTGGGCAAACAAAATAAGCAGGGGATCAAATAATTCCCCCACTGTACCATAGGGAAAAAAGACAAAATTGCATTTGATATACATTTATTTTGCGCTGGGTAGAATACAAATAGATTTACATATGTATGTGTACTTAATAAAAATACCCCGCAATTGTACTTCTCTTATACTAAACAACTGGTATACTTAAAGTGTACTAATTTGGAACAATTAATTTTGTGCTTGTTGCACTTTAATGGTGCGGAAATAGTGCTGAGGTCCAACTAAAGATATACTTAAGCGTAACTGATTGTGCTAAAGTGGAACTTCAGGAAAGTTATCTAAAGTATACTTCAGGTGCAGTTTAAATATCTTGCGTTTAAAGACTGATAGTATACAGAGATTATATAATCCATATTAATAGTGATATTAAAATGCGTTTTAAATATAATATTAAGAAATGTGCATTGTGCAATAAATAAATACTGCAAATAATACTTTTAAATCAGTAAGTCTAAAGTGATATATCAATAAATATGTTACTAGATTTGAAGTATGCTGGTATGAAATAAATGTATTTTAAATAAATTATGGCATAGGTTTTTTTGTTTTGTTATTTTTTTACTAGGGTAGTTGCTAAGTCTATTTTATGATATTAATGTGTCGGCAGGAGTGTCCAAGATTATGACAAAATTATTGGGGGTTAGCCAATCTGATTTTCACTAAAAAGCTCAAAGTATGTGATATTTTAAAAAGCAAAACTTCATGTCAAACCTTGAAACACAGTCTTGATGGTCTAAAGGGATCCACTATGTTTGGTTTTTCATGACAAGGCAAAAAACTGTCCTTGATTTAAAGGACAAAGTTTTAAGCAAAACTATTTCAAATAGCTTCACTTTCATAGTTATTTTGTTGTGCAGTCTGGAGAGTTATGCATTTCTGATGTTTCTGACTCCACAAAAATGTATTTTATAATTTTCAGTAGTGGTGCATTCAGTGTATTCAAGTCTATGTTTGGTATGAACTGAATATATAATGTATTTTTTTAAAGATCCAGATACAAAATGAGCATCACATTAATGTCAATAATAGTTGTGCAAAAGGAAATTCTGTTCTAGAATTTCACAAACAGGCTGATTATATAATTTATGGAGGCTCTAACTTATTAAATTCATTGATATTTATACTGATTGATGTTCAGTGCCCTCCTTATGCATGGTGTTTTGAAAAGGATGATAAATTGACATTGGGGAAGATAAAACTGGTTTAATTATGCAATCCATCTCTTATCAAACCACACTAACATGGCCCAAATTTGAATTCTTAGGCTAATGTTGACACACCTTCATGGTTAGAACCATCTGTTATCACCAAGAGAGTGCATAAGAGCCTTGCATCATTGTTGTATTTGTTGAAGGATTGATGGTTGGTTGGTCATAATAACAACCATTTATAAACCATTGTTCAGGTGCAAGGGTGATCCTGGCTTGCAGAGACATGGGCAGAGCCACCAAAGCAGCAGATGAGGTCAGAAAGAGGAGTGGAAATGGCAACGTGGTGGTGAAGATGCTGGATCTGGCCTCCTTGCAGTCAGTCCGAGCTCTGGCCAAAGATGTAGAGCAGACTGAAGAGAGACTGGACATTCTCATTAATAATGCTGGTAAGGAATATCAGGCAGATTGTAATGCATAAACACATGGTTGATATAGTTACAAACTATTTTATTTTTTGGAAACAGTTTTGCGCTGTCAGTGAATTAAACCAGTTTATTTATTTATGTATCTATTCAATTGTGTTTATTTAAATTTGATATTATATTTTATGTATTATATTTTTCTGTGAACAGGGATAATGATGTGCCCCCAGTGGAACACAGACGATGGCTTTGAGATGCAGTTTGGTGTGAACCATCTGGGTCATTTCCTGCTTACCAACTTACTTCTGGACTTGTTGAAGAAATCAACAACCAGCCGTGTTGTGAATGTTTCCAGCCTGGCCCACGAGAGAGGTAGGGAAACCTATATCTTTATGTGCTAAACTCAATCACTCATAACAAAATACTTATTTTTTCATTATTTAGTAGTCTCTAAATTATTGCAAGTGGTGACTGTACTCCTTATCCAATTCTCTGACAAGATGCTCTGTTTTTACAAAATGTTAATGTTCTTGTGTTTTACCATTGTAGGGCATAAGCTTAAATTCTGTATACGTAAAAACATAATTCTGATTAAAATGTATTACATGTATCATTTACAATGTAAACACCTTGATGTAAACATCTTTATGCAGCACATTCAATATTTGGATTCCTTATAATATTTCAAATTATTTTCTGTTGGACAGGCAAAATTCATTTTGCTGATATAAACCTGGAGAAAATCTATGATCCCTCAGTAAGCTATAAACAGAGCAAGCTGGCTAATGTTCTGTTTACCCGGGAACTAGCTGTCAGACTGAAAGGTAAACAATAGACCTGAATCAGGTTTGAGGCTATATTGAATTTAACACGGATGAAAACGAGGCTGTAAAAGATTTAAAAACATTATAATATAACCCTCTATAAAGGTCTCATATCATTTTCACACCTCACAACTTTCAAAACTTTTTCATTTTTTTTTTATATAGAAAGTTTTTATTTTTTCATCAGCTGAACATTTGGCATCCTCTTAAACTACAGTACAATCTGCTAAATGCGCTGTACTTCTATCCCTCACAGCCTTGTTTTCATTCCTGTCAATAATTAAATGTGACGCTACCCTGACTAAGGTCTATAATGAAAACTTTCTCACTCTTACTACATTGAAATATCACAATGTCATATCTACACACACATACACACTCAAACATGCTGCTTGCAAACTCTCTCTCTGTCTATCATTCAGGCACAGGAGTGACAACTTACGCTCTTCATCCTGGGGTGATCCAAACTGAGCTGGGTCGACACTTTTTCCCTGCTCTTTCTTTATGGAAGAGGCTTTTGTTCATGCCCTTTTTTTTCTTTCTCAAAACACCTTGGCAGGGTGCGCAGACCACCATCTACTGTGCAGTGGATGAGAGTCTGCAGAATACCAGCGGCCTTTACTACAGGTCAGTAGCTTCTTCTATCATGTGTGTCGAATGCAGTCTAGTAAGATTTTGCTCATCAAGGCCTGTGAGAGGGGTACACAAACTTTCTAAAGTTAGCATTACAATGGCCAACAAGATTTGATGCGTCACCTCTCCCATCATATCATGTACTGGCACCAAATTGTAGAGAGTTGATGACAAACTTGAGACCGCAATCTTTGTTTCACAATGGATGTCATTGTCATTTAATAAGTTCACAATGTAAAACAACAAACTGGTTTCACCTCTTTTTTAAAGCTTTTATTCACACAGTGTTTTCTGACCATTGCTGTTTAATTATGATAATTTCCAGCTGTGGTTAATTTCTCTCTTTTGCTGGTTTTACAGTGATTGTGCCCCCAAAGAGGCAGCTCCTCAGGGTCAGGACGATGCTACAGCTCTCAAACTGTGGGATCTCAGTGCTTCTATGGTGGGCCTGGCTTGAAATGGTACCTTGACCAGTGAAAATCACCCTCTTCGTTTAAAAAGCAGTTTGTCACATTTTCCCATGTAGATTGTACATTCTTAATTTGCAGACTATTAAATCCACTTACTTTATATGAAGTAAAGAGGGGCAGTTTCAGTAAGAATGTGGGATTTTGTCCCACATTCTTTGATCTGTTTACATTTCACTTCTGATTATACCCTGTATAATTTATTATGTGACGAATAAAGAAACCTTGACCTTGGAAAGTAGTGTTTCAGTGTCTGTAATGACTGCAATGTGTAACTGAATATGAAGTCTGAATTTAAGCATTAAATAATTAGTTTGAAGTTATATAATGTAATTCTATTAGCCATATTGTATGTAGCTATACAAATTAGACATTTGATCTATTTAAACAAACAAAAAACTGATTTCATTTTTAGTGCTTGTGTAATTGGAGCCCATGTATCATGATAGATTTCTGTGTGTAATATAAATGTAGGTTAACATTTTTATGACACCTATTTTTAAATGTTGAAAATAAGGGATTAAATTAATCATTATAGCTGCAGTCCGGAACTTGTTTGGTTAGAAATTATCCAAAATCAATATTTGAGCAAGTACATAACCAGCCAGTGTTCAAAACTATCACCTTACTTTAGCCCGATTCACAACGTTAGCTTATAATAATGTTTTCTAATTTGAGTGGTATGGGTAGGTTTTCGCAGGAGATTCGAGCACAGCACTGCGTCATTATGTCATGTCTGTAAACATAAAGAAGTTGTCCCGGCTAGTAGACCATCGCATGTGAGGGTCCTTCAGGTGGCGGATTGTTTATAGCCTTTTCTCACAGCAGCTAGAATAATTAAGTGTATCATTTTGATGACGGATTGTGATCTAGAAAGGATTATAAGTTTATCATAATTATAAGTTTATTCCAGTTTTAAATGTGCTTCTGATTACAGATAGCCTGGGTTTACACAAGATTTGTATTCTAAAGAAAAACATTTTGAAGGGAGCATAATTTTCTTTTGGGGTTAAAATAATTTCTTAATATGTAATTCGAAAGGCATGAAAATTAGATTAGACTGTACAGAAATTGAAATATACGCGTTAATACACACTATATACTCATTTTCACGCAATGCTGATGTTGTTAACATTAAGAATTTGAGAATAAAGTATAACAATAATAATAATTTGCATGGTTTGATGTGATATGAGCTAATCGATCATTAGATTTAATCACCATTGGTAGCGGGATTTATTGTAATGCTTTTTTCCTCAGTTGGTCAGAACAAACGTGGCAGACTTGTTACTTGTTCAGATTACAATTTACAGTGAAAATTGAGATTTGGGTCTTAAAATTTCAAGACATAGGCTAGAATCTGTGAATACTAAGTGTTTGATTCACAGATTCCAGATCCTCAAAGACTCCACTCACCCCAGTAACCATCTTTTCTGTTTACTGCCATCTGGCAAGCGCTTCAGGAGCATGATGGCAAAAACTGAGAGACTGAGGAGGAGCTTCTTCTCTCAGGCCATCAGGCTCCTTAACACAAACCCAGTTTCATAAACACTTACAAGACTCATTATTAACTGTAAAACATTCATATTCTCATCATCCGTATTGCTGCTATATGTACATACCTGGTACAACCCGTTTGCACATCCCTCTTGCACATCCCTCCTGTTCATATTACTATTTATTAAGTCCCAATATACTGTTTTTGCACATCTTATTTGTTTTGCACTTTTTATTCTATTGCACATTTTACTCTTTATTTCTCTTTTTTTATCTATATATATATATATATATATGCTCTTGTGTTGTGTTACTTTTATATAATTTGTATTTGTATTATTTTGCACTGTCCACTGAGCGGACCTGATTTGATTACATTTCACTTCTGATTATACCCTGTATAATTTATTATGTGACGAATAAAGAAACCTTGAACCTTGATTCACACCGTTGCGGTGTCTGACAGCTACACATTCACCTCAAAATATTAGATTAATCTGCGCTGAAGCTGTGCTAGAGAACAGCCCAAGTAATAAAGATAATTCCACACCTGACTGCAATAGCAGGTTTTCATCAGAGATGGCAACAAAGAGGCAAAACGAACAGACTGTGGCTTTAACTTATTAAAAGAAAGCCTGAATGAGTTATGGTAAAGAGCATTTTATAAAAGCTGTAGCACAACATTAAGAGTTTTGGAATAAATTGGAATAATAAAAAAATTGATTCCCTGTACATAAACAGAGTTTGTTAAACAACTTTAAACTTTGATGTTGTTTTCATTAAGCCATGAGCATTATTGTCATCAAACAATAATGAAGTCTGCATTAGGAAACACTTTACAAATTTGCAAAGTTTATGAATCTAAAAACTACTTTTAATGTATAGAGATGATTGTGATTGAGAAATATTCTGCATATATATATATAAAACACACCAGAGACATACATACACTTATATATAAGGCAGTTTTTCATGTATAAATGTCTATTTATTCTCTGTGAAAACAAGTGACTCTAAATCTTTTTTTCTACTTACCACTTTAAATTATATTATGTCCTCAAAATAATGTAGGGGCACCTCTGTCAATTGTTTTACACGTTTTATTATTTTCCAGTAGTACGTCAGACCGCAAACACCATTCATTATTTAAAATGTATTGTGAAACTATTGATGAATGTTGTTTCTGCGTATTCTGCATTTGATTTTTAGAAGCAACAATCAGACTCTTATTTTGCAAAACTTGAGCGCCACTGTGCTTGCTCCGAGGTAAGTGGGTGCATCTCAATATATTAGAATGTCATGGAAAATTTCATTTATTTCAGTAATTCAATTCAAATTGTGAAACTCGTGTATTAAATAAATTCAATGCACACAGACTGAAGTAGTTTAAGTCTTTGGTTCTTTTAATTGTGCTGCTTTTGGCTCACATTTAACAAAAACCCACCAATTAATTATCTCAACAAATTAGAATACTTCATAAGACCATTAAAAAAATGTTTTAGTGAATTGTTGGCCTTCTGGAAAGTATGTTAATTTACTGTAGATGTACTCAATAGTTGGTAGAGGGTCCTTTTGCTTTAATTACTGCCTCAATTCGGCGTGGCATGGAGGTGATCAGTGTGTGGCACTGTTGAGGTGGTGTGGAAGCCTAGGTTTCTTTGACAGTGGCCTTCAGCTCATCTGCATTTTTTTGGTCTCTTGTTTCTCATTTTCCTCTTGACAATACCCCGTAGATTCTCTGTGAGGTTCAGGTCTGGTGAGTTTGCTGGCCAGTCAAGCACACCAACACCATGGTCATTTAACCAACTTTTGGTGCTTTTGGCAGTGTGTGCAGGAGCCAAATCCTGCTGGAAAATGAAATCAGCATCTTTAAAAAGCTGGTCAGCAGAAGGAAACATGAAGTGCTCCAAAATTTCTTGCTAAACAGGTGCAGTGACGTTGGTTTTCAAAAAACACAATGGACCAACACCAGCAGATGACATTGCACCCCAAATCATCACAGACTGTGGAAACTTAACACTGGACTTGGGCAATGAACTTCTCCACCCTTCCTCCAGAAGCTAGGACCTTGGTTTCCAAATGAAATACAAAACTTGCTCTCATCTGAAAAGAGGACTTTGGACCACTGGGCAACAGTCAAGTTTTTCTTCTCCTTAGCCCAGGTAAGACGCCTCTGACGACAACTGTAGACAAATTCCTTGAAACTTCTGTGTGTGGTGGCTCTTGATGTCTTTACCCCAGCCTCAGTCAATTCCTTGTGAAGTTCACCCAAATTCTTGATTTTGCTTGACAATCCTCATAAAGCTTCGGTTCTCTTGGTTGGTTGTGCATCTTTTTCCTTCTACTCAACATTAACATGCTTGGATAGAGCACTCTGTGAACAGCCAGCTTCTTTGGAAATGAATGTTTGTGGCTTACCCTCCTTGTGAAGGGTGTCAATGATTGTCTTCTGGACAACTGTCAGATCAGCAGTCATCCCCATGATTGTGTACCCTAGTGAACCAAACTGAGAGACTATTTTGAAGGCTCAGGAGACCTTTGCAGGTGTTTTGAGTTGATTAGCTGATTGGCATGTCACCATATTCTAATTTGTTGAGATAGTGAATTGGTGGGTTTTTGTTAAATGTGAGCCAAAATCATCACAATTAAAAGAACAAAAGACTTAAACTACTTCAGTTTGTGTGAATTTAATTTATTTAATAAACGAGTTTCACAATTTGAGTTGAATTACTGAAATTTTCCACGACATTCTAATTTATTGAGATGTACCTGTACAATTTTCTGTGTAGTGTAGGGGTGGTGATCTGTCTGCAGACACTTTTGCTGCTGAAGGAAAATCTACCAGGTGTAATAATGCAGGACTACACAAAGGCAGTGTAGACGTTTGTGGAAGAACACCCTACAGGGGTCACAGCTGTCCTGGTGACGGGTAAGTTTGTATATTTAAAACTACTTGTGGCTTCCCACGACAAGAAATATGTAAATATGGGGCACTTTAAACCTGATATTTACAAGCGTGGAAAATGACATTTCCGAGGTTAAGAAGGTATTGGTGATGTAAAGAGTAGAGGTGAGGTAATGATGCTGGAGTAATGTTGCACCTGTAAAGGTAGGTGTCGGTCTCTTTGCCCTGTGAAGTTGGCGGGCTGGGGGAGTCTGCCACAGCAAAGCCCGCATGGACAGTAAAACTGTTCTGATAACAGGAGCCAACTCTGGCTCTACAAATCTAAAATTTTTGTAGATCATAATCACAGCATAATAAAAAATCAATTCCACCCAATTTGTGTTTCCAGAAAAGTGAACCATATGCACCAGATGTTTAGCCAACGGTCCGTGGGCGTGACATCTGAGGCTGAGACTATACCGGAATGTAACATCTTCTTCTTGTTTAATGGCGAGTAACTCCTTAAAAGCATTATCGCCACCTATTGTGGAAGTCAAATTAAACTTGCATAGGTGATGGGTCTGAAATTTGAGGGGAAAAAACAAACAAAACATGTGGAAAATTCAACACCAGAGCTTTAACTCTTTACTGATTTTAAGGTCAGTACCTTTTATATGGTATGTGTAAATGAGTTACAGAGACATTTTATTTTGTGTGTGTTCATTAAATTGTTCATTAAATAAAAAAGGTGTATGTGTATATGTAACGGATGTGTATGCCTGTGGTGTCAATGTAAACCTCACTCCCCTGACCTCAAATAGAGGCGCTCTAGCAACTGACGCTAGAGGCTGTAGCCTTTGGCGTTACTTGTTACAGCGCCCGCCTCCTGCGTGGGAATCCCGGGTTCGAGACCCTCTCGGCACTAGATATGAGTTGGGACGGTGCGGACCCAGGAGGGGGTGTTACATATATATATATTAAATTATAATCTGGTGTACAATTAGTAAATTAAGTTTAATTTACCGCAATATTTTTTTTTTTAGTATAATGAAGAAAAGAAAGTGAAGTAACCCATACTCGGAATTTGTGCTATGCATTTAACCCATCCAAGTGCACACACAGCAGTGAACTCACACACACCATGAACACACACCCGGAGCCATTTATTTAGTGGGCAGCCATTTATGCTGTGGCGCCCGGGGAGCAGCAGGGGGTTTGGTGCCTTGCTCAAGGGTCTCACCTCAGTCGTGGTATTGAGGGTGGAGAGAATGCTCGTTATTCACAACAAAATCAAAATGGCTTGAGAATTGAGACTGTTTTGGCTTTTGGGCGATTAAAACAGGAGTGCATTTTTACCATTGTATGGTGGTTGTGTCCACACACTGCAAAGACACATTTATATGCAAAGTAATATATTTTGCACAATGTCTCCTTTAAAATTAAAATGTTATCATCTTAATTCAGGTGATGAAGGCTTTCGAAAGTGTGACAGTAATCAGTGTTGAGCACTACTGTAAGGTTAACCCTGCCTGGTTAACATGTTTGAAAATCATTAACTGTTGAAAACATTAGAAATGTAGAAAAGTAATCAAAAAGTAATCAAATGTAATTATTTACTTTACTTTTATAAAGTAATTGAAAAGTTACACTACTTATTACATTTTAAGTAGGGTAACTTGTAATCTGTAACCTATTACATTTCCAAAGTAACCTTCCCAACACTGCGTAATGCTATTAACCATATTGTGTGTAGCTATACAAATTAGATATTTGATCTATCTTTTTATTGCCAGTGTTTGTGGAATTGGATACCATGTATCATAATAGAATTCAGTATGTAATATGAATGTAGTTTAACATTTTTACAACGCCTATTTCTGAATGAGGAAATTAAGATATTAAATGAATCATTATCCTCTGTAAAATGAAAGTCCTAGTGAGTTTATCGTAAAGGTTACTAACATTTTATAAAAACTGTAGCACAACACAGCATTTCAGAATACATTTGAGAAATGTTCTGGTAAACTGGGAAAGCCAAATACAAAAGTAAATTAAAGTACAAGGTCACCAACTCATGCACAACCTGTAAGTTTACACGGAGACATACATACACCTATATATATATATATATATATATATATATAAACTGCATATTTCTACTGTCCTCGATGTTTACTCTCCTTTGAAGGTGCACTGACAGAGACTAATAATGTGATCATCTGCGAAGCTCCGTTGTCTCTGGCAATGCTTTACAATAAACTTCCTTTAGTTAGTTAAATGTTGAAAATAACATTAATGTTAATCACTACTTTTAAATTATTGTGTATTGAACCTTTGTGCTGCACTTTCTGTTGCCAAGTTAAAAAACTGTTTTCATATGCTACACTTTGCCCACCCTGTTTCATGTAGGCCCACCCACTTAAACATTTCTTGCTCATCCCTACTCCAAAGTACACTTTTTCTGTGTAGAGTAGGAGTGGTAATCTGTCTGCAGACACTTTTATTGCTGAAAGAGTTGGACTGCTTATGTTACAACTAGACAGTCGAAGGAGAATCTACCAGGTGTAATAATGCAGGACTACACAAAGGCAGTGAAAGAGTTTGTGGAAGAACACCCTAAAGGGGTCACAGCTGTCCTGGTGACGGGTAGGCTAAACTTAAATCATTAGTTTGCATGTTTAAAGCTGGTTGTGGCTTCCAAGAATAATCAGGCTTCCCATGAAAAATATTTAAATATGAAGCACTTTAAAACTGAAATTTACAGGCATGGAATGTGATTTCAATACAATCTGAATGCATCAGGGAATATAAATGCAATGATTTTGCAGTGATTTTTCTAGTTATGCTCAGTTTAGAAATAGTTGTGAGTACACACATTTCCCAGTAATTATGAACAGCTGGTTATTTCAAGTCATGTAACATGTAAAAGAAGTCATAGGATTTCATTAATTAAAAGACACGAGGAGCATGTTATATTGAATGTAATGATAGTTAATATAGGCCTGTTGCGTCCTGGATGAACTTTATCTGTGCTTATCAAATGTATTGACGTTAAGAGAGTAGGTTAGAGGTGATGTAATGATACTGGAGTAATGTTGCACCTGTATCGGTAGGTGTCGGTCTCTTTGCCCTGCGGAGATGGCGGGCTGGAGGAGTCTGCCGCAGCAAAGCCCGCTTGGATGGCAAAACTGTTCTGATAACGGGAGCCAACACTGGTATCGGCAAAGAGACAGCAGTGGACATGGCCAAGAGAGGTCAGTTCATTTTAACGGAGTGCTGTACAGTGATCAATCACATCCAAAATAAAAAGTTTTTGTGTACATAATATATGTGTGCACTGTGTATATTTATTATGTATATATATATAAATACACACACATGCATATAAAGTATATGTTTAAGAAAATTGTTGTTTATATATTAAATGTATTTATATATAAATTATATTAATATAAATAAAGACGTAAATATTTTCTAAATATATACTGTATGTGTGTGTGTCTTTATATATATATAGCCTGCATACAAACAGTACACACACATATATTATGTTCACAAAAACTTTATTTTGGATGTGATTAATCATTGCCCAGCACTAATGTGTGCGTGTACGTGGTGTGGTGTGGTGTGTGGCTAGCCTGTTTTGTGATATTAATGTCTCAGTAGGGATGTCCAAGATGATAAAAGTTATTGCCTCTTAAATCAATTTTAAAACATGTTATAGGCTTGGCTCATATGATTTCAATTAAAAAAGCTCAAAGTATGTGATGTTAAAAAAAATCAAAATTTAAAAGGGGTCCTGTCATGCTTGTTTACATTTTCTACTTCCTTGAACTTGCTGTTTGTGCATAAAAAAGATCTGCAAATCCACAAAGCACAAAGTTCTCTCCAAAGGGTTATAGAGATTATCTCTATATCAACACATTCAAAGTCTCTTTTAAGGCAAGTCATTTCACTCAGCGGCCATCTTAAAAATGCCTCTAAGGAAGCTATTTCAGTCATGCAAGTACAGATTTGTATGCTTTTTAACATCAGTTCTTCAAAGCTGTTCACCAAGCTTACGATTAAATTTCGATGACATTTAAAACAACTATCTCATAAATTGTGTTTTATTTTCATATAGCATTAAAAGCATATTTCTCAAGCTACAGCACCAAATGCACAAAAAGTGGGGGTGAGGCTTGGTTGACTTGTGTTAATGCGTTATCGCAACAACTAAAGAATCGACTTTACAGTTAATGTGTTATCGCAACAACTAAAGAATCGACTTTACAGTGGGGTATTTCAGAAAGCAAAGTTAACCTACCATCACAGATAACCTTTAAAAAGTAAAGATATACTCAAAAAATTTGCTTGTCCTGGAACATCATTCCAATCAACCAATCAGAATTTAGGGATAGCTTTTCAGGAAATATCAGTTTTTAGGCTGACAATCAGGATTAGGTGCTTCTACACCCTTGTTAATCAGCTATCATTTCCCTCTGATTTTAGGAATAAATTATGGGTTAGGTTTAGGGGTAGGGATTGGGTTAAGTCTGTATTTTTGGACAGTAATGTTGATCCAGGATAAACAAAAGATATTGATCCAGGAAAATGTCTGTCTTGGTAAAATCACGGCGCCCATACTGATACACCAGACCCTTGAGAGCAAACTGAAGAAACGGCCTGTGTCAAGGCAAAATCGAGGCATGAAAGTATGCTTCTTATTGGGTATGATGAAATAATGGCTGTAAAACCCTGACTTCATCTTGGCGGGAGGAACAGGCTCTATTACATCTTTTGCCCAGAAGACTACAACCTCTGCACACAGGATAGTAGCATCTTTGTCTGTCATTTATCAAAAAAGGATGCCCCTGAACCTGGGAGGCCACCTGGCAAACTGAATTGCATAGCCAAGTGGAAGTGTCTGAATGAGCCAATGGGACTGGCTGAGGATCTCTAACCAGGCCCTCAATCTCCAAGCTAGCGGCACCAGCGGAGGAACAAGCTTTCTTGGTGGTATATGCCACCTGGCTATCCTTTGGGGGATGGGGCCCAGATGTCACTGGCCCAGGGCAAAGATCCTTCCATCTCTGGGTCCCCTGTCTAAGGGATGCTTTGTGGTCTTCTGCAAAGACTTAAGGGCTCCCTGAGAAGCAGGCTGTCCCCTCTACCTGCAGGAAGCTTGATGCCCTTATATGCTCACTAGACTTAGATCTTGTCAGAGCAGGTGTTGATGCCACAGGGGGGCAGATTAAGAGCCAGACCTCTGCGGATTGGTGGCAAAGTCGATCACCGTGTGCAGTTCCAGCATCAACCCCGGGTCAGAACTACCCTTGTGCCTTAGCCTGATGTACCTTCAGATTGGCCATGGCATGCCGGGCAGAGGTGGCCTGCCCCACAGCACTAGATGTTTTGGTAGCCAGAGCAGACATCAGCTTTTGTGACCAGGGTTTGGACGGAAGTTGCGGGTGGTTTCTCCATGTGGCCACGTTTTGCAGGCATAGATGCACTACAACCGCATGTTCCACCTGGGTAACATCCACATACCCCTTGGTTGCCCTACCTTCAAGGGTAGTGAGGAGAGAAGAGCTAAAATGTGAACAAGAGGTTTAGGGAGCTTTCTGTCACGGTTCATGGATCTGTGTGCTCATTCTGTGTTCGTCTATGTTGTGGACCTGCTCGTTGTGCTTGTCAGCGTTGCCTAGTTACCGTGCACCTGACTAGGTAATCAGAACGGTGACAGGTGTAGCTCGTCTGCACTGCCTATATCTGGCTGGCGTTTCTGTGGTGCGTTGTCAGATTGTTTTTACTGTTGTGGTGTACTTACTCTCTGTGTCAGTCTTCCAGGTCCTGAAGCTGTTCTCGCCTGGTCGCGTTTCTGTATATCTCTGCCCGAGCTGGAGACTCTGCACCGCCGGGTTTACTGCACCTGCACTGCCGATGATATCTGCACCTCCACTGTGTTTGGAGTCTGCACCTGCACTGCCAGCTTATCTCACCTCCACTGTGTTTGGAGTTGTCTAATAAAGACTATCTGTTTTTCACTCGCAATTGGATCTCGAGCTTTCTGTACCGTGACACTTTCCACGTATTGGTAAGCTCTTCATGAACATCCGGGAAGAAAAGCACCGGGGCGGAGCGTGGCTGAAAGTCATGTCCGGAGCCCAGATACCAATCATCCAGCTTCAAGCGTCCCATGCTCTTGGCAGCCTTGAGGAGCAAGGGCATTAAATCAGCTTGGGACTCTGACAGTGCCACCGCCATTGCCGGGGGCTGCTGAGCAGAGTGTTCAGAATCAGAAGACAAAAGCCCCTCCTCTGATGCTGCGATTGACATTGTATTCTCTCTGTGAGCCCCAAATGAGATTCTAGGCCAAACCCTGTAGCAGGACAGACCCTGTCGTCTTTATGACCAGAAGAACCGGACTGGGTAGAATCCAAAGGGAGCCTCATAATAAATGAGAGCCACGATCTCAGCATAGCTATTGACATGTGCTTGCAGTGCGAGCATGACCCATCCATGAAAGCTGCCTCAGCATGCTTACAATCCAAACATGTGAGACAGCAATTATGTCCGTCATCGGAGGTAATCTTATATACCTCACGTCGCCATCTTATATACCTGAATGTACGAGGATTGGCTTGGCATGCAAAATTCACTCGCCAATAGTCATTGGCCTATTCTCGTAATCTTCAGATGTGATTGAGACCCATAAATGTCAACATGACTGACTGAAAGGGAACAGAATGTTTTTCTTTCACCCAAAAGCTGGTATTCAAAGCATGTTCTGTGATGTAGATTGTGCTCAAACTTCATAGACACAATAATGGTATGAAAAACTTTAATGGTATATGCAATGAATAAAATCACATGCTTGAATGACTGGAGGCCCGTTGCTCTGACACCCATCTTCAGCAAGTGTTTTGAGAAACTCGTCAGAGACTACATCTGCTCTGTGCTGCCTGTCCCACTGGATCCGCTACAATTTGCATATCGCAGCAGCCGTTCCACAGACGATGCTATTGCCTTCACCCTGCACACTGCCTCTCCCACCTGGAAAATAAAAACACCTATGTGAGGATGCTGTTTGTGGACTACAGCTCAGCATTTAACACCATAGTGCCTGCCACACTGGTTGCGAAAGCTCCAGACTCTGGGACTAAACAGATCTCTGTGCAGCTGGATCCTCTACTTCCTGACAGGCTGAAGTCAGGTGGTCATTATGGGCAACAAAACCTCATCTCCCCTGGTGACCTCAACACTGGTGCTCCTCAGGGCTGCGTCCTCAGCCCACTCCTGTACTCCCTGTACACACATGACTGTACAGCTACACACAGCTCCAATGTCATCACAAATTTGCTGACGACACAATGGTGATAGGCCTGATCACTAACAACGATGAGACGGCCTACAGAGAGGAGGTGAGTACCCTGACTAAATGGTGTCAAGAGAACAACCTCTCACTAAACATCAACAAGTCCAAGGAGCTGGTGGTGGATTTCAGGAGACAGAGCAGAGAACACACCCATCGCCAAGACGCCTGTGGAGTGGGTAAACAGCTTTAAGTTCCTTGCTCACATCACTTTGGATCTCACATGGTCCACTCACACAGATGCAGTGCTGAAGAAGGCACATCAGTGCCTCTTCTTCCTGAGACGGGTGAGGAAGTTTGGAACGAGCCCCAGCATCCTCAGAACATTCTACACCTGCACTGTGGAGGGCATCCTGACCGGCTGCATCACCGCCTGGTTTGGAAACAGCACCGCTGGCAACCGCAAAGCTCTGCAAAGGGTCGTGCGAACTGCTCACCACATTGTTGGAGGTGAGCTTCCCTCCCTCCAGGACATCTACACCAGGTGGTGTATAAGGAAAGCCCAGAGGATCATCAATGACTCCAGCCACCCCTCCCACAGTCTGCTCTCTCTGCTGCCCTCAGGGAGACGTCTCCGCAGCATCCGATCCCGCACTAGCCGACTGAGGGACAGCTTTTTCCCTCAGGCTATCAGGCTAATGAACAGTCAGAACTTTTGTTTTACTTTTTAGTCATTTAGCAGACACTTTTATCCAAAGCGACTTACAAATAAGAAAAAGTAACTACAACTATAAGTTAAAACTCTATAAATACTATATATACACACATTTAAGAAAATTGAGAAACTAAATAAAATGACAAATGCATACAACAACATTTCAAAACTAAACATTTAAATGAAAACAAAAAATAAAGCTAAAAACATTTCAAAATATTAAAACAACAAAAGGTATGAGTATAAAAATGATTCTAACATAACATTAAGCCAAACACCCATATATATATATATATATATATATATATATATATATATATACATACATGTTATTTCATTTCCATGTAGTATGTTGAAGTAACGTTACTAAAATAAATACAATTTATTAAAACTAAAACTAAAGAAAATACCTATAAAGTCATAATAAATGCATACATAATTTATCTAAAATTAAAATAGATAACAAATCAAACGGCAAAGTTTATCAGTAATCCTATAAAAAGAACACTGTCAAACACACATGCTAACAAACAACAACTTACACATAGTAAGAATTGCTTATAAAACTAAAACAGAAGGAAACAAGCAGTAAGAAAGAAGATAAATAAAAAGCGATACTTATATCCCTTGCCGGTGTCCCTGTCCGTAGAGTCGATGGTCTTTACACTCTTCGGTCTTCACACGACGGCTGCCACGGTAAACTACGCTTTTTATACCCATCTAACAAAATACTAACGTTAATAATTTGTTAATTTAATTCGATACTCCAATTCAGCTGAACACAATTTCCTGTTAATCACAATAAATGACCAAGCAAGTGCCCGACACTAACAAGGGACGCGATACAGAACTAATACCCCCAACAGCATACTCCCACTTTACGGTATGCCATGCACTGCACTTTAACTTGAACTCTAACACAGTTCAAACTGGACTACACGCACACACTGCACTAATACAACAATCTATCTGCTACCACTGGATACCATACAATGCACATCCATGACATTGGGTATCCAGCTTATGTATAATCTGTTGCACCTTCGCATATTATTATATACGTGTTCATAATGTAGAGTTTGTACATACTGTGTATAATGTGTATTGATAACTGTAAGTATATCTAATAGTACACTGTGTGTACTGAGTATATGTATGTGTATTTTGCACATTGTCTTCTGTATAAGTCTGTAAGTATGTACTGTCTATGTGTAAATTGTTTCTGCACTGTCTGGAGCACGCTCTCAAGAATTTCACTCACCAAGTGCTGTGGTGATGTGACAATAAAAGTGATATGATTTGATTTGAAAGGGATGATAAATCCACATTGGGGACGATAAAACTGGTGTAATTATGCAATCCAAACAACAAGCGTTTATAAATCTCAATTTTTCAGGTGCAAGGGTGATCCTGGCTTGCAGAGACATGGGCAGAGCCACCAAAGCAGCAGATGAGGTCAGAAAGAGGAGTGGAAATGGCAACGTGGTGGTGAAGATGCTGGATCTGGCCTCCTTGCAGTCAGTCCGAGCTCTGGCCAAAGATGTACAGCAGACGGAGGAGAGACTGGACATTCTCATTAATAATGCTGGTAAGGTTCAAGGTTATTTTATTCGTCACATACACAATTATACAGGATATAATCAGTAGTGAAATGTAAATCAGGACAGGTCCGCTCAATGGACAATGCAAAAAATTAAACATTACACAAGAGAATATATATAATATAGGTAAGAATAAAATAAAAATAAGAAAAAATTAGTAAAATGTGCAATGAAATAAAATGTGGATTACAGTATACTGTGGACTTAATAAATAATAATATAAACAGGAATGTGCAAACAGGTTGTACCGGTATGTACACATAGCAGCAATGCGGATGATGGAGAATAATGATTGTTTTACAGTTTATTAAATTGAGTCTTGCAAATGTTATGAGACTGAGTTTAGGAGCCTGATGGCCTGAGGGAAGAAGCTCCTCCTCAGTCTCTCAGTTTTTGCCGTCATGCTCCTGAAGCGCTTGCCAGATGGCAGTAAATAGAAAAGATGGTTACTGGGGTGATTTGAGTCCTTGATGATTTTTGCAGCTCTGCATAAGTAATGTCAGTCAGATTGTAATGTATCTGCATGAACACATGGTTTATATCTATGTATTTATATATTTATTTATTTATTCATATTCTTGTATTTATTTTTTCTACCAACAGGGATAATGATGTGCCCCCAGTGGAACACAGATGATGGCTTTGAGATGCAGTTTGGTGTGAACCATCTGGGTCATTTCCTGCTTACCAACTTACTTCTGGACTTGTTGAAGAAATCAACAACCAGCCGTGTTGTGAATGTTTCCAGCCTGGCTCATGAGACAGGTGAGGAAGCCCAAATTACTTTATGTGCTAATCTCAATCACTCATAACAAAACACTTATTTTTCATAATTTTGTTGTCTCTAAATTATTGTAAATTGTGACTATTCTCCTTATCCAATTCTCTGACAAGAAGCTCTGTTTTTATAAAATTAAAGTGCATGAAATATAGACCAACACGGTAATGTATTATATGTATTATTTACAATGCAAATACATTTATAGTGTTTATTTACCACATTCTTATTTTGATTCCAATAATATTTCAAATTATTTTTTGTTTGACAGGCAAGATTCATTTTGATGATGTAAACTTGGAGAAAAACTATGATACATCAGTAAGCTATAAACAGAGCAAGCTGGCCAATGTTCTGTTTACCCGGGAACTAGCTGTCAGACTGAAAGGTAACCTATAGACCTGAATCAGGTTAGGCCAGTGGTTCTTGATCCTGGTCTCTGCTCTGTCTCCTGAAATCCACCACCAGCTCCTTGGTCTTGTTGATGTTTAGTGAGAGGTGGTTCTCTTGACACCATTTAGTCAGGATACTCACCTCCTCTCTGTAGGCCATCATTGTCATACCCTCATTCACTATTCCCATTAGTCCACTGAGAGTTTACTTGAAGGAGTGAATGAAAACGAGTGAGTGAATTCGGACACCGAGTACACCGAAAGGACTGCCGTTTTTGCATAGTTTGCTTGCAAACTATGTAGTAAGATTAAAGGATTTATCTTGAACTTTGTCAATTATGTATAACCCCTAGTTAAATGATTAAATAATCAATTTACAATTAATTTGTTCCTACGCCATGGATGAGCGCTTTTAAAATGATGGATCATTCAGCTGTGGGCACCATCTTCTGGCAAGACGCAGGAATTAATTCACCACGCAACTCTCGCAGTGCATTATCGGTTATCTCTAGCCGTTGAGTGTACATCAGTTGTACACTCATTTTTGCGGTGCATTGTGGAATTGATTGAGTGCACTCGAGAGCGTTCACTGTCGTTTCGTACACCACTAAAAACGCACTATTTGAGGGTGTAGGGGCAATTTCGGATACAGCCCCAGTTCAGTTCATGGACTAAAATGAGCTGATGAGCTGAATCAGGTGTGTTAAATAAGGCAGACATGAAAAATGTGCCCAGGACCAGGATTAAGAGTCACTGGGTCAGACGCTATATTGAATTTAATGCAGATGAAATCAAGGCTGTAGGGGATTTACAGTCTTTACAATATTATGCTAATCCATTGTACGTCTGTACTTCTAACGCTGCTTGCAAACTCTTTCTCTGTCTATCATTCAGGCACAGGAGTGACAACTTACGCTCTTCATCCTGGGATGATCCAAACTGAGCTGGGCCGACACTTTTTATCCTCTCTGTCTTTATGGAAGAGGCTTTTGTTCATGCCCCTTTATTGCTTTGTCAAAACACCTTGGCAGGGTGCGCAGACCACCATCTACTGTGCAGTGGATGAGAGTCTGCAGAATACCAGCGGCCTTTACTACAGGTCAGTAGCTTCTTCTATCATGTGTGTCGAATGCAGTCTAGTAAGATTTTGCTCATCAAGGCCTGTGAGAGGGGTACACAAACTTTCTAAAGTTAGCATTACAATGGCCAACAAGATTTAACGCGTCACCTCTCCCATCATATCATGTACTGGCACCAAATTGTAGAGAGTTGATGACAAACTTGAGACCACAATCTTTGTTTCACAATGGATGTCATTGTCATTTAATAAGTTCACAATGTAAAACAACAAACTGGTTTCACCTCTTTTTTAAAGCTTTTATTCACACAGTGTTTTCTGACCATTGTTGTTTAATTATGATAATTTCCGGCTGTGGTTAATTTCTCTCTTTTGCTGGTTTTACAGTGATTGTGCCCCCAAAGAGGCAGCTCCTCAGGGTCGGGACGATGCTACAGCTCTCAAACTGTGGGATCTCAGTGCTTCTATGGTGGGCCTGGCTTGAAATGGTACCTTGACCAGTGAAAATCACCCTAAAAAAAGCAGTTTGCCACATTTTCCCATGTAGATTGTACATTCTTAATTTGCAGACTATTAAATCTGCCTACTTTATATTAAGTACAGAGGGCAGTTTCGGTAAGAATGTGGGAAAGTATGCAGGATGAGGCTGGCTCTGTAATGAAGTGCCTATGCAAAAAGATGAACTGCAATATGAAGTGTGAATTTAAGCAGTAAATAATTAGTGAGTTTTTATACACTGTAATGCTATTAGCCAGTGTGCATAGCTAAATTAGACATTTTATTTACCTTACAATAAAATTCAGCGTGTAACATGAATACAGGTTAAATTTTTTACAAAGCCTATTTTTGAATAATGAAATAAAGACATTAAATGAATTGTTACCCTCTGTAAAATGAAAGCCAGAGTGAGTTTATGATAAAGGAAAATAGCATTTTATATGAGCAATATTTGG
The DNA here is from genome assembly GCA_027564155.1 of Gymnocypris eckloni scoliostomus. NCBI lineage: Eukaryota > Metazoa > Chordata > Actinopteri > Cypriniformes > Cyprinidae > Gymnocypris > Gymnocypris eckloni. Next base: position 26,130,687 of record CM050413.1, on the reverse strand, counting down.
GAATCAATTTTTTTTAATTTTTTTTTATTCTTTTACCCTTTTTTATATAATTATAAATAAAGAAATGTAAAATATTAATCTTTTATATTGTTTTTATTAAGTCATAAGCATAATTGTCATCAAATGATAATCAGGTTTATTAAGAAGAGTAACACATACTTAACCAATTTGCAAAGTTTCTAAATAAAAACTATTTCTAACTTGTAGAGATTAATGTTCTATATTTTGAAAAGGCAAAACAGATTGAAAGTACAATTTCAAGTTCTACATAAAACCTACATTTTGGATTCAGTATTAATATGGTCAAATTAATAAATACATCATTCAAATGAATTCTCATTGGGATCATTATTTTCATGTACAAAACTCAAAACATAATTGCTTTATGTATAGATAGTACATGGAATTATAGCTTCAGCAGTATCTGGAATACAAAAGGATATCATATATCATTTAGTAAACATTTAAAAATAACATTGATTTAAACATGTTAAGAACTATCAGTTATTAAACCATTGACATTCACAAATGTGCAATCACCACACATCAGCATCGCACCCTGACCTGAGTGCCCAGCGGACACAAAGCTGTATGTGCCACCCACATGCCCTTATCAGTTCTCCGTCCAACAGATCCACCATCTTTAGCTGGGCTGGAAAAGTGATAAGGAGATGTGAGCGACCATTTGAACAAACACTCAACAGTCCTACTGAGAACTCCAACTGCTTCCATACAAAACTCCGACACAAGTTCCCACCTGCTCTGTCCAGCTGTATTCTTTTAGCCAAAGGAACATCGAATGCGTCTTCATGACATGTCTCCCTATATAGGTAGCTGCAGCTGAGATTACCAGGTCAGGAAGGACATCTGGCAATTTTCAGTAGCTTTCGACCAGGATGAATCTAAGTCCGTCTTCCACAAACCATAGTTTTGAGGCAGGATGTCTATGTGGTGGAGCACAGTCTGTACATATGCCTCTGTGGACACACCCCACAGATGAGTTTTATTTCCTCTCCACCCCACCTATCTGCTAGTCAACCATGACATGCTATTGGTTCACAATTGGAGATCATAGGTCAAACCCCTTCGGCGGCCAAAAGAGGGGGTTTATTTGTTGTTTGCGCTGTCAGTCATGATCAAATCAGCCAACGAAAAGGGAAACGCCATGTTTTGTAGGTGTGTTCGTCCCAGGTGTGACTAAAATGAACATTCCAGTCTTCACATACCTGTCGGCCCATCTCTTCTTCTTCTGCTTCCCTGGCTGCGACACACCCTCTTCAGACAAGAGACAGAACACGTCCTGCTGTAGTTTCTGTGGGCTTTCACCTGTCAAAATCACTCAGCCTCACTTGTCACTTAATGCTCAGAGATAGGAAATGTGTATAATGGCAGAATTTGTTTAAAAAACCAAGAAGAGGACAATTTTAAAAGAGTAAAGCTTTTGCTCTATTTTACTGTATGGAATCTCACATGCACACTCCTTTCCTCCATGCAGTTCTTTGAAATATTGTTTAGGGTTAGTTCACCCAAAAAATCTTTATCTGTAATTTTTACTCACTCTCATGTCATTCCAAACCTATATGACCGTCTTTCTCCTGCTGAGCACAAAATAAACTATTTTGAATAATATTTTTGAACTGTTTTTGTCCAGATTATGGTGTCAAAGCAACATCGGACCCCAGTGACCGAAACACTGATAATTTTGTTTAAATATGAAATGACAAAAAAAAATGTATGAAGTACTTCAATGGGTGCAAGCAGTAACACGCACTGTTGACTCTGAGCAATCAACATCACATTTAATTTCCCCACGCACAGAAACACAGCTGTGTGTGTGTGTGTGTGTGTGTGTGTGTGTGTGTGTGTGTGTGTGTGTGTGTCATTGTACACATGTGCCCTAAGGTGGTGTGAGAATGCAGGTTGTAGAATTCCAGGCAATACAAACTCAATGTACAGCTTTTGCCTAAGACGGGTTAAAACAAGTAAAAAGCTTAATCATCCCTCAGTGTGACTAAGAACTTATCAGTTGCAATCATGTGTAATGATGTCAAAGGCATAAGAAATATATAACGCTTATATTTGGTTCACAACATAGACACGCCAAGAAGCACACACGCACATAGATTTTAACGCACACCAGGGAGGTGGCCAGACAGCTGTCCAAAAAATGAAATCACACTCATCTCTCAATGACTCGACAAATGCTTCGCATACAGGACATGGTGCACTAGTTTAGTTGTAACTCTAAAATGAACTTCACTTAAAAGTTCATAGTTAATACATGTCCATTAAAGTTAAAGCCGTTTCTGAAACTTGCAGAAACCCAGTTTAAATTGCACCTTTTGGGATTTTTAAAGACATAAATGGGCCTATAGGAAGTTTATATGCAGTTATATATAAAGCGGATTTTGTGCAGATCTGTAATGAATATATTAATTTAAACATTATAATAAATAAAATAGAAATACTTAGATTTTATTGGCAAATTTGAGTAGTACATAAAAAGGGCACATGGACTGGACTGGCGAGAGATGAGCAGTCGTTCCGCCTGACTGGTTGTTTTGCGAGTAATAGTTAGTGATGTCTTTGCATGCCTGTGTCAGGGAAAGTGAGCCAGTTACTCTGTGGGCTTTGTGGACAATTATCTAGTTGAGTTCCTCTGGATGGTGTGAAAGTCGCATGCAAAGCAAACAAGCTTCAGTTGTCCTTTATCTGATCCTGGAGTTCCGTCCAAATCAGACACCAGGATCACTCATGAGGATAATAGGATATATGCTAAAACATCTTCAGCGGAGCAGGATTACAGAACACACATTCCCAGCATTGCTATCGGTCATCTCCTGTTCATCACTTTAATACAATGTTTTTAAATATGTTTAGTTATCAATTTTATTATTATTGTGAATAGGTATATATTTAAAGCATTAAAGCAAGGGAAATTTTGGCTTTACCTATTAACAAAATGATTGCCCTGCCATCTAAATTCTGTTTTACTCTTAAGGACAACACAATTATGGATTAGAGTACCATTTAAGCATTTTTCATTTAATTTATATTTATTTATTTGTTTAAATGAACATCTACCAATACCTTATTCATAAAATGTTTGAGATTTTACTGACTTGGATTTATTATCTTTATTATGAAAAGTTATGGAATGTACATATTATTGATGCATTACTGCAATAAGTTAAATTCAATAATTTTATGAATAAATTCAAATAAAAACAATTATCTAAATAAGCCACCACCTTTTAATTTTTGTTTATCACACCACATGCACAAAAGTTAATGAGTAGGACAGTGTTTAAAAAAAACAACCATAAATTACAAAACTTTAAATCCATAACTATTGCTCTTAATGTACATTAAGATCAGCTCTAGCATATATTTCCATCATCACAGTCACAAATATTAAAATGTACAGTATTCACATTCCTTGCTTTATTTTCAAGCGATTATATTCTGCCTTATGCAGCAGTTTGTTTTATACACTTTCAGAGAAAAAGGTGCAAGTCACTGGGGCGGAAGTTCTACCTTTTCGAAAGGTACACTTTTTTACCTTTTAGGCAATAATGTGTACCTATAAGGTACCACTATGAAGCCTTTAGGTACAGATGAATACTTTTTGAAAAGGTACCACCCCAGTAACAACATTTGTAACTTTTTTTTTCTGAGAGTGTATGAAAAGACGAAGTCAGACCAACTGACTTTGTGAATATTTATTCTTTTAAATGAAACATGAGAATTTGTAAAAATTAAATTAAAACAAATAATACCCCTAAGCTACAAATTCTTGATTTGCAAAGAGCAACAAAATAAGAAGATAAAAATATTTAATTATGTCAAGCTGAATCCTGGTTCTCAAGTTTTATTAGTATTTACATTTGTTTTTAAGAAATGTGATTATGAACTTGACAATTTCAGGCAAAGATAAGCTAAAAGCAACACATTTATGGCCATCACTGCTTCTGCTGTTGACAGATAAAAGTTTTGCCGTCAGTGTTGGGCAACTACTGTTAAACTAGTCACAGTTTAAAACAGTTAAGCTACATTGAAGCTACTATTAAGATCATAAGATGTAGTTCACTATTTTATTATGAAACGAATTACACACACATTTATAATAAATATACCATTAAAAAAAAGCCATATATGATAACATTTTTGAGGTCAACACAAAATTTCGTTTTATATATCCCTTCAAATGCAATTGTAACACTCAGGGCAGACCTTCATATGCATTAACGCGTGTGATCTAGTAGCTCTAACAGGGTTAACTTCCCTGCATTGTGTTTTTATACTATTGCACTTCTCAGCCACACGAGGGAGACACTTCCCTGTTAGTGGTTCATCTTGACCAATTATAAGCAATATGATAATATTATGGTATTTCGAATTCTGAATGTAACAGGAAAACTATCTGATCCGATAGTAAACCTTTGGGTTTGGTGAGAAGTTGACTTTTGAGACAGATTATATTTACCTTTAATTTTATGTATGCATGTATGTATTTCTTTGTTTACAATTGATTAAAATGAACATTGATTATAGTATCAATTTAAAGCATTATAGTATTTACGATTTTTTTTTATCATTCAGATATTCAGTGTCTGAGTTGGCTAATTTGCAGGACCCCATTTTTCTCTTTAATTAAAGTGCCCCTATTATGGTTTATATTTATATGTATTATATTTTTATATTTTGGTTTTGGGAGTCCTTAACAACAGGTTGAGGTGCAAGAAAAAAAACGTGTATTTTCTTATAATATGCATTTATTTTTACCTTACTCCCAAACGATTTTCCCAAACCCCTCCTTTGCGTGACGCTAATCTGCGGTGATTGGTCGATTTCATTTAAAGCCGTGTTTGTGAGCTTTTACCGCTCCAAAAGCGGCACCTAGTGGCAAAGGTTAAATTTCCATGTTCATTCAGACCAACGCGAAAATCAAGTTTTCCCAGGTCTGCGCGCGAAACAAGTGAGCGTGCAATATGCAGTTTAATAGGCTTGTTTGAGATGAGAAGAATCTGTACAGAACCGATCACCGGTGATCACCGGTGCATGCCAGTTAGAAAAGCTTAGAAAAGTGTCCGAGTTACATCCGCCTTGCTCTGATGTCATGCTGACGTTTTGGAGAACTCTCGCGACGGCGAGGCGGCTGTGTCGGATTGAGCAGTAGCGCGCAGTTGCTCTTCATCGACTGCGCTGATTAAAAGCATGATGGGAAAAGACTGACTACACAGCTTAGTGTTCATTGGTTCAGACAACCGTGATGCTGCGTTCTCTGCTCAAATGTTTAATTTTTTTTATATGATTTCATGTGATTATATAGGCTATTTAAACTTTATATTCAGTAACTTTATACATGCTGCACTTTCGGATTTAAAACGTTGCAGGATGTTTTCATTCACTTAGAGCTGTGTTACACACTGCATAAAAAAGTCATTTTCAAAAATCCATAATAGGGGCACTTTAGGCCAATTTACAAGCTTTTTAAATGTCTACCCATAATACAAAAGGCATAAGGGTTAATAAAACGTAAGAAGTGATTCAGTTCAGAGAATGTAAAGCAAGAATAAAATGATATATACATAATTAGCAATTGATTCGTCTAAAATAGCTTTAAATGACAAATTAATTACATTTAACATTCATAGTATGGAAGTAATTTAATGACTAAAGTATTTAAAATAAAAAGCTTGTTGAATTGCACTAATAAAAAAAAATACATTGCATTAAACCTGCTTGCATTTGAATATATTGTGTTTTAGAGCTTGCATTTTAATGGGCTGAAATGCAACATGGTTTTATGTTTAAACTGTAAATATTTCAATTCAAAACATTTCACATATGTCATTCTAATAAATTCTATAATCCATATTCACCTTCCAGATTTCACTTCCAAAACATTCGGTCTGTTTAAAAATACGATCTATAATATTCAACAGTTAATTATCGGTCCATTTTAATTCGCTTTACAAAAACGCCTACACAAATTCAGTGGTTAAAAATTCGACAGAAAATTCAACACAGAACATCCGGGAACTGCAGGAAAGCAGTAGATCACCGATGCGTGATCACCATCTGCTGTTAGTCGGCCTCACCAGCAGGTGGCGCTTGCGGCTGTAGACAAGACCAACATAACGGCTTGAGAGAGGCATTCATTGTCAATTTCATTCACAAAAACGGATTTACAGAAATGATAAGTATATATGATGATCATCAGGGCCAGTATATATTCGGAAAATCTGGTAAACGAAACAAAAGCTGTGTTTATGTTTAATTCAATGTCTTCACGATTGCTTTCCCTGTGCATAGCCTAACGTACATATAAGTAACGTTAGCTTTCTCTACTGCGAACAACATTATAACGTTATACCCACCCGATGCTGGTGCACAGATCAAATATTAAGTCTGAGGAAGACATACAGTAACTTATTGATTTTATATCGCAGTGCTGTGCTGCAGTTCTGGGGTTTCCCTCATAACGTTACATCACACCCCAGGATTCCCCCAACAACCCAAAACACTGCTTAATGCACTAATACAGTGATAGAGCAAAGTCAGTGTACACCATTTTGATGTACAAAGTATACCACACTATATCTTCTATAAATAACAGGCACTTATATCGCATGTAAGTGGCCATAAATGGCTAAAAGACCAAACTGCAACAGATGAAACCAGTGAAATGCAACACGAGCAAGAGCTAACGTTACGACACGAGTGTTTTCTTTATAATGGTTTTCTTTGGCAGAAAAACGCTTAATGTGAAACTTTGGGCTACATCCATAACTGTACATAACATACCAAAAATTTGGTGTTTTATCATCACGCCATAGGTGTAATTGTGGGTGAAGGGATGTACCTAATAAAAGTATTAGGCTGCAGAGCAGAATGATTTAGATGTATTTTATGTGATTTAACTTTGATGGGAATGTTGTGTAGGGGTTTACAGGTGTATATTTGTAGATGTGATGCATCCCAGTGCTGTGAACCTCGACGACCAGATGATTAGAAGTGAATTTGGCTGTGCTATTAGGTATGACGTGTATTTGAAGTTATTTTGTAATTATTATTGAAATGGAATTGATTTAGAGGTGCTTTTATGTGATTTGATTTGGTTAATGTTTGTATTTTGTGTATTTTTGGGAGATTATCATGGTTTTGATTTAGTTAAACTTTGTAGTTTTTGTTTGTTTTGAATTTATTTGAGTTTTGTATTTTTGATTAGAGTGATTGCCGACCGTGACTTGTGCACCATATTTGTTTTCCTACCCTGTGAGGTGGGGGTTGGTAAAGAGTTTGTGTAAATAAAAAGGGTATATTTATTAACAGACTGGAGGATCTTATAGCGAGTGTTTGTGTCCACACAACATAATTTTGTCACATGAACGCAGTAATTAAAAACCGACCTGAAATAGTAGACCATCCGGGGACTTTTGGCATCCTCTTTTCAACATACTATGCTTTGGGACGTACTATTTAGGATGGATAGTATGAACATAGGGATGCAGGGTCTCTCTCATGGCTATGGCCTAAACTAAAGGAAAGGGTTACATTAGTACCCATACATGAAACGTCATGAGTGCAGTGCACATTAAAACACCTCCCAACTAATGCATATCAAAGGACATCAGAGATTAGCAAATCAACTTCCACGTTTTTAGTGTCATAACAAAAGGGGGCGGTAACAGTTACAAAACGCATCAGTAACGCGGGAGTTTTCATAACAACTTGTTTTCAAAGGAAGCGTGTTGAATAACCTCACTTGCATAGACATGGATGAAAATAAAATTGATATAATGACGATGCAACTTTTACAGGTGAGTTCGAGGTTCGCTCCCTTACTTAACGTTTCTCACTTCCACAAATACAACGCGTGCTCATAACTAACGTTAGTCAGTAACGTTATGCCTTAAGTATCTTGACATAATTTGCACAAACATATAACTTATGTATAACGTTAAACCGTTTATGTATCGCATGTAACGTTAGTGTAGCTCGCATGCATTCTAAATGGCGTCTGTTTACGTATGGCTTTTCGCTTGTTTTCTTGTTTAGGTCCGCTATGACAGAAATAATTACGACCAAATGCATTTTCGCCAGCTTCAACTGCATGTTGTCTCTCCTGACGACGAGATGAGAATATTACAGCTGTTTTACCTGCTCTTTGGATTTAATATTTGGGCACAGGACGACAGATAACTTTATTTTTGAAAGAAAATAAAATTAAACACTGTAACTTAACCGTCGAGGAAAACTCGATTCAGAAATGTAATTTTTGTAGTTTGTAAAAAATGTAGTTTTTGTATGTTTTATCGTTAAAGTCGCCTATTAAATATTCAATGACACTCATTTCCGTTCAAAGCAGTGATTAGCGCCCCTGTCGGACACAGCGCTCAGAAACCCTGCTGGTCGTTAACGTGTAAAATTATGTTTTCAATCTAAAACTTGTCATTTGTAGGAGAGTACACCGCCTCAGGATTCAGGAATGGACGGGCCCGTGCGTCGGACGTCTCGGCGAATCAGAGAGAAACAAAACCAAGAAAAGAACCAAATTTTATCCCCAAAATGTCTGACATTTACGTCTGAGGTGAAACGACGTCTATTATGGAACATTTTAGTTAAAACTCTATTTATAAACGTGCATATTATTACATATTACCTTTAGAAAATGACAGTGAGGAAGAAGATATTGAAGAGGCAGAAGTAAAGGAAGATAAGGAATCTATTCCAGTAAGTACAAACAACGCATCACCTCAAAATGTTAACTTTCCACCTCAATGGCAGAATCCACCTTTTTGTCATCTTAAACAGGGTTACCGTGAGGGTTTGTCTAAATATGAGCTGGAGCGACTGGAGAATATCAGACAGAACCAGGCCTTCCTCAATTTCCTGAAGTTACCTCAGGTAAAATTTTGCAGTGAAGCAGGAGAGTTTTTTTAGCTACATTTGTTTTTGGCTTTAAGTTGTTTTTCCACATTAAACTTGCTTTTTTTAATGACCATAATTGGTACTTGTTCGCAGATTTCTGAAGCTCTGAGGCCCAAGTCGAAACCTACTCAGAAAGGCCTGAAAAGGTATCTTTAAAGAGGAACTATTCAAAATGGCACAATGAAAATGTATGCAATAAATAAATAAGGAATATGTATTTAAATATAATAGCATAAATACATTAGCAGATATATTGCTGATATTTGTAAGTGCTCTTAATGGTCAAAAGGTCAAACACCCCACCATCTCACTAACTAAAGCCAATTAATGTAGGGAAAAGACAGAAACAGAGATTCTCCCTGTTCGCAAGTCACTGCGGTTACAGAATAAGGGTTCTCAGACATCCCTTACTCTAGACACTACCTCTTATGCAGCCAGAGAGCCTGTAAGTCACCGACATGCATCTACAGTGTTTAATATTAAACTTACAAACAATTTTGATTAAACACCATGAAATGATTTAATCTGAAATTAAACTAATGTTTTACTTCAGGAAGAAAAACCAAAAAAAGCCCCAGGACCAATACCACTCGATCCAATCAACCTGGATGAACATGTCAGGCTGCCAGAAGATCTGATAAAAATCTGGAATGAGGTCAATGTTTACATGTTACAATGTTCACAAAAACACGTAGCATCATGTATTTATCAGAATTTGTTCACATTCCAAAAACCTGTGCATCACCGAATCTGTATGATGTCTTCTATAGGTCCCATTAAAACAAGAAACAGGAACATCAGATTTGAAATCGTGAGTAACGTGTCATAAACAGTGTTTACCTATACTTGTAATTTTGGTGTCTCTTGTATCAGTTTCAGATAAGGTTTCATCAATTAGTAGCCATTTTCCTCACTTGCGTAATGAGACTGTCATATATTGCATTACATATAATGCACCCACAAATTTGTTGTCAGGTACCAACAAATGCTGCAGAAATTGTCTATCAATGACAGTTGTGTGGTGAAAGTTGTGAAAGATCGGATCTGTTCAGCAGCTTTTCACCCCACCTCTTCCAACCTGCTTATGGCAGCAGGAGACAAGTCGGGCCACCTGGGGCTCTGGAAGCCGGTGAGATATATGTGGTCTGGTGTGATAAAAAAGAGAGATGTTTGTGAAAGTTGAAAAGTGGCAATGTGATAAAGTGACGAATGACTATTCCAGATTTTCTCCCCTTTGAATGTACAATGTTGACTGTTTCCCTCAGGATGCTAGTTGGGGTGATGATGGTGTAATCTACTTTGAACCCCATTCTCGCAATTACCAGCATGGCTTTCTCATCTCACCCTTGCAACCTCATCACAGTGAGCTATGATGACTCTGCACGCAGCATGGACCTGGAGCAGTGTTTGATGAGGTGAAACATTGGTCATAGATGTTTATAAGACAGGACATATTATGTACTTATTTCCTAATGTCATATTTGAAATTTAGCAGCTTTTTACTTGGTGAAGCAAGTGTTTCTATCCACAGATATATGACACAGTGTGACTGAGTATTTGAAGGATTAAATATATGTTGCACGTCATGTTGCACATGTAGTCTGATTAATGTGAAGTCAATTTGGACAAGGACATTTAAAGATCAATTGGTTTTATCTAACTGAACAATACTGTTCAATAGCTTTGAAATTTAGCAGCTTATTATTGCATTTTTTATATATATATATATATATATATATATATATTTTTTTTTTTTTTTTTTTTTAAAGGGATAGTTCACCCAAAAATGAAAATGTTTATCTGCTTACCCACAGGGCATCCAAGATGTAGTTGACTTTGTTTCTTCTGTAGAACACAAACAAAGATTTTTAACTCAAACCATTGCAGTCTGTCAGTTATATAATGGCAGTCAATGGGCACAGAATCTTTGAGAGTAAAAACACATGCACAGACAAATTCAAATTAAACCTTCGGCTCATGATGATACATTGATGTCCTAAGACACGAAACAATCGGTCTGTGCGAGAAACTGAACATTGTTTATATAATTGTTTAGCTCTGATACAGGCAATGTCCAAATCTCCTGAGCTCATTCTCAACATCTAATGCGTCAACGGCTCTGGAACATATATATATATTATATATACTTAGATCTTTATGTATCATGGCTCATAGAACAGTCGCTAATGAGGCATCTATGTATATAACTCTATGTGCCAGAGTACGTTACGCATCACTCTCCGGATGAATTAATTAATTTGTTTTGTAAATTTTCTTTTCATCATAGAATCCAGAAAAAAATTATTACTGTTTTCACAAAAATATTAAACAGCAACATTTATATTTTATAATAAGAAATGTTTCCTGATCACTTGGTGAGCAAGAAAGATTTATTTCAAAAACAAAAAATAGAGAAGTGGCAAAATATCAAATTCTTTGAAATATCTGAAATAGAATAAGTATTTTTGTAAATATTGAAATCATTTAAAAAACCAATTTGTTGTATTACTAGTAAATTCCAGTTACATTAAATGTCTTGGTCCCAACTTACAAATGTACAACCTTAAACACATTTGACAAATAACACCTCTCTTTTGTACTCAGGTGTATCGCTCATCCTCTGGCCTGAAAAGTTTTGATTTTTTATCAACTGACTGCTCCACTTTACTACTTGGTGAATGGAATGGGGATGTTGCCGTCGTTGACCGTAGAACTGAGTAAGACCAAAATATCTATTTAAATATCTATATCTAACATTTATATATGAAGAGTTTATTTGCAAAAACATATTTATTAACTCAGATTACAGAATTTGTATTTTATTTAAAAAAATCTGATTTTTTATGTTATCATATTTTTATTGTTAGTTAGCTGTTTTATTAGTTACATTTTACCTAATCAAAATAACCCAACTGCAGTTTGATTGAGATTAATTGAATGCACAATGAAAAACAAGATTTTTGAAAATGTTATGTTTTTGAAAATTAACTATATGTATATGTTAAATCATAAATAACAAATAAAACATGTGATTGCAGGAAAACATATGAATCTCTGTATACCATGGCTGAAAATCCTCTGCGCTGTGTTCATGTCCATCCTGCAACAGCACTACTTTGTAGTGGCAGAGAACAGGTATTATATAACACTTCTTAACTAGAATAATGCTGGTTGAAAAGTTAATTCAGAATCAGAAGGAGCTTTATTCACCCTTTAGACTGAAGCAGTATTGTTTATTTTCTTTCTTCTTTTAGATTTGTAAACATATATGACTTGGCGCCGCCTGAAAAGAAGAAACAATCTAGCAGTTGGTGAACTCAACGGTCACAGCCGCAGTGTCTCCAGTGCTTTTTTCTCCCCACTCACAGGCAACAGAGTTCTGACCACTTGTTTGGACAACACGATCAGGTGCTCAGAGATCTCAAGTGTCACTGGTAGAAGTGCTTGTATTGAATCTAGAATGTCCCTTCATTTTCTCTTGCTAATGTACCAGTAGAGGGTGCCAGAGCATCATGACTATGACCATATTTTAAGCCAGAGTAGTTTGTGTTGGCTTTGTGTTTGTTTTTAGCTATTAAAGTTATAAAGTTGTCATCCATTGTCTTACAAGAATTGGACATGTAATACATTTTCCAAACCGCTTATTCTCTGTAGGGTTGCGGGGATTCTGGAGCCTAAAGTATTGGAAATGCATTATAATTTGTTTTACAAATGTTTTTATTAGCCTTTTTTGTGAATTTTTTTCAGGGTGTTTGACACTTCCCTAATGGATGGCAGATCTCCTGTACTAAAATCAATTACGTAAGTATGGGTGTTCATATGTGTAAAAAATTATCTTATTAACTTGAGTTTCCATTGATCAAATCATTGATTGAATCTTGAAAATAAAAGTATCCTGTTCCACTAAAATATTACGCAGCACAACTGTTTTCAGCATTGATAATAAGAAATGTATCTTGAGCAGCAAATCAGCATATTACAATAATTTTTGAAGGATCTTGGGATGTTGAAGACTTAAAGAGATAGTTCACCCAAAAATTAAGATTCTGTCATAATTTACTCCCCCTCAAGTAGTTCCAAACCTGTATGAATGTCTGTGTTCTGCCAAACACAAAGCAAGATATTCTGAAGAATGTGGGAAACAGAGCAGTTCTGGGGCACCATTGACTTCCATAGTATTTTCTTTCCTACTATTGAAGTCAATGGTGCCCCAAAACAGCCTGGTTACAAACTTTCTTCAGAATATCTTCGCAAAACAAAGACATTCATACAGCTTTGGAACCACTTGAGGATGAGTAAATGATGACCGAAATTTCATTTTTGGGTGAACTATCCCTTTAAATAATGGCTGCTGAAATGTCATCTTTGCCCTCACAAGAATAACTTCAGTTAAAAAAAAAACGTTAATTCTATTTCGCAATATTACTGTTTTAATTGAATGTTTGACTTGGTGAGCATAAGAAAAGAAATCTTGCCTACTCCAAACTTTTGAACAGTGGTATATCTTTACAAACATCATGATACAGACCTGTTTATAAATCAAAATAATTAATTAATATGAAAATAGCTGCAAATTGTTAAAAAAAACATGTAAAACGATGCCCCACGAGGAAGAAGAAAACAGATGCATGAATTTATGCAAACGCACATCCGGCCTTTTTCAAAAGTTAAGCCATTTTTGTCTAAATAACTTCCATTGTAACAGCATGCTAAATATGTTCTATGTAGGCACAACATGCAGACGGGTCGGTGGTTGTCCAAGCTAAGTGCAGTGTGGGACCCCAAGCAGCAGGACTGTTTTGTGATTGGCAGTGTGGACAGGCCTCGTCGAATTCAGGTATATCACGAGAGCGGTCGCTGCCTTCACACTTTTCGAAACATGGACCACCTGACCACAGTGTGCTCCATCACGGCATTCCACCCAGGCAGGAACACTCTGCTTGGAGGCAATTCAAGTGGGAGGCTGCACATATTTACTGACACTTTTATCAACTAGAAAATATCATCTTTTTTATCTGTTTATTTGATGTGTTGGTTTTGTGCTTCCCTATTTTTTCCCTTTTTTTGTACACACAACAGCATTTGTTTAATATAAAATATGCTGTTTGCTTTTGTTTGCTTCCTGAAACATTAAATATATAATATTAAAGAAAAAAATAAACTCTTGAATAATCTTGTCTTAGTCACATTTTCTCTTTCAAATAATGCTATTTGACAATACAGTAACTGGACCTAGATTGTGATTTGTATGTTTTAATAACCTGTTCATCCTCAAATTCACTTAACGCATCAAGTATATAGTCTAATCTAAAAGTCATTTGAGAACATTGTCTATTCATTTCAATACAAATGCTTACAAAGAATAACTTCAAAAACAAGTTTATTTAAGAATCTACAGAGTTGCCTTGAGAAACGACTTACTATGAATGTGACACAGACTTTATCTCTTTTAATTATACCAAAACTCAAACAGTCAGTGATGAAATAGGCTCATTATAAGTAATTAATTGGCTTTTCAATGTGCAAAATAAATAGCAAATCAATACAACGGAATAGTAATTCGACACTCAAAGGTTGTTAAACCAAACTTTAGATGAAGCTTAGTTCTGGCAAAAGTAGTGGTGCTCAGGAATGGGCAGCATATGGTCCTGTACCAGACAAAGAGCAGTAGCTTTGGTACACCGGGCCCAGGCACACACTCACTCTTTATCCATTACATTTTTTTTTAACCACACAAGCCAATCTCATGCCGATATTTTTTTACACAGTTTATTTGTGTGTTTCTAAGAGATACTGTAAGTGAAGGCTGTATAAATGAAAATAAGTTAAAAGACTGCTCTGAGGTACCAAACCGATGAAGGCCACAAGGCTGCATGCACCTGCTATTCCCATATTCCCAACCAAAATTATATTTGGAGGATGGCATGTATTACATAACACAAGACTGCATGTGTTTGCGCCTGCATTTTATGATGCTAATGTATTGGGTATTAACGTAACCATGTGATCCACAACATACTAAAAGTATAGCATCAATGTTTGTTTGAGCTGGAAGGAGTCAAAGGACTGTTCACAAAACTATCGGTCTGTTTCATTAGAGACAGATCTGGAGTGCCTTACCCCTTGAGGTAAACATGATCTCCAACTACCTGCTCATTAACAACTGCAAAAAGGTGAGCAGTGGTTCTCATGGAGGAACATCTCAATCAACTCATGGTTGATAAGTACCAGCACAGGCCCTTTGTTACTTAATATTTATTCAGCTTGAGCTAAATTCAAACAGTTTTTTATGCTGTACTGTAGTTTCCCACATCCTTCCCAAAGTTATAATAGTCAAGTTCCTGGATGGCCACCTCAGAGAGCTTAGTTAGGTTTGGTGCATCATTTTCCATATTGTCTGGTGCTGTAAAATTGAAGTTCTCATCCTCATAGTCCTCATGGGGCTCCATGTCCGGTGGGCCATCTGTATAAAAAAATTATAATCAAAAGATAGACAATTAAAAGGTTTTACTGCCACATTAGAGGATGTCAATTAGATGCTGTTATGTTTTTCTCACCTTGCCCATCTGGAGAGACATCCATTCCATGTTTGACCTTCATGTGCCTGCTAAGATTTCCCTTCAGGTTAAATTTACTCGAGCAGTATGCACACTTGAAGGGTTTACTGCCTGCATGGAGGTGCATATGGCCCAGAAGGTTGTACATTCGGTTAAATGACTTTCCGCACACCTGTTGAAAACAAATCAAAAGAGATTTACCAAACTAATGGTGAAAGTGTCACATAGAGGTGTGTGATGAGTGTTTGAAGTTTTACCTTGCACTTGAAAGGTTTCACCGGCAGATGTACGATCATGTGAGTTTTAAGGGTCTGTTTCTGGACAAAAGATTTGAAGCACACGTGACACTGGAATGGCCGAACACTGGCGTGGATTAACATGTGCCTCTTCAGGTTTGCAGACAATGTAAACTCACGGGCACATACAGCACACTTAAACCCCTTTGCTCCCTGGTAAAAAACGAGTACAAACAACAAGTGAAGAAATTGTACATTTTATATTATTTTTAATTTGCAGTAGATAATTAGTGTAAACCATTAGCATGTCTATGAAATTATATGTTATTGTGTTTAATACTAATGCAGCTACATAGATCATCTGCTACAATGGACGTTGTTTACAGAAAAATGGCTAGGAGTTTTGAACTGAATATACTGGACAGTATTTAAGATAAACATAACTTTTATAATAATAATAAAAGGAGGACTTCTGTGATGAAATGAAAAATGTTATACAACAAAGTTCAAAGGGTTTAAACCAATAAATTTGAATCGTTGGTTGAGTTTGAAATTAAGTAAACTCAAAACCAATGCAATAAACTGTATGGGGCCCCAGAAACCCTAGCGAAAACACTGCTTTACGTTACTGTTTGATGATAATCTAATCTGGAAACAAAAACAATATGCAGTATCATCTAATACCAATAATTAATACAACTTTTGATTAACTGTAAGACTATCATTATTCATGTTGGATGTGACCTCACCATAGCAAACATACAGTTGTTCAAAAGCACACTATAACTTTCTGTACCTTGGTAGCACGGGCCTGAGGCTTGTTTGTCTTGTGTGTGAGGGAGTGTTGGCGTAGCTGATGAAGCTGAAGAAACTGCAGGCCACACTGACTGCAGGAGAAAGAGCGCTGCGTTTGGTGCTTCAGCAGGTGATTCTGCAGCTGGCTGCGGTAGGCGAACGACTTGTTGCATTGGCTACACTGGAAGGTGGATGGTCCTTGGTGGCTAACCTGATGACGCTTCAGGTGGGCATAGGTGGGAAACTCCATTCCGCACTGCGAGCAAACGTGGCAGCGACCTCGTTCGTGCTTTACCTCGTGAGCACGGAGTTCACTGGGGTATGCGAAGCCACGGCGACAAAAACGGCAACTGTAGGGCTTAACGTCGGTGTGCTGCAGCATGTGCCGCTTCAGGTGGCTGGTCTGGGTGAAGCCCTTCTTGCACACGGTGCACTTGTGTGGCCGCGTGCCCTGATGTGTCAGCAGGTGTGTCTGTAGGTGGCTGGGCTGCTTGAAGAGTTTGCTGCAGTGTGGACACGCGTGTGGCTTGATGCCATTGTGGCCCAGGATGTGCGTGACCAGATTGTACTTGGAAGTGTAGGACTTTTCGCACATGCGGCACTTCCAGCGCTTCAGGCCCTCACCGACGTCCACGCAGTACGACTCATTGATCTGGATGTTGATATCCAGTCGGTCGATACGGCGGCCTCTCCTTCTACTGGCTCTGTCCAGAACATCCCTTCGCTGTTCTCATCAAAGTCTCCAACACCTTCCATCTCGCCACCTTCATAAGCGACCTCGCTCGGCTGAAAGTAGCTGCTAATTTCCTCGCCGCCGGTTCCTGCTTTCACCATGCCATTTCTCCCATTGTCCATGTCCTCGGTTATCTCATTTACTCCTTTTTCATGTGTGTGGCCCCTGTTGCGTGAAGGTACCTCGTGAGGTGCATGGCTGGGACCATGGGAATGAGGGTGTAAATGTGGATCGGTTGCGGGATGCGTACTCTTGGGGTCTCGGACACAGGTGGAGCAGCAGTTGTTGGGCTGGGCTTTGGGCAGGACCCTGTAGCTGGTGGGGTCGACCATTTGCATGCCTTCTCTGGGCATCATGTTGTTCATCATGTGAGTGCAGGAAGGCAAACCTGGAGTCATGGCCTCTCCTTTAATGTGCGATACCATATCTTGGTGCCCTATAGGGGGTTTGCTGTTCTCGGGTTGCCCCTGCCATCTTCTCTCAGCACAGCTGGAATGCATATGCCCATCCTCGCCCAAATTCTCCCCAAGATAGTCACCATTGGCACCTATAAGCTGGTCGGCATACTAGTCCATTCTCTCACCTGGTGGAGCAGGGGATTCTTTAGGGTCTCCGGTGTAAAAGCCGTTAGGGGCGATGGTGGCGCCAAAGACCTCGTTTTGGGAGATGAGTCCCAACACAGCAGCTTGGGCCAGTGACAGGACCACCACAGGGTCTGTCTGTGTCCCTGCGTCCATCTGCTGGTGCATGGCCTCAGAGTAACATCTGACCAGCCGCTGTGTCTTCTCCTCCTGTAAAGCACAAACACGTGCACATTAGTTTAGTAGGCCTACAAGTTCAGTTTGTCTTTTGTTCGAAACTACCCAAGATAATTTGCAAACATGTATAGCGTGGACTAGATGTCAAAACAGTATGGAAACATTAATGATATGGTAATTTTTTATTGAATTTGATGTTATGATTGTTAATCATTTTAATAAACATTAAAGCATTTTATTGTAATGCTCATATTGGCACCTATATTGTAATGCTCCTATTGGCACCTATATAATAGTCTACAGCTAGATGCACAGCCATTCTATTTGTTTTAAAAGCGAGAACCTGAAACTTGGAAAAGTCCTGAGAGGCCTAACTCATTACCTAATATAATATTTGTCTAATATAAATACAACAACAACGTGGAATCAAAATCAACCAGCCAAAAAAAAAATCTGCTTTTAGTATGTGATTTACTTGACTTGGAAGCTATCATAAACATCCGCATGTGCAGAAAAACTGTAAACTTCAATCTTAGTACTTCTGTAATTATCTGAAAGTCAGCAAAGTAAAGATAGTGATTTTTAGCTACATTGAACCAAATCGCATTAGTGGCACCAAACTAAACTGTTTTCAAACAAGTTTCAACCACTCCCCTCATCTGGCATAGTTTATAAAGGTAGCCCCATCCCGTCTCCCACAACTGGCTAAACCAATGTCTGCCTGTACATTGCTAATGACTGCAATGCTATCTGGTGCCACTAGTGGTGCAAAAAAATACCACTTCCAGCGGCAAAGGGATAGTTCACCCAAAATTTGTATTTTGTAGTTATTTACTCACTCTCATATCATTCCAAACCTGTACTACTTTTGGTAAGTTGGTAACTCAACTCAAAACTCAAAAGTTGGTAACTCAACAGTTGTGGTTACACTGACTTCCAATGTATAGACCCCCCAAAAAAGCCCTACAATATATATATTTTTATTTTCCACAAATAAGTAAGTCAGGTCTAAATGACATAGGGGTTAGTAAAAGATGACAATTTTTATGTTTGGGTGAACTATCAGTTTAAAACAAAGGTAATCTAGTCGGCGATGATCAGTTTTATACTTGCTACCTCTCCATCTCACCCATTCAACACAAAACCACATTCCTTCAGGCAGGTGACTTTTTTAAAGTGGATTCCACACCTTAAGAAAATTCTAATTCTCCTTGAGTGTCACGCAAATAATGTAATATAAGTAATTATGTAATAATTGTGCTAGTTGGCGTATTCAAGAACAACTGTATTTCTAAGATCTTTAAAAAGACAGGAGATACAGACTGAGGATAAGAGAAGGAATAGACTCAGACAGCGGGGAGAATGAGTGAGTTAACAGAAAGAGAAGAAGAAAGAGAGAAGGAGGGGAAGAGAGTGGCAGGATAAGTGAGTGAAAGCAAAAGAGAGAGAGAGAGTGAGAAAGAAATAAGAGATTGAAAAAATGAAAGGGAATACAAAGGGTTAGAGAGACAAAGAAGACAGAAAGCAGCTGATGAATTTTAAAACTGAGCAAATAATACTAAAATAATCACGGCAAATATAAACAAGCAGCAATCAAAAATATATACAAAATATTTCAAACAATTTGATCCGGCCACTCAACTGGGCTATCCAGTTTGGTGAACACACACACACACACACACACACACATAAACAATCTGCTAAACAAACTGAGCTCTCAGAGGGCATTAGAGCAGTTGAGAAGGGAACTCACCACATTTTTCTTGGTCTGTGGCTTCAGGTGTTTGAGAGATCTCATCCTGAGTCACAGGTTCGAGTTCACACGCTGCCCTCCCCTTTATACATTATATGTTCTCTGTACAAAACAGACACTCTCTCCTCTGTGTTTCTTGCACTCTCTCTGTTCTCTGTGTATGAGTGCTCTCTTTTCCTCTCTCTTTCTCTCTCTTTCCCCTCCCCACCTCTCTCTCTCTCTCTCTCTCTCTCTCTCTGGTGCAAGCAAGCGCACACATACACAGTGCTCTTTCCTTGCTCCCTCCCCCTCTTCTTCATTCTTTTTTCCTTCGTTCATTCTTTCTCTCTCTCTGTCCCTTCCTGATACTCTCACCAACTCTCTCACTCAGACATTCTCTCTTGCATACACTTGTGAAACATGTTTCAAAACACAAACATTCATGCTGTGAAAAGATAATGAGCTCAGCCATAAACATATACGGATACATGTACATCTCAGCAAGCACACAAAGAAAAGACATACTTGACAGAATGTAAAAACAGAAGGAAGCTGCAACAAAGTATATAAAAGAGGAATATACAATTCTATAAAACAGTCCTGATTAAAAGGAGTACATAACGGAAATGCATAAGCCGATGAAAAAAAGGAAGTGACAGGTTCGATATGTAAAGCTTAAAATCAGCGCTTCACCACAACAGTCTAGGCAGGTTGACAGAATAGAGGATGAGCGAGCATCTGTGCAAGACGAGGACCTTTTGGCCTGCATGCTGAGAAATGGCGTTCAGCATGTCTCTGTTTTAATGCTCAGCAGACACTATGTGATGTGCATTTATGGTCTTACATATGATATGAGTATCAATTCAAACCGTTCCAAGCTGGTGTGATGCATCTAAGCTTTACTGTTCTTCATTAGCCTTCACATTCATATGCCTTACTTTCCATGCGAGTGTGCACAAATTCAGTTTAAATAATTCTCACACACAAACAAAACAAAAAACTAAACAGTGAAATATATAAAGCATGTAATGAAATTGGATGTGCATCACAATACAGAAGAAAAGATATGTTGCTAACTTGCTACCTTCGTTACATCACAACTTTAACAAACAAACTCGGTATGGTCAAAAAGCACTAATTACAAGATGTATATTTAAACAAATAAGCAAAAAGATATGAGCGGCTATGCTATATACTCACAGCCAATTTGTTTGCATTAATTCGTTTGAATAATTCTAAATAGCTGTATATACTTATGAATATGGATAATGCACCCACATTCATGGAAACAAGCAGAACAATTCAGTGTGAATTTTTTTAAAGCTATTCTTATAATATCACAATGTAAGAACGGTTTTATGAACCACTCATCCACACACAAATTCATTCTGCTTGTGTTTCATGAATGGGACCCATTGTTGATAAGTGATTAAAATTCATTTATAACTATGGGACATAATTACACCTTACTGCATAATTTGCAATTATTGAGTGAGTTCTGATTTTTAATGGATTTAATATTAGTAGATACACCTCCATATAAAATGGCTGAGAAAGAGAAGGATTCTGAAAGAAGAGAAAATGGAGGGATAAGGGAGGAGAAGAGAAGCCTTTCCCAGAGAGGAGAGGGAGAGAGGGAGGGAAGTATTGTGAGAGAGCAAATGGTGAGAGAGCAATAGAGGGAGAGGGGAGGAGATAAAGAGAACAGGAGAGGGAGGGGAGAGAGAGAAAGATACAGAAAGAGAGAAATGGTAAAAGACAGAAAAGAGAATTATAGCAGTAGGCAAGGATGGAGGAAAACTCAGAAAACAGAATATAGAAAGTTAAGGTATTAAAGGGAACAAATGAAAAGAAAGAAATTAAACCCATTGGGGAAGGGAAAGAGAAAACGGAAGACAGATAAAGATTGAAAGGGTTTCCCTGAGAAAGATCGGCACATCTCAGTAAGATATTCAGGTAATACAAAACTAAAATACAAAGGAATCTGATGCAAAGATATGAATATGAACGAATAATAATATTATGAAATATGCAAAGAAGTTAAATAATATTCAGCAAAGACAATCACAAGATGCAGGCAATGCTTTGATTATTGAACTAGTGCAGCACCCCTGAATGTTTTGATGAATAAGGCAGACTAACCCTTATGTAATGATGCATATCTGCCCTACAATGTCAAAACAGCAACTATGACAATATTGACAAAACTGTACATACATTTTTCAACTCAATTCAGACTTCTCTGAATGTGACTATAGTTGTGCCAGACAGATAGTTCTCTAAACTTATATATATCTTCACACACCATAATATTTCAAGTAGTCTGTGATATTTATTTAATACAGGGCTTTCTGTAAGTAGCACTTCATTACGACTTCAAAAAAATCCAATTTGTTACATGACATTTATCACATGACTCTTTTAAACACCAAAGAGGTACAGGCTGATACACTAAGAACAAACTAAATGTTTCTGTTTTAAATGGAAACTTAGTTGCCTGAGACGGAAACAGTTTAGAATCTTTACATTTTTGAAGCCAAACAACCATACAGTTTAACTTCTTATCTATCTCTGAAACTCTTCTTTACTTTTACATAACACATGCACTAACACCTTGTATCAACACTTCAGTATCACAAAGTTTAAGTTTTAAAAATCATTCATGTGCTATTTTTACTCTGCAATTGTCTTTGTTGTCTCAAATGTACAACAATAGATGCTGGCCACATACAAACAAAGCTATTTTTGAAATGTCACAGAGAGATGCTTACTGCATTTATAGAGTTTTCAGAGTATAGCAGCAGGTAGCTTGAGTAATACCCAGATGAAGAACGTTGTGGCATGATTCATTGGACTATGTTTCCAATACCATCTAGGTCAGTCAAGCCTAATGCTGCACTATAGACACATCACATGATAAGATATTCATTAAAACAAAGCAAGAAAATAATATCACAAACGTTATTGCATGTGGCAAGGTCTTTAAAGAGTCAGTGATTACAGCACAGTCTAAACTGTATCTATACTTTTCATAGATATAGCACAGACATCTTTTAAGCCTCAACAATGCGCGATATCACATAAAGTACATATACACTCATTATTATCTACAAATCGTGTCCATTATTTTGATAAGAAAATCATGCACTGTGACTACCCTCTGTCCCATGCATTTCAAGTAGAGCTACTTTTACAAAGAATGACTGTTAGATTTGTGAAGGTTATAATGGTAATAAGGAGCGCCAATATCATTCATATCTACAGATACCTGAGTGAAAATAAACTGATTATGTCCGTTTATTAGGGGTGGCGCGGTACACAGATGTCACGGTTCGGTACGTACCTCGGTTCACGGTTCGATACCATTTCGGTACAACAGGGGGAAAAAGAAATCTACTATGCTCGGTTTCTTTTCCTTTATTTTGAACAGACAGTAGAGCAAATAAAAAAAAATTCCACCTAGTTGTGAAAATACTAATTATTAATACTAATACTATTATTACATTATGTATAAAATCTGTTGTTTTCATTGTGAGAGTACACAAATAAAAGCAGACCTTTATCCAGTGATTATTAATAAGACAATAAGTGTTTAAAGTTGATTCTGCTGGTATAAGGAAACAGTTGAATTGATCGCGCACTGGAGCACACACACACTTTTTAAAATTAATTGTATATATTGAACATTTAACATTCAAATGTTACAAACATGATCACGTTTCCTAACACGCACACAAAACACATCAGTTCCAGCTTTGCTAAAGTTGGTAGGCTACTTTATCAAAATCAAATACAAACATCAGCGCACCCGCCTCTGTGTTACCATTGGAACACAACTGAATTAACTTACAAAGCCTATAATTTACATAACACATAATAGTTTAGCATTCAGATTAGTTACATCGCAAATGGAAATATTATGGAATATTTGGATTTGTGCCGAATAAGAGAGGTAGGATAAACGAACACAAAGCTTTTGTTAGTCCGTGTGAGAGACACGTTCAGAATCAGCACATGGTCACTGTCTAGCGGCTTTGTTTTCAAGCGCTCAACTCACGCCATTCGCTGTTCTTTTGCTGGCAGTTATCAAACAGCGTTGCATTACTGCGGGTGCCCCCTTCTGGATTGGGGGTGAATTGCCTGTATTCGTCTTAAGGCCTCATGCACCAAACCGAAGGGTCCGTGCATGACGGTTCGGTACAAATACATGTACCGTGCCACCCCTACCGTTTATTCATTATGATTATGATGGTGTTACTGCTTTTACAGCATTACAAATTGTAGCTAAATGCTTTATAAAATATAATTGATAACCCACATCTCTCGTCAACATTGTCTTTGTAAGAGCTAAGATTTAAAACCTTGTGTAATACAAGATAATATGCCATGTGACAAACCTGGGCTGCTCTTCCCCAAAAGTATCGTGAGTACACATCGTAGAGGCCCATTGAAATCAATGGAGCTACGATCAACTTAACAAGACACACTGCACGATTTTCAGCTGTCCCAGGCGAAGATAGCCATCGTGAAACAATCGTGTGGCGAATCAGAAATCACCGCGATTGTTTCACGATGCCAATCTTTCGTCTGGGACAGCTGAAAATCATTCAGTGTGTCTCGGCTTTAAGCTTATGTGCTTTTAGGAAACGCAGCCTTGTTCATTACTACATTGTAAAAAACACAACTAGTGGTGGGTTTTTCAATGACTAGATAGCAGAGAAGCTAGTGGCCAATATATACATAATTATTACAATTTACATTAAACATATAAATTGTGACAAATGAGAGTACACCAAGTAGCATAAATGAAATCAACATATATTCACAATATTCACTAAAATGTAATTAAAAACATACAAATGTGTGTTAATCATCAATATACAAAGCTGTTTGACAGACGTTGAAATCGCCGTTCTCGCCATACTAACTATAACGATAAAAGGTAACTTCATTTTCCAATGGACAACAACATTCTGCTAAGCATGCACGCTTAATGCTCAGGCGGATTCTGACTGGCTGTCAATGTTTTTAAACGTGTAAACATCATTCTGTGATCCCAAAAATATCACCCCTGCATCATTATCAACTAAACTGTAATAGATACAATTATCGTACACTGTGTGAACAACAGACCTTTAGGCTGATGATACACTGGACAACTTTTTGAGCAATGTTGCCTTCATTTGGCAACCAAATGGGACACAGGGCCCACAATTTTCTATCTAAAATATCCAGTTAGAAATTTGTTACCCAGTAGAAAAGTGCCAAAGCAACATTGCTCAAAAAAAAGTTGGCTGGCAAAATTGCTCAATAAGTTGCCCTGTGTATCAGCAGCTTTAAAGTCACGGTCGAACGGCAAAGTTGGAATCACTTTCAGAATGATTTTTCCATTTGACGAACAAAAAAAAAAAAAATTGACAGCCAATCAGAGTTTAAAGAAGCAGGTGAGTTAGAATGTTATCGGCTATTGGCATGGACACTAATATAGTTATCTTTTAAATTAACAATGTTATGCTGCGTGCAGTAATATAATTGTTATCTCATTACAGTTACCATTATATGTATGAGTGGGCTTTAAGTAGCCTAGGTGTAGTTATTACCCTTTGCCGATAATTTCAAAACCACCATATCGGTCCATCACTAAACAAAACTATCCACTTCATATTCACATAAATAAAACAAATGTTTGGACAACGTGGTCTTCAAAGTCAGATTGAACCATCAAGCATCATGTAAGGTGAGTGTGTAAACACTTGATGCCTAAACTGTCCCTCAGCTGGTAAAAGATCAAACTGTGATGCTGATACTCTTTCAGCGGGAAGAACAGCGGATCTGAAGATAATGTGTGACGATGCACCTGACCTGCGGTCTGAGATTTCGACAAACATTCACAGTGTTTTTAATGAAAACCACAACCTCTCACTCTTTCATCTTAATTATAGCAACGAGTACACTACAACAAATCCCAATTCACTAGCCAGTTAGCTACAACTTGAAACTTAAACAACATTCTTCAGCATCAACAGCTGCATTCCATCAAAATGTAAAGAGTTGAAAAAAAGAAAGTTAAGAGAGGGAAACTTGAATCCAGAATGCATGAGGTTGGGCCTGTCTTAAGTTTTGCTCCGGTCATACAGTAAGCTAGGCTAACTGACGGCGAGTGCGGCCTGCTCTATTCGTTTATGCGGCTCTTTTCACCCTCCATTCCCTCCTGACGCCATCTGTTTGTGCCATGAGAGAATATGGAAGTAAAAGAAAAGGCGACATTTTGGCTATATAAATGACCCACATTACTGAATCGCTCTCTCGGAAATACGAGCGCAAATCGAAATGTAGATGTCAGATGAAAAGCGGAAATGTAAATATCAGCATCCAGTTCAGAGTGCACATTATTTTTGAGGCCAGTTAGACAGAAATCGGTGAGTTTCGCTGGGATAGACAGTGGGACAGTCGGTTTTTTTCTGGGCTATACGAGCAGTTTCGTTTTCTGTTTATATGGCAATAATGAACGGACCGTTGTCGAACTTACCGCGCTCCAAAAATCGGTTGTATACGTAGAAAACACTTTGGAAGATTTGAATGTCGCTGTCTAGTTGGAATTGTTGCTGGTCTGGTTCTCTGTGTTCGGCAGGAAGGAAGGAAGAAGGGAACGAGAGAAAGAGTGACGTGAACGAATAAACAGCCTGGGCTCCTCCTCGCTGTCACAAGTAAATGATGGAGCTCGTGGCCTCAAAACAACTGCCTGTTCCCTCGTTTGATTGCAAATATTGGCAACACAGACAATTATATTTGTTAAAAAATCTGTTGATTTGACAGAATGTGAGAAATATGGTCTAATGTAGTGATAAGCCGTTCAAAGCACAAAATGTATAAATATTAACGTTAAAGCAGTATGTTTATTCCGTGTCTGTTTTCAACGTGTACTTTTGTTTTGGGTAATTTATAAAAATTAGAAGACTTATTCAAATAACGGACGTTAGAGGACGCTATTGTTTCACTCGCCTATTCTCTAGCGTAAGCTTGGTAGTTTCTTGCACTAACAGAAGAGGTCGCTCTGTCGTCATCTATTGTATAGTGAATTACCTCTTGAGGTCAGTCAATGACAAAATCTGAGTGGTTTACGTTAAATTGCCATGGTTTATTAAATGTAAATGTAAAAAGCTATCACTCTGCAGCTCTTCCATGTTGTTCCACTGAAGCAGGGTTGAGCCTGATGAGCATTACCTGGATGGGCGACCTCCTGGAGAATACAGTTGCTGCAAAAAAAGGGTGATTTGGCATGTGGGGGTTCTATTGTGTAATCCTGGCATTGCATCCTGATCAATTTGCATATCGTTCCTTATCAGTCACTCAGGACCTCCTAATTGTTCCCATATTCACAGGTGGTGGTAAAGGACCCATGTGAAAAAATGCTTTATTAGTGTAGCAAGTGTAATGTGCTGTAAAACATGGTTCCAGAGTTGGCCATTATTGGCCAAATTACATGCTTCGACAGGAATTTAGGTGTGACAGTAAAACAGTATAAAGTATGGGTTTAGTGTAAGAATAAAAAGTGCATTAATGATTGTGGATCATGTGCTTGTGGAAAAGGTCACAAGTAACTGAGGTAAAGGTATCTCATTTGTATAACAAACATTTAGCGTACCATACAATATTTGTATGGTTTAGAGTCAACCAATGTTTGGTTTAGAGTCAAACAATTAAGCATGCATTTTATATCAAATATTTGTATTCAATACAAGATTATTTGTATCATGTTTCGAATAATTTCATATTATAATTTGTTCAAAAATGAATAGGGTATAATGTGTTTAATTGACAGGTTTTTCTGCCTGCTGGATTCCCATTAAGTTATTGCTCAGGATTACTGCTGATCTGAACTGAGATGGAGATCTGTTTCTTTGCATTGCATCATGTCCCTCAACATCTGTGACCAGTGGGATCTCCAAGCTGGAAGACTGAGTGTTTGTGTGTGTGCTTGACCCTGTGGTAATTTTATTTGGCTCAAGTGTTCCCATTCCATCGGGATGCACCTGGAAGGAGTAATTGTCGTGATTCAAGATCTCTTTGAATGCAGGAATTATAATATACAGCTCGCTTATATGTATCTGTATATATGTGCACAAACACATACACACATCAACAGGTGGTTACTGTGCAATAAGCCAGAACATTATTTCAGCTCTTGACATCTGAATGTGTGAAAGAAGTCTTTCTCCTTCTATGGGTGTATCCACACCCACAGCGGGGTGTGTATAGATCCAGTGGGAGAGATTAGCTTGAGAGTTTCTGGCTGCAATTCAGTGCTGAGTGAATCATAAAAGAACATGCACACACACACACACGGAGACATGGAGTACACGTACTCTCCCACATTTGGTGACACTCCACCCCTGCGTACAAAGTGAATGGAGTGGCATTCAGCGCTAGGTTGACAGGTCTGTATAAGCCCAGTTCCCATCATGCAGAGTTGGCCTTGTGTTTTAGGACAAGACCCTCATTAGTATCAGGACTGGGCATACTGAGTGGAACTAATGATGAGAAGTGAGGTCTAAAACGACACTTCATGTCCTGACTGGTCTTTATTAGGTCAGTGCTACTTTCATTTCGGAGATCCGGGGAGATTTTTTTTATTCTGTCAAGATGTGCAGTTATACAGTTTAGACTTGTTGAAAACTAAACTGTTACTGACAGAGAAATTGGAATCAGTTTGTTGAGCCACTAATGAAAGGTCAGACCATTGACTTTAAACATCCTGCTCTTATGGCGCTTTTCTGTCGTTCTCCTCTTCTCACAGTCTCCCAGCTCCTTTCCCTTTTTCTTTCACGGTTTTACTCACTTGATTCCTGTGTTTTGCTCTGAGAGATTAGGTAACGATCCCTAGAGCACTGTCCATTCTCATTCAAATATGTCTTGCAAATAAGCCTGAACGACCCAATAAGTATCCTCTTAACAGGAAATAAGCAGATCCTTGGATTTAGAGTTGCATTCCATGTAATGACGACATTAGAGCATTGTTGTTACTCTGACATACCAATTTATTTTTTGTGTACAGGTCACAAACTAACAACTGTGTTATGACAGCTCATTATTTCTGAGAGTTTGCTGCCTATAAACGGTCAGGTTATCATCTGTTAGTCTGTTTTCCTTGTTTTGTTGTTTCAAGAATGCAACTGACCCACATAGACGCAATGAAGGAAATTACTGTCAAGTTTCATTTTGATAAAAAACTTTGCTTAAGATCAACTGCTATGAAACTGTTAGTATATTCTACTTCCTTTCTCAATTTATTGACATAATACACTATTTACTTATTACTCATTGCATACATCACATGCCCATTCCTGATACATCCATTACATTCTATTGTAAAGATTTAAAGAGAGAGTTAATCTAAAAACGAACATTCTGTCATTATTAACTGATCCTAATTTCACCCTAATGTTGTTCCAAATCTGTTGAAGCTTGTTTCTGCCATAGGATAAAGACAAGTTTGTAGCAACTTTTCTCACAACCCGCAATTCTAAGATGAATACTCAGAATTGTAAGATATGAACTTGCAATTGCAAACACAAAGTCAATTCTGATATAAAAAGTCAAAATTAGTTTTTGCAGAGATCTTGCATTTCTGAATTTTTTTCTGAGATAACAAGATTAAAAGTCACTAATATATATATATATATATATATATATATATTTATTATTTTTATTGGCAGAAACAAGCTTCCATGCAAACCTGTAAGATTTTCTTTTTTATTATTATTAGTGAAATACAGAAAAAGATATTGACTAAACATAAACTGTTTCAATTATATTTGTCCAAATATTTGTTTTTTTACAGAAATAATGAAAATAGCAGTTTTGTGAATGATTCCTGTAAGCCTTGTGGTAAGCCAGATTGTGGCTTGTCCTGTAAACTGGTTGGAGACACCGTTTATTTAGTTATATAGACTGCTGGTCACTCTGACTAATGTCAGTTCTTAATCACCAGTCAAGTCTCCAAGCCTGGGAATGCAACTCCTGTGTTTACACAAGATATCCCTCTCTCTTGCCACAACTCATCAGACTGTTCACGCCATGCACTGAGGGGCAGAACTGCCCAGCGGCAACACTCTGAACTGGCTCGATTCCTAGAAGCATTAACTGTTTGGTGACTCTTGGAGGTTTTGATTTCATTTGAATTTGAAGAGGAGGATATGATGGCTTGCTGAGTCAAACACGTGTGACTCAGTGTGTATATGCAAGAGAGAGAGGAAAAAAAGAATAAGCAAAGGAGGATTTGGGTTCAGCATCGTCAGCCAGTCCATTAGGGGTACCAGAAATATCTCGAGACAGACACTGTCTTTTTCTTTAGCATCTCCGGTACCCCAAAAGAGAGCTTAAATCTAGACAATTTTGGTTGTCTGCTCTTTCTGCTGAATGCATTTGGTCTCTCAGTCTATCAATGTTTCATACACCAAACCACATTTGATAGACCATCATAAGTCATCTATCTAGCTGTGCATTTGTATGTCTTCCAAAGAAACAAATGTTTCAGAGATGTATGTGAAATTACTCAGTACTCCTACTGCAGTAGAGTCATTTCAAAACCACATTATATTTATGTTAATTTAGGTGCACACAGACGACTTACCATGATAAAATATAATATTCAGGATGAAAAATGAAAATGTTTGAATAAGACCAACGGTTTATATTGTAGAGGAAGTTGGTATGGTCCACTGAGTGAAAGCGCATTGTGCACATGACTCGGGGCTCTCATTTCTCATTTGTTCAATTGTGGAGTAGACCGAACAGTTACTGGTTTCCTAGGAGACAAGATAGGAGATGGTAAGGACAGACGCTGAGCTTACGCCTGTACAAATAAGAAGACAGTACAGCATGACACAGAAGCATATGAACCTTTCTGTCTGGTTCTTCCTCATTATAGATGAAACACTTTTTGTATTTACATAAGTTCTTCATGGCATGGATTCTGTTATTTCTGCACAAACAGGGTGCAGTTGGTGAATGAATACCAGCTGAACAAAGCAACATTCTAACTTTGAATCTCAATCAGGACACAATGACAGAGTGAATGAATCAAAAGAATGTCATTACCAGTTAAAAGACAGTGTAAAAGACTGTACTACCCCAGGTTGGAAACTATCCTTTTGATAACCAACTCCTAAATAAGAGCACAACTGCTCATTAAAAGTATTAAACTGCATTTGAAGCCAGTCTGCCGTAACTTTACTAGAGATTTCATGGATGCCTGAGCTCAGCTCTGGCCCATGTTGCTGATCTTCCTCTAATTCCCTGTAATTTCCTTTGAGTGCTACACTGTGAATTACTTTAATATCTAACTTTGGGAGTCCCAGAAAACCAGAAACCTCAAATATGGTCTGGTTGGTTGCACTATTTTTAAACTTTTAAACCATTTTTAGATAAAGACAACAATAGCAAACAAACAAGGATTTGTATGTAGGCATAGTTTAAGGTACCTAAAGAAAATACTTGTTTTCAAGATAACAATAGTGACCAATTGTAAAATGTTTAAATTAAAGGTTATATATATATATATATATATATATATATATATACACACACACACTCACCAGCCACTTTATTAGGTACACTGTATACCTGTTCAATTGCTTGGTAACACAAATGGCTAATCAGCCAACAGAGCTCGGTAGATTACTTACAAATTGCAATCCATTACTGATTCCAGATTACATGACAAATATGTAGTCAGTAAAGTAATCTGTTACATTACACATTTTATGTAATATAATCAGATTACATTTAGATTACTTTGATTTAAGTTGTTTATCACATTGATTTAAATAGCATTATCTTGTACCATAATGATGTTAAAAATGCAAAGAGTAAGAAAACTTGTTCCATTCATTAACACCTGACTAATGACTGATCTTTGCGTGAATGTCTACAAAACAGGAATATATATACATATATAATAATTGGTAGGCTATTTTAGAAAGAAAAATTTAAAAGATGAAAAATATAAATTAGGGAGAATCAATGAATAATTGATAATAATTATAATAATAAAATAATAATAACATATAATCATGTAATCCATAAAAAAGTAACTGTAGTCTGATAACGAGTATTTCAAAATGTAACTTACTCTAATTACAAGTACTTACATTTTGGTATCTGATTACGTAATCCAGATTACATGTAATCAGTTACTACCCAGCTTTGTCAGCCAATCACATGGCAGCAACTCAATGCATTTAGGCATCAAGATGTGGTGAAGACGACTTGCTGAAGTTCAAAGCGAGCATCAGAATGGGGAAGAAAGGGGAATGGTTGTTAGTGCCAGACGGGCTGGTCTGAGTATTTCAAAAACTGCTGATCTACAGGGATTTACACGCACAACCATGGCTCGAATTGCAGGGGGGTGGCATCCCCCTGGTCGAAAAAAATGGAAAAAGCATCCCCTCTGTAAAACCACCACCCCCCCTTACCATCCCCTTTGGATTATTCATTGTGTGTATTACATAAAACTTATCATGCACATGAAATGTTAAAATTCTCTACTTATGATAATTTACAAACTAATTCGCAACTTTTGAAGTTCTTTAAAAAGACAACAGAAGCTATGATTTTTCATTAATAAGAATTTAAAGACATTCTTCTGACATAATGTGTGTGACTGTGAATTGCTGAGAGACGATAGGAGAGCTGACATTATCCAACTTTGAGAAAAAAAAACCACATCTTGAGAGTCCAAAAGCATTCACTGCGCTGAAGCCCATTAGAATACTGTTAGAATGTCCTTATAATTCCAGCAATGAAACAAAAAGTATCCATGTATGAGTTTTTACGTTTTTATATTCATTGCACAAGCAATGTTCTTTTCTGTATACCAGCACATGTGAGGCAGCAAGCACAAATGTGCTATTAGTTTTATGCAACAGTGCATAGCAACATGGTGTTTAATTCCGTGAATGAATCAGTTTTTGAACGAATGGAGTGAGCTAGTAATTCAACGGTTTCTTTTCTATTGAATCAGCTGTTTTGAACGATTCGTTTAATATGAAAGATTCAGTAAGTCAATCATTAAAGGGACTTACTGCCACCTACTGGCGGGTTTATTGTCAAATCTATTTATCAATGACGGACCTAATCCGGCACAAGGTGGCAGCACAAAAACGCATTCAGCAAAATAATGTTTAATTATGAATATTGACCAAAATTCCTCTATTTCAGGCCCCAGAAAAAAAACTTTAAATAATAGTTCATTTAATAAGGCAAATTTTTCATTAAATATAAACTGTTTTAAAAATGAGACCAATTTTGTAATCATTGTGTAAAATTAACCACAGAACCCCAAACCCCAAACTCCTAAGAACATGAAAGCATGGATCCATCCTGCCTTGTCTCAATGGTTCAGGCTGGTGGTGGTGTTGTAATGGTGTGGGGGATATTTTATTGGCACACTTTGGGCCCCTTCGTACCAATTGAGCATCGTTTAAATGTCACAGCCTACCTGAGTATTGTTGCCTATGTCCCTCCCTTTATAACTACAGTGTACTCATTTTCTGATGGTTACTTCCAACAGGATAATGCACCATGTCACAAAGCTCAAATCATCTCAGACATGTTTCTTGAACATGACAATGAATTCACTTTACTCAAATGGCCTCCACAGTCACCAGATCTCAATCCAACAGAGCAGCTTTGGGATGTGGTGGAATGGGAGATTCGCATCATGGCAAATCTGCAGCAGCTGCGTGATGCTATCATGTCAATATGGACCAACACATTGTTGAATCCATGCCACGAAGAATTAAGGCAGTTCTGAAGTCCAAAGGGGGTCCAACGCAGTACTAGCAGTGTACCCAATAAAGTGGCCAACACACACACACATACACACATAGTATAAAGATTGTTCTGTCTCATTTAAACTGCAAATGTAAACATTTCATGTCATCAACATTTAATAATCTGTGAACCCAAATTTTGTTTTGTATAATTAACTGATTAATTACACTGTTACATTAAATTACAGTAAAAATAAATATTTATTTATTCTTCTTGGATTATAATTTATTGTCCCCCAAAATTGCTTGACAGGAAAAATACCTTTTGGGTCTTATTAGTTCTGACTTTAGTTTTCACGATGGTTACAATTGTGACAATGAATAAAACAGTGTTTCTCTGCCAGACCTCAGGATAAAGACAGTACCTCTGGTTTGCTGTGTGAGTCTGTTAGAGGTGTGGCTCCAGTGAATGGTTGGAGGAGGGTCGAGTGTCTCAGCGGTAGATCCATGAGCGAAGAAATCTGCGGCTGAATTTTATACAGTTAACCGGGACTGAGAGGAACCATGCTGGAAAACAAATCTGAAATCTCATTTACGACCCGCATCAGCTGGCAGTCCCTTCGGAGAGCGGTGTAATGGCTTTAAGCGCTTTAGTGGTAAGTTGGAAATATAAACAATAAGTTAAAGGGCCAGTGGGTTGACCAAGAGGTGCGATCGAGGATTCAGTATTGTTCGTGAAAGATGTAGGACTGACGACGTTTAGCTGGTGAATAGTGTGTGCGTAAAGTCACCTGTTGCAAAACATCACTTTTTAAATGTAATTCAATTATTCATTTTCGTTTAACATAAGTGTTTTGGTGATAAAAGTATTCTAGGATACAGACTGTATATATCACGTGTTCGTAGTGGTAGTAGAGGGTGGGTAGGTGGGTGGAAAAGGGCTCAAATAAACAAGGTGGTGCTGGATTGTGCGTATGTGCTCTTACACATTCACCGTAAAATCGACATCTACAAGTATGTGTGAGGAGAATAAACGTTGGAAGTAGGGCGCACTGT
The DNA here is from genome assembly GCA_027564155.1 of Gymnocypris eckloni scoliostomus. Classification (NCBI taxonomy): domain Eukaryota; kingdom Metazoa; phylum Chordata; class Actinopteri; order Cypriniformes; family Cyprinidae; genus Gymnocypris; species Gymnocypris eckloni. Next base: position 26,096,108 of record CM050413.1, on the reverse strand, counting down.
ACAAAAATAGAGCACTGATAAAAGCTGTGAACTCATATTGTGTGTGTGGTGCTACCTCCCTCTTAACTGTAAATGAAACGTATCATAATTGTATTGTGTTCATTTTGGATCTTTGGCATAGGCGTTGCTTTTAATTTGAACAGCTGATTCAAGTCAAGTGATGCAGATCATCAGTAAAACGAGGGCAGTGGCAGTTTACAGCAAATGTGACCATTATATGGAAATTAAAGCAATTCTCTTGATAATAAATAATGCTTTGTCAAATTAGGTCTGTGTCACTTTATCTAACATATGTCAGACAAATTAAAGCATCTACAAAATGAAAGAAAAATGTTATATTTGATTGGTTAATGATATTTGAAGAGCATTTGATCATGAAATGTATTTATGCCACTTTTGCAGAACTCATTCTGTAAAATGTGTTTCCTTTTTTCAAACTCAACGATACTTTAATCAGGAGTAGTGCATTCATTAATATTAGTGATCGACATTAATCATTTTAATTATGAGTGGAAGCAGAAAACTGATAATATCCTCCTTAACTGTGTCGGCTGGACTTTTTGGTTTTGCTTCAGACCACGTGATAAGGGAGGCTTTGATAATGATTAACACTTGAGATAACAGTTTTATTGAAAATAGTTATAAAACAAATTCTATAAAAGATGATTTTAGTCACTGATTTATAACAAAGTAATTAAAACTGAGGAAAACGTTCTAATATTTCCAATCAAAGACTGAAGACTTTAGCCTAGTGTTTCTAACACAGGTAACAACTGTAGTTCCTCTCAGTGGTTTGGTGAGTGGAGAGAGCACACGAACGCAGTCCTTTATTGTTTACTTAAACTCTGGTCTGTTTAGAACTGCATCGGCCTTTTGGATCAAAGACTATGAGGACTAGACAATGAATACCTTGTATGTCCTATCAAAGAATCGTTTGATGTTTATATTATTTAGTAAAGATAGTGTGAGTTCTTCTGTTTTGAGTCAGTTGGGAGTCATCAAATGATTACCTCTCTCCATTTGGCTTACGTCACTTCTCAGGACAGGAAAAGATCCTTTGCTTTGTAACAGTCTGAGACCATGAGCACCAGGCTGTTGCTGCTTGTGCCAATGTGCAATTTCTGTTGTTTGTACTTGTAGATGACCTTCAGGAGTTTCAGTAGAAGTTATTGATATAGATCCTTTATTGGACTTACCATGCAAATGGAAGTAGTAAAATAAATCAGACCAATGTTGTACTGCCCTCTTTTCCAGTTAGTAATAGTATAATAAAAGTGTTAGGGGGAAAATGCTAGACAGGTTGTACATTTTATTGCATATATATCAGAGATATTTTTGAAGTTAAAGATAACAAGTTTGACCTTTGTATCTACGGCTTCTCTAGATCTAGTAGTTCTAGTAGTTTACGATGCAATGTATCACATTAGTGGTGACAATGAGAAGACATTCACTTTTGGTGCTTTATTAAGAGTCTGCTGAGAAAGATTTAGCCATATGTTTAGATTTGTTCACAATCTCAGGTTATAATAATCTCATATTATTAATCACACTTTCATGTCATCATCTTTTGATATTATGCACTAAATTGTGTAATTTCAACATAAATGGAGGGTTATTAATTGGCAAACATGAGTTTTTATAGAGCCATGTGTACGTAATGGTGCATGTGATTGGGCGGCTGTAGTTCATGTAAGTGTGAGCAACATGTTTTATTTTACCTCAGTCTTTAATCATTTAGAAGTGCCTGACTTCCAGTTCTGACTCTTGAGTCTTAACAGGACCACAGGACAGTTCTGTCTGCTGGCTGCATGTGTGTTTGTGTAAAACTTGTATGTAGTTGAAACATCTATCCATCATTTTGTCTATATTGTAGATTAATGCATCTATATTTGTAACTTTAACTTTGACTATTTAATAATCTAAATTGATAAATTGTTATTTTATGGTTTGCTTAATACAAAATAGTCACCTGATCTATCTAACGGTTTATTTTATGTCAGTCTATTTGGAATTAGATTTGAATGCTGATCTAATTCTCTCCAAAAGGAAAGCACAATAAATAAATAATACATATATTACAAATAAATAGAAATTGAGAACATGAGCGTAATCAGTATGGCATTTTGTAATTATATTTGTGTGTTGTGTTTGAGGCTACAGAGACTACACAGCCTTCCTGTTTTCAGGACATACCACTCTTAAAAGCTGATCAGGCCAAAAGGGAGGAGTTGTTGCATTTCCAAATTCTGTTTGGATAATGTCATGCAGAGGAGGACATGAGATTCAGCCTCTTTCCCAGAAAAACACTGAAGCATGTGTTATGGATGTAGAGATCAGTCTCTTTTGTACTGAGAAACACACATTTATTTAATGACAGTCTTTAATTCAGACTTCAGATGTCCTTTGTATCAGCTGTGAGTGTCTGTAACTCAAGGTTTTTGTGAAATTAAATGATCTTATTATTCCTTCGCAGGGAAGCTGCATCATTCAGTGTGTTAGTTTCTGTCTGATCATGTGACTTAATGTGCTTCTTTTTTCTCCTTGTGCAGATTCCAGGCCGTCTAATTGGAGTTTGCTACACAGATAGTCCCTAAAAGGAGGAATGTGTGTGTTTGCCCACACGGATCTAATATTGCTTCACCTTTGACTTCTTTGAGGACATAGTTTAAATATGGCAAGGTCTCAGTGACCTTAAGAATCCCAGTAAGAATCAACGACGGGGTGTAAACAACATTCGAATACCAAAGATACCTGTAATATAACCATCTTCAACTGCAAAGCAGAAACCATGGCAACCAAATGTAAAGACCAATGGAAAGTATCCATGGAAACCACAAACTCTGTCTGGCTCTTGTTTTGGACCATATGGATTTTTTTGGCTGGCGTTTTGCAAGCAACTGTGGCTAGTGAAGATGATGTCACGGCACGCATCAGTTTCACATACAGTGAGTGCAAGAATCAATTATTCATTATTTGACAGATGCTTTCTTATTTAAAGCATTCACAATTTACTTACTAATATAATAGCCCCACCTAGAGCTATTAAAGGGTTAGGTTAATTCACACTGGTGCTATGGTAGCATGATATAGTGATGTATCAGGTGGTTATTCCATGATGTTTTCATCAATCATTTATTTGATCAGAAATACAGTAAAAAATGAAGAAATACTGTTAAATATTACAATTCAATATAACTGTTTTGTTTTTGTTATATATTTAAAATCAGATGTATTAATGTGATGGTAAGGCTGAATTTTCGGCCGTCTTCAGTGTTACATGATCCTTCAGAAATCATTCTAATGTGCTGATTTGGTTGAAAATGCTTCTTTTTATTATCAGTGTTGAAAACAGTTTTGTGGAATATTTTTATGGAAATATATTATCATGGTAGTGCTAGAAAGGTTTAAAATAAATAAATATAAAAACACATTATGTGTCATTATGATCAAAAAAGCCTAATGAGCACTGTATTCTGTAGAAGAAGCTCTGCTGGCTAAGACTCCCGCTCATCTGAAATAACTTAGCTCAATTCTAAGGCTACTTGAACTGCCATGATGTTTCTTGTTCCCGAAAGACCCATTACGAGACCGTTCCAAATGTTGCGTTCACTCATCTTAGCCAAACACACAGGAGAGTTTAATCCTTGATTGTAAACATTTACGAGAGCTATTAGAACCATTTGCAAACCCTGGCTGGTGTACTGTATCAGAGTAACAGCCATACTCATTAATCATTTGAGGTTGAAAATGCAAATGTAATGGTTGTACTTAGAACAAAATGGCGTGTAAAGGGTTTTATAAGTAAACACTGATGTTAGTGACCTCTGTGCTCTGCCAGGAAAACCTTCTGGTCATGCAAACTGACTGTTGTAAAGGGTTGGTTTGTGTGCCAGGTTTTTGATGTTTTGAAGGTGCATTCCATGTGAGGAATGCAGGATGAATTTTGAATAAACTGTAAGAATTTGACCCGTAAGTTGAGTGTATATGTGTGAAATCGAAAGCTTTGTCAGATAACAAGCTTTTTTGTTCTTTTTAAGTGAACTGAAGCTGTGTATTTAAAGTAATATTTTGCCTCTGTGTGTGTTCAGATGCAGAAGGACGATCAGTGAGAGAGTTCTCTGTGGATGGTGTGTATAACTATTCAACCCTTCTGCTGAGCCCAGATGAAAACAAGATCTACGTGGGAGCCAGGGAGAACATATTCTCTCTCAGCCTGGACAACATCAGCATGACGCATCTGCAGAAATCTGTAAGTGTGTGCGAGAATGTTTGTAGTAGTGTACAGGGGTGCATTTAGATGTTACTCAGCATTGGTTTGTATCTTTTGCAGCTCACATGGAGCACTACTGAAAGGAAGAGGAAAGAGTGTATCTTCAAGGGAAAGGACCCACAGGTACGTGGGGATTGTTAATATAAATGTGAAACAATATATTAACAACAAACTAAAAATAATCTGTCTATTATGTGTTTCAGATGGATTGTTTTAACTACATCAAGATTTTACTGCGTCTGAACAGCACACACCTGTATGTGTGTGGAACGTATGCCTTCAGTCCCGTCTGTGCTTACATTGTGAGACTTTTTTTTGTTCCTCTTTATGATTTTCAATGATATTTAACTGTATCCTTGATGAAAAAGGGGAAAACAAATAAAAAAAACTCTAGTCTTTGTATTCATGTTGGCTTCATATGGTGTTAAGAAACTGTTGTCACATTGTTATCAAGTAAAAATAAAACTAATTATCCAATATTTTATAAGACTTTTTGACCTTTACACAGTCATGAAGGTCTGTAGACATTTTCTATATATATAATTTATCATTTTCCCATTTACATTACATTATTTTTACTTAGCATTTTTTATAAAATATTAATAAGCAGTTTTGTTATTGTCATTTTTTTCTGAATAAGAATAGATAAAAAGATTGTCCATAAGTAGATTGTCTTTGTAAAATATGACAATCTACTTAATAATAAATTAATTAGATATATTTAAGTCACTGTATGTTAAAAAAAAAGTACTTTTGAACAAATTTCTATTATATCATTGACCCATTTGTGTAAATGCATCTGGTGTCATTTGTTCTAACTGTTCCTCCATGTTTTTCTGGAATTTTGTAGAACATTTCAAGTTTCTCTCTGGAAAGAGATGAAAAGGGGGAACACGTTATGGAGGACGGACGTGGACGCTGTCCATTTAATCCAGAATCCAGATCTACAGCTATTACAGTGGGTGAGTATGCTCATGCAAAAACAATGCAATTATTTTGTTTGAACTTTATATATAAACATCATTAAGTTTGATGAAAATGTTGATTTAGTGCTAATAAGCACTTGTATGTTTTGTTGTGTTACAGATGGGGAACTGTACACTGCTACTGTCAGTAACTTCCAGGGAAATGAACCCACCATATATAGGAGTCTAGGGTCTGGCACCCCTCTCAAAACGGAGAACTCTCTCAACTGGCTCCAGGGTAAATATATACGAACACACACACTTCCTCACAAGGGACTTCTTAGTAGATACATATCTAAAAATAAATGCCAAAGTCAGTGATTACAGAACCCTGCTTTCTCACGCATGTTGAAAACAAATTATTGCTGACTGATACTGAGGTTAAGTTATAAAATGTTTTCTGGAATATGTATTTTGAAAGTGTTTTTATTTGTGTGTGTGTGTGTGTGTGTGTGTGTTTGCTGCTGTACGCTAGACCCAGCATTTGTAGGTTCTGCTCATATTACTGGTTCAGACAGCGAGAGAAGTGATCAGATCTACTTTTTCTTCAGCGAAGTGGGGAAAGAGTTTGACTTCTTTGATAGCACCCTAGTGTCCAGGATTGCACGTGTGTGTAAGGTAAGATGGATTGTTTAAGCAGTTAACACACTGTTGATAAAGTCAGCATAAACCTGAGAAAGAACACGTACAGACACACACATACACAAATGCCAATATTTCCAATATCACTATGCACTTAGCATATTCTTATCTTCTAAAGATTCCTCAACTCATTCTGCTTTAGCTCTAAAGGTCAGCATACAAATCTAAATGTTTTCTGGTGTTATTATGCAGAATGAGTTGAGGAATCTTACAAAATCCATTAGTGGACATTACAATATAAAGTCTTAATAGTCTTCTTTTTTAAATGTAAAGACTTGCTCTGGCTCTGAAATAACTTTTTTGTCACCTATTGGACAATGTTAACCAATAATTAAAAAGCTCTGTTTTAGAAAACTCATATTTAAACTAGCTTAATTTACTTTAGGTGACAGCATCTTTTTGCAGGTAGAATAAAGAAAGAGTACACATTGTTTATTTACAGATATGATATAATACAGACATTGTAACAATTCAAAGCTGGTTTATCTTCTAACTTTAATTCCACGTCATTGAGTGTAACAGATCAATTTAAAAGTGATTTTTAGTTAATTGTCATAACTCTGGACAATTCTGGTCACCCTATCATGTAAGTTGGATGTTAACTTAAAAAGCTGATGAACAAGGTGAATCATAGGAGACTGTGAACTCTGCCCTATTAATGCTCATATGTTACTTTCCCTCCCACTGATGCTCCCAAAAACCTATGGGAGTACCATGATATACCATGTTTTGTTTTAGACGTGTTCTATGGTATTATAATATTATTCTTTGAGATGCCCTTGACTGGAGGATTATATAAATACTATGGTATATGAATATAATAATCATTCAGGACCATGGTATGATTATATGATGCTGTACTATGATGCCGCTACAATGCTTATTTTCTTTATTTTGGTCCAGATTCTCTGAAACCAGGGCTGGAGTTATGATTCCCCCTAGCGGTCTTTCTGAGTATTGTGAATTATTGAGACAAAATATGTTGGCTTGAAAGTGTTAATCATTTGTTTGTGTGTGTGTATGTATGACCTCAGGAGGATCAAGGTGGGGAGAGAGTCCTGCAGAAGAAATGGACCACATTTCTGAAAGCACAACTCTTGTGTTCGCTACCGGACGATGGCTTTCCTTTCAACATCATACAGGATGTATATGTGCTTCCAGCTCAACACAAGACAAACACACTCCTCTATGCAGTCTTCACTTCTCAGTGGTGAGCAAAAGATGTAGAGCGGCAAAGGAAGATAAGCTTGAAGGGAGAGGATGTTTTTCATTAATTAATCATTTAACGTTTTTTTTATTTCCTATTGTGATTATTTGTTTTTTATGATTATTTTACTTCCTTTTATGTAAAGCACTTTGAATTACCATTGTGTATAAAATGTGCTATATAAATAAATCATACTAGAACCTGAATGTAACATTGCAAATGTGTTGCTATTTGTTTTGTAGGAGTAAAGGTCTAGCAGGGAGTTCAGCAGTGTGTGTGTTCAGCATGGATAAGGTAGAAAAAGCATTTAATGGCCGTTACAAAGAAGTGAACCGAGAGACACAGCAGTGGTACACACACACTCACTCTGTACCTGAACCACGACCTGGAATGGTAAGATGACACACACTCCTACATATTCACTTTACCAGTTCTATGTAAGTGGAGGATCTTTGATTTTCTGTGAAGCTTTTTGTGAAGATTTTTTTTGTCCTTTCTACAGTGTATTACTAATGCTTCAAGGCAGCTGGGAATAGACTCATCCCTTGATATGCCAGATAAGGTACTAAACTTTGTGAAAGATCACTTCCTGATGGACAGTCCTGTCAAAAGTCTGCCTGTGTTCTTCACACACTCTGTGCACTACACACAAATTGCTGTGCACCACGTGCAAGGCCTCCATGAAGCTTACGATGTGATGTTCCTTGGCACAGGTATGTTTTTTTTGAGTGTCTGGGTTTCTGTAATTTAATTTATCTTCTAAATGAGTGTTGATGTTATGCTCTGTGATTTGTCAGATGATGGACGTTTGCAAAAGGCTGTGAATGTAGCCGGCATAATGCACATCATTGAGGAGATCCAACTGTTCCCAGAGCAACAACCTGTACAAAACATAGAGCTGGATTCAGCTAAGGTGTGTGTGTGTGTGTGTGTGTGTGTGTGTGTGTGTGTGTGTGTGTGTGTGTGCGCGCGATAACACTTTCACAATTTACAACACTTTATGAGCTAACACTTTTCAATTTGTTACTATTAGCTAATGCATTAAATGTCATAAATTACAATGAACAATACGTTTACAGCATTTATTAATTTTGATTAATATTAATATCGACATATACTGATACATTTTTAACATTTTAATTTCAAGAACATGAATTAACAGAAAGTGTTACTGTTTATAACTTATGAAAGGGTGCATAAAAAGTACAATTTTGAACACAGTTATGCTGCGTTTTTTGTAGAAACTTTTAGAGTATTTCCATGAACAGAAAGTTGAAAATAACAGCATTCATTTGAAATATATATTTTTGTGACATTGTAAATGTCAGTTTTGATTGTAAATGTCATTTTAATGCATCCTTTTTTTGTTTAAATATTGTATTGACCCCAAACTTGTGGAATGGTAGAGTATTTGAACAAACTTTTACACATTTTACTTGCCTTTGTGCTCCACAAAGCATTCATTTCACTCTTTTACTTTGAACCCTCTCTCTCAACAAACAGGGTTTGTTATTTGTGTCGTCACACTCTGGTATTGTGCAGCTGCCAGTAGCAAACTGTAGTTTCCATAACAACTGTGGTGAGTGTGTTTTGGCCAGAGACCCATACTGTGCCTGGACAGGCACACACTGTACTGACGTCACACATATCCCACCACAAGAGTAAGTCTTTTCTTCTGCCCTTTTTCAGATCATCTGTTGTAGTAATAATTTTCAGTACCAATACCAATTTCTACCTTCCTTTCCATATTTCAGCCAATGGCAGCAGGATATTGAGAAGGCAGACATTTTAAAATGTAACAGCAAAATATTGAGTGTGTACACTGAGAGCTCAGGTAAACTTACAAATCTCGACATATACAAGCATCTATCATCCATCTGAATATATCATAACACCCATGTCTCTTCCTCTCTTTCTAGTGTTACCACGTTCATTTCCAAGTTCCCAAGAATCTGATTGTGAGCTCATTATTGTCCCAGCTAATACTCTTCGCCTGCTGCCCTGCAATCTCCGCTCCAACCATGCTCAAAGGAAATGGTCATACAAGCCAGATGTAGGCCACTTCCTGTTCCCAAGCCTAGACGGTGGGCTAGTAGTCAGCGGCCGTGCAGGCAGCAATGAGATCTTCTCGTGTTGGTCAGAAGAAAATGGCTTTAGGCAACTCTTGGCCAATTACTGTGTGAAGGCAGAGCCTTTATCTGAGACTACAATCAATACGGGACGGATGGATGCACATCTTATAATTCAAAGCATATCGTCGGACGCCTTGTCCAGCGAATCGGAGCGCTCTGCTCAACTGCACATAAAGACGTATGGCACAGAGCTGGCAGTAGTGTGTGTGCTGTTAGCTGTTTGTGTGCTTTCGTTTGGGCTGTCGGTAGCATATCGACACAGGGGCCGGATGAAAGAGGTACTGAGAGGAGGAGAGCAAACTGGAGTAGCCCCCAAGAGCACAGTCAGGCCAGGGGAGAGTTTACCCCTCAATGCTGGTGCGCTTCATCGCTCCCCATCCGACCTCAAAAGCTACCAGACATTGGAAGATAACTGTGGTTACAAAATCGCTCCATCAGAGACAAGCATGCAGAACAAATCCAAGGAATCACAGACACTTGCCCAAAAGCCACAGAATAGCTTTAAAGAGACTCATGTGGAAGTCAGTGACATTAGCCCTCGGCCACGGGTACGACTGGGCTCTGAGATCAGAGACTCTGTGGTGTAAAATACTGATGTTTCCGTAGAATTTCCATAATTTATGCATAAACAGTCTAACACTCTTATTGTTCACTTGGTACATTCAATGGGCAGCTTTCTTGAAGACTAAGAATACTGAGCCCTGAGCACAAGAGTATAGATGGGACATGCTCAGTGAGCGTATTGCCTAATTGTAGTTGAAGACAATGCCCTCAAATCTACTCCCACATCTCCTTCACTCTTTCATGTTAAACGTTAAAATATGGCACCGTTTATTGTCTTAATATGAGAGTGCACTGATCCATTAGAGATCAGAAACAATCCAAGGAAGGGTGGACCAGATGGATGAACAGGAGAAAGATGGGCAGTGAGCCTTGTGTTGTATGACTGGTACTGGTGCTATTATCACTGCCAAGACAAAGAGTAAACATGCCAAACTCAAGGTGAGAAGACTGCTCTATATGTCTGTTTGTATTCCTTTGCTATTTTTGTGCAAAGGTTCAATGCATAAGGTACTTTAAATTTAAGATTTGACTATGAAACATAGCCCATGCCGATTCTCATTATACCAGCATTGAACACCAGGCAGTTCAGACCAGGTTGCTTGTTAGTGTTATAGAACTTGGTTACTTTCTTTAAAAAAAAAAAATCTGCTGTTATTTTTATTTATTCCCTTTTTTAAATTTCCATTTTATTGTTTAATTTCTTTGTGGGAAGTATAGTCCCTTGGTGTTTTCTATTCTGTGATTCAAATGTGTGATTGTTAGTAAAGTGCCTGGTGTTAAATAATGGTGTGATGTGTATGGAACTATTAAATGTGGAGTAATTATGGAAAATAATTATATTTGCTTTTAGATAAAATGTAGCAAGCGTGTACGAGCATTAAGAAACTGTTTCTTAATACCCTTGAATGTACATCTGAAGACTTATATGGGAATGTAAAGCATGTTTTCTTCATAGGTTGGTGGTTCTAGTGTTTGGTACAGAATATAGATGTAATCTAAACAGGCAGAACGAGGTAATGATACTGTACAATATTATAATATTACAGTATAAACAGTATGCTTGGCATTTTGGTAAAGAGCGAGTTAATGGAGGAGTGGTTACAGTGGGAAAAGGCTGAAAATGTCTGTATATTTGCAATCTGTTTTAGGGTAAAAAGAAAACAAAATGTAGTAGAACATTGCAGGTTGTTCATTTATGGGTTATCCAGACTTCAAACACACCCTCCTCTAACACAAACACCCATGCACTAACGTTGTTATTATAGACATCTGTTCCACATGGTAAAGTCTTTTTAATCCACATTAACCATGACACGTTTTATGTTGTTTAATCATGCATTACATTCCACTGTGCTTTCAGCTTGTGTGTTTTAAATGGAAAATTTAGATTTCAATCTTTTATACATTGACACTGTTTTACATTGTACATTCACGCACTTTGTTTTCTACCAGTATTTGTAAGCTGTAAATGAGGTAGGCCACTGTCAACATCCCAGTTTAACATTGTAGCCAAGGTTTGTACATTAATGAAGAGATGAAAATAGGTCTGAAAGAGAGTCTCCACTGTCTTGACATGCAAAATAAAATTTTGCATTAACTCAAACTGTCACAGTCCAAGTATGTAATTTCATGGGAAGAGGGTCAAAAATGTTAATTATGAACGATTTCTCTTCTTGAAATAAGATAACTACATTCATGATACATAATTATTATACATAGTCATGGCCTAACGGTTAAAGTTCAAAATATCCAGTGCTCTCTCCACCCTCAATACCACGACTGAAGTGCCCTTGAGCAAGGCACCGAACCCCCAATTGCTCCCCGGGCGCCACAGCATAAATATCTGCCCACTGCTCCGGGTGTGTGTGTGGTCACTGCTGTTTGTGTGCACTTTGGATTGGTTAAATGCAGAGCACAAATTCCGAGTATGGGTCACCATACTTGACCGTATGTCACGTCACTTTTTTTTTAGAGGTCCAAAATCTGAAAATGATTTAAGCCTAGAAATAAACAGTTTTTATTCCATTCAAACGGTCAAAATAATTGTGAATAGTATACTTTGTAATTCATTTTTAATAAAAAAATTAGAAACAAATAGAAGCAGAATTCTAACTGAATGCAGTTTTTATTTTTTACATTTTACAAGAATTCATATGAATTCACAACCCGTGGAGTGTTTTTTACAGAGGTTTAGAATATGAAACATGTCTGTCTTAATATTAAAGGCAGTTAAGGAATATGTGTAAACATGTTGGTCATTTTACTGAATGCTAGGTGAAATATTCTGCTGTGATTACATCTCTGACAGCTTTCCCAGTTAGATGGTCCTGCGTGAAGGGCTCCATATCATCAGGTGGGAGTTGATATTCATTTGGCACCCGCTCCTTCCTTATAGTGGCTATGTTGTGGAGGATTACACAGGCACCTACGATCTGAGATGCCCGCTCTGGTGACACTCTAAGATCACGAAGACAGTTAAACCGTGCCTTTAAAATGGCAAAGGTCGTGTCTATCTTGAGCCTGGTTTGACTGAGGGCCATGTTAAAGTCATTTTGTGGTTTTGTCTCAGGGTCAGGGTAGGGAGTCAGCAAAAAGCTCTGACATGCGCAAGTTCTGTCTCCCACCAGCACACCATCAAACAGCCCTGTCAATAAACAGAAAAGAGAAAAGTGTCACAAATGTCACAGTCCATTCAGGTGTTGTCTACAGTTCCCATTTTATCAAACCTTCTTCAAAGCGCTGACATAACAACGACTTCTCAAAAATGTGGGTGTCGAGCATAGAGCCAGGCCATCTTGCATCTAGACTTGTGATCATACACTGATGGTCACAAGTCATCTGTAAATAACACACAGTAGGTAGGTGAGTGGAGTGCCATGGGTTAGTGATACATTATCATAAAAATATGCATATTAGTCACATGAAATATACCTACCTGAACGTTGAGGCTATGAGTAGCGTTTCGGTTAAGATAATCAGCCTCAATTTGTTTTGTTGGTGTTGAGATTGGAATGTGCGTGCAATCTATTGCTCCAATAACTCTAGGAAATCCTTTCAAAAGATCAAAACATCTGTTTAGCAACATTTATCGACCATTATTGGTGGTGTGTTAGTGTATTAATCGATCTTACCAGCTATTTTAAAGAAGCCCTCTTTTATGGCCACGGTGGGTAAATGTCCTGGGAACACAATGAAAGTGTTTATGTATCTCTGGAGTGCGATAACCACCCTACGAATTGTTCGACAAACAGTATTTTTGCTGAGTTTCTCGGCATCGCCCACCTCATAAAGGTATGTGCCACTTGCAAAGAAACGCAAAGCGATGCAAATCATTTGCGGGACAGTGGTCGCGTGGCTTCGCCGCGTCGGGTTTTTAATATGGGGCTCAAGAAGCCGACAAAGATATAACATTCCCTCCGCCGAAAACCGGTATCTCTCGTATAAATGCTCATCAGAGAATGCCAGTGGGTTTTGTTTATCTCTTATTACTCTTTCCCTGCGTAAAGCCCTTTGTACAATTTGGGCTCCGATGTCTACAGGATTATCCAAGTACGGTGAAGCCATTTTGCCACTGCGCATGCTATGCTATGAGAATGGATTTGGTTACGTACTTTGTTCACAGCTGATTGGTCCAATATCTGTTTACGATCATGAACAACAAAGATGCGTTGAACAGAACCTGTCCTAGAGCAGGTAGCGTGTGTTGCTTTTCGTGAGACAGAATCTAAGGTTGGCTCTGTTTTATTAAAGAAGCTGTAGTGTAAGCGATACTTTAGTGCAGTAGTGGTTCTCAAACTTGATTTGGCCACGCCCCCCTTTCACCTATAAAAAATCCGGTAAAAATCATGTTCACATTACGAACATGATGTGTGTTTATTTTGGTTCTCAGTATTTTAATAGTATTTAATGATTATGAACATAAAAGCATTACAGAACAAATTAATAGTATACCAATGATGAAACCACAAAGCTGACTCGGAGGTATGTATAATTACAATATAAAGTAATTTTGAGCGTTATTGCTATTCATATTTTTTTCTAAAATAAAGTTTATGTCATATAAAGTACATATGTGGTGGAATCAGTGGTGGAATATGCGTTTTAAGTCCAGGACATCAATTTGTTAACAAACAAGGCACCCCAGGGTTTTCATTGTAGTCCATTGTGTTAATGGGGTTACTGACATTTCACATTAGTAGTAGAGTGCAAATAAAAGTAAATGAGTAAAAATTTGTTTAAATACCTGTTATTTTTAATATGGCAGATATTTCTTTACTTCACACATCTCATTAAAAAGTGCACTGAATATTTAGAAAACGGTCAAACACATCGTAACTGCTTTTAGCAATTATATGGTAAATGGGTTGTAGTTTGTAGAAATCTGTCCTCAAACCATATCTGACCACTATAACTTATTCTGCATAAAAATAAAAGTTGTGAATGATTAAAAAACACTAAATCATAATACACACATTATAGGGATAACGGTTTAATTGCTAGATGTGAATTAAAATGTACATTTTATTAAGAAGGGCACTTCATACAAAAATACAAGATTACAATGCCAGTCCAGACATTTCTGAGACTCCCATTATTTGGGCTTGCTCTGATTATTTGAACATAAACTCTCTCCTCCATAGCTGAGCACAAATCATTATTTACTGTATAGTTGGTAAGCCCTTTCAAGCACATTATGAAGTTTGGGTTGAAACATTAAAGAATCAAAGTCTCCACATCTACACAATGACAGATAGTCTCTCTTGACAAAATAAAAAAATCAGGATGCCATGTCGTCAATGCGCCCTCCACTGGTTATTTGCCTTTAGGGTCCCCCTTCTCACTTGCCTTTTTTTGCTTCTGCTGCATGATTTCAGCATCTCTGAATTACAAAAAAAAAAAACATTCACATTCAGTATGATGCACTTTGCAATTCAATGTATCTGTTAGTTGTTATTATCTTTAGGTGTTGTACCTTTGCTTACGGGCAGATGCTGAGAGGCCATCCTCACTTTTCTTCCCTTTGGAATTATCGCTTTGCTTCTTAGCATTCTTTTGACGGGCAAGTTCACGCTGATTTCCCCCTGCAGGACGAGACATTGCAACACTCTTAACGGCTTATTCATATACTGCGTTGGAATATACAGAGATTGCAATGCAGACAGGGTGGAACAAGAATGAACAACATACCTCGGGTTAAAATCTCCAGTCTAAAACTGGCAAATCTATTCAGTATCAGCAAGGGTATTTTTAAAGTAAAGAACATTGATGCTGTACCGTTGACATGTGAACCCTCATCAGTGTACAGTATTATGTCAACACACGTGTATCGTTAGCAGTGAGGCGACGTGGCAATGAGGGCGCCAGAGAGCTTTCATAACAACAACATCAGCACAAAACACTATCGATGGTTTCACAAAATAAACAACTTCCTGATCTTCTGAAACATTTTGTCCACCCCTCCGAAAAGAATCACGCCCCGTGGGATTACTATTGAAGTATTATTGACAATATAATTTAAGTTTGCTAATGTGAAACGTCTGTCAACTTTTCACACATAAACTAACTTTTACACAACATCTAGAAAATGTTTTCCGTGTCGTAGTGTATATAATAAATCATTAATAATCATGAATGTCACCATAAACCGGCATTAGCCTTTTCGTGGACTCTAGACAGAAAAAGCTAAAGTTAGCTGGCGGCTAGCTAACTTAGTTAGCATTGTAACTTATAATACCGCTCCTGTATTTGGCTTTCTACTAAAGTAACTTACTTTCATTAATAATAGTATAAGCTGTATTCAGGTCAACAAAATGAATACAAATCAAAACTCACTCGTCATGATTGCTCTTTTGTTGTCGCCGGAGCGCAAAGCTCAACCAGGCGTTACCCCTTGCACTTATGATGGCTGGCAGACAAGTCGATTCGATGGCTTTACGACAACACAATATCGGAATACAGCAGCGCGTTTCCAAGTGAACACGCCTCGTGATCGTAATGGACGTCATTGCGTCTTCTTCTTATTCCGTTTTTTTGGCGCGTTGAACTCTTTGTACATATCGCCACCTACTTTTGCTGTTATGCAGTCATGTTTTATTTATAATCAGTTTTTCCTTGTTTTTGCTCTTGCCTCTTTCTCACATATCCACCCATATATTTCTATATAATTATTTGATGCTCCATCCCATTCCATCTCCCAAAGTCCCACCTGGCGTTGAAAATTCAGACCTGATATTGACACAATGTGCAACTTGTGTAATATGCAAGATGAAACGATTGTACATTTATTCTAGTACTGTAATTATACTGTATTTTGGAATAGCTTTTGCAAGTTTGTGATTGATTTTGTGTAGGCCACTCTCAATTTTCTTTGTTTTGGAAAGATGTTTTGTTTGGTTTTGTGAATACAGATAAAAAAATACTGAGAAAGAGTTTTATCTTATAAATCTATTACATTTCCTAGCCAGATATCATATCCACAAGTATAAATTATCCAATAATAAGCCATATTTTAAGGTGTTTGTTACAGAGTTATAATCGGGAGTTCTTTCCCCTGGCTGTTATATATCTTTGTTATATTTCTTGATGTTATGTTTTATTGTATTTATATTTGGTATATCATTGGTTAATAACAGAAAAGAGAGAAAATTATTTGAATGTGATTTCAGTGTCTACTAATAAGAAAGTTATAAAGACTGTTTGAATTTGCTCTGCATTTAAGTTTTTTTTTTAAGGAATCTTATGTCATATAATGGCCAGCTTTATTATTTCTTTCTTTCTTTCTTTATAAATTATTTCTTTACTTACCTTTTTATTTATTTATTTATTATTTACTATGTTTTACTTTTTTGTTGCCTCTTCAAATGTCGGTACTGTTGGTATTTATTTATTTTTCTGTATGTTCTTGTTTTCAGAAAAACGGTTATTTTGTACATTCCTATATTTACTTTTGTAGATGCTTAGTTATAAAAATTTACATACTTTTGCTGCTAATGTTCTAACATATTTATGCATATTTTTTCCAGCGATACAAAAGCATTTAAATATATAATAGAGTAGAGCCATTATATATATCAGTGATTTAAATAGGAAATGGGGCTAATATGTTAGGGAGTGGGGCTATTGTATGCGCTTTATTTTCTAAAATATTTTACTGAAGCTCCGATCGATTAATATCATCCTCATTTCATTTGTAAATATATTTTTGTATTCCAGCATCATTTGAGTATTTTTGTATTCTGAGAATATTCTTTTAAAATGCGAATTGTACTTAATTTAAAAGTGTAACATTGTAAATGCATCGGGTCCATTAGCGTTATTTTGACCCTTCACAGTGGACACAGTACTTGACCAGCAGATGACGCCAGTGCGATGGATGGCGGTCCTTTCTTCGTGGTGAGAAACACTTGTTACAGTTCCTTCAAAGCTTTAGAGAGCTTTGTTTTGTCCTTCAGTCACAATAACTAGACTAAAAAACATTTCCTTTTCGTGCCTTGCCTTGTCTTGTCTCTCATGAATAAATGTAAACGACGATTTTAACGGACACTAAACTTGAGGTTTTATTGTAAGCATTTTCTAAATCAGAAATAAACTAAATTTAATTTTACAAAAACTTAATTAGAATGACAAAATTTAGAACTCCGATTGACAGTTTTTGCTTTGGGTCTTTTATTTTGTAATAAATGTGACAGATCTGTGTGTGGTATTATTGTCGCTTACTTCATTGGCATTGCTTATTTTGACCGATTTTGACTCATGGCGGTATAAGTGACTTTTTCTGACATCTTGTATGATGAGCAGCCATGAAGACTAGAGTGAACGTGTCCGTGTGAGGGTTTACTGGTTTATTTTTCACAGATTTGATCATGTCGTCGTGGACAGCGCGCCAAGGGGAAGTGTGTGATCTGAGCAGCAAGAGTAAAGACCAGCTCGCAGAGATACTGTCAAGACAAGAAAAGTTACTGTCTAATAAGTAAGGGATTTTTGATACTTTTTGTTTAACGTTAGTTTAATTGTATTTTGCCTGAATGTATAACTCGTGATGTGTGTACATATATAGCTAAGTTATGATTTAAGATTTCTGACAAGATTATTAAGATGATTAACTATTCTGGATCTTTCCAAATTCGTAGGTGCCCCCACCTTCGTATTAGTCTGGATTAGTGCGTCGTCCTGTCAGTGTCACACAGTTGGGATAGTTTATAATTAAACGCAAAAAGACCCAATTATATGTAATACAAATTAATTTGATGATACCTGGACACTGTATTTTCACGTTTATTACCGTGAAGCTGCTTTAAAACATTATGTTGCATTGTGTAAATAAATATGATTAAATGGGATTTGTATAATTTTTTTCTTCAGGAGATTTATTTTGAGCCTTCCAGATAAGGGTACGAAGATTGGTGACTTTGTGGAGAAAGTACACCTTGCACTTGCACATCTGGAGGAGGAGGAGAGAAAACAAGCAAGTTTAATCTCTGTCCGGACAGAGTTTCAGGCTAAATATCAGCATGCCTTTGCCAAGCGAAGCACAGATAATCATTTAGAAATCAATTTGGACATGATTATCCCATCCCATGGCAGAAACAAAGCCAATGTCAATATCGATGTGGCTAACATACAGGAAAATGGTGGTCTGTTGGGTCAAGATGAGTCTTTGACATCCCAGACGGAGACTGCTGAAACACTAGAAACAGCCGGTGGCAACGCAGCAACCTCACTGATGAAAGACACAGAGCTTGTGGAGGCGTTTGGACTAGTAACTCTTGATGAAAGTAACAATGGCTCCCACCAAGACACCATAAAAACCCTGTCTTCTAGTAAATCATTTCTGGGTAATCAGCAACAGAAGAAGCCACATTACATAGAAGTTCTGGAGAAGATGGAGAAAAATGCGAATTTGAGGAAGCCCAGATTCAAACCAAACCAGTGAGTGGAGCAACACTGTCATTGCATAGCTTTGTGTTTTCTTTAAACATCAGCTGATATATAATACATTAACCCACAGTTCACACAAAAATGCATTTTTTTGTCATTGTTAGAAGAGCAATTTCTTTTATTAAAAAGCATTGTAAAATGAATATGTTTGAATCAAGTGGTTTAATCCAAGTCTTGTGAAGAGATGAGATTCCTTCATATGATGAGCTTTAGCCTAATTTAGGCTTTTATTTACATTTACACAACAGGGTTTCTGTAGGTCCTTAAAAAGTCTAAAATTTAGTTGCATTAAATATAAGGCTATAAAAATGTACCATAGACATTGCCCTTTCCCGCTTATATTTACTTGTGCATTTATTCATTTAGCAGACTCTTTTATCCAAAGCAGTGTGATTAGTGATTATATTTCTTCACAGCACTTGGATTAAAACAGTTTATTCATATGGATTCACTTGACCTTTTTGGATCTGCTAAGCTCTGGTTACCTGGACTTTCAATGGGGGGGTCAGAAACCTCTCAGGCTTCGTTAATTTGTGTTTTGAAGATGAACCAAAGTCTTTGGAAAGGGTTGGGAATTAAAAGTCACAGTAAATAGATTAACTTTTAGTACATAGTTTAAATGCTCTTGAAGTCACTTTGAATAACAGTGAGTGTCTTTGTTTTATTTAGGTTAGCTGTAAAATCTGAGTCTTCATCACCTAGTCAGGCCTCTAGCAGCACCACACCACTTACTGCAGAGGTCAGAAGACAACGAGACCGAAAACACCTGGATGACATCACTGCGGCCCAGCGTCCACCCCTGCACCACAGTGCTGCCCAGCTGCTGTCATTAGAGGAGTCGACTACCCTTCTTCAAGACCAGACCAGAAAACACCTGGTAGGTTGAAGATGTCTTGCTGAAAGCAGACCAATAGTAATAACTGAGATTGAAATGATCAAAGTGATAAATGACATTTCAAAGCTTCTGAGGCCTCCAAAAATGTATATCCCACAAAAGCTTAAACTATTTTGAGATGTTGAGAGAAAGTACTACTTGAATACACCCAGCAAAGAGTATAAAACCTATGCATGTTTGCCACTTGTGCGTTGGTTTTTCTGCCTCGTTCTGTATTCAGGAAGTAGTACATTTATCTTAATGTGTATACTGTTCATTTCAGGAGTTGCAGGCCAAACAAGCTGCCCAGAAGCTAGCAGATGGTCTGAGTTTCAAGATGGAGAGTTACAACATAGAAGGAGGCCCACTGTCAGGCTACAGAGAGGTGCATGATGTTGGGGCCCAGCTTTCCTCAGAGGAGGACTGATCACAGGTCCTACAGAGAGGGCACTGGCTTGTTGATATGTTTGGCCCCTTGCCCTGGACCAGCTCTAGGCCTAGAGCCCATGCTTCAGGACCCTGGAGAGAGGCTTTCAGCCTGAGGACAAGAGAAGTGCTCTTCATGAACTGTGCTGACAATGTCTTAGATTCTGCCATTGACGATAAATAACAGCAAGTTGAATCAAGTTAAGAGTTTTTGTGTGAAAACCGACCGTTTTTGCATGTGGAAATGTTACTGTCCAACAGTAACAATTTGTCTTGGCAAGCTAATGCCAAAAAACCTGATACCTCGGCAGGTCTACACCTGTTGTCTTGTATAATAATATCATTCGAAGCTCTTATCAGCCATAACCTTAAGGGTGTAGATTGTGTGTTAATCTGAAGATGGTAATAGAATATTTTTGTATGACCTTTCTTAGTGTTTATTTAAAAAAAACTCTGAATTGACCTCTCAAGCTTGTGATTGGGTCTTTGAATCAGATAACAGAAACCGCAGATTTATAAACTAAAGGTGGAAGCACTTAATGTTTTGTCACTTGAGTGCAACAGGCCGGGAAATGTCTGTCTCCCTCCCTTTTCGCAGCATTGTTTTGATAAGCACCCCACTGGTTTGATTGGAATGAGTCAGCTGTCGTTTGAAGGGAGGGTTGTTGTTATCAGTGCAAAAATCTGTGACATGCCTCAAATGATTAATATATGTAATGTGAAATATCAAGGCTTGAAGGAATTAGACCAATTGGTGGAGTACATCTGGATTTTATTTAGATCATGTTACTGCATGAAGTGGCAATGCATTCTGGGATGGTAACAGATAGAAAGATGTGACATATGGTACATGCAATATCCAAAGCCATGAGCGCTAATAAAAATTCTTAATTCACTCTTTTAACCTCTCAGGATGTAAACAACTTATGTTCTTTACATATAATTCAGGAACCTTTATATTTAAATGGAGAAAATGGAGCTTGAAGAGGGAGGAAATCCAAATCGGCGCCTCTCTGCAGTTGATGACCTGTGATAACCTCTAGTAATTGCTTCTGCCCGTTGATGGGAACTGCTGCCTCAAAAAAAGATCCTAACACATCTGGCAGGTTAGTGTTTAGACACCGTGTGTGACGAATTCCAGAGTGCCTTATCCAGACGTCTCGTGATAAATATGTCAGACTTGTCTAGAAAGAATCTCCTCTCTGTGGTATTAATTAAGTCTACCTTGCATTTAGAGCAAAAAAGACTGTTATCAATTACACACTAGATTCCCGAGCAGATCTGGTCCGCTCGTGAGTACATAGATATGCTTGAGTTGGTCTCAAGCATGCGTCCCGACGGTGTCTTTAAATAGTTTTTTGCTGCAGGTTTTCTTTCCTCATACCCCCACACCAATCGTCAAGGATCAATAAACGTATCGTGGAGTCATCTGCAAGTGGTTTTCATCTACCTCAAGTGTGAAATCATGCCCTCAGAGAATGGCCAAAATTTGAGTTGTGAACGTGATGAAAGGATACTGTTTTTGCCAATAAAAACACATTTTAATGCAGCAGAGAATTATGCAGGGTATAACAAAGTTGGAATAATCCATTTCTCTGCTCTATTGCTACTTTATCTTATTTAAAAGCATTTTGATTTATTACTGCTTTGAGACATAAATCTGTCTTTGTTCCTCTCACTAGCCCTTTCTCTGTCTACTCTAGATCTAGTTTCACAGCAAATCTGAGCTCTAGTGAGACTCAGAGCAGGTCATACATACACATACACTAATGCAGAACTTTTTGGCTCCAATGCCCCCTTTCTCAAAGACCGTTTTCAAAGGCCCTTTTATCTAATCTGATGCGTAGCTCTTGTACTTAAAAAACTAAAATAATTTCAAATCACATGAGCCAATATAATAGAACATCACAATAGAACATAAAAAATGTTTTAACTTTAGAAATGTTAGACTTAATGTCTTAAAAGTTAATGTCTTAACTTTAGAAATGTAGCAATTTCATGCTCTAAAATGAGCTCATTTCAAATTTGATGCCTAGTACAGGTCTCAAAATAGTTGGGACGGAGGCATGTTTACCATGGTGTAGTATTATCTCCTCTTCTTTTCAAAACAGTTTGAGGATGTCTTGGCATCGAGGTTGGACAAGGTTGTATTTATTTTTGTTTCTTTAAGTTAATTTAGAAATATGGTTGGATAATGTTTTTATTTGTTAAACTTTTGCTTTTAAAATAGCCCAACAACCAAGTGGCCAGCTGCAGACAGTGAGTTAGCCTATATGTTTGATCAATTTAGCCATCTCAAATAATCACCACTTGACTAAAATAAAATCTAAATATAAAATACTTCAAAAAGCATAACACAATGTTAGCACAAATATTTGTGTTAGGTGTGTATCCAATCATTTGTGTGGAGAGTGGAAGCTAAAGCCCGCTCTACATGACATGGAGTCGCCAGAGCGATCACTTGCATTTTTTTCTTTTAACAGTGAAAACAATCATAATTTTTGCTCATTAAATTGTAATAGGTCCTACATCATTCGGGACTGTCAAGGGTCCGAGCCGCTCTTGACAGTCGCAGTAGCATCGAGTTGTTTCCGCCAGCGCGGCAAATCCTTTTCATCACCTTAATAAATGGATGGATATCTAAAATATAAAAATAAGGAGGAAGCCTAAAACAAGCCGATGCCTGGCCCGCATTTGCGCTATGACATGAAAATTGTCCCGAAGCCAGGGCTGTGCAATGAATCGAAATTCAGTTTCGATTTCGGCCTCCAACGATTATGAAAATACAGTAATCGAGATAAAACGATTATTGCGCCCCATTCCGCCCCCTTTCCAGTGGTGCTCTTTTGTTCCTCCATTAAAGGCCAATTTCATGTGCAAATCAGTAAAATCATGTAACAAGACTTTAGTAAAATGGGACGTGCTTATCTTGATTTATTTAAGTTGATTATATGTATTTTTGTTTTTAAAAGCGTGACAGAGAACATGCGCTTCCTCAGAAAGATTAAGGTTATGCGCTCCGAGACAGAACACAACAGACATGTAAAATCATATTTTTTAGCACCTAAACGGTCAAATACACACAATTTGTCAAAATGCGGCGCTGAATGATTATTCATATAAACCCTTATCGGTTATATTATAAATGAACATAAAGAGTTGATGATGAAAATTATGGATGGGCGGATCGATCCTTAAGTATTGATACTTTCGATACTGACGTTGTATCGAATGGATCGATTCTCACATAAAAATATCGATTCTAAAGTGCATTTTTTAACAATTAATTTTAATTATTTATCAAGAAATTCTGTGCCTGAAATAAGCTTCTAAGTGGGGAAAGACTATATTAGCGAATAATTGTGTTGGATATACCCATTTCTCCTGCTCATCAGAACACACGCAAATGCTGAAAGACAGAAGCAATCAATCACAGACAGTGTTCGCTGCTGATGCATGGCTCACAGTGCTTGTTCAAATAGAGCTGCGTTTTCCAAAAGCATCAGAAGCATGAGTAGATCTTAAGAAGCATGAGTAGATCTCAAGAAACCATTGCCACATTATTACATTACTACATATCATCGTTATATATCAAATTAATTCTGAAAAATGCATCACGGTTTCCACACAAATGAAGCAGCAATAATAATCAGAAATGTTTCTTGAGCAGCAAATTATATTACAATTATTTCTGAAGGATCATCATTTAAGAATGGAGTAATGATGCTGAAAATTCTGCTTTGATCACAGATGCATTTTAATTACATTTTAAAATATATTAAAGTATAAAAGTCATTTTTAATTGTTATATTTCACAATATTGCCGTTTTACTGTATTTTTGTTCAAATAAATGCAGCCTTGGTGAGCATGAGACTTATTTAAAAAAATTACAAAATATTACTGTCCCCAAACTTTTGTGTACATATAATATTTATTTTAAATAAATTTGCAAGCACATTTATTTAAACTGGTTGTTAAATGTTCAAATGGATTGTTATGTTCTGTAATAGCTGTTAGTAAATCTATCAGAAATAATATGCTAAAGTTTCACCTTTAGGGGTACAACAGCCTGGAAGCCTTTTACAAAAAAAAAAACATGCTTTATTACAGTAACCACAGTATTTGTAGTAAAACTGCAGTAACCACACATTTACCATGGTAATAATAATAGCACATTTTAGTACCATGTTTATTTTTCACGAGTTACCATCAAAGGTGTACCTTTGTTACTTGTCTATCCTTAAAGCATGCATATTTGTCTGGTACTAATGTGCTCCCTTTTAGGGGTATAGGTGCACATTGCAAAACATTGCTTTTAAAATCTAATATTAAGTGAGTATAATTACTGTTTATATTCGTTCAATAATGTCAAAGGTCAGTTTAGTTTAGTTTAGTTTAGTTTAGAGGTATCGGTATCGACGATACTGGGCTTGAAAATATCGATATAGTATAGAAAATAAAATAATAGGTATTGCCCATTCCTAATGAAAATACTTGTGTAACAGTAAATCGGATCCGTGTGGCTCTTAAAGTGACAGCGGGATAAATTCCTGCTGCCGATTGTGTGCTTTATATGAATAATCAAACAACAAAAGACAAATTCAGAATCACTCTCTGCTCTTGACTGAAGGACTTTTGTAGCTTTAATAAGAAACAAAGGAAGTTTAATTCTTACAGTGAAAACTGTGCTGTTTTTTTTACATTAGGTTATTCAATTTCTCTAGCAGGCTGTTAACTGAATAGCTTACTTTAGATTTGCATTAAAAAACAAAGCACAGTTTGTTTCATTTGTATATTTTTTTCTATTCTATTCTTTTGCTTTTTTATTACTGGCAGTTTAATTATTTTCAATAATTTTGAGGACCTTTTTATGTTGTTGTTTTTTATTACGCAGCGTAAATAAGTTGGGGCCCATCTGGCTTGGGCTGAAATACAGGGCTCTAAAGCGCAGCTTGATGCGATTAAGAGGCAAAAATACACACAAAATGACATGAAAATGAGTAAGCATTGTCGTTTTTTTCTTAAGTGAATGTAAACCGTTGCGAAAGTCCTGCATTTAACAGAGTTAAATAAATTATAATATTCAGTGATGTGATATGTTCTCTGTGTGGAGTTATTAATAGTCATTCATTTTATTTAACATATGCTATGATAATTTGAACGGATCGTGGCAATCTATTGGTAAAAATGTGTACGAACCCTGTAGAACATTTTGTGTTTACCGACAGTGGTTTCTGGAAGTATTCCTGGGCCCATTTAGTAATGTAAATACCAGAATCGTGCCGATGAGTGATGCAGTGTCGTTTGAGGGCCCGAAGACCCCGACATCCAACAAAGGTCTTCGGCCTTGTCCCTTACGCACAGAGATTTCTCCAGTTTCTCTGATTCTTTTAATGATGTTATGTACTGTGGATGATGCGATTTGCAAAGCCTTTGCAATTTGACATTGAGAACATTGTTTTTCTTCAATCTTGGTACGCACTCGTTCACAGATTGGAGAGCCTCTGCCTAGAGGTCTGCACAGACTTTAAACTGAAGCCCGAACCTGGCCCGTAGCCGAGATCGTCTCACCCGACCCGAAATCTTTTCCCTCCCCGCAATGAATAGCCAACAAAAAAAAAGGCTGCATTTCACGATTGCATGCAACGGTCAGTAAACAAATACACAAAGAAACAGATTCATCAAGGCTCGGCCATTTCACAAGGCAAAATAAAAACACTTACCAGTTATGAAAGTTTGTGAACATCAGGTGCAGCGGTCGCATACATTCTGCCGAGTTTATGAATGGTTGTATGGACAAGACGATAATTCTTCCATCGTGCAAATTATGGTCATTTTTGTCAGTTAAGGCTCATTCGGCCTACTTTAAATCAGACTTAAGATCTTAAATAAGATCGTATTTATTTTAATTAATTAATAATTTATTTGAATTAGCGAGAGAGAGGGATGAAAGTTGCGCGTGCATGTGAACCTGCTTCTGCGCTTCTCTGTCTACAAGCAATGAGGCTTAGTTACTTCAAAAACAGCAATTTTACCCGCTCATTGCAGAGAAATATAACGTTGCAACTTGCGAGTCAGTAGCCTATCGAAACTATTTTGCTAATAAAAGTTTCCGTGCTGTTTGTCGCTGAGCGATCTCTGATATCTGTGTGTGTGTGTGTGTGTGTGTGTGTGTGTGCATCTATGAAAGCAGCGTAGCCTCTGCATATAGTTTTGGTTTAGCTACAAACCCGAACCCAAGCCCAAAGCTATCCATTAAAAATTAACCCGAACCCGACCCGAAACCTCTAGAAGACCTCTAACTCTGCCTCTCTAAGACATACCTTTAATAGCTAATCATGTTACAGACCTGATGTCAATTAACTTCATTAGTTGCTAGATGTTCTCCCAGCTGAATCTTTTCAAAATGTCTTGCTTTTCAGCCCTTTCTTGCCTCTGTACCAACTTTTTTGAGACCTGTAGCAGGCATCACATTAGAAATTTGCTCATTTATTGGATAAAAGTGTAACATTTCTCAGTTTAAGCATTGGTTATGCTCTCTGCTGTATTGTGAATAAAATATTGGCTCATGTGATTTGAAAGTCTTTTAGTTTTCATTTTATTCCAATTTTAGAAACGTCCTAACATTTCCAGAATTCGGCTTGTAAAACAAACTTAAATATTCAGTTTAATGTTGTATGTCTCTATTTTCAATGTTTTTGTTTTATAATATTTTAAGTTATAGACTTAATTGAAGTTTAAAAGGAAAGTTTGGTTAGGGCCCCTTAGTGGGCCCTGCCCCCCTGGTTGAGAACCACTGCTTTAATGGTTTAATTTCATTACATTACATTCAACCATGTTATTGTGTAGTTTTGTAGTTCAAATCTGTCTGGTTTCGATAATATATATATTCTACAATATTATCATATATATATATATATATATATATATATGATAATATTGTAGAATTAATGAGCCTTGTTTACATAATGTATATAATTATACATTATGCAAACCAATTTACTTCCCAAGATGTCATCCTATTTTTACTACCGGATATAGGCTAATTAAGACAATGAAAATGATTGTGTTTTTTATCGATACATTTTCTTTTAAATCTTTGGTTTGAATGTAGTTATGATACAGCGGTTGCTAATGCAGGAAGGAGAGGCTGTGTCAGTGCTTGAATGAGAAACCTCCATATTGACTGTTGGCTGTAGAGATGTCTGGATTAAATGAAAATGTTGTAAATGAGGGTGCTTTTGAAGAAACACTGTTTATATAATTCCTGATGTCTTCCAGAAATGTGTCATATAATCAGGAAAGACACGACGACCCCACATCAGCAAGTCCATGTGAATAAGTGAAACGACAGGTAGGGGTGTGCGATATGACCATTTTTGATTGTGGACGATAAAAATGACTCCATGATCTGCTTTTGAAAGAATATATCGTGCTTTTTTTGGAGCCCGTACACCTGAAACGCACGCACTAAAACTGACTGTCATTAAAGAGATAGTTCACCCAAAAATGTAATTACCTGTCATTATTTACTCATTCACGTTGCCCCAAACCTGTATTAATTAAAAAAAATATATAAAAATAATATGCAAGTCACTGTGGACCAGCAACTTTTTTTTTTCACCTTCTTCAAAATATGTATGTTACGCAGAAGAAATAAACTCATTCGGGTTTAAAACTAACTTTGAGTAAATTATGTATAAAAATAAAACAGAATCGACAGACAGATGTCAGAATTGTTATTCTTAATGTTAAAACAACCAAACACAAAGAGAGAAAAAAGAACTCCCTACTCTAGACAAAAAAATATATAATTCAGTTGCTTTAATAGGAATCAATATAGTGTTTTATTTTTATATTTGTTCATTCAGTTTCTGGAATGCTCCTGCTAAATATGCCTATTATACCTGAACATAAAGCACTGTTTGTTTTATTTGTATATTATGTGTATTTGTAATGTGTATCTTTGTTCTTATTTTTTTATTACAAAGATAAAATAATGACAACAATTTTTATCTTCGCCCACTTTAGCCTAAATATCCACCATTCTTTTTATATTTGTTTCCTTGAACAGACAGCAGATGGCAGCAGTGCTTGGGTGTTTCACATGCTAAACAAAACCCTCTATTTTAGTCATTTTGACTGAAAGGGTTCATATTTTGTTTTGTTTATTTGTTTTGTCTGAAGAGGTTTTTAATTCAATTATTTTCAACCATCAGATATTTCTTATATTGGTATTTAGTGCAATTTGTTGATGTGATCTCATTGATGTAAAATCATTTTGTTGCCATTAGTGGCTTCAGCTTTTTGCCATTCCTTTCACTAGCTAAATCATCTTAAAAGCGTAACGGGTAATGTGATACACATGTATCCTGAAATTGTAGTTGTGTGTTTAGCTCAGAGCTCTAATAACTATATAATATCTGCCAGAGTGGGGTTTACACCTGCAGAAGATAATGTTTGTTATATAGTCTAGACAATCCTCCAGAACTCTAGCAGATCTGAGGGAAAATTGTATCGTTTCAAATAATAGTCCACATGTGCTTAAACAAACTGTTGCTCTAAGAAGTTTTCATAACAATTATGTGTCTCAAAAGCACGGAGCAAGAGAGATGGGGAGATTAATAACCTGCCAAAAAACTGCCAGCATTCTGCTCAGCCACTGTCTGGCCTGGCACGGCTGTAAAGCCTGTCAAAAACTCATCACGGTGAGGAAGCCGCCTCAGCAGGGATGCTTCGAGCTGCCAGGGCACGGTGGGGGAAGAAAATGGAGCCGCTTGCCCAGCAGCGTGCGATCATAATGAGGAGGAAAATTCCCATTCTTGTATCCAGATTAATGTAACAACAACAATGTGCTTTTGTCCAACTTTTTTTTCTTCCCCCGCCTGTATTACTCAAAGCCTCCGTTCCCTTTTCCATCCATCAGCGGTACTGCGAGCATAGTAGAGTTACTCTGTACAGTTTCTTCTGTGGTTTAATGCATCTCTTGGGTGGGATTTGCATAGATTTACTTGCATATTGTGCGAGTTTCTGGTTCTTTAGCAAGCCAAGAAAAATCAACTTGGGTTACCAGGCATTCGAGTACCATCTCCAAGCAATGAGCCTCTCTATCTGTGTACATGAGTACATGAGGTCAGTCTCAAGCTGTCTGCCGATGAATGCAGTGTAATGCTGTTTTTAATTATTTCCATGCTATTCAAGTGAAATCATGCTTTCTCATTTCTGAATGCACCAATTGACAAGCACCAGGAGTGTGAATTAGCAGCTACTCAGGGAATACTGCCAGAAGTTACAAATGGAGAGTGCTAACTTCATTTAAAGGGTCATGAAATACAATCAGCGACATGTCAAATATTGTCATTGCCTACTTTAGAGTGTTGCAGGTGCAAAAGAGGCAAACCTTCAAGGGTGAAAAACATACTTTGGACTTGACTAGATCTGGGTTGTGTCATTTTGTTCTAGATTTATTTATTTATTTCCCAATGGCCAGATTCTCTTATATTATACAACTCCAGCATGACTTGTAAAGATTTGCTCACCGGGCCTTTGGTCGTACAACAGAAGTAAAAAGCTTGCATTAAAAACATGTCAGTTCTTCTCAGCCCAGCTCATAACAATTACAGTGCCATGATATGGACCCATAGTCTTGTTTATGTGCTGTAATGTTGTCCGTGTGCCAAGACAACCTTTAGTGCTGGGCGCCCTGGTGTTTCTGATTGGAGCTACATGTTGACTTTGCTAGTCTGCAGCCTGGCTTTATAGACTACACGTTGTGTGTGTGTGTGTGTGTGTGTGTGTGAGCGTGCGTTTGTTTGTGCACCTCCTAATTTGTTTATTTACATAAGCATTCTCCCCACAATCCCTCTGTCATGAAAACCGGAGCTTCATCTCCTCAAAAGGCAAACATATTTTTCTAAGGAGGAAGGAGAGGCTGTCCAAGCCCATAATGATCTTAAGCTGTGGAAAACTGACTGTATTAAAATGCAATAATTAGATTTAATTTGCTTTTAATTGACTTCTTCCACTGGGTTGACCTTTGTTTTAGTCAGTATCATAACCTTTGACTTCAAGTGGCCTATTTCTAGCATAATGCTTTGCCAGAATTCAAATGAGCAGAATGCGGAGAAACACCTCCTTATTATGGCCTGAGGAGTGATTCAGTTTATCGGGCGCTTTAACTGCATTTCAACGGGATGTTTGTCTTCCTGTGCTTTTCTTCTCGGTGCCAATGTTAAACGAAACATAATTGCGCACAGGACCGTGACAATTGTTGAAACGTATCACGAGTTGGCAATCGCTCATCGCCTCGAGTTGGTAAGGCTGTTTTTTTACAGGTGTCACAGTTTATAGTAATATAAAGCAGAGCAAGAAACAGAGGAAACTTTTCTTATCCTCCTCTTGCTTCTTTACCATTGAACATTTATTTTGCCCTTGGTTCTTTTTTGTTTCCCTTCCCTTTGTTTTCTCTCATCAGATTTCACATGCAGCATGGGACCTTTTAACAGACAGATGGTGTCGCTCACATGAACGGTGCCCTGTTCAATATCAGATTTGTTCTGTGTGGATCTTCAGGAGAGGGAGGAACCCTGTGAAAGTGACAGGTCATTTGACGCCCCCCACAGATCTCATGTCTCATCATGCTTTGTTAAGCATTGTGAATTTCAGAGGCAGGAAGAGAGATGACACAAAGTAACTTGCGCTGCAGGACCTAAAGGGTGAAGTTTTTTTCCCTCAGACTTTTTTTTTTCTTTGAACCCTCTTCAGGAAGAGAAATATGTCACCACAGACAGTTATTGAAGTACCTTTAATGGCCAAACATAATCCTGGACATTCATTAGTTACAGAACAGTCTTTGAACATTAATAATGCTTTGTTCCCTCGAGAGCCTCTTTTTCAAAAGCCCCCGCGCGGTGTCCTACCTAATATTTTGACAGGTTTGCAAGCAGTAAATTTCTGCAGATAGTCATTTCACAAAGATGATACAGTACCCATTGATGTTATTGTCATCATCTGATTAAAATACACCCTCTCTCGTATTCCCTCCCTTTTTCTCCTCATTACTTCCCAAAAATAATCACGAAAGATACTCAGACCTTATAAAAGCCCCTCACGGCAAAGGCTCGTCTCAGTGTCAGAACTGTCTTTGCTCATCTTGTGCTTTCAGCTCAGGCTTTGACAGCTCCAGCTTGTTCTCCCACTTACTCTCCTTCTGGTTTCTTCAGTATATCCACTTCTAATTCCTTAAAGAAAACTGAAAACATATTAAATAAGCGTTTTAGAATACATTTTAAGACTTAGCACTAAGCTTCAGTTCACTAACACTCATTCATTAGGAATCGTGAACTTACAATGAACAATACTTTTACACATTAAATAATCTAGGTTAAATTGCAGTATTAGTGCTACTGAAATATTGCAGTTTGTTTTATTTTGAGCATTGTAATGAATACATCTAGGCCTATTTTGTATTACATTTATATATAACTAACTCTTGTTGCAATTTATTCTGCAATAATGGCGGGTTGTCTGTTCATCATTCCTTATAAATGAACATAAATTAACAGTTATCAATAGTGTATTTAAAAATCCACATGAACCTTGATTAATAAATGCTGTACAAATAGATGTATGCTTCTGAATTTAATCTTACTGTAAAGTGTTACTGAAAATTATACTGCACTTCATGGCATTTTATGAAAGTTATGACATCAATCTGTCATAATATATTTAACATGTAATGACTTTCTGCACAGTACAACATGATTTATAGTCTCTATAGCAAAGCTGTTCTGCTAAGGGGACAGGACAACTACACTGCATCAAAGGGGCGAAGGATGGGGCCATGTACCGTCAGGGCCAGGGTATTGAAGTTAGCAAAGACATTGATAATGGGTCAAGGATGGGTGTTCCAGCATGAAAATGACCCAAAACACACTGCCAAGGCAACAAAGGAGTGGCTCAAGAAGCAGCACATTAAGGTCCTGGAGTGGTCAAACCAGTCTCCAGACCTTCATCCCATAGAAGATCTGTGGAGAGAGTTGAAGGTTCGGGTTGCCAAACGTCAGCCTCGAAACCTTAATGACTTGGAGAGGATCTGCAAAGAGGTGTGGGACAAAATCCCTTCTGAGATGTGTGCAAACCCGGTGGCCAACTACAAGAAACATCTGACCTCTGTGATTGCCAACAAGGGATTTGCGAAGGGGTCAAATACTTATTTCACTCATTAAAATGCAAATTAATTTATAACAGGATTTATTTTGTTTGTATTCTCACTCACTGTTAAAATAAACCTACCATTAAAATGATATTGATAATTTGTTTTTCAGCAGGCAAACATACAAAATCAGCAGGTGATCAAATTATTTCCCCCCCACTGTATTCCAGCATTTTTATGCTCTGATTGTAATTGATATACTGTAAATGTAATCCCTACTTCATTAAGTAAAAAAAAAAACACACAATCAATTTTAACTAATTGCAATTCAGACAAATCTATTATACATTTTAATTTCAATGCAGTTGACATGCATAAAATTACAGTTACATAAATTACTTTAGTCTGACTAAAATTAAACTTTTTGAGGTCCAGGTAAACATGCTCGATGTGTTATACAAAGGGCTAAAATAAGGGCACAAACATAAACTGAAAACCAGAGCAAACTATATGCATTTAAAATAATAGCTCTGAGGTCCCAAGACAGGAAATGATGCCATTAGAAAGATTTCAGCAGAGCAAAACGGCATCTCAAACATCTGCACTCTACCCATACTCATCTGATGTATGGAACAGTTTAAGCCTTAAACACATCTTTACTTAATCACTGTTTGAGTCATTACTGGTATTTTTGGCTTTAATTAAAATGATCCATTCAGCTGTTGAGAGTGGCGGCGTGTCAGCTTGAGCGCATTGAACCAAAGTGATGAAACCTTTGGATTAACTGTCCAGGCACACGGCTATGACGACCGAGGAGTCATTTGTCCGCCCATTAAGCTAATGTGCTGTCCCTGGTCAGCCACATATCACTGAGGGTGCATAGGGGAGCTCTCGAAGGAGGTGGCTCTGCTGAATTGCAGCCAAGCTTATTCTTTTACCTTAACCTTGCCAGGCCATATGAGAGAACATCTGAGAAGCTTCATGCCAGAGCACAATGTTTTGGCTTCTCAAGGCAATAAAGCAATTGTTTGGTCACCATACGAGGCCCCCTGAAATGGCCTTTTCTCTTGGCTTGGGTTTCTCTCTACCTAACTTTCCCTTGTAATCTCTCTCTCCTCAAATATTGTTACTCAACATATGATTTTTAAACGCCCTATGTCATTGTTAACTATAACCTCACCCCTCGATCTTGCCTCCTTGGGTGTGGTAGTGGATGTCATTTTGTAAACATAGGCATTGCTTAATATGATTATTCCTTTATATTTTCCATTGCACACAGATACTGATTCCTGTGATATGATGTGTGAATAACTCAGCGCTGTCTGTCTATGTGTGCCCTGTGCCTTTGCGATTGGGGCCGACGCATATACACATTATTGAATGGTCTTAACACCTTTCTCTCTCAGGAGTGTATATATATATATATATGTGTTGTTGAGGAGTGTGTGTCCAGTGCAGAGCTTTGTTAAATAATAATCACCCACTGTTAAAGCGACTCCTCGCAGTCTGCCCAGAAAAACACATCCCGCGGTGAGAGAAGGCTTTCCTGCACACCCATGGCCGATACACCCAGCTCTGGGTCACAGAGGTCTGAGTGACATCATCAGAACTGGACAACTCAGTGCCAAGAGCTGAGCATAACTTCTTTGCCGAATGAAGCATGTTAGGGAGAAAGTTAACTCTTGCTGGAATGGACTGATCATTCTGATTTAGTCAAACAGTTATGTATAATATGTTAATTAGCTACTTTTGGGGAATTTTATTCCAGTATTCTGTTTGTTAACTGGCAGTTTTATAAGCTGGTGTTAGGCCTGGCCAACTTTTTAGTAATAATCAATTACTTAAAGGGATAGTTGATCCAAAAATTAGAGTTAGTATGCATTCTAAAACAACATTGTACCCTATTGACTTGCTTTGTATGGACATTATTCTGCAAGGGTCTTATAGGTTTGGAACAAAATGAAGGCAAATGATGACAGACTTCTCATTTGTAGTGAAGTATCCATTTAAATTAACATTTAAAAAAAGGACTAAGAAGAAGAGATGATGAGTCATTATTCCCTTTGGAATAACTACGTGTGAAGCACTTTATATTAAAGCATGTGATACTCTCAGCGGCTGTTTAGAAATGTTTTAGGCATCTTTTCTGAATCATTGGACTAATAGATGTGATCCTTAGAGCAAAATGCTTAAACTTTTTTTTCTTTCTATCTGCTACAAGATGTAAACATACATAGGTGTTGAGGTGACAGTATTATCAGTCATTATAAATGTTCCTAAACTTGAGGTGTGTTCTATAATCTTGATTGTCAAGTGCACGTATACTATAGCTTTTTCTTCAAAGTTTCATCACAAAAGGAAAATTTCCTTTACAAACCAAGTTAAGCGCTCTCTTCCTCTCCTGCTGGCCAAATTTCACTGTTTTCTGCTCTTTTTCACCCTCTTCATAACCACAACATTCCTCTTCTCTGGTAAAACAAGTTTGCATATCAATAAATAACTTCCATCTGCTTGGCTGCAAATACATCACTCAGATATCATTTTCAGTGTATTGCATAGTAGGAGTTAGTGAATTTCTCATGTTTTGTACATCATTGGCTCCTGTTTGTCACTATGAACAGTTTATGAATGAAGTAGTCTTTAAAATGGAATTATGTCATTTCTGTGCCATTCATAAAACAGTTTACACAGAAATATTAAGCACCAATTGTTTTCAACATTGATAATAATAAAAAAACATATCCTTGAGCACCATATCAGCATATTAGAATAATTTCTAATGAATTATGTGACACTGAAGACTGAAGTATAGGTTGCTATTGTATTTTCTTTCAGAAACATTAAAATAAATCTTACCGACCCCAAACTTCAACATCCGAATCCTTTGTAATTGGACAAATGTATTTTAGACAGGAATGGTTCTCATAATTGAAGAAAGCATAACACCCTCATCGATACACTTGTCATTTTGTCTCCTAGATAGGTAATTGAAAGCATCTAAATACCCTTTCTTTTTTTGCAGCATTTGTTTCTGTTGTTCTATGCTGCATTTCCATCAGATTGATCAAATGAACCCCGAAAGTGAGATTGACCAGAAAGTTGACCCTTACATTATTTTTGTCTAGTCATGACTTAGCTCCTCCATAGCCCATGGCATGCTGTACTCTAGTGTTTAGAGACCTTTGGTCCAAGTGCTCTTTTAGGTTGAGGCCTGACTGGGTGCAACATGTCCCGGACTGAAACGGAGTGTTTGTCTTTTCTCCCCTTATCTCCCATCCTGCTGTCTATGTACTGCGGAGGCATTCATCACTGCAGGGCAGCAGTATTTACGAGCCTTCCCTCTCTTTATTAATCTCTCCCAGCTGCCCGTGCCTCGGCGCTACAAGGCTCGCTCGCACTAAACACATTCAGGGGCGACCAGCATCTCCAACATGTGGGCCGGAAACAGGCCTTTTAATCCAGCAAACCACAAATAAAGCCCATTAAAGAAAGGAACTTTTTTTTCTGCTGAAAGATAGATTTACATGGAATATTTTTTTAACTGTTGTGTTTACTGCGCTCGTTTCAGGGCTTTTATAGTGAAAGGCGACTCCGTCTCTTGGATGAGACTGGGATGGTAAAGGCTGCTAAACTAGCCCCTAATGATCAGTCAAAACAGTTGGATGCCCTGTGGACTGAAATAACTGTTTTCTCATCTCTTTCAGCAGAGCTGTGTATAAGCTGCAGGCGCTTTCATGTGAATTAATTCTTTGTGGCTCTCTTTCAGCATTTACTGCGAACGGGCAGAATACAGAATGTTTTACTGAAGTCTGGAGATTCTTGTCATTTCTCTCTCCCTCCATGCACACACGCACACATGCCCTCCCTCCAGTCTCCTGCTCTCATCGCATGGCAAGAGTCCCACACTCACAATCAGCTCAGACTCTTTGCTTGTTTTACTGGGCTCCCCCCGCCGGCCACCTCCTTTCCTTTCCCTCTCTTCCTTCCTTTCCCAGAAATGACACTGTCAGATTTTGAAACATCTCTTTCTCCGTTGGCACTTGCTTTGAGTTTCCTCTGTGTCTATCTGTTTCTCTTTTGAGAGGACCACACAGAGGGATGACATGCATGAGGTTCATCCGTACTGGGTGGCCTGAAAGCCTGGAAAACACAGGGTGACAGGATCGGTCTTCAATCAGTGCAAGAAGTAATGCGTGTGGACGGTGCAAAACCAGTCTCTTGGAGACCCCGGGAGGAAAAACGAAAACCTGGATAATTGCTGTGCAAAGTAGCAGATATGCTTTAGGTCTTTGGCAGTGTCCAAGGCTGAAGCTCCCCGAACACCCTGTCTGATGCACCTCAAATGCATTAGCCAAGAAAGGAAAGCAAAGAGACTTTATCCTTCACATTATGCGCTGAAAGCCATTCTGAATGGTCAGACCCCATGTTGATTCAGTCTTATCTCAGGGGACAGGGAGACTATTCTCATTCAAATGAAGCCGTCTTCATCCCCTGGGAGGCTAGTCAGTGCACTAGCTGTTACTTTATAAGCCTCAGTTCCTCCAGCATCCAAAACTTGTAAGTAGATGGTTGGTGCACAATGGCTACAGTACGAACACACAACAGCTGGAGGCTCGATGGAGCGAATGCAAAAAAAAGTAAAATTTCATGCAAAGTAGGGCATACTGTTTTGCTTGGACTTGCTGTCCTTTGTGGAGCTGCCATTGAAAATACATCCAATTTTCTGATTATTTTGACTGTCTATTTTGATTAACAGATGTGATTCTCCTTCGTTCTGAGGTATCAGGCAGTATGCGTGATACTTGGTTGATTATTCTGAGTATCGGTTTCACCTCACTGGCTTGATCAGAATCTATTAGATCATACAAAATTTTGCTTGTATTCCCTCAGTTGTGATCACTCCCTCATGGAAGCCTGTTTCTGCTATGTTAAATGTTCTTTTTTTTTTACTCTTAAATGTTCAACTTCTCAAAGATATATTTTGTTACATTGACTGCAGGGTTGGGCAAACTTTAAAACTAAAGAATTGGGTTGTTAGGGATTTGAACTGCAGTGGCCATGCCGCCTTGAAAGTTGAATCAGAATTTGAATTTGAGTTACAGGAGGAGTATTTGAATGAATTAAGATAAATTAATTAGATAATGAAATTCTGGGAAATTGATTGTTCTTCCACCTCCAGCCACAAAATGTATTAAATATTAAGAAGTATATAAGGACACATTTCTGTATGTCACATTCGAAATAGAAACACAAACTTCAAGGTTTTACATTTATTTAAACTTTTAGACAAGGCTTTGTCAAGCCATCATTCACATATGTTCTTTAACCTTTATTGTACGGTTAATACACACTGAAACATTCTTCAAATCATCTTTTGTGTTCTGGAAGACCATGTCAAGGAGCAAATTAGTTTCTTCCCCTGTGTTGCACAATTAGCACTGCCTTGTTTATTTAACAAAACAAACTGAATTACACTGAGCCCTTCTTAAGTTCTTCTACACCTGGTAAATAAATGCATTTAGGTTCTGCGTGCTCAAAGTTGTGTATGTTTATATTTAGGGGCTTCAATTTTAGGAACCATCAGATCTCAGTGTTGGCAAAAGCAAGAGATCCGACTCTCAGTCAGCAGTCTTTTCCATCAATGGATGAACAGCAAAGATGTTCTATCACTTACTGCTCTACATATCAGCACTTCAACATTTGTTTTCCTGCTCTATCTCTGCTCTTGGCCCCCTTCTTCAAATGAAGATCCCTTATTGTAAACTTAGCTTTTGCCCTCATCCATTATCATCACATTGTCAGAGATGGGAAATCATGGGTAATGTTATTTTGGGGATGAAAGAATGAAAAACACTGTCAAATCCAATTTCCTCAGCTTTGTCATCCCGCAGCTGTACGTCGAGGCGAATGGTACAGACAGCACAGCTGTGAATCATAAGAGCTGAAAATATAAACTGTTTAGTAGTAGAACCCGATGCTCTTTCTGCCAGGATTGTACCATAACATTCATATGAAATCATATCAGCTCAAATCCCAAGGACAATCTGCTGGAAGAGGGGAGGTTTTAATACCAATGTCTTGCTTGCGTAAGTGTGATGGATGTGCGCTTGGCTGTTGAGACATGCAACAGGAGGTTTACATCCTGTGGTGTGTGGAACTTCTTCAAGCCTGAGCAAACCATCGCCAGGAGATATTGAAGAACCAAATGGAATTCAGGTCATTTCAGTTTAATGTTTTCAGGAATTTCGTGTCACAGAATCGCAAGTATTCTCAATTTTCCACAAAACATTTTCCAGCTTCATCACAGGAAATCACCAAGCCACCTATCAGTGAGAGGATCTGAGGAAAGCTGCCAACAGTGAGCTCAGCCTCTCAGTTTGAACATGTATCACAAAATATCAGTGCTCAAGCTTATAGACAATAAGTTTGTTTATAAGCTGTCGAGCTACAGCCTTCATACGACTATCCAAGTGTACAATTAAATATTTGTTTTCAATGCTACCTTTGTTTTTAGGAGCAAGCACTCAATGCAGGACATTTGATTGACATGTCTAAATGTTAGATGAAGCCGAACTACAATGGCATTGTGTGATGATTTCACAAAAACTGAACTGTTATGATTTCAGAAGGTTTGAGTCGTTTTAATATGACCAAATATTATTTGTGTATGTAAACACACTTATTTTGAAGAAAATTGGGGCATATAAACCTTCATTGAATGGACCAAAAAAACGAATTGGCATACAGGTTTAGAGCAAATATAGGCAGTATTTTCTTTTTTATGTGAACTGTCCCCTTGATAGTTTTGTTTCACAAGTTACAAATGGATTTTACCAAGAGCAAGGTCTTGTCTGTTTTTAGTAATTTGTTCATTGATGTATTATTCTTGTTTCTCACGTTTTCCTCAGTATTTTAACAAGAAGACTGAATTCACGATGATCTTCTTTGTGACAGGGTGTGGAAATGCTCAAAACATGGGGACGGAAAGCACAATTAGTGGGCTCTCAGGCAGCTGTGTGAGTTTTCTGTGCTCCTCTGGGAGATCCCTTGGCCTGCCGAGCTCCAAACAAACACCACGTTTGCGTCCTTTGCAGGGTGAGTCATGGGGTTTGCTGGGATATGATCAGGAGGAGCTGTGCAGGAAATGAGCTGATGCTTTCATGGCCCTGAATGCAAAATTACCAAAGCGCCTTCCCTGCCAGTGTAGGGTATCTTCAAAGAGCACAGAACTGAGAGCACCGATTATACTATCTATGACTCAAAAACAACATTTGTGTTCTCTTCTGGTAATACCTCCCTATTTTTGTTTCATCACACAGCTGTAATATTTAAAGAGCACAGGTGTAAAGAGCTTTGTTTAGGATTTCATGGAGCCCAGCAGTTGACAGCTGGACTGCCCCTGTTCCCCACCCTGATACTTATGCTCAATTATCACAACTTCATTTAATTGGCCCAATAAAACAATCCAGCTGCATAAACATGTAACAGAGGGTGTGAGATTTAGAACAGGGATTTCTCCCTCGCCATGGATATACGGCCGTCTGCCAACGCAAATGAATCATTTCACACTGCGACATGGTGGTTAAAGGTGGCTGAAGTAGAGCGCAGCTCTGCGGCACCTTGCTGGGACAACGTGTTGCTTTCTTATGCATCCATCACAGTAAACGACTCTCTTCCCAAATGGCTGCCACAGAGACTTTGTGCTGTCCCATTTGGGGTGCTTTCATGGAGGGTTCTGTCCATGCGGGGTGTGAGGATGGGGGCTTAACGTTAAGGTGATATGGGGGAGGGTCTCTGAATGCTGTGATAGAGGAATTACATGAACTGGCCATTTCAATAGTTGTGAAGAGGAGCTGATGAGTTCAATATCTCTGTCTACCGTGTTTATGTGCTTTGCTTCAAAGCAAGTTCCTATTGTGGAGGCCAAACTGAATGCACCTTGAAATAATCTAACAATCAAGATCCTTGCATGAGATTACACTATTAACCTTAAATAATAATGTTTTGAGTTAACACAAAATCTGCTGCGACTTCTACAAATACAACTCAGATCATGACAGATCTTGTTCATACAATCAAGCATCCTGTCTCTTGAGAGGTGTAATTGTAGAGTTTGGACATATTTTTCTATTCTGCTCAATGTCCATCCTTACTTAAGGCTTTGACACATTTGACACTCTTTCCTTCATCCCAATAGACTGACCCACCAGCCATACAATCATAACTGATTCGTTTTAAAACTATCCAGAAAGCTTGTTTCCAAATTGGACAGATTGGAAACGATCCTTCATATCACAGATGTGATATGGGTCTCTCCCAGACTGAACTTCTCTATGTAGTAAGAGTGTAAGAGCGGTATTTGAAATGAAACAGGGTTATATGCTTTCGGTTTATACTTTGATTATGAAATGCATATAAATATAAATATTTACACTACAATGCAGAAGTTTAGGGTCGGTAAGAAGTTGTAATGCATAAAAACAGTGGTATTGTGATATGGCATTACAATTTAACTGTTTTCTCATGAAATATTATTTATTGTCACACTTTTTACTGTAACTTGATCTATTTAATGCCTTGCTAAATGATGGAATGGTAGTTGCGTTTGCATGTAGTATGTCCAACATCATGGAGACCAAATATCCCCACAAGGATAGTAATACTGGTACATTTTCTGGAAAACAGTTTATAAATCATACAGAATTAAGTATTTTGAAAATGTAAGATAGTAGAACGTTTTGTGTGAGGGCTAGGGGTCAGGGTAAGAAGATAGAAAATACAGTTTTTACAATATAAAAACCATTACTTCTATGGGATGTCCTCATAAAATATGGAAATCCAACATGTATAAACATTATTTTGTTTCTTTGGCAACAGGACTGTTAAACTCTAATGTGAAAGCCACGATAAGGAAGATAAGGACATGATTGCTTACAAATGCAGGGATCTTGTTAAGTGGTTTATCTGTAATGTCCAAAACTATTTTTCCTTAGAGGGACAAATAAAGTAAACTTAAGTAACCATGTGTGTGTGTCCATATGTACCTTTATACAGAGCTGGGTAGTAACTGATTACATTTAATCTGGATTACGTAATCAG
This sequence comes from Gymnocypris eckloni scoliostomus, assembly GCA_027564155.1. Taxonomy (NCBI): domain Eukaryota; kingdom Metazoa; phylum Chordata; class Actinopteri; order Cypriniformes; family Cyprinidae; genus Gymnocypris; species Gymnocypris eckloni. The sequence goes on along the minus strand of CM050413.1, from coordinate 26,054,837 downwards.
ATTCCAAAAATCATGTGCTTGTAATTAGAGTAAATTACATTTTAAAATACTCGTAATCAGACTGCAGTTACTTTTTTATTGATTACATGATTACATATGATTCGCACAATAACAATAAATTATCCATTTATTGATTCTCTCTAAATCCTCTTTTTTATCTTTTACATTTTACCTTTCTAAAATAGTCTACAGTTTATATGCACTCAGAAAGTCCAGTTTTGTGGACATTCACACATAGACAGTCATTAGTCAGGTGGCAGCAGCATTTGACCACTGGATTTACAAAAATCATTTCAGGTTTAAGTATTTCAACATTGCATCAACTACTGATGAATACATTCATTTTTATTTGAATTATCACTCAGTAGGTTATTTAACCATGCATTTAATGTACAGGTGCATCTCAATAAATTAGAATCATGGAAAAGTTCATTTATTTCAGTAATTCAACTCAAATTGTGAAACTCGTGTATTAAATAAATTCAGTGCACACAGACTGAAGTAGTTTAAGTCTTTGGTTCTTTTAATTGTGATGATTTTGGCTCACGTTTAACAAAAACCCACCAATTCAATCTCAACAAATTAGAATATGGTGACATGCCAATCAGCTAATCAACTAAAAACACCTGCAAAAGTTTCCTGAGCCTTCAAAATGGTCTCTCAGTTTGGTTCACTAGGTTAACAATCATGGGGAAGACTGTTGATCTGACAGTTATCCATAAGACAATCATTGATACCCTTCACAAGCAGGGTAAGCCACAAACCTTCATTGCCAAAGAAGCTGGCTGCCAAAGAAGAGTGCTGTATCCAAGCATGTTAACAGACAGTTGAGTGGAAGGAAAAAGTGTGGAAGAAAAAAATGCACAACCAACCGAGAGAACCGCAGCTTTATGAAGATTGTCAAGCAAAATCGATTCAAGAATTTGGGTGAACTTCACAAGGAATGGACTGAGGCTGGGGTCAAGGCATCAAGAGCCTCCACACACAGACGTGTCAATGAATTTGGCTACAGTTGTAGTCAGAGGTGTCTTACCTGGGCTAAGGAGAAGAAGAACTGGACTGTTGCCCAGTGGTCCAAATTCCTATTTTCAGATGAGAGCAAGTCTTGTATTTCATTTGGAAACCAAGGTCCTAGAGTCTGGAGGAAGGGTGGAGAAGCTCATAGCCCAAGTTGCTTGAAGTCCAGTGTTAAGTTTCCACAGTCTGTGATGATTTGGGGTGCAATGTCATCTGCTGGTGTTGGTCCATTGTGTTTTTTGAAAACCAACGTCACTGCACCCGTTTACCAAGAAATATTGGAGCACTTCATGCTTCCTTCTGCTGACCAGCTTTTTAAAGATGCTGATTTCATTTTCCAGCAGGATTTGGCACCTGCCCACACTGCCAAAAGCACCAAAAAATGGTTAAATGACCATGGTGTTGGTGTGCTTGACAGGCCAGCAAACTCACCAGACCTGAACCTCATAGAGAATATATGGGGTATTGTCAAGAGGAAAATGAGAAACAAGAGACCAAAAAATGCAGATGAGCTGAAGGCCACTGTCAAAGAAAGCTGGGCTTCCATACCACCTCAGCAGTGCCACAAACTGATCACCTCCATGCCACGCCGAATTGAGGCAGTAATTAAAGCAAAAGGAGCCCCTACCAACTATTGAGTACATATACAGTAAATTAACATACTTTCCAGAAGGCCAACAATTCACTAAAAAAAAATTTGTATTGGTCTTATAAAGTATTCTAATTTGTTGAGATAATGAATTGGTTGGTTTTTGTTAAATGTGAGCCAAAATCATCACAATTAAAAGAATCATCTGAAGCTCTTTCACCTAATATATTTACTTTAATGGGATGGTCAATCAGCAATTCTGTAAAAGGTAATATCTCCCTTTAGCATTGAATTTTGAGCATCGTAACTTTGCAGATATTGTTTATGCTCAAACAGCAACATAACACACTAATTAAAGTTAAAGAAGTGAAATCTTAATCAATGACCCTTTAAGTACCTCTGAGATTTTAAAATTAAGTATTACATTTGCATGTTCACAGTTCTCTGACATTGATTAATGGTCATATTTTAATGCACTTTATTTGGTTAATTACAGTGAAAGGAATATATTTTCTCACTCTTTGAATTTTTACATCATTACGGTACAAGATTATCCTGTTTAAATCAATGTGATAAACAAGTTAGGTCAAAAATAATCTGAAAGTAATCTGATTATATTACCTAAAATGTGTAATGTAATCGATTATGTTACTGACTACAATTATTGTCATGCAATCTGGAATCAGTAACGGATTACAATTTGTAAGTAATCTACCCAGCTCTGCCTAGGATACACATAACAGCACCAACCAGAAGTTATGGTCTGGCTGGGCGGTTACACAAAACCTTGGCAGGATAATCTAAGTCATGTTTTCAAACATGACCTCCTAAATGTGATAATATTGTCCCTCAAGTACCAGCCAATCCTTCAGCCTTAAAGTGAGAATGTGACAAAGAAAGATATTTGAATTATATGTTTTACTTGACTGATGATCTGATGCTGAGAGCAGACCCTTGGTATGGCAAGTTTATACAACACAGAGAATATAAGTCATTTTGAAACCATTTTCATCAGAGGGAACCATTTTCAGAGGGAAAAATTATTATTTACAACCTCAATGGTGATACAGGAATAGGTTTAAGCCCCTTTCCATCTGTGTCCAATCCCAGGCTAATGCTATCATCACCTGTTTCCATGTGCCTCAAGAACATCTGGACCACATTAAAACACACACACAACACACGCACACACACACACACATACACATGCACGCACGCATGTTGGTTTTTATGGGTAACGGGGACTCTGCCTAGGCGTAATGGTTTTTATACTGTAAAAAACGTATTTTCTATCACCCTATAACAACCCTACACCTAAACCTACCCCTTACAGGAAACTTTGTGCATTTTTACTTTCTCAAAAAAACTAATTCTGTATGATTTATAAGCCTTTTGAATTATGGGGACACTTAAAATGTCCTCATAAATCCCCTTCTCCTTAATACCCGTAATACCTATGTCATACCCATGTCATTATACAAATTTGTGTCCTCATAAACCACATAAACATGCACACGCATACACACACACACACATGCATACACATACACAAACAAGGTGCATTTTGTTGTGTTTGTGCATGTATTGGCACATGCTTAAGCATTTGGCTCGCATTCGTAAATTAAGCTAAAACAACAAAGTAAATGATCAAAGAATGGAATGAAAATCGATGCATTTAATTTTAGAGATGCCAGACTCGTTGGGGAGCTTTGAGCTTGTGCAGATTTATTGCTTTGTTAAAAAATAAAAACAAATTATAATTAATCTGGCTGTATCTCTAGTGATCAATCAGACACTCATGATCTAGTTTTAACATTGTGTTCCTAAAGTCTATGCGTATCAAATTCCAAGATTTTTTCTCATTAAATCCAGTTTGTTTCTCAAGTAAGATGCTGCAAATAATTCAAGTAAAAAATACCAAAATAAGCTTGTGAATCTCTTGTCATTAATACATCTGTTTCCTGATTTTAATTGCACAAGGGGCAGGTGCCCTTATTGACAGTGTACTTTTATTTTAAAATATGCCTTTGGGACCACAACACAGCTGCATCGCATTTTTAACAGTGGTACATGGACTGCCCAGAGATGGGAAGTGCTCTGTTAGGAAACTTTTTCCCCCAGAACAGACTGGAATCTCTTTATCCAGTTGTGTTCCTCCCATGCAACAGCTGTGCAGCTGGTTCTAGCTGGGAACTGAGCGCAATACGTCTGGGTTCAGGAGGGACCTCAGCCCCGGCCCTCCCATGTGCATGTAAGGAAGCTATAATGTAATGCAATTGGAGCCGTATTATTGTTGCATGACACTTGAGGAGTGATGTCAGAGGAAAGAGTAAACTAGCTAACTCCCAACTAAGGGAGCAGAGGTCCCACTGAAGCTGGCTGAATCCCAACATGCTTCAAGTGTTTTTCTTTTTCACTGCCCCTTCATTTTGTCTTGATAATTAGTCATGCGACAATGGGAGTACAGGTTTAGAAATGGCAGATGGTTATGTTAAGATTGAGGTGATGTTTCACTGAAAGAAACCTTTCATCACCTTTCATGTGTTCTGAAAGAGGAATTATTGAAAGAAGCATCACATTTCCAGACTTTAGATGCAGCATCAATGCATTTCTGCTGTTGTCTTTTTAGTTTCTTTGTTTTCAGTAAAAAAAACGCATGATTTTTTTTTCTTTTGTTATTACGAATATAGAGTTGTATAGCAGTTCCGATGAATAGATATTTGGAAGTGTCTAATGTGAAATGTTTGTGTTTATATTGAAATATCTGACTTTTGATTGTCAAAAAAGTGTAATTTTCTTTTGGTTACTAAAAAGGTTCAAAGTAAATAAAAGATTATTGAAGTATGTTTCACAAGAACGTGTTTCAGTTTTTCTACTTAGAAAATTCATGTTTTTCCATCCATCCATCCATCCATCCATCCATCCATCATCAACTGCTTATCAAAAGCTGGGTCACGGGGGCTGCAGTGTCAGCAAGGAACTCCAGACTTCCCTCTCCCCAGACATTTCCTCCAGCTCCTCTAGGGGAACCCCAAGGCGTTGCCAGGCAAGCTGAGTGTCATAGTCCCTCCAACGTGTCCTGGGTCTTCCCCGGGGCCCCTTACCGGTGGGACAAGCCCGGATGGATAATACCTCCCCAGGTAGAAGTCCAAGAGACATCCGAAACAGATGTCCGAGCCACCTCAACTGGTTCCTCTCGATGTGGAGGAGCAGTGGCTCTACTCCGAGCTCCTCCGGTGTGAAAGTGCTCCTCCCCCTTTCTCTAAGGCTCCGCCCTGCCACCCTGCGAAGGAAGCTCATTTCGGCCACTTGTATCCGACATTTTGTCCATTCGGTCATTACCCAAAGCTCATGACCATAGGTGAGAGTAGGAATGTAGATTGACCGGTAGATCAAGAGCTTCGCTTTAGGCTCAACTCTTTCTTTACCACAACAGACCGGTACATCATCCGCATTGCTGCTGCCACTGCACCAATCTGTCTGTCAATCTCACACTCCATCCTTCCCTCACTCGTAAACAAGACCCCAAGATACTTAAACTCCTCCACCTGGGGTAAAAACTTGCCTCCAACCTGGAGAGGGAAAGCCACCCTTTTCGGTCGAGCACCATGGCCTCGGACTTGGAGGTATTGATTCTCATCCCCGCCGCGTCACACTCGACTGCAAACCGTCCCAGTGCACACTGAAGGCCCAGGCCCGATGAAGCCAACAAGACAACATCATCTGCAAATAGCAAAGATGAAATCCTGTGGTCCCCGAACCAGACCCCATCCAGCCCCTGGCTGCGCCTAGCAATTCTGTCCATAAAAATAACGAACAGAACTGGTGACAAAGGGCAGCCCTGCCAGAGTCCAACATGCACCGGGAACAGGTCTGACTTACTGCCGGAAATGCTATCCAAGCTCCTGCTCCGGAGACCAGACAGCCCTTAATAGAGCGACCTATACTCCCAGAGCGCCCCACACAGTCAAGCGCCTTCTCCAGGTCCATAAAACACATGTGGACTGGTTGGGCAAACTCCCACGAATCCTCGAGCACCCTAGTGAGGGTATAGAGCTGGTCCAATTTTCCAGGGCCCAGACGAAAACCGCATTGTTCCTCCTGAATCAGAAGTTCTACCACCGGCTGGATGCTCCTCTCCAGTACCCTGGCATAGACTTTTCTGGGGAGGCTGAGGAGTGTGATCCCCCTATAGTTGGAACACACCCTCCGGCACCCCTTCTTAAAAAGGGGGACCACCACCCCTTTTGCCCAGTCCAGAAGCACTGTCCCCGACCTCCACGCGATGTTACAGAGGCATGTCAGCCAAGACAGCCCCACCACATCCAGAGACTTGAGGTTCTCAGGGAGGATCTCATCCATAACATCGATAACATCGCATGGATGCCTTGCCACTGCGGAGCTTACAAACTACCTAAGTGACTTCAGCTTGGGTAAGGGATGAGTCAACCCTTGAGTCCTCCATCTCTGCTTCCTCAACGGAAGGCATGTCAGTGGGATTGAGGAGATTCTCAAAGTTTTCCTTCCACCGTCCGATAACATCCCCAATCGAGGTCAACAGCTCCCCACCTCCACTATAAACAGTGTTGGTGAAGTACTGCTTCCCCTTCCTGAGGCGCCGGACATTTGTCAGAATCTCTTTGAGGCTGACCGATAGTCCTCTTCCATGGTCTCCCCGAACTCTTCCCAGGTCCGAGTTTTTGCTTACGCGACCACCCCTCCTCTCTTTGAACCGCCACCTTTTTGTGGTGGAGGGGTTTGAGTGCCTGAATGAGACTAGGAGCTATGTTGTCGGGGGCTAAATGCCCTTAGTAAGGTTTTCCAAGTCAAAAAGGTCCTAGATGACAGGCCAGACTAAGCGCGGTTCAAAACCCCCATATAAGAAAAACACTATCAAGGACCGGGACGTCGACTGGAATGGCGCAGCCGGGGCCCCAGCCTAGAGCTAGGCCTGGGGTTGGGGCTCGCATGCGAGTGCCTGGTGGCCGGGTCTTTTACCTAGCCCAAAGGAGCGACGTGGGACCATCCTCCATAGGACCCACCACCTGCAGGAGGAGCCATAGGGAGTCGGTGCAATGGGGATTGGGTAAATAAATAATTTAATTTGTGATTAAATTTACTAGCAATTACAAAGAAACGGCAAGTACAATTTAATGAAACATGGAGTTCTGAAGTAGAAAAACTGAAGTAGCTTTTTCTTGTAAAACATACATTAATAATAATAAAAATTTACAACTTTGAAAATATATGTATTTTACAATGTACATTGGTATCTTGACAGACTGCACACATTACTGAAATTTCTTCTGAAACTCTCAAGAAGATTATTGTGGTATTTTTATGAAGAGAGAGGTCTCCATTGTGTCTCTAGTTAACTTAATTGATATCTAGGAGAATCGATTGAGAAATTTAAGAGCTTTCATTTGGGATTTGCCATTCCTGAGGGAATGAAAAAAACTGAAGGAGATCTTGAAGTGGTCCAAACACACTACTGTGTGATTCTATCTGATTGATGAGATATGGCACAAGGGGAGAAAGTGTCTCCCTCTGGAGGAGGAGCTTGTAAAGGGTGCTGCAGTTCTCCAGTTCCCACCAGCTTAGCTTTCTCCTCTTATCTTGATGAAGACAAATGAACACATTCTAGCTTCTAATGTTGCAATCTCATTTTAGAACATCTGCATTTATAAATGTGACATGCATTAGTTTTATCCACTATTTGGCAAAGTGAAGAAAATCCATAATTATTTAGAGAAGATTAATTGGATTGGAAATGTACGCCAGTGCCTATTTGAGAGATAATACACAAATGTTTAATTCATCCTCTGGTTCAGTAGATGGTAAGGTTATATTGATCTATTTGACCATAAATCTTCTGAAAGAACATAGGCTAATGATCAGTGAATGATACTTTTCAGACTCAATAAGTGCTTCATCTAATAAATGTGTCTCTCAGAGGAAAGATATTGGAATTCCGATCATGGTGGATGCCGCCTCACCATTTAACCTTGGGCAGAGTCCAAGCTGGTTGAAATCAGGATCCCAAAGGAGAAGCAATCATTGTGATCATTCTCACATTTTGAAAAAATAAATTTTGAGAACGTTAATATTAATTTGAATTCACTATGCACTACCAGAGTCATAAAAATGAAAATACGCCCTTAAGAATCACACATAAAATCTGTAATAACGCCATTTATTGATTTACCATGTTTTTCTTACTAAAAAGCAGCGATTTTACACTACTGTCATGTAGAAATATCGGTGTGAACTTGGTACACTGTGATCATATGAGACTCCAGAGGATTATAAATACTATTCAACAGACTCCTAAGGAGGGAAGGGTCGATGACACCATTGTGCAACAACGTCAAATGGATTAAACAATCCTTGTAAGGCCTTTCGCCTGCAACCTTCCAACACTTTCCTGTGTTGATGGTTTCACACTTGAAAACATACAACACTGCCTTTAAGGTGAAACAAACCACTTTTGTTCTTCGAATGTTGTCACATACTAACTCGTAAGGAAACGGTTCAGACTAATTTCCATGCGATCCACAGGAAGGCAAACTATCACTCTAGTGGTCTCTCTGTGGTCTAGTTCAAAGCTCTTTGCTGTCCTTTTCTGCTCTTCCAGATCCAGACCAGTGTTGTGTAACGTAGCCAAGGCTTTTCATCATGGATGTTGGTCTGACTAAGGATATCAGCAGATTGGTTGGGCTGCTGGGAAAATCCATTGTGACTGTTTCTTAGGGAATGCAACTTCTAATATAGTTGCACTACTGGGTGCTTCTTATATCTGGCTCTCGTTGCTCATATCTGAAAAACTCTTACAAAACTACTTCTGACTCAGCCTGTTCTCACCCTGGTTGACATAAATCAGTCATCTGAATAAATGCAACAACTGAAACAGAAATTAATCTTGCAAAAGGATCTCTGTACAGGGATTTGTCCCCCTGTCTTTTACTAATGATTAGTTTTTCCTCAATTTCTCAGTCATTAATGTATTGTAACAAGACAATTATAAAATCGCCTTCAAGAGAAGCCTTTGAGTAAAACATTTTAATGAAGAAATTACTTGATATCTTAACTTTTATATTCATAGTACATAATTCTTTAAACCTAGCAATAAATGGGCATCAATAAGGAATCATATGTCGAACAAATACACACCAACATTTTTTTTTTTGAGGTAAATCATTTTTGCTTACATTGGTCAAGACATCGACAAAGTAATATATAGTAAAAACAATCAAACAATGAAATAAAAAATAAAAACACATAGCAATTACAAACAATTTAGAATTAATACTTATTGAAAGAAAACATTTTTTTTCTGAGATACAGAGCTTCAGTGGTCTTAGTAAAAAACTAATATGCCTACTAGATTTCTACCCAGTGGAAAGGCAAGTTAATTATGAGGTTTGAGAATGGCACCCCTCAGACACAACAGACCTCCTTTGGCCACTTGCCGTGGGAGATCATACGAGAGAGTGGTCGTAAGTCTGTTAGTGTCTGCACGTTGCTGGTGCAGTGGTCAAAAGCGTAACCTTCTTTCACCGGGACTCCGAGTGCTTTAGTATGGTTAGTGGAGCCGGCGAAAGGAGGACATAGCTGGAATGGGTGGAGGCAGTTAATTGTGGCGGCGGTGGATGTGGAGCTGCTAGTGGACACGGGATGGAGATGAAGGGTAGTTCATGAGAACAGCCTATGAAGATGCAGGAGAAGAGGTGCTCCAATGCAGAAGTGATGGTGGTTACTGTGTGGTGTTTTACCACTATAGACAACCAAAGGATAATGGCTAGTGGTTAACCTCAGAGGAAGACTTCCCGCTGCTAGGAATGTACATAGTTGTGATTTAAGATTTCTTCCCTGACATCTTCATTGTAATGGTTTTCACCTCTGTATACTCTTTCAGTCCGATCTCACCCCTGGAAAATGAAGAACAACTGTGTCAGTGGAAACATAAATCAAATGTTTAGAAAAGCGATCGTGATGTTAAATCATTTATAAATGCACTTACAGTTCACGACCATTGCCGGACATTTTGAATCCTCCAAAAGGACACTGGCAGCTCAGGGCATTATAACAGTTGATCCTGCACAATTTTTTTTTTAAATACATTTCACAGTCACAGTCGATTTCATGATATTACATTCAGTTCTTTGACATATGTGACCATCGACCACAAAACCAGTTATAAGGGTCAATTCATAATCTGAAAGCAGAATAAAGAAGCTTTCCGTTGATGTATGGTTTGTAAGGATCGGACACTATTTGGCTGAGATAAAACTATTTGAAAATCTGGAATCTGAGGGAGCAAAAACATCAAAATACTGAGAAAATCACCTTTAAAGTTTACATTTACTTTTACATTTATGCATTTAGCAGACGCTTTTATCCAAAGCGACTTACAGTGCATTCAGGCTATACATTTTTTTTTGGTCAGTATGTGTTCCCTGGGAATCGAACCCACAACCTTTGTGCTGCTAACGCAATGCTCTAACCACTGAGCATGGAAAATAGGTTTTGATATTTTACTGTAGGCCTTTTCATATCTTCATGGAACATGACCTTACTTAATATCCTAATGATTTTTGGCATAAAATAATAATATACCATTGCAATTAACTTATGACTGGTTTTGTGATCCAGAGTCACATATTAGTGCAATTTTAGGATTTCAGGTCTTCATGAAATCTTTCACCTTCATGAAATCTTTTACCTTCACACATAATTTCAGATCATGTGGATTACTATTTCAATTACTGCATTGAAATAAATGTGACTACACTTCAAAACCTTCTGTTCCTGCTGTTTTTAGATTTTGTTTTGTTTTACAGTACAAAGATCTGATCATTCTTAAATTAAGAAGCACTTAAGGTATTAAGTCTTGTTTTCTAAAAAGAAAAGTTAATATCTGCCAATAGGTAAGAAAAATACATTTTATTTCGAGATAAAACATTTAATTCTGATAAATCTTTTAGAAAATACATCTATATATCGAATGCCATTGTTTCTTAAATAAATATAGCTTGATTTAAACATGGATATTTTAATAAAAACAAGACAAAAACACTTGTGTAGAAAATTATGTTTTGCAGTGCGCACATTAATGTGTGCATATAACTCAATGATATTTGGGCCCAAAACAAATCAAGTGGATGGCATGCGTTTTATTTTGTGTGAGGATCTGTTGATGTGATACATTCTTACCAGACAGTGCCGGCCTGCAGAGCTGCAGAGACAGTCATGGCCTTGTTGAGGTCTGTGGTGAAGACTGCTGCTGCCAGACCATATTCTGTGTTGTTGGCTCTCTCAATCACTTCTTCAATAGTTTTAAACTTCATGATTTGCTGAACTGGCCCAAATATCTAAAACAAAGTCGTTTTTTTATTGTAACACTTTGAACATTTAAATTGAGTTAGATTCAGAATTCAGAGATCAATCAAGCGTACCTCCTCCTTGGCAATGCGCATGTGGTCCTGTACATCAGAGAAGACTGTGGGCTCCACAAAGAATCCTTTAGAAGGCGGAGCTTTGCCGCCACACTCCAGTTTAGCTCCCTCAGTGATGCCGCTCTGAATCAGCTCCAGCACACGACTCTGCTGCTCCGCACTCACCTGACACAGTCAACACAGAGATGATCAGCTGCTGAATCCTGTGTCTTTATTTTCTCTGACTATTGGAACAGGTATCAGACTTATTAATAATACACTGGGTGGATTATGCAGATAATATAATGTCTTGTTTAATTGTACAGCATTTTTTTATTTATGTTCTGAATGCACTCACAGATTTTGCATAATAATATATGTAATGAAATTAATTTAGAAATAATTTTTATAAGATGAAAAATATTATTTAGGTATGTATTATTATATTATATTAATACACATTAATGTGCAAAAGTTTGAGTCTGTAAGGTTTTCTTTAGTCTTAAGCATAAGTCTCTTATGCGCTAATGCTGCATTTATTTGATTATAAAATACAGTAAAAACAGTAATATGAAATATTATTACAAGATATTGTTACATTTTAAAATAACTGTGTTCTACTTTAATATTATTAAACATTTTCATTTGTTAATGTGAAGGTAAAGCTGAATGTTAAGCGTCCATTACTTCAGTCTTCAGTGTCACATGATCCTTCACTATTTATTCTAATATACTAATTTGCTGCTCAAGAAACTTCTCTTATTATCAATGTTGAAAGCAGTTGCTTCTTAATATGCATTTGTTTTTCCAGGATGCTGTGATGAATAGAAAGTTCAACAGAACATTTATTTTAAATATAAATATTTTGTAACATTGCATATGCCTTTACTGTCTCTTTTGATCAATATATTGCTTCCTTGCTGAATAAAAGTACATATGAAAGTACACAAGTTTTTGAATACATGTTTTTCTTTCTTTCTCTTTTTGCTGAACCCATACGTTTGAACCGTAGTATATGTTAATTATTTATTATATTTAAGCAATGAACAGGGTCTTACCTGAGGTCCCTGCTCAGTGGTTGGGTCAAAGGGATTTCCCACCGTCCTTCTTTGTGCTCTCGCAACACTCCTTCGCACAAACTCCTCATAAATGGGCTCCTCCACGAAGACACGGGAGCCAGCGGTGCAGCATTGACCATTATTGAAGAAAACACCCTGATGGGCCTGTTCGACTGCCAGCTCAACTGAGAAAGAGAGAAAACGTGATTAAACATCTACCAGCAATGCACTATTATTTAAATAAAACAAAGAACAGCCCAAACAACAGGTGATAAATGAGCAATGCATCCCTACATGCCAAAAAGTTATTTAATAATAGACTTAAAGCCATACTTTTCCAGTTAAAAGCTGTAACATATCTCTCCCAAGTTTTTTTCTGGTGTGTCTGTGAGTATGTGTAATCTGTCTGGGAAAAGGGTGGCAGGCTGTGTCATTTGAAGGGTTAATGGTAGCCGGCAGATTTACGGCTGTGGTGTGATGCGTCCGGGCAGGGTCCATTCGGCTGATTTACGGGGGCCGTGCTCACGGCTGCTGAAAACATTTAAAAGCTCTGACTTATGCATTGGTTTGGTGGGCTACTTAGAGACAATAAGGGCCAAGGGTTTAGGAAGTAAGATAAGCTCATTTGAATGTATATGAGCCTCTCGGAAACATAAGAAACTCAATATTTTTGCCTAGACGATCCCCGAAGGTCTTTGATGTGAGAGTCTGTGGAGTAGCACCTGTGCACAAACTGTTGCAGTGGGACAACAGGAGGCCAGCCGTAAAACAGTGTCTGAATACTTACAATCAGCATCTGCAAAAATGATGTTGGGACTCTTTCCCCCGAGCTCTAGCGTGACTCTCTTCAGATTGCTCTTTCCTGCTGCTTCTTGGATCAGCTTGCCTACCTGTGGAGAGAGAAGAGCTGCTTTAATCACCGGGACATCGCAGAGGAGCCTTACTAAATCTCAACATCAGTGGGATGCTGTCATTAATAAATCCTGCTAGCTGAGAAGCGCCTCTTTAACAAGGCGACCAGCACCATTATCAGGCCCATGAGATTCGGCTAACATCTTAAATATCTATTAGCGCTTACAGTGGTGGACTAAGAGAATGGAATGTCCAACACGCAACAGTATCTGCTGGTTAATCGAGAACAGGAAGAACCGACCGCAGGTTTGTGTAGGATGCTCAACACTGTGTGGAGCCACAAAATAACAGTGAAACAAGACCTTTAAAATGCATGTATTGACTTTGTTAGTGCATAAATGAAAGCGTATGTAGTGATTATTGGTCTGGTTTTGGTTTCTCTCAGCTTAAGGAGCACGTTTCTTTTTAACAGGAGTCTACTGTTTCATAATTCCATGTTGTTTGCTGCTCTTCCTTGAATCTGTGCACTTCCAACTGGATTTCACACTACTTTTCACCTAAAGTTTCACATTAGCGGTGGACTGGCTCTCATCTTACATGCTGTTCAGGCTTGTGTAAGCACTGCAGACATCGCACAGCTGCTGTCCATGACACTGCTTCTCATCACAGAGAACATTATGCTCACGTCAAACTATTCTTTTCCAAACTGCGTGTGTGTGTGTGTGTGTGTGTGTGTGTGTGTGTGCGTGCGTGCGTGTAAGAGAAAAAGTTTCACTCTTTCACAGCCAATTCAGGGCTTTAGAGGCTGGTGAGCAGCACTCCTAACCATAAACAAACATTTGTACATTTTTCCTTTCCGCAAAACATACTTACTGACAGTGAATATTTTCTCTATCTGTTTTCCATCAGATAGAGGAAAGAGAAAGGGAGAGGCGAGAAGACGAGGGGAAAACAATCCTCCTCAGTTCCTCAGACACTCTCGCTCAGTGGAACAAATGGAAGCTGGGCTCTTTGCACGAATGTATATGCCTACCTCTCACAGATACTATATGAGTGTTGCTCTCAGTTTTGGGAAGCTACTTTAGTTCTTCAAGCAATAATAAATGCAATTTATTTTTTGTGTTGACAAAGCTGAATTTTCAGCAGCCATTACACCAGTCTTTAGTGTCATATGATCTTTCATAAATCATGCTAATATGCTGATTTGTGATTATTACCACAGTTTAAAACTGCTGTGCTGTAGAAAAAAAAGAAACTAAAATTGCCATGTAGGGACACAAATCAGTTAATTAATAAGAATTGTCAAAACAAACCCATTCATTCTAGTGAACTAATCTTGCGTAGTGCTAATTTGTTGGAAAAAGTAGCTTAAAAAGAGCTGAGCTTCTTTAACCAAAAACTGTTACTAGTGCCACAATGTTTAGTTACTCCTGGTTTGTCTGCAGTCATGGCCATAATTTGCGTATAATAATAATAATAATAATAATAATAATAATACATGCATAATATATTTGAAACCATTTAAAAATGTGGTTGAATGTGTTTTTTGATTTATGCAAGAGGAAAAAGAAATCGCATTGCACACTTGTCACAATGGGGCTGGACTCCACAAATAGCAGCAATGTGCAGGTCATAATACACCAGAATGCCTCACTCCCTTGTAAACCAACCCCCCGGCCTAGTCCTCCCTTATACACACGGCTGAAGTGACTCAGAGTCTGTGTATGTACAGCAAGAGAGATCTGGGCTGCCTAATCAAGTCCAGATTAGAGCTCAGCAACACCCACGGCAGCGGTGCTGACGCGAGGAGAAGAGCAAAACCCGCTGTCAGTGAAGAGGAAGGGCGAGAGGGTGCGGTGTATAGTGATGAGTTTCCTGTGAAAGTCAGTCAGTGGAAGCGTGGGTGAAGACGGGTGGGCTGGGACCTTTTTCAGAGTGACGCTATGATCATTTGAGGTTTCGTGTGGCCTATTGATGTTTCTTTCTCAGTATTCATTCTTATTTTATCAATGACATTTTGATTTAAAGGGAAAAAAAGTCATCGCAGTCATCAAAATAGCAGAGAACTGGAAAATGACTTAACTGTCATTTCCCACAAAAGAGACATCTGTTGCATTTCAACAAGTGCTTTTCAAGGACACAAGCTTCGTTTGTTTTCTGTTGAAACAACACTTCTGTTTGTGTGAGAAGTCTTATGTCTGCACACAATTCTCTGTTTCTTTAACTATAACGATCAACACAAAAGTACTTTTACACTATCGTTCAAACATTTAACGTAATATTTTTGAAAGAATTCTCTTATGTTCACCCAGGCTGCATTTATTTGATCAAAATCACAGTAAAAGACTGACGTTGTGAAATATTACAATTTGAAATAAGTGTTTTATATGTTAATATATTTAAAAAATGTAATGTATTTCTTTGATGGCAAAGCTGAATTTTCAGCAGCCGTACTTTAATGTCTTCAGTGTCACACAATCCTTCAGAAATCATTCTGATATGCTGATTCAGTCTTCAAAAACATTTCTTAATATTATCCATGTTGAAAACAGTTGAGCTGCTTAATATGTTTGTGGAAACTTTGAAGAATAGAAAGTTCAATATTTATTTATATTTATTTGAAACAGAATTATTTGGCAACATTAACATATATAAAAATGTCTTTGCTGTCCCTGTTGATTATTTAATTTGCATTAAATAAATGTCATTTGATCCCAAACTTTTTTGATCCCAAACTTTTAAAGGAAAAACTGAAATCATTGCAGTTTAGTTTTTGCAAAGCCAGACTAACAGAACCAAATAATGTGATAAAGTTCATCATGTGCTTTTTTCAAAGAAGACAGGTCATTTCTGTATTTAATCATTTATATATTTACTTATTCTTGGACAAACAGATTAACACTGTAGACCCACTATGTAAAAATCCGCTGTAACTCAATGTAAATAAACTCACTTTTTCGGTCAAGCAAATGGCATCATAAGCTTTAGCTCTGTTCTAAACATCCCAAAATTCACTTCAATTAATAACAAAACACATGCTACAAGTGTAGGAACGGATCAAAACATACACTGAAATATTTCGATTTATGAGAGGCTGTAATTGAATTAGGGGCTTAAGGGTTCTTACCAGCGAGGCAAGCGTAGCTAGAGATAATCACTGTTTAAAATACGCTGTCACAGCAGAGTTATGTCGCTGTCAGTGAGGCCTGTTTTCAAGCGGCAAATTCTCGGTCCCTAACATGGTGCCTATTTTCAGTCCCTGGCTTTCTATTAAATTTATACTGTTGGCTTCAAAGGGTCATTTTTCCTCTGAGGCCACAGTGTAACTGTTTAATGTCTGATGCATAGAGCTAAATAGAAAGGGTACTCATTATACAGTATGCACAGGACACTTATAAAGTGTAAATGAACTCAGGTGTCCAACCAGACTGGTGCGACATTAACAGTACATATGAAGTGGGGGCATGGTGTCCAATCCTTGTTTCTGTTCCGTGCTTATGACAGACCACCTGTGGATTAACATCTCACTGCCACTTCCACCTGAAACCTGTTTATTAGAAATGATTTTGGAAAGCCAGGTGGTCCGGTGTGAGAGCAGACAGAACCCCTATAAACACAACTTCCTCAGTCTTCTCATAAGTAATGGGGTATAAATGCACTAACCCTTCACTGTCAGAAAAAAAAGCCAAAATTGTACCTATAAGGGTACAGTAGCTTGTCACAAGGGGCAGTGCTCTTAAAAGTACAACTTTGTACCTTATCTACCCCTAAAAGATGCACATTAGTACTTTAAAGTAGTAATATGTACTCAAAAGGCCCCAATATATATATTGGGACTTTTGGGTATATATTACTACTTAAAAGTATTAATATGCATCTGAGGAAGTTATCTTATATTATCTTATATAAGTGGAATTGAAGAACGAACTGGTGTGATATAATTTAACAATATCAGGCCAAAATGGAGTTTGTTTCTACTTTTCGTTTGTTCATTTGTACATTTAATTTGTTCATTTGTTCATTTCTTCTGTTCAGTCTGTTCAGGTCAGACAAGAGTAAACATATCCATAGCACTATGATCACATGCTTTCTTAACTGCTGTTTTCTCACTTTTGTTGCATTCTTCTTTTTATAATTGGGACTTTAAGGAACTTCTGTGAAACTTTTATGAGTAAATAAGGTACACAATTGTCTTTTTAAGGGTACTTTGCCTGTCACAAGCTGTTGTACCCCTAAAGTTGATTTTTTTGAACATCCCAGTGATTCCAAATGACTCCTACAAGTCCACACTTTACTACATGGACTAAAATGCCTAAAATGTTTAATGTGACACCCTGCACTTGCATACTTCACTGATGCCTGAATGAAGACTACAAGAATGCAAGTCCACATCAAGAATGCAAGTCCACATCAAGATTGCCATTCAGGACAGGGCCTATGTCACACCGGTGGAAAGGAGGATGAGGGAAGAGGGTGTGATTCTTCCATTTGTCCTATAGGAAATTACCTCAGTCGATCCTGTGAACGCCACTTTGTCTATGCCCATGTGCGAAGCGATCGCAGCTCCCGCGGTTGGCCCATAGCCTGGCAAAATATTGACGACTCCCGGTGGAAACCCAGCCTGTGAAAACAGTACGAGAGGAAAAAGCTTTAGATGAGAGCTGAGCCAAGAACATCACGAGCCGTGGAGGGGGATTTCAGACCCACCCCGACCTCCCTACAGGCCCTGTGGAAGAGAGGATGGACAGAACATCAGAGAAGAAAATAGGTCTCTTAATCCAAGAGAAAGGAAAAGGCAGAACAACAAAGGTCTGGGTGTAGTGGGGAACGAATGATGAAATAGCACTAATTTGCATGAATGTGTGTTGATGTTGCTTTTGTATCATTTTACAGCTGCATTATGAATGTGATGTGGTCATTCAAAACAATGTTGTAAAATCATGTTGCTGTACCTCTTTGATCAGAGCACCGATGTAGAGGCAGGTGAGAGGGGTCTGCTCAGCAGGTTTCAGGACAATAGTGTTCCCGCAGCTCAGCGCTGGCCCCAATTTCCATGCTGTCATCACCAGGGGGAAGTTCCACTGCACAGACATAGGTCAGGAACTTACTGTGGGAGCTCGTTCAGACAACCTCATATCTCTGTTTCCTGAGAGCATAACTCCTTCACTAATGATTTCAGACTCATGCACATTCATTTAGAAACCGAATGTTTCTAAAACAGAATCACACAGTCTTCTGTATCACTTCAGCCTGGTAATTTGTGCCTGTCAGTCTTCTACAATTATTATTATTATTATTAAATCTTTATTTAACCAGGAATTACAAATCAAAGACCTCAAAAAATCCTCAAAGACCTGCTAGATGGACCAGTTTTAGATGAATATTTGGTGTGCACTGTTGGAAACAAGTCATTTCTCATGTCAAGATATCTAGAGTGGTAAGCACTTCATCGTCACAATCTTTTTTTTTTTTTGCTTCCTTTTCTATTTCTGTCTTTCAAGTACACCTCCCACTCATCCATGCGTTTCTTTTTCATTATTTCTCAGTTCCTTTTTCTTTCTTTTTCTGCCTCACTGGCACTGGTCATGACCTCCTCCTGCCAGTTTGCTTGTAGCCAACCGTACAGTGACTAATAAGAACCTCAAACACTTCCAGTAACCTGAGCAATATATATTAAAACTAGTGTAATGGAAATAGCTGCAGATATTTTTGCAGTTTTGTGACGTACATCTGAGCGAAACGAATTATGGTGGGAACTTGGTTCAATCTATCTCACTTGTTGATTGAATGGATGCAGATCTGAACTTGCAGAGCTTGCAGAGGTTTATAAAAAGGGGAAGGGTTTAAGCAGGATTGGAAAATTGAATTTTTTATTTTAGGCCAACTTTAAACAAAAGAGGGCTTCCCCAAAAACTAAACCACCGTAGCCAAACCTCAACAAGCCTGTCATCCCTCACTAAGGGGTTTTATTAAGAACTGGGAATTTTTAAGCAAAGTATATTAAGGAAAGTCTAAAATAGGGCCAGAACACTCACAGGAACGATCTGTCCACAAACTCCGATGGGCTCATGTCTGGTAAGAGTGAAGTATTCTCCATCTGTGTGACAGAAAATACAAAAGGAATCAGAGTATTAGACAACACAGGGTAAAATGGTGTCAAAGACACTTTATACTTACGCTTATAAAATAAATCAAGACTGATAAAATGTAATGAATTATACAGAAAAGTTTGCATTAGCTGACTTTTCAAGCATAAGAGTTTATGATAATATCACTGTCTACAAAAGACCCTGTTTTTGTGTTAAGGCAACATGGAAAAGAGTGCGATCACTCCATCCCTCGCTGTAGAAACATGCAGTTGGCGTAAAGCATCTGGACGAGAGGCATGCCAGGGATTCATCTCACTTGGTGGCCAGATAAGAGAAGGCCAAAAACACACATTCTGTTTGTTTGTGCTGTAATTCTATTATGGATGAGATTGGAAATGAAATAAAGCAAATCACTGTGAGTTCCCACTATGCAAGTTTGGTTTAGCAACACAACAAAGGCCCAGTGCTGAGCTCCAGCGCTGATTTACGGATCTTTTCCCCTCCATTCTTCATTTTTTTTCTCCTGCTGAGAAAATCGTATCATAACAGCATGCAGCGGCATGGGTGTTTGTTTGTGTAAGATGAGAGAGTGAATATGAGAGAGATATTATCAAATACAAGAATGACTGCTTTATATGAAGGACCGTACAGGACAGCATATTTGCAAATATCAGAGTGCGAGCCAATCAGAGAGAAATGGTAACAGACAGTGTTGGAATGCACAATAATTACAGGGACGCCCGACGGCGGACACCTCTCTCGATTCCCTCTAACCCATGTGGCCCATGTGACAGGGGGGCCTTGAAGGGCGGCTCCACAATCTCCCCCGCG
This sequence comes from Gymnocypris eckloni scoliostomus, assembly GCA_027564155.1. Taxonomy (NCBI): domain Eukaryota; kingdom Metazoa; phylum Chordata; class Actinopteri; order Cypriniformes; family Cyprinidae; genus Gymnocypris; species Gymnocypris eckloni. Next base: position 26,034,967 of record CM050413.1, on the reverse strand, counting down.
CACACATACTTGCACACTAATGACTGCACCGTGACATCAGAGCTGCAAGTCTACTGCTGTCCCGTAGTCTCCAGGCTCCCTGCCGCGTTCCTTTCAAACAACTAAATTAGCCAGAACAGACCCCCAGTGCCCCCCCGTGCCCCGTAGTGCCCCCCGGCCCCGTAGCTGTCACTGTGCTCCACCGATGGCAGTGCTCCACAGGAGGGCGGCCATTAGCACTCAGATTTATAACTGTTATGGGACTTTGTCTGTTTACCCTCAGTGCACCTTCATAACCCCACAACATCTCCTGCAGGCCTCAGAGAAAACACAGCTCTACCCCGGCTTAGAGATGTGGTCTCTCTGCTCAAGGTCAAACCTCCACAAATGTCTGGGATGGGCCTGCACCTAAAGGTCTGGTATGCATTCACATAATCACAGTTTCCAGTCCAGTGCGCATGTATCTTCCATGCTCTCCAAAACGCATCGCTGTCACCAGCTTTTGTAAACATTCAGTGACAATATGTGATTTTGGATATATAACATACCATACCCTATGTGTAAAATCTAATAGCGAATATACACTTTTTAATTATTCTTACAGAAGTTTTTATGCTCACCAAGACTGCATTTATTTGATCAAAGATTTATTCCTTTCACAGCAAAGCTGAATTTTCAGCAGCCATTATTCTGTCTCCAGTGTCAAATGATCCTTTCTATATCTTTATCTTATCTTTAGTATCATTTTTGATCAATTTAATATTCTTTGCTGAATAAAATAATGATTTTTTTTTTAAATGTAAACCTTACTGACCCCAAACTTTTTAATTGTAGTGTACATATATGTACAATTACCTGTTGAAAAACATGTGTAAAGATTTATACAAAGGGTTTTATTTTTGTTTTTTAATAAAAATATGTTTAAAAAGATTAATTCAAAATATATGTATGCATTTAAATAAAAATGTCAGAAATCTAAAATGAAATGTCATATGTGTTCTATCTCACAAAATGTACCCACTGCTTTCCGTTATTTCTGAGTATGAGTGCCTGTTTAATGTGAGCTGAAAATTTGCATCCAGGCTAACTTTTGTGGTTACTAAAATGCTTAAAATGTCTGTAATCTACTTTTAAAACTCCAAACTTTTGTTTTGATATCCTTAGGGTGGTCAGACCCCCATAATTTAAATGCTGCCTAGTTCTACGGTGAGGGTTTATGACAGGATGAGCATCATCTTACCAGTCGGAATCGTGGAACCGTGGATCTTATCTGCCCATCCAGCAAAATATCGAAAAGTTTTAATGGTTCCCTGAAGGTCCACAAAGACGGAGGAGAGGAAAGGTTTCCCAGTGTCCAGAGACTCCAGGGTCTGGGAGGAGAGAAGGAAGATGAGAGTGTGAGCGTGTGATGAAAAATCACTCATAGAGATTAAACCTGACACCTCCCCCCCCAACTCTGCATTCAGACTACGCATATCTAAAGCACACACTTCCATCTGCTCCCCTAGGAAACATGATACTCCTATGGACATCACCAGAGACCTGACTTTGTTATCTCTGTGTCAACCAGCCAAGATTTCTTATCGACGTGGGATTAGATTGATATAAAGAGTGATTGGAACCACATGGACATTGCATTTTTCTTTCAAAGCAATTTGCTCTGACACTTGTTCAGAGCTGGATGGAGAAAATCTGTTGTTTCAGTCCATTTAAGACAAAGTCTAAACTGTAACTTGAAAGAGATTTACTCAAAATGGCTTTAACGGAGAGCTGCATGCACAAAGACAAACATAGCACTTTTGTTTCTGAATCGGTCTCTTTAGACGCATATCCGCGAGTGGGAAGTATAAGCAGATGTCCAGGGCGGAAGAACGCCGGAGATAAAAGCACATCACGGAATGGAACAATACCTCTCTTTTATGTTTCCCTCTTAACCTAAGTGATCGTTAGCGCCCAAAGGTCATGTGTTTCAACTCGCCGTTGTCATCATCATGGGTTTCAGACATTTGCAGGACAAATCAAAATTGTTAGAAAAACAACAACTCCTACGGCTCCTGCCATGAAGCTTCAATAAGCCTGAGGCAGACAGACAGGCCCACTCACTAGACACTTGCTTATTGTTGTGAGCGTCTTTGTCTGCTCAGATGGCTTTGTCCTGTTAAATCTGATTCTCACTCACCGAAAACTGGCACTGACTAGAATGAGACTTCGTGAGTGAAGGTGATAGTTATGAGGGAGTCAAGATTGATGTCAACAAGAGAGCATAGGTCAGGCATTTTGCTTCTAATTGAGCAGAACATATGGAAACAATTATCAGACATATATTAAAGAAATCAAAATACAACATGCAGGATTTTTTAAATCTACAACAATAAAAAAAGAGTTGCTGGAATTGTTTATGTATTTTTGGAATACAGTGCAAAAAATGTCTCGACCTGATGGATAACATTGAAATAGGTGCCCTGAGTAATAAAACATATATGTGTGACAGCATTATAGTCTTTAAAGAGCAAAAACCATGTGTTAATGTGGGCCAAAAGTAAAGGTTGCATTATATCCAACACGGCATTAAAGTTTACATTTAATAAATCAACTTCACTTATATTCTCCACATTTCATTCAAAAAAGGCCCCCCAACAACCATTTAAGTAGAAGTTTAGTTTTTGTGTTGGATGAAGTACTCACAGCAAGGTAGGCACTGTCTCTTTCCACCAGGTCAGCTAGCTTAAACAACAGCCTCCCACGTTCAGATGCATCCATCTTCCTCCATACTGAACCGGAGAGAAGGCCGAACGAGCAGCCTGCACGGCTTTTTCCACATCAGCCTAACAGAAACGCAAAGAGAGGGCACCGGACAGAGAAAGAGATATAGAAACAAGAGGAGGAGAGAGACAGGAGAGCACTTAATGATATAAACTTATCCTGAAACAGGTGTTTGTCCACCTCTGGGACAAATTAAATCCATTCATTCCAGTTGAGTCTCAATGACTTCCCCGGTTGCACGTTCAGGGGCTTTCTGTTTCCTGTATCCATTCTGGTTTTCCACACTTTCTGCCTGATTTACAGAGAGGAACTACAGCCTCTAGCTTGCTTAACCACATTAGACTGAACTACAGCCCCCTCCCTCCCTCCATCTCTTTCAATTCTGGATGATTATTCATGTTGAGTGAAGGCTGAAAGTGAGAAGCACAATAGAGGTACTGGACGACTAAATGTAGTCCAGCAGAGCAATTGTGCCAAACCTGTTTCTGGCAAAGGTTTGACCAATTACCAAATACACACTTTGCTGACAAACACACTAGCATGCTAAAACACACACAAACACACACGCACGCACACATACACACACACACAAACACACACCTTATCTGCTTCCTGGACATCGCAGATCTTCTCTCCTGTAACCGGGTTGTATGTACTGAAGACCTTACCGCTCACAGAATCATGCCATTCATTATTAATAAAAATCTACAGGGAGAGAAGAGAAAGAAACAGTTTAGTTTTCATAACAGCGAGATCCCTTTAAAAAACTTTACTTATAATCAGTGGTGGACAGTAACAATGTCTTTTTTAGTTTTGGTGCACACACCAAAAATTTATTGGAATAAATAAATTTTCGCTAATTTTATTTTAATTATGTAATTTTGTATTTTCATTTCATTTAACTAAACTTACTACATTAGCTAAAACTGAAAAAAAGGCACAAACACAAAATAAAAATACATTCAAAATATTGAATACTGAACAAAACAAGACAACTGTTCGCATGAGAATAAAGCTTTTTAATGCAGAATATGTCAAACACCATCCATAAAATGTGCATCATTAGGCCCATGAGGAATTACAGTGAGTTAGTTAGTAGCTTCATGATGATGCACAGAATTAAAAGAGACAGTCTTTCTCCCCCTGTGTGTTTCATGGTTGTGGTGTGCGAGGAATCTCTGGGAACCGTGTGCTATTGCAGGGCTGCCCAATATCACACTCTTGGGAGTGATCCAGCAACCAGACAGAGAGAAGTGGGGGAAAGGGGAAAGGAGAGATAAATCCCTATCAAACACACAAGACATACAAATGCACCCATAGATAGAAGTGCATAGATACACACACAAATGCAGAAATACACAAAGACACACGTTTCACAACATCACTGCTCGTTTACGAGATCATAAAACATGGGCCGCACTCTGGCGCTGGTGATTCGTTAAAAGAAGTGGCCCGTAAAACAACCGCCTCAGATTCCAAAATATGGATTTTTCAAGCTCGATAAAGAATAAAAGAAAAATACATCTTTCTCTATGCACACAACATACACATAAGTCAAGTGTGATTTGAATATTCAGTTGAAGACTTACACAAACAGATGGCACTTAAACCGATTTCAACAAACCAGTGACAAATAAGGTGTTAAAGCATCTACTGGCTGTGAGCTCTACATTTACTCTTACATAAAACACATTTTATTCATGGAAGACGTCTGGTTCAAAGTGAACCGCGGCCCTGGGCCTCCTCAAGCTCTCCAACATGTTTACTAATGAAAACGTACAGGCTTAAGTACAATTTAATTGGCTGTAAACCAAGAGGCGTGTTTACTTTAGAACAGGTATAAAATGCCAGTTGACTTGGAGGCGGTTCAAGCCACCTCAGTCACTCCCACTCTGTGTCTCCCCTAAAACTGGCATGAATAAATCACTCCTGGTCAGGCTAGGTATCAGACTGTACCATGCTGATTCCTCTCCGATACATTTACATCAAACTTCTCTCTCTCTCTCTAGCTCGCTCCTCACAGGCCTCTTGCATTAAGATGGCCACCTTTAATCTGACTCTCATTTGGAGCACTTCATAAAAGTGTCAGTGGCCTCGTCGAGCCGAGGGGCTGTTACGAAAACAGAAAGCCCCGTAGAGGAGCGAATTAGTTTTAAAATTTATGGAGGCCACTATAGTGGAATGCCTTAAATCAAGGGCAGACCTTGACAGGCTAGTGGGCTGGGGAAGAATGCAGACGGTGGGTAGCTTTATGCTCATCGTAACCCCACACTTACGGCACCCCGGAACGGAGGAGAGGGGAATGCTGGGTGAGCAGCGGACTGGGCCACCATCTAAATCACGACTAGAAAAAGGCGACCATTAGAGGCCATTTGGCCCAGTCTTCCCTGAGCTCTGGGGGCTCTCCGACTTTTGTCTCTTCCCATTGAGAAAGTTGATAAAGAGCGACAGGCCGGTGCAGTAAATCAACTCTCAAGCTTTCTTTATACTTTGGCTTTGATTAAAGAAAAGGGATAAGAACGCAAGTGCAAAAGTGCAAAAATTCATATTGATCACCGCTTCTTTGCCGTAACCCTGCTGGAGGCTTCAACGGGGCTGTAAAGAACTTGAGTAATCGTACTTCATTACTATACTTAAACATTATTTCAGGGAATTTGTACTTTACTATCGAAACGGAATAATTCTAACACAATTACTTTAGCAAAAGATACTTTTTACTATTTAGAGATTTCATTTAAACACCTGAAGTAAAAAACACAATTCTCACAGGTCACAATGACTTAAATCGCTACACTTTTGTCCATTTTAGTGGATTAGCAGACCAAAATAAGCTAAAATTATGCAAACTTTACATGCCAACACCTCCATTTCAGTGTAGACACAGTTTTCTTGCTCCATTTCTGTCATCATAAAATCATTAAAATTATAGCATTGCTAAATAGGGACAAACCTGACTCAAATGTACTGACATATTCTACTCTACTCTATTCAGTTGTCAAACAGCTATAATGTTTGTTGAATTTAAATTTGAACAATTACTAGTGACTGGTTTCGGGATACTAGTATTAGTACATTTTTATTAAAGAGGTGAACTTTAATAAACAAAGTTTTGAACATCACTAAAAAAGGTGCAGTTAAATTTTTCTTTCATACCATACTTTTTATTGCTTGATTTTGGCAGACAAAAACAAAGAAATATTTAAGTAAAATTACATGAATTTTAAAATGACATGTTATTTTACTTAACTATGTCTTTGCTTTGCTTTTCACTCAAATCCTCTTTTTTCTTACCCTCACATAAAGTCTCATGATTTTGAACTCTCTTCAGTGTGGCTAAGCTAAAAACATAGAGAGTAGAGTTTGTTTGAGGCAGAGTGCTGGAAGTACTTTCAAACTTGAGTTGAGTATGAAGACTAACCGCCAAGCTGTGACAACTAGATTTTGTTTACAACAGCAGGGGGCCAGAAAATGTATTATCTTGTAAACAAAACAGCCACTTGATGCAGTACACAAACAGAAAGAGAAGCGCTGCCAGTTCACCCTACGCTAACACGTTATACTACAGGCTGTTACGAAATCTGACAGAGTGCGGATAGGTTGAGATTTTACACGCAGGCCACAGCACAAGACAGCTGCAAACATTTAGAATCACTCCATGTTTTTTTATTCAAGCTGTCAGTCTCACGGTGCTGACTGCGCTCGTCTGCAAAGCTAATTAGATGGTGAGATATGCAGTGCCTATCACAAACAGATTGTGGAGGAGGGAGCCATGGCGAACGATGACAGCATCTCTAGGCTCATGCTCCTTTGCTGAGATTTTTATCACCAGCATTACTTCACACAGGAAAGAGGGTTATCGGCCACAAAAGCAGGAGGTCGACTTAGTTCCTCAGGGAAAGGAGAGAAGAGTCTTTTTGGGGGGTGACTCGGATGACTCTAGCAGTTGTAGAATGCTGATCCATTTTTCATCTGCCTCAGCAAGCTCTCTGGAGGCTTCGCACAACTGCATGAGGAAGCGGGGCAGGAACGCTGACGGAGGATGCCAAAGCTCATGCTATAGCCAGCAAAACATCTGTTTGGCCGCCAGCACCTTCTAATGGCTCAGACACATGAGGGATATTTAATGGCAAACATTTCTTGGCCATTGTAAAACGATTATTTTTTATATGAGCGCTTTATCTGTGTTTTCATGGAACAGGCCGGGATTCCAGAGCCAGACGGATCCTAACAGGGCACCTGCAGCCCGGCTCGGTCTGCACAGGAAGTTTCATATCCTTCCCTGACCAGCTCACTTTCACTCTGTAACTGGACACACTTCAAGATGTTGATAATTACTGATGTTACAGGAAAAGAGGGAGCTTAAGACAAAGAAGTGAGACTGCATGTCATGTTCTCACTCTCTCTTTTCTGTAACATGTGTTACTCTAGAGAGTAGGTTGACAGGGACACCCTAAGTGTCAATCTTAGTTAGCATTACATAATAAATGCATAAAAATGTAAGTCTAAAGGGACAACACGTTTTATTAACAATGTATTAACATTAGTTAATGAGTTAGATATGAACTAACAATACACAATATTTTAGTATATATTAAACTTGGTTAATGTTAATTTCTACATTTACAGAGTGCATATTGCCAATAGTATTTTAAACAAATATGATCAATAGTATATTTAGCATCAATTTAATATATTTATGTAGTATATGAATTACAATTGTGAATTACCATATTATAGATTATTATAGATGAATAATCACATATCTTGTAGATTAATAAATGCTGTAAAAAAAGAAAGAAAAAAAGCTTTGTTTGGTTGATTTTGTTTTTGCAACAAAAAAATATAGATTATAATGTATTTACTTGGTTAATATAATATAATATACTATTTGGTTAGCATACCTGTGCTATATTTAAAGAAACTACAACAAACATGCTATTGTCTGTGTTGGAGAGTAACTAGTTACATGTAACGGTTACGTAATTACGTAATTTCATTACAAAATAAATGTTATTGTAATTAGTTACAGTTACTGAGGGAAAAAATGTGTAATTAAATTACATTTGCTTTTGAAAATGTGAATGATTACAAAGGGGGTTACATTTGAATTTTCACACACACACACACACACACACACACACACACACACACACACACACACACACACAGATTTAATTGACTTCTTTCATAAATTGCATTGACTGCTCTAAAACGAGACATCAGTGTTTCAGGAGGTTAACAAACTTGTTCTGTAAGTACTTAATTGTTTATTTGGTGAAATGTTGTGTAATAAAAGTGGTATGACTGAACCATATCCCTTAAATTTCCATCTAGTTTGAACTTGCCGCTTACTAGCAACTGCTTTCTTCATGGAAGCTTTGTGTTCAAATGTTTCAACTCAGATCAGTGTTTCGCGTCTAATTATTTACATTTGTGGCAAGCAGCCGTGTAATAAGCAGCATAATGTACATTCAGCCAGTTCCCAGAATACAGATGTGCATTATCCATTACTTATTACAATCTTAATTCAAGTGATAAAGGATTTTGAAAGTGTGACAGTAATCAGTGTTGAGCACTACTGTTAGGTTAACCCTGCCTGCTTTACATGTTTGAAAATGATTAACAGTTGAAAATGTTTGACATTTATAAAAGTAATCAAATGTAATAAGTTACATTACTTTAATAAAGTAATTGAAAAGTTACACTACTTATTATATTTTAAATAGGGTAACTTGTAATCTGTAACCTATTATATTTCCAAAGTAGCCTTCCCAACACTGACTATTGTGAATAATACAAAGACAAATCAAGCATTTTGTTGCTGAGAGAGAAAAACAGTGCAAAGGCCAAAGATAATCATTGAAGAAGATGTGAAGAAAAGATCAAGAGTAAGAAAGGGGGGAAATTATAAGTCAAAGCAAAATAGGGTGAGAGAGAGAGAGTCCTTACTGTGCCGCCTACAATAAATCAAGCTTCTCAGTTTATGTTCTACTTTGGCCGCTGTTTGATGTGAAGAAATGGTGGGTTTTGAAGTGAAAAACTCCAGAGGTATGGGACAGACTCTCGTAAGTCAGGGCCACTGACCCTAACAGTGAGACAGGGCCATATATTACACCCTGCTGGACAGCTTCTAGAGCAGAAAACCCCCCTGACTCCCATCTGTACTATCTCATGCACTGACGGATTGATGGGGCCTACCTCATTCACTCAAGCTGTCTCCCAGATTATCTTACAAAAGTCCTCACTTCAGCGCACACTACTGTCCTGGCTGGACGCTTAAGCCCTTCAAATATAAAGACATGTCCTACAAATCAAGTGTCTTTATCTCCATGAAACATACACATGCACAGACAAATATAAAAATATCTGTCATCATTTACTTACTTTTATTTTTGGAAAAATCAAGATATTTGGACCACATGGACAAATTCATTGCACGGACAAAAATATATACATTTTCATCTTGAAAACATTATTCAAAGTATCTTCTTTTGTGTTCCACAGAAAAAAGGTTTGGAATGACATAAATGTGAGTAAATTATGATATTTTTGAGAGAATTATACTTTACATTAATCATGTAAAGTATATTGAACAATTAAACCACATTCATTAGAAAACTCAGAATTCTAAGCAAAGATTATCTATACATGTTCATTGAATATGTGACCCTGGACTACAAAACCAGTCATAAGGGTCAATTTTTCGCAAATTGAGATTTCTACATCATCTGAAAGCTGAATAAATAGGCTTTCCATTGATGTATGGTTTGTTACATGGTTGTGATAGGACAATATTTGTCTGAAATACAACTATTTGAATATCTGCAATCTGAGGGTGCAAAAAAAATCTAAATATTGAGAAAATCGCCTTTAAAATGGTCCAAATTAAGTTCTTAGCAGTGCATATTACTTATAAAAATTACGTTTTAATATATTTACGGTAGGAAATTTACAACATATCTTCATAGAACATGATCTTTACTTAATATCCTAATGATTTTTGGCATAAAATCAAAATCAATAATTTTGACCATACAATGTATTTTTGGCTATTGCTACAAATATACACCAGCGACTTAAGACTGGTTTTGTGCTCCAGGGTCACATATAATTGATAAATTCCACTGACCGCAAACCACCTCTAATCCAAATCCACAATAATCAGTTGCATGACACTGGGGAAAGTGAGAGAGTGATATCCTGTGTCCTGTTTCCTATCTTCTTCCAGGTTTTAATCTCAAGAGTCTGCTTCACTTCTGTGTTATAAGTGAATAGAGTGAGCAAATCATCACCCTGTCTGCTGGAATCCAACACCTCTCTTGGACCCTAATCAATTACACTGATACACACACGCCTATCAACATAACCTTTCCTTTCTTTTTCTCTCTTCCATCCAAAGAGAAAAAAGAAGAGAAAACCATCCATAACCAGCCATCATCGGAGACAAATTTATGGCTTCCTTAGTGCCATTATCAGCCCAGTGGGCCAGCAGACAGAGAAAGAGAGAAAGAGAACTCCTTCAGCAGACTAGCTCTCCCGTGACCAGTCAAACACGCTCTTTATACGCTGTGTGGAGTCCCGAGGAGATTCTGTAAGACTGTAAAGCGTATTGAGCTCAGGTGTCTGCACCAAACAACAGGACTTTGAGAAACATCGGCGTGATAAGCAGAAGCTCAGTCGTAAATGTTTAATGGCAGATAAGTTCCCTTTCAGTGTGTTTAATCTCAAGTCTGTAGCAAATACAGGTGTAGTGAATGTCACATAATATGCACAAATGTAATTGGTGGGGTGAAAAGTTTACTGGGGACAAAGTCCACGTTGTAGCAATTTTACTGTCATTTTACAGTACACAGAAACAATCCTAACTATTCAAGTTATTTGGATTTAGAATGTGAACAATTTTTTTTTTTTTTTAATAACTGCAGCACTCTTCATATCAAGCGTTAATCTTATAAATAAGTCTTTCAATAAATAATTACAAATATAACTATAATAAAATTAAAAAGTTATGCACCATATATTTATTATTGGAATACAAAAAAATATTTTGTAATGATTATTGTATCACCTAACTGAATTACTTGCCACCACCTCTCCCTTTCACTGCTTGATATTATTTTACTTTAAATACCAGAACTGGAAGTGTTTACATAAGTGGTTGACACTGATAGAGAAACGAGATGTAAGTATGCCCGATAATCATATTTCCATAACTCAGCGTCTCTGGCATAAAGCACTGCTCATTAAAAGCACACAAAACACAAGTCTCCAAGGAGTTTCGCTAAAAATGGCTTAACCTCAGACACAAATAATAAAAAACTTGGCTCTGCACTGACTACATTTGAAAGAATAGTATTGATTGGGCATATTTGGACTGTTACATCAGAGCCTGTGCTGCGCTGCACCAGGCACACAAAATCAAAAGTGAGAGGGGGGTGGAGATAGAGCGAGAGAGACCAAGAGAAAGAGAGAGATGGACAAGGGTGTGAAGGGAGTTCACATCACTAATGCCCAAACTGCAATGTGAAATTAATATGATGAAATTAATGAGGCTGTAGAATTTCGCAAAAACACCTATCGCAAAAAGGTGGCCAAATAAAATGTATAACAATAAGTCTTTATTTTAATAAAATGTTTGAACAATATTAAACAAGGATTTGATCGTCCTGTGTAACAATAGCAAAAGGCCTTTGGTGCCCTATGCAGGTATTTGTAATAAGGTAAATTGTTTATTTTGTATTAGGTACATTATGTATTTTAACAGTGTTAGTTAATGAAACCATATTTAAACCATATACCATATATTGCCTCGTTGTTTTATATAATACATTTTAAGTCATGGAAACTATAATATTAAGTCAGATGCATTGTTGGTGGTGGTGGAATTATTACCGACATTAAAACACGTTAACGTCAACAGTCAAAAATGTTCACGGATTATGAACGTAGTTACCGGAAATTGATGTCCAGGCTTCATCTTGGGCTTTTGTACCTTTCCTTTTTCTGCACCGAACTGCACTGATAGGGCTTGCAACATTTCTAAATCCCTGGTTACCCTTCGGGCAGGTACTCTTCAGATTTTGGTAGCCCGAAAATTTAACTAGCCCAAATCATTTTTTTTTTTTTTTTTTTTTTATATAGCTATGAAAATCATATAAGTCTAAATGTCAATCAAAAACATTTTCAATGCACAAATATCAACAAATAGCAGTGAAATAATTGTATTTCACTATTTACAGGGTATCTGCTGAATTAAAAAAAAATCAATTTAAGGCAATGTATGAACCTTTTTAAAAGCTGCACAAGTAAAACGAACACATTATGAGTGGAGCTGGACAATGTCTATGGTAACATTTTAAGCCATAAATTGACATGATTTACAGTTTAGTTACAAATTTTCACACAAAAAAACTTATAACATGACATTTCAGCTTTTAAACCAATTTTTTATGAAAAGGGACAAGGGATGTTTATAAACATACTAATTTAAAACATAAATTACTGTCTTAATTGTTTAGATTTTTAGAAGGCATGTTAACTCTTTCAACATTTACAGCTATGTTTGCTGTATAAAAACATGGGTCGATATTCGCATGGATCTGAACATAAGAGGTAAATGCAGATTCACTCTCTGCCACGAGGTGGCGCTTTAGGAGCAAAGAGCGGCATCTCCGATAGGTTAACCGCTGTGCTGTACACAAAGCAGCACCGCCGGCGCTCATATACGCTGTTTTAACAGGCATTATTGGCAAGATGAAATGAAAATGCCAACGACACGTTTCTGAATACAGAGGTTCCATTCATAGACACATCCTCATAAAAATATCTGTGCAGCGATTTTGACTTTGAAATGTGCAGCGCTCATATTTATTCAATGCCTTTTTAATTTAACCCAGCGGATTGCGATTTTGTCTTTCCATCACCAACTGCAAGACCTCTTGAAATTGTAATTAAGACTTTTCTTATACATTTAATGTATTTAAACCTTTTTTATGGCCTTAGATTTTAAACAATATTTTTTTTTATAATTATATTTATATAATATGTATGTTCATGTTTATAATTGTATTTATGTATATATTAATTTAGAAACATTTTTTTTGAGCAACTGGGATGGTGCAACTCCCAAACCCATACCACCCATCCCCCAGGAGTTTGTACACTACGCAAACTGCGTACTCTACGTATAGGGAGCGGCGGTACTGCACACACCATACAGCCAGCACACATTCCTAAGTATGAAGCCTTCTCACACTCCCATTTGTTTCTGAGAGCAGGAGGTGCAGTGTGTGTGTGTCACAGGTGTCTCAGCTCTTGCTCTGGTTGAACTTCACTCTCTTTACCACAGTGATAAAGGCCTGCACTGCACTTTGACTTATCCTCTCACCTCACAGCAATAAAATTATTACCTCCAAACTCGCATCATTTAAGATTACCTTACCAACAAAACAAGAGAGATTATATTGTATAATCATTTTATGGAATGATTCAGCACTTCTTTGTCATTTTCAGAGAGATTAATATAAAATGACTACATTAAAGTTATATAATAGCTAGTGCTGGAACCTCATTAGTCATTGCATCTGAATAAGCCCAGAAGTATTAAAGTATCTAAAAATGAATGTGAATGCCCAGATTTTGACATGCTAGCGTTTGCCTTCTTGTCATTATAGTAAGCTATACTTGTTATCAACCCTGCAATTTTAGTGGTGTACAAAGTTTCTGTTTTTAATCTTCTGGGGTTTATCCCTGAACACTTGCACTTAAAACAAGTGTCCATACATTTCGTACACATGATATTGTCATTTAGGTAAAGTAAAAGTTTCGTTGTGATCAGAATAATGAACATAAAGCGTGTTTGTGATTTTTAAAGTGTATTTATTTTTGTCCAGAACATAAATACATTATGAATAATTTAGATAGGCTGAACTGTAGACTGTTTCACAGAATTAAAAGGAGAGATAGAGGCGGATCTCTAACGCGCACTGACCCTATCGTGTAAAGTAAAGTCGTAAATAATAACAACCAGTTCAAGCTAAAACGTCTTAACCGGTTTAATAAGGTTATTAAAGCTCTATGGACTCTAATTTGTCACTATATCAAGATCGAGTAAACTTTAATGATCGATGCCCTTCTTATAGATAACAGGCAGCAGATCTGGACTTTCACACTCTTTAAATGGACACAGATAAAGTCAGTTTATTTGATTAAAATAAAACGGAGAATCGATATACTTATTGCAAATAGCACATCGTTATAGTGCGTTCCTAAAGAATAATCCATATAGCCCAAACTTGCTTTTTGTTAGCAAATGCATGTGCAGACAAGCCTCCTGATCTACGTACTTATGAGCCGTAATATCTTAAGATCAATACCGCTACATTCGGTTTAAATGCGTGAGTATGAGCCTGTTATCAATGCCATGGTTGCAACACGTTGCGTTTCTTAGCCAGTGATCTGTTTGCGCGCAGTCACAACAAATCAAACGTGTTACTTATAATCGAAGTTTGCATTTCCCGTTTAGGCAATGTTATGATTCTTGAAAGAAGTTGTAAAAAGTCTCACGAACCTTAGTGTACTTGATTTCAGGGATGGGTACCGGTGAGGGCACCAGATGAAGAGATGCCATGAGCGCAGCCGGGTCGTTCTTCACCTCTCCTGGCAGCTCAACTTTACTGGAGGTCATTGCGTCTCTTGAAGATGCCGGTTAGGTTTTTCTGGCGAGTTGCGATTACTACTTTGGAATCCTTCCTGTGTTTATAACCAGGTGTCAGCCCTGGTCCATTTTTATTGGGCAGAGAATAGGGCCGTCCTCCTAATATAATTAAAATGGAGCATTTACATAAACTCTCTCTCCCTTTCTGACCATACTGAGTGAGAGAGATACCACCCACTCTCAAGACAACGGTATGTAGGAGTATCAAGATTTATCAGGAAGAAATTCAACTGACAGCAGTAGTAAACTGCACTGTAAAAATGTTTTGTCAGGTAACATGAAAATGTGTTTCATGTGGATCTAAATGATCAGTTTCGAGTCAAAATAGTATACTATTTTATTATTTAATGTAGTACAACTAAATGCTAACACAGACTCGTTTTAAGGTAAAGATCTGGTATAAAAAAAATAAGTTGATATGCTTGCATATTTATTTAATATGACCCTATTAAATACACCTTTCATGTGTTTTACATAACAAAAATGTTCAAAAATATTTTAAGACGTTTTTAAAATACATTTAGTCATAAACATCTAGAATTGTTTTAAAGTTGTCAAAATAATAGGCTATTTCCCATGCTCTAAATATGTAGCCTAGCTATAAAACGCCAGTCTGGTGGTCTACAATTGTATAGTATACCACTAAATCTATTTTTCTTTTCAAACTATAGGCTATAAATATCGTGTGTTTTGCATACAGTCTATTTGCTATCTGTAATGAACAATAAAAGTAGGCTATATTAAAATAAATAAATAAAGGGTGCTCAAACTGTCTCCGTTGGGGTGCTCAAAATGTCACGTAAACGTTAAAGTTTTCTTTGGCAGAGTCCGTTTGTCCCTTTCACTCTCACAGATTCTCATGTAACATATCTATCCTGTCAGAATGTTATTCAACTATCTACATCAAGCGATCACAGGTTACTTCCTCCTGCAGCGCCGGACTCAGTTAACATTTACCTCAGAATATCCAATAAACATTAAAGACCATTTAAACGAGCTTTTAACACTCTCGAAGAGGTTGTGGTTTAAAGGATTAGCCAACACAGACTTCACACTTCTACTGTGGTACTGGTGGATAAGGAAGCTCTTCAAAACACCGGGTCGCGGTAAAAACATCTACTACTATTATGTCGCAGATAAATAAAACTAATAATCGCATTCACACTTCCATGGAGGGCTAACCGGAGAAATCTCGTCTAAGCCTAATCTTAGGAGTTGGAAACGTTTATAGGCTACCATAACTTGTCTGTAGTTGGAAACAACACGCTTTAAATAAAATCCTAATTGTTTATGTAACCGTAATAATGTCCTGTCATAACATTTTGTTCACACTGTGTCCTGCTATTAAATGAATAAATACTGAATGAATGAATGTCTGAATATTAAACAATTCGTTTGGAAAACAGGAACATAGAAAAATCGAACTGATTTTCGTGAATTGTGTCTGTATGGACTTTTCTGTGTGATGACCTACAAATGCAGTTCTTGCAATCCAAAAGTTGTCATGCACTCTTAAATTGGCTACATATAACTTAAAAATGTTTAACGAGCAGGCTGCGTGATCGCAGTTATCATGTGTGACATGCTTGGCCTGAGAGGTTGTTAATATAATGAAGGGGATGGGGTGTTATAATTTGTTAGAACCCACTGGGGTGCTTTTTCTCCATCAGCACATCCCCCTCATTTCACAGCACTGACAGTGTCTGCCTCATATCAAAGACGACACCCCAGAACAAGTGACAGTGATTAATGCAAACAAAACATACTGCTACCATCCCATCGCTTCTTCTTTTCTCAGTCTGTATCAACAGTCTGTCAAACTCTGGCCATCTTTGGTTTTTACTTTGTCAAATAGCTCTACTCGGTGGACAAATATACGTATTACAAGTTGAGGTTGTGCATGGTGCCCACGCTTCTCCGAATGAGTACTGGAGATAATACTCAGAAAAAAGAAATCCCATTGAGTAGAAAGCAAGCAAGTGTTGTATTTAGGGAATAAATAAACCAAGACCATGTATTTAATTGTTGTTGTTGTTGTTGTGTGCATTGTACAATTCAGCATAGCCTAGTACCGACTGATAGCGTTAGCCTATTGTCCAGTCTGTTGGTTATTGAATATCGAGGTCTATAAAAAAACAAACAATGAATTTAATAAACAAAAATAAAAACGCTCTATAGAAAGCAAGTTCATTTGATAATTTGGATTCAAGTTGATATAATAAAAATCGCACAGGTTGCGTGACAATTCAGCAAAAGTAGCCAATTTAAAAATATATTCTGAATAGTAATCTACTAAAATGAAAAGTTCTATTATCTTGCATTTTCTTCACCATTTAACGTTTTTAAGAGCTCCACAAAAACAACACATTTAATTAATTAAGCTTATATTATTGCACGGGAAAGACAAGATTTTTTATTAGATCTAGAGATAAAAATATGTTTGCGTTATATTGAAATGCATGTATAGCTTATTTAACTCTAAATGCAACAAGTCTTCTGTTGATAATTATACTTAAATAAGTTACTATTTTTCTACAATAAAGATTGAGTGAATAGAACTGAGTCTATATTTCCAACGTTCTGTTCCATCGTCGCGTATGTAATGTTTTTCTCAAACAAGAGTTTAACAAATAGGTAATGATATTGTCCACGAGTTGATCGAACTTGTGTTTGTGTCAGGATGAAGAGGATGGATAGAGCAAGAGGAAGCACCAACCTGTCATGCAGTGTGTTTAATGACATCTGAGCAGCAGGAGGGGCGGGGGTTAAAGCCTAAGACACTTAAACTCCAGCGAGATCAGCCTCCAACTGTCTGTCCGGACATCACATCTCAGCTGTCGGGGAAAGTATGGAGCTCAAAAACTTGAGAAATGTGAGGGAGAGATGCAGCGTGAGGCGGGACATCATCAGAGAGTTTCTGGCGGAATTACTGGGCACATTCGTATTAATAGTAAGTCTTTTACCTGTCAGGACTTAAGAACCAAGTAAACTGAGATTAACAATTTTAAGAGTTCAATGCATTCGAATTATGATGAATATTGCAAGCTTTGTGTATTTTTTTCTCGACTAATTTAATTCTTGTCATATGGGTGGTATTGAGGTTGATATTCTTTCATTTTAAAGAAGCACTTAATATTTTACGGACGTGTGACCACATAATATTGTGGTAATAAAAGCTATATGTGTGACCACATAATGATTTAGACTAATGCACTGTATTACATCCAACACCCTCTAGTGATGTAAAGTGTCGCCTTATTTATGCTTCTTATCGATCAACTGTAATGGCTATTTAATTGCATAGGACTATGTTGGACTATGCATTATTTTGTGAAGGGCTCTATCTCAGTAACAACAATGTTTTAGTCTAATTGGACAAATGCTCGATTTCTCTGTAAGTGGTTTATGTTAGTTTTAAGTGCCTGTTTTGTTGATGTTCTTGTAATTCTGTCCTCCAAAATACAATTCCAACAAATTCCATTATAACATTTATTGCTATATCTCTTGTGTTGACTGTAAAATAATGAAATTGTCCTGTTCTCAAGAAAAATGTATTTTTCATAAAAGTCAGATGCTGTCACATGATTTATAAATGTTACACAATTATTTTTAATAGGCTAATCTTAAGGTTTGGGTACTTTTTATTGCACATTTTCACTGTTTAGTGAACTGTTTTGTGTTTTATAATTGTTTTAAATTCAGTTTTGACAACGTAGAGTGAAGAGAACTACACTTTACTACAAATATTAATACCTGAAGTTTTGCATAATATTGCAAATCTGCTTTGACTTAGATTTTTCAGTTAGATATAAAAACATGACATACACTTAGAAGTTTCTTCAGTGTATTCTACTGGTGTTAATTACGAGAAAAGATCCTGATTCAGCATGATGGATTTCGTCGCTTTGGGGTACCGCCCTGACCATAATGGCCTGAGCATTTGAACAAAACTAATTAGTTTTGAATAAGTGCTTCACAACAAGAGTGCTTTTCTTATCAACTAATTGTCTTCCTAAATTGTCTTCTCTCTGCCAATTTCCTGTTTGCAGCTCTTTGGTTGTGGTTCAGTGGCCCAGACTATTCTCAGCAGAGAAAAACAAGGAGAAAATCTCACCATCCACTTTGGCTTTACTCTAGGGGTGATGCTGGCTGTGTACATGGCAGGAGGCGTATCAGGTATTGCTCACACTGGTGAATAGAAAAGTCAAAAATACACTTGTGGTTATGTAACATGCACATTTGCTACATTTAAATACATTTACCTGACTGTCCATTACCTATAGTCTGCAATAAAATTAACACTAAAATCTGAAAGGAACTTTTAAATGATTCCAAAATGCATGAAAATGCATTTAATAAAGAAAAGGCATTACTCTGGGACAGTTGAGTTCAAAGCATCTTCTCATTTCAAAGGTCATATTTAGTTATCCGCCAGGGCTGTTTTTCACAGTTGTTTGTGATCTTTGATCATGCTCAACAAAACATGCGATGCTCAACCTATATGTGACGCAAACCACCTACTCGCCATGTGCAACACTACAATGTCCATGATCTAATCAAAACTACATAAAAAGCCCAATTTATTCCTCTATTGCGGTTTATGTGTGTTTATTCTATCAAAACCTAAATCTGGTCAAAGGACTAAAAGGGCTAGTGAGGTAGAAAAAGCCTTTCATGCGGTAATAAGCCGTAGACAGCTGGATCAAGTATACCCCATACCGAGTATTCCATCTTGACCTTTGACCCAAAAGAGAGAGAGAGAGTGAAGGAATTTGCTTCAGTGCAAACTTTAGGATTAATGAACGGCATAATAGAGGGGGGAAGCCTTGTGCTTATTGTATTTGATCCACGGTTTCTCTGACATTCAAAAATATACTGTAGTGATGGACAGGGGGACGAGGAAATGATAGGTCAAGTACATGCTCTTAAAACTTGTATAAGGCTCAGTGTCAAGTGGAGGTGTGTGTCGGGTTTGAAAAACCATATTGGACATGTATGTTTGGCCTTCATTCAGAGAATTCTCAAGGATTAGGGTGAGGTGAAGCTTTTATTATAATGTGTTATAATAACGCAGATGATTTCTGGAATTTCTTTAGAAGCTTATGTAACCCCCCCCGACACGGGTCCGCACCAACTCACCGAGCGGGTCGCGAACCCGGGACTCCGGCACGGGAGGCGGACTCTCTAACAAGGAACGCCAAAGGCTACAGCCTCTAGCGTCAGTCGCTAGAGCGCCTCTTTTGAGGTCAGGGGAGTGAGGTTTACACACAGCCCTTACTGGCATACATCCGTTACACTTATCATTGAAGTTGCCTTGCAATAACACGGTGGGACATGAGACAGATATAAAACGGACAGTACAGAGAAGCCAAATGATTGTGCAAATGAACTCCGGTACGTTTGAAAGCAACATACAATTAATTAAATATATATATATATATTTTTTAAGTGATGTGACATACGACCAAGTGTGGGGACCCATACTCAGAATTTGTGCTCTGCATTTAACCCATCCAAAGTGCACACACACAGCAGTGAACACACACACGCACACACACCGTGAACACACACCCGGAGCAGTGGGCAGCCAATGCTGTGGCGCCCGGGGAGCAGTTGGGGGTTTGGTGCCTTGCTCAAGGTCTCACCTCAGTCGTGGTATTAAGGGTGGAGAGAGCACTGTACATTCACTCCCCCACCTACAATTCCTGCCGGATCTGAAACTCGAACTCACAACCTTTCGATCATGAGTCCGACTCTCTAAACATTAGGCCACGACTTCCCCACCTCTTCCCCACCCTGTTCTGCCGTCAAGTGTGTATTTTACCATCTACATTATACTCTGATACACAGCGGCATGTGCCAGCCACTACTGTGTCAAAACACACTATGTCATGTTCTGTAGAGTTCTGTTTTCAGTGGAATATTCCACAATCCACATGCCCCTGAAAACCGGATGTGCCTACATGTGCCAGTGGCAATGCCACTGTAATGCAAAGATGCTATGCCACTTAATGTTAAAGGGATAATTCACCCAAAACCTAGAATTATGTCATTAATTACTCACCCTCGTGCCGTTCCAAACCCATAAGACCTTCGTTCATCTTCAGAACACAAATTAGGATATTTTGGTTTGATATAAGAGTTTTCTGACCCAACAGCAACGCAACTGACACATTCAAGGCCCAGAAAGGTAGTAAGGACATCATTAAAACAGTCCATGTGACATCAGCGGTCCATCGTAATGTTATGATGCTAATTTCTTGAGCACCAAGAAAACTAAAATGATGATCTTATTCAATAATTTCTTCTCTTTTGTGTCTTTCTCAAATGTTCATGAGAGTATCACGAAGCATGAAAGAAAATCATTTATTTTTATAATTTTTGTTTTCTTTGCGCACAAAAGGTACTCTCGTAGCTTCATAACATTACAGTTGAACCACAGATTTCATTTTTTGGGTGAACTATCCCTTTAATACCACCTCTCTATATCTCCTAAATCTGATGGGCCATTTACACATACCATTTTCAACTAAAATTAGAAAACATTTTAGTTTTGGCTGTCTATGTTAGCGAAAAAAGCTGTGTAAAAAGGTGATGTTATGCACGTACATATTATGTGTCAATCTATACTATAGTAATGCGTATGTGCTTGGGCACATAGTGTTTCTTTATAAAGTGATATTGCCAGCTACTGTCCTGGCATGCTTAATACAGTTATTTTAGTCATTTTTGCAGACCTGCGTGTACAGGGATTATGTGGACGTTGTCGTCTGTGACACTTTTCAGAAACGTAAAGGAAAAATGTTTGTTGTGTAAACATTCTCTGAGTGCCTACAGAAAGCACCTCTAGATGACTACAGGATGCCGTCTCCTGGCCCAGCCAACTTCATAAGTTCTCATTAGGGTCACAGTAGTCAGCATCGTAATTTCACACTTCAGCTCACACAGGAACTGTGCTTTTACAAATCAGCAGAGGGTGAAGCTGTTAGCGCACAATTTACCAGCACTGTGGAAGTGTATGATCATCCTAAAAACAATAATTAGATAAAATAATAATATTGAATGATGATAATAAAAATAAATATATTTATTTATTTGCGCTATTATTTGTGTTAGCATTTTAACATCACATTTAATATTTTATTTAATAATACTAATAATTATTCATTGCACTTTTTGTCATGTTTGCATTTTTTATAATTGTTTTTATGATAATTGCACATTTGGAAGATGACAATAAAGAAGAATTAAAAAGAAAAATCAACATGAATAAAAAGGCAATGATTGTGGTGTTGCAGGTTGTTCAGGGGAAATGTGTCGAGGGTCACGAGGCCTGTGGTTTATCATTCGGTAATGGCTTCTAGACCTCAAGCACACAATTGTGCATGTGTTATTGTGGTGATGCATGCAACAGAATTATCAGAGGTCATGAGTCTTGAGCTGCAGATCTGTTCCTCATGCTTTCAGCAGTTCACTCCTCTCATTATGTCACAAGGGGAGACAGAGCCATATATAAATATATATATATATATATATGTATGTGATGTTAAATATAGCATGAGCTCTGCAGTAAAAGTCATCAAAAGTGTGCATTTGTGCATGAATAAGTTGGTTAGCCCAGAAGTCCACATGACTGTGATAATCTTACACGCTGTGATGATGACTACAGTATTGAACTAATGAGCTTTTCTGGAGCATATGTCCCAGGTGGAAGTCAGGTGTAGAAACTGGCCTGTAACTATTAAAGGGCTAATTTATCCAAAAATGAAAATTCTCTCTTCATTTACTAACCCTCAAGTTGTTCCAGACTTGTATGAGTTTCTTTATTTTGTTGAAAACAAGAGAAGATATTTTGAATAATGTTGACAGTAGCCCAGCCATTGACTTCCATGGTATATTTTCCACACTATGAATGTCAATGGCTAATGTTTACTGACTCTACACAAATACATAATTGAAAATATACTTTCTTTTATAAAAAAAAATCTTATGAATGAACAAAATTAATTCTAGTTTTTAACAAAATTGACCAAAAATATTTGACCTCAACCAATCAAGTTTTTTTAATGTGCAGTATTTGTAATCATGCTTTTTAGATTCTCCAAAAGACTCAAACAACATGACTGGATTCATGCAATCAAGAAAAATGAGCAAAGTTTTAATTTAATCAGCTACTTAATGTTTGAGAAAACAGTTAGTTGTGTCAGGAAAGGCCAGTGTTTTCCATTCTGAAGCAGTGTGGTCAAAGACAGCTCTGCAGGCCTGAGCACTCTTATGTCAAAGCTGAGGTATACTCCTAAGCCATGCGGTGGTGTATGAGGATTTAGGAAGATTACGTCAGACCCAATTATCATTGACTACCTCAACTTTTTTACAGCCAGTGTTTATGAGGAACACTCTGGATTATGGAGGGGGAAAGTGAGAGTATATACCTATATAGCAATTAGAGGAAGCACATAATTGTGAGTGTGAGATTAATTATGCAGCTTGCTCTTTTGATTCTAATAGATGACAATCTATACTACAAAAAACCTCAGCATGCTTTTATGCAAACCTCAATCAATACAAAATCACCACACAAAAATAGACCACTGAAACCAATACAGATACTTTACTGTCATCAAAAGTTTGCAGTCCCTCGACTGTTGCATCTCATTGCAGGTGGACATGTGAACCCAGCTGTTTCTCTGGCTATGGTCGTCTTGGGGAAACTCCCATTAAAGAAATTTCCTGTCTATGTGGCAGCCCAGTTTCTAGGTGCCTTTGCTGGGTCTTGTGCTGTCTTCTCTCTGTACTATGGTAAGTTCTCAGGGCACTTCTGTTTTTGGTTTCTGTTATTGGCTCCTCTTATACCTAAGGCAGACTTCTTAAAAGTTTGTTAAAGGTATAGCTGTTTTAGCACTGGTCACATGCTTACTTTCCAGTCAGTCACAACTTCAGTCACATATCATAACATTGATTCAGCTTTTCTTTGTAAACCAGAAGAACAAAAGCCTAGTTTTTCTAGATAGCAATAGTATTTTAATGTTTTATTTTATTTTATATTTAGTTTGAATGGTTTTAAAATTACACTAAACAGTCATTAAATGAATACTTTCCTAAAAATCGTTCTCTAGTTGAAAAGCTGATTCTCTTGTCCATAGGTGCCTTCGCAAATTTTGCTGATGGAAAACTAATTGTAGTTGGTGAAAATGCCACAGCAGGAATCTTTGCCTCATATCCACGTGAAGATCTCTCGTTGTTAAATGGATTCATTGATCAGGTGAGTAAACACAGTAACTCGATTTTTAATTATCACATTATCTCACTAGTGATTATACAATGAAATTAAACAGCTCTCCAGTGTTAAAGCATGTGCTTCGGAGGGGAATTAAAAGTGGAACAGTACATATAAATCATAAACATATAAATCTCAGGTGGATAACTTTTAAAGCCCATTTCCATCTCAAGAATAAAAATAACTAGCTAGTTATAATTATGACTATCAGTAACTTTCTTACTCAGAGATAAAACAATCTTCCAAGAATATTTTACTCATTTGTCTCTATTTACAGGTGATTGGCACAGGCGCCTTGGTCCTCTGTATTTTAGCCATTGTAGATAAGAAGAATATTGGGGCACCTAAAGGAATGGAGCCACTGGTTATTGGTCTGAGCATCCTAGCTATCGGAGTGTCCATGGCGCTGAACTGTGGTTATCCCATCAACCCGGCCAGAGACTTGGGACCTCGGCTCTTCACTGCTGTGGCAGGATGGGGACTAGAGGTGTTCAGGTACAGAAAACCACCTATGCATTAACATATTATTTGTATTATTGTTTGTTTAGATTTTCAGCTTGTTCCCTTCTCTGTGTTATTGCTTATGCTGTAACAGGTGTGTACAATAACACAATGCAGCTAGAACTGTTAGCATGTAAATGTGGCAAAAGAGTCAACCAGCATGTGAGAAACAGAGACACACCACCCACTAACGTACCTTTTGAAACTCCAAATATACTCTAAGTGCAAAGGCCTATCAACATTCTTCTGACAGAGCATATGAATTTTTTAATGTACTTCTTGTCTCCTGCATATTAGAGCAATTTTAAAAATGCACGTGAGGCAGCCTGAATTATCCTTGCATGAATATACACAACCATAGACAGGGTGTATTTTATTTATATTAAAGGAAAAAAATGTATATTTTACTGTAACTCTTTTACTATAACTATAACTTGGTCATTTTTAAAGAGGGAGATATTTTGTTGCTGCTCATCAGATTTTGTGCACAGTTCTACACCGAAAGGATCAAATTAAGATTGATGAGGTATTGAATAAAATAACTGCCTAATATATGCAATAGAATACAGCTGTGTTTACAATCACACATTTCAGCAGTGCAAACCCTTCAAAACACTGTAGCCTATCTGGCCTTCCAGTTTTACATTTCTGTTCATATGCTTTACTGCTCATATGTATTGCATGGCTCTCTAAGATACTTGGTCAATCAGCAGTCGAATATGTTTGTATAATTTGTTTTTCAGCTACAGACACAGAATGATGTCCAGTAAGAGCTAATCACATACCAATAGCCTACTAGGCCTACGTGAGGAAATGCTTGATCTGTCTGCTTAATTTGTCTTCCAACTTGAAAACAGATTTGGGGTTATCTGAGGGCAAATTGCTCTGGTGTTATGAACAGTGTACATGAAGATTACTTAAGATCAGTTCAGCAAAGTGTCTGCATGCGGTGGCAATGCATTTGTTTACAGCTACCTTTGCCAACCTGTTTGTGGAGAAGGTTGAAGGACAGAGAGCACTTGTATTCTCAGTAGCCTATAAAAGGATCAAGGGATTGAGGGAGGGAAAGAGTGCTACAGACTGGAGTGACACACTTAGCACAGATTACAATAATGAAAGCATCAGTGTCTACAGAGCTAGACGCCAACACTGTTAACATCGTCCACCAGCCTGACAGATGAACATCTCGGGATACACCTGTAATGTCCTGAATTAGATTGAGAATACCTTTTACATTCTAATTCAGTTCTTTGAATTGAGGTCGTAAAGAATGCAATTGTAATGGACAATTGATGTAGAAATAAAATGAAATTTAAAGAAATGCATGGTTTCGGTTAATATTTTATCCCATGAAATATTTAGATATATCACATTTCAGATATAAATTCTCAATATGCAAAATTCCACCTATAAAAAATTTGCATTTCTTAAAATATATTTGGACAATGTGTGTAATATTTGGACACTTAAAGCACTTAAACATGTCTGACTGTCATTGTATGAAATGTAAAATATAAAAAAGAAAAAATTCTTTGGACAGAATGAATAAATTGATAAAACATGACAGTAAACTCATTTATAATGTTACAAAAGATTAATGTCCAATCAATGCTGTTCTTTTGAACTTTCTATTCATCAAAGAATCCTAAAATGTATCACATTTGCGAAAAAATATTGAGCAGCACAACTGTTTCTAGCATTTTATAATAATAAGAAATATTTGTTAAGCACCAAATCAGCATAAAAGAAGACTCTGAAGGATCATGTGACACTGAATACTGGAGTAATGGCTGCTGAAATGTCAGTTGTGTCATCACATGAACATAAAACATAAACACCTTTTACTGCATTTATGTTAAATAAATGCAGCCTTGGTGAGGATAAGAGATGTTAAAAAACATACCTATATATATATATGTGTGTGTGTGTGTATATCTGCACACTTGTTAAAAACTTTGGGTCCGTTTTATGTATTTATTTGTATAAATATATACATGAAACAAACAAATATGATCTGTACTTGTCCATTTGGTTGTTATAATCAACAACACATTTTATGAAACTTGTGTGACTGTTGAATTTTCTTTGTATTTCAGTAAATTCTTCTTCCTGTCATTCGAGTTCAAACTACTCACCATATGTGTGTGGCCACTTCCATTATAGTTGAAACGTTCTTTGAAAATACATTCAGAACGTTTCCCGGTCCTGATTTGATTCTCATCTGTGGCTTCAGAGCTGGAAATGGCTGGGGCTGTGGTGGGTTCCGATGGTCTATGGGGTTGAGCTGGAGCTGCTGGTCAGGATTGAGCTTTGCATCACCCTGAGCTTGAGAAGCTTGTTTGGGACAGCATCAAAAGATGAATTTATCTTAACCTTGAACTAGAAAGAAGGAGGTTTTCCTTCAAAACACTGTTATTTCTGCACACTCTCCTTCTCTGTCTTTTCCTCTAGATCTCTTTTCTGAGTCTTTTGCCAAGTCAGTTCATGAAACCAAGCAGCTATGAAAGACAGCAAGTGTTAATTATCTATAATTCTAGCTCTTTTTAGACTAGTTTAACTTTTCATCAATAGTTCTATTCTTCTATTCTATCAAATCAACAGCACAGTATTTTAAGCAATCCACAGTTTATGAGTATTTAGCATCAACACCACTGCCAGTAAAAGATTACAGGTGCTAACAGATTCCTCCAGGTATTCACTGGTCTGGTTTCTTTTTGTCAGTTCTTGTGTTTTTGACCCAGTTAAACCTAGCCCCAGCATTGCACCTTATCTTGCTTCTTCCTTTTCTAATAATTGCTACTGTTTATCTTCTTAGCATGTTCATTTTCACAGACATCTGACTACCCTATAGCTTGCCATAAACAAATGTTATTCTCTCAGTAAAACGAAGGAAAAGGGTACTTTACTGTCCACTCTGAATCAAAGTTGAACAGGGCTCGTTGTCTGTAAACGGTTAAGTCAGGACGAAACAATACAACACATGAATAGATGCTGCATGCATAACTGCTGATAAGGTAACTCGCATGATGTTATGGGATGAAAATGGCAATGCATGCAAAAATGAATTTGCAACAAACTATAACATAAGCTTAAAAAAATAAATAAATGTGTATTTATGCTATAATGTGTCAAAATGTTCAAGAAAATAATTGCATCAGAAATTATAGGAGCAGTATTATCTTAAGTAGACTTAATGTGATGTTTTTAGGTATAAATGTTTTTTTATATGGTGTTTTTCCTTCTTTTTAAGAACATTATTGTTTATTTATTTGCATAAATATATAGCATAAACAAATCAAAAAAGATCTAATATTGTCTTTTGGTTGTTATATCAAAGACACATTTTTGAAATTTGTCAGATTTTTTTGTATTTCATTATTTTTTTTCATTCATTCAAATTCATATTGTCATTCTGCTTATGTAGACCTAATATAATAAAATAAACTCACTGGTCTATTTGATTCTCATCTGTTTCAGAGCAGAAATCTTTTTCTTATGTCCATTCTTCTGGTGCAGTACACTTCCTGAGATATGCACATCTAATGTACCTTGAACAACAACCTTCAGACTTGTACATTTACAGTGAACGAAAGAAAAGTATTAACTTTTCAACATTCAGCCTAACCAGAAGACCTGTGGATAAACATTTCACCACGCTCCACTTGTTTGTCTTTTTCTCTTCTCTGTTTCTGAGATATTTTGAAGAATGTTTGTAACCAAACAGCTGACGGTAGCCATTGACTTCTGTAATATTTTGATTGTTTGTTTACCAACATTTTTCAAAATGGCTTCTTTCGTGTTCAACAGAAGAAAGAAACTCTCACAGAGAAAAATATATTTATTTTTGGGTGAACTATCCCTTTGAATAGTATTAAAATAGAGGAGGGAGAGATAAACAGTTCTGACTGCACTGATCTGTACAACAATATCTGACCTGATTTAATCATTATCACTGTCTGGCCATCAACATCAGCTCACTGTCAGTCCACATCAGGTTGTCACCTCAGTCAGAGTGTTAAACCATCCAGCATTGGCACCTATATTTTTCCTTCATTCCTTTGTCTAACCTATCTGTTTTTTCTTAGCTAAGATCATTTTTTTTGAAACCCTACAAAGACATAAGCAAATGAGCTTTATTTGTCATAAAACAGAGGAAATGTGTACTTTACTGTCATCTGAATCAAAGTGAACAGGCCTGGTTGCTGTAGCAGTTGGTCAGGACCTCCACATGAATAGTCTGCTTCTGCTGATGGACACTTCCATGATGTTATGGGATGAAAATGGCAATGCATGCTGAATTTGCAACACTATAACTGCTTTTTTGTATTTATCTATAATGTGTTTGTTCAGTAATTGCATCAGAAATTATAGCAGTATTTTTTTCTTTCAGACTTAGCAAAGCTTAATGTGATGTTTTTTTAGGTATTTCGTAGCTGTTGTTTGTGAAATAAAATGTGCTCTTTCCTTCCTTATTATAGTTTTATTTATTTGGCTTGGATCTAATGCAGTTGTTGTCTATTGCTGTTTTTTGTCTTTTTATCCTTATTTTTCATTATTTCAGGTTCAGATTTTTTTATCTTCTCTCATTTCCTTGTTTGTTTCTGCATTCTGTTGAGTATTGTCATTCTTGTCCTTTTTTCCTGGTATATGTCTTTGTCTTTTTTTCCTGAGTGTTTGCCAGAGCAGACACTATTTCTGTTCTATTTCAGTCCCTGTCATCTTGTAGCCTTCTTACTTTGCAGCTTGATATTATTTTGTGAGTTTCTGGTTTTTTCAACATATTCAGCTAACCTGAAGACCTGTATAAACATTTTCTTGTTCCAAACCTGTGATTTCTTTCTTCTGTTCATTTTTTAGAATGTTTTCAAACAGCTTCATTGACTTCTGTTATTTTGATTGTTTGTTTAACATTTTCTGCTTCTTTTGTTCAACTGGCTCTCCAGAGTTTGTATTTTGGGTGCTATCCCTTTGAATGTATTTGGGAGGGAGAGATAGTTCTGACTGCACTGATCTGTACAACAATATTGTACCTGATTTAATCATTATCACTGTCTGACCATCAACATCAGCTCACTGAGTCCACTGAGTTTATGCCTACATACAGTCATGGACCAAAATATTGGCACCCTTGGCAGGGTCCCATTTGAAGCTCCAGTCGTGTCTGATAACTGAATATGCTGGAGTTTTTTTTTTTGGATGAGCTAAGATCATTTTTTTTGAAACCCTACAAATACAAATTAAGCTGAGATGAGCTTTATTTGTCACATACACAATTATACAGGAGTGAAATGTGTTCTCATTTAACCATCTCACAGCCGACATTGCTGCCACAGTTATTGTGGCTTGCTCAACTCACCTCAGTCTACACTTCCCACTTTTGAACCCACAACTTGGGTTACCTCTGGTTTCAAGTCAACTTGCATCCATTACACTGCACTTAAGATTTTCACCCAGAGACAACTGCAATTCTTCAGCTGTGGTCCTTAGTAGATCTGCTGACCCAAGCCCAATTCCCGAAATATCATTTTTTTAATATTTAATATAGCTTTCTTTTGTTAAACCAAATGTCACTGCCCACAATTATCTGTGTTGTCTTTGTTTAATGATTCTTTGGTTGTCTTTTCCTAAACATTTACTTTGTCTTTGTTTGTGTCTACCATGTGTTCCTGTGGTCACGCCCCCTTGTTTATCCCTTGTCTTGTCCTCGTTTCCTTAACTGTGCTCACTTGGCCCTCGTGTTCTTTCCTCCCTTTATATTGTGCTGGTTTCCTCTTGTGTTTGCGGGTTTGTCTTGTGCCATAGAGTCAGTTACTAATTTGCTGTTCTATATTCCAGTCTTGCCCTGTCATCTTGTAGCCTTACTGCAGTTTTGCGCTTGATTTTATGTCTTCTGATTTTGTCTGGTTTTGTTCCTCAGTAATCTTGCTTGTTTTCTTATAATATTTTCTTTATTTGTTTATCAGTCTTGTTTCTAGTCTTCAACTGCTCTGATTTTATTCTTTAGTTTTTCATTAGTTTAAATTCAGATATTTCCTTTTACTTTTTGTTTTGCTCTTCATTTTCTTGTTATTTTTTACCTTTTATTACATGTTTCTTGTATTGCTGTGTAGTGTTGTATAGTTTTGCGTGCTGTCTTGCTGTGTGTTCCTCAGTCCTGCTCTACCAGACACACACACACACACACACACACACACACACACACACACACACAATACACACTTCATGCCCCTTCACTTTGATTCACTATTCTCTGTCTGGCCTTCTCCATTCTTCTGCCTGGTTTTCACCGACAACTGTTCTCAGACCCTACCTCTCTTTCTCTCCCACTGTTTGGATGGTATCAAGACTGTTCATGTGCATGAACTGTGCTTCAATAAATATTTACTCACTTTGCATTTGGGCCTTCCTGCTGACCTTGACACCAAAACTATATGCACAGGCTGCTATCTATCTATCATGCATACACATTGTCACACAAATCAGCGACACAAAAGCAAACTTTTATTAGTAAAATAGCTTGATAGACTACTGACTACAACCGTTAATTTCTCTGCAAGAGTAAAATCGCTGTTTTTGAAGTAACTAACCTCATTGCCTGTGGTAGAGAGATGCATGACGAGTCAGCATGTACCTTTCTCTCTCTCTCTCTCTCTCACACATGGCTCTAGCTCTTTTCTTAAAGCCACTTCACTAATTTGTGAAGCTCAATTATCTTTTGCTGCACATCAGAAATATATTCTCCTCCGTTTCTGCTAACTAGACTGTAGTATGTTCATCAGCCAACCATTCTATGAAACAACACAACTGAAACATGCTGCACGGGTTAAATATATCAAGTTGATTAGAATTTAGAAAATTATCAACAGCATTATCTTTAAGATGAATTAAGGCTGACATTTTTATGTGGCAATCATGGAATCACCCTGCTAAAAAAAACAATAGAAGCCCAATAGAAACAATCACAGAAATTACAATGGTTTTCATTAAAATACCATTATAAACCATTAGCTTTTTCCAGTAAAACCATTACAAAATTCCTTTTTTGTATTTTTTTATTTTCAAAAAGGATTTAACATGCAATAGAATCCATCACATACCAGTAGACACCATTATAGTTTCCATTGAAACCAATACAATTCCCATTATAACCATTAAATCCATTACATTTTCTATTGTGTTTTGGGCAGGGTTCTATTGTTTTTTTTTTCAGCAGGGCAGTCAGAAATATTTTTAACAGAAATAAAAAAAGAGACTAGAATTTAAATATTTAATAACATCTAACAAGTCTAAAATTATAAAAGAGCTTACACACACAACACACACACACACACACACACACACACACACACTCTGTTATGGTATAAAACTTTCCATACTTTTTTTATACTGTACAAACTGTTTGCTATTGCTACATATCCTAAAGTGCATTTCTATTTCCCTCAAAAAAACTCCTCTGTATGATTTATAAGCTTTTTAAATTATGACACTGAAAATGTCCTCATAAATTTCTCTTGTAATATATGTCATTTATGTCATTATACAAATTTGTGTCCTCATAAACCATAAAACATGAACACACACACACACACACACACACACACACACACACACACACCCTCACATTTCCATTTTTCATGGAGATATTCCATAGATGTAATGATTTTCAGACTGAACAACTATATTTTCAATCCCATAACCCTACCCCTCATACAAAACTTTCTTCTTTTTTAGATTCTCAAAACATTTAATTCTGTATGATTTATAAGCTGTTTGCCTCAACCAAAAAAAAAACTAATATGCAAAACACCACAATGCAGGACCACACACACACAGGCGCAGATCTATCTATCTATCTATCTATCTATCTATCTATCTATCTATCTATCTATCTATCTATCTATCTATCGAGAAGCTAACTAACTGGTCAAATAGATAAACAGACACATACTGTCAGCATCTGATCTACAGTAGAAGTAGTTAATGAACTAAATACAAATAAACCAGGTCTAACTACAAGAAGTAGAAAACAGCATGTATTGAGTGAAACCATCATTTGACATCGTTGAATGACATTCGGAGACATGGTATTTGAGTAGTAATGCTATCAGTAATGAGTCAGCATGTACCTTTCTGAACTCATTCTGACAACACTTTTTTCACCAATCATGGCATAGATTCTTATGTAACACCATGCAGCCAATCAGGGTCATCATTTGGCTGCAAAACGACAAAAGGTTTCAAAGCTCACCGGAGGACTAAACTGCCTGCACCCTCCCCTAACAAACATCCCCTCTGGGCCAGCTCCCTCCCTTCAGACGGTTTCAATAATTGTTCAGTATTCACCTGCCTCACAGTGGCCTCTTCTCTTGCCCGAGAAAGAGAGAGGGAGGAAATATTTGGATTATCTGTGTGGGCTCCTGAAGTGGCCTGAACATGAAGACTCTAATTAAAATAGTGTCCTGCTGTCTGATCATCTTTCAACTGAGTGATGGAAGGAAATTCCGGGGTAACAGAGCAGGTGGGGGTGAATTATACTTTACTTTTAAAATGCTGTCATAATTTCCTTGCCTCCATGTATTTTTTCCTTTATTTTATTCTGCAGAAGACAAAAGAATATATCTTTAGTTATTTTTTTCCAATGTAAACTAGATTCAGTGCTGTTTTGGACCACACTGAATTGCACTGCGTGGACAAAAACAACTGAAACATCCCTCAGTGCATCTTCTTCTGTGTTCTGCAGAAGAAAGCATTCAGGGTTTGGACAACATGTGGTTCTCAAGTGTGCACAGAATGTGGTTCACAATTAAGCTCAGTGGAAATATGATTGCAGAAAAAAAATCTAAATAGAAACAACAAAAACACCAGGACTAAGAAAAACATCTTAGACTGTTTGCAAATAAAAGCTGAAAAGAATCAATACTGAAAGAGAAATAAATATCTTCATTCACACACTGGCATTGCTAAACATGTAAACTGTTTCACATGAAAAAAATATGCTGAATTAGAATGTGAAGTTTATCATTAGCCTTTATTAAAATAATAAAAAAACTTTCAAATGGAAATTTGTTTTCTATTAAGTCTGAATGATGCATTCAACTTTTTTCCACGCTTGGGTTTTCTGACCTTTCATACGATGCTAACAACTAATTGCTAGCCTGGCAGAGAGATCAATTCCTGAGTCAATGTATGCATAGCCATAGATAGACAGTTAAAGAACTGCATGTCCCATTACAGTTTTCTTACAATCACTATGACAATTTTTTCAATACTTATAACAATTTTCCTGAACTCTTAACACACCTACAACAAACAACTAACAAAGCAGTTCATTTCATGCTCAAAATCACACATTTCAAACTAAACTCTAACACAAATTTTCAAATGACAATAATACCCTAACACAATACACTACATCTACCTAAACACTGCAAACACGTCTCAAAATCGAATTATTATCCCAAAACACTAACACGTGTTTTTTTTATTTTGCTGCAGAAAATCAATACAAAAATGAAATGACCCATCTCAGAGTAGCTTTCTAGAATGAACGGTTTATGGGGGGAAAGGCTTTATTTTTAACAGGACATTAGAAAAACAAGAAACAAAACAAGAATGCAAGAAAAAAAATGCAGTGTAGCTGTCATTTATTATGTGAATATACAAACAGAAAAACCCACAGAAGAATTAAAAATGTAATCTAATCTAAAACGCCTTCTGCGTTTGGCCACATATTCTCATCTACATCACACCTGATATCTTCTCTGGCAAGGCATCTTGGGAAGAATCTTTTGGTATGCCTTATCCACCCCTGCAGTGTTCAGCTGTGATGTCTTGGCATGCAGCATTCATTGCATCCTGGAGGGACATTTGGCCCTGTTTACGATGGTCAAAACCTTCCATCTCCAGGCTCATTAAAACTCCTCAATAGGGTTGAGGAAAGGGAAGTAAGGGGCAAGGAAAAGAGACATCATTCTCGAATGGGTGTCAAACCAGACTCTGACTGCACTGGGAATGGTGGAATGCCACATTGTTGCATGTGATCACATATAATTGGCAAGTGGTCTCCCACCTGTCCCCTTTCTCTGGAACCAGTCTTTGGTGCAAATCTTCTAAAATCTCACATTTATGCAGGAGTGCACTTTTCCATACAAGATCAGCCCAAAGAGCTCCTCTTTTACTGTATATCATATGGTCATGCGTAACACCTGAGTGCGTTTCCTAGATGGGAATCAGCTGTAATTTATATATTTGCATAACTTCAATCAGCTGTTTCTCATTAGCAATGGAATAAAATACAGGGGACATATTTGTGTTTCAATTCACAATATGAACAGCTGTTCACTTTGACTTTAGACTTTAAGTTAGGTTTAGAACATGATGTTATCTGTTCTGATATACAATGTGAAAGCATTTTTGGCAGTAAAACTCCATCTTTGTTGAGCTTGTGTGTAAAATAAGTTCAAGCATTTTATATTTGTGTTAACTGTGTAGTAAAATTACCAGTTTAATATGAGCTATTATTTCAGCTGAATTAGTTATTAAATATTAAATATTGCTTGGTTAAAAGTAATATTAATATTTAACAGTTATCATTGTGATAAATAAAACTGCCTGCATATCAACTTGAGCTTAGGTAGCTTTCTCTTTATGGCAAATAAGAACAAAACTTCAAATCACATTGAGACAATTCTTTATGAAATGAAAAATGGTTTATTGTAATACTGCTATTCTAACATAAATGGATTAACTGAAACAACAAAACATACATACATACAAAGACATGCTATTTTGGGTAATTTAAAATTAAGTTATTTTTAGCTATTTAAGGCTTGACTTGAGGACAGATGACAGATGCCTTATTGCTCTGTTACTGCATTCAGATGATTCTACCAGTTCAATACAATATAGATTTGTTAGAATGTACTTGCTTGTTGACAAGAAGCAGGTTGGAAGTTGTGTTTCTTCAAATCGTTGCTCTGGTTTTGTGCTCGAACCACGTGGGTTGGTTAATGCGTCTATGCTCTAAACACAGGATGTGCCTGCTGCACAAAAGCTTTCCTTTTCCGTGCGTTAGCTTTGTTCTTTGGTTGTGAGCCTTAGAGATGGGTTTAGTTGTCAGATTAAAGTTCAACACATAAATTCACGCAGCTAGCGATGTTAAAGAATGTTAGAAGGCAAAATAAACTCACACCATGTTTCAAACAATTTCAATCCGTTGTTTTCAACAGTCAACTTGCTCCTGCAGCGACTTGGAATCCATGGTTTATGCGACCGCATGTCAGGCTTGCTGGGTGGACAACAGTTCTGTGATGTCTCATCACTTTTAATAACTTTATGGATCTTTATACTGTATTTGTATTAAAATTTACTCATCAATATTTATCACATCTGAGGCTGCTTTCTTTAGAGATCAAACAGTAATAATACACACATTACAGTTTTATACCGTTTAAAGCATGATTAAAATTCATTGTCCTAAATAATTGGCACTCATCACATCATGCCTTAACAAGTCACATTAAATAAAATATTTATTTGTGATAATGGTTATACGTGTCAAAAAAGGAGTTTGTTTAGGTTAAAAAATCTTTTTGTTTTAAATTTTTCTATGCTCTAATGTAGGCTTTGTAGAAATTGTTGTTGACTTTAGTGATGGTTTGATTACTTTTGCATGGAAAATTTGGGTAATAATTGTTTTCTTTGCTTGGCATTCTCTGTGTGTGTTTTCAGGTCACATTGTGACAACTGTATGCATTTTGTGTCAAACACAAATGTAAATTTGTATAGCCACACACATGTTGTGCTAACTGTGAAGAGTTTAGGAAAATTGTTAAAGTATTGAAAAATTGTCCTAGCGATCATAAAAAAATATAAATATCTCACCTAAATATCTTTGCATAGGAACATTTTAAAACAGGGGTTCAAATAGGACAGCTTTAGCTCTAATGTTTTGACATGCAACAAGTATTTAAATTACAATGGTTTTATGAAAAAAATCTTTTGAAATGTTTATCCAACTCTCATGCTCACTGAATCAAAATGATGGGTAAACACATTTATATTGACTCTAGCTCAAACCACCAAGCTCAAAGTTCCCCCAGACCTATGGGATCTAAACATGCTCCAATCTTATTTTCATTAGTTACATTAATTCAGGACTATTGTACAGCCTAGAAAAATGAATTGTCTGTGAACTGCAGTTTATGTACGACCACACTAACAGATACTGAGTCTGCAGAGAGGATGAAGATGCCCTACGAACCTAAATCAGTCTTCAGGCTTTACACTGACAGCATAGATGATACATGCACTGTGGAGCTCTTCAAGCCTCACACTCTGGACGCTTGTGGTTTCAATAGCAGCCATCCTCTGGCTATCATCATTCATGGATGGTCGGTATGTAGAATT
Organism: Gymnocypris eckloni scoliostomus; assembly: GCA_027564155.1. NCBI lineage: Eukaryota > Metazoa > Chordata > Actinopteri > Cypriniformes > Cyprinidae > Gymnocypris > Gymnocypris eckloni. The sequence goes on along the minus strand of CM050413.1, from coordinate 25,998,323 downwards.
AATTGATTTAATAGAAAAACAGATCAATAGTTCAAATGTACAGAAGATCATGACCTTGGCATGGATTGCAAACAGCTAAGCAGAGTTATTTCTAATCTGATAAAGGAGATATGCGATCTATGCTGGAGCAAAAGCATCTGCACAAAATAAATAAAATCCTTCTTGCTGTGCTGCAGATGGACGGAATGATGGAGAACTGGATTTCTAGGTTGGCATTGGCACTAAAAAGCTCAGAAGGAAGCATCAATGTAGTGATTGCAGATTGGATGACTCTGGCACATCATCACTACCCTATAGCTGCTCAGAACACACGCATTGTGGGAAAGGACATTGCCCACCTGCTGAGGTGGCTAGAGGTGAGGGTTGGTTTGGGAATACAAATCTCTTTACAGTTATGGATGCAGAATGTATTTCCCAATGGAATAAGGCTACTGTAACAAATGACAGGTCAGAGGCGAGAGTAGATCCACTAGCAGCTTTATTAGTACAAGGTCAAACAGGCAAATATCAAGCAGATATCACTGAAAAGGCATTCAAATCAGAAGAGCAATGTCAGGGACAGACAGAGAGGATTACCATAAAACAGGCATAGAGGCAGGCAGCAAGCATCAAGAGATCAACAGTCATAAGAAAGACAAATTAAAAGCTATGTTAGCCAAAACAGGACTTCAATTGCATGTGAGTCTGTAAATGTTTAATGAATGAGGTGCATGAGGTGAGACAATCAAGACTAATTAGTGAATGGTGACAGCTGTGTGATTTTAATGGTCAATGTGTGTGTAAGTGCATGATGGGAGATATAGTCCATGGGTGATGTGCAGTTGTAGTGAGTGGCAACCAGATTCATGACAGCTACCATCCTTACATCCTACATGGAACTGACTCTGTATAATGTTAATAGATAGTAGATATTTAGTAAATTTCCTACCATAAATATATCAAAACCTATTTTTTTATATGAATATGCATTGCTAAGGACTTAATTTGGACAACTTTAAATTGATTTTATCAATATTTAGATTTTTTTTGCACCCTCAAATTCAAAATTTTCGAATAGTTGAATCTCAGTCAAATATTGTCCTATTCTAACAAACCACACATCAATGGAAAGCGTATTTATTGAGATTAGATATAAATATCAATTAAAAAAAAAGACTCTTATGACTGGTTTTGTGGTCCAGGGTCACGTATGCTGACTTGATGATTTATTATTATTATCAGTGCTGTCGGAGCTAATAGCCTCATGTGCAGCGCTCTGACATGTAGTGTCTTTTTTAACATTATAAATGCCTGTACTGTCATGTTTGATCAATTTAAAGCATACTTGCTGAATAAAAGTATTAATTTCTTAAAAAATAAAATACTTAAAAACACTTGGTTCATGGCATTAATCTGTGAGTGTCCCTAACAGGATTTCAAACAATTCTCTTTGGGAAAAGTGCATTTGATTGGCTACAGCCTTGGAGCTCATGTATCTGGGTTTGCTGGGAGTAACCTAGCTGTGTCTGGAAAAACCTTGGGAAGAATTACCGGTGAGACAGTCTCGCCAGCATTGTACATATCTCACTAAACAATGCAAGATCTTAATTCGAAGCAAATACTTGAAACATGACAAAACCCTACATTTATCCCTGCTTGATGCTAAATATTTACTATATATTAAATGTACTTTGTTTTGTTTGCGTAGGTTTGGATCCTGCGGGTCCATTGTTTGAGGGAATGTCTCATACTGAAAGACTCTCACCTGAGGATGCTAGGTTTGTGGATGCCATCCACACATTTACCCAAGAGCGCATGGGGCTCAGTGTGGGCATCAAACAGCCTGTTGCCCACATTGACTTCTATCCCAATGGAGGATCATTTCAACCAGGGTGCCAGCTGCACGTGCAAAACCTTTATGCACATTTAGCCCAGTACGGGATTATGGGTGAGTTGCTTGGATTGATAGAGAACAAACAGAGAGAATGAGACAGATGAGGATGAGATACATTCAAAACATCCCATTCATGACACAGTGAGAACGGCTAACTAATAACGACAGCTTCCCAGATGAAAGGCATAGACACATAAAAGCAGCTGTCATCCTGACAATTTAATTATTTCAAATCCCTGTTCTGTTCTGCTCTCCTACTGAGATATGCCTTCAGGCAATTAAAAATCCCTACGGGAAAAATCGAAGCAAAAAGACAGACCCCAAATCCTTATTTTTGAACAGCTCCACACGGATGAGTCCATGACTCTGACAGGCTCACTGCAAGGGTGGGACAACTGTACCTGTACAAATGAATAGGATAAATATCTTTCTTTCTTTCAAAAGTTTGAGATCAGTATGATTTTGACAATGTTTTTTGTTTTGTTTTATATAATACTCTTATGTTAATAGCTGCATTTGATCAAAATACTGTAAAACAGTAAATAATTACTAAATTACTATCATTTTAAATAACTATTTTCTATTTCAATATTTAAAAATGTAATTTATTCAAGTGATGCAAAGCTGAATTGTCAGCAGCCATTACTTCAGTCACACGATCCTTCAGAAATCATTTTTAATGTTCTGAAGTGGTGCTAAATAAACATTTATTCTTGTTATTAATGGCTTATTATTATTAATAAAAAGGTTGTGCTGTTTAATAATTTTGTGGAAATCATGATGCATCAGTTGTTTTTAAGTTAAGAAATAGACCTCTTGTAACATTATAAATGTGTCTTCATTGTCACTTTTGATGAATTTCATGTTTCTTTGCTGAAAAAAAGTATTATTATTATTGTTTTTTTATCTAATCAACCAAAAATATTTGAACAATAGTGTGTACATGGCATCACAATTTAGCTGAGCATCAGCGTCACTGCTAACTCGCCACAACACACCACAGTAAATCTAGACAGACAAGTGGGATTAAGCTAAACAAGTGAATCTGGGATTAAGCTAAACAAGTGAATCTGTGATTATTTGCTGTTTATTATCTTATGTTGTGTCCATCTAACTTCAGGTTTTGAGCAGACAGTGAAGTGTGCCCATGAGCGTGCTGTGCATCTCTTCATTGACTCTCTATTGAACAAAGACAAGCAGATTATGGCCTACAAGTGCAGCGACAACACGGCTTTCGATAAAGGCTACTGTCTGGACTGCCGAAAGAACCGCTGTAACACTCTGGGTTATGACATCAAGAAAGTCCGCACTGGCACTAGCAAGAGACTGTTTCTCAAAACCCGTTCACACATGCCCTATAAATGTGAGGAACAGCTCTAACAAGCTAAAAAAAGTGTTAAGAATACAATTTTTGCACAATTAATATTTGGGATTATTTGTAGTTAATTGTTTTGGAAAAATATAAACCGTTCTGATCTGTTTTTCGTCTCCATTAGTGTTCCACTATCAATTCAGGATCCAGTTCATCAACCTAACCGATAAGACCGAGCCCACCCTCACAGTCTCTCTAACCGGGACACTGGGAGAAAGTGAAAATGTACCCATAACACTGTAAGTACACATTCACATTGATATCTGCAGCTGAATCTTACGGGAACGTGATCTTAGTAAAGTGGTATTGAGCATTACCTTAATGAGCTTTGTAATGACTCATCATCATCATATGGATACATTTGAGCTTTCCCCCATTTAAAAAGCTTTTTGTGGTTAACCATCATCTGCTATAACCAGAATAAAGCCTATGTAACATAGCATCTGTTTGGTAGTGCACAAGAACATACGTTCAAATAAATGTACAAGTACAATTCATAACTATGGTTGGTCCATAATTAAAAGCTTAAATTAGTGTGACAGTAGCAGAAGCTCTTGAAGCGAAAGATCCCCAAATGAAAGACTGCTTGATAACATTCAAGATGAAGAACATCAATGTTTTATGTACTGAGCTCTAAAAGCTCAAAGTAACAAGCTCCGCTTCAAAGGGAAACCACTCAATTTAGTTATCATAGCACACAGAGAGCGCTCATCAGAATAACTCATTTCGCATGCATGATGAAATACACGTGTGCCGGGAACATGAAACAGAGAGCAGAAAACTGCAGGGAAGTACAGTATGCAATGGACTAAAATAGCATCTCGAACAAAAGCATGCGCACACAATTACTCTCATGCATTTTCACCAAATTGTTGTTGTTTATTATAACTGAATTAAGTAAACCTGAACAATTACTTTACTTAACTGCTCTTTCTCAGAGATGAGGAGATTTCAGGTAACAAGACTTTTACGTTCCTCATCACTCTGGATACTGACATCGGTGACCTGATGATTGTGCGCTTCACCTGGGAGGGAAGCCCAGTGTGGACAAACATGTGGAGCACGGTTAAGACCATGATACCTTGGGCCAAAAGCAGCAGAGAACCACAGCTCACAGTGGGGAAGATCACAGTGAAAGCTGGAGAGACCCAGAGGAAGTAAGTGTTAGAGGTTTGCCATCACAGATGACGGATCTATGTCAATTCATAATCTTTAATCAATTGAATGCTCACATGGGAATAAAAGATGCTGACTAAAGATTAAGAGCATGGATTCAGCATATAATGATCTAAATGATATGTAGTGCCTCGGCATAACAGCTTTTTAAAAATTCAAAAGATGAATAGATAAAAAATAAGAGGAAAAAGTAATTAAATATACCAGAAACAGGCATGATAATGTGTATGCAGACAAGAGACTCTAAACTACTGTTTTTTTAAAGCAGACACAAAAAGCTTCTAAAATTGTCATGCTTCCATTTCATGTGCAATTATTCTAGCGCCCTCTAGTGGGTATTTCTGGACATGACGTTGTTTGGATAGGCTTTTTGAAATAAAGTAAAATAAACACTTTTTTTTTCTCGTCAGAACTACGTTTTGTCCAGAGACAGATGAGGGCATGTATATCGAGCCGTCGCAGGAGAAAGTGTTCGTGCGCTGTGAAAAGAAGCCGCAGCAGAAGCGGAGGAGGATGATGATGATGATGAAGCACTGAACCAAACTCACCTCACACATGAGATCGTGTTTCCACAGCCTTTGGGACTTAAAGGACTGGGGGACCGGATTTCCTGTAGTTATTATGCTTAATGTTTCTACCCTTAATATTTGTATGAGAAATTAAAGAACGACCAAGTAAGGATTTTGTTACTAAACATGGTTTTCGTATATCAGATATTTTTACATTTCGCTGCATGCCAAAATCCCTCGTTCCAGAATCCCGCCCTCAAATGTCAGCAAATGGAGAGCATTGTGATTGGCTAAAAGGCACGGGCCAGAAAAACCCCGGATCAATCAAGAGAGTGTGTTTATATACTCGCTGCATCTCAAATCTGACTCCAAAGGGCACTTAAGAGTGAGAAAAATCGTCGATACCATACGAGGGTCGTACCAAACCGAAGTGCTCAAAACTGGCCACTTAAAAGTGTCCTTTGGAAGGAAAGCGTTCGAAGGATAGCCAACGGACACTTAACTCCCAATTCCTTGCGCAGGTTTAATTGTGTGAAAATGGCACCTTCTTAATTGGCTCGGAAGCGTTTTTGGCCCCCTATACCCGTCCTCCATTTGAAACCAGTGATGTGTCAGAAGAGAAATCGTGTAACCATGGCCTAGCACTTACACAGAACAATGTTTAGAGCTGCCATCTTTTCCTTTTTATTTCTGAAATAGAGTATGACTCTTGTTAGGCTCCCAAAACTGAATAAATATTGTCCCATTACAGATAATTTATAATAAAAAAATGTATGAGCTCAGCTCAACCTCCAAGCAAATATCTGTGCATTTGATAAAAAGTAGCCTGTAATAAATGTGTATGTATGTGGCGTGTTCAATGTGTTTTAATTGTCTGAATAAATGTCTCATGAAATCCCCTCATAACACATAGGAATAAAAACAGGGAGGTAACAGATACATAATGCATCTTTATTTGCCCTTAGTGAGATGACACATGAACACAGTGCAGCGGTTTATTCATTTGGGTTCAAATCCTGACCTATCATGGGGGGGGAAGATGTGTGACCGGGCCATTTTCAAGTCATATTTCTATGACACTGCAATATAGATGCTTTCTTTTAATTAGCACACATCCTGAAATATATTTAGCCATATTAGTTTTTAAACTAAATTTAATTTTTGCTCATTTTGATGACAACTTCGAGCCAGTCCATCCCTGGATAAAGTAAAAATTAAACAGGATACATCACATTCCTCTTTAAAATTGCAACTGAACTTGGCAACAAATGATTATGAATTCGACAGATTTGACATAACTACACACGTCGTGTAACAAGAGGGTGAGAGGGTGGCAACATTTTCAGTTTATGAGAAGATTATTTGTGTTGATTATTTGCATGCGGATCAATTCAACTTAAATATAACATGAATGGAGGATTTCTAACATTGACATATACCATGATGGCTTGAGCGGTGCTCTTGAAATAATGTTACTATATGCAATAAATACGAAAAACCATGCATTAGTGTAAATTTGCAGAGCATACAGGCAATTACTACAATTTACGTCAACACACATACATATTTTACAAGACTGTGAAAGGAGCTTTTGATCAAGGCTATTTTATTAATGCATTTCAAGTACTTCAAAAAATTACATGTCGTTGCACAATATTTTTGCAAAGTATTTAGTAAAAATTTTCAAAAGTGAGTGCAAAAGAGAAACGGAAAAAAACGACAAATAAAGCAACAAAAAAAGAACGAAAAAGAAAGTTACCGAATAAAACAGCGGACATTAGAATCAAACAGTAGTATTAGACATTTTCTCCATCTTGTTTTTCATATTCTATCCACATGCTTACATATCAGTGCACATTATTTATAAACTTAAAGCAAGATGAGCAAAACATATTTTTTTTAATTAAATCCCCTTACAAATTCAACCAAACCCATTTCCCACAGAGCAACTCAGAAAATATTAATTTGAAGCCAAATGCAGTCAGAACAGTAAAGTCAAGCTCACTAAAAACCCATTTCCCATTAACCTGTGCAGAGACATACACACAAGAGGTGATGGTTTAGATCTAAGGGAGGACTTAGTCAGCAATACTCATCTTCTAAAAAAAAATCACCCATGCTTTAAATGCACATCCTTAAAGGATGCAAGGTTGTTTGAGAAGACAGATTTTAGAAACCGCGGACTCTCAGTCACAGAACCAGGATCCCACTCAACAAACTTAAACAGATGACAAAATATTCCTGGTTTGAAATACAAAAAGCAAAACTTTATAAAAAGGATATTTGTGATGCATGAATTATTTGAAACCCTTTGCCTTTATTGAGACACACAGAAGACAATCAAAACACATTTAGAGAGAATGGAAGGATTTCTTCTTAAAAAGGATGTTGGACTGCAGTGATAGTAAAATTACCATGGGCTGGTTCAGTTACAATATATAGCAACACAAGGCATATATGTATTGGTTATATAGGCTGCTAGTCTGGATCTTTTGTTTTTTAGCTATTAAAAGAGGTAATGACTGAAATCTCTTAAGAAAAGTTGCTTTGTATAAATATTGATTGGTGTGTAAAAACACTCTAAAGGATCTACGGATTGCTTTTATCATCGCTCTCTCTCTCTCTCTCTCTATTTCCCATCCTTTCACGAATGCACACCACAGAGATTTACTCATTTGTGTAACTATCCACACGTTCCTGTTTCCAACTTCTTATTGCAAAATAAAAAACAAATGTATTTAAAAACCAAATCTTTCTTGATGATGTGTTATCTTCTCAAGTCTGTCTTCTGCGGGACCAGTGTAACTGGCTGAACAAAGTAACAGTGACTCTCAGCGGATCAGGAGTATCATCCTTCTCATTAAAATCCTCACCCACATGGAATGAAGAACTGCAGCTATTTAGTGGTTATCAGCTGGGGAAAAAACAAGTGCACAAATGTGGCTTTCAGCAAAGTGAATCTGGTAAACTCTCTGTGCTGCTATTTTCTATTATATCCTGAGTGTCAGTTAAACATCCTTAATTATCATTCTCCAACAGAAAAACAAAAAATGACATGACCGAAAAAGATCCAATGCATTTTGAGATCTCTGTACAATTGCACGCAGGAGACAATGAGAAAGCTTCAGAAATAAAAGCTTTTTAATCCTTTTGCTTGCATTTTAAAAACATCTTAATTACATATTGGAAAATTAGTCTCTTTAAAGAGTTCTCTCAGCCATTGTTGATTGGCAGAAATATCTATGTGACATCCCATCATGCTCATCTCCACAGGAGGGTGGCAATCCCAAAAAAAAGGCAAAAAAAAACTTTAGTGGAAAGAAAAATGGATTAATCACTTGAGAAAGATTATAAAAAGCAGAAAAAACTGAACAAAAATGATTAATTCTATCTTCTTCCTCATGACTAGTTTTTGAATTTTTCTCTGAGCTATGCAACGAAAGCTTAGCTGGCTCCCAGAGCAGTGGTTTCTTACTCTTTAAAACGCTTGTTTTCTTAAGTATAGTCCTTTGAAGTCCTTTTATTTGCTAGTTTCTCAGTTTGTAGATGGGGCTGATTGATTGATTCAGCTAACTCTTTGGAGTGAAGTGTTTCCCACTGTAGGCACTAGGAAGAACCAAGGCAATGAGGAGGCTGTCTCAGCGTCGCATCTGGCCCATATGATAGTTCTCTCTCTGCTGGCGAGGGTGCTTCGGCTGGGTCTGTGCAGCGGGATTTCTTCTTCTCGTCAGTGTGCCTAAACAATAAGAGCAGGGTTAAACTAGGTTTTTGGAGGTAAGGCAATTCTTCAAAATCAGCGACGTGGCCTCGTGAATATCACCTCTACCAGAGTAGACCACTTTAATAGTCATTAAATGTGTTTTTCGGACTGGGGTAAAGTGAAAATCTGCTAAAATATAAAATATTCTGCACTTTAAATAGTTTTTGACTACAGAAAAAAGTTGGATGTTTGAGTGACTGTTTTAAGGTTGTACTCTGGTTTAAGCCTAAAGTATATTAAAGTATACCGTTTTTACATGTTTGCAAGTGTATGCAGACAGTGGACACTGCGTAAATGTCAACAGCATAGTTCACGCCTTGTCTAAAAGGTGGCAACTGCCCGTTGTTTCACATTCACATAGCCTATTGTTTTGCATTGACAAGCACTTATGTGAGGGGTTCAAGCAGGGTATTGAGTTCGATACTTTTTAGGCATCGACAGAATTGCCCGATACCATCGAGCATCGAAAAAGGTCTTGCTGTTCGGTACCACATTTTGATCCTTAATGGGTTAATCCCATCAATATCAGGGAGCCAATAAGCATGCAGCATATTTGATGTGCTTAACAATTGCTGGTGATTACGTGTTGTGTAACCATTTATGCAAACTGTAGCATTATGCTACATAAGACAATTTATAAGATTTATACTACACTTATACTCAAAACTCACAATCAACTGTTTGTAAATGCAATCTAATACGTTTTGCCCATATAATATTGCTGAAATTTAATTTTTGTCTTTTACATCATCGCTAATCACTACATCTGCTTAGCATTTCTCATGTAAGCACCCTGTATTATGTAAAATAGGCAGAATCTCATGAAAATCACAATCAAATCATATAATTTCATAATTGTGCATTTTTTATTTCATGTGTCATCCTTAGAAATGTTTTATGGGTTTCTTATGTACAGAAGTGAATGCGGAAATGTAAAGGGCATTCGTCATAGCATTAGGGTTAGTTTTAACCTTTAACCTTTATACAAAAAAAGTATAGTTCAGGAACTACTTCAAAGTAAAGGTATCGGTATTGAGTAACGAAAAGTAACGATACACAAGACATACCCACACCTCCAGCTTGAGATTTTTAATGCTCAATGTCTGGAGAAAAGCACAGTTACTGGACAAGGATTAAACTTTCCAGAATACGTGTTGAGCACCAGCGTCCGTGGATTCTATGAAATCGAGTATACTTTGAAAGAATATACATATGCTGTATGCATACACTAAACATTTCTATCAAAACTGAAGTGAACATTCTGAACAACTGAACATTCCTCAACAGAGTGTTTGAGCGGACATCATCAAATCTAGCTTGTTTTTCTTGGAAAAGAAAGACTGAATTTTAAATGCATGTATCTGCTAGTGAATTATGTAACAATTATATGCAATGATAGTATACAGATATTTGTTTGTGGTCAACTGGGATATATTCCTGGCCATGGTTTGGTAGGGAAGTCTGAGCCACTTATGACCAGGTGGTGGTTTATACAGGGATCGTTTGGGGTGCATTACCTGGCAGAGGTTTGGGTGGGGGTAATTTAGGGTTGCTGCTAGGTGTGTGCACACTGCAGATCTTGATGAACCCAGCCATTAGCATGATGAGAGCAATGCCCATTAGAAGAACTGCCCACCAATGCCCCTGAAACACAAATATTAAAAAGAGATGAGCACGGCAAGTGAGAAATAACATATCACTTCTCATGGTAATTTATAGCGATTAATGCAGGGAATAAGTATTTATGGATTACATAAATGAGACACTTGCCACTATCCACTCTGCAATGCTCGAGTAAAGCTCAGGGTTAAAAATGGCCTTCTTAAGCCTTGCCAGAGGGCCATCAGCATCCACCAGCCTACACTTCATGAAGACATCACAGTAACCTTTGAAGTCATTACAAGGAGAGCCAGGCTGTAACGTGGTGGCCTGTTTGTTAAAGTACTTAGCCCATTTGTCTGAGCTAGTGCTGCTGCAAGTGTTGGGCAGACCTACAAAGACAAAAAGATGAATGGGATTAGTACCATTTTTAAGAATACAGTTTATAATTGGTGTCAAATGCATATTTAAAATGTATAGTAAATAATATGTATTTCTTTGCAATTACTTGACACATTTGATGATAATTAAAAAGGCTACATGTTAAGTGCTGGAGATTTGTAGGGGTCTAGACTGCATGCTTGAGAATCTGACAGTGTTACTCACCCTTATCCATACAGCATACATGACACAGCTCGGTCTCATCTTTCCCCTCCTCGGTGGCACAAGTGCAAACCTCTAGACTATACTTCTGACAGATAGAGCCAGAGCAAACCTGAAAGAGAAAGAAATGACATTCTCAGACAAAATGTCCTCAAAACAAAGACAACTATTACTCGCATATGCACATATACAGTGAGAAATATTCAATGGTTGGAAGTGTTCATGAGTATGCATTTGGGCCAACATGAAAATATTATTTTTTGCCAACGTGAAAATAAATAGGTACAATTGTATTACAGTTATTAAATGCAGAATCAGTTTATACTTTGACATTCAATTCTTGACATTGAGATTTATAGCATTATCAATTCCAAGGGACAGAAACATTCTATAGGTGCTGAACAGAATGGAGCACACAGCTCATGATGCAGCACATACCCCATTAAGGCAGACTTGGGTATTTGTGTGGCAGGATGTAAAGTTTTCTTTAGGTGTTGAGGTGGGGCACTGGGCAATGTTCCCATTGCATATGCCCTGAAGAGCACACTCAGACTCGTCCCTGCATTTCACATTGCTGATTTTAAAGGTGCACTCTGGTGTGCAGCATGGACCCTGACTGGGACTGCAAGAGAAAATTACAAGAAAAAAATGAATGCTTTATTGCACTTAATGATATAGGCGTTAACATATTAACAAATTACAAGATACAGATTAAACAGACTGTTAAAGTACTTCTTGAGCACCTGCATTTAGCGCTTGGCTTCAGTTTACACTTCAGTTCCTCTGGCTCATTGGCATTATAGCAACACTGGTCCTTGCATTGATCGCTATAGCCACAGTCACACTCTTCATTAGCCTCAACCAAACCATTACCACAAATGGGTTGTCCAGATTCTGGAAAAGAATGAGAGTGTGAGAGACAGAGAAAGGGAGATGGGAAAAAAAGAAGTCTGCCACCTGATCAGGGCTGGTGGAATCAGTTTTCTGAGACTTTAATGAAACATTTCTACAGATCTGCAGCATGAGCTCATTACAAAGACAATCCTCCCAGAGCAGTCTGAGGTTAGGTGCCTCACTCGAGGCCACCGCGTGATAGCACATGGCTCGCTCCAGCTGAGAGCCTTAAACACTACTCCACACAATCATGTGACATACAAAAATCAGTAAAAATAGGGCACGATATATTGTATTAAAATGAAAGAATTTTCAGAGGAGTTTAACCTGTAATTTTGCACTTCATTGTATTATGTTTTAGAAACTGTCCATAAAATGACTACATGATATCCTGGCAGAAAATGACCAGTACATTTTCTTTACAGTTAATTCTCGTAGGAGGTTAAAATCTCACCAACAAAGCAGAGGGATCTCTTCTTTTCCAGCACTTGGCTGATGTTGCGAATGCTGCAGATGGAGAACTTGTTGTTGTTGAACTTGTCTCCTGATGTGGCTCTGGCATACATGATGTAGTTGCCTCTTTCTTTCTGGTCCTGAGTCTTAGACTCTCCCGGAGTACAATCACTTCCTGAGTCATGCTGGAAGACAGAGAAAGAAAACCGCTGTAATCAGTAACAAGCATGCAGACACACTTGAAATATTCACTATCCCGGCAGCTATTGCCCTGCAGCGTTTGCCTGAAGCTACGTAAGAAGGGTTGGAAACCTGGCTAGTACCAGAATGAACAAGAACATCTAAGGTTGCTTTTGAAAGTGTTACTAAGGCCAGAAGGGGGTGCTCTCTCTGCAATCTATGCAGGTAATGCACATTTTGCACCGTTACGTGATGGGGACTGGACACTAAAAAAAGATGTTAAAATAAGGTCCTCTGTGTCTCTGTATCATTAAAAATGTCAGGATGCTTCTGGAAAGGAGTAGGAATGTCCCTCTGCTCAGTCAATTTGGCATTCTAATATTCATCATGTACACAAATTGGTGTCCTAATGCTCCTGAAAACCCCTGTAGATAAGAATAAAGCTGGTTTATTGGTCTTAAGCTGATTTAAGGAGTCTGGCCAAACTGATGTTCAGCTGGTCTTCTAGCTGACCACCTGAACAGACCATACTAAGAGATTAAACTAAATATCAATTAATTAATAATCATTATTCTAAAAATACTCGCTTTGCACCTGAACTATACATATTTGGCAGAAACTAGATGTCAATTGACCTGCAACTACAACATAAAACTAGTCTGAAAATACCCACCACTATTTTTCAGTGGATCATGGGCCAATTCTTAGCAACTGCTTTTAAACTGAAACTATTTACAGTGGATTGAGAAAATGCAAGGTCAGGTTACTACAAAAGACTGGCTAGATAAATCTGACAATTTAACCTGTTAACTGTCAGATTTTTATGTAGGCTGCAAATGTAATGTCGAAATTCAAATGTTATAATTCAGCTTTTGAATATGATCCTCATTCTGGTCTTGTTTTAAAGAGGAGCTGAAGTTTCTGACAGGTGTCTGTATTTTAAAAAAATAGTTAACAAAAAGTTATACTGTTTAAGTTTATTGTAATAGCAATAATAAATAAACTTTAATATTTTATTAAAATAACATATAAATAAAAATTTGTTCATAAAAATTATATGAAATAAAAATATAGGTCTAAAGTTGTGTTCCAAATTTGAGACTGATATCATAAAATTTGATTTTGTGAGCTGTTATACCAAAAAAGGCCACTAGGTGACATTCATAAATTGATGATTCTAAAAATATTTATTAAATTTGTTTGGATTATTAACATAAAAACTGAAGTTTAAGTGAATTGTAAGTGTGTTTTTAACTCCTGGTATTTTTGCTACCTTTCTTATCACAAACTAATGAATTTTGTCACTACATAATATTTCCTCCAAAACAGTGGTCAAATTTGAAAAGTACACACTTAGAGCTCCAGCATATAGTTTGTCAATATTAGATCAGTTTAAGTATAGGATATAATTGTTTTAAACATGCAATGGCAAATCACCGTGGGCCAGTGACAATTAACAGGTTAAAGGTCTCAAAGGCAGTACAGTAATGTGTGCTTTATTCTTAGAGCTTTAGAGAGTAAAATTAATTTGTTCATAAAGGATCCAGCTGAGAGGTGTTGTCTATTGCTAGTCTGTCAAGGATGCTGCACATGAATCGAGAAGCACTCACCGGAGAGCCGAAGTTATGTCCGACCTCATGAGCGAAGGTGATGTGAGAGACTTTAGGGGGAACGTGTGAAGCATAGTTTTGCACTGTGATGATGCCAGTGTTCAGAGACTTCCTCTTCCCATCAGAGTACTGCTTATTCTTCTCACAGATTCCACCAGAGCTGCCTGAAACCAGAGAAGCATAAAAAATACTAAATGACAAAATCTCTATGTGATGTATCATTATCCTCATCATCCTTAAACGGTGAAATCAAGTAATTAAAAGAGCCATTACAATAAAAACTATTTTGTATACATTATTTTTGCTCTACTCAAACATTTCTACAAGCATTCCTCGGATGTTCAAGTGAATGTAATTAGTGTTAATTATTATTTTCCTTTACTTCTAGTTCAAAATGTATTTGCAGACCCAACTATAATTCTCCAAATAGTATAAATACTTTGGCCCTTTCAACCGGCTGTTTGTTTGTCCCAACCATGCTGACACAGCAACACAGGCTTTACCCATGATTTGGGGTTGAATCAAGATCATCTCTTTGCCCAACCAATGGAAGATTGGGATGGGGGAATGTGTGCAAAATACTGTTTGGTGACACTGGTGTTTAAACGTGCTTAATCAGTCAACACTGAGAAGTGTAGAAATGCAGTGATCTCACTGTAGCTGTGACTCAGACGGCCACAAAAGAAGCAAATATCACTGAATAAAAACAACCGGTGTAGTGTACACAGACAGAGGGCAAAGTTTATGCCATCAGAACAATAGTACCTGTAAAATTGTTGTGTGATTACACTTCCACAAACCTTCTGCACAAATTAGACTTAAGACAAATAATTAAGTGTACTGGCAAAATAACAAAACTTTAGTTTTACAACTCACAAGCAAGGTGGACTACACATCTCTAAGAATCTTTATAAAAACTGTTTAGAGTTTGAAATTACATTATTTTTATTTCTGTTTTGAATGTCCACACTGTAGGGAAAAAGCTTGTAATTCAGACATTCAAATCATTATTACATCAGCACTATGAGCACAATTTATCAGGATCAAATTGTAAGCATGTTTGAATGAATTTTGCCTAATGATACAAAGACAGCTGCATACAAACACAAACATGTAGGCTGATTAGTTTGTTCACTCAGCTCAGTGGTTCATAAAGACAGCAATTGCTGCTGTCCTCACTGACTAGCCGGAGCGGGACAAAAGCAGCAGACTTTAACGATGCTAATTTACCTTTATTGATTGACAGGCTGTTTGTGAGAGTGTGTTTCTCCCTGAAGAACAGTGTTTAAGTCTCAGGACTGGTTTATAATGAATGTAGTAATGTTTCAGAAAGCTCTTTATTTTGAGAGCAAAGAGAAAGACTCCATAAAAGACTAAATTCTTACTTTTCATTGAAATAAAGACATTATTTACAGATTTCTTAAGTGACATTCAAAAGTCATTATGTAGATATGAGCTTGTTTTATGCTCAAACATAGTCATAACTAAAACTGAAATATGCATAAGCATCCAGTTCCATCTAGTGCAAAATCACATTTGCCATAATGAGGACTAAACTGCTTTACAATAGGTTAAGCATCTTAATAAGACTTCAAGACACTGCATAAATTAAACGAGACAACATAATTGCTCATAAACACGAGTTATCGAATACAAATCAATACAAAAACTTTATTTTAAATAAATTAAGCAGAACTGCTTATGCAACAAGCTGTGTATCTGTGTATTAGCGAATGCATGTGCAGCAGGCAGAAAAGTGATCTCACATTCAGTGATCTCAGAGGTGAAAGAGATGCACACCTCCCTAGCAACATGAATACATTAATAGAAACAAACATGCATATAAGTGATGAAAAGACCTTGCTGTGTGCATGTTTGTGTTAAAGAAAAGCAAATATGTGAAAACACTAAAAGCGGAGCTGAAAGGCAAGTTGTACTCCGCTTTACAGTCCTATTCTGTATGCAAACCTTGCATGCAATGGTGTCCTTGTCTAACTTATCTGTACCTTGAGACTAACACAGTTTATATAACTACTAAAAAAGTAAAAAAGACAGCTCACAGAAAATGCAGAACAAAATAGAATCAATGCTATTTAAAGACATCTATCTAAATAAGGACATTTCTTAGACTTATGTTCATAAGAAGTTAAATATAATGAATACAGATTAATAATTAATTACTTTTAAACAAATGTATTATTACTATTAATAATAATACTTTATTTATTTGGATTTCCACATGCAGTTTCACATCTGATTCCCATGTCTTCTTCTCTACCTCGCCTCTTGACAGTTAGGTCACTAGCACACACTGAAAACCTCTCAGGAGATAAAACTGGGGAGACTTTGTATGTGCATCTCTGATCGTACCTGAAGGAGCCCCGACCCAGGCCAGACCCAGGACTCCATCGTCAAAGTCTCTATCTGTGAAGACGTAGGCTAGGCAGTAGTCATCGTGATTCTGCTCGGAGTTGAGTTCTAGAAATTTCTCCACACCGATGTTGGGAAATCTGAAAGGGTTAGTACGATCCTTCTCATCCTCAGTAGAGTTGATCTGAAACCAAGACGCAAACAAACTTCAGTTTAGTACAAATGATAGTCTGCAGTGTTTAGTCTACATGAGATACAGGATAGATCGAACATCTTGTTTCTACATTCACTGACTTTTTACACCATCTCATGTAAGAGTGCCGTGTTAAAACTTACAACAACTTTGTCTGTGTGCACAAAACATTTTTGTACAAAACCTCTTTTAAAACACATTCTGTGTGAACATAAGCAGCCAAAAAAACTAACTATTGTAAAGCAGTAGTCTGGGACTAAAAAGTGAACTGTACAAGTCTTCAAAAGTGCTGCAGTGCATGGACTGACATGCTTTTATTGACATCTGGTCAATACTGGGCAACATCTGTAACCCCTCTGTAAACCGTAACAACACGAGCCAGTCAGTCGAGATGGACTTGTATTCTAGCCAGCAGATCATTGTAGATAAGAAGAATATCCTGTTTACATTCCAGACATTTTTACATTAGCAAAATAGGTAATTAAAAAATGTACTTAATCCATATTTCACTTCCAACAGGGTTTACACAACATACAAATAAATAATAAGTAGACTGAAGAAAGAGAGAAACACACTCACCTTAATTCTCTTCACCATGAAGCGGATATTGCGGATGCCCTGAAAATCTGCGGTTTGATAGATGGAGTCAATGGCCTTCACATGACTGGAAATCTGCCCAACCCAAAAGAACAACTCTATAAACGTACAATGTAAAAAGCAGCAGGCACTATATACCACTAAGTCACCTGTGCTTTAGGTGTACCTGTGCGATCACAGCTTCCCTGGTGTTGTAGTATTTGAAAAAGAGGTGATCCGTCTGGATGAAGAGCTGACAGGTATTTCTCTCTTCCAGTGCACGACGTTTCCTCAGGATCACCGGCCCATCAGCCATCTCTTCGTCAATGACGTGGTACTTCTGCTGCTGAGAATACAAGAATAATTTAGAATTATTTATAATAAAATAATGCATTTCTCATCATTTATAATCTAAATCTAATTTATATCAGATGAGGTACAGATGTGTTCATGCAAGGTTTCAAATTGAAATCTGAACTTCAGAATCATGGCAAACAGGACATGTTCCAGATCTCTCTGTGTGGTGGGGTTTCCATGTTTGCATTGTGAAATCAGAATCACGGTGCTAGTTGGTGATATCGGGGGAGTTGGCGCTGACCTGGGTGGGCTCTTCCACTGCAGATGCCTGGTATTTCTTCATTCGCCCAAAAACAGTGTGATCTGCACAGCCGCCTTCTTTTCCGTATTTATGAGGATAATCTGGGTAAAAAAAAAAATCAAGAGTTTCTTGAAAACTAAAGTAACAATTAAAAAGTATACTGTTAACATGTGAAGTCTCTAATTAGGCAACCTGCTGCATTTTTGCCCTTTATGCCCTTTTATTGACATGTTCTATTTATTTTAAACTTCAGTATTTCACATTTGAATAAGATACATAACTGAAAAGCTTTAGAGTCAGAACTAGACATTTATCCTGAGGGAAGCCTCTCAGCGAGGAAACTTCAAAGAGCTCTATCACACATTACACCCAAGGAAGAACTGCAAACACAGCTGTTACCAAATCCACCAATTCCTGTTACTGTAATGGGAACAGCATAAAATGTTACGGATACTTGACATCTCAGCTTTTTTGTGGCTGCAGAGCATAAAATCTTCTTATATTAACTGCACTGCTTACTATTTACAGAATTGAATACAGCACTGACAGTTTCTTTCGTTACTGCCATTGCTTACCAATCACTACTTGACGGCTACATTTGATGACTGAACAAAAAAAAGCTTCTATACCGTCACTCACACTAACTACTTTATCATGTTTCTAGGACAAAACACTGCTCAAAATACTGTTCAAAAGTGTGGGGTTTGTACAACTAGTATTAGTGTGAGCCAACAATTCATCACCAAACACCAATGACTTGTACATTCATTATATGGACAAACGTACTGGGACACCTTCTTTAGAAAAGAAAAAGGCACTTCCAAACTGTGGCAACAAAGATGGAAACATAATTCACGTACTTACATTTTTTTATTTCCACCTCTGTTGCAACCGTTTTGAAGTGTATGAATGACTGCACATATGTACAAATCATTTGTGTTTGGTGATTAGTTTTAGGCTCACGGTCTGCATTTAAAGTCACACCAGAAGTGTTCAGCTGGGATTAGGACTTGGCTTTCTGCAGACCAGTCAAGTTCTTCCACACTGACTGAATCATCATTTATCTTTGATCCTTGTCTTATACACAGAGGCACTGTCATGTTAGAATAGAAAAGGGTCCTGTCCAAACTGTTGCTATAAAATTAGAAGTACACAATTCAATAGAATATCATTATATGCTTAAACATTACGATTTGTACTCATGGAACCTTTCATTAGAAGGGGGTGACCAATACAATATAGTGTGTGTGTGTGTGTGTGTTTGTTTGACTATTTTTGGCAATATTTATGACAGAGTTCATTCTGGACTCTGCTTTTACGTCTTGCAATAACCAAACATCAGCAGAAATGAAAATGAGAGTATAATCAAGTGTCTTGTATTGTATATTTTTAATGGAAAGTCTATATTGAAATCCAGCCAGCATCTATAACCAAAGAGTCTTTGCTCCCTTCCTGCTGGCAGGTTAGACAACCGAAGTGATCTGCTATATGCATGCAATCGAACTTTCCAGAAAATGCAAGCCAGCAGTTGGAAGCCTCTGTGTGTGCACACACACACACACAGAGTTATCTAAACTTTCTGAATTATTTTAGTAAAGAAAATAAAAATAAGTTCTGCTTTCTGCATGCTTTCATGTGCTATTGATTCTAATACTGTTATTACAAATGAGGATTTGCCCAAAAACAGGTTGTCAGATTTCGCTCACCTCTGTGTAATAAATTGTCCTGAAAATATAGTTCATTAGGCACAAACAGAAAGACTTACACTTAAGACACAACAATTTCAATTCTTTTATCATATTTTAAGATTTATAGCACTGTATCAAAGAAATTATTGATGCTAACGTGACCAGTATTTTGAAGACCTTTGGACTTAAAGAATTTTTAGAGAGCCACTATTTCCATACACCATACACTGATTGGCTTCATCATTATGTCTCCTCTCCACCAGTAAGCTGGTGTGTGGTGGGCGTTCTGGCGCACTATGGCTGCCGTCGCATCATCCAGGTGGATGCTGCACACTGGTGGTGGATGAGGAGATCCCCCCCTTCTATGTTAAGAGCTTTGAGTGCCTAGAAAAGCGCTATATAAAATGTAACAAATTATTATTATTTCAGTCAAGTTTTTTCAGGCTTCCAGGACTTTATGATACATCAAAATGTAAAATGCTGTCAGTACAGTAAAAAATAGTCAGTCCCTTAAAATTTGGTATAGGTGTTATTCTGACTAATATCAGCTTGTCACAGACAAATGGCTTATGACTGGCGGAGTATCTACCCAACTCATGGATTAGATAAGCACAAACTTTAAAGAAATAATGAAAACAACATAACAGAACCTAAGCAGTGTGCAACTCTCACACACCAGTCTAATTACCCATGACAAGTTTAGGCTGATGGTTTCTCAGTCCCAGGACAGCCAGGCACTGGCAGTGAGAGAAGAGAACTGATCTAATGAGACCGCAGAGCTCTGAAGGTCCACTCAGCACCTGTGAGAACTCCACAGAGAACAGTAACCATGCACAGACACTGAGGATCCAGCATTGGGTTCTCTCTTAATAATCTATACAATTCAGCTTCATTTACATGGCTTCCTGACATCACGATGATGCTTCTGGTTGAGTGGAACTGCTGCATTAATCTATCATCACAGGACGACTAACCTCAGGCCTGAGATATTGGGTGACTGCTCACCCAAAAACAACTCTCATGCTCCTGAGAGAACTTGTTTTCTTCAAGAAGGAACTGACTGTTGTGGAATAAATGTTAACATGTCCAGACAATGAGTCATCAAAATGTGCTCTGTCAGGTGTCTTGGTGGTAGTTAAGGAAAGACTTTCACTCTGATCTCTGATCACAACAACACCATTTCTTCTCTGTGAGGTTTTTACTGTCCCACATTGAATGCAGCCCATTCAAATGCAAATCTATGTTGGGCAGAACAAGAGACATCTGTCTATAGGAAACGAGTATAAAAGTAAATGAAAAGTGCCTTGAGGAGAGAACTGAAATCCATCTTCTGAGATGAGAAAAGACTTGTCAAAGTAATCTAAAATGGAAGCATGGCGAGCTTTTAGCTAAAATCTCAGATTCGTTTTTTACTCTTGACAAAATGAACAATAAAAAAGTGGATTGTTTCAGTGAAAATGATTTATGCACGGACACATTTTTGCTGAGTAATAAAACAGCAAAACAACAACCCCACATATGCAAAACTGACAAACAACTAATCAGAAATGCAAGCTGTGGTTGTGAGAAGTTGTCCCAAGAGGGAAGTGTACTGTTTCAATGTTAACAACCCATACTGTGATAACTGAGTTTACTGAAATATGCAACAAAACCAGATTCATTTTCAAAAAACTCCATTATTGTCAACCTAAGCTGGCAAGCCCTTGTGAGAAGGCCTCATATGAATTAGCGGAATTGTTAGAGGAAAATGCCAGGTTACTAAGAATCGTGCCAGCCCTAAAACTAACCCTAAAATCTTGGTTGAAAGGGATTTTTCCCAGGACTAAAAGGAACATGTCCCATTTGGAAAAATCACCTACAGGAAAACAAAGACTTCCTGAAAAATATAAACTAGTTATCATTAATCTGCATCAATACAGTACAGTAGATGTATTCACTGTAATGAATGCATGTAGATGAAATTATGAATTTCATACTTTCTCAAAGGGATATATTATTGATTGTGTAAGGTCTGTTTACAGCAGCCTCCAGGAGTTTGACTAAAGGTCTACTGGAGCATTAAATGACTCAAGTGAGAATCATTTCCCACAAGTCAGAGATTAAGTACAACAGCCCAATTAGATATAATAACTAATTCTAGAAGTTTACTGAAACTAAGACTAAATATGGTAAATTACATTCTTCACAATTTTTGATTTTATCATTTAAATGTTCAGTGGGGTTTTCCTCAAAGTGGAGAAACACACCCACAGGAAACATTCTGAGCCTGGCATGAGCTGAGTGATTCAGAGTTCACTCCCATCTCCTTCTGACCTCTGTCCTTGTGCTTCAATAGACCAGTGTCTGCCACAATTAACTCTTTCTCTTTCCATAGATACAATCTCACTGTCCCTATCTGACCTCATCCACACTTGCAGTGAACATACATTATTTAGCTCTCTTTAATGATGATACATTCTCTAACTTACTGTGCATGCACAAACCCAGCGTGTAAGCAGCACGTGTGTTCATTT
Organism: Gymnocypris eckloni scoliostomus; assembly: GCA_027564155.1. NCBI lineage: Eukaryota > Metazoa > Chordata > Actinopteri > Cypriniformes > Cyprinidae > Gymnocypris > Gymnocypris eckloni. The sequence goes on along the minus strand of CM050413.1, from coordinate 25,976,356 downwards.
ATTTTATCATTTAATTTACTCCAGTGACGGCAAAGCTGAATTTTCAGCAGCCATTAATTCAGTATTCAGTGTCACATGATCCTTCAGAAATCATTCTAATATGCTGATTTGGTGCTCAACAAATATTACTTCGAATCAATGCTGAAAACATAAGTAGAAACTGTGATACATCTTTGATGAATAGAAAGTTGGAAAGGAAAATGTTCGAAGGAATATTTGAAATAGAAATCTTTTGTTGCATTACAGATGTCTTATACTGTCACTTTTGGACAATTTATTGCATCTTTGCTCATTAAAAGTTAATTTATATTAAAAAAATAAACAAATGATTAAAATAAATAATACTACTGCCCCAAACTTTTGAACAGTAGTGTATATACTATTTATATACAGCGGAAAGTGTACCAGATACAAAGCTGCTAATCTTTGACAGGCTGTCACTTTCTATTATTTCGTTTACTGGAGGATATTATAATAGTGATGACATACACTAGTATTTAAGAGGTTTTATCAGCCTGTTGAGCTGGAAAAGTGCACCACTATGTTTGATTGAGAGGGTGAGAGAGTGACAATGAAGATAGGGAGAGTAAGACAAAAGACAGTAAGGTCTAGTGCAAACTACAAGCCTCGAGCTTGTTTATAGCCTGTGCCTAGTCTGCTAAAGGGGAAACGGGGAAGCGCTCTGCATTTTGCTGTGTTCCAACTGCTTTATTTGTGTGATAATGCTTTGTTTTACACTAATTTATTCGATTTCATGCTTATGATCCAAAACACCTTTCCAAAAGATTATAATGACCATCATAATGTGATGCAATTCTAACAATAACAGCACTTTTCCATCCAAAAGCAATCAAAACATGCAATTTGAAACCAATTCCATAATCCAGCCATTATAACGTCTCTCATCATACTTGGGGGAGTCTCAGAACATCAGATTGGAGACAGACTCACTCAAACGCTTTTATTTATTAGCCAAAAGAAGCAAGCTTGATATGGATCTTTACTGTGCATAAAATGGATTATGCTGAAAGCATGAAAGCATGCTGAAAAACAACTTGAGCAACTGGCTCTCTTAAAAAAAAAACATCCTTATACTGATTTATATACACCACCATTCAACAGTTTGGTCAGTTGTTTTTGAAAGAAATAAATATTTTGAAAGAAATAAATATACAGCAAGGATGCATTAAATTGATAAACAGTAGGAATATTGCAGTCAAAAGAATATATTTAATAAAAATAAAAAAATATTTTACATTGTAATAATATTTCACAATATTACCCTTTTTACTGTATTTATAATAAATCATTGCAGCATTTAATTATGAGCATAAGAAACTTTTCAAAAACATTTAAAAGAAAAACCTTTCTGACCCCTAACCTTTAAATGGTAGTGTACAAAACAAGTTTCATAAATAAATCTATATAATCTAAAGCATCCACAGAAGCTATATCAACACTATATACACAGAAACACGGTCAGCAAGCTGGACACAGTAAAACATTAAATAAGAGGTGATTAAGGATATGCTGTAGGCCAATTGTAAGTCGCTTTGGATAAAAGCATCTGCTAAATGAATAAATGTAAATGTTATTGCAATGCCAATGCTCACCGATGTCATCCTCATGGTACATGACCGAGTGGTAGGGCACATTCTGCTCTTTGAGGTATCTCTCTGAGGGTTCTACGTAGTAGGTGCCCTGATGGCTCTTAATGAAACCCTCAAATTTCCCATCCACGATAGAGCCATGGGTCAGAGTGCCCTTCTCACCTGCAAGATAAAAACAAATCAAAGATTTAAGACCAGCAAAGGCAACTGTAAAGTCAGCACGGGCACAGAAACAGCTCTCTGTCTATGCTGGCAGACAGAGGGAATGTCGTGAAATATGACAGAAGGAGAATGTATAAAGAGAAGCTTCCTTATTATTATTCAGTTATTCATCTCCTAAACATAAACAACACACACAGTGCACACCACGCAACTAAACTTGACCTTTAGAATGGTAATGAGCACAGCAACCCGGCTACAGTCTCTGACAATCAAAGCAGACCTGTTCTTCATTTGCGGATTTTACTTCTAGTGCTTTACACTGCTTCTTTACTTCTAGTGATCTAGTGCTGTACCACAACAGTCCGCAGATGGACATCAACATTTACAGTACACAATCATTTAGGAAATGCTTTTTCAAATAAGGAGACAAAAAATAGACTAGTCCTAAGGAGGCATTATTTTTCTGAAAAGTTGCAAAAATGCCATCCAGAACCAACAACTAATGTAAGATAGTACACCATCAGACGAAGAAATAATAATTTAATAATTTAACCCATTAACGCCAAAGTTTGTTACAGAAGTAACTACAATTATTTGCCTAGGTTTTCAAATATACCATCTGTGTCTATTTCACAATATTTATAGGTGTTTTATTCTGATTTTGCACATTTTTTTGCACTTTTCTGAAGGTTTTGAGGGGCTGGATAAATTATTTTACCATTGGGAAACAATGGAACTGAACTACATCACAATTTGAAGTGCAGAACAGGAAAACAAAGGAGTGGAGCATCCTAGACCGAGAGACATGCGAGTACATGAACCCTAAAATAATAAAGCATGGAACCAACAGAACAGACCAAGAAAAGAAACTGTTGTCTATAATGTTGTAAGCCAAAATGTCAAATCATCATTTTGGCTTGCTTGAAATTTAGACCACTTTAAGCAAGTTTCATTAAACAAATGAAAGAGACTATTTTAATGTTTCACAAGTGTTGGATCTTACAAGCACCACTAGTGCTTTAAACGAAAACATTCTGGAAAAACTCATAACTGGGATTTACCAGAGCTATCACGGTTAAACGGCTATGGGAAAGTTTGGGAGTGTGTTTTGGCTGTTTCTCAGGCACAGAGGAAGAGCCTGCAATCCGGTTTCTTTTTTCAGAAAGGAACAAGCTCTGAAAGCTCTTGAACTCTTCATCCCAAAAAACTGATAGTAACAGAAAGAAGGTTCACTCTCACACCCTGTGTAACATTAAACTACTGCTCTCTTCCATCCATCCCTCCCTGACCTTCTGCTCTCTCGTTCACAGAATAAAACAACAGAAAAGCTGACGAGGTTAAGCATGAAGACGTGCAAGAACATAAAACAAACAACAGCCAAGATATATATTGATACAATATACTTCTCTAAACATGTAATTTCTTATGAAGTCAATAGTAATAAATGAACTGAATTTGTGTAGCAGTACTCTGGTGGATAATGAGAAGGATTCTGAAATCCACTTCAGAGTAAAAAAGAGAGAGCAGAAAAGGAAAATGCTAATGAAAGAACTGCTGTTAATGTCTTCGCCATTCATTCGGGGTTCAGAGACACTCTCTCTGTTTAAATCTAGATTAAAGACACATCTCTTTAGCCAAGCATTCATATATATCTGATCAAACACACATTATTATGCTTTAGCTTGGGTTGAACAGATAATTTCATCCAGGGTTGTTCCTGGATGGAACAACTGCTACGCTAATTGTCTTTATTTGTTTCTCTGTTTCTGCCACTGGATTAACATCCCGTGATAACTAGGAATTACACAAGCTTCAGTCTGGATCCAACCCTTAAATGATCTGAGATGACCGAACACCTGAGAAGAGATGATGAAAACCCCTCGGAGGACCTCAGAGGAAGCCAACCATCAGCGATTATACTGAATTTACCAAATTTTGCCATAAGTTAATTATATTGAGTTTCTACAATATAAATCTATTTTAGAAACTTAATTTAGAGAGAGAGGAGTGAGAGAAAAGCTGAGAAAAAAATACAAATGAAAGACAAATTGTAAAATATGAACATATGTTCATTTAAGGGCTTTTCATTTCAAACATTTTTGAAAAAGAGTGTTCAAATTGTAGAATAACTGGAAATGAGCATTACGGACAGTGTTTTACAGTTTTTGTCTTCTGACAAAAATGTAATTAAATGTTGTCAATATTTCATTATGTCAAATTACACTCCAAACTGAAATGGCATACAGTCAAAAAAGTTGAATAATAATAACAACAATATTAAATTGTATGCCCTTGCTGAATAAAGGTATTATTTTCTATCAAAAACTGCATTTAGTGTTAAAAAATCTACTGTGTATTAAAGGTGAGCGATAGCATTATTTATTAATGTTAATTCACCACTTCCAATAAAGAAACAGTCCTGAACAATCCTCGTTCACTTCCTCAGGCCTGAAGTCATCCTCTCACTCATATCAACAGATCACATGAACGTCATCTCCGTCAATACCAGTTATTATGAAACATCCTGTGGTGAGCAGGAAATTACATGAATCCATTCAGAGCAATTCAAAGAATGAAAGGACGTGTCAGTACTAGGGTCAGGGGAGATGCTCAGAGTCAATAAGGATGCCTGATCAGATGAAGAGAAAAAGGAAAGAAGTTTTCTTCCTCCAGTAGGCAGTCTGTCCATCATTTAAAGTACACGGGTAATTGCTCAAATCTCACTAATGTGCATTTATCACAAGCTGTACCCATCATCAATCAGGTTCAGTGCCTCACTACAAGGTACATAATGAGAATTAAGTAATGATACAGTTGTTCTGAAGGCCTTCACTAAAGTGAGGTCATGATGTCAGCTCAGAAACTTCAGAAATGATCAAGTGAAAATGAAGAGTAACTGAACAAGGTGTTTCATTCACTTATGCAGAAGATGAGATTTGAAAACACTGAAATACCCAAAACTTCAAAATCTGTGCAGTGACTGGATTAAAGTGATCAATGACAAGAGACCGTATACATTCTATACAGCTATACAATCTCAAATTTAAACCAGGCAATTCTTTTAAATCAATCTTGTTGCACAGCATCTGAAATGTTGTTATGGTCATTCTTAAATGCTTGAGCAAAGTCTGTCATCAAAGTATTTCTGTATAATTGTAATCTTACATGACTGTTGGACACATTCTAAGGGTTATTTAACAAAAAACAACATTATTTGAATGATTTTCCATGAAACTAACTAAGGCTCAGACTACAGATATTATTTTGTTCAAAAGAAATAATGGTAAATTAAATGCTAGGAAATGAATATAAAATAGGAAATATACAAAGACAGTTTACTACAGAAAACTACAGTTCAGTTCAATTAACAACAACAAAAACAATAAATTGCTCCAAAAACTGGAAACTTAAGTGTTCATACAGATAATGAAATTGAAAAATTGTCAAGCACCACTGTTTGGTTTTCAAGGACTCAAATCAGAGATCTCACTTATCATCAACATCATTATCTTTCAAATTCTAATGAATAAAAAAAAAAAAAAAAAGACAAAGTACAGATACCTGGTTCATGATATTTTAATACTATTTTAAAGAAATTTTCACTGTCAGAATATTTTTTTAATTACAAAAAGTAAACAATGCAGTTGTATTTTGAAATGTTTTAACTAATCTAGGGCTGTAACTAACGATTACTTTGGTAATCAAGTAATCTACTGATTATTTTGACAATTGAGAAATCTGATATTTTTTAATAATACAGATAGACGAGGCTGAAAACGTCGTCTAAGTGAAAACGAGGCTTTAATATGACTATATTTACATACAAACTACCAAATAGGCAATGATGATTAGCTTAAATAAAAGTATCAAAACCAAGTAATTACATGGTTTTATTGAACCACACACCAATATGCCTATAATATGAACATAATCAACTTAAACCATTAGTATAACAAATAGCCTACCAGCAGAGGGCGCCAACGGCCTGATGTTGTTTCACTTTACAGCGTGATTCAACGACGTTTAAATCCATTTCATTTCACATGCAAACTCAGAGCGAGGGTTTAAACTTTTATTTTGAAATTGCGATGTACAACAAATTGCATATAGAAATAAGTTGATGTATTGTCCTGTGTTGGCATAGGTTTATAAATGATTTACGTCTTTCACACATTCAACCTTTACTGGTAAATTACGATTAAGAGATCACGTGTACCTTTTCAAAAATCGTTCTGACAATCATATCATTTTTATGGAGATGATGTGATTACTATGAGTTGTTTACAAAGCTCTGCTGCCTTTTAAATAGATTTTCTATGTAAATATGCGCTAGAGTGATATCTTTGACCATTGCGCCTCGCAGCTTTTTCAGCATGTCGCACTCAAGACCCAGGCTTCTTCTCTTTTCATCAGGGCTGCGGCTCTGGATACGATTTTGCGTGTCCTGTTTATAAGAGCAACAACTTCTGATTGGCTAGTAATGTTAGTTTGGTTGAGAGTGAAAGCAGTGAACTCGAACATGATATCAACAAGTTTTTTTAAATGTAGGACTATCTTTTTTTTTTTCACAGCCGAACGCCACACGCTGGAGATCCGGCACGGTGCCGGAGAACTTTAAGCCCTGCATATGGCAATATCATTATAATACAACAAGGACATATTTTAAACAATTTAATTAATCGGTTTCCTAAACTTAAGAAATTAATACTTATATCCATTATGCATTAATTTGAGTCACAAGAGAATAATTTGTAATGTTACAAAGGACTTCTATATGGTTGTATATGCTGTGTATATTAGTGTTTGATTATCTAGGGATTTTGAGGCTATTCTTCATAGGCACTGATTGTAGTCAGAATTTGTACTTAAAGAATTTATCTTTATATTGTTTTTTTCCCCCTCTCTGACAGCAAGGTCACTGTGGTAGATGCAGGGGCACCTGTATAACTAGATAAGCCTAAAAGAACATAATGACATATCAGATTTATGAAAATAAAATAAAAAAAACATTATGGGGTACTTTTGCCCTCAAAATATATGAGGCATATACTGTGGATCAAATTAAAGGACAACCCCACCAGAAAAGCAGTATCCCTCACTATAGCTCTCTTTTTTAATAACTCTCAACATTACATAAGCTGTAAAAAAATAAAAAAATAATACGTGGCAACTCAGGAAGTGTGTTGAGGTGGATGCATGCATTTATGTACAAGTGTGTGCATGTGTGAGTGCTGGAAAGATGCCATGCTTACCGTAAATTTCTCCAGTGTAAATGTGAGAGGTGTCATAGGGAATCTCTACTCCTGAAACTTCCACTTTCAGATCGGGAGCGAAGAGAGAGGTCTCCCTCTTCATCCGAAGGTTAAAATGCCTGATAGAAAAAGAGAGAGAAAGAGAACAAGATTAATGGACTGATGTTGCCCGTGAGCGTACCAATGTGTCCCAACAGAGGTGGATACAACACACACCAAAATACTACTAGTCTGAGCCAAGTCATAATAAGAGTCATGATGCAGAGCATTACTGAAACTGAGACAAAGGAGGAATTAGGGAAATCTGCCAAAAAAGCATTTCTCACTGCCAAAATGATTTGTTCCCCTCATTTACCAGCATTTATAATCAAATCATATCTTCCCTTCAGATTTTTCCATTTCCCATTGGCACATTAGGATTTTCTGGATCACTAGGTGCTGGTGAGTGAATCATAGAGATTCAAAATGATTAATCTGGGTTATTAACTTGACACACTTCTACATGGTGATGCTCTGACATGTCGAAATGTATAATTGAGCGTGTGCTGGATGTCTAGTACATACACGCATGCATGAAGACATGGATTAATGAGAAGAAAAAAAAGTTCAGTAAAAGAATGTTCACACCAAGAATGATAACCACCATTAAGATAAAAGATAACTGTATTAGTATCCACACTAGATCACAATGAAGTTTTATTTATTCTAAGCCTGCAGTGCAGTTTTGTCGTCTGCTGCTTTAAATGCTCAAGCTCTAAAATTAGTTCTGGTTCTACATAATCATTCCTTCTTATAGTTATGATGTGGGGATTTTGCTTCTCTCGAAAGAATTATAACGATTCTTATAGCTTTATAATTATCTTTACAGTTATCATGCTTTGTGTGCCTTAAGATTCCACCATCAAACCCAGAAGAAATCTGCAGATACAAATTTATATGCTCAAACTTTTTGGATCTGTAGAATGGATTTAAAGTACTTCACTCCTCATAACAGCCAAAATAACCATCAAATCTGCCATATTTTTTAGAAGAAAGGCAAATGCTATAATACTTTTTTCATAAACCATTCATTTTCTTTGTTTAAAAGTTATGTCTAATCTTTTATTAGACAGACTGTTATACAATGAGAGTAAACTATGAAGATTTCTGAGAGTCTGCTTTTTCTTAGGTGCTGACATTCTTATTGCCATTTTCTGCTTTTGACAAAAAAAATGTAATAGAAATCGGCCGTTAACTGGCAATAGTTAAAGATATAAACAGCCAAATATCGACCATGAGGATACATTGGTTGCCCAATATTTTTTAATAAATAAACATGCAAGAGGTGGGGTAATATATATATCATTACAAGTGTATTAATGCCCACAGAGCTTTCTGCAGAGTACGGTGTGTGTGCAGATTACATCAGTCATTTGTTTTTGACAGCAGAGAGAGATAAATAAATGTCTTGCTCTGCTGAAATGGCCTTGACCACCCTGCAATCATGGAATCCCTCAGGATAAATTGGATCAGGCATCACCCATGCTCGTGCAGCTGAGCCCGTGTGTGTGTGTGTGTGTCTGTGTGTTTGTGTGAGAAGCTCTTGTCTCTAATACATCAGAGGACTGAAGAAAGCCAGACAACAGCGGTGGACAAGATGTGCCACATCAGAGGAGATTTTAATCATGTTAGCTAGAGAAAAGACATTACCGTAATGTGAAAAACAATATAGTATTGACCTGAAAAAACACAAAGCTGAATTTCATAAGAGGCTCAGTACAGGAACAGAAAGACTCGAAGCCAAAGGGGTGGACCCATATCCCTGTAGAAAACACTAGTGATGAGCATAGCAGCTTACTGCCCCACCCAGGATTGGTTTGACCTTTGTGCAGGTGAGACTCACTGCTAACATACACTAGTACTGTCATGAGGAAACTGAGAACAATAGTGAGAGATAGAGAGGGTCATAAAAAAAGTGTAGGAGGAAAAGAAGAGAGAGGAAACTAAAAGGACAGAGAGTCCTGGAGGGAGAATAGGCAGGTGGAGGAGGCCAGGCCATTCTCAGAACTAGAACTCTCCAATTAAAACTACCCTTCACACACACACCTAAATGAGGACACGTAGACATCTACAGTTGTTTTATTCCCAGGGAATTCTAATTATTACAGACAACCCCTAATCAAAGTATAGCCAAGTAAACTTACATACATTTAGACAACACAGCTAAACGAGAAATGATTTAAATGAGAACATCCCATAGACTTCTGTTGTTTTTATGTATAGCTATGTATAAATACTATATTCTCACCTCAACCCTTTTTAGTACCAAAACAAACCTGAAGGAAAGTTTGTTATCAAACAAACTTGTTTAGCATGAGTAGCATCATCAAGTAATTGCTTAGTCCATTTCTGAGAGATAGTTCACACATAAAAATAAATTGTCATTAATTACTGACCCTCATGTTGTGGAAAACCAGTTTAACTATTTCTTCTGTGGGACACAAATAGGATTTCTTTTTTTTTTTTTTTATTGTACTGCTTTCACATTTCAAGCAAAATAACAATGAATGAGGCTTTCAAGTCTCAAATGGAACAAAATACCACATCATAAAAGTATACAAAAATTATTCTGGACATGAAAGTGATTAATTATTGTTTAAATGGTAACTATTCCTTTAGATAAGATATTTTTGGGGAATATACTGATTCTAATTTGATTTAAACTTGTTAATATTGTGGCAGACTCCCAATTGGCAGTAAACATACAGTACAGATTATCTAGTACAGAATAACATTAGGAGGACAGAAGAACAATTCACACAGTGTCACTAACCAATGCTTTAACACACAAAACATGCATACTTCAGGCCAGGCACTGACAGGTAACAATATCTACCATTTATGAAGCAGTAGCAGAGATTCAAGGAATGAGCATATTACATGTTCTTTCTTGTAAGATCCTGTGAAGGTTACGCTCAGACAAAAGGAAGTAGTGCAGGAAGTTTCAAAGTTTTCACAACTCACAGCCAGAGAATGGCATTTCTCACACGTTTAAATGAGATCTCTTATGAGTCAATAAACGAGTCAGGCATTTATAAATTCAGAGATTCGTAAATTAAAGAATTACACCACAGAGGAGCTTAATCATTTATGTTGGTAACTTGGTATAAACAAAATCAGACACTGATGATTTCATATTTGCAATGAAGCGCTTCGTACTTTTCATTATGTGACGCAGATCATGAGCAACACCCATCCATCTTATTCAAACTTCCATGGTGGGCATTGGGCAAACACTCAAACCCCACCCAAAATCCCCACACACTAGTGCTGCTGTCTACACCTCCTTTAGCCACATGAGTCATAGAGAAGACCACAGAGCACAGCATTCCCCCAGCGCCCAGAAACATTCAGAGTCTTTGCTAATCATATCAAACCAATGCCGGCCTTCAAAATGAAAGTAAAATACAAACAGTGGTGCTTTCAATATCCCATCTCTGGTGATTATGCAGGTGGAATGACAAAGCGTTACAAAAAAAAAACATCTTCATCTAGATAAAAATGATCATTATTGTCCAAATGTTCTCAGCAGTTAGGGTAATTGTCCCACTCTCAAGTTAAAATGGTTTCCTGTTTTGGTTCTATTCATAAATCATGCAAGAGAATTCCTGCTCAAATACAAATAAGAAAAAGAAAACCAAAGCAAAGAACACAACAATGTAAAAAGTAAAACTTTGATAGTAACAAGGTTGGGATGCACACACTTTCCATTTTCTTTTTCAATTATACTTGGGTTCTTACAAGTGCATTTCATCCCACTGATGGAGTACTGTACTAAAATATAATCTAAAAAATACATATTATTAGATTGCATTTACGTGATTATTCTGTTTTACTAATTTTAAGTTAATTATTAATAATAATTTACTCATGAACATCATTTTATATATTTTAAAAGCACTAAAAGGATTGTTAATGGAACCAATAAGCCACAGGAATCAGAACCAGAGTAATTAATTTATTTTAAGGTTCCCATCCTCTGGGATATTGACTTCGTTGGTCAATCCTACTCTACGCCGAGACTCGAGACAGTGCTAGATTAGAGAGCACCTCAGGAGTCACGGGTTGCTTCTCATACAAATCAGCATTTCCACTTATTACTGCAGAGGGCTATATTTATCCTCATGTGATGACAGGAAGGCAACATCTGGGAAAGCAGTTTGTTTGTAAGGCATTAAGTACAAGCATTCACAAAAACCTGAACTCAGCAAATGAAAAGCACACATGAAATCACAGATGCATTCCCAAAGAGAATAGGATGCTTACTCTTCAAAACGATGTGTGATAAGAGAAACAGAAGTGTGTTAAAGATGCAATTATTATAGGCAAAAATTAATTTAACTCTGCAGCCCTATTATGCAAGCAGACGGCTGATCGTGGTTTTAATGGGTCTCACCACCAACAGATCATCAGACTGATAGCAGCACTCGACCTCAGAGCCAGAAGAGACGGCGCCCTCATCAGCGGAGCACCAGCAAGCCTTCATTAGCTCTACAGTTAATCACTGCATTTCCCTTGCAGTTGTCAAGCGTCAAGCAAACTCCTTTGTTTGAACATTCTAAAAGCCAGAGAGGCATTTAGGTTCCCACTGTGATCTTTTGTCCCTCGATGGAGTCACTTTCACTGCTAAAGGCAGATCCAGGAATATTCCACCCGATCCCAGTCAGAGACACGATTTAGTCCAAGCAGCATGTGCAATGTAATTACCCAGCACTCAACACTTTCAATTACGTTTACAGTAATGCATCTGAAATTAATGACATCCTCAGCCCCCTAATCTCTAATGTAACACATTACTTTCCATAAAAAGTAACTAAGTAAAGTAATTAGTTACTTTTTTAGGGAGTAACACAATATTGTAATGCATTACTTTTAAAAGTAACTTTCCCCAAAACTGATACGGAGTGTGAGTGAGTCTGCGTGAGGGAGAACGATAGGCACTGAGAATGAAACCGCCTTTAAAGAGCAAGCAACTGAAAGAGAGAGGGAAGAAATTAATAAAGAATAAAGGTTGTTAAAGATGACCGTGATAGATGGCAGCTGAATTAGGTCAGGACAGAGGAGATAAGCGCTAATGAGAAGAACATCCCTACATTACACAACTGCCTGCCTCACTGACCTGATCTAGGTCTACCTGCCTTGAATGACACTCCTTAACAACAATAATAATAAGGGCTGGAGAGCTTTAAATACGGACACTTGCTCTGTGAGTACACAAAAAAAACATGAAAATGGGGTATGAATTGTCAGACGCCAGAGAAGCCATTGATCCTGCAGTGCATAGCAGGCCTGAATCAACTTTCCTTGCCAGTCTGTCTGTGTTCAATGCTGTGTGCCACAAAGAATCAATATAACAGAATTAATTGCAGACTGCACCACTGCGGGCAAGAGCAAAGCACTGGTGAGAAATCTGATTCTAGAACTGAAATGTGTATTTAATTAGACACAATACAGCGAAATTAAAATCTATGGTTGTATAAGATATCAAGTATTCTGAATTAGCATCACAAAGAAAACTGCCTAAGTAACAATACACAGTGAGACAAAGGAAAAAAACCTGAAGATGTTTAGGTAAAAACAAACCTGGTCAAACATTTGAGTTAGCAAGGAAAGAGATATAAAGAATACCTTCACACTTTTTTAAAAGCTGCTCTTATAAAATAATGGTAATGGCTGCTTAAATTATAGCTTTGCTATCACAGGGATAAATTACATTCGAAAACATTAAAAAAAAGTGTTTCAAATTTTAATATTACTTTTTGTACTGTTTTTATTACATAAATGCAGCCTTCGTAAGCATAATAAACTTTAAAAAACAAAATAATATTTTCTAAACTTCTGTAAAGTAGTGTAAATCTAAATACATGAATCTTCATTTAGTAAAAAGATGTTTTGACCTTTTAAATATGCTTTTAGTTCTTGTTGAATAATAAAAAAAAGGATAAAGCAGAGGAAAAGCCATTAAGATGTTTATTTGCTTGGCTTCATCTTCTAGTGCACTTGGGAAAAGAGTATCAAGTCTTAATGAAAGTCCTTATTAAAACATTATGTGCTTGCGTTCATCGTTTTAACCATCGTAAGAAAAGAAACAGCAACATTTTAATCCAATCAACCATCTTACTGGGCATGGTTCTCTAATTACCTCCTCTCCCTGCAGGAGCATACATAATCTCAATAACGATAAGTAAACTGTTATAATGTACCACACAACAGTGCTGTCCTTCCATTATCAACATTCCATTATCAGATGCCAGTGTGATTAGTAGATTTCCTGCAGACGGTCCTAGAGGAACACCTCAGTCTAAATTCAGTTCAGAGCAACAGGACAAAAACATCAGGGACATGTATAAGCAACTGGAGCAAGAGTTACTCTACAGAGAGAGGAGTCAGAGAGTGAGTGAGTGCAGATGAAGAGCACAGCAGCAGAGATTCAGGTGCAGGAGCTGCTAACCGTTTGATGGATGGATGGGAAAGCTTTTCTGAACAACTTTTGAGTATCAAGCTTCATAAAGAACCCATCTGGTGATGAGCCAACATCTTCTGTACAGCACATACTGCTACACAAAGGACTATTTGGACTGTACAGATCACTGACATGATGATAAAGTGAGTGAGAGTGAGAGTGAGAGTGAGAGTGAGAGTGAGAGTGAGAGTGAGAGTGAGAGTGAGAGTGAGAGTGAGAGTGAGAGAGAGAGAGAGAGAGAGAGAGTGAGACAGACATGATCTTTTGGGGCTTGCTAGGAAAGCTTCAGAGTTGCTATTGTGACTCATTTTGCAGCATTTTTATTACAGACATGAACTTTGTGTGATAGCATTTGTGGTTTAAACTGGCAAATCAATCCTATATAAATGTATATCTCTTTAAAAAGAAAGCTCCCTAAAAAAAGGTTTTCGACCTCTGCCTCCACATCTTTTTTTCAGTAGGATAAACACTACCACACAAACTCATTTGCTTTAAGAAATACTTTGAAAATGCCAATTTTAATAAAGAGCCTCCATCACAGAGAATGTATACAAAATACCCAGTTATAAGAAAAACCTCTTGATCTCAACTCCATTTCCTTGTAACAACAACAAACATGCACTGTTTAAAATAAGAAAAAAAATATTTATTTATTCTCGCATTCTGCGGTCAGGAAGCCACATTCTTATGTAACCTGCTGTGAACGCCCAGCACTTCCTTTGTTGTTTCAGCCACCTGTATGCTTTGAGTCCCTTTGCTGTGATCAATACCCAGAAAATATGGACAGCAGATTAAACCCCTCAAAAAATGTCTGAGTTATTGAGTAGCAGGACATCTGAAGAGCTCTGCGGTGCTTCTAATAAAAAAAACCACAAAACTTCCAAAAGCTGAAGATCATGGTCAGAAAAACACTTTGTTCTCTTTTGCTTCCAAAACCAAAGAAAACAAACAATATGTTTCATAGCGCGTAACTGAGCATTACAGCGGTGAAGAGGAGGCTCAAACTGAATTATTAAAACTAATAATACAGACTTCTCTCACAGAGATCTTATTTGGATCACATGCCCAACACTCATTCTTCAGGAATTTCAGGAGAGCATAAGGAGAGAGACTGTGTTTATACTCAACTTTTCCTAATCTCTCTGTTCTCGGAGCTCACATGAGGGTGTGAGAGGGAAGATATGCATCACATGAAGACCATGTGACCCTGCCTTACCCATTTTACACAGAAGAAATAGCACGTTTATCTCTCTCTCACACACACACACACACACACACAAAAATGCGACACCACAGGTTACCTGGTCTGCATGTTCTTAGCATAGTTATTAAAGGCTGATATCATTACCACTTCATCCATTTTATTTTAATGGGAAAATAAATTGAGTAATTTGAAAATGCCAAATAGTAGTTTTAATAGTTATTTTCAATATCTAATGCAATAAAATGTTATGCTTCTGTGCTCATTTGTACTGACAAAACAGGCTCTTTTTATGTGCCCTGGGAAACAGCAGTAGCGGATGAGACCTGGGTACACAAAAACATTACAATCAAACATGTGCAAAGTTCAGGAGCACTGGCAGAGGTAAGGAGTCAGAGTAATGCATGCTGTAATAATAAATCTGTGCCTTTTTAATGGAGGAGTGGAAAGTTCCAGCTGTGTTTGAATGGAATTGTACATTCAGTTCCACAATACAATTTGATTTGTTCTCGTTTCAGAAACTAATTTCCAACAATATTACAAAACTATGCATGCCACTGATTTGGCATGGCACACATTTTCCAAATAGTGTCTAGTTAATTTGTAATGATTGTTAAAAAAAAATGCACTCTGATTTTAGATCTCTTTTAGCACCCTAACTTACTAATTCTTAAACCACGAGTACTACAACCAGTGTTGGGGGTAACGTATTACAAGTAATGCGAGTTACGTAATATTACTTTTTCAAGTAACTAGTAAAGTAACGCATTACTTTTTAATTTACTAGAAAATATTGGAGTTACTTTTTCAAAAAAGTAACCCCAGTTACTTTTTTCCATTTATTGACTGACAGTGCGCTGTGTGAACATGATCTTACAGTAGTTCTAATCTAGACTGAATGTGAATGTGTATTAATTCATCCCACTTGCAAAAAACAGATTCAGTATTCATCAAAATGAATTAAAACAGTGAAATGCAAACTCAGAATATGACGCAAACCTGCAATAATTAAATATGTTAAACAACACAAATATATCTAATCTCCTTGTATTAACCAATGTGTTTGCTGCTGACCTTTGATGATCCAGTTCAACCATACTAATAAGCAAAAATTACTTTAGATTAACTAACAATTGTGTTTTTTTTTTATTCGTTCTACTGTACAGACGTGAATTTACTTTTCCTTCAGCCTGAGGTTTATTCATTAAATCTTTTGGTGTGAAAGGGCTTTTACATTTGATATAAATAGAACTTCTTGTATTAAAAACAAACAATAAAGCCCTGCTCATATTTAAAAAGTAACGCGAAAGTAACGCAAAAGTAATGTAACGCATTACTTTCCATAAAAAACTACGTAATGTGATTAGTTACTTTTTTAGGGAGTAACGCAATATTGTAATGCATTACTTTTAAAAGTAACTTTCCCCAACACTGACTAAAACAATCATACATTTCAAGGTTCTTTTATTCGGTTCTTTTATTTTATTACATTTAATTAGTTCCAGCAGAAATTGACAATCTTATAAGTCTTCCCAGCTGTTCTACAGCATTTCTAGAGCAATACTTTCACTGTTTTTAGTCTCTTTCTTTCTAAACTTTTACATAGCCTATAATACTTTATTTAATATTTTATGCAATCATGTCTTAGAGTCTTAGAAGACAATTATCTTGCTTTAGGGGACCATTTTCATTTAAAATGTCATTAGCCATGTAATTCCATGTTGAATATCAGTTTATGAGTACACATGTATTTAAGAAAAAAAGCTTATGAAAAGCACATATATTCTATCTTTAAGGAAGACTAAAGACTAAAATAACATGTCTTTATACAATCTAATATACAGTGTTAAACATTTCAATACTAATAAATATGAAAATAAAATCTTTTTTGAAGCAGTCACTGGCATAAGTAAAATTTGGCTTATAAAAACAAGCTATATGGAATAAATTACAAATGAGTTTGACAACATGAAATGCTAAGTACTGTAACCTTAATATGCATGATTTTAGGTAATAAACAAATGTGTCTTCACATGCAGGCACTCCACTGCATCTTTTATTCACAGCAACAAAACATTTTGACTAAAATGGCCACACATACAGAGTCGAGTTCCCACCCAGAAAACTCTGAGAGCTGGGGGCAGGAGCCAAATGACAGAGGGAATTCTCCCTGACCTTCTCAGAGACTAACAAACCTCTTAGTAATTCTACCTACATGAACTCGGTACTGAAAGGAAACACAGAAAGAAGTACTGACAGAGAGAGGAAAAGATATCTGAATCCGATCAGATATCACATATTATCAAGTGAAAAATCTATCCTCTAAAAAAACACCTGCAGTGATTAGAGCAAGTCAATCGGTCTCTAGAAAGACTGTCTCTACACGGTCAGACATTTCAATAGTTCTTTACTGTATATCACCCAGTATAATACTGCAAATTCCCTTTACAGTAAATAACTAATACCCTTTGTATCATGGGAATTTTCTGTGATATCAGACCCCACATACAGGAGACTTACTGTAATTTTTTAAATTGCTGTATACTACTGTATTTGCTGTAACGGCTTCTTTGGAGCCATTCTATTGAGGTTTTATTTTCCTTTTTTCTTACATTTGCCTTACACCGTATCTCTCTCTCTCTCTCTTCAGCTTGCTCTTCATCAGGGGTCGCCACAGCGGAGTGATCCACACAACCGATTTGGCACGTCTTTAAACCGTATCTACAATGCCGAAACAGCTTGGGACTGACTACACTGGATGTGTTACATCACTTGCAATGACTGGAAAAATCTGCCACACAGCTCGCATCCAAGGAAGACATGGAAGTAGCAAACGTTATTATGGTAAACTGCGCTGTCGTTTCAAATGACTTTTGTCAGCTTACTGAATTAAGTTACCGAATTTAAATTATTTTTAACGAGCAACGCCTTCTTGCCAATATCTAAAGGCCTTGGGGAAGTTATGGGCAGCTGTCTTACTTCAGTATGCCATCATAAAATTGCCAGTCCAAACTCTCATTCATTAATAACTGGATTCTATATCCATTGTGCCTTTGAGCAAGACATTTGAGTATGGGTTGCTCCAGAGGGACTGTGCCATAGATGATGTACTCCAAGTCACCTTGGATAGGAAAGTGACTGCTAATGTACAGTAATGTAATGCAAATACACGGCTTGCTCTGACTATGACATCACTTCAACTCATGTGTGTGAGGGCCAGTGACACTGCAGGAACAGTAAAGAGATTACCTCACTTTTTCAGCGAGAGAAGTGATAAAAGGCAGACTGATCTGGGAAGAGATGTGCATATCGGTATTAGTCACAAGACTCACGCTGACTAGGCTCAAGTCATACGGTGATGTGTGACTCCCATGAACCTCCTGCATTGTTAAATATTCATTCACTCGTAAGCCTCTCTGCCTCTGCGGAGGGGAATGAGAGCTGCTGTGGACTCACCTTGGAGAGATTAGCTCCAGGGCTCATTCTGTTCAACCTCTAGCATGATGCTCCACTGCGGCTTAAACCGCTAATCCCAATAGGCAAAACACACTAAATATACCCCCCACACACAAACGCTGATCGGCACTGCTCTCTTTCAAACAATACACTGCTTTCAGCCACAGACAATTGTTCTCAGGCACACCAAACCACATGTGTCTGAACATACAGTTGAGTTCCTGAGTTAATGTCAGACACTAAACAAAACAGCATTCAGTGAGAACTGAGAACACCAAGGCTTGTTATATGCAAACTATCCATCAGTTAAATACAACACACTGGGTATTTTCAAGAGAAGGGACAAAAGACTACTTGGGCCAGAGAGAATAATACCTGCTGAACAAAACCCTCCTGAGACACACATAAATAAAAAGGTTGTGTTGCACAGGAGTTCATATAGGGAATCGGTGTATGCAGGAAAGTAGAAAGTTGTGTGTATCACGTGACCCTTGTATTTTTGTTATATATAGTTTAGGGATCCACAATATATCTGTATCATAGTGATGATTGGTATTGGTTAAAAAGTGGAGTCAGTAACAATTGTTAATGGTGTTTAACCCTTGTGCGGTCTTCATTTTGGGTTGTGCACTCATGGTCTTTGGGGTGTTTAGGCAACAAAATGTAATCTTGTAAAAAAATTATTATATATTTTTTTTCAAACCAATGTAATTTTACTCTGTTTATTAATGTTTTTACTACACATTTGTGTAGCTTTTGGAAGATTTGTGTTATTCTATTAAAACAGCTTTTTTAAAATAAAAACAGCTTTTTTTTGTAAAATTCACTTCATAAAAGACCCACATTTCTAAATTTCATTCATGGGGATAACATGGATCATTTGACATGGTTTGCTGTCAATTTTTTGCCCATCTTTTTTAAATTGCACTTAAAAAAAAAAATTTCATATCACGAGCTCCACTATATGCTATTTGCTATTTAACCAACTGAAATATATCTTTTCACAAGTTTTTTTTTTCACTTTGATTCATATATACATATTCTGAAATCACAATTATAACAATAAAAATTACTGTGTCAACTTTTTGCATGTTTAGAATAAAAAAAAAAAAAAAAATTCAATAATGTTACATTATGATTAGAATCAAACCTGAACAAGATGTTACAAAGAGAAAAGCTGGAGTCTTTATAGAGTTTATAATAATCTGTTTTTCATATAATTTTAAGTGTGTGTGTGTGTGAGTAGCGTGTAGATTTCAATTTCTGTACAGTCTAATATCTAATTGTCATGCCATTCAAATTTCATATTAAGAAATTATTTTTACCCAAAAAGCAAACTATGTCTCTTCAAAATGTTTTTTCTTTTTATACAAATCTTGTGTAAACCCAGGATATCTGTAATCAGAAGCACATTTAAAACTGGAATATAATTTAATTGTATTCACATGTGTTTCATAAAAACAATCCTTTCTGGATTACAATCCGTCATCAAAATGATACATTAAATTTTTCTAGCTGCTGTGAGAAAAGGCTATAAACGATCCGCCACCTGAAGGACCCTCACATGCGATGGTCTACTAGCCGGGACAACTTCTTTATGTTTACAGACATGACATAATGACGCAGTGCTGTGCTCGAATCTCCCGCGAAAACCTACCCGTACCACTTAAATTAAAAAACATTATTATTAGCTAACCATTGTGAATTGGGCTAAAGTAAGGGGGTAGTTATGAACACTGGCTGGTTATGTACTTGCATAAATTTGTTTTGATTTTGGAGCATTTATGACCAAAGGTTATGGACTGCAGCTTTCAATTCAATTTAAGTTTAAAAAAAAAATAGATTTTCAAGGCTTTAATATCAGCAACAGTGTCAGCCAGACTTTTAATAATTTGGTGCATCCCTCAAATAAATGTGCTAATTTGATTTCAGAAACAATAAAAGAGTAATATCATAGTTATAATTAAAATATGAATATGAAGGCAACTGATCAAAGTGCAGCTTATTTACATTTCATGATGTCTGTCTGCTCATAAGCAAGGTTTATTACATGCAAAAATTCTCCACCCTTCTCAGTAACACGTCTTCACATTAATTATAAGTGCAATTATCTTTCACTTTAAGTTATTAGACATTCTCATGTAGCACTTACAAATAAATTAATATATACAGCATAATTCAATGAGCACTATAACCTTATTATATAATTCAATTCAGTATCCAACCATAACAAGGCTGATTCATGAATAATGGATTTAAGGAAAAACACTCCATCACATGTGACAAATGGCCACTTCATATGCTGTGCCACACTCAAGGATCCTGTTAGGCACCTAAACATCAACTTGACTCACACATTGGCCTCCCAGAACCCCTTTCACAATAGATGACCTTCATCATGTTTGAGTACAATGGCTTCAAAGAGACCTTTGAAGTCCAAAGAGAGAAAGAGCCCTGTGAACTCCTGCAAACAAGGACCCTTGTTTACAACTGATATTAACGTCCATCTATGATGATCCATATGAGATGGACTGCTATTTACACATGGCATTTACATGTTTAAGAAGAGTCTTTGCACTAAATATATGATGTTGTCACATGGATTTCTGACTAGATGGTAAAGGGAATATGGTTTAAATACTCTGATCGCACAACATTTGGACAGTTTTCACTTAGTGTCATCCACTTTTTCTAATGTCCACAATGACTATTAAATGTAGAATCCATTGTGGCATACTCATTCACTGATAACAGCACTTCCTTTGTAATCTGCTGTCTTCCTTTAGTCTCACTTCATGTGAAGACACGGAGAGAGAGAGAGTGAAAATAAAAGAACGCTTGGGATGTGTTATTTTTAGGCTGCTGAACACTCTTTCACACACATGCAGGCAGGAAGAAAGCAGATGGATATGTGGACTTGCATGTGTGTTTTGGTGCGTTCTTTTGTCAAGACACAAAGGAATACACTAGTGCTTATGTACATGCATGTTTGTACAGTAGGGTAATCTGCACTTGAGCAGTCATTTTTGTTCTGTGCTCACTCTTATCTTGACATTCATGCATTCTTGAAAACAGATTTACAATATCATTCAAACAAATGTTGTCAAAGATGTCTACTAACTCAAAGAACAAGTCAAAACCAAACACAATGTGGGGGAGCTGTCTACTGGCTTTCAACATTCAATCACGTGAACACAGACAAATCTGTCTCGTCGTAGGAAAGATTATGTCATTGGGCTTAGCAGGTTCAGGTATTCCTGTCCTTTGGCTCGTTTTCATGTAGCAGGGTCAGAAGAGAACACTACTGCCAACAAAAGGGAGGTTGAGACAAAAGGCGGAAAAATGGATTTGTGCAGTGGCACCACAGTCTCTTGCATGGCCTAATAAAACAAGAATTTCTATATCTCAGTGTGTGTTGACCTGCTCATCACTCTTTTGTGTTTTACACAATCTAATAAATATAGACAACTTTACTTTAAAGAAAAACAACAAATAAATGGATATGTAATTATAATATTTGACAAAAATACTTTTATAAACTAGGTTAGTGGATAATTCAGTAGCAAAAGTTACTCTAGAAAAATCAGGAGTGCACAATCATTTTATAAAATCTAAAATTAGTGATTTTTTTTTATTGAGGAACAAAGAAAAGTGAATAAGTGTAGGACTAAATTTAGTAAAAATTATATATTGCTCTTTGTATTTTTGTAAAATACATTCATGGAAAACAAGTAATATATTTATATAGAAATATATATGCTGTAAAATTTAAATACATTTATTTTAAATGTACTGCACAGTAATGAGGCAGCACCATATAACACATGAGATGAACAAGAAAGATTATTAATAATCTTTCATTGCGCAAAAATATAATACGAAAGGCTCCAATAAAGAACGGCATCAAGCACTTATGCACATCCCGTGCGCAGAATGATACGCTTGAAGCAACACTGAGTTACAGTGCACAGGCCCACAGTGCTTATGCGCATCCCGTGCGCAGAATGATATGCTTAAAGCAACAGTCACAATGCGCAGGCGCAGCACTCCGGAGTCCGCATAGAGAAGTTCAAAGCACAGCGAAAGAGATATTAATCCATAGTGTATTAAATCTGTGCGACAGTTTATTGAGCCTTTTCTTTAAACCATTTTAAATGTCAATTACTGTGCTTGTGAAGAACCCTTCATAGTGCTCTCTACAACAGTGTTTTAGAAACACGATTTAGAAACAGCACGAGACCCTAGCTAGATAAAATCATTTTATGCAAAACCATTGAACTTTATTTCGGATCAAGAATAATAGGAACAGTGGAGAGAGTTTATCGTCTTGACTCTAGTAACGTTAACCGAATGCGGCACGTAGTTTGAAAGCTGAATGGAGGATGAAGGACAGCTGCAGCGGAGAGAAGTGTTCTATTGAAGTGTACGTGAATTGACTTAAATATTAATCTGTAATGTTACCTCACATTAAATTATGTTACGGCTTCAGAACACTTGAAATATAGCGCACACAAATGTTATGGTGTTTTATAATGTGTTTGTGGCATTTGTGGGGCTTAACAATAACACAATATTAGCTATGCAGAATATCGAATTTGGATCGGTCTCGTCAGACCGATACTGATCCAGCAGAAAAGCCCAGTATCGAAGCGACACCGATCCTGAATATCGGATCGGCGCACCCCTAGTTTGTATGCTTGTTATTTAATTCAGTTGTTTATTCTTTCACAAAAACTGAGACAGGCTTGTATTAGTGGTTTAATGGTGTTTAAAGGTGGGGTAAGCGATTTCTGCAAGCCAATGCTAATATTTGAAATTACCAAAACAAACGCGCCCCTAGCCCAAAAGGGTCTCGCCCCCATTTTGATAGCTCCGCCCCACACATTCATAGCCTTCGCCACCTAGTCAATGATTAGTTCTGTTTTCCTCTTTAGTTGTTTATAAAAACGAAGGAAAAATGTTTTCACAGTAATGCACTTACAATGGAAGTCCCCATTGGGAGATGTTTAAAATGCAGGAAATAAATGTTAAAATTAATGCGTTGCTGGTCATTTGCATAAAGTTAAGCTCTGCTCAACTTTGTTTCTTTGCCACGGGTATCTTTTGCTTGTGTCAACAAAAAGTGCCAACTCTTGTTAAAAATGAATAATATATCGTCACTTTGCTGATGTAAATTGCTGCCAGTATGAGCAACCCTTTGGACTGTAAAAACTGTATAGATCAAGTTATTTTTCAAGTAAATAATTAATGTAAGAATGTTAACAAAAATACAAGCTTTCCATTTCTGCTTTTAAACCTTATGATAAATCTGCGCCAAAGGCTTTCATGGGGAGAGTCTGTACATGTTTATCATTTTTATTACGAGTTGAAAGTATTTTCTCTGGTAATCGATCATCATGCTACAGATGCTGCAGAGGTTAAATTGTATCAAACCTGCAATAATTATTTCATGAAGGATTCAATTTCATCAGTTTCTCTCCTTCAGAGACAAAAAATAAATAAACTTAAAGAGACTAACTAAAATTAACCAAGAATCCCTGTAGTGAAATAAAGACTACAAAAAGGTTAATCTACAGATGACATTTGTAGATTAAATATAGAGGGGAATTTAGAGTAAAAAGCTGGCAGCTATATTAAAGTTACTACATTGAGTTAATTTAATACTGAGATATAATGTCATAAGGCTGTCAGACAGTGTCTGTCATCAGAATGGTGCAAATCATATCCTGTGTAAATGTTGACTGGGCATATTATCACACTGCCTCAGGTGAAATTATATGGCACCAGTTTTACCATCCAAGAACAGAGCGATGCTAAAGACATGCTCACAAACTACAGAAACGGGAAGCTTTCTGTCAGTGGGTTGCTTGCCAGACCCCAAGATCTAAGCCGGATCAATTTGTCTCCGCATTGCCTGGAGCGCTGAATCACCGGGGGTCTCTATCATTCTGTATTGCTCTGTGAAAAGTTTAACCTCAGGTAGAACAATCCAGGGTCATTCCTAAATAAAAAAGACTACATTTTCACAGAACGCAAGATCTGTGCAGCTCCTTTCCCCTCATAAATGCTCAGACGAAGAGTATTTAACCAGAATAAGACGCATCCAGTTTTCAAAGAAACAAGTGAGCAGAAAGAAGGTTTGACTGACCTGCCGTGAGCGTGAAAGTCCAGGTGCAGGAACTGGTCCTGGTGAGACAGAGCTCTCTTAGCCCTCTGGTGCTTGCTGTGCAAGACGTCTGTGTCGTAGGACAGGCCTTCGTAATGTCGAATGTACTTGCTCAGGGGTTTCCCATACTGACCTACGGAATAAAAGGAAGAGAGAGACAGACAGATGAAACTCAGGGACAGGTTGTGATCTGACTAGCTATTATTGAACAAGACTTGTTGCAGAAGGTTAGCAGGCAAACTGTGGTAACAGAGTGGGCATAAACCTCTGTGACTGTTGGAATTACACTTTGAGATGCAACACTATCTGTAAATTACAAGGCTTAGGCCCGTTTAAACACATCCTGTGTCTGCAGTGTGTAAGCAAATCAGCATTACAGCAGGGCACTGAGCTTTCAAACCAACAGTTTCTGCTGCGTAATACATCTGTGGCTCTATGGGGGCTGTTTTAACCAGATGGGTGACTGGACACATGCCCAGGGTACCATGTCAGGGATGGGCACCATGTAGTACCAAAAACAAACAAAAAAAGAATGTGGATTTCCAGTTCATCACACTGAATTCATCCTTAAAACATCCATCAATTATAAGACAGTTACTGGGATCCGGCCAAACTTGAAAAAAAAATGCAAACAACTCAATCAGTAGTATTTGCCCAGCAGTGTCACTGCCAGCAAAAGTGGTTCTGAATGTATTGCTGTCTTGGAGCTTCTTTTCCATCTGCTTTTGCATGTTTATATATTTATTTATAAAAATAACTTAATTTGGTAAAAATAATAATTATAACAAATTAAATAAATGTATTTGTGTGAAAGATTTATAATATATAATATATTTTTAAAAGAAATAAAAAGCACATTAAACATTAATGTTAAACATATGCAGTATGAATACTACAATCTGTAAATATGGGCATGAATATGTGTGGCTTACGTGTGAAGCTGGCCTTATACTTTCATAACATACATTAATAAGAGGAGCAGAGAACATAGAGAGAAAAAAGAACTATACGGTCATGTTTCTTGAGGGTGCTTATATTTTCCACTTCTATTGTGGGAAAGTACAGTATATGTTTTTTCCCTCCCATCCTTCCTCAGAGTCAAAAAGCAACTTCCTGGCATAGTAGCATTTATGCTAAGAATAGCCTGACCTTAGCAGGGAGCGTTTACTTCGTCACGACACTATAGTATCTGCTCCAACAACACTTGTACACATGAAATACCCACAGCGATCCATACATTTCATCTCACAAACAGCTTTTCTAGTCCCTTTCCTTCACAAGCCTGAAATCTTAACAGGATGATGACAGTTATATACCCTGCTTATTTTGGAAAAGGCAATGAAGTCTGACAATGTATGAAAGAGACTATAAGACAATATGACTAGACACTCCAACCTCTGGCTGATGTATTTTCAGAGGAAGAACTTTGACTCTGGCTTTCCAGCAGTCAACAAAACCTACCAAGAACCAACCTTTCCTGTTTTGAATCTAAACTCTACTTCCCATAGGCTCCAACCATGTCTGCTATGACAATAAGCCTCAAGCACCAAAATAGCTTGAATAGAACGGTTCCTTTCACTCTGTGAACAGAATAACGGCTGTGCAAGAGGGCCAACAGCACTGACGGGTCACGTCTAGAGACGATGTGAACCGATGTATGCCTCTGTACAACAAAAACTGAATGTCACAGGACCGTTACTCCTTTAATCTAGTGTTCAAGAGTTGGCTCAGAGATCTGTAATGCTGCATGTTCTATTGAGAAGCATTTTTTTCCTCCTCAAATGTTTCCCAACTGCTTTCAAACGCTTACCAGAGCACATTGAGAATACAGCAAGTTCACAAAATGCTTTAAATGTAATTATAATTCCATCTGCCAGTGGCTACTAGTTAAAAGGGTGCTGCAAACAAAAATCCTGGAATCGAATACCAAGCCTCATTTGGTCCAAACCCAGTCAATAGTTTCTCAGTTTTAAATACTTTGATTGTACAGAAAAAAATAGGACCTTTAACATCCTTCAGTGTTCACTTTTGTGACTAACAAATTAGACTGAATTTAACTTTTATGGAGAACCATCTCTTTAACGATGAAATACTAAAAAATATTTGACCATCACAGAAGAATAAAAAACGCACATTTGCAACACTATTAACACTTCTCAATGGCTGAGACATTTTAGAAACAGAAAAAATGAAATTCTCGCTTGGCATTCTGCCATCCTGAACTGTCATTTCAAAAGAAAAATCTGTGTGTTTCCTAAGAAAGTAAACAGCAGGGCAGCTTTCTCGGCAAACAGGTTCTGTTTATCTTCTAATGGATTCATTTTTTACAGAAATTGGGAAACACCTGACCTGATGGTTTGCAGCTGATGCACAACTTTAATCATAAAACACTAAAAAAAAAAAAACGCAAGATGACACTTTTCCTATTCCTAACAAATGCTCAGGTTGTGAGATAAAACAGCAAAAAAAAATATAGAAAAATAAGGCCAGAAACAAACTTCACAATTTGCAGAGAGTGAGTGTGAGGAAGGCTGAAAAAGAGAGTGAGTGTGAGGAAGGCTGAAAAAGAGAGTATGTGTGTGTGCGCGCGCGTGTATTTGTGTGTCTATTGGCTGGGAGTATCAGTGCAGACTGTTTGTCCACCTGTACAGCAGTGATAAAATCCTCCTCTCATCTTGCTGTGGAGAGAGGGAGAGAGGAGAAATCAGGGGCAATACTGCCTCAGAGGAGCAGAACGCTCCAAAACTCATTCCAATTCCACACACATTAGTGCTCCACCTCCCCAACTCTCCTATCTACCTCACTCTCAAGGCAAACACTTTTTCCCTGTGTTCCTCTCTTTTTAGCCCTTTACATTCAATGTACTGTACAGAGTTTATGCCAGCAGTTACCTTCATGGTTTAGTAGGTTGGTACTGTTATCAGTCCTGTCTGGAGCGCTAAATACGGTTAAGGTTAGACAGTTCGCTTATGAAGATATATTAGATGTTCTAGTGACTTCCTGACATTTTTAGGACTCACAATTTCATTTTGAGAGTACATTTTATAGATGGATGTTATATGAACTGGTCAGTGCATACTTCGCTACTTTCACACAATAATCTCACTATATCAGAACTAGTGATCGACCGATATTGACTTTTTATAACCGATACCGATATCAATTATTTATAGTTTATTTAACCGATAACCGAAATTCAGAACCGATATTTATTTACTGTTTTAAAGTAAATAAATAACAGAGTGAAGTAGGCTTGCCGCATGGTTATACTGGTGTTAAGCCGCAACATTGTTACATCACTTGCTCACCGTGGCACCGTCCCCCACTGTCATTTAGATTGTTTTTATAGTAATAAAAATAAATTTGTTCAGATAGAGGACACTAAAATTAAAACTGAACGCACCGAACGAACGAGAGTCTTGCATCACAGCAGTCTAGGTCTGCATTGCCGGCTGTCCCGACCAGATTTCTTACTGGCTGTCCTTGAAGGACGTGCAATTCTCTTTCCTTTTTTTTGTATTATGCTTATCCTATCATTTTAAATGACAGACTGTGTCGAATTTATTTATTTTTTCTCTGCTGCACTTTTCACTGTGTTAATAGCAAGATGTTAAATGAATTTAGTGTTTTGACAAGACTAATAACACAGCTATTAGGCTAAACCTACATTTTCTTCCTATTGTGTTGTAGGCTGAATGTTAGCATAAACAAATTATATCCTGACAAAACAAATTATAATAGGGATTACAATTTTTGTATAACTTTTTTCCTCTGTGAAACTTTATTCCGTGTTGGCAGCAAAATGTTATTGACATTTATCAGTCAATACATTCAAGACTCTTGACAAGACGAATAAAATAAATACACTTTTGTGCAGACTAAACTTTTATTTGTTAGCCTAGCTCTTTCTTTCAGCAGAAATATGAACAAACAGAATATTTCGCGGGAGCGGGTGAGTGCGGAATAAAACCTAAAATAGTCCCGCGCAGACCTCTACATCACAGATCAGATTTCATTTATCATGTGAAGAGAGATGACTGACAAGAAGAGTGAGGTGACACAGACAAGACGATGTGGAAGAGTTTCGAAACCAAATGTAAAAGCGCCCGATTTTACTTCTGAGTCAGACATTAATCTAGGTCAAGGAGAAAACGCACCGAGATCTACCAAGTGAAAAGTAATGATAAAATACACATTAAATAAATAATTAAAAAGGCTTGTTGTGATGTTATGTTGCATTAATTTAATAATGATAAATAAAATAGTATTTTATTATTATTCACTATTCACGTCGCTGTATTCAACTATATACTGCGCTGTATTCAAGCAGAAATATGATGTTATGATCGAGAGCGCACATAAACGGTTCGTTTGCGCGTCATTTATAACGGACATAACGCGCGCCTAATGCACGATCATGTCACTGTAATCAGCTTTACCTTGATTACAAAACTTGCCCATCCAAACTTGTGTGTACTAGTGTGACACTGGCTTCTTTTATCCAGCGAGAGCAGTAGTTTGTGTATCATGTTCTCATACAGCGGCTTTGAGCCGCCGTTCAGTCTGTATTCACAGCGCCATGAGAACCGTATTTCTCCTCCTAAACACAGAATACGTAGAGAGGTGGATACGATCTATTACCCCTGATCAAAGTGATAATGTTTTAAAAAACAAACATTCGTTTTTCATTTATTTGGTTCCACAGTATTTGCTGTTTTTTATTTTAAACACTGCTTGACGCCGAATTTGCTGCTGATATTAAAGTCAAAGTAAAACGCGCACGGTGCTTACAGGCTATTTAAAACCTAAGGAAAAGAGGGAAAACTCAAAAAAAAATATCAACTTCATTTTAAACTACAGTTTTAGGTTTATACGCTGTTTAATAGGCTAAAGAGTGAATAATAATAATTCACTGGATAATGTTAATTCACTGAATAATATTCTCTGGAATATTGAAATAAGCTATAACAAACAAAACATTGTATTTTATTGCATTTCTCAACTGGCATGTTTTATCAGAATTATTCAAATGTTTTTGTCATTCTAGATTATGAAATAACTGCTGACAGCGCGGTTTATCTATTTACACAGAACTATACTCAAACTGCGATCGCTTGTGGAGAAAATAAACAATTAATTTCGATAGAGATGTATTTATTTAGATGTTTATTGGCGAAATAATGGTTCTATAGTAAATGTTAATATAATTCAGCGTGTTTCAAACAAGTTAATCTTGTATAAAGTTACATGCGGTGGTCGTGCTGGAGCATTTCCTGAGTGAACACTGCTCCAGGTGTGTGTGTACTTGGATGGGTCAAATGCAGAGAACATTTCACTGCTGGTTATACTCTGTATAATTATGTATGTATAAAAAAAAAAAAAAAATACAAATAAAAACCGATCTTATTTTTTTACAAAACCGATAACCGATTATGGTAAAATGCTTAAATATCGGGAAAAATATCGGTAAACCGATATATCGGTCGATCTCTAATCAGAACACTGACAACCATTCAAACATCAATACCGAAATTCTTTAAAAATCTATAAAGTCACTTAACATAACTGACCTTTTCTTTCCACAATCTAATCACGATTATTGAGTCACATGTCAAAGTCACATGTTTATAACTAAATGGCATAGAGCTCCTTCAGAGCTTTGTGATTGGCTCTAGCACTTTAACAGCAGAGCTTTTCAGTCAAAGATTCTTAACCTCAAAAAGATGTGAAGTGCAGCATTCGTTTGCAGACAGATGATGTCCACAAATCCTAAAAGAGACCCTTAAAGTTTTTTGAGCTGCTGTCAGCCTGTAATGCCTTAAAATAGTGTCTATGTATAGGCATCTCACAAACTTTAGAAGATATGTTGAGTGCACAAGACAATAAGAAAAAGAACAACAACACCATCAAATTATTTAAATGTACAGCTTGTTTCAAATTTGGCTTGAAAGACATCGTGTCACATGGCTAAGGACACTTATTTCTATGAACTAATGGACAACGGTCTCGTTTTGGCCTTGTTTCCATAGCAACTTGACACTTCTGGATTTTAAAAAAATGAGTAATTTGCCTGCTCATCTTTAGCCCTGTTACCTGGAACTAGAGTCAGCCAGTGAACCATTGCTGAGAAGCATAAAGGTGTAATGAAAGGGAAGTGATGTTTTATCAGAAGCAAATGGGACAATTTTGCTCAATTAGCAAAGGCAGAGGGGTGAGTCGGTCCACTACAGATCAGCATTTTCTGCTCCACTATACAGTGGTGGAGCTGAATCTACAGCACAACATCAAAAGAAAGAATATGTTACAGTGTGAAACGTGAAATACAATTGAAGATTAAAATGAGTATAATTTACTGACTGGTTGTTTATATGAAAGACTCTGTATATCAGGAGGAGGATGTGACAAGGTAAAGCATCAATTATGAAGTTTAGGTTGACTACACCAAGTCTTCATTTAGATCACTTCCACTGCAGTGGACAAATACGAGTTGTAGGTCTATCCAGGATAGGTCTGTACAGAGATGTATTTATAGATGACAATATATATATAGTTCAGGGTAAATGAGAACCTCAGAGGCTTTTCAGAATGCATAGATACTTAGAGAAAGGCGTGACTGTGAAAGGAGGGTGGACAGTGAGCTCTTTTGTACAGGCACAAACAATAGCTGCCTCATTTCTGCCTAAATTACCCCACATGTGAGGACAAAAGCGTCGGACTCCCACACAAAGATAACCGCAGCGCTGTTAGAACAGAAGTAGCACACGACACCACTGGATGAGAAGAGTGGAGGGCCTGAACACTACTGGTGATGGAAAAGTTTAGTTGTCGAAAATAGCAATGAACGGCAAACTGAAAGTTATTTACATGTTTTTATATTCTACATCCACAGTACTTGCAACAGCCTGTGATTACACATCTTTTATTGCAGCCACCTTCGCATCACATCTATAATCAGCTAAACTCTGTTTTGTTAAACTAAGCTGCTCTCATTTAACATCAAGATGGGAAATGCTCAAAACTTTAGTTTGTTGTTCGACAAATAAGCAAATTTATTTTTAATGGTTACTGCCGAAATAATAGACTGATATAATTGGTGTAGAACCAATGTGCAAGTAAATTTCACAAATAATTACAAAGAAATGGCCAGTAACGCATTGAATAAAGTAGTAGTAGTAGTTGAAATAGTATGTTCATGTAAAATGTTGTATAAACTTTGAAAAATCCATGAGGCAGTATTCAATTAACTATCTTAGATTCAGCTGGACCACATTGAGAGGTCACCAAAACAGCATAACACACATCGTTCAACAATTTGGGCTTGATAAGAATCAAATTTAGCAACAATTAAATTTTTTACTGTCACTTTGATCAATTGCATGTGCCCTTGCTAAATAAAGAGTAGTATATTGATTTATTAAAATAAAATAAAAATGTACTTTGATTGTTACAAAGAAAGTCTTACCACCCACTTTTGGAACCAGTTTGAGGCAACAGAGATGTCTATGTTCAAGTCCTAATTTATGAACATTCATCAACACAAAATGTAAATCATGAACCTCTCTGTTCATATCACTAGTCTTTCAACAGAAAAAATAAATAAATAAGCACATCACACCAAGTTTCCTCTCCACTGTTTGCTCGTATAAAAAGGTCACTAAGAGCTTTGAGTTTTCAGTTCAGAAAACAATGATGCACAACAACTCTTTCTCAGCTCAGTTAACACAATCATACGAGAATATAGGGGTGTAAGAAAATATCCATACACGCGAGTATCGCGATATTTTGTTTGGCGATACTGTATCGATTCTCTTAAACGGAATATCAAGATAAAAAAAAAAATCATATAGGATTCATGGCAGTTGTTTTGTTCATATCCCGACCGCTAGATCGCAGTCTTCATCTCTGAACTTAAACAGTGACAGGAAATACTAGCATCAGGGCACTCCACTAATGCTAGCTTTAATATAGTTCTCTGCCAGTAATGGAGGATAAAAGAATTGTTCCTGTTCCTGCTTCGGTGGTCAAAGCTTGAAGTGCGGCATCATTTGGTCTTTTGGGGTAACTTTCGCCCCGGGACAGCGGCCCGAGCGCAACCTCGGTTACGTCGCTTGTTGCGTTCCATGTGAAGAGACTTTGTGCGAGGAGTGGCGGGCGGTAGTGTCTCTGCACGGCTGCAGCTTTCTCTCATGTTGGGGGCAGCTTTTGCAGTTGGGGCGGTGCTCGCGTTGCGGTCTCGGCGATTCTACGCTGAACATTAATACAAAGTGAAAAACCTGTGAAATCCAAGTTGAAAGGTTCTGAGAATGTTCAATATCTGTATTTATTTTATTGTTTTACAATGGTTTTGTTTTCTTTAGGAATCCTGCAATCACTTTACTTTTCATTGATACTAAGCAGATGGCATTTTTTGTTCAGATTATAATGTTATGACATTGTATATTACAATTCTTGTACATTTAAACTGTGAATTTATTTTTTACATCAATACTTTTTAGTTTAAGATTTTTTTTAACCAAACTTTGTATAAAGATGATTCTCAAATATGTTATAACAGAATTAATCAATATGTCTTTTTCTATTCTGCAGAATGTGTGTAAAATGGCCATAACGGTTTTTTTTCATTATATACAATATATCTATAAACTAAATCTAATTTGCATATTAATGTGTTTTTGAGGTAACATGTAATGAAAAAAGTGTAATAATTTACAAGATTTTCATATCAATATATAATATTTCAATGAATATTGAAATATAATTTATTTCCCTATTCATTTTTTTCTGTCTCCCAAAATCCATTATAAACATGCTTTTAGTCCTGGTGTCCTCATATGAGGACATGTATGAAATCATCGTCCTGTTTCGAAAGAAAGAAAGTCATATTTTGATTTGAAACCCCATAACATTTTCCTGAGATGTTGATTTATGACAGAAATTAGACAGATTTAAATGATAATTACAAAATATTATCATATGTCCATAAGTGTGTCACTAAATTAATTTCAGACATTTGTGAAGACCAAGGAGAGGGAGTGGTCATAGTGAAACATCCAATCAATTGGTATCTCTGTGTGTGCTCTGTACAGATCATCCAGACTTAAAACTGTGGCATGTATAGTCTCAGAGAAATTCACTAAAATATAAATGTCCTCATATGAGGCCGCAGGGTCTTAAGAGGTTAACTAATCCTGCAAGCACTTAACATTTTTTTGCACAAAAAGTGGTTCACTAATGTTGAATGTTACACGGACTGATAATTGCAAATGCAGATCCCTGTGTGTTCTAGTTAAACAAATTTTCTTTATTTATTTATTGCTAAGGTTTACATATGGTGGTGTGCTCTTAATGACAGCTTTCCTAAAAAATATAACCTATTCCTAAAATAAGAAATATCCCAATATATCGCCTTGCTTACAACAGTATCGCAATGTATCATATCGCAACCCTGTATCATGTTACGTATCGTATCGCCAGATTCTTGCCAATACACAGCCCTACAAAAATAGTGAACTATTTAGAACATTATCAGGTTGTGTGAATTTCATAATGCCACCAACACTACTGACTGAACAAATTTACTGGAGGACACAAGATGAATGCAGGGTGAAACATTCCACTGAAATCCATTCCACAATAAGCATATCACTAAAATCTTTGTATATCCCTAAACACTGAAGTGTGAAGTTGAACTGGGTGGTACACAGTCAGAAAATTACAGGAAGTGGAAACAGCTTGGCTCATGATTTATTCTGTAACGACAGGGTTCACAGAGCATGTGTGAGGGGCCTGTGACCTTTATACTCGCGTTCCATCAGCCTACGTCATAGAGATTACAGACAGGGCTCTGTGGAGAAACCACACTTATGACAAATGACAAATGCAAACTCAGACTTACAGTTAAAACTTTCAAATGGTATGAAGAGACAAGATAGAAAGGGATTCAAAGCACAAAATGAATTACAGGGCTTCCTGGAATTGGATTGGGCTAGCTCAAGTAGCATATTAATACCATCCTACAAAACCCTCTATAAAAATGAAAAACCTAAGTTATGTCAAAATGTTCTTCATAAAGACCAACCCTGTATTTTGCACTGTGCATCATAGCAATAAAGTTTGAATCAAACCCATGCGTGAACTACTGGTCAGACATGGTAGATTATGAACAAATCAGTTTTTGTCTTGAACCCAAGCTGTGGGTAGTTGTTGGTGGGTGTTTATAGCATAGAGACATTGATTTTTCTTATGCCAAGATCTGGACTACACTTGCATGTTTAAGAGGAGCTGGACTGAGCCACTGGTAAGATGTGCTCCTCTTCATTTCTGTCATAGATAAATACACATATTTTCAAGTCAGTGAGCCTGGGAACTCAGCAGCCAAATAATCGCCACACTTTACAATGAGCTTAATTTTTGCTAAAGTATTATTGATGCAGCCAACTGCTTTGCAAGCAGAAGCTTTAACTTAGCTTTGGCTTTCTGAAACTAAGGAAAGTTCTAGAGATGTTATAACAGTTGGTAAATCTGATAAAAGACAGACAAATTCATCCAAATAAAATGTATAAGTTTATACATTTAAAAAAGTATAAAAAATACAAAGAAATTTGGCCCCAAACATGCCAACAGAACAGCAGTGCTCAATGTACATACTGTACACATAGAGTAGGATTACAGAACTTGTCCAGTGCATGTACGTCAAGCTGTGTGTGTGTGTGTGTGTGAGAGAGAGACTACATATTTCAGCTTTTTGTTTTTTGTAAATGTTGCACATTTTGATGCCTTGATGACAGGGCTAGGGGGCTCCCATATAAAGCACTGTGGCTTCCCCACGCAAATTCAGATGCATTGTGTTTTCCATGGTGGGTTTGAACAAAACCAAAACTAGATACAGTTTGGCTCTGGATGGAACGCTATTATCTATCATTGACAGTGCTTTATGTAGGAGTCCTCTACCCCTGTCATCTGGCATCAAAATGTGCAACAAATATATATAAAAAAACAAAACAGGTGAAATGTGTAGACTCTCTCTCTCTCTCTCACACACACACACACACATAAAACAATTACAACAAAATGTACACAAATGTCTAGGGCCCTATTGTCCAAAATGTTGAAATAGAGAGTTTTAGACATTTTTTTCACTGATATAAATGTTTTTGTTATTACACAGAGAGTAAAGTGCCGAAAACCGGTACTGAATGGTACTGAATTTCAGGTTAAAATGTGAACAGTACCCAACCCTACTCAGCTCTAACATAAAATACAGGTTCTGACCAGCCAAGCTTTGCAGTGGAGAGGGTGAAGTTTCCAAGAAAAAAAAGGTAAAAACCAAGTCAAATATACTTTGAGGTGTGAGCTGTGAACGCCTGACTGGATGTTATCATAAGGGCACAGGGCAGGGTGAGTGAAGAGAAGCTAACCTATCTGTTTGGTAAAGCTCAGAGTGAAAATGATAAGAGGAACAGTAATCTGATTATATACGTACTACGTAGCACTATTTATAGACAGACAAATGCCAATCACCTTCTTAAACAAGAAAAACTGCTGTAAAAAAATGTCTTTTGGAGTTTACAAATTCAAAGTGCAATAACATTATGATCATTAGTTTATGACCAATGTTCCCCCTAATTTCCTTGCTGAGCAAAGCTTTTCTATATTGGGTGGACATTTGGTCACCTGAGCAAAAACAATATTTATACAAGACCTGTACAGCGCGCACAAAAAAGTGTGAAACTTTTAACTTTAATGTGCTATTTTCATTTGATTTGACCCTTGATTTTAACTAAATATACATTTTAGGTTACTTGAGATTTTTTTATAGTATAATACAATGCAGTTCAAAAGATTGGGATTAAAAGTGTTTTATAGAAGTTTCTTATGCTCAACAATGCTGTCTCTATTTGAAATATTATTGCAATTTAAAATAAAAGTTTTCTATTTTAATATATTTTAAAATATAATTTATTCCTGTGAAGCAAAGCTGAATGTTGAGCATCATTACTCCAGTCTTCAGTGTCATATGATCTTCAGAAATCATTCTAATATGCTGATTTATAATCAATGTAGGAAACAGTTTTGCTGCTTAATACAGTTTGGAACCGGAGATCATTTTTCAGGATTCTTTGATAAACAAAAGGGGTCAGTAAATTTGTTTTTTTAAGAAAGTAATATTTTTATTCAGGAGGGATGTGTTAAATGGATAAAAGGTGATAGTAAAGACTTATATTGAGAGAAAAGCTTTTTATTTTGAATAAATGCTGTTCTTATAACTTTCTATTCATCAAAGAATAAAAGAAAAAAGTACCACATGTTCCAAAAACAATTAAGCAAAACAACAGTTTAAATCATTTAAAAAAAGAAAGCATTAATTAAGAAAGCATTTAAACCGAGATCTGTCAGCTAAATATTTTCAAAAACTTGAACATGTGAATACTTAAACATTCCTATGAAGTGTAGTTTGCACAATAAACTACACTTCATAGGTAGTGTGTGTGACTAAATATCTCTGAGTTTTGTTACCGTTCTGTGCCCATCCTCTGCTATTTCCAGCACTTAATCATGCAGCTCTTCTTTAATACATGAGGATGTTTTATTTCACATGTCATTGTGTTTGCGTTGGCTCTCGATTTGAGCAATTTCATCCGCAACCATTGAAGTATTTGGTTTCTACAGCGACTCATTTGGCGCACATCATTCTTTCAGTCTTTCTATGAAACCCGTTAACTGCATTCACCGGTTCTAATTCTATAGCGACATCAACTCTAAAGCGGGTTGCCCGAGCATTGCGATTTTTACTAGAATCCAATCAAATGGCTTCCCAACTCATTTTTTTTGCACGTGCGCGGTATCTATCACATTATTTCTCTGCACGGCCACGGCGAAGAAGTGCGCGGCCGTGCGCTCAGCTTAAAGGGAACAGTGTTTATGAATGTGGAAACGTGAAAAGTCCTTTATGAAGGGTTATTTTAAAAGTTTTTTTTTTACATGAGCAGTACAAAAAAAAAACTGCACTCCGTAACTTTGTGTTAACAGTTTATTACATTTATATAATAAGGGAGTACACAATGAATCCATTTTCCAAACTGTGTTTTTGGCTTGTCCTGAATCACTATGATACACCTATAATAAGTGTTTATATTTGGACTATTTAGACTGGTTCGGGAAGGAACCACTGCGGAGTAGCACAGTACCTGCGTGATTCATCATAGACATTAACAGAGAGAAGTAGCTCCAGCCACAATTTTCTTCCGCAAGACGTACACAGTTCTGTTTATTAACCGCTACAGCGCCAAAAGTTACAGACTGCAGCTTTAATATGTCTTAAATATGACAGTAGTGGTAGATATAATGGCTGATGCCAAATTTTTGTAGCCAATGCCAATATCTATAATACAATTAAATGTGATAAGATGCAAACAAAATTATCTCTCATACACTGAATATTTAAGGAATATCACATGAGCAAGAATGCTGTTGTTTTGAATATCAGCTTGACCGTGATTTGGCCACAGGCACAAGACTGCAGGTAATAAGAGATGCAATGATATTCAGCAACCCATTTCATTTCCTGCTGGTTATGCACAGCTTTGAGGTCTGCAGTCTGAAAGAACAGCAATGAAACCAAACAGAATGAAATGAAACTGTGTCCTGAATTGGAGCAAATGTTGTTGGCTGTTCACACACATTATGTTGCACTCAACTGTGTTGCTTCTAAGGCTGCAACGATTAGTCGACATTATCGACAACAAAAAATTGTCGACAAATATTTTTGTTGTCGAGTAGTCCTTTGATCTCATATGACCTATTGCAATAGAATGCAATGCTGCGGTTTTACCAGTGTGGCGCTGTAGCACAAGACTGTAGTTCAGCCCTCCTGGATGCAATTCAAGAGAAGACAGCGCTTCAAACCCAGCCGAACGAACCTGAAGCTGCTGAGCAGCGTTTGGATGAATATGTAAATATATATTGCACGCTTTCCTCTGAGTAACTAAATAAACACAACAAATACTGACAACAGAGTGAAAGCAACAATTTATATAATTGTTTTAATGCATCCGATTACAACGATGTGGATGTTTGCATGAGCTCTGCTTTTCAGTAATGTACTCCAGTAAAGTTCGGTCACATCATGTTTATTTATATAGTACTTTATGCAATAGATGGCTATAATTCAAGCAGATTTACTGTATTCAACATGAAAAACCAGAGTCAGTGTCACTTTCAGTTAGAATTACAACTTGATTTTCTGTTATAGACCCGCTCTCCAGTGTGGAGCTTGCTAATGATAAAATATTTTTATCAGTGTGGAAAAAAATATTTAATTAAAGTGATAGTTTGGTTTACAGAGATGAAAGCTTGATCTAGCTCAGGACTGTTTTAACCCTATAAGGCAGGGGTCACCAAGTTCAGTCCTGGAGGGCTGGTGTCCTGCAGAGTTTAGCTCCAACCCTAATTAAACACACCTGAAGCAGCTAACCAAGGTCTAACTAGGTATACTTGAAACTTCCAGGCAGGTGTGTGGATGCAAGTTGGACACTGGCCCTCCAGGATCAAGTTTGATGACCCCTGCTATAAGGTATTTTAAGACATTATGTTGTGAATAAAATAGTTTATCCAAAGCGTCTTATCATTTACCTTTATTTTTTTTCTTATCTGACTTACAAAAGGAGATGTTTGGCAGAATGATGTCATTCAGTTACTTTTTCATATAGCTAATTAAATCGTGAGAGAGTGTCATTTCATTTTGTATGCCAAAAACATCTATTTGTATAATGAATTGGTAACACTTTTACAATAAGGCATAATTTGTTAACATTAATGTATTAATTAACATGAATGAACAATGCATTTACTACATTTATGTATTAATCTTTGTTAATGTTGGTAAATAAAAATACAGTTGTTCATTGTTTGTTCATGTTAGTTCACGGGGCATTTACCAATTTAAAAAAAAAACAACTTGTGATTTTTATAAATGCATTAGTAAATGCTGAAATTAACATTAACTAAAATTAATAAATGCTGTAGAAGTATAGTTCATTCTTAGTTCATGTTAACTAAGGAACCTTATTGGAAAGAGTAACCAATTAAATTGTATAATAATTGTAATTACATAATATGCTTTTCTTAAACTGAAGTGACCTTTATTTATGTTAGAATATGTATAACTAAATATTTTAACTAATTGTAAAAGATAAATAATCAAAGTCTACTGATTAACCAGTGGGATAATCGACGATTAATCGTTCTAATAATCATTAGATTAATTGATTATCAAAATAATAGTTTGTTGCAGCCCTAATGGGCTTATTATATATTCTGATTGTTGACTGTCAGAATATCCTTAGAAGTGCAAGACCATCAGAATTACATTATATATTCATTGCTGATTTGGTCCTCTCGGGACCAAAGGGGAAAAAAAACTACACAAATAAAATAAGGGGAAAAATAAAGATACAAGACTGTGTTGATTATATGACAAACTGCTCTGGCCTTCCTTTGACAGATAAAAACAGAATAAAACAATTTAATATAACTGCACACAGCACTCCATATTTAAAAAAAGCATTTGACCAACTGAATGATGCTTCAAGTTAATTAACGCTGGCATTGGGAAAGTTTCATTTTGCAGAAGATGGCACCGTCATATATTTTGGGTGTAACACCAGATGTCATGATCAAAGCCTTTTCTAGCTGGAAATATCTCTTGGAATCACTTTAATAGGTAAATACATTTAAATGTCAAACACTTCTGACTCGGAGTAATGGGCTTCATTTGCGCTGACTGTGGGGGTTTGGGGAGCTGAAAAGAGAAAGCAGAAAGGGACACCCTGCAGCCTGAGAGGAAATGATACTAAATAAAAAAGTTATCATTTCTTGTGGGAGTGTCATTTTGGGTTGTTATCTCAAACCGCAACCAGTCCCAAACACAGGATCGACTTCATGTGAAAACCTGAGTTCAGTTGACCGAATATGAGGTGATGTTAAGCATGTGCATGTGTTTTTGCTCGTCTTAACACAGCGCATCACTGCTTCGATTTATAATTGAGGTAGTATAAATCAGTGTTAACGGTGATGTGAATTCACTGCATGGTAACTACTTTCCTCACCATGACATTCACCTTCAAACCATGACAAAAATAACCAAAAACAACATTATGATGGACAAAACTATTTTTTTTTAAATATAAATCCTCTAATAACAAAAGAAAAACTACAAAAATATAGTGCTAATAGCACTGGTCTGAGAGAGCAGGTTATCAGTCAACTCTGCTTTCAGTTATATATTATTCATATCTCGCCTTTGGTAAAAAATAGCACCAAAGTTAAACATAAAAAATGTGAAAATGCACAGCTTTTTTCAAGATGCAGCTTGTTCATTTTGCTGAGGCATGAGCAAGACAACCTTAGGGTCCCAGAGAAAAGAATACACTACCACAAACATACCATATTTTAAATAAACATTACTTAAACCTAATCTGAAACAATACACATCTGAATTTGCTCTGTCAGACACGAACTCGTATTTTTCTTTAATTTCCATGTTCCATTCAAAGGTTTATACTTATTACATGAAAACTCATTGTCGTCTGTGACTAGAATTGGTGAGAAACCAGTTTCCTCTGTAAATCTGTGTTCCATCCATTGCTCTGATGAGGTCTCAACAATATTTTTTTTTCCTATCAGATATTTTGCCAAAAAAACACTCTTACACTATTACAATGAAACTGCATCTGTCACAAGCACATTAAGAGTTTGCACCTCATTTTTGTTTTGGTGGTTAAACATGAGAAATTTTCCACATGCATGCTTCCAAACATAGTTCCAGAGAACAATAAAACGTATTTAGGTGACTTACATAAAAATCAGACTGTTAATTTTTCTGAGTTAAAAATGACTTTTAACAATAATATAATTTACAACAACAATCTGCATCACATGTAAGTTGTATTTACCAGCATAAGACCATTTTTACTGGTGACTGTTGTTAATGCAAGGCCATGGGCACATCATACAAGAAGGCGTCTTTGTGGGAGGATCCATCTAGTAAATTGAAGAAGCTGCTAACCACATGAAAGCAACCAGAATCACATAACATTGTGATGCTTACGAAAGCATTTGTATTTGTGCGTAGTTGACTTCCTTTTCAACTGGCTTGATGCATAGGGGATTATTCAAGTTGCTCAATAACAAGCAATTTCATCACTGGGTGGTGTAATCTCCATCAACTTTCCACAGTATACAAAGACACAATTGATCTACACCAGACAATACTACGTATGGACACGGACCATATCTGTTACCTTCGGTCTTTATCCACCATTAAAGTAAACTAAAAAGGCTGATAGAAAACAGTTAACTGATGTTGATGATGTTGCAGGCACACAACAACCTGTTTGAGCTGATATTCGAGCCAAAAGGGATGTCAGCTAAGCTCTTTTTGTTTTCACAGCTGGCCAAGAGAAAGCAACAAAGAGTCACCTCAAAATGGACACTAAACATAAACAGGAGTAATGTGGCCCACATATTGAGAAATGAATTAAACGCATTTATAATTCATCTAAGGGCTTGTTCACATTTGGCAGGTTTGATTCAATTAAAATTAACTCTGATTTAGTTTGGTTCGGTTATAGTGTGAACTGCCATTAGCTGGTAAAAACTGCCATACATACCTTCACATGTACACACACATACAAAATATACACCATAAAATACGTCCAATCAGGTGACCGTGTCCTTATGCCTTTGGTATCTTAAGGTTCAGTGTTAAAATTACAGTGTGAACACTACGCCGACCAGGGGCTCGTTTCAGAAAGGAGGTTAAGTGAAAAACGGAGAATGTAAACTCTGAAATGAGGGAAACACTGGGTTTCCGTTTCAAAATGGGAGGTTTGTCAAACCCAAGAAAGCAGGGTAAGTCAAGCCCGTTTCTGAAAGAGAGGTAACTTATACTCCAAGTCAATTACCGTGGTAACTTACTCTGTGAACCTAACCTGGTCAGGAGCAGGTTTTCTTCGGTAAACCCAGAGTTTATTTCGGTCTCCTCTCCCTTTTTATAGTGTTAGCGAAGTTTAAATACCTTATTCATTCATTCACACTGCAAAATGTATTTTCTTACTGAGTATTTTTTGTCTTTTTTAAAGTACACATTTAAAAATGTCAAATTAAATATGAAAAAATTGTCTATATTTAGTCTTGTTTCCTGGGGGATTTTCCTTGTAAGTGCATTTTACATAAAACAAGTCAAATTGTCCCCCA
Organism: Gymnocypris eckloni scoliostomus; assembly: GCA_027564155.1. Classification (NCBI taxonomy): domain Eukaryota; kingdom Metazoa; phylum Chordata; class Actinopteri; order Cypriniformes; family Cyprinidae; genus Gymnocypris; species Gymnocypris eckloni. The sequence continues at coordinate 25,933,752 of CM050413.1, read as the reverse complement.
TTGAGTAAGAAAAATAATCTTAATGCAAACGGAAACAAGAATATGTTTAATGTCTTACCCCATTGGAAGATTATTTGCAAAATAGGAAAAATACACTTTAAAACATCGGAGATGCAGAGCACATTATAAGTCCGCTGTACGCAGATTTTAAGGAAAGTGTGCATTGCTCTCATACTCATTCTGATCATTTTTCTTGGGCACAAATCTGTCAAAGAGGAGTTTCACAGGACTGTAGGTCAGTGGTGTAAAAATTGGTTTAAATGAGGCTAATCTGATAAATGACGTTCACTTGATAACATCTTTCTGTGACATCTGGAAGTAACACTGAATTGGCAACTCGTTAAATACGTACGATTAAGCAAAAATCGTGTGAATTTGTACGAGTGAGGTCATACGAATTCGTACGAATTAGGCACCTCGTAAAATATGTACGAATTGCCGTGAGATCGAGCTAGAAGTAACCCAATAATCCGAATTTCCTTCAGGATTTTTATAGTGTGGTTGGATGCATTGATGACAAGCATATCTCCACCACCCTCGCACCTTCTGAAAATGAAACTAATTACTGTATGGAATGGATGACAGATGGAGGGGTAGTACGAGCCGTAACCACCTCCATGGCTGTTAAATAAACAAATTATTCAAATATTTTTAGTCATCTTTATTTCCTAATGCAAAAGTTATTCTATTTACTTTTGGATTTTAGAATTCTTCCAATACTTGACCATCTCCTCTTCATTTGTTAGTGGTGCTGGTTCTCCCTCTGCATTCTTGCGGTCGACAAGTCAGTAGTTAACTGTATTACTCTAATTAAGGAATGTAACAGGTTGGATAAGAGAATATTTAACTATGTGAAAAGAGTGTTTGACTATGTGGTAAAAGCTGCAGCGTACTGAAATAGACATTGAATTATAATTAATGTAAAATGTTTGTAAAGTCATTAAGCCCACACCTATGAACCTTTCATGCTTAAAGCTTTACTCTGATTCAATTGTGTTTTTATACTTCATTTTTAGCTGCTGCACGTTCTTGTTTCTTTTTTTTTGTGGCCATGGGATACCATTAAAATGAGTTCAATAATTTACAGTTTTCACCTCTGATATTATAACAGTTATTAAGAATTTAAATTACACATTGAAGGAAGTAAGCGCACTGGCATCTTTTTGACGGGAACTGTTGCCATGGTGAATTCGTAATTTCGGTGATCCGCTGATTATGACTTTTCATAGTCATGGTGCACGCGCTTAACTCAGAGTCAACCTACTTAGGACTAGGAGTTGAGTAAACTAACTCATTTCAGCTGTTCTGTCTACGAAAACTCAGAGTTTCCCATCTCAGAGTAAATCAACTCTGAGTTCAAGTTTAAACTCAGATTTAGTTGAACCTCCTTATTGAAACGGGCCCCAGGACAAAAATTATCATTTACTTTTTCATTTGGAACCAAAAGAGAAACAAACAATAAATGTAAACAAATCTTAAAGCAGGTCCCTTAACAAAACTGAACTGTCAAGAATAATTACTTATAAAGGAATGCACAGAATTTCATGCTGATAAATCAGGTCATTGCCCAATGGACTTTAGGGAGTATGAAAATAATAATACAAACAAACAGATAACATTTGAAATCTTCTTGAGAATTAGCTATCTTCAAAAGCCCAAGAAAGCTTGGCTGTGAAGTAGCAGCAATTTTAAATACGAGGAAAGAAAGAAAGACAGAGAGTGATAAAGACAGAGATAAATCTCAAAAGCACTAAGTAACTCTAATGTCATCACTTCCTGTTTGACAGCAAGGAAGGAAGGTATAGTATGTTTACTGGTTCAGAAGAAAACTCAACCTTATCGAAAGTGTACAACAATCTACGGTGAAATGAATTTCTTGAAGTCGCTGCAGTGTCTCTATGATCACACAAAGCCATCTAAAGAGAGATTTGCAACAGACTTCTACTGTTAGTAAACAATGTTAATTATAGTTAATACAGAATAAGCCTGACCCAAACTGCAACAGCCAGCTTAATACAATCTAGGAAGTTTTTTTATTCTTTTTGATAACTTACATTGTATTCAGTCATTTATGAAAACATGTACAAACTCTCAAGTAAAAAAAGTGACCTAGACTAGTAACGACACTCGTGTGGAAAAAAACAGGAAAGGTGTGTAACGTTCGTGTCTTTCATTTTGCCCTCATGTTTTTTTCCCCTAACACCAACTCTCACAATCACTGCGCACAGCTGAAATAAAGCAAAAACGCAAACAGGACAGAAACGTATCATTTCAATGACTTTATTATCGTCTCCACTCATCATTCCTTCACTCGTGAATACACTCGTTAAGTTAGCTAGCCGGGGTGTCTTTGACAGCTAGCTAAAACATTTATTGTCATTTTCCTGAAATAGCCCACTCAAAGTCATTATGAAAACTCCTCACCACACTGTCTATTAATAATGCTTGTATGTGAATAAACCTAATTTTCCACGTGTTTAACTGTAAAAGTTGTATATTTTAGTGTTTAGTTTCACTTCCGCACTCACTCTCATTCTCTATGACTATGTTCACCCCTCCCATACTAACGTTAGCTCACTCAGCTAAACCACAATCCGATTAACCGTCACTTTTTCCAGAAATAAAGAAGAAAACTACTTACCTTTGGTGTCGCTTAAGCAGTATAAAAGCATCAAGAGTTTGAACAAAACCATATCGAGTAAATTCATCGCTCGCACATTGACACCGAGGCTAGTTTGGCTGTTAGTTTTGCGGGTCTTAAAGGCGCAGTTGCCCTCTCTTTGTGTGTTTGTGAGTGTGTGTGTGAGGCGGCTGCTGCTGTGCCGCTTGTCTCCAACGGCCTGACGTCAGGCGCAGGCAGAGCGAAAAGCCACGCCCACTCCCTCTCACAAACAGTACTGAAAAGCATAGGACGTCATGAGACTTGTGTTGTGTTGTGTTGTCTGATGTCAGTCGATGAGACTTGTGTTGAACGTAATGGAATATATTAAACTGGAGGACAATATTACAGCTATTTAAAAATATAATTAACATTGGTTGTCGTTCATTGAGATCCTTTCTCATGCCAAGTACTTAATACTTAATCATTTTAGTTTGTATGTCAGTCAATCAGTACAAATTGCCATTCTAATTTATCTATGGATCTAGCCATTTAAGAAAGTAGTGGTAGTTTTCTTTCCTTGCCTTACGCTACATTTGAAAACATACAACAACAACAACAAATAATGATAATAATAAAACCCTGCGATTTGTATTTTACTTAGTCACTGCTAAATGAAAGTCCCTTCGACTATCTCAATGCAGACAGTCCATGTGCAAACTGTTTGTGTATAGTTAAATTGTAAATAGACTGACCCAACCCCTGACTGTAACAGAAACGTTTTTGCACTTTCAGAATAAAATAGCCTACGTCCTTTCATATCGCTTTTATAAACGAGAACGTCCTTAAAATTGAGGTTTTTGTCACAACTCACTTTATTTGGAGGACAAATTTGTACAGTTAAACGGTACACGTTCATATTAATAGGGAAAAGAATGATGAATAAGTCAATTTTGCCACCGTGCGGTGGATAGAAACATTACTATGGGTTTGCTGCGGGACATACTGCGTGATGTTTATGAAAGACTTGTTTCAATGAAACACGTGATCACAATATAGTGAGGAGAAATTATAAATCTACGAAAGATTATAATAATCTACCACGTGTATAAACTGCGTGACAGTTATCATGAACGAACAAAATATTTTTTTATTTTTAAATTTTTGACACAATATACAAAATAATGGATACGAACAAAACAATAATCACGATTTAAATAAACAAATAAAACAAATTAAAGAACAACAATGGGGTTAACATAAGCAAAAGATATCCTTATAATTTAAGCTCCAAACGAAGTTACAGAGAGTTGCATAATGCAGACCTGAAGAAATCCAGAGAGAGCTGCCACAGTTTCAATAAGACGATGTACGCAGGGCTCCAAAGAACACATATAAAACTTGTTTTTTCTTTGAAAATTTGGATTTTGCAGTAATAATAATAATAAAAAACGTATTACCAATGTAATATTTACTACGCTGTAAGTGTTATTGGTAAATGCTTGTGTGACTTTCAGAAATCGTTAAAATGTCTTACTTTTTCATCATCATTCTGCTAATATTTTCATTCTACTCTGCTCCCCCCAATGTCGTTCCAACCCCGTTTGACTTTCTTTTTTTAGGTGAAATACCAAAAAAGATGTGACAGGTTCATTCTCCATTCACTTTCTTTGGCCCAGACTGTAATGTTTGGAACAAAAAATGCAGGTTTGGAACAAAAAATCGGCGAGTAAACGATTACATAATTCTCACGATGCCTTTAAGCTGCTAGTAAAATGTCACACACAGTTAGCGGTTGTCGCCGGACTCACTTTGTAAATAAGTGTCTATGAAAAGGTGACGTCAGAGATGGATATGTCATGGCGTCGTCGGAGCTGAGACTGGAGCTTGCCATCTAGTAAAAGGTTGTCGTCGATGCGTTCAGCGAAATGGAGAAGAATGCACACCCTCATCGAGACGCGGGAGGAAGTGTCCTGTGCACCGCTATCCCCGCGGATATCAAAACAGTGGGCGGAATGAAAGATGTCTGCGAGACGAGAGAGACTTTGAGTACTTGTGCTAGCGGTGCTAATGCTACACCCTGCACACAGACATCAGATGCTGCTGAGACAGTAAGCAAGACCGTTTTACCAGAGATACTGTCTACAACGGATCAGCTGAGCAACGGAATGGGATACGACCCGCCGACGACCGCTGCTGGGAATAAGGAGGGTGGCACCTCAAAGTTAGTAAACAACCTCGCGGGAGAGCAGCCCGACACCAGTAACGTGCAAGCGGACGGTTTGGATGGAGGGACGCAAGAAGCGACGAAGCTGGTCAAGTCTGCTTGTTTGAGCTCGGACAAAGCTAAATCCGCGAGCTCGAATTCAAACGATCACACCGTTTCCGAGGGTCCTCCGAGTGGGAGTGAACCCAGCATCGCAGGGGAGTCCCGCAGCTTGGATTCACTGGAGTCCTTCTCCAACCTCAACTCCTGCCCGAGTTCAGACCTCAATAGCGAGGGACTGGAGGACAAGGGACTGGCTTTGGTAATTCAGAGTGAACACGGGGCCGAGGGAACCATAATCCCCTGTCCTAAAGACAGGGTGGCTGGTCAGTCGTTGTACCACATCAAGTGGATAAAGTGGAAGGAGGAGAACACGCCTATCATCACACAGAACGAGAACGGGCCGTGTCCGCTGCTGGCTATTATGAATGTCCTGCTATTGTCGTGGAAGGTAAATAAGATGAGAGTATGCTCGTTTGACAGCTCACAGTACCACCCAAGTCATAGACATTTTTTTTTACAATTTGATTGTATTGTGTATGTCTTATTCAGTAGGTCACGAAACATCAGTTAATTAAAGGCGCATTTGTAAAAAGGTTTTCCAGAAAGACATGGACAGTACTTTTGAGACAGCATATTTGATACACTCACAGGAGGTGTTTTAGGAGTATTATTTTTAGATTTTTTTCTTCACCTTCAGATTACTCTCTCTATTTCTCCATATTTTGAAATAACATTCCCTTTGCCATTTATTTGTAGAGCCATACCAGTATTTTGGTTTGGCTAGAAACAGTCATTTTACTGACACACCAATAACTTCTGGCTTTCAGCCCTGGACTCATTTGCATTATAAATATGACATTTAATTATTGGCTTTGACAGCGAGTTGGCAGGCATACGAGGATCTATTTCAGTGCTCAGTCTTTCATCTTGAAAAAAAGAGACATTATGTTGTTCAGCTGTGACTGCTTTAAAAGCCACAGGCATCTTCTGGAGATGATAGCCACGCCACGTTCAGGCTGTTTTTAAGATGTTTTTTTGTTGTTGTTGATAAATCTCTTCCCATAGTATATTTATGATGATACAGCTGCCTATTTAAACACCATAACCCTTATGTGTGCATAATAAAACATCATTGTCGAAGGAAACAAGGTCTTATATATGGCTATAGGTAATTTTGTAATTTAAAGTGTTTTAAAATAATTTTCTCTGGTTCTGGCGCAGGTCAAGCTGCCACCAATGATGGAGATAATTACAGCAGAGCAGCTGATGGAATATCTGGGTGAGAGTTTTATTTGCATTATAAATGTGGATTCTTTACATGGCTTTGTTTATTTGACATAGTATCCATCCAGTGGAGGGCTGTGTAGAAATCAGAGTAGATGTTTCGGGTTTTATTTAATTTGAAGAGCTAATAAAGAAAGACGTAGAGATTCAAAGAAAGCACGGCGGGCTTGCTGACAGCACCATAATGGAAAAACTACGCTTGAGTGTTTCTGGCCACTTCTGCCCTCAGCTTCATTTCACTGATTGCTAGTTCGTTCCCAAAACTAACATTTAAATGTATCCACCATAAGGCATCATATTACAGTAAGAAGCATGCAAAAGCTAGTCATGTCATCCTAATTATAGGATTGTGTAGTGTAATTTCAACATACAATTTCTGGTTAGACATTTTTTGCATGTACCTCTACATGAAAATCTGAGCTTCTTTATGGCTTCAGAAAGTGTTTGAGAAGAAGTCACTCTGTAAATGTAGTTAGACTCTTGTGAGTTTGAGAAACATTGGAGAACCTGAAAATGTGATATGTCTTCAGGATGCTGATGGACAGCACCACCAGATCAGGGAAATACCCAGCGGCTCGTCCTCTTGTAACGTCACAGAATCCAGATCCCTATTTCCACTGTGGCATGTTGACCTGGTACATTGAAGTGTTGCATTACTGCAGTTTGACAGTTGCCTGGTCTTCAGCTTCTCACATAACATTGACTTTTTTTAAATCAAGTTTAAAATGTTTTTAATAGTTTAAAAGCATCTGTCTACTAGTCCTAAATAAATACCATTGATGGAATGTAAAAAAAGCTTGTCAAAGGGAAAATTTGTTTTGTAGATGCTATGAAGAAAGTACACCAGCTGTTGAAGGCTGTAATATGTCACAAACCGAGAGCTTTGATTGGATTTGAATGTTGTGACACCTTAGTGTTTTAACTGTAAGCAGTTTTATTTTGCCTCACACACTCCAGAAATGCCAAGTATGAGATGTATAGATATCAGCTCTGGATGTGTTATTCAGAGGTTGATATATGTATACTAGTTTCTCTTAACACTCCTTGAAGACCTTTATAAATGCATTTAGTCATTAAGCAGATTATTTATACAAAAGGCAATTTATACAATGCATAATCCTTACTGGATTCAGACTGTTTTGTTTGAAATCTTTCTAGAAATGACAGACTTTATGAACTTTGCAATCGTGTGCCTTGTTCACCCTGATAAAGTGCAGTGGTTGTGACCGTGAGGATGTTGTCTCCAAATGTCTTTCCTCACATGGATGTGGTCACTTTTGTATTTTTTGTAAACTTGACAAACTTTTGCGGTCTAAGTCATTTTATCCACTCAGAATGAGAGTACTTATCAAGCATGTGTGTTTTTAGCAGGTGGTTATATTATTCAACTTTTGTTAAACTTACAAAAGTTTGGAAAGCCTAATCATTATGTATAATGCATATAATAATAATAATAATAATAATAACAGAATTATATAAAGTTTAATAATATAATAATAATAAATATTATTCATTCAATAATTTATTAATTTCCTTTATTTAACTAGGTTAAAAAACTCGCTGAGATTAATATTTATTTTACAAGAGTGACCTGGGCAAGAGGGCAGCAACCAATAACGTAAAATATACAAAATGTACAAGTCACAACAACAATTTACCAGAGGATAAACAATCTGTTAAAAGTACCTTGAACTCTTTTAAAGATGGAAGTATAGTCAGCTTTATATTATTTGTAGATTAGGCCTATTTATTTTTCCACAGATCTGTTTGGACCCAATGAATGTTGAGATATAACAAGTAATTTGACAAATTTATTGGATATATTTGTATTGGATGAGCTGAAAGACAAGTAGGAAGGAGTATTGTTGATGTTGTTTTTGTTGCTGCTGCTCTAACATCATTATTATTACTGGTAATCTATCAGATGCTCTTCCATTTTTTTATGAAATTGATTGAATAATTTTATATCCAGTAAATCTGTAGAATATATTGTCATTATATTTACTGTATAAAATGATCTAATTTCAGCCCCATCCTGACTAAACATGCAATAAAATGGGAGCGCATAATGTGTAATATGATACTAGTGACAAGGGTACAGCAACAGCTTCAGGTGGGAAACACTACCTCCTGGGCTTTCAGTAACTGTGAGGTCAGTTTGGCTTGGAAACATTGACTACGTTGAACATGCTTGAGGCCATTCAGCACACCCCATTCCCAGCTGTCTGCCTAGAGACCACTCTAAAATATTCCTCTTATTGCTGAGCTGTTTGTGAGGACGTACATCCATGTGATCTAAACTGCATGCCTGACATATAGGACACAGAAATCCCCTAGATACAAACTGTGTCAGATGAAGAGTGCGCCAGCTGGGCACTTTTTACATTTATTTTTGCTTGTTTGACCTTCTGCATGTTACTTCTGAGGTACTCCCATCATAGCTTTGAGTTTAATTTATTCAGCAGTGTATATTCACTAGGGGTCGACCGATATGTGTTTTTCAGGGCCGATACCGATACCGATTATTACAGATCAAGTAGACCGATAACCGATATTTTGAACCGATATACGTGTCTGGTGTAAAATGAAAATTAATGCCAAAATTAATAATAACAAGAGCTCTGACAAAAAACGTTCTTTAAATGCTTTTAAACATGTCTTTAATTCTGAAAACTGTTAATAACAACAACATTAAATAAACAGTAATATTAAAAATATTAATAATAACATAAGTACAGAGATCACCCAGAAGCATTCTGTAAACATTTTGTAAAACTTAAAGTAAACGATGAAGGACAGTGTGATTATTCTCAACAAAAGTTGTAATAATTGTTGTAGTTGTATTACGATATAGTAATATATTCGGCTAAACCGAACTTATATTTTGACAGGTTGCCATGAGGACCTTTTAAGTTTCTGTAGCCTATGTATATATGATATGACGATCGTTTTACTCAAATGAAACGGTCAAATGCTCATCAAGTGACTCTGAGCAGTTCTGGGGATGTTGTTCATGTATTTATGTCCTCATTTAGTGAGACGGCAGACGCTGAAGTCACCGCGAGCAGCACGCGCTTCAGTATGTATGTGTGCAGTAAATGAAACCGCACGTCTGTGTCATTCATTAACAGAGATGCAGAACATGCAGGATTCATATTTAAAGTGTTTTTGCGGCTTAATATTTATAGATACTAGTCCATAGCGCGAGTCGATTTAAGTGTACTGACCTACTTTTGATTAATTCATCCAAACTTCGACACATTCCGTGACATTCCGCGTTATACGGTAAATTCCATTATATGACTGCATTCCGCGATTCCGCCCGCATTTTCCGCATCGCGGACATCATGGGTTATATTGAGGTGTTTTGCAACTTCAGCAACGTCTGCTGCTGCTTTACCTTTGAGAGACAACTGATGCGTGATCACTGAGGCAGCTCCAGTTAGCATGTGCTTTCGGTGTGAGACTGCCTTCAGTTTTCCGTTGATTGGTCGGACTCGTGACTCTCTACATATCAGATGAGCGGTGGGCGGAGATTGCTCTCAGAGATTGAGAGATCACCTCACTCTCACAGAGTGTTGAGCTCAGACAGGCTGCATCGAGCCAAATAGTGCATTTAAACATTAATAGTTTCACCTGTATTATTTATTCACCAATAAATAATGTCACCTGTAAATAGTATGTTTGTTTGCATAAAAAAAAAAAAAAAAAAAATTATCGGCAAATCTGTTTTTAAAATGGCCGATATCGATAATCGGTAAAATGCTTAATATCGGCGCCGATAATCGGCCAGGCCGATAATCGGTCGACCCCTAATATTCACATTTGCTCACTTATGCTTTATGGGACATCCATGGTTAGCAACACAGGCATCTGTAAATTGCTTTTCTCTTCCCTAGGTGCAGTAAGCTGTTTAACTCCATTAGACAGCATCTATCTTGCTGTCTCTCTGCTGTACTTTACAGCACTGTTAGTGTTTCATTTCCAGGCAAAGTCAGTGGCCCATGAACAAACTCTTGAGGACTGTAGTCTTTTCTGATTTGATCAAGACATGCATTACTGTTCATTTACTGTGGAATGCTGTAGTATGTATCCAAGTAACCCAAGCAGTTATGGATCAAAGTGGAAGTGTATAATATTTTATTTGCATCAAAACAATTTGGCCAGAGCCTAATGACTGATTTGCGTAATTAAATGTTTAGTTTCATTAATTAGTTGTTCATCATTCAAACAATAAAAAGCCATCATTTTAGAATTAAATTGTAAGGCCTAGTGAAGTTTTGTCTTAGATCCTAGATTTTTTTGTTTCAAAACCTATAAGAAGCATTTTTAAAGAATTGAACTTTTAGCTCTTTTCCATGCAATTATTATTGACAATCACCATAAAAGTGTCATATTATTTGTGTGTTATGTTCCAAGACTTCTGATGTTAACTTTGTGGAACAGACAGACCCAAATCAAAGTCATTATTCATTGAATGTCTGCTGTGATACATACACAGCCTTGGAGTATAACACATTAATTCTTATGGAGCACTTTTATGATTATAGTAATTTTAAGCTTAAAATCTCATCTTTGTGCTGACTTTTATGCAACCAGTACAATTCTTATTTTGTGTTCCAAAGAAGGAATAAAGGTTTGGAGCGATGTGAGTTGATGACGATGACAGAATCTTCATTTTGAACTATTCCTTTACATTTTGATGTAATATAGTGAATACGCAATAAAGATATTTGTAAAGCAGTGCGAGTAATTACAGAATCTTTTTAATGGGTTCTGATTAGGATGGGAGAGACAAAGAGATTTACTGAGGAAGAGATCAGCTGGAGAGGAACTAAAAAAGAGAGGAGGGTTTTTGCTGAGCAGAAATAAGTGAAAGTGGCCCAAATGAACCTGCCTGTGCTGGGCTGCATTCTTGGCACCAATCAGAGGAAGCGGGAGACTGAGGGAGTGGGCCGAAAATAAAACCACCGAGCTTCACCGTTCTCTCTCTCACACGTTCGTGCTAGGCTTCCTCTGGCATTCTGAACACGTTTGTTTTGAACTATGGCAGGTGCAACCATATAATTCAGTTTTACTAAATTATTAGTACAATGACAAGTCACTGGAAAGCTTTGAAAAGTGACAGATATGTGGGAATCAATAGCAATAGACTGCTCTGTAATGGAGTGGATTTTTACTCTGATTTGGCCTTGATTTAATGGGCAGTACAGCCGAGCAGTGCTCCTGTACCTAGAGCTGTATGTGTGTACAGAATGTTAATGAGGCAGATGACAGGTGGTTCGGTATTAGAGCAAAACCCAGGGTCAGATATTCTCATGCATGCCAGCAGCCATCGATGCCCCTTGTCTCCACTCCAGCCCCCTTCACTAATCTGTAGGAGAGTTTGTTCGGACAGGACAATGGTAAACTTGCATAGAGGTCAAGCTAAATATTTCATTTAATTCTGAAACTTCTTGTTGAATTCAGTTTCTTGGGCTGCATGATTTGGGGATAAAATCTAAATTGTGTTTTTTTGATAACTTTGTGATTTAAATTACGATTTAAAGAAGAAATTCAAGTTTGCTGTGCTCGTTTGTAGGTCTGCACAATTTGGCCGAAATGTTATCAATATAGCTACAAAATAATAATACTTTATTATTATTATTACTAAATAAAAATGTAATCAATATCAAAATTAGAAATGCTACTTAATACTAACAATATATGCCATGCATCATTCTGAAACAAACATGCGTAGCTACACAATTGACAATGGACAGCAGATCTAATTAAAATGTTATGTAACCACACTAGTATGATTGAAATCATAGTAGTCTGGATTTTGTGAAACATTAAGGTGCATCGCACTTAAGCACATATTCTATGACATTTTGTAAAATATATATAGTGTGAGTAGTGTGTTCACACTAAAAATTTAAAAAGACAAAGTACTCTTTAAAAACATTGTTGTTGAACATTTCATGCACTCGACTGTCACAGCTTTAACTTCGCAGCGGAGACTCCAATTATGAATGACAAAATAACCTTATATAATTCATACTCTACATAGTGTATAAGCACATAGTGTATGGTGCGTCATTTGGGACGCAAGCTATACTAACAGTTCTACATAATGCATCTGTCATGAACCGTCTGCCATGTATACATCTTAAATTAGGCCTAGTCATTAATTGGCCTGTTTGAATATTTGATTACACATTGTGTCAAATACATATATTTGGACAGAAAGATGAAGACTAGCTCGACAACAGCATAAAAACTTTTACACAAGCACATTACATGTAAACAAACACTGTGAATGGCTAGTTTAACCCCGCAGGCCCTTCTACTAAAACAGGTAGGGCTTCAGTCACTGTATTGACTGACAGTCACACTAAAGCTTTAAATACAGAAAGATCAGGGTTGTAAATATCTACTGCTTTTGGTTTACTGGAATAAATAGACAATTGATTAATTACAACAGGGTGAGGATGAGACTGATGTCTCCTGTGAGCATGTGTTTTTCATAATAGCACTGTCTCTCAAATGTTTTCCTTAACCCTCCCTTTCTTTCTTTTACTCCTTCACAACAGGAGACTATATCCTTGAAGCCAAGCCAAAAGAGATCTCTGAAGCTCAGCGGCTGAACTATGAACAGGTAAAAGCAACTGCAGTTTTGCTTGTGACTGACAGATCACAAGTCTATTGAAGATAGCCAGTTTGTTTACATAGCTCTCGTGTGTTTGTGTGAGGGTGTAGCGTTAACAGTGAGAATGAGGAGAGAAAGGTGAGGCCTAATGCTCTGACAGAGGAGAAAACATTAGCTAAGATACTTGTAGACTCTCAGACAGACAGATATGTCTCACATTCTCGCATCTCTTTTTAAAACATCCCTTTGTTCTTGAAGTGAACTTGGCTTGGTTCTCTGTCATTAAACATCCAGTTATTGTTATTAGCTCTGTGGCATTACTGTGCCTTTAGGAAACAATCTGTGGTAGTCATGTAGATCAGCACCCATTCATCCCAACAGGAAATAAGGACAAGAAAGCATGGAATTACCATTGAATTAAAGGAATTGTGAGAACTGGTACATTCCAGTCTGGATCCAACTGTTTATATAACGGCAGGAATGAATATCATCATTGTGTTGCACTGAGAGAGAGAGAGTACGAACCTCTCATAGAGTTGTGTGCTCTACAGAATTTGACATGTAAGGAGATAGCGTGAAAGAGACGCCTCATTTCTCCTCACGCGGTGTGCAGGGATGCATGACAGGGACCAGTGGAGGGATTTTTGGCCTTCTCCTTATTAGCTTGTGTAGAATATTAATTTTATACCGGTTGGGTGTACCCCACAAAGCCTGTCCAGAACAAAACTGGGTACACATTTCACCCCCAAGTCTTTAAAAAGGTCTTAATTCACCCTTCCATAACTTAAGGCCTTTAAAAGGTCTTAAATCGGAGCAGAAATTCTTAAATCCATAAAGTCATGGCATGAAATGTTGCATTGGTATATCTTCCTCAGTATTTCTGCCAATACAAATATCTAAACATCCTTAAATCAAGAATACATTTAATGGAGATGCAAAATGAAGATATGATATCTTGTTTTCTGAGAAATTGAACAAAATTTAGTCTGTTGTAGCTTAAAACAAGAACAAATATATTCCAATTAGGAATTAAAACTTTCTGAATTTAAGATATTTGTTCTTCTTTTAGACACAAACTCGTGTCATTTTGATCAATTTCTCTGAAAACAAGACTTCTTATTGTCATTTTGCTTCTCAAGTAGATGTGTCTTGATTTAAAGGGTTACTCCAACCCCAAAATGAAAATTCCAAAAAAGTCATTCCAAACCTGTAAAAGCTTCGTTTGTTTTCGGAACGCAGTTTAAGATATTTTGAATGAAAACCAGGAGGCTTGTGACAGTTCCATTGAGTGCCAATCAATTAATATGGTCAAGGCACAGAAAAGTATAAAAAACATAGTCAGAATAGTCCATCTGCCATCAGTGTTCAACCATAACATTATGACGCTTCGAGAATACTTTTTGTATGCTAAGAAAAACAAATAACGACTTTATTCAACAATTCGTCTACTGTGTCAGCGTAGCACCGTTTTGGAGAATATCTGCTGGACACAAACTACAAAAGTTATCTCGTAGCATTCATAACGTAACGAACGGTTGAAGTACTGATGGCAGATGGACTGACAATGTTTTTTATACATTTCTGTGCCTTAACAGTGTTAATTGTTTGAGAAGGGTCTGGCAGTCAATGGAACAGTCACAAGCCTCCCGATTTTCATCTTAAATATCTTAAATTGTGTTCCGAAGACAAACGAAGATTTTACGGGTTTGGAACGACATGGGGGTAAGTGATTAATGACTAAATGAATCATTTTGGGGTGGAGTAACCCTTTAAAAGTATAGTTCACCCAAAAATGAAATTTCATGATTATTTGCTTACCCCCAGGGCATCCAAGATGTAGGTGACTTTGTTTCTTCAGTAGAACACAAACGAAGATTTTTAACTCAAACTGTTGCAGTCTGTCAGTTATATAATACCAGTCAATGGGACCCACGGCTTTAAGAGCAAGAAAGAAACATACACAAACAATACCAAATTAAACCCTGCGGCTTGTGACGATACATTGAGATCTTAAGACAGGAAACAATCGGTTTGTGCAAGAAACTGAACAGTTTATATAATTTTTACCTTATCCACTGCAATGTCCAACTGTCTTGAGCTTGTTCACAAAAGCTGGTGCGTGAAGCGTCAACATGCTCTGGCATAGTTTCTTCATTCTACCAAAGAAACAAAGTCACCTACATCTTGGATCCCCTGGGGGCAAGCAGATATATACATCAAATTTTCATTTTTGGGTGAATAAGGATCTTTAGACTAGGGTTAAACTGAAATCAAACCGAAATTGCTATTTGTATTTTTTAACATCAGTCAAGTGTTTGAACTAACCAGCAATTTCTGACCTGGGGATTCTTATCACAGAATGAGTCAGAAAATATATTCTTTGAATTTGAAGTAAACCTATGACAATCCATGTTTTCTCCAGTGTATAGATATGTACAGGAGTTGTTTTTTCCCCCCATCGTGGATACACAGATGCTGTAACCACATCATTCTAGGGGGAAAAAAACATATACGACTGTTCAAAAGTTTGTGGTCAGTAAAAAAATGTATATATACTTTTGTTCAGCAAGGATGTATAAAGGACAGTAAAGACATTTCTAATGTTACAAATGTTTTATATTAGGTTTTTTGAACATTGCATTTATGGTTTGTTATACTCCCCCAGTAAAATATATTGCTAGTAGTTTACAAATATAGTTTACACCGTATAATATTGCAAACGTGAGTCTTTTAATTGCCATTACAACATATTCATTTTGAAATATCTCCCTTTCAAGCTGTTCAAAGTCAAGTCTATTTTTATGTGAGCTTGAGGATGTGAGGATGAAGATAGCAGTGTTTCTGATTTTCCCCAATGTCTGTTCTTATTTATTGGAGTAGTTGGAGGCTGACCGGATTCATGCTCCTTTCTTGCTCGCTCTTCTCTTCTGTATGAGATTGTTTTGTTCTTGTTAGGGATGCACCGAAATTAAATTTCTTGGCCGAAGCCAAAGGCCGAACAAAAAGAAACACTGAAGGCTTTTCTCCCCCATGTAGGCCTATTTTGATTTTTTTTCACTATTGCATAAATGAAATAGCCAAAATCAGCTTTTTACTCTTTTGTCCTGCTTTACAAAAAAAATAAAAATTACTTAACACTGACCATGTTTATACATCCTATCAGACATTATACCAACAAAGCACAATTTAACTTAAAATTAATAAGTTAGTAAAATTATATTTTTTTGGCCTCTTCTTGAATCGGGCTTGTATTTGTTTCTGTAAAAATAAATGCAGCCTTGCTGAGCAGAAGAGACTTCTTTTAAAACATTAGAAAATATTACAGATCCCAATTTGAACACTATTGGTGAATGTTATAGTAAATGTATTAATACAGCTGTTGTAGGGTAATTATTTATATAATTATTATTGTCTTAATTTTTTATTTTAATTTACAGAACAAGAGTAAAATTACAATACTAACATTTATGAATGTTGATGGAGCTTTTATTTTGGCGGAAATATGCAGGAACCAGGAAGACCTCAGTGCTTCTGTTTGTTGACCACAGCATTTCTCAGATATATCTCATTACGAATTTGGGAAGATATTTGTCACACGTATCACATTGTCACATGCCTTTAAGAAAATTATAAAAATGAGCAAATGATGAGTAAGTGTTTCAGCGCAGAATTTCCTCACGCTTTGAACCCTGGTGCCGCAAGCTCGTGCAACGCTGTTTGAATATAGCCATTAATGCGTGTTTTAGAAAACATAACATTCTGTAGTTTATTTGGTAATCCATTTCACGATTTCGATCATCACAGTAACCAGCAACAACCACCCCTTCCTCTTCTCATCGGAGACATGAGATGCAGCACTAAGCAGTCTCTCGCTGTCGGTGTTTTGTGCTTGTAATGACTTTTGCATCTCTCTCTCTCTAGCAGTTTTAAATGCTTCCACACTGCAGACGTGTTTGCTGCATTAGTGCGCGCCTCTATTTGATCGCGTAACGTCATTGTTCGGTACAAATGATTCTGTCTTTTCGCTTATTCGGCCTAACACCGAGATCGTTTTTTTTCCTATTTTCGGCCGAACAATCTCGGTTGCCGAACATTCGGTGCATCCCTAGTTCTTGTGTTTTGATTTTTATAAGGTAATGCAGTATCTTTTAGTTTTTTTAATTGGCAAGACTGTTTCAAGTTTAGCTGAGGGGCACATACACACAGGTTTGAAAGAACTTCATGGGGCCTGTCTGTTCTCTGTGCGTTGATCTTAGTGTGTTTAGCCTGTGCAAACAGTGCACAATAACATCCCTCAGGTTTGACTGTTTATCAGATGTTTTGATTATATTAAAGCTTTTATAGCCATCTCAGTGTGTATCGCTGGACTGGAGCGAGTATAATAGAGCTGGAGAAAGTGGGTCAGGGCAGTGGAGTGATTCAGAAAGGCTGGTATGGGCACAGGGACAGAGCCGGACCACACGCAGGCTGGACATGGGTAGGGGTTGGAACCGGTGCCAGGCTCAATGGGATTGAATGGGAACTGTGGGTGGATGGGTCTTGGCCGATCTGTCAAACCTCTAACGCTCATCCGACCCGGGTTCTACATGCTCTCATCCTCCCACTGGCCATCGGGTCAGCCTGTGCCATACTGATTCATCCTAGTCCGTGTTCCAGGAGAGCAGGGACTCATGACTCAGCAGCTTTCTGATGGTGTCTGGTGTTGTTTTGGAAACATCATACTTTGGTATTGAGCTGCGAGATGATGACCTGTGTTATTCTGATCAGAGTGAAGGTGAGATGAAGGCTTGCTCACTCAGTGTCAGAATACGGCTCTCTTGTTTCGAGTGCTAAATACAATTTTGGTATGACAAATATTGACAGCTGTCTAGAACAGAAATGACCACTTGAGATTTGAAGTCAAAACCCAATTTGTTCTCTTGATATGTTCTGTTAATATGTTTTATACCACACATCTGAGAGGATGAAGGCAGGATGGCAATAATTTAATTGAAATCATAAAACAAACATCTTGATGTTTACTATTATTATTTATCACTAGCTATTTTTCCATCCAAAGATGCAAATTTAACTTGTGTGCAAAACTGGAATATTGTATAAAACATTTACGAATAAAGCACCGTTTCCATCTAATGAGTCAAAGAGAAAAAATGTGTAACCTCTCGATAAACTGGCACTAAATATCACTAAGAAAAGTTGGAGAAGTCACTGAAAACAATAATTTTCATATACACTATATTGCCAAAAGTGTTGGGTCACCCCCTTCTAATGAAAGGTTTGACTAATTAAGTCAGTGTGGAAGAACTTGACTGGTCTGCAGAATACAAGTCCTAATCCCAGCTGAACACTTCTGGTGAGACTTTAAATGCAGACCTTGAGGCAAAAATGTATCACCAAACACCAATGACTTGTACATTCATTATATGGACAAAAGTACTGGGACACCTCCTTCTTTAGAATAGAAAAAGGCACTTCCAAACTATGGCAACAAAAACATTCATGTACTTAAAAATAGGGATGCACTGATATAAAAATGTTGGCCGTTACCGATAACCGATAATTCTTTATATTTGAAAGCCGATAACCGATATGTTGGCTGATAAATCTATATCCAAATTTAAAAAAAAGTTTTAATCATTAAAAGCCACATCCCAAACACTTCAACACTTCAGAAGCCTAGTTTGAACAGTGTAAGTTTAAAAAATATATTTTACTCTCCCATTTACTCTCGTCATGGAGGTGTAGCTCCGTTGTGGACGTGCTCAACGCACGCACAAAACACAGCGCACAAAGATTCCACAGCGTCATTTAAAGTAATGTTCTCATTATAATTTTATGTAGCCTTTATGACAGACTTGCTCTGCTCATGATGCACATAAGTGTATTGTCCTTTTCAAAGTGATTCCAATCATATTTCAAGCATTTCAAAACCATCATGGCGCACAGCGCACATCTGGAGTGTCTCTGAAGGAAATAATGCATTATTTATCGGCTTAAAGATATCGGCCAAATTTTCTTATCGGGCCGATACCAATAACAGAAAAAAAATTGCATTTATCGTCTGATACTGATATGGTGGCCGGTATATCGTGCATCCCTACTTAAAATTTTTATTTCCACCTCTTGCAACAGTTTTGAAGTGTATGAAATGACTGCACCCATATGTACAAATCATTTGTGTTTGGTGATGAATTGTTGGCTCACGGTCTGCATTTAAAGTCACACCAGAAGTGTTCAGCTGGGATTAGGACTTGGCTTTCTGCAGACTAGTCAAGTTCTTCCACACTGACTGAATCATCATTTCTCTTTGATCCTTGTCTTATACACAGAGACACTGTCATGTTAGAATAAAAAAGGGTCCCATCCAAACTGTTGATATAAAATTATAAGCACACAATTCCCTAGAATATAATTATATGCTTAAACATTAAGATTTGTACTCATGGAAATTACTAGTCAAACCTTTCATTAGAAGGGGGTGACCCAATACTTTTGGAAATATATTGTATGATTAATTACTTGTGCCTCAGATCGAGCAGACGAAACACAATAAATGCGGGTAATACTTTCAGAGGAGGATGCCTGCTGTTAGTCGTGTCACGTGTGTAAGACAGTTATGCAGACAGACTTTGCTCAGGCATTTCAGAACGACCAAAACAGCGTTTCAGATGCTGTGCAGCGAGATCAGTCCGCTGTTTAATCAAGTTTTCCCATCTCATCATGCAAAGTCACATTACTTTTTTGATGTGCATGGAGGAATTTATTCGGTAAATGTGTTTCCATCATAGTTTATGTGCATTTTTCTTATCGGATAAAATATTTATCCTACTCCGTTGTGCGCATAAGTTTTTAATGTGCTTTTTGTGCATCATGGCATTTCCATCCAGGGTTTTATGCACTATTACAAAATGCATATAAAAATGGGTGGATGGAATAGGTATTATTGTTATAGTCATTAATCAAGATTATCACTAGATAGGGATTGACTTTAGTTATTTGATCTGATTTGATCCTGTTTGTATACAGGACAATTTGAGATTCAATTTGCTATTGTATGATACTGTGGATCCCAAATACTAACTGTGTGAAATGTGAATGTAGCCAAATTGAAAATGAATCTGGGAGCTAGTAAAAGTAATCTGAAATCTTGAGCATACCAGTTTTACAATATGAAAGTCTCTCTTATATCATGAACAAAGTAACCGATAAAGGCTGCTGTTTTGCAACACCTTTAGATATATTTACACTTTAGGGTGGCCTTAACTGCCTTAATGCTTTTAAAAAACAGCTACACAGAATGTTACTGTCAGAATTGTGTTATTGTTACAATAATACATTAAAATTAAATGAAAACTGAAGATATAAAATGCTCATTCAAAATACTGTAATCGTATATAAATAATACTGAATGCTGTATTGACCAATCAGCTTCCAGAACTGGAACTATCGATTTTAAACATTTCAATTAAACCCAGAATTCAAGATACAAGTGATTGGAGTTGAATTAAGTGAAAGTGCTAGGAAATCCCCTGTACCAATGGAAAATAGCCAGAGCAGACAGATTGAGGCGAAATCTACAGAAGATAATCTCACTGGTTTCCAGGGATTCGCGGTTTATTATATATAATGTTGTTGTTGTTACATGGTTGAGTTGTATTACGAACTTTAATCCCAACAACTGTCCACACACACTCATTTTGTGAGCTGTGACCGATCAACATAACAGATGGTCATACTGTGAGTCCTTAAAAGTGAGAGCCGGACAGATTATTATTATAATAGGGCCTGGAATGTAATATCAAAAGCTGCATACATGCGTATGTTCACAAACTATCTGTTAAACTGCACTGGAAGTAAAGGTGGTGAACTCTGGTGTTTAAAGCTCTTTAGTTGCTGGTCTTGAGTTATGAGATTTTTTTTCTGCTCAGAGCAGTAAGACAATTGGGTGTAACATTTTAAAGAAATGTACGGAAGTTCTAAGCGGCCATGCATTATTAATTTTTTTATTCTCGTTTTCTCGTGATCACAACTTAATTTTCTCGTGATCTCGACACAACAAAAGTTGTTCTCTAAGTTACAGGTGGCAGTATAGAACTACTGATAGGGAGTTGTATACTGTATATACACAGCTGTATGCGTTTGGGACAGAGTACCTTCTTCGTGATCGCTATAATTTGTGCAGTTTAGGGCTGCAACTAACGATTATTGTAAAAATCGATTAGTTGGCCGATTATTTTTCGATTAATCGGAGGGGAGGCCAATTAAATTATTATTATTTTTTTTATGTTTTTGCGCTGAATAGCTACAACTCCTCTCCTCTATACTGTGTTCTGTCTGTCTGGCACATGTACGCGTTAATAAATGTATATTAATAAGAAATATGATTTACATGTGTATAATTTAGCTCAATTATGTTATACGGTGTTGTAGCCTAATCTTTTGTATTTTTGAAATTTCTTTGTAAACATGTTAATTACACAAATAAAATGTTTAGCGTAGCCTAAATCTGGAAAAAATCAGCAGTGATTAGCCTATATATTTTATTTATTGTAGACTTTATTTCTAAGTGAAGCAACATTTGCTGAAATATCCACAAGATACAGTATAAGAGCACACAATTATTTGTTGACCATTTGCATCTCAAAGGGGGCATTCCAAACCCCTTAACGTTGCTTAATGCATTAGAGAGTGTTTTAAAAGACCAAACTCAGTAAACACATTATTAATAAATTATAATAGCCTATGTACAGACAATATGAGTCCAGGTTGCGAACGCAACTTGCTTTTCTTATATTTCTATGGGTAAAACACTTAATGCGTTAAATGCATTGCATTCTTATTATGGGCTTATTTGCTTGTCTGTAGCCTACATAGAATGCTTACTGAGTTTTGTATTTTAAAAACACAGCCTTAATGCATTAAGCCATGTTACGTGTTGTCCATATAGTATTTTATGGAGTAAAATGCTTTACGTGGAATTAAACACATTGCGTTCTTATTATGGGCTCATCTTCTTGTCTGTACATTACTAATAATGTGTATGCTGACTTTTGTCTTTTAAAAACACTCAATTAACGCATTAAGCCAGATTAAGCATTTTAGAATGTTTCTGTCAAGGTTGCGTTCGTTAGTATAGCAACAGAAGACTCACGATACATTGTTTTAAAAATCAAATAATCATTGTTTAAAAGAACCACTTTTATGTCATGTTGAGATCACGAGACAATTAAGCCGTGATAACGAGAAAACAACTTTTATGTTGTGATCACGAGAAAACAAGAAAGAAAAAAATGTATAATGCATGGCCGCTTAGAACTTCCGTAGACTTGTGTGCATGTGTTGTGTTGGAAAAAAATGTTGTTACTGTTTTCCTGTATTTCTTTGCTCTCTCTTTCTCTAGAATATGAGTGATGCTATGGCAGTGCTGCATAAACTGCAGACAGGACTGGATGTAAACGTTAAGTTCACAGGTGTGCGGGTGTTCGAATATACACCCGAGTGCATCGTCTTTGACCTACTGGATATCCCACTCTACCACGGATGGCTTGTTGACCCACAGGTCAGCATCCTGATTCACATCCTTCTAGAAAAGCAACTTTATCTGAAACATTAGATGTCACCACATGATGTCATTTATGGGCTTTAATTTTAAAATATTACTCTACAGTAGTAACATGCTCAGTTTCACAAATACATGATATGCACTGAGCATAGTTTTTAATAAAAATACAAAATGAAAAACGAAACATGACAATTACTTAAATTAATTTTAAGTAATATATAGTTACTTTTCCAAATTAATTGGAAGTAATTGTATAGTATTACATTTCAGCATCAGTACTGACAAAATCCCTCAAATTTACACTATTAACATTATTTTGGCAAACTGAAAAGTTGAATAGATATTACAAACATTGGCTTTAGAATTAATATATAGTTGGTTTTAGTTCCATATAGCTCACTACTTGGCTACAGTTTATAGCACATCATTTAATTAAGTTTGCTAGTAATTGTTTTTAAGCATATCTCGCAGTGAGCATCATCATGATAAATGTCATTTCACGTTAAAACCAGTTCAACTGTTAATAATGTGCTGTTTAAATTAAATTTACTGATAAATTGATGCCCTTCTAAAAAATCACCTGTGTGGAATGTTAACATTTATGCTAATATTTGACTTATTTTATCATGCTCTTTGTAGATGGAGGATATAGTTAAGGCAGTGGGGAACTGTAGCTATAACCAGTTGGTAGAGAAGATAATCAGCTGTAAGCAGTCAGACAACAGCAAGCTGTCCGGGGAAGGTGTGTATTCACTGTTTTTATCTGTCTTCTCCTTTTCCTTTCACACATTCATGCAGACTGCTTCATACAGAAGGCAAGTGCTCATACGTAACGTAATTGTAGTTTCGAGTTCACTCTTTGCCAGGCTTCTGTACATTTTCGATGTATTAAGGCCTTGTACATAATAATCCATGTCCTGAATAGTGTTTTCCCCATTGCATCATGCAAATAAACAACTATCGGAGTCATTTAAACACCCTCCTCCTCTTCACAGTTTTTAGCTCTCTGAAACGTTCTCTCCCTCTCTCGCTGCGTTTGTGTCTAAATATATCTCCCTCGCCATCTTTTTTTTTTTTTGTAAGAGTCTTTCTGTAAGCGTCGATCCGAATGCACCCTTTCCATCTCTGTTTCTGTTTGCACCAGTGTATGTGAGCCTGTCTCTATCAGGCTGTGTGATTTTTGTGTCATAAAGTTTCAGACAGTGTGTTTAAAGGATTAGTTCACCCGAACATTTTTTCTTCATTTATTTACTCTTATGTTGTTCCAAACCTATATTACTTGCATCATTCTGTCTGGAAAATTTAAAGTTACAGTGAATGGGGCTGAGACTTTAACACTTGAAAAAAGACACCCTAAAAGGATCCTAAAATTAGTCCATGACTCATAACAAGTCTTCTGAAGTCATATGAGAGTGAAATCCAAATCATTATTCATTGATAATTGCCACCTCCAGTGGACTGTCATCGTGAATGAATCATTCAGAACAGTTTTGTGAACCGAATCAACTGCTTCATTGAAAAGATTAAACTCAAAGGATTGACTTGTTTACAAATTGGACATTTTGCACCAAGGAGAGCTAGGGCAGATATTGAGGTGTTAAATTCAAACATTTGTGTCTGTATTGTATTGTGTATTTCAGAGACGTCTCACACTGGCACTATCTTTCTTTCCCAGGTTTTGTGGCAGAGCAGTTTCTGAACAGCACAGCGACTCAGCTAACATACCACGGCCTGTGTGAACTCACTTCAACTGTGCAAGAGGGAGAACTGTGTGTCTTCTTCAGGAACAATCACTTCAGCACCATGACCAAATTTAAGGTGTGTTGACATTTAAATGTATTTGAGATGTTGGATGCCAAAAGATGGCTCTGTGCTGCTGTGAATAAGCGCTCCAATAAGCAAAGTAAATCTGGTTCATTTGTCTACAGACGGATGTTGTATGTTGGTTCCCCCCAGTGGCCAAAAACAGAACGTTAATATGCTACTGGGATGACTATAGATTAGGGTACCTAGATGATGCTATTGCTAATTACCATGATTTTGCATATTGGAAAAGTCAAGGTCTAACAAAAACACATGCAAATAAGCTAATATACAGTCAAATTTAGTTTCTGTTTTGTTTTTTTAATACTTGTTTGTTGAATCATGTTATGCTATTGCAGTCATTTTAGTCTTCATCCCATTTAAAACCACGACATATTATTCCATCTGAAAATACAACGCAATGTTTCAGAAGCTGCTTAAAATAATTTGTAAACAAACATATAGCTTATTTTTAATCTTAATAGTTTTGATTAATAATAAACCCTGAATTTTGATCACTATTTCAGGGCTAAACTTTGGTGAATGTGATCCAATGAGAATTTGTATGGTTTTGAATGTTGACTCTCTATGTAACCCTCAACTGTCTTATCAGGGAGGCTGTAAAGCTTCTGTCTTTTATCTGGTGAAAGTGGAGCTGTTCTGTAACCGCAGGACACACTTCACCCACAGATAAAACTCTTCCATGATCCTCATGTACACACTTCAGAACACGACACCGGTCTGGGAGTGTTGAAAGTTTGATGGACGAGACTCGAGCTGTGAGGTTGCTGCATGTTTTTATAAATGCTCTCTCTGTGTTCCTCAGGCCCAGCTGTACCTGCTGGTAACAGATCAGGGCTTTCTCACTGAGGAGAAGGTGGTTTGGGAAAGTCTGCATAATGTCGACGGAGATGGAAACTTCTGTGACTCAGAGTTCCGCCTGAGACCGCCCTCTGACCCGGAAACTGTGTACCGTGGTCAGCAAGACCAGATCGATCAGGTCAGGACTAGTACCTTCCCAGGAGTGCTCAGGGTCATGCAGTCATAAACACTGAATATGGTAGTTGTTTCTCAGGGTGACGTTTGCACGGCTCATCTATGATTAAAGCTCATGCAGTCGGATGGAGTTGTGACTGATTTCATTTATATGCACTACCTATTTAATACTTTAATAATTTAATATTCAAGAAGAACGCATTAAATTGTTTAAATGTGACAGTAAAGACTTTTACATCTAACAACAAATTTCTGTTTCAAATACATTTTTATTTTCAAATTTCTACATATCAAAGAATCCTGAAAAAAATAATGTCTTGCAGAAAATTAAGCAGCACAACTTTTTTTTATTAACAAGAAATGTTTCTTGAGCACCAAATCTGAAAGTTCTGGAGTAATGGCTGCTGAAAACTCAACTTTGCCATCACGGAAATAAATGACAAAATAAAGAATCGGTCACTCATAGTTTGTTCGAAACACAGAGTTCAGCTGTTTACAGGAGTTTAACATGCAATTGCTTACCATTCCTTAAAATGAAATGGTTTACAAATAAATTATGTATTTGTGATCTGGGCCTTTCTCAGGTACCTTTCTTAAGAAAAGCATAAAGTCCAGCCCTGCAGATAAAATCACTTTTAAAAATGACTATTTAAAGATCCAATCCTCAAAGCCTTTAATTGTTCCTATGCTTGTGGATAACAGGAACTTATTTATTTAAGTTCCTGATATTGTAATTGTGGTTTTACAGTAATCACTCAACCCCATCTTTAAATAATATAGTCTGTGCAAGTCTTTAAGAAATATACTCTGTGGAACAAACCATTTCACAGAGTCACAATGACCCTCAGGTGACGCCGAGCTCTGGAGGCTGATATTACAGTGAGCCGTGAATGTTGACATCCAATTGAGTTGCAGCCAGTCTCTGTGAAAGTGCAGTTTATCTATATTGTCATTTGTAGCGCACTGCTGTCCTATAGCACTCATTCTGCTCCATTGCCGCTGGAAAATCTCCTCAATTATTGATGTTAAAAGCTCTCCAACCCTTCTTCCATCTCTGTGTAACCCTCCCCCTATGCCTTTGGGATGCTTAAATGCCTGATGACCGGATAAAAGTCTCTCACGTGACACAGATCCTTTGTTTCTCTGTCTCTCTTCTGCTCTTGTATTGGGTGTTTAATAATGAAGTGTCTGTGTCTCCAAGGGCTTGGAGATCACTGTCCTCTAAAATCCAGTCTTTACTCTAAAACAGTCGTTGTAGTGCTGTGTCGTGGGGTCAGTTAGCAAACTGAATGGTCAATTCATGGGCAAACTGCGAGGATATGCATGATGTACTGTAATCTTTTTTCAGAAAGTATTATGTAAGCTCCTTACTACTGTAAGGATATAATGCTCTACAGAAATAAATGGTTCACCCACAAAGGGAAATTATGTAATCTACTCACACATTATGTTCTAAAGCTGTATTATTTATATTTTATGGAACTGGTATATGTTATAACCTTTTACTTGAACTCTGCTAAATATGTTTTAATGGGGAAACTTGGAAGATGTTGACAATTTTAACGTTCCCCCTTTGTATGCGTAGGACTACCTGATGGCGCTGTCCTTACAGCAGGAACAGCAGGCCTCAGAGCTGGGTTGGGAACAGATCCCAGAAGGCATCAGTGACCTAGAGCTGGCCAAGAAGCTGCAGGAGGAGGAGGACCGCAGAGCGTCACAGTACTATCAGGAGCAGGAACAGGCACAGGCAGCAGCGGCTGCGCAGGAGCAGGTGAGTTAATTAGCTGCACACAAGAATAAACAAACACGTCACATTTACCTCAAATGCCAACATTTTCTTCAAAATATCAGCATATATTACACTTTGATCAATCTGTCATAACATCACATAAATGTCATGGTGCCCCAGACTTGATGGGGGGCTGCTGAAAGCCATTAGTTGTTTAAGAGGACAAATAAGACCTGGCAAACCATGAATGTTTAAACTTGCAATGAAACGACAGATCTCTTCTGGCACCATCTTATGGCGAGACGCGGGAATTATTTCGCCGTGCAACTCTCACAGTGCATTATGGGAATTATCTAGCCGTTGAGCGTGCACAGGTTTTACTACGAATGGCTGTCCCCTCAAATAGTGCCCTATTTATGGGTATGGGGGTGAT
This sequence comes from Gymnocypris eckloni scoliostomus, assembly GCA_027564155.1. Classification (NCBI taxonomy): domain Eukaryota; kingdom Metazoa; phylum Chordata; class Actinopteri; order Cypriniformes; family Cyprinidae; genus Gymnocypris; species Gymnocypris eckloni. The sequence continues at coordinate 25,906,446 of CM050413.1, read as the reverse complement.
TTCGGAAACAGCCTAAATTATTTAAAAAGTTTGACATACATCGCCAGACAAAATTAGTTGTGTCAATGGAAGATTAAATTATGACATTTTGATGAAAAATAGCTTTTTTTCATTAAACCTAAGCATGGCTGAATTAGTTAGAGTGAGATTAATAACAATTAGCATTTAGAAAAAAGAGGATGACATTTCATGTCATACCTGATGTAAAGGGTACAAGTAAGAGGTTAATTTGTTCCCCTCCTGTCAGGGACAACAACAAGCAGCGGTTGCCGACCAGGTGGATGGAGCGGCAGCTCCAGCGGGGGGAGCCACGGCTTCTCCAAGCCCAGGCAAACAGCCTTCAACAGGGGAACGCAAACCCAAGAAAGAAGCTAAGGACAAGGACAAAGACAAATGCATCTTGTTGTAACAGCAGTGTGGAGTGCGAAACGGGCAGCAGTTTAATTCCAGTGGCTCTACAATGCATCTCCCAGCGTGAGATGGAGAAAGAATAGGCGACAGAGATGAGGTGTGACAGATGGAGAGGACATGCCATTCTCAAGCCACTTGTGCCTGACTTTAACCCTCGGGAGTTCTGAAGATGCAGACAAGAAGAGAGGGATGTCACTACAAGGACTATCACTACACCTTTCGTAGAGCTGGCCAAATGTTCTCAGCAGGAAATCCACTGCAGTGCACTATATTTGTGTGGGGTCACCGGGGAGGGTGTTTTTTTTGTAGTAAAACAAGGTAATGTACACATAACACTAGGCAAAAAAAGTACCTCCTCCCTCAAAAAAAAAAAAAAGACAAAAAAAAAAACATGGCACCACTTTTTTTTCATTTTACAAAGCTTTTTTTGTGTTGGTTTCCGTTATTGATGTTGTTTATAAGCTATTTTATACCAGTTTACCCGTATATATGCATATGTAGATTTGTTGTATTGGTCAGTTTCTGTTGTTTGACTGAAGGATATCTGAGATCTTTTAATGAAAGGCCGTTCACATGAGCAGGTAGCGAAGGTGATGTCTCAGGACATGATGTAGGCCACCGTAGTTCTTTGCCTGGCAGTTTGATGCCAAATTTTTCTTTGTTGATATTGTAGAAGTAACTTCCTTTTAGAGAGTGAGATCTTGATCAAACAAATGCATTCAAAAAGGATTTCATTATTAGGCAGTTGAAAGTCCAGTTGGTTATACAGATGCGTGTACAAAAGAATGATTTTTGCCAATAGGACAATAACTGTTAATATCAGTGAGCAACTGGCACTACCACTAATGTAAATAGCTTTAAAATATCAGTAGGTTATATAAAAATACATGGCCAAGTTTTTGCTTCGCCCCACCCCTTTTGCATTTCAGCCAAATGTCTGGTTCATATTTGCCTTATGAGATGAAGTATATGAGTAGGATCATTGTCAATGAAATTTGGCATTGCTTAATTAACCTACAGTGTTATTGCCCAAAAACCGAATGGTTCTTGTAAAGAAATCTCGTCTTCGATCATAATGGTTTGTTTTCCTTCAGCTAGTGGTCAAACGATATCGGTTTTACAAAGGGCCGATGTCAGCACTGAAATATGGAGAGCAGGTTGGCTGATTTCTGATAGAAATAACAAGAGGAGATTTAGTCTAAAAAAGACTGAACATTGGCTGAAGATAACTGATATATCGGTCTATCGCTAGGCCTAGCTATAATTTCACACTCTTTCATGTACATTGTACATACTCATTTACACTAAATGGATGTAAGGTAGGAAAGGATTACTCAAGCCCATTCTGTTCCAGTGCTGCCTCCTGAGAGACGAGGTCTTTTCTATCCAAACATTCCAGCTATATGCCTTGAACTGAGCATTGTACTGAGCTTTACACTCAGAGAAGCGCTAACGTTCGGCTATTTTACCTGTTGTTCTGCTCTCGCAATGCAAGAATGAACAACTCCTGCATGTAGAAGAGCCTCATGATGGTGTAGTCAATCGAACAGACAGTTAGATTGGCTGCTGGTTACATAGGAGCACAGTAGCTGCTGTTTATGCTAGTCGTGGGCTGGAGCTGTTCATTTGACATTTGGTCCCCCAGTGGCCAATACTCTCTGTATATAAAAAGCCTTACAATATTTACAGTATCTTTTATACCGACAAAAGTAGGTGAGCGACAAGACTGAGACAATCTGTAGACCTTACCATAGACCGAATACCGCACAGGCCTTCACAGAAGGAACATATCCACGAGTGTCTTGCAAACAGTTTGACGTGTGTTAGCTTACTTGGTAACGGATATAGATTCAGACTATGTAAAATGTGAAACACAGGGTTTAATTTGAAATAGTCCCCTTTTGTTACGGCTCGTTCACACCAGAAACGAAAAGTTGCGACACTACCATAGAGTTTGACTGGAAGAGGGAATACGGAAGTAACGCATTACAAACACGATATTTTTAGCGCTCAGCTCCATGCATTTCATTGTGTCTCAAGCTCATTCACTGGTAATTTGATTAAATGACTGGATTTTTTTATATTTTAGTTAATGTTCATCATTAGATAGAATCTAGTTTAAATCTAATGTAGTCTACGCTATGGAAGCTAGGGCGGCACAATATATTGCCTGCAATATTTAATTCGCATCTCGTCAGTAAAGCCGGTTCTGTAATCAGCGGTTAATTTCCATCACGTGCATGATTTCGGCATTTACTACACAGAGCTGTTGTTCACGGACGGACAAGCTGTGCAAATCCACATTCAATATCAACTCAGTGTAGTAAATTCCGCTGAATACAGGACAAAAATTGATTAAGACTACTATAAATATAGTTAATGTATGCGTTAGGGGGAAGTCGTGGCCTTATGGTTAGAGAGTCGGACTAGTAATCGCAAGGTTGCGAGTTCAAGTCAAAGATCCGGCAGGAGTTGTAGGTGGGGGGAGTGAATGTACAGCGCTCTCTCCACCCTCAATACCACGACTGAGGTGCCCTTGAGCAAGGCACTGAATCCCCAACTGCTCCCCGGGCGCCGCAGCATAAACGGCTGCCCACTGCTCTGGGTGTGTGTGTGCACTTTGGATGGGTTAAATGCAGAGTATGAGTCACCATACTTGGCCGTATGTCACTTCACTTTCACATTAGTTAATATTTACGAAAAATTGCTTTAAATATAGTCGCTGCTGCTATCTGTCCCACTTAAACCATTCAAACAGGTTCGTAGTGCCAGTTGGTTTGGGACTATTGTGACTATATGAACCACGTGACCGTGTGGTGACGAGACAAAAGGTTGTCGCAACTCTTTTTCACACCAAGAACAATAACTATATATAGACCTTAGTCCGGGGAACACCAAAAACTATAGAAATAGTAGCGCCATGTTTAATTTTTAAAGCATTCACGTCACCATGAAGTAGAGTTAATCAATGGATTGTTCTGTTCTTTAACAACATTAAGGTTCAGCAGATGAAATGTCTTTGTTAAAATGTTCGATGTCACAACCAAAAACATTGTGACAAAAAATGTCACAACTTTCAAAAACAATTTAGAAAGTTGTGAGTTGTGGAAATTATACACAATCTAGAACCTTTGTACTGTGTGTCATTAAAACTGTAAGTCCGTCACGCACAGCCTCGTTTTCATCGTCGCTACATCAAATTCAATATGGCGTCTAATCTGACTAGCATCCGCACCTGTTTATTATAAGCACGCTGTAGTTATGTATTAAATGCTTGAGATTTTTTTAAGTTTTAGTTGTTCTTCTGCTAAAAAAAACGTTCTCAAATTCCATTGTTTCTCTGTGGAATACGCACTGTCATAGAATTTGGAAAGCTTATTAAAACTTTATAGTTATCGTCCTTGATATGAACATCCCTTTAGACTTTATATAGTTGTAACTACTAACTACTATTTCAACCCCAAATTGGGCTTCTAAGAGAAATCATAATGTATTTTTTTATGTTGTTACCTGAGATTAATTGGTTGGCATACTAATAGTGTTCAGCCAGAAAGTGCACAACTCTATTTGTCATGTTCTTATCATTCCCCTAGAAGGTACACTATAATAACATCTAGGGTTATGGTTAGGTTACACATTCACTATGGTTTTACACTACACCACCTATATATTTACATTCATAAATACCAGTGAGCTTCTTTCACCTCTGCAACTGGTGTCATGGTAGTTAGCACAAGCTAGTCACTAAGAGTTGGCAAATAAATGTCTTAAAGGGTTGGTGCGGTGATATGGAATGATATTAAGTAAATCATCCGTTTTCATCAAACTTGGGAGAACAAACATTTCATTCTGTAAACAAGCTGAAACTTGGGTTCTGATTCAAATACTTTCTCAACCGTTACATTTGCAGGTCAGGTTAAATATGGACATTCCAAGGTGCTTTTGATCAGTGGCATGTCTGGTAAAGGAGTGATTAAGGACAATGTGCAAGACTTCTCAGCACACACAATATGTGCCGCTGTGTACCCAATAACTTTATTCTTCTGTAATGTGCTTCAGCTTTAACCATTTGCTTCTAAATTGATCGTGTTACTTGCAGATGTATAAATTGTCACAGTAACATACATGTTAGTTGGATACATACTGAAATGTAATATTTATAGAAAGGGGGAGTGGAGATTGTGGGTGCGATTTCCATAAAGAAATCAGAAAGCCCATTTTAAAGAGTAAATGGATGGAAAGTGGTTTCAAACTGTTTAATTTATTTTTTGGCCTCCAAATAATATTAGTGAATATTCCAAGGCCTGGTTGGCCGTTGGTGTGCAGCACCCATTGAAGCTCCATTATAGGTCCTAGACCTAAAACATTTTAGTTCTTTATGCACTGTAATATTGACTGCACTAGATGAGAAATATACCTTTTATACAAAATTAGAATTACCAGAGTTTGTCTGGTTAAGAGCTGAACCGGATTCATAGCACTCAAACATCATTTTTGCAATAAGGCTTATACTTATGGAGCTTAAAGAACTGAATGTTGTAAGGAACTTTCTAATGGATCAGTTTCACACTAAATGCTGCCATGGTTCTTGCCCTTCCAGATAGGAAATGTTTGCAAGTAATGTTATGTTTTCATATCTTAGTGCCATGGGAATGAAAGCGCTTTTGACTGAGTTGATGCATGTTGAACGGGCATTAACAAGGTTGATTCAAACGAAGGACCTGGGAGGGTAATTGTCTTCTGAATTTCAAATAATATTAAAATGGCACACATTATACACATGCTTTCTGCTAACAATGGGAACTGAAAAGTTTTCTCCTGGTGTATTTGTCTTGTTAATATTACAGAGTCAGTCCATGATGGAAATGCAGTAGTGATGCATGTTTAACAACTGAATTCAATGTGCTTCTAAATCATTTTAAGAAACAGTCCCATTACTATTTGTATTTTATATCCTTTATACGTGTATATTTACACACAACATTTTAACTTGGTAGAAAAAGAAAAATCAGGATATTATAAGGGTCAACCTTCCATTGTGTGTAAGGTTCATTAATGACCAAAAACATTTATGTAGCCCAACAGTGTCAAAAAGTAGATGGACAACTTTTCTGTAACAAATGCCTTAGACAAGGGACAATACATCTGATTAAAGGAAATCTGGTCCGTAAGTCTGTGTCATTCAGTCAGTTTTTCTTCCACAGATTCAACTGTGGGCGGATACGGGTGCACATACAGAAGCATACTATACAGAGATGGTCATAATCCACATAATTTAATAAAGTTGCAGAATCAACAAAAACGCCACATACTGAAATGTTAACTGAAGTACAGATGTGTCCAGTGCTAAACGCAGTAAAAGCATATGAGAGTATTTGAAACTAAGTTTAGGTTAACAAACACTGGTTAAGAAATAAGCTGTACAGTTGCACCTATAGAATGCAAGGAGAACATGTATGCACACAAAGGTCACCAGAGAACAGTTCAGGAAAACAAAAACCTACATGTAAAGGCTTTCATAAAGACAACAAAATCATCAAAATCTATTCTTTACAATTATCTAATGACTATACATTCAGCCAATTAAAAATAGTTCCAAAAAAAAAAAAACAAAATGTATTTATTTTTCCAATGCCGAGGGTCAGCCGCTAGAACCTTCCTTTGAAGGGCTTGAATCCTCCGCTGCCGCCAGCCATGGGAACATTAGTGATCTGCACAATTCTGTTCATACCAGAAGAGGAATGACTGCAGAAAGACACAAACAGCCAAATCAATACACAGACAAAGTCAACACATGAAGGAAAGACTGAAGACTACATGGTGTTTCCTGTAAGTGTGCTAGACGTACGATTCATTTGCCACCATGAGTAAATAGTGATCGACCGATATTGTTTTTTATAACCGATACTTTGTACATTTATGTACCCGATAACCAGAACCGATATTTATTTACTGTTATAAAGTAAATAAATAACAGAGTGAAGTAAGTCCATTCTTCGCTTTGGTTTTTCCTCCTTTCAGTCATCTTAACAACAACAAACAACTGTTGAAAATGAACATTTTCATGTAAAATTTTAACTTAAAATTACAACAATAAAAACATTTTATTTATAAAAAGCATCATCAGCAACACTGATATTAACAATAAGCAAAATAATGTCTAATGTTTTCAAATGTAGAAAATAAAGGACAGAAGTCATATCAACTTCATTTTAAACTACAGTTTTAGGTTTATAAGCTGTTTAATAGACTAACGAGTGAAGAATAATTCACTGAATAATATTCTCTGGAATATTGAAATAAGCTATAACAAACAAAACATCGTATTTTATTGCATTTCTTAACTGGCCATGTTTTATCAGATTAAAAATAAATGCAAAACCGATAAATGGTAAAATGCTTAAATATCGGGAAACCGATATATCTGTCGATCTAGTAAATAACTAGCAAACTAATAAGGTGCAGTGAATGATAAAACTATTTGGGTTACAAAGCAGTGTGCCTACGATTGGATACGGCTGACACCGGAATCCTTGCACATTCTAGTCAAACATTCTAAAATGTTAAAAAAAAATAAGGTGGATAGAGTTGGTATAATCAAAAATGGCACATAACAGATTATGCGTCCTGATAAATTGAAAGATAATGAAAATGTTTTGTCTAATGTGTTTCTTTACAACCGTTAAGTAGAGGTTCTGACAAAATGTTAATTACTTCAGTCTATACTTGAAAATATTAATTAAAATAAATTGAAAGGTGTCAAATGTCTTATTCATGAACACTTGTTTTGTTATTGGATGAGCATTTATGAATAAATCTCTCTTATACAGTGAGGAAAACAAATATTTGATCGCCTGCTGATTTTGCACATTTGCCCACTGGCAAAGAAATGAGCATTCTATAATGTTAATGGTAGGTTTATTTTAACAGTGAGAGACAGAAACAACAACATTTCAATGCATTTAAAAAAGTTACAAATTGATTTGCATTGATGAGTGAAATTAAATATTTGATCCCCTATCAGTCAGCAAGATTTCTGTCTCCCAGGTGTCTTCCAGCTCCTACATGTATAAAAGACACCTGTCCACAGAAGCAATCAATCAGATTCCAAACTCTCCACCATGGCCAAGACCAAAGAGCTGTTCAAGGATGTTAGGGACAAGATTGTAGACCTACACACGGCTGGAATGGGCTACAAGACCATCACCAACAGCTTGATGAGAAGGTGACAACGGTTGGTGCGATTATTTGCAAATGGAAGGAACACAAAATAACTCAATCTCCCTCGGACTGGGGCTCCATGCAAGATCTCACCTCGTGGAGTTTCAGTGATCATGAGAACGGTGAGGAATCAGCACAGAACTACACGGGAGGATCTTGTTAATGATCTCAAGGCAGTCACCAAGAAAACATTTGGTAACACACTACGCCGCGAAGGACTGAAATCCTGCTGCGCCCGCAAGGTCCCCCTGCTCCAGAAAACTCATGTGCAGACACGTCTGAAGTTTGCCAATGATTCAGAGAAGAACTGGGTGAAAGTGTTGTGGTCAGATGAGACCAAAATCGAGCTCTTTGGCATCAACTCAACTCGCCGTGTTTGGAGGAGGAGGAATGCTGCCTATGACCCCAAGAACACCATCCCCACTGTCAAACATGGAGGTGGAAACATTATGCTTTGGACAGGACAACTGCACCGCATCAAAGGGGCGATGGACCGTCAGGGCATTGAAAATGGGCCGTGGATGGGTATTCCAGCATGATAATAACCTAAAACACACGGCCAAGGAGTGGCTCAAGAAGCAGCACATTAAGGTCCTGAAGTGGCCTAGCCAGTCTCCAGACCTTAATCCCATAGAAAATCTGTGGAGGGAGCTGAAGGTTCGAGTTGCCAAACGTCAGCCTCGAAACCTTAATGACTTGGAGAGGATCTGCAAAGAGGAGTGGGACAAAATCCCTCCTGAGATGTGTGCAAACCTGATGGCCAACTACAAGAAACATCTACCCTCTGTGATTGCCAACAAGGGTTTTGCGAAGGGGTCAAATACTTATTTCACTCATTAAATTACAAATCAATTTATAACTTTTTTTAAATGCGTCTTTCTGGATTTTTGTTGTTCTGTCTCTCACTGTTCAAATAAACCCACCATTAAAATTATAGACTGATCATTTCTTTGTCAGTGGGCAAACATACAAAATTAGCAGGAAATCTAATTGTTTTTTCCCTCACTGTAAATGATTCAGTGACATACTTTTCTTAAACAGTCACTTCTCACCACCTCCTGACATAACGAAATAATCATTACAATACATATAAGTGTCAATTTACTAGTGTTACTTTATTTTGATTGCTACAGCCAAACTATAAACTTTTATCCCACTACTTCTGTTATTTAAATGTTTGTACTCTGAAATAACGTGCGGTTGGAAAGGCTGTTTGTGAAGCTGTTTCACACTGTACATTTACACAGCAGCTTCTCTCTCCAGATCAATGGCGGAGTAAACAGATCTGAAAGTTGCATTTGTGATGATCATACTTTCAAAGGTTTAACCAAGTCCCTAGTCTTTGGTATAGCGCTTGTCACATTGCAAGCATAAGCAGAGTGTGAGCAGCACACGTTTTGTCCCACATGTCTGCGCATGTTAATGAACGAGAGCGTTCACATCAGAAGAGTTGACGGTCGATCCGCTCATTCATTAACCTAAGAAGTGACAAAAATATTCACTGCTCATGATCCGCTAATGCTTGTGATGTGAAATAGCCATAATACACATGGCTCAATCATAAGATCATGTGGGAGTTTGAATCAGGATTGTGATGTCTAATACATGCTGTATATGCATGATCAAAACAAACCTGGAGTGAGGTGCCATCATGCCAGGTCGACTGTCTCCCATACGGTGGTTATCAGTAAATCCTCCGCTTTGTGAGCCAGCTGCCCCCTGCCAGTCTTTCCTGGTGCCCTGATCGCGTCCATGCCGCTCCACCACCACCTGTCTGCCACTGCTGAAGTGCTGCTGTGGTAAGACAGAGGTAATATGGCTTTAGATTAAAAAAAACTAGCCACAAAAAGAATGTGTCAGAGGCATGTTATGTACTCACCTGGTCTCCAACTACCACAGGTCTGCCACTGTCTCGGCTGTTGAAGCTGGCTCTGCCACGGCTGGCTGTGGACACCCCTCTCATGGCAGGTCCAGGACCCTCTCTGCCTGGACGTTCTGTACGCAGCCGCACTGGTCTGTAATACAGTCAGCATTACTCGTGAGTTCAAGACTGATTCGAGAGTTTCTTTGGAAATTAAAATACCTGGTCCCCATTGACTTGCATAGTATGGGGGGTCAATGGGGACCAGCAACTGTTCTTCAAAATATATTTTGTGTTCAAAGAAATTGATACACGTTTGGAACTACAATTTATTTTTTTTTAAATCAACCACTTTTAACACTGCTGTCATGCACTGTTCTGGTCCACATTGGTGGAAGAAAGCAGAGTTTCAAGAATTGCTAATGTAATGAAATTTCACTTGAAATTCGAAAATCACTGTTGTTGATGTTGTTTGACTGAACAAGGACCAAACCCCAGAGGAGAGGAAGCACAAACAGAAACTCATTCGTACCGGACATCTCCTTGTTTTGTATTCATTCCCCCATCCGTCTTCCAGCCAGCGTGGCTGCTGTCTCTGGGGGTACGGGAGTGGGCAATGGCGGGGGGTGGTGCTCTGCCACCAGCTGGTCGATCTGGCACGGACACCTGTCTGCGCTCATCTCGGTCGCGGATCTCTCTGCGATCGCTGTCGCGCAGCTCTGCACGAGGTGGAGGTTCTGCTCTCCGCACAGTTTCAAAGTTTTTAGGATAGCGCTCAAACCCTGAACCTTCACGGCGAGGAGCAGGTCGATTCTTCTTTGATTCAGGTTCACCGTCGAAGCGGTTGCGTCTGCAAAAAGAAAATTCAATGCTTGCTGTAGATTCACAAATTTTAACTTGTGCTAATTTGGAAGATTAGCGCAACTTCTCACTCGTTCTTGTTTGAATAAAAGTGCTTGCTAAAAAGATAAAACAGAAGCTGAAAATCTAAAATCTTCAGCTGTGGCCTGGTCTCTTCTCCTTCCTGTCCTATTGTGTTTGGGAATTGCAATCTTGTTCATGAAAGCCTACCTATCAAAGTTGTTGGGTTGCACAGCTGATGTCTGCTGGTATCGGTTACGGTCTCTAGGGTTGAAATCATTGAAGCGGTTCTGTTGTCTATTGTTGTAAACTCCTCCTTGACTGATCCGTCCCTCTGGCTCAGTCTGCATCTTTTTACCACTATTCCAGAATGGGTCTTCCCTCCTGCACAGACAGAGAAGAAAAAAAAACATTGACCATAAGAATCTTAGAGACCACTGTACCCTAAAATTGTACTTCTAACAGTATTGTTCACACACCTTTGGTCAACGTCACGTCCCCTCTTTAAATTGTTTCGTTTTTCCTGCTCGTAACGCAAATGCTCCTGCTGCCGTCTCAGCTCCTCACGTTCACGAACCAAACGCTGCGCTTCCTTGCGTCGCTCCTGCACACACAACACATTATCAGCACATCAATGTAAAGACAAAATCCCAACTTTGAGTTTCCACAGGCAGGTGCATCATGGCTGTACCTGCTCTATACGGATCCGCTCCCGTTCCAGTCTCTCTCTCTCCATGCGCTCGCGTTCGAGTTTCTGCCTTTCCACCTCCAGCCTTTGCCGCTCTCTCATCAGGTTCTCCCTTTCCTCATGCTCACGCATAATACGGATGCGTTCCCTCTCCCGACGCTCTCGCTCTGCTAACTCGCGCCGTCTGGACATCACAACAAAACAGCATTACAAAATGCTGCTTAAGCACTTTGCTGTTTTATTTGCAAATGAAAAGGAAAGTATGCCTACCTGCGCAGTTCCACAGCCCTGTGAACGCGTTCCATCCTGACCATGCGTTCACGCATCCTCTGTTCCTTCATCTTCTCAAATGGCAGGAAGTCTTTGTTGCCACCTTTGTTAAACATGGGGCGGCCTTTCTGCATCTGCAAGTACGTTACAAAAAAACTGGTCAAACTAAAATACTAGAGTGTATATGGCCCTACTAATTTAGATCATGTTTTCAGAGTTAACAAACCTCATCAGGTGGTATGAACCCTCTGGGACGTCTGTTCATCATGTTGGGAGGACCAGGCTGTAGAGAAATAGACAATTAGATAATTTGACCTTGATAAAAATCTCTTTACATGGTAATACAGTACATACTGAGGATGTTTGTGGTACCTTCTCAAACCTTCCGCCCCTTCTGAAAGGAGGACGAAATCTATTGAAGTTTTGCTCTCCTTTAGCTTGGTTGATCACCATCATATTGCCTGGACTCTTTCCTGCATATGGGAAAACATTAAACATAACTATAAAGCTTTAAGTTTTTAAACTTTCTCAGTAGGTGAATCCAATCAAACCGTAACATACGTCCATGTCTCTTGTCATCTTTCTTTGCGGCATTGGCTCCTGAATTGGAAGAAGGTGCATCAGATTTGTTGGTTTTGGAGTCCTGTTCTTTGACGTCTTTGCTGTCCTTTTCAGATGGTTTGTCTTGTTTCTTCTCTTCCTTCTTAGATGAAACTTGTATCCTATTGGAAATAAAAGGAAGGAAAAAACCAATGCAATGAAATACTCCTCCCCTTTAAAAGATTGGAAAGAGAATAAAACTGAAATAATGCTTACTTGTTGGAAGTTTTCGCTCCAGTTGGAGTGCGCTTTTCTGCAGGGATTTTACTGAAACTTGTCTTCTCTTCTCCCTCTTTCTTTGATAAGTCCTTTTTAAATGGGTCAGTTTTCACCTACGAGGATGTCACCATGAGATCAGAGATCAAGTTTTTTATTCACAAAAGCAGACACTATTGATAATGTTTGACTGCATTATGTAAAGCCAATAAAAAGTGCTTAAATATGTTGAGAATCCCACTGTTAAAGCAAAATGGTTAAGCTCTTACCCTGTCCACAGATATCTGTTGTCCATGGAGTTCTGTGTGGTCCAGGTGAGAGATACACCTGGCCACTTCTGCGCTGGATGACATGGTAACTAATCCATAACACTTTGCTCCTGGGCTACGAGCATTGGTAACCACTTTGGCACTAAAAACCTATTTTGAAAACAAAAACATTTTGAAACTTCTGTCAATTATCCCTAATCACAAACATGTTAATTATAAGCTGGTCCCTATTTATCATATACAAAGAGCCTTTACCTTTCCATATTTGCCAAAGAGGTTCTTGAGATCAGCTGCTTTGGTGTTGGACGACAGGCCGCTCACCCACAGATTGCGAGTCGAGTTGGTACTGCTGCAGCCACTTCCTAAAGACAGATAACAGGCTTTAGGGAAGACACTCTACTTGAGGATCAGAGCAAAATAACTTTTCAAATAATAAAGCTTCTAATTTTAGATCTGAGAATTAGATAATACTAATGTTTTATCACTTAGACTAGCTGTTGTGTATAAACTTAAGTGACCTGTTAAGCCCAAATTTTCAAAATGCAAACCCATTTAGAAAAGTCATACCTTTTTCATCTTTTGTAGTCTTTCCATCTCTGTCTTTTGAAGAGCTAAAATGTGAATATTATGAGACCAACAAGAAGAGAGAAATACTTTAATGAGTACCAGAGCACGAGTGAAGATGACTGTGGGGCAAACGAGGTACATCTCCAAACAAACAAAGGTTATACAAATGTTTGGTGCATTACAGAAAAAGAACCAAAAAAACAACAACAAAAATCCCCATAGGCAAGGCTTGCACTCGGACAAAACTCCAATAAGGCTTCTTTCTCTTGCTTTTCCACAGGACCAAGGTGGGTCAGGTTTTCTGCCAATCTATTCCCTTGACCAATGACATCCTCAGGAGGGTGTTCAACTTCAGAGAGAATCACTTCACTGGACTGACAAACCCCTCTGACATCACTGGAACTATTGCTCTTTTTTTAACCCATAAGTAGGGACTGGAAAAGCAAGTGCTGGAAATGTGTGCGTAACAGATGTGTTTTCAGCTCCTCGTTTAACTCCACCAATTACCAAACTCGAAAAAATGGCAAACCAAACCAAAAGAGCAAACCAAAGGCAGGGATTAGGTTCAATGAACAACTTATGATGAAAAAATTCTTGCGGCTACCCACAATGCTGAGTTCTTAGTGAGCTGGAACTTGGTAGTATCTTAAAGAACTGACATAGAAAGACAAACCTCTTTGCTTGACCTGTCGCCCCAGTTGATGAGGGGCCTTTCTTCCCAGAATCCTTTTCCTTGTCTCCCATTTCTCCTTTCTTTGAGGTCTCTCTGCTGTCCTTCTTGGCGGCGTCAGACATCAGCCCGTCATTTCTCTTACCATCCTTGTGGCCATCTATTGCTTCAGTCAGCGAGTCTGTCTCCTGCCTCATCTCAGCAGTGGCCTCAGGCTCTTCGCAGCCCTTGTCTGCCTCAGAATCTGGAAGTTTCACATGTTTACCTGTATCCAGGAGGTCGTCGCCATCTACATCCAGCGTGATGGCATCTTCGGCCTGGATGGTGACAGATATATTGTCATCCTCAACTTCTTTTATTGGTTCAGGAGCAGGTTCGCTCTCCAAGGCCTCCATCTCTGAAACTTCAGACTCTGCTTCTCTCTCAGTCTCAATCTCCGCATCAGGATCTGGCTCGGGTTCTGCTTCTACCTCAGCCTCAAGATCAGGCTCCACTCCTACCTCCGCCTCGGGCTCTGCAAGGTCGTCTTCACAGGAGAAGGTTTTTGAATTGTCACGAGTAGCATCATCAGTATCAGTTACATCTGAGGGATTTAACAAGCATAAAACATGGCAAAAAAAACACAGTTTAACATTCAAATCTCTGTGCTACGTGACTTAGAAAGTACAACAAAGAGCAAGTTTAGTGTTAGTGGTCATCGTGGGTGAGGAAACCACATGTACACATAAAAATACATTCCTTAGAGAGCAATGATAAGGTTGAACAATCTTCTGACTACAATGATCATCACTATCTTGGTCCACATTTTGAAGGTTCCACAGCTGGGTGGCATTGACACACTTCTCTGCTTTACAGACATCAATTCAGTCGGAGTGAAATTGCAAATCTATTCCATAATGCAAGTCCTCCTGCCAGATCAGATGTCACTCAGCTTCTTGTGGTCACATCGAGAGTCTTCTTTCACACACTTCCGCTGACCATCCATCTCGTTTTACAGCTGATTGAGGCAAATCAAAAACAGGGTGCCACATCTTCTCTGATCCGTTGGAGAAATCTAACGTTGTTCATAGTACTCGGTCCAGTGACACGGCTAAAAATGGATGTCCACTGAGCTGTATCCAGTCTTGAATGAGTTCAAAGCACACGAGCAGTGATGTTGATGTCCACTTAAGCCATGCCGGCTATACTGCAGTCAGAAAGAAGTGTCAAGACTTTGGTGAACAAGGTTCATGTGTTAAGCGCTGACCAGTCAACAAAGGCATGCAGCCTGTTGCCGTCTCCATTTCAGGAGGTAGTCCAGTGTCAACAGAAATAAAGAGGTAGCCTGCTGAAGCTTGGGTGGTGTTGTGAATGGAGATCGAATGGGTGAAAGGTGTCCTCTTGCTGTTGAAATGTGGTGGCAGGTAAATGTGCTCTTGAACAAATTAGATGATGAGATTAGGAGTATCACTGACGTTAACACAAATGGTCAAGGGTTATCTGTCCATTGATGCAGCACGTGTTCCGGATGGGATGATTTAATGTCTGTGAAAGACCCGCTTTTAACGTGTCTGATTAGAACGTCGAGATTGAAAAACAGCAAAACAAAAAGCAAGCAAGAGAAGTCCAACCGTCTGAAGCCTGAAAACCAAATGTTACATCTTCACCCCAATAAGTGACCAGACATACCTTTTTCAGATTCCTCTTCCTCAGTCTCCTAAAAGAAAAAAAAGAAAAAATTATATCATAATTTCCTCATGTTAATAAAGAATTGGGGGGGTCATTACTGGATACTGGATAGAAAGTGAAGTATACCTGGGCCTTAAGATTTCTGATCACGTGAAGAGAGTGAGAGAAGAGCTTTCAATGCGAGCTCTTTGGGAGCAGAGTCTGGTTTATACTTGCCGCGTCAGCACAAGCGGCAAAAATTATGCAAATATTGAGGAAACGATGGCAGATGGGATGGAGGATTTGGTTTTCAAGAAAGTAAAATAAAAGACTGCTTCTTAAACCAGAGAAGAACATGTTGGTTTTGTCTTTGCCGTTTATCTCAAGTTAAGCTATGGAGGCTTTCTTTAAATGTTCTTTATTTATTTGATTCCTCAGTGTTTGCTAAACGTTCTGGTGTAGCCGATGCCATGCCTCATCTTATTTGTTTATGTTAACTACATTATACAAGTTAGTTTGTAGCCTGCTATTTTATTGTTGTTGTGCTTTTCAATTAAGAATTGATCTTTCAGTCATTTGTTGTGAATTCAAAATGTGAAAGTGAAAGCATCCAAAGCCCGGCTTATAGCACAGCAAAAGAGGAACTACCGTTCACAAAATGCAAAAATAATACTGTTGAAAATGAACAGGTTGGATGTTTACCGCTTTGTTACCATAAACTTAAACTTTACTTTTTTCTTCATAAATACCTTTATGCCAGATTAATTCAAACATACATATATAATTATAAAATAGCTCTTCTTTGTAGTTTTATAGCTAACTAATGAACTGTGAACAGCGGAATAACTTTGCTGAGGTAAATGTCACATTAAGTGACACGGTTCACAATAGTTTTATTGGCATCTTTCCGCGGTTGAAACACTGATTGAGCGATTACATTAGACAGACATGATACATTTTGGTAAGCCATACTGTATCTTTCAACATCTTATGTAAATTCATGTGTATTTTGCTCTATAACTTAATAGGGATGCAACGATACCATTTTTTCAGAACCGATCCAATACCAGCGCAGTTTTTTATATTTTTTCAATGTAGAATTTCTATACTTCTGTGTTGACCTGATCGTCACTCTTCTGTGAGTTAAACAATATATTACAGTGTTTCTCAACTGGTGGGTCAAGAGTGCTGGGTATGCAGCCCAAAAGTGGGTTGCGAGACCATCCAAAGAAACGACATCAACAAAAAATGCAATTCTAAATGCTTTTCTGCTGCGAGACTTATTTTAAAAGACGTCAATGAAAGCTGTTGACACTTCTGTCAGATGCAGTTTAAGTAAAGAAAGAGTGCCTGAGAAAAACGCGCTGTCCCGATCAGCATGCGGTCAGATGAGATGTTGACAGGTTTAATGTCAGTGTCATTATTCTATCGTTATTTTCGTAACTAATGAAATAAAAATCTCTCACCTCAGAAAAAAAACGAACTATCCTGTCCTGTCAGATGTTATAATGTGCTTGCGGCGCCGTGCTGTATATTACTTCATGAAAGCGAGCATGTAGCGCGTGAAATAAAAGTACAGTACCAATAAATCACAAAACTTATACTGCGTGTGTTAGCTGGGAAGGACTTGCATGACGATATGATATTAATTCTATTCAGGAGCAGTTTCCACGTTTCATTTACAGTCACCTTGGTTGTTTTCATAACATGTTATTTTCACTTTGTGTCATTTTGTAGGCTACTTAAATGAATGTGGTGGCTCAGGCTCATACCAACTTAATTGTATTAACAAAAATGAGTTTGGTACTGCTATTTAAAAGCCTTAGAGGCTGTTTATTCAGTCATAACTTAATTTTTGTTAAATATATATATATATATATATATATAATAAAATATATATATAATCATAATCTTTGACAAAAACACTTATAAACTAGTGTAGTGGATCATTCAGCAGCAAAAGATACTCTAGAAATATCATGGGTGCACAATATTTTTATAAAACCTAGTGAATCATTTTTATTTACAATGAAAAGTGAATAAGTGGAAGACTAAATCTGGTAAAATGTCACACATTGCTCTTTGTATTGTTAAATACATTCATGAAAAAACAAGCAACTACATTTACATATAAATATATACTATAAAATTTAAATAAATGTATTCTAAATGTATAGAACAGTAATAAGGCAGCAACATATGATAGATAGGACAGAACAAGAAAGACTATTATCTTTCATTGTGCAAAAGTATAGAAATGAAAAGTACAGAGGGAAGAGATATTGATAAGTAGTGTATTCAATCTGTGCGTTAGTTTATTGAGCCTTTTCTTTTAACAGTTTTAAACCTCAGTGACTGTGCGCTCTTGAAGAGAGCTTGACTGTAGTAACCGAACGCAACGTGCAGTTTGAATGCTGAATGGAGGATGACAGACGCAGCGGAGAGAAGAGTTTGTGAACTTGAATTTAACGACTTCAATATTAATCTCTACCTCAGATTAAACTATGGAAAAGCTTCAGAACACTTGAAATATAGTGCACGAACACTTTATGGTGCTTTTACTGCTTTATGATGTTTTTGTGGCTTTCAACAACAACACAATAGTATACACATCGGATTTGGATCGGTCTCGTCTGACCGATACCCGATCCACAGAAAATGACCGGATCGGAGCCGATACCGATCCTGAGTATCAGATCGATGCATCCCTACTTATTAAACTGGAAGAGACTTGAACTGAGGAGCAATAGCGATCTGTCACATCACATTTAAAAGCGTCAAAACGGCATTCATTTGTTGTATTTTGTGATAGAATGTACAGGATTTGAAAGCTGAGAGTTTGTTTCTTATCAGAAGAAAGAAAGCACAGAGCTCTTTGTGATTATTGGATGCAAGGCGTGCTACAAATGTTTGGTGAAGAGAAAGAAAAAAACTGTGGATCTGGCAATGCTGGCTTGAACTACAGGTGATTCATCTGGCCAAATAAAGCCTGCTTTAATGTCGCTTTTAACTGTTAATGCCTTAGTCATGTTAATTTTGTAAAATGTACATTTTGACCGCCCTAAATTCAACAGATTTGCTTCAAGCACAATACGAGTTGCAATCGGACACATTTTTCCGCCGCCTTTTGATTGACAGGATATAATCGGCCCTGATCATCGGCTGATTTTTAACAATCGGTCGATGGCCGTGAAATAAATTGCTTTTATCGGCCAATACCGATTGTTGGCTGATACATCGGTGCATCTCTAATGCTTAAACCATAAAAATATACCAGCGTTCAAAATGTTGTCTCTTATTTTCACCACGGCTACATTTCTTTGTTCAAAATACAGTAGAAACAGTAATAATGTGAAATATTACAATTTAAATATATGCTGATTTGGTGATTAGAAAACACGTATCACCACAGTTTAAAACAGATTGCTGCACAATGTTTTTTGGGGAAACAATACATTTTCTTTCAAAAGAACAATGTTTATTTGAAACAGAAAAACAATAAGGACAAAAGTATTGGGACTATAACACTCTTCTGTGAAGGCTTTGCACCAGACTTTGGGGTGTTTTGCCCATTTATTCAGCAGAGCACTTGTGAGGTCAGGCAATGATGCTGGACGAGAAGGCCTGGCCCACAATCTCCGTTCCAGCTCACCCCAAAAGTGTTGGATGGGCTTGAGGGCATGGCTCTGTGCAGTACATTTCTTCCACACCAGACTCATTCAACCATGTCTTTATGGACTTTGCTTCGTGCATTGGGGCACAGTCATGCTGCAAAAGAAAATGACCTGTTCCCACAAAGTTGGAAGCATAGCATTTTCCAAGAAGTGTTGGTGAAGCATTAGGATTCCGTCACTACTCCAGAGCCCAGTGGTGGCATCTTTTACACCACCCCATTTGATGCGTGGCATTGTTTTTGGTGATGTGAGACTTGGAAGTATCTGCTCAGCCATGAAAACCCATTCCATGAAGCTCCCGCCTGAGTTTCTGTGCTCATATTAATGCCAGAAGACGTTTGGAACTCAATGGAATCAGCAGAGCGTTGGCGACTTTTGCACATCATGAGCCTCAGGACCCTGCTCTACGACTTTATGTGGTCTTCCACTTCATGGCTAAGTTCAATGTGAAATAGATGGCAGGGACGGAATTTTGTGAACTGACTGAATGCGAAGGTGGCATGCTCCCATTACTGTACCATGTCTGTGGCAAAGGGTCTGATTGAAACAACTGAATTCAATCATTTAGAGGTATATCCCAATACTTTTGTCCATATAGTATACTTTAGATAAATAGTGTAAATAAAAAACAATTCAGATATCAGTGTTTTATATATTTGACTTCTCATTACCAAATGACAATTCATAATCACCTAAATTAATTTACCACTTTTTTACATGTATTGTTGATTAGGATTATTAATAATTAACAATGACCTAAATTCACTACCAATTTCAGCTTTGAATTAAATAATTTGTTTGAGAATATAATTAGGTGGTACATCACTGTATCTATCGTGTATAAACTAGTGGTGGGCCGTTATCGGCGTTAACGTGAGACTCTTACCGGGCGATAAAAAAAATATCGCCGTTAATCTATTCTCAAAGTTGGGTTGGGAGCTGGGTCTATACTACGCAAGCTATGATGACTTTCACCCTGATATTTTAGCGGATGTATACCTAGCCAATTGCACTGTAGGGGGCAACAATCTTGAACTAGAGGCTCTTCCGTGATGGACAGATTGTTAACGGCTGGTCTATGTGGTAATACAATCGGGCAGGACATCCAAACGCTCACCTATCATTCATCAACCTCAAATATGGCTTTTCATCTGAAAGATGTATGTAGCAACTTTACATGGCGCTCAATATGATGTTAACCTAGAGAAATGTGCGCTATTGAAGTGTTTGTGTGGAAGCGTTGCTGCAGGACAGGCTCCGGTGCGCTCACTTGCTCTTACATCTCCGTCATTCTTGGTCATACAGATACAAGTAGCCTAATACATCTTTCGAATCTGTAAAGACTCTACGCTTATTTGTGTGCACTCAGAATAACAACGAAACGCGTTGCTTTTAAGCAAACAGGATGCGCTTTAGGTCTCATGTGAACTTGAGTGAGAAACTTGAAACTCCATCTTTGAAAAATATATCTATAGAGTGTGAAATGTAAAAAATTAAAATAGAAGACGTGTGTGTTAGCATGGATGATTTACATGAAATTTAATCTGTGCAACACTGTGCATAAGATGGCTTTCAGTTCAATATAATAACAAAAACGACATTTTGGGTTTTATTCAACTAATAAGGTGGGCACGCTGTGATCTGTACTATATTTTTACTGTAATTGACAGTTATCAAAAAAAAAAAAAAAAAAAAACAACAACACGAATGGGAGTCATTCTTCCGGGAGTGGAAGGATTTCCCCAGTTTTTTTCGTGGGATTGGGACAGGAAGAGATTAAAGTTTGTGATGCATTTTGGAAACAGGAGATGAGCCCCTGGTCTAATGCACCACCTGGCTTGAGAAACCCGTTCTCAAAGACTTACTTTTAGTCATTATTTGGGTAGCACACATATTCTGAATGCCTTCGGCAGAATTCAAATGAGCCATTTTAATCTAGATTAGTCTAGATTAATTCCAAGATTAATCTAGATTAAAAAAATTAATCTATGCCCAACACTAGTATAAACCAAACATTATATAATACTTTCATATACTGTTCATGCACATTTACATATGAAGACTGAATTTAAGAAACCGTAAATAAAAAGGTTACACATCCAACAATATAGAAGTTTGTAAAGATTTATATTGGTATAATGCAATATTTGTGCAGATTATTAAGCCTAATAATTTTATAAAACAGTACCTAAAATATTACTCATTTAATAATCCAGTTTCAATGAACCCAATATGTGGCAACAATTTGATGCCATACCTTAGAGAAGGATTCCTCTTCCATGATGGTGTCAGCATCCAGGTCGGTCTTCTTTCCTGAGGATGTGTAATAAACATTTTCGATTAACTTTTGGAAAAGACACACACAGGGAAGTAAAAGACTTGGGTTCTGAGCGTGAAGGTCTACCTTTAGATTTGCTTTGTTTTCTCGTGGGTGTGTCAGCTGATACGGTGATCTCAATGTTGTCTGGATCTCCGCCTTCATCTTCTATTGCCTTCACAAAAGAACCCATGACCATTCAAATGATTATGGGAATTTCAATTTTTGAAACAATGATTTCAGACCATACAGTGCTTTGCATGAATTATATATGATAGTGCAGCTGTTAAACACATGGCATGCAAAAGATTTGAGCATAATAATAATATTTTTTTATTTAAACGAATTTGGACTAACCTACTTTAAGCTAAAGTGAAACTAGACAAGTGATATGCTGTTTTGCATTCACCCAAATCTTGTTTCCATCTATCTAGTAACACAGCTTTTACTGCATACTGTAACACTCAGCATTATTAGCTATGTTACACCTGATTATTCAACTGTAAAATATTGCACAAAGATTGAAAATTAAGATGGTGAATTGGTTTAAAGTTGCAGCTAACATTACTGATCTGAGCGCGTTGTAGCCGAATTCGCTTACTAAGAGAATTTAGCCTAACGTACGTTACTTAACAAATCCTTAACAGTTAACGTTATAGATTAGGTTTCTGAAACTGATAGTACATATTTCATGCCAATTATGTCACACTTGGTATCCAGCTACGGCTATTACATCGGTGTTGTTATCAAATCAATTAAAACAATCCGGAATGCAAACATGTTTTATGATACAAACGGCTATGCTAACTCCTTAGCCATCAAGCTAGCTCGCAATCATTTATCCACACGCCACAGTCATTTACCGTTTTAAATTCAAATTACCTGCTTCAACCTTGCGACGAGTGTATTTTTTACTCCAGTAACATCCAGATTTCTTCGTTTGAGTTCTGATTTAAGGTCTACGACACGTAAATCTGTAATCTTCTTAGTCTCCGCTGAAATGGCCTCCGACGCCATTTTACCTGCGTGTCCGAGGCTGTGTAAGTGACTGTGAGAGCGCGCGACAGTAACACTCCACCACAGGACGGTCAAGCACAGAAGCCGTTGACGACTTGTTTTTTATCGTAAAAAAACTAATATAAGGATAAGCTGAACACACATTTGTTAGCACATTTTACGTGCGCTAAAATTAATTACACTGACAACACTGTGTCCTAAAACTTAATAAGTACTAAAATTATATATATATAAAATTATATTTGAGAGAGAGAGAGAGAGCTCGGTAGATTACTTACAAATTGTAATCCGTTACTGATTCCAGATTACATGACAAAAATTGTGGTCAGTAACGTAATCCATTACATCACACATTTTAGGTAATATAAAATTATTGGATTACTTTTGACCGAACTCTTTTATCAAATTGATTTAATCAGGATAAAAATACAACGAGTGAGAAAATATATTCCTTTCACTGTAATTAACAACATGAAGTTTCCCAAACTAGTGTTCGTAAAGTAACTGCAGAGGGTTTGTGAGTTTAATGAAAGGTAAACGTGTAATTAAATCATAAAAAATTTATAATAATAATAATTATTTTAAAATAACAATCAAAATAATTAACTTACTAAAAAATAAGAAATATGTTATGTTTACCTGCACGCCGTATTACCAGAATTGACCAATATCAGCGAACTGTTAACATGCATATGTAATAATGAATTATTAAAATATGTATTTTAAAATCTCAGAGGTACTTAAAGGGGTCGTTGATTATGATTTAACTGTTTTAACTTTAGTTAGTGTGTAATGTTGCTGTTTGAGCAAAGTTACGATGCTCAAAGTTCAATGCTAAAGGAAGATATTATTTGTTACAGAATTGCTGATTGACCCTACATGAGGAATAATTTATTGTTAATGTGTGAATAATATGTAATCATGTAATCAATAAAAAGTAACTGTAGTCTGATTACGAGTACTTTTTAAATATAATTTACTCTAATTACAAGTAGGCTACTTGATTTTTGGAATCTGATTACGTAATCCAGATGACATGTAATCAGTTATACCCAGCTCTGTATATATGTGTGTGTGTGTGTGTGTGTGTGTGTATATACATATATATATATATATATATATATGTGTGTGTGTGTGTGTGTGTATATGTTTTTTGTGTATATATATATATATATATATATATATATATATACTGAACAAAATTATATATGCAACACTTTGGTTTTTGTCCCCATTTTTCATGAGCTGAACTCAAAGATCTAAGACTTTTTCTACATACACAAAAGGCTTATTTCTCTCAAATATTGTTCACAAATCTGTCTAAATCAGTGTTAGTGAGCACTTCTCCTTTGCCGAGATAATCCATCCACCTCACAGGTGTGGTATATCAAGATGCTGATTTGACAGCATGATTATTGCACAGATGTGCCTTAGGCTGGCCATAATAAAAGGCCACTCTAAAATGTGCAGTTTTATCACAAAGCACAATGCCACAGATATCGCAAGTTTAGATGGAGCGTGCAATTGGCATGCTGACTGCAGGAATGTCAATCGAAAGTGTTGCATTTATAATTTTGTTCAGTGTATATATATATATATATATATATATATAAAATATAAATACACACACTCACTGGCCACTTTATTAGGTACATTGCTAGTACCGGGTTGGACCCCCTTTTGCCTTCAGAACTGCTTTAATTCTTCGTGGCATAGATTCAATAAGATGTTGGAAACATTCCTCAGAGATTTTGGTCCATATTGACATGATAGCATCATGCAGTTGCTGGAGATTTGTAGGCTGCAAATCTCCCGTTCCACCACATCTCAAAGGTACTCTATTGGATTGAGATCTTGTGACTGTGGAGGCCATTTTAGTAAAGTGAATGTTCAAGAAACCAGTCTGAGATGATTTGAGCTTTGTGACATGGTGCATTATCCTGCTGGAAGTAGCCATCAGAAGATGGGTCCACTGTAGTCATAAAGGGATGGACATGGTCAGCAACAATACTCAGGTAGGCTGTGGCATTTAAACGATGCTAAATTGGTACTAAGGGGCCCAAAGTGTGCCAAGAACATATCCCCCACACCATTACCCCACCACCACCAGTCTGAACCGTTGAGACAAGGCAGGATGGATCCATGCTTTCATGTTCTTTATGCCAAATTCTGACCCTACCATCTGAATGTCGCAGCAGAAATCGAGGCTCATCCGACCAAGCAACGTTTTTACAATCTTCTAATGTACAATTTTGTTGAGCCTGTGTGAATTGTAGCCTCCGTTTCCTGTTCTTAGCTGACAGGAGCGGCACCCGGTGTGGTCTTCTGCTGCTGTAGCCCATCTGCTTCAGGGTTCGACGTGTTGTGCGTTCAGAGATGTATTCTGCATACCTTGGTTGTAACGAGTGGTTATTTTAGGTACTTTTGCCTTTCTATCATCTCTAACCAGTCTGGCCATTCTCCTCTGACCTCTGACATCAACAAGGCCTTTTCGTCCACACAACTGCCGCTCACTGGATCTTTTCTCTTTTTCGGACAATTCTCTGTAAACCCTAGAGATGGTTGTTCGTGAAAATCCCAGTAGATCAGCAGTTTTTGAAATACTCAGACCAGCTCGTCTGGCACCAACAACCATTCCACGTTCAAAGTCACTTAAATCCCCTTTCTTCCCCATTCTGATGCTCGGTTTGAACTTCAGCAAGTCGTCTTCACCACATCTAGATGTCTAAATGCATTGCGTTGCTGCCGTGGGATTGACTGATTAACAATTTGTGTTACCAAGCAATTGAAAAGGTGTACCTAATAAAGTGGCCGGTGAGTATATATATATAATGTATGTCTATAGTTACTTAAATAGTAGGCAACACACACGTAAAATAAAAACAGTACAAATATCTAAAAACTCTTATACCAAAATACATCTATCAATGGGGTAATCTTGAAAAATAATCTTGTTTTTTATTTGAATTAAGTTCTACTTTTATAATATAATAATTACTGAGAAGCCTAGTCATTACTGTCACCATACTATATAAAATATCTGAAGAGTTCATTAGCAAAATTAGATAACTAGATGTTTTTTTATCATGTTTTTATTGTTTTGTTTAAATGAGCTGTATTGTTTTATTACTTTTAACCTAATCAGAATAACCCAACTGCAGTGTGACTGAGATTAAACGGAATGCACAATGAAAAAACAAGATTTTTGAAAAGTTATGTTTTGCAAATAAATGAACTCTTCATTTATATGTCATAAATACACTAGTCAACAATTGAAGTGGGTCAAAAAAGTTTATCAAAGTTGTCCTAAGACACAAACGCATTTTGATTGTACATTTTAGGACAACTTTGATGAAAGGTTTTGATCCAATTCAAATGTTGACTGTGTGTAAAAGTAAAAATATGAATTGCTGCACATTATAGCAAAATTGAATAATTTTGCTTTTATGTGGGGGCCTATATTGATTTGAACTTCCAGTCTAAATCTGATATTATTGATGCATGTCCATCATTATTGCATAACCACAACACATTTTCTTGTCTACTACTAAAGGTAAACTTTTCAAAAAGCAGGTTTATCAGATAAAATGTATATCTTAAATCGTTTTTTACCATGTCCATTTATCAATGCATGGAGCTGTGCATTACAAAACGGATGTAAGTAAGAGAATAGCACAAATTTAAGAAGTATACAAGGCATTTGGAATGAGGTTACCCCAGTAATGCCTAAAACCAATTTCACTGCTGTATTTTAGTTAAATAAATACATACAATTACTACAGTAACAATAGTCATCTTGGTCAATTCCTCTAAAGGATGTCAAGTTCAAGGAAGCACAAGAATTGACAAATAAAAGAGTTACCTAACTTTATTAATTTCATTATTTTAAAACTAAAATAAATCCCTTGGAATATCATCCTGGGGCCATCAAGTCTATGAATGCATGGACGCCTGTCATTAAGTACTGCATTCCAACACTCCATTCAAAATTATTACTGTTTTTCCTCAAAATTCAGCAATCAGAGTGGAAATACACGGCCTCAGCACACTCTGATTCTCACAGCACTCCTGTCTTTTGTCTCTCATGTGCAAGTATATGCAAGTTAGCTAGTTGAGACTAATATTAGTGTTAGGGTTTCACAGCAGCAAAAAAAAAAAAGGGGAAAACAGTTTGCTGCACAGTTACAGAACAAATGTGTTAATGACAATAACCGACGAGGAATAATAAGCTAACAAGAGTCACTTTCTAGGTCATTGAGAGAGATAAATGAAGGCGGCTAGGAGACCCTGATGAAACAATAAATATTCTGTTTCCCAGCTGTTCCATCCTCACAGAACCAAGGCGACATATGGAGCTGGTCTGAGGAATTACACTTTGTCAATTGCTCAAATCCAACTTCATTATACTATAAAAACAACCAGAATACAGAGAGGTGACATTCATTTTTTTTTTCTCTTCTCATTGAAAATACATTAGGTGAGGTGCGTTACACGTGACGTCAGATTGAGGTGCTGAGAGGGGACTGATGGAACACAACCGTGTGAACGTCCCAGGACGTGAAGTGTGCAGTTGGTTCTCATCAGGGCTGGAGCTGAATTCATTTCAATTCCATCAGTTCAGGATCAAATGCATATAAATGTCAAATTAAACGGATAAGAAGCATGTCCATATGCTTTTCTAAACGAACTTCTTGAACCGAGTTAGCACTGGTAATGAGCCGAAGTGAAATGGAACGGACTCCAGCCCAGGTTCCCGTGTTGAGAGTGAACTGGTGTGAGGGTGAACACTGTTACAGCAGCTGATCTCTTAACCACGATCTTGTTTCCTAATTAAGGAATGTCTTGATTCACTTAAAAAAATCTATTTCAGATCACATTGTCTAGAACATAAAACTAATCAATATACTGATCAATAAATTGAGTCCTGCAATGTTTTAAAATGGAGGTTGACA
This sequence comes from Gymnocypris eckloni scoliostomus, assembly GCA_027564155.1. Classification (NCBI taxonomy): domain Eukaryota; kingdom Metazoa; phylum Chordata; class Actinopteri; order Cypriniformes; family Cyprinidae; genus Gymnocypris; species Gymnocypris eckloni. The sequence goes on along the minus strand of CM050413.1, from coordinate 25,879,205 downwards.
TTCTATTCCAGTAAAGCAAGGCATCAGGTATGTAAAAATGCTTCTTTACTAGAGCAGCAATCCTCACCTGCAAGTTCTCAGGCCTTACGAGGCCTATTTCATCATATGTGCAAAGAAATGCATTGCAAGGAACCATGCAAAAATTAAAATACAATGACACTTATGAAAACAAAAGCTACATAAACCCTTTATAAATACAATACAATTCAAAACCCTTAATGAAGATGTTATTTCTAGCTGTACTGGTACTACATGATAGCTGGCACGCTAGGCTTGATGCTTTTTTATGTGGATCGTTGTTTTTCTTTTTTCCCATAGTTGCGCAGGTATTTCATGCCATCTTTGGTTGAATGCATTACTGACAAAAATTTTAAGGAAAACAACAGATACATGTCCAACAAAAGGGTTGCAAGAAAAATAGCATCAACTCTCTGATAACTGAACCTCGATGTCCACTCTGCAGATGGGGCATTTCTTGTTAGTGAGGAGCCATTGGTCAACACACAGCTGATGGAAGAGGTGCATACATGGAAGGCGCCTGCAAATGTAAAAAAATACATAAAATAACAGTGACAATGAATCAATAAATATCCAACACAACGAAACCAGATGTTTAATATAAGCTGAACGGGTAAAACAGATTCATTCACACGTTCCAGCACAAGAGGGCAGCACAGGACATAAAGAGAAAGTATTCATGACTCATGATGAGTGCCTAACAGATCAAATAATAAAACCTAAACTGAACCCTGGAGAGTAGCACATAAAAAACACAATACAGACTACATACAATAAACAAACAACAATTAAATATAATACATTCTCCAGTACTGATGGAAAAAAGCAAGTGTTTACCTGACATCCTCCCCTTCTTCCAGTATAGACAGACAGATGGTGCATTTCTCCTCTGTGTCTTCCTCCGCACCTTCCTCTTCCTCTTCCTTACCATGCAGCTTTCTCTGTGCACAAGAAAGAAGCGTAACAGACATTATAAGTAGAATCACTGCACCTCAATTCTAATAAACTGGCGAGCAACACTAGAACACATAATAGCTCTTCCTGTGTCTTCTTTCCCTCAAATACATAGTTCATATGAATGTTTTTAATATGGTATGTTTTAGTAAGTACTGCGGTTGATACAGGTGATACAAAAACAACCACACAAGAGCAGCATAACATGTCACATAAACATACAGCAACAGTCTATTTGTATTATGAACAGCGTGCTGATCATTTAAGCACTTCAAGCAGCAACAAAACCTAAAACTTCAGATATTGCACATTATATCATTTCAATCAAAAGAAAAACAGACACACACATTGTCAGTGTGCTCCTAAACTAGCTTGACTAGGCCAGTGTTGACTATTCCTGCCCCCGTTAACATCTACACAATATGTGAGCTAAAACATGTTATCCCAAACTATTTGTTCACATTTTTTCTCACCGAGTTTGAGGTTGAGTGCATATTTTTCCCAACAGATGCCCATGCTTCAGGTGCTAACTGTTCCTCAGTGTCTCTCTCCAACACCTTCTGTATTAGGGCGGCAGGGTTTTAGATTACTGTTATTCAGGAACCTTTTGCTACATATCAGTGACATTTCAAATGTCTACACTATGCAGCTTTTGGCAATAAAAGGACTGGGTGAGGATTTCTGATGTATCTGATGACACAAAAGAGCTGATTAATATGGCTCCTGGTTAAGTTTTTTCTGTGTGTCTAATAGGAAGTCCCTGTATTTTATATCCTCAGAGTCTTTTTGCAGACTGCTTGTCCATTATCACCAAACGGGACTTTACTTTGACCACCTCAGTAAAACACTGATAGGTGAATGTGTTCTCACCTTCTTGTATTTGTGTGGATAGGTGCACCTCTCTATGGTTCCCTGAGAGGCCCCTCGGTTCACAGTCCCCAGTCGCTCTTCTAAATGCAGCAGATCCTGTTAAAACACACAACTGGTTACAAGTGCTTATAAACGGGTAACATCATGACAAAATCTTGGTAAATAGAACAGAACACCAGAAGGACTAACGATAACTAATCTCATTAATAGGAAAGTCTGTGAGCAGCTGATGCCTCTTTCTGCATAATCCCACGGTTAGAAGTAATTTAAAGTTTTAGTTTTATTTTCAACAAACTGTGTGGAGTATATTGTTTTGTGAATCCATTAAGATGTAATGCAGGCTGTACAAAGAGGCTGTTATTGAAGGATGGGGATTTTAAAATGATAATGGAGACAATAACAACTCATCTTATGAGTGAGCATTGAGTAGAGCCAAAAATGTGCACTGAGCTTTTCACATGCAAAGGGGGAATTTCTTCAAGTTACAGCTCACACGCACACACACACAACTTTAATATTATTACCCTTTTAACAGCTTCTGGTATGTCATTAGTAATATTAAATTAGTTAATACACTATATGAGGTACTTTATACTTGATTTTTGTCATGCATTCTTCAGGAAATGTGTTTTGATCTTGTAAAGAAGCAAGTTTAGATCACTAAAGATTTTGGTCCACATTCCAGTTCTTACCTCATATGTGCGGCCAAAGGTCATTCTGGAGGAGATGTAGCGAATATGTGGATATGTCACTTCAGGCATTGAGCCAGTGTGCTGAAGAAAACAGAGACATAAAATTAGGTACGGCACAAAGCAGGAGAGAAACAGAAAGAAATGAGAGAGCAACTATTTTATCAAACAACTCTTGTAATTAATATAAATTATTCACACGTACAGGTATGTACACGCATGTCACGCCATATGATTCAAATGTAATTTTAGACTTTCAATATAATAAATTCAAATTTCACACTTCAAATGTCTAATGAGCTTCCATTATAACCTGAAATGCATAATTCATGCTCCCATAAAAATCCCCCTGAAATAACAGATGCTGCGGATACACGGCTTGAGGCCGCCGCCATTAATCTGTGCCATACCTGAGAGCAAATCAGGGCTTTTTCATTCCTGCTAATGTATGCATATAATTCAGCTGATGGAGAGGAGTAGCAACTCACCATCAGCTGGATGGGGAAATGGTGCAGTCTGGGTGGAGGGTGATAGTGAGGCAGATGCGAGTGCAGGTGTCCTGAAGGGTAAGGAGCAACAGTAACACCAGCCTCGATGCCCAGCTCCCTAAAACAGAAAAAAGATCAACAACCAGCAAGTTAAACAACAGCATACCATATAATGTTGTTTAGAGCACCAACATCATGACTAACAGATCCTGACATTATAGAGATGTTCAGTCATGATGTCAATTTGAAGGCCAACCAGGAAAGCTAATTCACCACAAACTCCATCAGGATGGATTTTAAATTTGTGTTTTTTATTATTAATAATAATAAGTCTGTGGTGACATTAGATGATAATTACTCAGGCATATTTAAAACATACATTTTGAAGAACTACATGCATGTTTCTATTCATGTACTTAAAGGGACAGTTTAAACAAAAATGAAACTTTTGTCATCATTTAATCACCCTCATGTCAAATATATTTTGAAGAATGCTGGTAATCAAACAGTAATGGTCCTATTGACTTCTATAGTATTTATTTCCCTATGATGGAATTCAATGGGTGACCAACTGTTTGGTTCTTCAACATATCTTATTTTGTGTTCAACATAATAAAGAAACTTATACAGGTTTGGAATGACGTGAGGGTGAGTAAATGATGACAAAAATGTCATTTTTGGGTGAACTATTCCCTTAAAGGGGACCTATTATGCTCCTTTTTACAACACGTCTCTGATGTCCCCAGAGTGTGTGTGTGTTAAGTTTTAGCTCAAAAAACCATACAGATTACTTTTTATAGCTTGATAAAATTGCCACTTTAAGGGTATGAGCCCAAACGCTCTGATATGGAGTATGTTGCTTTAAATGAAAATGAGCTGTTGCTCCCGGAGAAGAGGGCGGAGCTTCAAGAGCTCAAGCACAGCATTAGCAGTGCTAGCCTTCGCAAATAAACATTCCACGATTATTACAAGCCTGTAATCTTTATCTTTACAGAAAATGTACCGTTTCAAAGTCAGTCATCTGATTGTACTGTGCATAATACATTTGCGTTTATGAATTACACATACAAGGAGCACGGGATAAAAATAACAACATAGCTGGTCTCATGCTATCACAAACTTTATAAGTCCCACTAGTGATTATGAGCTCAACAAACTCAAGCGATCGACTCAAATTGCTTTCATATGCAACTTTTAACTACCACATTCCTATTCATGATCATTCATGAAGACAGCATCATAGAAAACAGACAGAGACAATGGTAGCTTTAGCATCATTAGCCTTAAAGAGTGCCAAGAAGCTCTTTCAGAAAGACAATTTGTAAAACAAATGCGTGACACTTACTTTGTCTAGAGCTGACATTCGCGCACGAAGCGCTGGTATTGATTCCTACACATTATGGGGACTTTACTAATTTTTTTCCAGGACATTTCCTCAGACAATGAAACTTAACCTCAGTGTCCTCAGCTCAGATGAAGGGAGTCTATGAGACTCCTATGTTCGTTGGTGCATCCCAAAACACAATACTTGAAAAGCCTTTTTGGTGCTGACATTATGGCAAGCCGTTTTAACATTCAAAACTTTGTTTTGACTATCCATTAATATCTCCAGCAGCTACAGCAAGTAATCAGTTATGAGGCGGACCCAGGCGGACTCTCACTCAGGGCTGTGTCTATGGGGCAGCGTCACTAATGGGCAGGACTTTTCCCTGTTTATAATTTTTTAGATTATACAAAAATGAGTGGGTGGATTTTTACCATTACAGGCTGGTTGTTTTCACACACTGAGGCCACACAACTGTGTTCAAACACCTTATAAAAGTGATTTTTGCATAATAGGTCCCCTTTAAGTCTCTTCAAGCAACGTTAACCCCACACCTTATTTTAACGATAAATCCAAAACTTGAATTGTAAAAATCAACTGGAAATTCATGAGGCAACCCATGGCTTCCAGGTTGGCAGTGGTCAAAGCATCCAAAACTTTAATTTAAAAACATTCTACTTTTATTAATGTACTCTACCATGTGGTCCTCTGGTCAGCCTGCCGAGGATGCGATGACATAGTTTGAGGGACGTGAATGTGATGTCCGTGACCATAGTTGGGGTGCATTCTATGGGGATGTGGCGGGGGCCTCTCATGTGCTCGCCTTAAGGAGGGAGGAATAAATGTTATTACAGAAATAGTCTAAAATAGGACACTGTTTGCAGGGGCATTAACGTGAAAGATTGTCTTAATACACAAGGCTTAGGTTTTGCTATCACAGGCATAAATTACAAATTAAAATATATTAAAATACAAAAGGACCCAATTACTTTACATTTTTAATAATATTTTTTAATACTACTGTTTTTATTTCTGAACAAATAAAAGTAGCTTGGGTGAGCATTAGTGATTTATAAGCAACTCACGCCGGGTGCTGCATCAATCTGCGTCTCTGAACCTCCATTCTCTGCAGTATGTCATGCTGGTGGAGCCTCTGGACAGGGTTTGGGCCAAGTACGGGCAGGTGGTGCTGTAGAGCCTGGTGCTCAGGGGGAAGATGCTGCGACAGAGGGGCACTGGAGCCTGGTAGATGGTGGGAAGGCAGGGAGGGTGGAGGAGCTGGGGGCACCGAGTGGCCCGGGGCGTGAGAAGGCAGTGGGGTGTGGAAGGGGAGGACAGGGTGTGGGATGACATAGTCACCCTGTGGAGGAGGCTGTTGAGGGGGAGGAGCATTGCTGTGGGAGTGAGGACAGGAAGAGGAGGACTGGTGGTGCAGGGGGCGCGGAAGAGGGCCATCTGGAGGAGAAAAGCAGAAAAGTTTGTATAAATGACAGAAATTCATATTTTCTTTTTGAACGATTACAATTTTTCATACAAGTCAAAAAGTGCATCAACAACAATTAACTCGGTTTAATGGTAATTAGATGGAAATAGTTTCATGGAAACTCCATCGGAGCTACAGGATGGTCTGGATACTGCCCAGGTATGTATGATTACCCTGGAGCAGATGAGTTGTACCGTTTGCTAAGGATTTGACAGACAGAAGGAAATGAGGGAGAAAGTAAATGGAAAACAAAGAAAAAGAATGGCCGTGAGATACAGGAGGTAAATATAGCGAGAGAAAACGGGAGAATGTGCAAACAGGTGCTCCAGTGAGCTGTGAGCGGCAATTACTCCACTAAATTCAGGCCCACCAGGGAGCCCTGCCACGCTCATTTATATTCCACGCAACGCTATTGTGAGCAGAATCGGCAATTAAGTGGGACTGCTGGGCACACTACCTGCAGCACTTAACACATTAAACATCAGGTGTTTCATCTAATTACCATAAAGCACAGGCGCCAGCATCTCAGCATCTTCACATTCTCACTCATCAAAAAACACAAAGGAATCATCTCACATCAATTTTATTTTATTGCCTTCTTTTTAGAATATTTAATCAATTTGGGGTGTAAGTTTGAATTTCCCAGGTCCAGGTTGAATCATTGTTCTGTGGTCTCTACTGATTCAGTAAATACTTATTTTATATTAGTCAATTTGTACATTGTCAACTGAAGTCAATAAAATAACCATTATTTTAATGTGATTGCCCTTTATTTATCTGATTGATATCATTTTGATTTTTCAGGTACAATAACCTAGCTTTTAAAAGCATTAAGTCCAATGATTTAGAACAATAAGACGCACAGTCAATACAGGAAAAAGTATCTGAAATTTTCTGTTGTGACTTTCCAACTATATTAATAAAATGTAATTATTTAACCAGAACAATTTCACCCCTAAATTAGCATTAGTTTTGGATTAACATGATTAAAGTGTTACGGTAAAAGTGCGTACAGGGGGGATGCATGTAGTGCCTGCAGGAAGAGAGCTGAGGAGGCTGGGGCTGAGGCTGGGCCACTATGGCTGAGCTGAATGAGTCGGCCACAGCCTGCTGGCTGAGTCCAGGTGCAGCCTGGGAAACGTAAGGAGGCCGGGAGGCGGAGCCTGGACAGCAGGGATCGAAGGCCGATGTGCCGTGGAACCCTGTGCTGCTGGATCCACTGCTACGTAGAGCACTGCTACTGAGATCCACCGGCAGAGTCTGCTGTGACAGAGAGAGAGACAGAAAATATAAACCAGCAGTTAATCTAGCAACAAACATGATGTTTTTGAACAAAGACATGTGTTGCATTAGCATATAGCTGATGAACTGACTTTAAATAAATATAAATGATTGTCAGAATGTTACTTTGGGGTTGTTTGGGCACAGAGAGCTCATTTTTTAAAGAAGCTAATAGTAGTATTCAGAGAAGTATTTCACATCTGAACATGTGGTCTACCCGCTAAAGCCTTGCATATTTAATTTGTTACAGAATAAAATAGTATTTTATTACTAAATATTATTCCTTATCCTAATCATCAATAATATTTGCATTATTTTTCAATATATCAAAGGGATAGTTCACTCAAAAATGAAAATTATGTCAATTACTCACCCTCATGTTCCAAACCCATAAGACCTTCGTTCATCTTCTAAACACAAATGAAGATATTTTTCATGTACAAAGGAAATAAAATAATGACTTTATTCAACAATTCTTCTCCAAATCGCATATTCTGCCATTATTATGAGTACCACGCTGCATGTGCGTTCTATGTCAGCAGCACCAAGCGGATACGTGTTGTACTCTCAATAATGGCGGAATTTGTGATTTGGAGGAGAAGAATTGTTGAAGTCATTAAGTTTTCTTTGCACACAAAAACTATTCTCGTATCTTCGTTAAATTACAGTTTAATAACTGATGTAACATTGACTATTTTATGATGTCCTTGCTATGTTTCTGGGCCTGAAAACATTTCAGTTGCATTGCTGTCTATGGGAGGGTCAGAGAGCTCTCGGATTGCATCAAAAACATCTACATTTGTGTTCCGAAGATGAACGAAGCTCTTACAGGGTTTGTAACGACATGAGGGTGAGTAATTAATGACAGAATTCTCATCAATCTATCACTTAAAGTTATTTATAGTTTTATTATTTATATTAAGTCTCCCCACATGAAAACATGATGTGCTGGCGACTACTTGTACCAGACTAAAATAAATATTGATTGTTTTCAACAATTTGAGCTGTTCCAATGAAATGTTGATAAAATGGCACTGGAGTGCAATATCTGCTTCTTCAGTGAAACCAAATCACTGTCTGAGATTAACTCTTTATAAGGGATTTTTTATGTGGTGGCACTCCATAATACCGATGAGTCATATATGGGTGGCAAGAATGTGACTGTGGTAGTTGAAGAGGATCATTCAAGTTGAGCCCCATATTTAGCTTTATGAGCAGTTGTCAGTTTGTCATGCAAGAATGCTATATTGCTCCTGCTGCTTCTCACAACTTTGACAACCTGAAATGACGTGCTACAGTTCTTCTGCTCCACCTCTGATTACAAGGAAGCTACTGTAATATCTTTATGGACAGGGTTGAGGAACACTTAAAATATGCAAAGTTCAGTCTGCAGCAGAGAGGCACAAATTCACACATATTCCACACGTCTCCTATATTGCTGGTGATTTTTTTACAGTCTTGTTTTAGTTAACTGCCTGAAGTGTAATACATACTTACAGGTTTGTTCAATAATGAGCTGCATTTCTCATAAAACACTACAGGGTTTTTCCTGCACTGAACATTTTTTGGCGGCCGCCAGAACTCATTTATGTCCAGTCAAAGCCGTATTTGATCTGTTCATGTGATTTATGAGTGATGTAAATGACTGCTGTGCTTGTGATAGTGCATATTAACTGAGGGAGAGAGAGCAGAGAGCCTTCCCGCACTCTCTCTGGGCCTGTTTACACATGGGCACTTCAGTTTTCTCTGGTCGGACAGCTATACGATCGTGAAAAGACCATTCTCCGAATTCTAAACGCTTTCGAGACGGATTTAAATCTGATCGCTCAAACCACTTATGTCTGGGATGCATTCCAGACGAAACTGGACAAGTGTAAATGCATCTGCTTGTTGAAATCACATATGTACATTTTCCTCCTCCCAAAATGTTAAAAATGCAAACGTGTGAGAGCGTGTTGTAGGCTATATGAGATATAATAGTCAGATATGACAGCGTTAATGCTACACGCATCACCACGGATATAGCTTATCTTTCCACTGCTGATGCCGCTCTCTCCTGTTTTTAATTGGCTGATGATGAATAAAATGCAGCGCACATCTGTTGATTTCTTTGATGTGATAGTGCGGTAGGCCCAATTCAAAATAAGATTTATATCCATTTTTTGAGGCCAAAAGTAACAAATCAGATGTATTTCCGATCCATCAAAACGCATAAAGTAACCAGGTGTAAACAAGCCCTAACGGTCTTTCCACTCCCTACCTCAAAATCAACTGACATGATAGTAAAAGCTCAGAAGACTGAATCCATGTTTCATGTGGCGTTTTCGGCGATTTATTTATTTAATTTACACTGAAATACCGGTTTTGTGAATTGTGGCAAAAAAAAAAATCTTTATCTTCTCTGACAAGCGTTCTGCACATGCAACTAACATAAAACACACTTTCAATAAAAGAAAAAGATTTAACCTTAATAATAATAATTAAATATTTAGCCGTAATAATCCACAGTAGCCTAATCTGATGACTAGCTAACGGCACTTACTGTTCATTGCCTCATCATCAAAGGCCACAGACTTTTGCCAAATGCATTGTCAAAGTGTCACAGCATACGCAACCAAAAATACACAACTTTCTTTTTTGACACACACAAACTCTTGCACAACATGCACACACACAGCACTTCTCTATGCTGGTAAATAATAGAATTCAGCAGCCAAGACAATTAGTTCAGTGTGAATTATTCAACAACACTGAGAGGATGGCCTCAAACTAAATCCCTGGTGAAAAGCTCAGCTCCAGAAAAATATTGTTTTCAAAAGATACTTTGGATTTTCCTTTTCATCATCAAAACATGAAGGGGATTTTTTGTATTTCAAGAAGGCAGAATCTTAACTAATTCCAAACAAAAACATATGCTGTTAAATGCAAACCATGTGTGAAATGAAAAACAGACGGTGTTATCAACAATACGGATATTATGCTTCACAGTCAACATATTTCGATTTTTTTTTCCCACTCAGTTTATGTAGAATTTTTTTCCCTTCTTAATTTATGAAGCAAAAAGGATTTAATTCATACACAATGAACAAAGAAGCCAAGACAATTGGTTTCAGTATCAACCGCTACCGAAGCTTATAATATCCTCGCCTTTTCAAACACTGGCATTACAAGGCTCTCAAGAAGCTGTCATGCAGTTATCAAGGTACCTGGTCATGATACTGGTTACTGCTGCTCACCCCTCCACAGGGCGCAGGTATGGCAGTGGGCCTCTCCAGAGGGCAGCTGGACTCTGGGAAGGCTAAGGAAGAAGGGACCGGGTTGGTGTGGTGGTGATGGTGGAAGTGGTGCGAGTGACTATGGGAGTGCTGGGAGCCAGACTGCTGAGGGCCAGACTGCTGTGTCGTCCCAGCCTGCATGCACCCTGAGTGGGTGTGCCCCATCGAGAGGTGCCCTGAAGATGGCCCTCTGCAAGGAGAGTGCTGGAGGCAACAAGAGGGTAACCTGGGCATCGCCACACCTCTATTCTCACCAGACAAGCTTCTTCCGCTGTCATCTGATTGGGGATGAAGACATATAATTAAAAACTGATACAAACATATTACTAATCAATGTCAGTGTCAATTATTGGACAGCAGCATCTCGAGTTTACCTTCGGTGGCAGTGATGTTGGGTCCTGGCACGCCATCGTGGCTCTGAGCAGCCTGTGTGCTATCAGGGGCGGCCGCTGAGCAGCTACTGGAGGGACCAGGACCCTCCTGTGGCGATTCTGAGGTACAGGCATTACGGGAAGAGGAAGAAGAACTGACCAGCTGTGGATGTGTGCTGTCAGAAGTGGTTGGCACGACTGAGAGATCTGAAGATGGATCAGCATATATAAAGACACACATACAAATGTAAATGGTCAAATCTCTGATTAGCGAGGAATAATATATTGGTAATTTGTCGATAAACAGAATGTATATTTTTATGGGTGTTGTCAATACTAGATTGTTTAAACGTGCACTCATTTTCCCCTTAGATTAGCTTTGCCATCATTTAATTAAATCAATTTAACAATACTGTTAAATTAGCAAATGTTTCTGAAAACATCTCATGCTCACAGAAACTGCATTTATTTTATCAAAAACAGAAAAACAGTAGTCTCGCGTAGCCAGACCTTCAGACTGACGGCTGAAGGTCTGGAGTATATGGCTGCATGCATTGGTCAAGGCCCGTCCATGAGGCCGTTTGACTGACATGTCAAATAACCAATCACAGTTAGTTTCGTTCAGCGTCATGTTTCGGGGCGTGGAAATGTCGCTACAAAAACAAACCGGTGTGTGTGAAACTCTCGGATGTATTTTAAAGATCTTATGGAGCAAACTTTAAATATTTCACATACTTTTGGAAATCCAGCGTTCAATCTACTCTGATAAGCGTTCGCCATCACATTTGTAAACACGACGGCTTTCTTCTTTCGCGAGGGAGTTTAGCACCACGGCAACTTTGTTTCCAGACTGAACGGTAAAGAAAGCAACAAACACGTCTCCCGGAAATCCTGTATAATTCAAACAATCCGACGACGACTTCTACACTACTGAAGTGTTTCCATATAACACCATATAAGTGTACCATATGCATCAGACGTTTAGCCAACGGTCCGTGGGTCTGAGACTAGAAAAACAGTAACATTGTGAAATATTATAATTTCCAAACAGTTTTTTCTATTTTATTTTATTTAAAAATGTAATTGATTCCAGTGACTACAAAGCTGAATGTTTAAAATATAATTTTTTTCTGCTTAATATTTTTTGTAAAATCAGCTAAATTTTTTCTAGATTCTTTGACATTTATTTGCAAACATTATCTTTAAAGCATTTATTTGAAATATTTTTTTGCAACATTATAAATATCTTTACTGTCATGTTTGATCAATGTGTCCTTGCTGAACAGAAATATTCATTATCAAAAAAAAAAAAAAAATAAATGAATGATATTAAATACTGACCCCAAACTTTTTAACAGTAATGTATATCCAATTTTCATACTGTACATTATAATATTTTGATACCTAAATTCACTTGTAGCGAATTGTAAAGAAAGTGAATTTGTATCAAACTGAATTTTACCATGAGTGCATCCACACTTTTGACTGCTGCTCAGCTGCAGCAGCCCATAAGTACACCTTCAATAATAACTATAAGGTTATTAATAATAAGGGTCTTCTTAACTTAAAGACATTTATTGCAACTGGTAACAGATGGTTTCCTCCAGCTCTAGAACACCAGTGTGAGCATGCATGTGCATTTTCACACTCACACACATTATTCAGGAAGTGGCCCATGAGGATAGCTACACATTAACATTCCATTGAGAGTAATCCATCTGCTTTTTCCTTGCAAATTAATTTCTCACTCCATCAAAAGAAATGCAAATGCAATCATCTCAGCCTGCTATTTTACCTCCCCACCATCTACAGACCCCAAAGTCAAACAAAGAGACACTTTATGACAGTAAATCAAACAAAATAATGTAAATGAGATTTCCTTTGACAAACCTCGAGATTCGGGAGCATATTACAGATTAACGAGATAACACTACACAGATTTTACTTCCTTATCCAGAATGGCAGTTTAATTGGTTCCTATGTTCTCTCTGAATCTTTGGGGCCAGTGGATGATTGCATAACAGACAGACTTCATTATGTTGCCTTCAAATTAAATCAGAATTAAACTCAAATACACACAATAAAAGGGATGCTGTTGGTGTCCATTAGTCTATGGCTGCGAGAGAATGCTGTGCAGCTGCGAAGGCTATTTATGCTGCTGTGCACGCTGAAACGATATAGATTAATCATTTTAAACGGGGCCTGAACACACATACGAGCTGCAATCCACAGAGATGAACAACACTAACCGAATCTACCAGATTCATTCCTCCTCCCCCTCACACAGAGACACAGCTCAAAGACAGAGAGGGAGGACCGCTTACACTGAAAGATGAGTAGATTAGATATGACATCTAATATTTCCCAAACCCACGCAGTGTTGAACTGGGTGATCTAACTCTCATTCCCTCCTTTATGTTCCAGACCTGATGACCATCACTGCAGCACAAAGTCAGGGAGACGCTCATCAAGCCTGTTACATTTCAAATAATGGCTGACACAAACAAAATAATCTTTCCCTCGATTTTAGGGCTCAGCAAAGGTGGACAGCTTACTGTTTTTACTTGTTATGGTTGTGCAATGCATTTATGTTGTTTCAAAAGTTGCGGTTAGAAGCTCATGGATTTTGAACATTTGAATTTTAGCATGAGAAGACTATTCAAAAGGCCTTTTCATGTTCTTAAACGAGGGGATATTAAATTCCTGTCAAGTTACTGTTGCTTTCTTCCTTTGACTCCCTTTGGTTTTGCTTTTAAACTAGATGGATGGTGGTTTTCAATCCTGAAGCTAGTGATCTTGAAAAACACATGAATTCATACACTCCTGCTTCTCTACATCTAAAGCTTTTACACTTTACATAATAAAGACAGAAGCAGCATAAACTGAGAGAAAGACTGATACAGAGAAGGTACAAAGAATAATATAGGAGAATAAACAATGATACGACTTCCCACTGACTTCCATAGTAGGAAAAGACATACTATGGAAGTCAATGGGGACCATCAACTGTTGGATTACAGCATTCTTCAAAATACCTTCTTTTGTGTTCAACATAAGAACAAAAATCATACAGGTTTGAAACAACATGAGGGTGAGTAAATGATGACAATTAAAATGTTTGGGTGAACTATCCCTTTAATTTATCGATATGGGTCTATATTGACTAATTAACTGCGCATACTCAGGTCAACTACTTTTTGCAATTAGTTTAAGCGAGGATTAAATGATGGCAAAGGTAAAGTTAATCTTTAAAACACTAACAATTTAATATCACTGTTAAATGTAATCTTTAGCATATCTCAAAATGTATATCTATTTTTCATATTGAACATTACATGTATATGCCGTGATGTCTAAATTAACCAGTAGCATTTGAAACCACTGATTTTAGTAAATAAAAAAAGTTTAAATTATTTTGACAAATTAGTATAGAATTTCATATCTGTACATCCTTAAGTGTTATTGAAAAGCAAAGGTCTCCTCACCGTCCTCATCCATGGTGAGGTCCACGACCTCTCCAGCACTCTGTCTGAGTGGCTGGATGACGGTGGACAGGCGATGACGGCCACGTCCCTCCTGAGCTCGGCTCTGGGAACAGCTGGGTCCCCAGTGCATCCTGCCATGGCTTCCCACCGAGCGTGGCCTGCACAACACACAGATGACAGGTTACATTAACATAACAGTAAATCTACTGACAAGTTAGGCAATTTTGTGTTCATAATCGAATGCGATTCATCTGCGATAATGAACGCGATATTGCCTAGCTTGTCAGTGAACTACAGCTCTGTGTATTATCTGCCGCTCCATCTAAAAGAAGGTGATGGCGATTTAGTGCCAATCACGGAACCGGCTTTACTGGCGAGATGCGCATGATAATTGCATGCGATTAATTACGCAGCCCTAGCCAAAACTCAATTAGCCAATGGTCGGTCATGGTAATGAGTGACTGATAAAAGTGGTCGATTGAGGACAGAGCAAATGTGCTACAGAAGCAGACCCGTGTTTGTGGTCTGGATTTGATTGTTTCCAGATAGCTGTAGCAGGGCATTAGAGCAGCAGCATTAGCAGCTACTGGAATGATCAGTTGGAACGTAAATAAAGAGCCAGCTGACATGAGAGCTAGAGCTCACACAGAGACACATTATAAATCGATGATATGGCACATTAGTGCCATGAGAGCATTACATGCACATATTTCACAAATATCCACAGAACTATGACTAATGTAATACACTTGTGTATATAAATTGTGCATGGTGAAAATGTGTGCAGGAGATCTCAAATGCAACACTGTCAAGGTAGGGCTGGGGAGTCGATTCCTCGACTCTGAATAGCTCTAGAGTTGGAGTTGACTTCAGCACTGGAATCGACTCTCGTTGTCACGGATGTCTTCACTGATTCTCAAATCTCTATATTGAGTCTTGGCAATTGATTGCAGTATATCAGCAAAGAGTGAACGAAATGAAGTGAGGATCTGTTTGCAGGGCAAAGGATCCAGTTTGAAACGGGCCATGCACGTGCTTCGTCGGATAGCTGGAGTTGTGATGCAAAAAACGACTTTTCCCCATACTTTTATCCTACATGAAGGTTACTTTAGAAATAAATAACAGTCATAGAAAATTTAGTTTGTAGCTTTGTAGTTTAATTGATGCTTATTTATGCGATGTTGTGACTCTTAAAAGAATAAGAACAAGTTATTTGAGTGAACAAATTCTTTATTAAAACAAACTTAAAACCGTTTTAATGAAAGCATTGAAGTCTCCCTTCTGAATTTTTTTATTTCATTTTGAAAATAATTAAAAATAAAGCAATGTATATCTATATCACACTAACATTTTAATTAACGTTTTAAAATGTTGTCAAATGAAAATTTCACAACATTTATTTTTGGCAAAGTTCTACACAACAGAGGTATACTAAGTTAAAACACGGAAAACATGATATTCCTTCAAAATAATTGTTTAAATAAACTCATAATTATAAGAATATTATTATTGTTGTTATTATAATGTTGAAGTACATTGTACAATACTAATATATTTGTCATAATTTCAAGTTAAATCAATCTTTTATTTTGACGGGTTGCAGCGGACCTTTGAGTTTCAGAGTATATTTGACAATGTTTTTCTCAAATAAAACTAGGAAATGTTTATTTGAGTTTTCTTTCAGAGCAGCTCTGGTGATGTTCATGTTTATGTAGATGCTGAAAACACCATTAGTGTCATACGTACTGCAGTATGTAGTAGATAAAACGGCGCCACTCAGAGACATGCAGAAACAAGCAGATTACATATATATAACGTTAGCAGTCTCTTCTTGCTTCACAGACACATATCATATCTACTTTTGATTTATACATCAATCAGATGCATGTTTTACATGACAGTTATAATGTAAATTTCATGTTCACGACTGCACCAATTCCCTCTGCATGGCGGAAATCATACAGCCTTAATTAATAACTTGTTATAAATGCGACATCTTTACTCTGCACAGAAGGATGGTGTTTGCAAATTGGATCCGTCCTCAAGGACAACCCCGCATTCGTTTTTTATATCCAAAGTATTCCCATACTGCAGATTTTAACTTTTTTCGGCGGTGATGGAGATTAGATATAATCTCAGTCTCTCATTTTCTCCGCTGTATGTGCATACCGGTATATCGTTACAACCCTACTACCGGCACAATTCTGCTCCAAAGATTATTTAACTGGCTCTTTGTTTCAGTGTTAAACAGCTGCATTTTTCTCCTGTTTAATGTAAATCAAGCTCCCTTGTTCAGTCACTATTATTTGCTCACATTAAGTCATATTGGCATTCACATAAGTCAGTGTTTGGAATGAAAATGTATTTAACAGGTGTGACTCCTAATTTGAATTATTACTGTATACCCATGTCAACCATGTGAATATCGCCAGTAACCATAGAGAAAATTAAAGACTACAATGCCCATAAAATAAAATTCAAATCCAGTCGAGATTGAAGTTCATATCAAATCTCTATTTACGGTTACATTTATGCATATGGCAGATGATTTTGTCCAAGGCACCTTACACTGCATTCAATGCATTCTCTGGGAATTAAACCAATGAGAACCGACGATACTCTACTATTTGAGCAACAGAAAATGATTAAGCAATAGCAGCTTTAGATGTTTTTTTTAAATAAAAGAACGCACAATTTGGAGGCCACAAAATCGATCCACTCAAAGACCAAAACTGGATTTACAATATATGGAGATGACACAAAACTTAATAATTTCAGTCTCTGTGTGTTACCAGAACCGCACATTAATTGTCACTATTAGTAATGTATTATACAACACAATGTGAAAATTGTAATGTTTCGTAGTGTGTTTCTGAACGTTATAAACTCCTGATCTGTAGAGTTTATTTTCCTCTGGAGAGTTTAAGCAACATGATGGTTTTCCAACATTCTAAATAAATTATTATGGAATTCTATAATCACTCGTGGAATTCTAGCCCTCTGTGCGTATTTGATTCCATAGGAGGGGCGCATTGGCCCCGGCTGCCGTAAAGCAGAGTGTGCCTGGGGATAGAGTTGTTCTCCAGGCTGGGATTTAGCGGCCCCAAGCCCCTGTGTCTGGAGAGAAGGGAAGCCCCCTGCCTCCCAACCCAACACTGGTGAGCCCGTTAACCACAGATTGCATCATTAAAACATCAAAACAAAATGATTACCAACAGGCTTGGAGGGCTGGGGATTCTCTAGAGACCAGGGGAGTGTGAGACCTGTGAACATCTTAGTGAGTGCATTTACATGCACATTTTACACCAGTTATGCTTAATAAATCATCTATATGTAGGTCATGTAAACAACTTAAACTGATTTCTTTATATCAAGTAAAGCTAAATAAATTCACCCATAGATTTCTGTCCATTACCCCAGTTTCATTCTGCTTTCAAAGTCAAACTATTTTCCGGTGTTCCGTCGAATTCAACGTGTGTAAATCTGTTGATGCTCTGACAAACCTAGTCATCTCAACTTCACATTTACACATTCAAATAACTGACTGCCTGTGTACAACAAAATGCTAAACTAGATGTGTTATTCTGTAGCTGATTTGAAAACATTTAGGGGAGCAGATCAGATTGAACAGTGTGCTCTCAGCATCAGTATTCAGAGCAAAAAGAACCGACTATTACAAAAAACATCCTAAGGCGTCCTCCAGAACATTTGTACTCCAAGGACAACTAAAACAAACACACAAGAAACAAATCACAAATTCTACGTCACTGTAAACTCAACGCACAATTCCTGCTTCTTTAATTTCCCCTTAGGATCAATAAAAGTGCAAATAGCATGCATTAAAAAAATCCATAAAAAATAATACATAAATGGGGGAGGGGGGAAGGGGAATTAATCATCTCAAAACTGAAACATACAGAAACAAACAATGACCATTGTAACACTGGATGGACTCGGTTAGAATTATTATTAATAACCGGCTAGTAATACTAATTCATATTATGGCTTATTTGTTCCATTATATATATTTTTCCGCGTTTTCACAGTGTTGCGCATTATAACCAATAACACACAATTATGTTGAGCTTATGAATGCAATGGCTAATCAGAGGTGTTTAGATGAGTCATCACTGTTTCAGTGGTTTTGTTGTTCAGCACGTGCTGATCAATTCTGAATTCTCTCATCATAAACAACGAAGTGCAGTGCTGGGGAATACCTGAGGCTGTGTGTGACACTGCTCTTTAATTGGCAGAATCATAGGCAAAGCCAGAGAAATCACCTGAGACCTGCCGCTAATTACCCACATTTTGTAAATTACACCAGCATGGCATGGTCTATGTTGGGATGGGCTCTGTAAACACAGGAACTGATAGGGTGGTAACCAGGAAGGAGAGGAGGTAGGATTATTTTGGAATTTGAGGAATTTTTGGTCTTTGTCCACGATGCCTTGTTTGCAAACAGACCTGTGCAGGATTTGAAAGGGAAATTTTTCATTGGATTTCCTTAAAAGCAAGCCATTTCTTTAAGCAATACATCAGAACAGGAGTCCATGCAAAATGTGTCAAATGCCTGTGTGTGTGGGAAGACGTCAGCCGAGTTTTGCAAGCTTCTGCATTTAAAGACAGTGTGCTGTTGTGAAATGGGGGAGGGGTGAAACGGAGTCGCTTCAGAGGCTCACCAGCCAAGCAAGTGACCATATACAACCACCAGATAGCATCTTCCATTCCAGTACCTCAAAAACATTTTCAGACATCATCATCATTTGAACAGACAAAGAGAGATTTTCTGATAAAATCTATAATGCAAACATACAGATTTGTCTGTAACGCTCCCATAAGCGGATGTCTGCCTCAGCTGCTTGTGCATATTGTGGGTTTCATCAAATCCGACCCCCTCCTCTGAATTAATAGTCCATCTATTTAAATAATTTCTTCATGCTTTCCCTCATCGGTAAGCTGTAAACTATAAACAAAGGATCTTTGAGTGGAAGAGCTTCATTGCTCATCCAGCTGACCTTAGACACCAGAGCCCCTCCTCCAGCTGAGAAACACTCTCAGCGTTCTGCTGCAAGCCCAGGCACCTCGGGGAGATAGGAAAGATTAAATGAGACCACGCACGCTACATAAGACACATCCAGTTCCTGGAAATGCTTTCCATAGGCATGAGTTTAGACTAGAGGAAGGGAGGAGTGAAGAGACGAAAGCAGAACAAGAGGTAGGCATATGGATGAAAAAGAAAAGGAACAGGGTTAAAGAAAGAGAGAAAAATACTAGTCAAATAACCCTGTTGCACTTTTATGACAGTGTAAAGACCTCTGAAGAACATAACGTTTCATAGCTGAGCCTTCTTCAAAATATGTTTATAGAGATGGATCTGGATATTTGAATAGTCGACTATTTGATTTATAAGGTTGACTAGTTTATCTAGATCCATCCAGATGTTTTAATGTATGAACATGAATCTGATGATGCCTGGTGGATTTCGGGACTGTGAAATTAGTTTTATTTTGTTCTCAAATTCAGTTTATTTCCAATCATTTTCTGGATTCCATTTGAATTGTTTCAATACATTTTAATAATCAAAAACAAAAACTCAAATTTTATTGTATTTATTATTTAATTTTTTCTCTGAAATTCTGTGTTGTGTATTTACATTTTACAGATAAATAAATTCTGCTAAATATTTTCTTTAGGTAAAATTAATAAAAAATGTTTTAATAATAATTGTATTAGTAGTAGTACTATCATTACATTAAGATTATTATTATATTTTTCTGTCACAGTTTTTTAATTGTACATGATATAAAGATATTTTTTATCAAAAGAAAGGGTAAAATGGCGATGAAGTGACACTCAGAGCAGTTCTAGAGATTGTGTTTTTGTTCATGTCCTTCATGTATTGAGGGGCAGAGGCTGAAAACACTGCGATCAACACTCGCACTTCAATAGGTGTGTAGTAAACCATGCATTTGTGCCATTTATTCACACACAGAACATTCATATTTAAATTGCATTTTTTTACGGCTTAATTTTCCCAGACACTAGTCCATATTGCGTTTTGGTTTATGTGTACTGACCTTCTTTTCTGACAATTCTGGTCGATAGTAAAGGTCGACCGATTGATCGGCCGTCCGATTAATCGTACGATTTTTGGCATTTTTTTAATAAATCAACATCGGCCGATTGTGCTGCAAATTAGGCAACA
The DNA here is from genome assembly GCA_027564155.1 of Gymnocypris eckloni scoliostomus. Classification (NCBI taxonomy): domain Eukaryota; kingdom Metazoa; phylum Chordata; class Actinopteri; order Cypriniformes; family Cyprinidae; genus Gymnocypris; species Gymnocypris eckloni. The sequence goes on along the minus strand of CM050413.1, from coordinate 25,858,762 downwards.
TGTGACGCTGCCTCGTGCGGCAAGCAGATTGCCATTCCACTGGCACAACGGATAACCCTGTGATGTCCAGAAAAGCCACTTAGTTAAACATTCAGAATAGCTTCAATGAAAATAGCAATCAAAAAAAAAAGTGCCTTGTCAACTCTGTTATTTGAGAGGTAGCACTCTAATCACTACACAAACACACACAAAGCATTCGGTATATACCACTTTAACACTGTATCTGCCTTGCTAAGAGTGAATGCAAACTACACCTATTCACACTGCTCAAACGTGTACTCACAAAAGACCCCCATTTTCCTCTGACCTTGGCCACGTGATGTTTTCCTGAGCTGTAAAGCCTTTCCCTCCCCCTTCACTGAAGTCCAATCTAAACCACAGCCGACACACGGCTTGCAGATCAGCATTCAGTCACAAACACACAAGCCCACATTCCTGCACACTATATCTCTCTCTCACTCTCCACACTAAAGCCATATAATGGCAGGACAACATGATTTCAGCTACATTCCAGCGCTGTTGTTTGAAGAGAGATAATAGTCCTCATGACCTTTAGGAAAATAAATAAGGGAGTTGATCTTACTGGTGCAGAGAAAACAACGTGCATGTGGAAGAGGGAAAATCTAATTAAACGCACACGCGCACACACACACCTATAGAGCTGCTCACTCTATACCTGGCCAACCTAAGCACAGACAGCAAAAATCAGCAATCAAGGCAGTCTTCCTCAAGGTTCTCTGACAGGATGGGCTTTCTAAACCCAAACACAAGCACATGGCCGGCAGGCGTGGCATAGAAACGAGACACAGCCCTCATCAGCTGTAAGGACAGAGGAAGCATTGGTGTACTTGTTATGTGATTTTACCAGTAAAGAACATGATTCTCACACTGTAATTGTATGCATATTCTCCCACTTTAGTTGCTTCTATTTTAAGACATAGAAGGAAAATAGAAATATATGGGTATACATATGGATAAAATGGGTACATATGGGTCAAATTAATAGGAAAAATACTACTAGAAGCAAGGCTGCTGAAAAAGAATGGGCAGGTCCTGTTACTCTCTGTAGTATTATGTTATTCTGAACATATCCAGCAAGTGAACAGACTGTGCTGCACATCAATGCCTGACAGACCCACCAGCTTTCCTGAGACCAGCACATTGTGAACCTCTACTAAGAAGGCCAGCATGCATTATAGCTTTACAGTAGGGGTCGACCGATTATCGGCGCCGATATTAAGCATTTTACCGATATCGGCCATTTTCAAAACAGATTTAATGCAAACAAACATACTATTTACAGGGGACATTATTTATTGGTGAATAAATAATACACGTGAAATTATTTAATTTTTAAATGCACTATTTGGCTCGATGCAGCCTGTCTGAGCTCAACACTCTGTGAGAGTGAGGCGATCTCTCAATCTCTGAGAGCAATCTCCGCCCACCGCTCATCTGATATGTAGAGAGTCACGAGTCCGACCAATCAACGCGGAAAACTGAAGGCAGTCTCACACCGAAAGCACTTGCTTTCTTCCATGTTTTAATTTTAATAGTAAACAAATTTGTTTGCCAAAAATAAAGTCTAACTCTCATTTGATTAAAAGATAAATTAAATTAATGTTTTATGCCTTCATTTGCACTGTACTATAAATTAAAACCAATGGAAATGTTGTTGTTATTAACAGTTTTCAGAATTAAAGACATGTTTAAAAGCATTTAAAGAACGTTTTTTGTCAGAGCTCTTGTTATTATTAATTTTGTTAACATATCCAGCAGTGAACAGACTGTGCTGCACATCAATGCCTGACAGAACCACCAGCATTCCTGAGACCAGCACATTGTGAACCTCTACTAAGAAGGCCAGCATGCATTATAGCTTTACAGCTGGCAACCATAAAATCACTTACTAATCTTTGTGTGCATTAGTGTTGGGAGATATGGTCATTTTTCATATCGCCAGCCTGTAAGATCGCCGATACACGATATTATCGTGCATAGGTGGGTGTGGGCAAGAGAGAGACTCTCTGTACTTGTCGTAGGCTATTTCATAACTATTTGGTCATTTTAAATCGCGCACGCGTGAGAGAGAGAGAGCCTGGAGGTACCAATAACCGAAATAATATACTTTCAAACATAACCAGTTATGTTTAAAACGGCCAGTTCATATTCGAATACAGCAGTCATACGTTGCTATTAGGACCGCACGTCCTACTGTAACAAGTTCAGACAAACCAACCTTGGAAAATATTTTTGAGTACCACCCGGGGGTGTTACAAATCTTAATTTTTAAGCATGTAATGATATTCTAGGGCATTGTTTGCTTCTAATTTTATAGCAACAGTTTGGAGAGGACCCTTTTCTATTCTAACATGTCAATTAGGGGTCGACCGATATGTGTTTTTCAGGGCCGATGCCGATACCGATTATTACAGATCAAGTAGACCGATAACCGATATTTTGAACCGATATACGTGTCTGGTGTAAAAATTAAAATAAAAAGGCCAAAATTAATAATAACAAGAGCTCTGACAAAAAAACGTTCTTTAAAAGCTTTTAAACATGTCTTTAATTCTGAAAACTGTTAATAACAACAACATTTCCGTTGGTTTTAATTTACAGTACAGTGCAAATGAAGGCATAAAACATTAATTTAATTTATCTTTTAATCAAATGAGAGTTAGACTTTATTTTTGGCAAACAAATGAGTTTACTATTAAAATTAAAACATGGAAGAAATAGCGTATTGTGTGATTATTCGCAACAAAAGTTGTAATAATTGTTGTAGTTGTATTACGATACAGTAATATATTCGGCTAAACCGAACTTATATTTTGACAGGTTGCCATGAGGACCTTTTAAGTTTCTGTAGCCTATGTATATATGATATGACGATCGTTTACTCAAATGAAACGGTCAAATGCTCATCAAGTGACTCTCCGAGCAGTTCTGGGGATGTTGTTCATGTATTTATGTCCTCATTTAGTGAGACGGCAGAAGTCACCGCGAGCATCACACGCTTCAGTATGTATGTGTGCAGTAAATGAAACCGCATCGCCTGTGTCATTCATTAACAGAGATGCAGAACATGCAGGATTCATATTTAAATAGTGTTTTTGCTTAATATTTATAGATACTAGTCCATAGCGCGAGTCGATTTAAGTGTACTGACCTACTTTTGATTAATTCATCCAAACTTGACACATTCCGCGTTATACGGTAAATTCTATTATATGACTGCATTCCGCGATTCCGCCGCATTTTCCGCATCGCGGACATCATAGTGGTTTATTGCAACTTCAGCAACGCCTGCTGCTGCTTTACCTTTGAGAGACAACTGATGCGTGATCACTGGCGCAGCTCCATTTAGCAAGTGCTTTCGTGTGAGACTGCCTTCAGTTTTCCGCGTTGATTGGTCGGACTCGTGACTCTACACATATCAGATGAGCGGTGGGCGGAGATTGCTCTCAGAGATTGAGAGATCGCCTCACTCACAGAGTGTTGAGCTCAGACAGGATGCATCGAGCCAAATAGTGCATTTAAACATTAAATAATTTCACCTGTATTATTTAGTCACCAATAAATAATGTCACCTGTAAATAGTATGTTTGTTTGCATTATAAAAAAAAAAAAAATAAAAAAAAATTATCGGCAAATCTGTTTTGAAGATGGCCGATATCGATAATCGGTAAAATGCTTAATATCGGCGCCGATAATCGGTCGACCCCTAATGTCAATGTCTCTGCGTATAAGGCAAGGTTTAAAAAGAAATGATTAGTCAGTAGCTGCGTTTCCATCCACCTATTTTTATGCACATTTTAGAATATCGCATAAAAAAACTCTGGATGGAACGGCAAGATGCGCATAAATTAAAAACTTATGCGCACATTTGAGTAGGATATACTTTTTATCCGTTAAGAATAGATGCGCATAAACTACGATGGAAACCCATTTACCGAATAAATTCCTCCTTGCGCATCATAAAAATCATGTGACTTTGCGCTTTGAGACGGGATAACTTGACTAACCAGCGGACTGATCTCGTTCACAGCATCTATAAGTTGTTCTGGTCGTTCTGAAAAGCCTGAGGAAAATCTGTCAAAGTATTTCTGTATAATTGTCTTGCACGACTGTGTTCCCAAACAGCAGGCATCCAGCTCCGAACGCAGTGACAGCATTTATTGTGTTACGTCTGCTCGCTCTGAGGTGCAAGTAATTTATATCATATGAAAACTATTATATTCAGTGGCTTCTCCTATTTTCTTAGTGATATTTAGTGCCACAGTTGACAAGGAAGTGATGCGATATTCCAGATTTGCGCATAAGTTAAATTCAAATCTTTGGATGGAAAAATAGCTATTGTGGAAGAACTTGACCGGTCTACAGAAAGCCAAGTCCTAATCCCAGCTGAACACCTCTGGTGTGACTTTAAAGCCTAAGTGCAGACCTTGAGCCTAAAACTCATCACTAAACACCTGACTTATACATATGGGTGCATTTATTTTAGACACTTCCAAAACTGTTGCAACAGAGGTGGAAATACAAATTTTAAATAAATGAATTATGTTTCCATCTTCGTTGCCACAGTTTTGGAAGTGCCTTTTTATCTTCTAAAGAAGGGGGTGTCCCAGTACTTTTGTCCATATAATGAATGTACAAGTCATTTGTGTTTGGTGATGAGTTTTAGGCTCAAGGTCTGCAATTAGTCACACCAAAGGTGTTCAGCTGGGATTAGGACTTGGCTTTCTGCAGACCAGTCAAGTTCTTCCACACTGACTGAATCATCATTTATCTTTGATCCTTGCCTTTTACACAGAGACACTGTCATGTTAGAATAGAAAAGGGCCCTGTCCAAACTGTTGCTATAAAATTAGAAACAAACAATTCCCTTGAATGTCATTATATGCTAAAAAATTACCTGTTCATTAGATAGGGGTGACCGAATACTTTTGGCAATATAGTGTATGTATGTGTGTATATATATATATATATATATATATTTAATGCTATTTAAATAATGTGCTTTAAATAAATGTAATGTGTTCATTCATACTGATTTACCTTTGAATTATGAAATATTAAACCAATAAACACACTGTGACAATGTATAGTTTGTCTGTGTTCTTAAAACCACCTCAGGTATTTTCATAATAATACATAAAAATAAGTATATTTATAACCCATCGCTAATTTACATAACCTTTATTACAGTATAGGATATATATTTCTGCGTTCTGTGATAAGAAGTCACAAAATATCAACAAAGTAAGTTATTTCTAACATTTGACTGATGCTGTTTAGTATGTTATAATGTTCTCTTTTGTTGGACAGTAGGTTTAGAAACGCTTCTCATTAGGGAAGATGTTTCGCGTGTGCACATTATAAGCTGGGGGAGCACGTAGACTCACGGACACAGACAGTTTGGAGAAAAAATAAAACGCACAGAAATTATTTAAATGCAAAGTCGGAAAAAAAAATCTTATTTTTCTGTTGCTTGATTTGTGTACTGTGTGTGGACAGAGGCGTAACCAGGGTTTTGCGTAGTTCAGAGTAACAAATCGTACCAGCGTACTTTGAGGTCAAAATGCGTATCCGCTACGCAAAATGTGTACAGGTTGGCAGGTCTGCAAGTTTGCCGCATCAGCGCGGAAGTTATCAGTCTAAAAAAAAATCAGTCAAGGTGAAAATCAAAAGTAGGATTTATTTTAAAGAGCAACATTAACACTAGATATTGGACATAAACGAACATCACATTAAAGATAAAAGTATTTTCAGGACCACACGCCCCATGATGAGCCCCGTTTTAGACAGATAACTTATTAACTGCATATTTTTTAAATACCAATGATGAAGAATAAGCAATGTTTTTTGTTAATGTGCAGTAAAGACAACGAAATGCTGCCAGTGCAGTTTCGTCATGTTCATTCATAGCTCGAAGCTGTTCAAGAAGATGTCTAAACGATGTCTCTTTTTGCACTCTTGACATAGACTAATTTGTAAATAAAGATTATCGCCCTGCAGTTCAATTTTGACGAGGGTTCATTTTTAGAGTCCGTTTTTAAAAATTTTCCAATGAGAAGGAGAAGCCTAAAGGATCGGGTATACTTCAATTTCCGCGTTCCGTCTCGCGTAGCTTTCAAAGTACACTCAGCCACAGAAGAGTGAAGACAGACGAGCTCGACACATGCACAGGACCACCAACTTGACTTGCGCTGTCTCAACATTCACCTTTCGCATGCACTGATATACGCACTGTCCGCGCGGTCTCAAACAATTGCCTGAGTGTGCAGCTGTCCGCGAGCCTTCTTGATGTCGAAAATGACAATGCGGTTGGTGCACGGACGGCCGAAGTATACTTTGGCCTTAATCCTCATTTGCACATGTGTTTAAAGTGAGGTGCTGAGGTGAAATAGCGGGGCAATTTGATAGCCCAATAATAACAAGCCTCCTAATAATAATAATAAGTTTTATACATTAATAGGAGAATGAGCCTAATATCACCTTGACTATCGACAAAGACATTTGCTATCGTCGATATACGATACTATCGTCACAACCCTAGTGTGCATGTTAAATATACATCTTTCAAGGCTTGACTGACTGTGGAAACTTGTGTTTCACCTCACTCATACTGTCACAGAGGTTTATGTGCTTCCGTGAATGCTATGGGATAATACATGCAAACGTGCACCAGTGAATAAACAGCCTGAAGATTTACTCATCCAACACTAACGTCTGAATGATTCAGGTCCTGAGAAAGACAACCACGCCACGATCAACCTCCAATGCATGGCTTACAATGATGACAGTTCAGGATTCGACGGGCTCAACTGAATAACATTGCTGGCAGGCATGTGGTGGCAGCCAGCACTATTTCTGGCAGCAGTTAAAAAAGTAATAGAATAAAGTGGCGATTCTCAGCTCGGGAACAGATGCCTCAATAACAATTAGGAGAGAAGCGGGACAGCGAAACCAAATAAAGCAACGGGAAGAGGGGGGCGTAGTTCGGACAAAACCATATCAGATGTGATTGAGTTTAAAGCTTCTATCAGATTTCAAAGGGGAAGCCTGATGAGAGCTCCGTCTGACAAAGTTTGGGTGAACCCAAAAAAAACTGGAGGCTGCAGCGTTTATTAAATGGATATGCCGTACAGCAAACTGAAAATCGAATCTACATGCAAAGTCTCTGCTCTTCGGCAAACTCAATGGAAATCTTTAATACACTCAAGCCGAGGCACTGAACTTTTCACAAGAATGTGAGAACGTCCTGCAGGTCATAAGACCAAAAAAAAGAGAAGAGAACCTTGTTTAATTTTGGTCCGCAGAAAGACAAAAAGTGAGCATTCACCGTGATATTGGGCTCATCCTTAAAGCACACAATTGACCATTTTCATATTTCTGGGTTTCTCAAAAGCTGAAGTTGTCATAGTTGGGTAAATGTAAGGTTTGGGCGATGTCTACCAAATCGGCATGGACGATGTCTACGGTGAAACATCGTGATGGACGATGACATCGGAGGGCGGGGTTAGGGGTATACCCAAAGCGTCAATCCATATGCAGAAAGGCACATAAAACAAATGACGCGTTCTACTAAAGCAGCGGTTCTCAATCCCAGTCCTCGCGTACCCCCGCTCTGCATATTTTGCATGTCTCTCTTTGATAACACACCAGCTCGTTAGAAGTGAGCTCCTTGCATGAACCGTGTTCCGATTGACATGGTCTATTGTACATAAATGCAATCTTGAACAGATCTCATGCCTCCTCAAATGTGTACATGGTCCCTACACAGTGTCCATTGCTCCCTACTCCCTGAGCAGGGGAAATCCGTTGAAGCTTACTTCACTTTGGAACATTCATTCACGGATTTGCGCTGCGCAGCGTCTTCACACACAGACGAAACATACTAGAGAAGCGCGAAGTGTGACATAATATACCTCTGTAAATAAATACAATTAAAATGTACGTCTTGCACACTTTAATGCCCTTTGAATGGAACATATATGTTCGCTTCAAACTGGAATCATGACGGAATATCCTGATGTCCACTTAGCAGGGCACTTACAGTCGAATAGTACAAACGTCTGAAGCGATAAGAGAAACATACAAAATGTGCAGAGCGGGGGTACGCGAGGACTTAATTGAGACCCGCTGCACTAAAGGGACATGGTTAGCCACTTGCTAGCAGCCTGTTACAGTACATGAAAGTTAACTTACCAGATAGAGTAAGGAGAGATGACTGATTGGATAATGGCGAATGATTTGCAGATACTGAGCACCCCTGACAAACATCTAATCTTGCAAAATGTATGGTACTACTGCTCCTTAGTACAGAGTCCGTGTGATCGCAAATTTCTAAAGTGAACGTAGAATAAGAGCGCTCATTCAAAAGCGGATTCAGTGTCCTGCCTATTATTAGCGGTTCCCTAATGACCACAATTTATACACCGTATAATTACCCAAATATGTAATTAAGAGAGAAAGTATAAAAAAAAATGTTTAGGATTAAAAAAATGATTGGGGGGTCGGTGATCACGATGTCGGCTCAACATCGTGATGTCTCTCAGCTATCGGCCCAACCCTAGTAAACGTCATTGCCAAATATTTTTGCGATTCCATATTCTCAAATAGAAAATGAAAAACTCCTCTATGATTTACAATGCTGATGACCATTGAAACGTGTCATCATAGTCTGTGAAAATGGTTCATAACAGCTGGGAGCTCAGTGGAATGCCTTCATAACAATAGAGACTGCCATCTTCATGTCTAAACCCAGATGTGCCCTCTCATCTGGATGAAGCAGTTCCTTACTGGGGACTTCAGAGAGCCATAAACAGCCAGGAACCTCCTAATACAATTCAGACAAGTTTTGTATAATGCCATGTGAAGATCTTCAAATCTGCTTCAACAGAAGCTTAACAGCTGTCCTCTGCAAATATTACAACACTTGCTGAAATCCAGTTACAGGGACATATTGATGAGAAATCTCACCTGAAGGCATCTCCAACGGTTACGATCTCCACTTCACTGTCTGTGGAGGTGACATTAATCTCCTCGCTGGCAGGAACTGCAGGTGCAGGAGTCGCTTCGATCACAACCACGTCCTCATCCAGGACACCTGATTGATTACATGGAAATTAAGCTGAATTAATGCTAACATTCGAACAACAATGCACTGAAACCTACTTGTATACAGCAAATACTCATGATTCAGATCACAAAAATGGATACTGACTGTACAATTCTACAATTTATTTAAAATGTGTTTGTAGAATAGCCTGAATGAAACCATGATTTCAGGGTCTCTGTTATTTACATAATACTAAGTTGCTCTTTTGGTTCACACGACCTTCAACATGTTCTTTTGAAAAAACAAAACAATAAATAAGATAGACTAGTTGGCACTCTGCCACCAAGAAAATGATAGCTAGTTAATGAGGTGACTGTGGTGGGAGAATTTATTTAGAGTATTGGGGAGATTATGAGAGAAAAGAAGAACACCTGCAACAAGATCACTGGCTACAAACTGTAAACTGCAAGTGAGATGGTCAGACGTTCTGAGTCTAAGTCAAGGAGAAAACTCACCGAGATCTACCAAGTGAAAAGTAAATAAATGATAAAATACACATTAAATAAATAATTAAAAAGGCTTGTTGTGATGTATCTTTATGTTGCATTAATTTAATAATAATAAATAAAATTGTGTTTTATTATTATGCACTATTCACGTCGCTGTATTCAACTATATACTGAGATGTATTCAACTATATAGCCTACTGAGCTGTATTCAAGCAGAAATATGAGTGATCGAGAGCGCGCATACACGCTTCGTTTGCGCATCATTTATAACGGACACAGCGCGCGCCTAATGCACGATCATGTCACTGTAATCAGCTTTACCTTGATTACAAAACTTGCCCATCCAAACTTGTGTGTACCAGTGTGACACTGGCTTCTGTTATCGAGCGAGAGCTGTAGTTTGTGTATCATGTTCTCATACAGCGGCTTTGAGCCGCCGTTCAGTCTGTATTCACAGCGCCACGAGAACCGTATTTCTCCTCCTAAACACAGAATACTAGAGAGGTGAATACGATCTATTACCCCTGATCTAAGTGATAATGTTTTAAAAAAAAAACATTCGTTTCTCATTTATTTGGTTCCACAGTATTTGCTGATTTTTATTTTAAACACTGTTTGATGCCGAATTGCTGCTGATATTAAAGTCAAAGTAAACGCAAGACGGCGCTTACAGGCTTATTTAAAACCTGAGGAAAAGACGGAAAACTCAAACAAAATATCAACTTCATTTTAAACTACAGTTTTAGGTTTATAAGCTGTTATATTCTCTGGAATATTGAAATAAGCTATAACAAACAAAACATTGTAGGCCTATTTTATTGCATTGCTCAACTGGCATGTTATATCAGAATTCAAATGTTTTTGTCATTCTAGATTATGAAAACTGTTGACAGCGCAGTTTATCTATGTATTTACACAGAACTACTCAAACTGCGATCGCTTGCAGAGATAATAAATAATTAATTTCGATAGAGATGTATTTATTTAGATGTTTATTGGTAAAATAATGGTTCTATAGTAAATGTTAATATAATTCAGCGTGTTTCAAACAAGTTAATCTTGTATAAAGTTACATGCGGTGGTTGTGCTGGAGCTTCTCCTGAGTGAACAGTGTCCACTGCTCCAGGTGTGTGTGTGTGCCCACTGCTCCAAGTGTGTGCACACTTGGATGGGTCAAATGCAGAGAACAAATTTCACTGCTGGTTATAGCCTGCTCTGTATAATTATGTATGTGACGAAAAAAAAAAAATATAAAAATAAAAATTCAAAACCGATATTTTTTTTTTCAAAACCGATAACCGATAATGGTAAAATGCTTAAATATCGGGAAAAATATCAGTAAACCGATATATCGGTCGATCTCTAGTTAAAATACCTTATAGGATTATGATAACCAAAACAGTCCTGAGCTAGATCAAACTTTGATCTCTGTAAACCAGACTATCAATTTAATAAATTAAAAAATTCCCACTAATACAAATATTTGATCATTAGCAAGCTCCACACTGGAGAACTGCTTTATGACAGAAAAATCAAGTTGTAATTCTAACTGAAAGCTACACTGACTCTTGCTTTTCATGTTTAATACCGTAAAGCTGCTTGAATTAAGGCTATCTTTTGCATAAAGTACTATATAAATAAACATGATGTGACTGGACTTTACTGGAGTAACATTACATTAATTACTGAACTGCAGAGCTCATGCAAACATCCACATCATTGTAATCAGATGCATTTTTAACTGCTGCTTTCACACTGCTGTCAGTTTGTGTGTGTGTTTATTTTGTTACTGAGGTGGAAATCATGCAATATATATTTACATATTCATCCAAACGACGCACCGGTTCAGATGAATTTGCTCTGAAGAGCTTTGCGTGTCTTTTCTTGAATTGCCGGAGAACTTTAAGCCCTGATTAGGTCATATGAGACCAAACAACTACTACAGCAAAAATATTTGTCGACAATTTTTTATTGTCGACGTTGTCGATAATGTCGACTAATCATTGCAGCCCTACTACCATCAGAGATCAGTGGTCATCATCTCCCTCAATCTGTACTTTCATAGTGTTATATGAGCTTACCAAGACTTCTGAAAGCTACACTAGGCCCCACTCATTCATCTAGAGCAGAAGCAATATCAGCCTCAGTAGCTACAGCTGTTTAATTTATGATGGTTTGGTGCAGCAGTGGAGCCAACCAATGCTTCAGGCAGGCGTGCTTATGTGTGTGCCAGGGAAGCTAAATGTAGGTCAGTAAAGGATGTGCTTTGCAGAGTGCCGGCACAGGCTTTTGTAGTACAATCACTCATCTCTCTTCTGATTGGCTCTGCTGCTTGACTTCTCCTTCCTTCTTTAACTCAAGCTCTGCCTGGATTTGGTGTCAAGAGGCCCAGGGTGTGTTCAAAATAAAACTCACAAGCATAGCTGGTACATGTCTCAGTACGACTGACAAACAACTTCGACTCAAGCTCCATTTTATACAGAAAATGACATCCAGAAAGACATGAAAGACATCTGACAACCTTTGATGTGAATTACAGTAAAGCCATGACCCTCAAACAGTTTTCAATAAAAGATAATTTAACTCAAATTAATGCTATCAGTCTTCCTGCCATAATTTCAAAAAGTCTAAAATAATTTTGGCTTTTTTAAACAGCAGTCAGGCTCAACGATTTGCTTCTTACCGTGGCTCTAGTTAGCATACACACCAAATTCACTAATCACTGAATGTTAAAACAACTCTACTTCAGCTCTGTAAGGTTGTTGTGTCGCACTATTTGTGTCAGGCATGTTTGTGCACTGAGGCAGAAGCTTGTGGCTCAGGAGATTCTACATCATTCTCTGGGGTGTGTTGTTAAGGTCGGCTCTCCCACTGAGTGCTGCTGCTTAGCACCCCGCTCTTACCATTCCCAGGCTGCCCACAAGAAATGATCACACTACCAAACATAGCTACAACTTACAGCAGGAAACACACAACCATATATTCCATGTGCACTACCTTTCAAAATTACAATTCTGCAATCCTCTGTGAATGTACCATCATGAACAGGTTCTTTGTAAAAATGCCTCGATTCGTCAGATAATTAGACCATATGCAAAGTAAATGACAATGTCTTTTGGTTCGACAGCCATGTGTAATAAACAAACGTAGCATTGTTTTTACCACTGCATATGCTTAAATGCTTTGTATGCTGACAGTAATTTGAAACTCAAGAATTTCTCCCAGGAGAAGGTGATGTTACATTAAAATGTAATAATAAAGTTACATTTATATAGCGCTTTTCTAGGCACTCAAAGCGCTTTACATAGTAAGGGGGATATATCCTCATCCACCACCAGTGTGCAGCATCTACCTGGATGATTCGACGGCAGCCATAGTGCGCCAGAACATCCACCACACACCAGCTTACTGGTGGAGAGGAGACAGAATGATGAAGCTAATCAGTTTCTATACATCATGTTCAATATGTATATCTTTAATATCAACATACTTTATTGTTGTTGTTAATGTATTTAAAAATTAGTGGAGGACAGAGTGAGCCGCTCCAGGAAAAGCGCAAGATCCAAGTTGTTATAAACTGAGACTAGGGTTGAAACGATATACCGGTATGATGGTATACCACGATATAAACACGTATGATTATTATACCGTGTACATTTGCTAATCTACGGTATTTGGAGAAAATAAAAGATACCTTCCGCCTAGGCAACATCTTTCCACTTAACTGTTCTCTTGCTCCACCCACACGTGCAGCGGAGACAACATCAGACACAGAGGCCGGTATCTCTAATCTCTATCCCACGTCCAAATATAAAGCAAAATTGGCAGTATGGGAATAACGTTACTTAGAATATAGAAAAGACGAATGCTTATTTGTCCTCGAGGATAGACACAGTTCACAAAAACTGGTCGCAAAGCAGCTGCAAAAAGAGGAAACACATCGAACATGTTTACCTATAGTTCAGAACACCATGCCTCTGTGCCGATACAGTTATTTATAACTTAAGGTTAAAGCCTTATGATTTCCGTGATGTGGAGTGAATGCAGAATCCAGTTATGACAATGAATTTACAATGCAGATGTCACAAAACACGCGGTTTGATGAATAAATCAAAAACAGAGCTGTCAAATCACTACATGGTCTAGTGTCTGTGATTATTAAAGCGAAAAAACACTGCTATATAAAAATATAATCGGGTTGTTTTGCGTTTCTCTCTGTGAGTGAGCTCAAAGTGTTTAACACCGCCTGCTGTCTCACTATCTGAGGACAAACACTGAGAGAACAATTAATAATCCTTTCATCATTTTATTTGAGAAAACCATAGTCAAATACACTAACTCTTCACTACTACCCGTCTTCTTCTTCTTCGGTGATTTGCGGCAGCTTAGATGCATCAAATGCGTATTACTGCCCCCCTCAGTTCACTTCTACCCGTCAAAATAAAAGTCCACTTTTTAACTCGAAGAAATTGACAGAAATAACGATTGTACTATAATGTAGCCTACTTCTAAAATAATAATTAATAGAAACATTTAATGAATATAATTGTTAAAGCTTTATACATTAATTTCATTACCACTATTTTTGATAGTATATTTGTATTATGTCATAAAATTACAGAATCCAGACAAATTAAGTCAACCAGAATTTATGAATTGTTATGAATTATTAATGATGAACAAAAGTTGTTAAACTAATATATAATCAATGATGAAATCTACTTGATTGTTTTTATGAATGAAATTTGAATTAACACATGCTTTGTCAACCAAAAAAACCCTGTTTTGATTGTTTAATACCGTATACCATGATACCGTGAAACCAAGATATTTTCTGAGATGATTATCATACCGTCAAAATCTCATACCGTTACAACCCTAAGCGCGCGTGGTGCTCGACTGCAGTCTATAATGAGGACATACATATATGAACAATAGCTGAGCTCCAGAACTGTTCTGAGAGTCACTTCACGAGCATTTTACCATTTAATTTGAGTAAAACTAGCGGCATATCATATACACACATAACTTTAAAGGTATTCACGGCAATCTGTCAAAATAAAAGTTCGGTTTAACTTATTAAAGACATTGTACCAGAAATAGGCTATATTACTATTATTTAGTAGAATCTATTACAACTACTACTGTCGAAACTCGAAAATTTATACAACTTTATTTTTAAAGAAATAAATCACAAAATATTTGTATTTTAATAGTAAATCTCCTTTATTTGCCAAAAATTGTAAAGTTTAATTTTCATTAATTAAAATATAAATTAAATCAATGTGTTATACCTTCATCTGATAACAGTAAAGTTTATATACACAACAAAAGTATTTCTGAGGGGGGAAAAACATTTCATAAGGCTACTGTAACAATAAATAAAAAAATAGTATGCATTCAAATAATTAGACATGCGAAAACACAGAATTTGGTCACATTAAAACATAAGGCGAGAAAAAAATAAAACATTTCATACAGCCCTAAATAGGGGTGTGCGATATTGAAAAAATAAATGATATCTCGATATTTTTGGGGATTTTGTTGATAACGATAATTAGACGATATTTAGCAGAGTGTGTTATTATGCTGATATCTGAATACCGTGCACAGCTGCAGTTTATGATATTCTTCATATTCTGTGTGCTCAGTCCACATCAGTGATAGAAGTGATAATCTTTTCATTTAAGTTTAAATTAGATTTTTACCTTTTAATAAAGCAATTTTTTTCTAAAAGTGTATATCTTTTGAGTCAAATTGTTACATTTAACCAGTCAATTAATATAACACACATTTAGGCTGCTCCTAAACAAATGAAACCAGTATTATCAACATTAATCTCTGCAGAAGCTGCATCTGAAGGTGTTTAGATGTATTCACACTAGAGGCTGACATTTTTTCGGGAATCCCACGGGTCGCGGGAATACCGCGGGATGGGAAACAAAATCGCTACGACTCACGTGATTGGGACGGGAGAGGAAAAAATTTAATCGGGAGTGGGCGGGACCGGGAATAGTAATAATACCCAACTTTACACACAAATATACCTTTTATATAAATAAACTATAAACTGTATATTTTAATTCTGAACTCAATTCTAGTTGCCCTGTCTCTTTATGCTCTCCTCCTGTTTGCTTTGGTGTGGCTGGTTAAGTGAATGACGCAGTCCGTGATGGACAGATTGTTAACGGCTGGTCTGTGTGTGGTAATACAATCGGGCAGGACATCCAAACGCTCACCTATCGCTCATCAACCTCAAATATGGCTTTTCCTCTGAAAGATGTGTAGTAGCAACTTTACATGGCCGCTCAATATGATGTTAACCTAGAGAAATGTGCGCTATTGAAGTGTTTGCTGCAGGACAGGCTCGTGCGCTCACTTGCTCTTAAAATCTCCGTCATTATTGGTCATACAGATAAAAGTAGCCTAATACATCTTTCGAATCTGTAAAGACTCTACGTTTATTTGTGTGCACTCAGATAACAACGAAAACGTTGCGCTTTTAAGCAAACAGGATGCGCTTTAGGTCTCATGTGAACTTGAGCGAGAAACTTCGAAACTCCGTCTTTGAAAAATATATCTCTATGTAACACCCCCTCCCGTGTCCACCACCACGACTCGTACTTGCTCCGAGCGGGTCTCGAACCCAGGATTCCGGTGCGGGAGGTGGGGACTCTAACAAGGAACGCTAAAGGCTACAGCTGGTAGAGTGCCTCTTTTTGAGGTCAGGAGTGAGGTTTACACACAGCGCTTTACTGGCATACATCCGTTACATATAGAGAGTGAAATGTATAAAAAAATAAATAAAAATAGAAGACGTGTGTGTTAGCATGGATGATTTACATGAAATTTAATCTGTGCAACACTGTGCATAAGATGGCTTTAAGTTCAATATAATAACAAAAAACGACATTTTGGGTTTTTATTCAACTAATAAGGTGGGCACGCTGTGATCTGTACTATATTTTTACTGTAACTGACAGATTTCGGCGCAAAAAAAAAAAACGACACGGGAGTGGGAGGGAATGGGAGTCATTCTTCCGGGAGTGAACGGGACGGGATTTTCCCCCAGTTTTTTCGTGGGATTGGGACGGGAAGAGATTCATTTTTGTGGGAGTGGGACGGGAGAGGTTTGAGAATTCACTCCCGTGTCACCCTCTAATTCACACACTGTTTAATGCAGCTCAGAGTGCTTTAACCAGTTACAAATGAATTATGTGAGGTTTTAGACATAAAACATTGAATACTGATATTTAATATAAATAAAACAAATGAAAATGGACTTTAAAAGTGAAATTAAATCGCCAGCAGGTGGCAGCACGTCTCTTTTAACAAGTGAGTCATTGTGACTGAACCAAATCATTTAAACGGTTCATTGATTCATTCAAGAACGAATCACCGTCATGTTTGCTCAGAGACGCAAAACATCGCTGTAGCCATTTGGAATTATTTATTTTTAGCGAAATGGAGCAAAAACAGGCAATATGGTGTCTAAAACGTAAGTATCTTGATATTAGCTCATTGTTTATTGAACTGTTGTATAAAATCAATATCACATTTGTTACCGTGCTTATTTTTGAAGAAAAAACTGCATTCTTTGTGTGATTTTAATCATATGAAACGTAAATAAATACATTTTCTGCCCCATATCTTGAATTTTGCGATCATTCTAAATGCATTTTAATCGACTGAATCACGCAGTGAAAGAACACACTCTAATTGCGCGCATGCACTGTTTAACCCGCTTAATCACCACGTAGGCTAATGTATGTGCACTCCGTAACGTAGCTGTTTTGCAAAATACTCGATATTGTCAAATTGAATATCGTTAAAACAACAATTACGATATTATCGCAGACGATATATATCGCACACCCCTAGCCATAAACATGTTATTTTGTTACACTTTTAATAAGTTTATGTTAAATTGTATAAGTTTCATGATTTTAATTAATTAAACATGCTTTTTGATTAATACAATTTTAATTTGATCATTAAAAAGGAGTCCAGAAAATTAAAAGGGAAAAAACGGATTTTAGAAAAAAATGTTTGGTAAAAAATAAAACGGATTTCATAGGGCCCTAGGAGTGGCAGAAAGAGAGAGAGAGGCTGATACAGAAACAGATGACGCACTAGGTCACCAGTTATGTATGGCAGGTCCTCTGATGCAAGCTTAGCTGCAGATATTTTAAACATTTTAGCGGTTTTATAGACATGATGTATGTTCAATCAAGTGGTTTTTAGATCTCTTTGAGAGGGAATGAGTGAGGTTTAGGTAATCTTTCTTGGTACGGTAGAGAGAGCAGCGACAGAGTGCTGGTTAAGGACTTGCTGTTGCTCAACAGGAAACTCAAAAATTCTGCGGCATGTAATGCACACAGGGTGGATTGCTGAATAACTTTTTCAATTTTATCCTCTGTGGCTATCTTTCAAAATCAGAAATTTTGACCATAACATAAAAATATGCACAGTAATGACCAATAAAGATCCCCAAAGATTCATGAGACCTATAGCTAAAACACAAATAGCCTTAAGAATAGAGCTCCTTTTGTTGGAAGCCATTTGTAAACAAAAAATCAATGCCTGAAATAAAATGGAAAAATAAGTACAGTATATTTGAAACTTTATTTACATGATGTTTAAAGAATGTAGCTCATTTCCCGCACAGTTTAAATATACTTTGCCACACTGTCTTAAGAGGGACTGAAGGAAAGAGACTTGCTCAGATCCACAACAATATTATAAACGCAACAAAAAGAGTTATGCCAGTGACCGTATAATCTCAGTCAATTTAATAAACAGAAAGTGAAAGTAAAAACGGAACGACGGAATTTTCGGCATCTGACACCACTTATTCTCTCAGAGATGACGAGAGACGAATCTACTTCAACATATGCTTATAACGGTATATAGCTAACTGTTTTCATTTATTCCCTTAATATTTATAATATTACATAGTGAAAAAGTGAGAAGAAACCCATTTCGTGTTAAACAGGTTGTTTTTAAAAGTCGGTGCTTGAAATAAAAGCATTTTATTTCATTGATGACTGCAGTGTTAAAATTTTAATTGAGGAGTAAATATAGGCTATATCTTTTGTTATCCTTGCAGCATGTCAGTTATTTGGTAATTATTGTGGGGCAAATTAATTGTAATTTTAATTTAATAATAAAAGTAACTTTACAATAATAACAAAAGGCCTAATAAAAATAAGAATGTAACAGGCCTACATTATTTGGAAATGCCAAATATTTTAATATTGCCAATAATTGATGTTTTTTACACTATCTCTGGTTATCGTCGATACAAGATCATCTTCTTTCGATGCAGCCCAGCAAGGGGAGGTTATCGCGGGCCTTTTGCAGTGCATGCCCTGCGTGCCCGTCCACTAGCGTTACGACACTGGAAGACAGCACATTGCCGGTTACGTCGTTTGGGCTGCCTTGTTGAGCGCAGTGGCACTGAGAACATTGTTTCACACACTTTAAGCTGTTTTATTTTCCAAATGTAATAGGATTAGATTTTCCAACGAATTGAATCGTTCGGTTTGAATGCGTACCAAACTGAAAGCCTCGTACCGAACGGTTCAATAAGAATATGAAAGTGAAAAAAGTGAAGTGAAAGTGACATACAGCCAAGTATAGTGACCCATACTCGGAATTCGTGCTCTACATTTACCCATCCAAGTGCACACACACAGCAGTGAGTGAACACACACATTTACATTTATGCATTTCGCAGATGCTTTTATCCAAAGCGACTTACAGTGCATTCAGGCTATACATTTTGTCAGTATGCCTGTTCCCTGGGAATTGAGCCCACAACCTTTTGCGCTACTAACGCAATGCTATACCAGTGAGCCACAGGAACACACCCGCCCAGGAAGCAGTTGGGGGTTCAACAACAAAAAATACAAATGGGGGCTCAGTCGTGGTATTAAGAGATGAGAGAACCCGGCCCGAGACTCGAACTCACAACCTTTCGATTATAAGTCTGACTCTCTACCATTAGGTCACGACTTCCCCATGTGTGTAACCTTATACCGCTATCAGTATCTAAATGAAGGCAAAAATACAAACAAAAATACATCGTTTAAAAAAAAAAAAATTATAAGAGATCTTACTGACTTCTAAATTTTGATATATAATTTACAGTATATCATTATAAAACAAATAATATACAACATCAGATTTGACTTGTTCACCCACCTAACACCTGTGGATCATAGTGAATTGTGAATATGAAAAGTAGTTAATATAGAAGTATTTTAATCTTCTTTTTTTAACTGTTCAGGAAACGAAGAATAGCAGATGTGGTCACACTTTATTTTAAGTTCCAGTTCACACTATTAGCTGATTACCTATTAACTATGACATTTGCCTCAATAAACGACTCATTTATACTCAGTAATATAACTGTTAAGTTTAAGTTTTGTGCAGGATTATGGATGTAGAATATGGTCAGGCAGAATATGTTCTATATAACTACTAAACAGCCAATATTCTAGTAATGTGCATAATAATAAGCAACTAGTTTATAGTGAGAATCGGTCCCTATACTACAGTGTTACAGCAAATTCTCTTGTTCAAACCAAACCAGGTACACTGTGAAGTAACAGTAAGCTCTTTTTATCCTTCGCACAACTTCCTTTAAAAAGCACTATGTAGTAATGTTAGGTTAAAGGTAAATAATAAAATGTGATTTACCTGAGGCCACAGCGGCAGTGCTGGCTTGGCTGCTACTGCTGCTAACATCTACATACAGCTCATCCTCTGCCTCAGTGGTGGAAGGGGAGGAGGAGTCAGAGGTCAGCTCCTCACTGGAGCTGCTGGTACTGTGCAGGAGGGCATACTTCTTTCGTGCGATCACCTCTCGCTTCTTCCTCTGCAGCAGTAATCGCTCCTTCTGCTTTGGAGTCCGCTGAGCCCCGCCTCCTGTCCCGCCCTTCACAAAACGCTTCCTGTGCAATGGCCTGTGTGAGCTGAGACACGGACGTTTCACATGATTGCTTTCCGGCTCAAGCCGTGCCCACTTGTGCGATCTGCTGGCACGAGTCCGGGCAACTAGCGGCCGCATGCCTACTGCCGTGCCCGTCCCTCCTCCTGCACTCCCGGTTGAGGCCGACCCGGGAGCCTTGAGCTGCTGCTGTCTAACTGTCATTGGCCTGCCGTCCTCCTCTGAGCTAAGAGTGTCCGAGTCCCCAAACCGAAGGCTGGAGGAGGGCGAAGAGGCACAGTCACTCAACGAGGACTCTGGGTTCCTCTCGTCTTCACTATGTGTCTCTAGCAGCATGGGCATGTGGTGGGGTGGAGTGAGGGCTGCCTCACTCACTGGTGCTTCCTTCAGAGAACAATACGATGGCCCAGGCTGCTGGCTCTTGCGCTTTTTGCGTCCCGACAAGCCTCTTTCACAGTCTCTGCGACCTCCAGCATCCCGTGAAGGCCGGTGTCTGGTCTCGGGACAAAGCGGAGAAGAGAAATCACTCCCTGCCTTGCCAATCACCTCCATCTCAGCGGGGAAGCTCTTACCAGTCTCCATGGGTTCGGGGTTAGCAAGAGGCCCCTTCAGGAGCTCCTGCTTACGTCGTGCATCAGACGGAATCTCACTCTTCATTGCGACTAACCCACAACAAAGTGCCACTAAGGCTCAATACACTGAATCCTAGGGTTCCATTGGCGACCCAGCAATCCTACAACTGGAAAACAGAAAAATAGGCAGAGAATGAGAATATTGATCCTAAAAGACTGAAACTACTTATATAAACAATAGGCCAAGACAAAGTTACATAAACAGACCAACAGAAAGTTCAGCAAAATAAGAAAAATGTACACATCTACATTCTGTTCAAAAGTTTACACCCCCTGCTCTTCATTTATCGTGTTTCCTTCTGGAGCATGAGTGAGCATTTGAACCTTCTGTAATAGATACATATGAGTCCCTCGGTTGTCCTCGGTGTGAAAAAAACGGATCTCAAAATCATACGGTTTCAGAATCAAGTGTACACTTTTGAAAGGGGTCATTTTTTAAATTTCAACTATTATTATATCTTGTGGACTATATGCAAACATGTTTTATGTGAAATATCTTATTCAGGTCAGTACTAAATAAAAAATTACATGCATTTTGTATGATCCCTCTTGGTTTGTTACAATTAACATTTAGCAGATTCTGTAAACTTTTGACCTAAACTGTATTTTCTGCCAAATAAAAATATCTCTCTCTACGTCATACACACTAAAAATATAGATTTTTAATATCGTCCACTTGGTGATCTGCCATAGCATGATAATAATCAGTGGCTTATCGATATTGGTCCGAGTTCTTTGTATATCCCTACAAAGCGACAAGTCAAACAGAATGTGCATATAGGAAGACAAGCTTTCCAATGCAAAACCTAGGTCTGAATTAGTTGTGAATATTGTTTTAGCAGCCATTTCTGGACGAGCATGAGTCAGACAGGGTTGTTAATATCCAGGCAGCTCTCGTTCATGCTGTAATAAAGGAAAGGAAATGGTGACTAAAGAAAGGTCATCTCTTGACAGAAACGAGCAACTGCACACGTTTCAGGAGCGGCTTAATACCTCCTGCAAAAGACTACAACATAAATCTAGCATGCACGGGATAATGGTGCTAGGGGTCATTATTTCCCACCCTCACCAAGTTTTCCATTATTCTTACGATGAACAGCATAGGAAAAGAGCGAACCACATCTCTCACACAATGCGAGGCCTAATAGCAGACAGCTGTTTGTTGTTTTGCATAAAATGGTATTCAATACAGGTGTATACGAAGAGCCCTCCATCTTGATACTTATTTAATGCAGTTATTTGTGCTGAAGCAACCTAATTAAATCCCTCATCCATCACTGCCCGTAATGCTCATGATGATAACTAGCGTCCACAAAGACTCTTCCTCCTCTCATTATGAAAATCTAACAATTCAGCCATTTTATTCATTACCTCTTTTATGCTCATCTCACAACCATTTTTCCCTCTTTAATCAAAATCTCGCCGTGTTTCCGATCACTCTTCCATTCATCAGAATCCCATTACGCTCCAACATTTCTTCAGCCTTCCCTAATCAACATCTCGGCACCCAGAGTGGTAACATGCCCCAAACGCCTTACACTTCACAGCAGCCATGACAAGGCCCAGAGTCCCCTTACCTTTAAATTATGAAAGCAGCCATCTGTTTCACAGGGCATATAGTCTCTGCTTTTGAGTTAACTTCTCTGTCTGGTGGCAAAGAGCCTAAAATGTAGTTTCCTGTATACAGAAACCTAAAGACGAAGCATTCCAGCGGTTCATATTGCCACAGTTTGTGTGTGCTTTAGTACGTTGACATAATAACACACAAATTAGAAATAAAACTCTCAAAGAAAGGACTGCCCAGCAAATTGTACCATGTTGTAAAATGAAAGGAATAGTTTAGTGAAATCAGACTGTTTTTAACTATGTTTACACCACTGTGCTGGTACCATACATTTATAGAATGCGCTATATAAATATTGGAAATACACACAACAACTACATAAAAATTTGGTATTGGTAAGATTTTGTTCTTTAATGTTTTTGAAAAAAAGTATCTTGGGGAAGCTCACTAAGATCATCTGATCAAATCTGATCTGATTTTATTAGATTAGCTTTCTCTTGATTATCCAAAATGTTATATCCCAGTCTATTTTTTTTATTTGTTTTGTTGTTGTATTTGTATCTATTTGTTTTATTATCTAAAGTGCCATGAGACTGCTTTAAAGGCGCTATATAAAAATCAAGTAAAAATCAAAAATCATTGCTATTATCATTAATCTAAATTACAATAACTGTTATTTGTGAAATATTACAATTTAAAATAATCATCTCTGTTTTAATATTTTAACATGAAAATGTTCTGTGATGGCAAAGCTGATTTGATTTTACTCATAATATTATCAATGTTTAAAAAATGTGTGCTAATTATATGCTTATATTTATATGGAAACTGCTACATTGTTTCAGTGTTATTTGATGAATAGAAATTAACACTTATTTGAAATACAAATATTTTAAACCATTATAATTGTCTTTACAGTCACTTTTGATCAATTGAATTGAATGCATCCTTACTGGAAGTAAAACGTAGTGTAAACATAAGCTAAAAATACAACACCTGTCCTGAAAATCTGTTTAAAGCACTGAAAGCACTGTAGGCCAACACTGAGTGCAATACCTGTTTAGAAAATAAATATACACGTAATATAAACTAGAAAATGGTGCTGCATCAGAGAGGTTAAAAACAAAATAAAGCCTTCATAAGAATAAAAACTGTCCAAAATGTCTTCCTTCAAAGTAAACAAAGTCAGGTTCCCAGTAACTGCAGTCTAAATGTTTCACTGTAACTATGGCAATACTGTTATTCTATCAAAACCACTAACTTTTATTATGACCTGCTATGCTGTGCAATATCCAGTTTCACAAAAGCAATCCCTCTCACGACCTTTTAGTAGAATAAAAAAAAATAAAGAAACTGTGTCTATAATACTGTGAATTTATAAAAATTGGGAACATTTTGAGAAGCTTTTTTATATAGACAGAAGCCATTAACATCCCTGAGCTAGACTGCTCTCACAGTCTCCTCTGAGGCAGATCCTGTCAACCTGTGATGTACCACTGTGCCACGCAACAAAGTGCACCACAGCACTTCCATATGAGGCGGCCCCAGAGGGGCCCATTGCGGCAGTGCCTCTTGACGCCAAGGTGGATACAGATTTCAGAAGATAGGGGATTATGAGGGACTGTTTTAATTCCTTCCCCAAGGATTGATGTGTATATCTATGTTGAGAAGCCCTGCCATCAGCAATAGCAGGACACACAGCCAGAATGTGGGAGAATAACTGTAAATATCACTTCAAATTCACCACACAAATTACAGTTCAGGAAATATCAAAGCATTTTCAAAAAATTGCAACAATAATTGAAGCTATATCTAAGAGGTCAAAAAAGGCCTTTTTTGCATTTATTAACACAGGCTCATTTCATGTCATGGAGGATCACAACTGTGCATCAATTTGATCAAACTTCAGCTGAATCAATTACTTGAATACAATTCTGAACATGTCAAATCTGATGAACAGTTGCTACTGGAAATCAACATAACATACATCAAAATACAATGCACAAAACATCACAATATCATATAATAAGTACTCAAGAATACATCTTAAATCATCCAATATTACATTATACAGTTCTCTATGTCTATGCAGTCTAATGTTACAGTAGACTGATGCAATTGCTTTTTTTGTGGGGTGTTTTCCCAGTGGAGATTTTATTTATTTTTAGCTAAATATTCAGTTACGATGATAAATCTGAATACAATAATCTAACAAAAATAGATACTGTTAATCCGTAAATGGAACAATTAAAATATATTTATAATGAAAAACATCCTTGCCACACATAAACGGACGATTTGGGGTTATGAGATATGAAGCCAGTGTAATATTACCTACCAAAACAATTGTAAATATTCAGCTTTACATATTTCCATAGGGGAAGAAAAACCAGCTGTTTTATTAAATGCTGAACTTCCCATTAACAGCCGTACATCATTTATTTAAACTATTCTACAATTTTAGATAATTAACTAAAACACATCATCCAAACTACTGTGGCAGGCAGACAGTCTTTCCCCAATGTTACTGAAGACCATGAGTAAATATACAAACAGAGATCAAGCACAGATATCAATACATTACCAAGCCAAAAATCACAGTAATTCCTTCACCAGGCATGACATCTTATTATGTTGGAGAGCTGAAACACTTATACATACATACATACAAATGAATCCTTTATAGAGGCAGATTACGTTATATTTTAATGAGCCATTGAGACAAATGGCATAGTATTATCATATCTGGTTGAAATATGAAGACAACTGCCACTGGGAGCAAAAGATGTAACACTGCCTCTTAAAGGTTTATTTTTCCAAACAGATGACGAAAGTGCTCAGTGAAAGAGAAGATGCTGTGAACAAAACACTGTGCAGTAGTTTGAGCCATGGTGACATTAATAATACGGTCTCTTTTATTTCAGATGTCACTGATTTATGGGAGTCAACACCACATATGTCACACTCCCAGAGGGGGCACATTAAACATGTTATTGGAAATGCAAAGGCTGGAATCTGATCCAGCTGGCTGCACACGAAAGCAAGGACTGCTGATCAATTCCTTCTCAAAACGGCCAGACTAAACCAGCTTTTCCATTTCCAATCAAATAACAACATCTGGTTCAATAGCAATCCCATAAATCACAACACAAAGACTACGAGGGTTTGATAAACAACAGAAAAGGAAAAGCACCGATGGCATGTTGATGTTATCGTTCTCACTTTCTTCAACACATCAGCTGACAAGCGCTAGACGTGACAAAACATCCCAAAATAGACATCTAAGATACATTTAAGCGACGGTGACAGTTGATGTTGTGTATCAGTAGCCTACTGGGCCTGGATGTGCTGGGACAAACACACACAGTCTACTGAAACTGCTAGCGGCGGGCTATTAGCCTCTCTAGTTAGTCAAACAATAGCTTCAACCATACACAAATTTAGCGTTAAAACAACCACAAAGAGCGTCTCTTACCTCTATACACGTCAGGAAACTATCCCTCTTGGACTTAACTCCTTTTCCAGGGTACAATGTTCGTCGACAGAAGTAAAAAAGTATTGGGGAAGCGAGTGAACGTCAGCGGAGGCTTGTGTGAAACTGACAGTCACACAAACCCGAGAGGGAGGGCGAGAGTAGAGAAGAGAGGCCCAGCGCTTTAGCCTCCCCGCTAACTGGCGTATATTTCGACGATTCCGCTTTATATATATAAGGATACGCGCGCGAGTTACAATATCACACGTTAAACGTCACGGCGAGATAAAAGTACGGAGAGGACATTTTATTTAACGATCATATGTGGCTAGATTTCATTTCCGTTTGCGCTCAGATGCGAGTCCCCATTCCTGCCGATCAGCGGCTTCCATTAGAGCGCTGCTATGTGTGTATGTGTGTGTGTGAACAGCGCCGATGCTGCGCGCGAGCGAGGGAACGTTTCGACATTTTACGACATTCTCGCATCCTTGACGACTATCGAGGAGCATAACATTAACTAAAGTCTTGTTGAAACTGATTATGGTGAATAATCCATAAATGATCATAATCGCTGAACACTGACTCTTGTGAATCTATATACATTAGAGAAGTTTGTGCGCTTTCAGCTTTGACTGGTGTGAGTTACTGTGTTGTTTGGTAGTTGGTCGCTTCATGCTCTCTAGTGGCAGCTCGTGTAACTCCTTTATACTGTTGTACACAGCTACATAGACTGAAAGTGCTAGTTTGTATTTATGGGTTTGTCGTTATTTAAATATAAGAAAAACATTGCATTTTCTTACGAACAACACTACGTAGAATCTCCCTTTCTGTTAAAAGCAAGGTTAACGCTTTTAATAGTGTTATTGGTCAGGTGATGATGCAGTACCCCGGTTTTTATTTATTTTTAAGGTGATGACCCTATTAAACCCTGGGGATAGTTTGTATATAATTTTTTCCATAATTTACTATTAACTAATACTATTCTATATTTCAATGTTTTCAATCTTTTGAATCCGCTCACCAAAGGTTCTTTCAAGTGAATATATTTCTGTGTTCTGAGCGGTTCTGAACTAACATTTTGGATTGAGTTATTTACGTATGTCAGAAAGAAAATAATTATAATGTATAATCACTTTTGGTATTATTATCTTATCATTATTTATTTACAACACATTAATACTGTATTTATTAGTCTTGGTATTATAAGACTAATATAGTATTAGTCTTTTTTCAGTACATAAATGCTAATTATTAGGTAAGAAAGCTCTACTGTAAGTTTTTTAGGTAGACTGAAATTGTCTATGATTCCAAAATTAAAACAACTCTCAATGTTTAACCCCATATAAATGTTTTTTTTTTCTTGCTTTTGGCTTTATTTATTTATTTAAACAACAACCTTGTTAAATGCTGTTGTCGTATACATGTTGGAATAATTTAATTCACACCAGACTCCAGAAATAATGTTTAAGTATCATACACATTTATCATTGATGCTGTCAACTGCTTAGTCTGGCTTTTTAGGTTCAACCAATGATTTTTATAGATCAGTCTTTGAAGACAGAAAAGCAGCCACTCACTTTAAAAGGCAAAAAACGAAGGTTGATTAATTCACTTAAAAGATTTGTTAATGAATTAACCACTATGCCAGTTGTACTTTCTCACTATATCCGTACAGGCATGATTGTTGCTGTTGACTCATTGCTACTTTTATCATGTTTTATTACATTTGGTTCACAACTTTTTTACTCCACTATTCGACACTATTTGAAGACCCAATGACTTTTCCAATTGGTTGTGATTTAATGAGCAAGGAGGATACGGATTATTTTAAAACATTATATATATTATATAACAGTTTTACCCAATCAAATATTTTAGAGCTCGGCATGACTAAAAAAAACTTTATTCATTATAAAAAGGCCCATGGAGTCTTAATATTTTGTTATTTTACATTACTTTTCTATGTCTAGAACTCACTCAAAATAAGGCAATCAAGGTTTTCCCAGACTGAAAAACAGCTTTTGAAATAAGAAATATCTCAGTGTTTTTTTGTTTGAGTTTATTTTAATGCCAGTTTTTTTGTAGCTTATTTTAATGCCAGTCTTAATATATATTTTTATAATCTTTTTGAGGCCCCATGTGGACCCTGCACCCTGCATGGGAACATCTGTTTTATTTTAGGCTTTATTCCGTAGCAAACAATGTTTTATATACAAATTGTTTAGTTTAAAAATGTGTTCAGCCTTTAAAAAGCATAAGTCCTTTACAAACAGACACTTTTATCAACACAATAGGCCTACTGCCTATACGACGGTTCAAATAATAATTACTAAGGAATCAGTAAAACAACCAGTAAAAAGTTAATTGTCTTGTTTTACAGAAGCTACAAGTGAAACCAGTGTTGCCAACTATTGTTTAGGGGAAGTTGCTAAAGGAAGGTTGATTTGTTGCTAAAAGTAGCGAAATGACGTCATTACGTAATCACGACGCACAATTGTCCCCGCATCAAATCTCAGCGAAAAATAAATGTTATTTGTTCATTTAGATTTTTGTTCGTTAAATAATATAAATTAATAATATAATATTAAAGTGTAAATACATGTTTAAAATACACTAAATGTTTGAAAACATAAACATTTTTGAACGTCAATTTAAGATTTTTTTAAGCTAGTAAACAAGTAAAATTACTAGTACCTTTTTACTAGATATTTTTATTACAGTATACCAACTGATCAACAATTGCAAGTACAAGCTACTAACAAAGTGTATCATAAATTAACAGTTATTAAATTACGAAACCTTTTTTACTATTATTATGCAGCTAACTTAATTCACGTGATGTGTGCACTTCTAGGCATCTTTGTTTTTCTAAATGTTCCTTTTTATCATTTGAGTCACTTATCAAATGTTGCTAAAAAATGTAAACAAAATAGCTACATTTGTTGCTAGGTGCTTTTGGAAGAAAACGTTGCTAGGGTAGTCTCAAAAGTTGCTAAATTTAGCAACAAAAAGCTAAATTGGTAACACTGCGTGAAACCGGAGATGAAGGATGATTGATAAGCGTCCCTTCCATTTTCAACCAATCGAAGTCGAGCATTCTCCGAGGCTGTGGCCAATCAGAGAGAGCGGAGCGGTATTTGAATCACCAGCAGGCCTTTGTACTGTACGATTGTTTTGAGTTGAGTTGGACAAGAATCTCGAAGCGAAACGGTCCCTTTTTAAAACACATTTTTTTTTAATCTAAGCACGACTTCTCCAATAAGCGTATTCGCCATGGAATTTCACGCGTTGGTGAGTAACAGATACAGAAACATGCATTCGACTTAACGTTATCTGTTAGCGACTTCCCTTATTGTGTTTGGCGTCGAAACAACGCCACATTCGCTAGCTTAATTGCTAAAAATGTGTTGAAATGGCTTTTAGGTACATTCTTTTAGTTTTAAATGTCCTTTTCCCGTACAGCGCAATGCAAACAACCCTGCTTTTATCGGTGGCAAATGCGGGCCTGTGAACGGTGCAGCGAGGAGGCCCGTGTTTGGCGAACTGTCCAACCTTACCCACAAACCAGTTCAGACCAAGGTGCGTGTCTTTATGTAACGTTACCACCACGCAACGTGTTCATTTGAACAGCATGTTGCTTCACATTCCTCTTTCCTCTCGTTTTCAGAAGGTCCAACCTGTGGCACTTGTAATACGAACCGCCCAGCCGGCTGTTGTGCAAGCCAAACGTGCCCAGGTGCAGCACGAGATGCCCCCTCCTGCCCCAGCGCTGCCCCTTGCTCAAGCGGACGTGAGCATGAAGGAAGAGGAACTGTGCCAAGCCTTTTCCAACACTCTCTTTCCGGTCGAAGACATCGATGAAGGGGATGCTGACATGCCTCAGCTGTGTCCTGAATATGTGAAGGACATCTATGTATACTTGCGAAGCCTTGAGGTACCTGATACTTTTAAAAACATAACCTCTTTATTTAATCTTCATCTTACAGCTGCTGTGCTCTTGTTCCAGAGTCAGCTGTCGGTTCGTCCCCGTTATATGCGTGGCTACGATATCAATGGAAGGATGCGTGCTCTCTTGGTTGACTGGCTGATTCAGGTGCACTCAAGATTTCAGCTCCTGCAGGAAACCTTGTACATGACCGTAGCCATCCTTGATCGCTTTCTCCAGGTACAACTTACCCGAGAGTTAGTACGAATCAGTAGCGCTTTAGATGACTCGAACTAACACTGAAAAACTATTAGAGGCTTAACAAATGTTTTGCTCATTGCTAGTTAATGCACTGACTAACTAATGGGACCTTTATTGTAAAGTTACTAGTTTTCCTGTTCATGCAGATAACTGGGTTCACTGTATGTAGAATGCTATATTGGTATAATGTTTGGTAAGTGATTCAGTATAGAACACATTGTAGTGTATATTTCCCCATTTTGAAAGTAGCAATTTTTTTGGAATGTTAATTGTATCGCTTTTTATTTATCCTCTTTCCTTCTACTTTCACTTCTGTTTTAGTTTTTATAACCAATTCTTACTACGTAAAAAGTATACTTTGGCCTTTAGTGTTATGTTAGAATCATTATTATACTCTTACATTTTTCTTTTTATATTTTGACTTGCTTTTTATCTTTGTTTTAATTTAAATGTTTGGTTTTGAAATGTTGTATGCATTTGTCATTTACATTTATTTATCATCTTAAACTAAAACTTAATTTTAGTTACTCTTTCTTTGTAAATCACTTTGGATAAAAGCGTCTGCAAAATGACAAACGTAGAAGTAGTTGTACAATGAGTTTAATCGATGCAGTCACTGATAACCTATCAAACAATCCTTTATTTTAACATTGTGATTTTAATAAAATGCTGCTTTTCAATTTGTTTGGTGTTAGCTTGTATAAGGTACAGTACCAAGCTACACTGAAGTTATTTGGCAACACCATAGTATGCATGGTCATCATTTCTTGGTTTCTTTAAATGGAAAATGTAGGCGGTAAACCCTTTTCTTCATTCCCTTTCAGGTCCAGCCTGTGACCCGTAAGAAGCTCCAGCTCGTCGGTGTTACCTCAATGCTGATTGCTTGTAAATACGAGGAGATGTATGTGCCGATGGTTGGGGACTTCTCCTACATCGCTGACGATGCCTTCACAAAAGCCCAGATCCGAGAGATGGAGATGCTGATTCTCAGTGAGCTGAACTTTGAGCTCGGACGTCCTCTGCCCCTACACTTTCTGCGGAGGGCTTCAAAGGCTGGGAATGTAAGTTCAGGTTTTATGATCCCTGATGTGGCATGGCAGATTTGTTACAGCTTCAGATGTTGTCATTAATTTTTTTTTTTACATCTGCTTTTTAGGCAGATGCTGAGAAGCATACACTTGCAAAATATTTCCTTGAACTGACACTACTTGACTATGACATGGTCCACTTTAACCCTTCTGAGACTGCAGCTGCTGCTCTCTGCCTTTCTCAATTTGTACTTGATGGCCAAAAATGGGTAACTGTCTTTTTAATGTCAGAATCTTCTATATCTGCCCCCACCCCTGCTTCATTAATTTATCTATCTTTTAATTTCTCCTGTTCCAGTCTCCAACCCAGCAACACTACTCTTCATATGATGAGGCCCACCTGAGGCCTGTCATGCAGCATATTGCCAAAAATGTGGTTATGGTCAATGAAGGGCGCTCAAAGCATGTGGTAAGCAGTTTACTGCACTTGTGCGGGGTGTGGGATGCTCTGAATGTTCTGCTGATGATTATTTATTTAACAGACGGTGAAAAAGAAATACTCCAGCAGTAGGCTCATGAAGATCAGCCTTCTTCCCCAGCTTGAAGTCATCACTTGTGAAGGATCTGGCTGCTCCTCTGCTGTCCAGCTCTTGAGGACTTATGTGGGAATGGACACTAAAACCTGCACTTTATTTTATCAGCCATTTTGAGAGATGGACTGCTGCTTTTTAAACTAGTGTACATATTCTTGGATTCTGTAAATTTTATGAATTGATTTTTTAAACTGGGTTTAAATTAGTTTTTAATCATTTATTCTTGTTGAAGCTGTATTTTTGCTTTACCTCTTAGTGGGCAAACTCAATCTGGAATTCAATAAAATCCAAAGATTTCATCCCATTTTCTGACTTGTTCATGTTGGGTTGTCTGAACTTGACTGTTCTGACTCTGACCTCCTGGATTATATGATGAACACTCTTCAATTTCACAAGATAGCTGCTTAAACTAAAGCCCCAAAGTCTTTTCACCAACTGTGCTTTGCTGCAAGATGGAGAACTTTTTTTTTTTTTTCATTTAATCCATTTATTCAATCTCAATAGAAGCCATTTATATATATATAAACATCATTGATTAACCATTATTTTACGTAATTACTGTTTAGTCTTATGATTATTTGAAGGGCTGTTTCTTTATGAATAAGTGGAAATGTTTATTGAAGCTCAAGGCTTGTGGGATGTATAAA
The DNA here is from genome assembly GCA_027564155.1 of Gymnocypris eckloni scoliostomus. NCBI lineage: Eukaryota > Metazoa > Chordata > Actinopteri > Cypriniformes > Cyprinidae > Gymnocypris > Gymnocypris eckloni. The sequence goes on along the minus strand of CM050413.1, from coordinate 25,826,110 downwards.
ACTGCATGTCGGATTTGTGTTTGTCAGATAGTCTGAGCATTGAAACAGTTACTAAAATTATTCAATAAACCGCTCTTTATTATCTCTGTCTCTTGCTCTTCTCTAGCTTTGCTCAGTCAACTTCTTGGCTGATAGATGGTTAATATGATTTGGGTAACAGACAAGACTGGCTGTTAACTGGTTTTGAGTTTTAGTTCTGTAACCAGGATTTGTCGTCTGGGGCTGGACCTATTTTATCTGGCATAGAGGCATGCTCTAACAGTCTTGTTCACTAATTGCAGATTATTTTTATTTGTACACGGGATCATTTTGTGAAACGAGTCTAGATTTGATAAATATCAAGTTGAAATATCTGTAACGTTTCATCTTGAGACAGAAGGACATGAAAGTGAGTATAAGGAGAATATTTTGTACTCAAAGAAACCCAATTTATTAAACGATTCTTTGCTTCCCTCTGTAAACAAGGCACAGTGAATGTGTTCTACATCAGCACACATGCATCATGGGAAGAGAAGAATTGTTGAATAAGTCTTATTTTCTTTGTGCTCAATGTATTTTTGTAGCTTTGTAATATTACGGTTGAAACTGTCACATGGACTATTTTAACAGTCTTTACTACCTTTCTTGGTCTGGGAACATTTCAGTTGCATTGCTGTATGCAGGGTCAGAGAGCTCTTAGATTTCATCAAAATATCATTCATTTTCCAAAGATGAACGAAGGTCTTACAGCTTTTGAATGACATGAGGGTGAGTAATTAATGACAGAATTAGACAATTTATTAACCAATTTAACTGCAATTTTCTAACTTTCAGTTACTAATGTGTATTTTCAAAATATCTTAATTAAAATTCTTGAAAGAAATGTTCTTACAAATCACCATAAATAACTTCTTAATATTAGGATAACCTCTAACTTATCTTAAGTACCCAAAATGTATTGGATGTCCCCCAAATAAAGTTCCAAATGGAAGTAACATTTCTAATGATTAATCTAATTCACTTTAAATGTATCATACAGAAAAATAAAACGAGGGTAAGATTAAAAGCATAAAGTTTTGAATTTGTTGTATTAGACATGGCAACCTCATCAGTAGAATAGTATACAATCAGACACCAATTGTCACTTTATTCTTAAGAAAATATGGAAATTTAACAGTTTTTCAAGAATTGCACTTTTGAACATTTTTATGAATTCCTAAATATGTATCTGGAGAACCTTCTTTAAGAAGACGTTCATGGATCCAGCCTCTGATTCTTCACTGAATGAGCTGGCCAGTACATTTGCATATCGTCATACTGATATAATATTTCGTAACAATATGCTGATTGTGTCTTTAATGCATGGAGATACCACTGTAGTTTCAGTTTAGACTGTTTTATCCAACTGTTTGCATTTTTGCACAATGATACATTCAGCATTGTTCTGAGATTATGAACTTCAAAAGCGCACAAACCATGGTTTTCAAGAGCCGAAGTGCATTTTACACATTTGGGTTTCTGTTAATTACAAGGTGAAAGGCATGACATGTAAAACGGTCCTTAGCAGCAAAACATTCCCCACTAAAACCATTCATTCGGACATTACTTCAAGAAATTGGGAAAAAATAAAAATCATGAACAGCAGGTGATTCTGAAAGGCAAATTTTACATATAAAATTGATCCATTTCAAAAGCAAAATTAAAAAGCCTGTTCCCGCATAAAATGGCTACTTCATCTCTTCAAGTGAATTAAGATCACCTTAAATATCATTGACAGATGAACAAACCACATCAGAAATAAACCGTAGAAAGCTATAATATAAATACAATAAATAGTTTGATCAGTGCTCACAGGGACAGTTCAGTATTCAGCGCCCTGGAGAAAAGTTGTGTCCAACCGGCGTCTTCCCGCATGGCCTCACAGTGTCCGTGGCACCAGAACGCAGAGCTTTTGAGGAGTTTAACCACAGCCATGGCACACCTCGCTCCTTCCTTCATTATCTCAGTTCTCTCTCATTTTTGTCCTTCTTTGTCTAAAAGTCTGCGCCCCTCATTAAAGGCAGAAGAGGTTAGATCTTAGCCACGTAGTTGTTTGGGAAAAGGCCTTGTTTACCTCTCAGCCTCCCTGTCCACCATCCAGAACCATCTAGACATAATGGACAGATAGCAAAATGACTACGTTCTGTCACAATATAAACATTTATATTACGAAATCATTTTGTGCCCTCTCACCTTCCTTAACGATGTCAATAATGTCATCTGCATTGAAACTTAGCTCATCTGTGTCTTGGGCGTCGTAGGCATAAAGAGCTTTACACTGAGGCACCTGGGGCTTCGGTTTGGGGGCTGGTTTGGGACGGCCACCTCCTGGAGCGGGCCTTTTTGTAGACTGTCTGTGGGCCCTTGGGAAAAAAACAAAATCACAGAGGACATTAACTGATGGAGTTACATGTGACATTTATAACAGCAGAAACCACAGGAACATGCTTCTACGAGTGAAGGTAGTCAACTGGAAGCACCATATAGCTGCTGTGAGAGGGTTAGCCGTCTGATTTTATGGTGTTAGTTTATGTGTTCCCCACTAGGTGGAGACAGATTCACATTTATGATAGTGGCACTGTCAGTCTGAACAAGTCTTAATTTCCAAACAGACTTCATTCAGGTGATCCTCCACCCCACATTTAAGCCCAGAAATGTTTTTTTTTTCAGCTGTTGCGATGAAGAGACATTTGTTAGCCCTTCAGCTTTCATAATGCGGCTGAGTCGACCCGCATCATGACTACAGCAGAGAAAATGCTAGAAAATGCCCAACCCAAAGTCCTTAACCTTGTTGAAGTTCAAGGAAAAACCAGCCTCTCATATATATTCACAATCTGAAGTCTAGTCAGTAATATACACTACCATTCAAAAGTTTGAGGTCAGTAATATTTGTTTATTCTTTTTGAATACTTTCATTCAGCAAGGACATATTCAATTGATCAAAAGTGACCGAAAGACTTGCATTGTTACACAGAAATTATATTTCAAACTAAACTGCTTCAAAATTGTTTTCAGCATTAATAATAATAATAACAACAAATGCTTCTTGAACACCAAATATATGTCATGTGACACTGATGACTGGAATAATGGCCGTCACAGGAATAAATTACATTGTAAAATATTTCCAAAAAGAAGTTATTTTAAACTTTAATAAAATGTACTTCTAATAATACAAATTAAAATAAATATTTGAAGAATGCCAAAGATTTGTCATGTGACACTGAAGACTAGCCATCACAGGAATAAATTACATGTTTAAATATTTTCAAATAGAAAACAGTTATTGTAAACTGTAATAATATTTCACAATATGGCTGTAAATTATCTATTTTTTATCAAATAAATGCAGCATTGTAGAGCATATTCAAAATATTACAGCAGCTAAACTTTTGATCAGTAGTGTAAAATAAACTTTAATCTATAAAATGTGATCAGGAAATGGAAAAACAAAACAAGACTGAGAGGATGCGATGCGTCTTTGAAGTTGGGCATCTCTGGGGTTGATCTATCGCTATTCAAATGAACCACAACCACTGCCACCTAACAGAAACTACACACATGCTCAGACTCACATTCCTCCATTGTCAGATGGCTGTTGATTTCTGCTATGGTAAAGAGATACATGCATGTTACATTCAAATGCAGATCACTATTTTGTTTGCATGGATAATGTCTGGAAGTTGAGCTCCAGCTATGCGTCTAGCAATCAGACAAATGTTTACCTTATCTTCAGTAAAAGTTTGCTGTTACCCATTTCATTTCAAGTGTGTGTGTATATGCTGTGTGCTCTCACCCTGCGGCCCCTTGGTCTGGTACTTTGAGGAAATCCAGGGTGGTTTGCTGGGGTGCCTGTCTGCTGCCTCTGTCCTTGAGCTGACTGACATTAGTAGGCAAGAACGGACGGGCCGTGTTTCCAGATGTCGGCCTCTGATTGCCGTGATGTTGCGAGTTTCTCTGATTGGCCGCATGATTTGCATTCTTCAGCCCTCCGTTCTGGTGAGCAACTGCTGAGGAACATGCAAGCTTAAGATGAACAAATGCATATTGACTGAAGAAATGAGAAGATTAGTAAATTTAATGTACCAGGAGGCCCAGGTGCAAATCGTGTTGGGGTGTGGTGGTGCGACCTGGACATGTTGGGACGGCTTTGAGTGATGCCCTGCTTAGTAGGACCTGAATGATTGAATTTGGGTGTATGAGATCTTGCATGGATGACGAATAATATTGCATTAAATACTATTAAATGATATTGTGAATCACACACAACACGAGTCATCACTTACGTGAGTTTTTGGGCAAGCCCGGTCCAATGCTGACCTGCAGCATTTTATTTGAGGGTCGCAGCACAGCTACATCCCCTTGTCCTTGGATGAACTGCACCTGTCTGGACCCTCCGGCATTCCAGGGCCCCCATCCTTCTTTCTTCAGCTTCATTTCCAGCCTGCAGGTCCAGTCACAGTCATTCATTAGTGACCGTGGCCACAAGAACTATTTGACACTTCAGCTATTTAGAAATGCTTGAATGTCATTGCATTAACTAAAAAATATCAAAGCAAATGTTGTTTATTTAATATTAATAATTGAAAACAAACAACAACTGAAAGGAACAACTGAAACAAATAATTATTTAGAAATTAGATATTTGCACAGCCACTCAAATGTTTGGAGTCAGGAAGGCTGAATTAAATTGATCAAAAGTGACAGCAAAGGCATTCATAATGTAACAAAAGATTTTCCTAAATACTGTTCTCTTGAATTTTCCATTCACCAAAGAAATGTGAAAATTCAGCTCTGCCATCACAGGAATAAAAATAGAAAATGGGTCATTTCAATTTGTTCATCTTAAGATACACACCAGTAATGTTTTATCTAAGGCATGTTAATAAAAAATTACTTAAATTTCCTAATTGAACAAGGGCCTAATCCTGGCTTAGTCTAAACCCTGTCTGTGAAACCAGCCCTAGTGTTTTAATCTTCTCACTTTTTCATTAAGAATAAAGTCATGGCTTTGCTATAACTGTAGCTACATTAAATATATTTCAACTTACGTTGTGCTAAATTTGAGAGGTAGTTTTTTCTGTGTTCTCTGTTCATATCGGCGTGCCAGCAAACTGATGAACTCCGTCTTAAATACACACTCCAGCAGACTGTCATACTCCTCCTCGTGCAGGATCATGAAGTCATCCTGCAGTGTGCTGTATGGGAGACAAATGTCTTTTCAAGATCTGAAATATGCCCGCTTGTTCAATCATTCAATATGAGACATCTTTTATTACAGGTGACACGTGTTGAAGGGCTTTTGGGGGTTTCCACAGACACACAGGTTGTTGGGTCACAGAAAAAAAAGCAAATGATATGGGGACTGTTGAAGTTTCCATGTCTGGGACACATGCAGAGATGCCCTGCTTCACCCAATAAACTTAAGTCCTTTCTAATGAGTTTTTTACAAGGTGTACTCTCCCTTCCCAGCAACACCTGGTTCACATTATTGACAACCCCCACTCCAAAATGGGAATATGCAAGGTTGTGGGGGGCTGGTACCTCGTCCTTGGTCCTTATATGTTAGATCTGTAATCTAGGTTATGTTCCTTTGAGAGGGTTCTGGATATTTGATCCTTTCCAGTGAACACTAAAAGAACTATAAATGTTTTTAAGAGACCGAAGCTTTGTATATCGCAGACCTCGATTCAACATGTGTCAAGTAACACAGGGCAGACGACAGCTCTAACAACCAGACCGGACCTTTGAGGTCTCTACGCCTATAATTCTGCAGATGGTTATGCAAGGCATTATGGGACTACATACAGGCTCTCCTTTACATATGGGAGGGAAGTTGCAGCCCATTTGGCAGCCTCCTTGTGGCAAAATTTTTACAGTTCCTGTTGAAATGACTGAAAATATGTGCTGTTTCACTGACTGAGCTTGTGCACTGATGTACCTTAGAGAAACAGCCATTATCTTCTCTACGTCAATTTTGCGCTTCAGGACCTCTTTCACCATCCCTTTCTCTGGCCCCTGCTTCTCCTTTTCTCTTCCAATCAGGTAGACAGATTTAGGGGTGAGGATCAGGTCTCTCTTGATGTTCTGAACAGATAAAATAGTTTCAGATGCTCATTCATACCTATAAAGTTTGCATATCATCTAGGCGAAATTTGACCTGCTTTCTAAGAAGTCAAAGACTGAATCTTGGTCACTGAGCCATAGAAGCTGTACCAGGAACAGCTGTGTGCTAATTGTGGTAACCTCACCTTAAACCGCCTGTCGAATTTGTTGACTTTGTCTGCAAAATCGATCTTCTCCCTTTTGCCCACAAACTGCCTGAGCTCGGGCCGGTCATCCATACCTATGTAATCACCCACAAAGTTCCTGTTCAAGCTGTGTCTTCTTCTCTCCTTCCTGTTCAGCAGCAGATCAGAGGCTGGAAGAGGATACAATCAGTGTTATTTTCAAAATGCTTTAGTTCTTATGCCATGACCTGCAATTTACAAAAAACAGAACTCAAGAGTATGCTTAAAAATAAATCCAGACATGACGTGTGAGAACACAAGACAAAAATAGTATAAAGTAAATGTCACTGGTGATTGGAATTGTTTGAGCATCCAATTTCCATTTAAGCTGCAATTTTGATGCAAAAAATATTATATATAAAATATATATATAAGGTGTTAGCTATAACATTTGCAGAATAAATACTTTTATTGCAAAAAAAAAAAAAAAAATTGTTTTAAGTAATTTCTATCTAATTCCAATCCGAGATGTGGTGGAAATTACATTGTTACAGAATAAAATATGGTGAAAGGGAAAAACACAAAAATGACAATTCTGCTTGGTTTCATGTACACTTCTATTCAAACGTTTAGAGTTGTAAGAACACATTTCTGAAAATGTGTATTTAATAAAATAAATATCGTAAAAACAGTAATATTGAGAAATATTACTACAATTTAAAATAAGTAGTTTCCATTTTACTATATTTTAGAATAAAAAATAGAATTTTCAGTAGCCCTTATTTCAGTCTTCAATGTCACATGATCCTTCACAATTTGATGCTCAAGAAAGGTATTATATATTTATTCATTCATTTATTTATTATTTATAATAATACTTTTGAATGAAGGTATAATAATTTGAATAATAATACTTTTGAATGAATCTAAACTTTTAAATAAAGTTTATGTCCACAATTAGACATTGTTAATAGCTAAGCTGGAAATTGAAAAGTTTATTAAAGTGTTTTTAATTCTAAAACTGGGCCAAAAGGGCACATAAGATGAACAAACAACCAAAAACGATCACCCAGACAAGGTGGGAGTATTTTTGTCTTTTGTGTGTCTATTATTACTTTAAATATAATGACAATAATTCAGCAGAAAGCAGCAGTTGAGGTCAGACTCTAAAGACATACAGGGGAAAACCACTGAATTCCCCTTTTAACTGGGACACATTCTACCATGTTCTACCATCGCATAATGTGTTTGTTTTTGTATGCATGCCAAATCTTAACCTCACTCAAACAAATCATCTGAGCGTTGAACTCACCCTCCTCTCTCATTTGAACATATTTCTTGCGTGCACAATATTTCCTCCAGGCCGTCTGAATGGTTCTGGCATAACCGTCGAATTTGCGATCTCTTGTCTCCTCCAGCAGGAAGAGCTGAGAACAGAATATAATGCAGCTCGTTTAAAAGAATCAATACAATTCATCAGGTATCAGTTTGAATCAGTTGATGAATTATGTGCTGAATCCAGACTGTTTTTAACTTAACGTTTAATAGTTCACATAACAATAGTGAATAAAGCGGTATTTCCCTGTCCTTTACGCTAAGCTCACTCTTCATCGGAGCTCTCAGTAAGCAGCTGTTGAAAGTGTCCTGTGGTCATCCCATAATGCTTTGAGCACGGTGCAGCTCCACTGTGCTTCCTGTATGTCCTCAGAACACACTGTCACTGACTGTAGACTAAACATCAGATCCTATCATTTTCACAAAGGCCTGGTACTGACTCTCTCTCACACACACACACACACACACACACACACACACACACACACACACACACACACACACACACACACACACACACACACACACACACACACACACACACACACACACACACACACACACGGCTGGCACAGGATGAGAAATTATGAGCCAACACAATGAAATCCTTCTTTGTCTCCCATCCCACACACATCCACAAACAGTCTAATCTTATGGCAAATAACCGATAAATGACACATTTATACTAATTTATAGTAAAAATTATACTAATTATACAATTTTGTTCAAATAAATGAAAAATGAAACACTAAAATAAATAATGTTATATCCCCAAATATATTGTGCATCCCTACTTACAATAATCTGTACAGAATGTACATCTCGTTCAAAGGTTTGAGGTCAGTATATATATATATATATACACACATATTTTGAGAAAATGTATACTTATTTTTAATAATAATGCATTCAATTGATCAAAAGTGAAGTTTGGACATTTATAGTGTTACAAAAGATGTCTATTTCAAATCAATTATATTTGAATAAAACGGTTCATCAAAGAATCCTGAACAAAAGTTTCATGGTTTCCACAAAAACCATAAGTAGCCCAACTGTTTCCAATTGTTAAAAATAAGCTGTGTCATCACAGGAATAAATTATATATTTAAATATATTCAAATATAAAACAGCTATGTTTAATAGAGACATAATATAACAATATTTCACAATATTACAGATTTAATACAGATTTATTTAAAACTAATTTTTGATCAAATAAAGCCTGGGTGAAGATAATCTGCTTTTTTGTACTACATGCTCGCTCTCTCTCTCTAAAGAAATTCTTGTAGTCATGAACTAATTACTCCGTGTCAGCACCTTATCTCAGATAGAGTTTTGTTTTGAGAGGCTGGACAGCTCAAATCTGGGGTCTCCCATATATTAATATTACACACACACATAGAAAAGGCCACGTTTTAACACCTATATGCCAAAGTCACACATCTCTGGATAATCTGCCGCATTCACGCCGAGCCACAGAGCCTTATTCTGTGGGTTTATGTATACGTGTGTACATCTAAATGTCAACAGTGAGATCACAGCACATCCACAAGCAGTGCTTTCATAAGCAATCCCAAAAAAAGCGCAGTGGAAAAAGCAAAGCTGTCTTGGATATAACAGAAGCAGCTTTACCACCACAGCACTGCAGTTGTGTATCAGATCCAGAGTAATGTTGACCTAACAGTGCTGACGTGGGACCTGCCCAGTGTCCCTCCTCCTTTCTTGCTGACTGCCCACTATTCATCACCACTATGAGCTGAGCTGATGTCTGCGAGACAAAGGCTGACTTTTACACTTCACCACTTTCCTGCCATTACAGCACAACTGAAATGTTCAATCTAGACCAAAGCAAGACGCAATGTTCTACATGCTGCAGTTTGTGCCAGCTGTTGCTGGTGTATCTTGTTGCTAATATGTGTGTTTTATTTTATCTGAGTGAATTTTGTAGAGCAGTCTGAAAGTATATGAGCAATGACAAATTAAAAGAATTATCAGCATGACTGCATTAACAAAATATAAAAAAGTGGCATTTACACTACAGTTTGGAGTCAGTAAGGCTTTTTAAAAGATAATAATATTTTTATCCAGCAAGGACAAATTAATAAATTGATCAAAAGTGACAGTAAAGGCATTTATAATGTAATCTCAAATAAATAATTTTCTTTTGAACTTTCTATTCATCAAACCATGGTTTCCACAAATATTCCTGAAATAAATATTTCCAATCATTCTAGTTGACTGAAGACTGGAATAAACTGCATGAAAATAAAGTACATTTTAAAATATATTAAAATAGAAAACAGTTCACAATATTACTGTTTTACTGTATTTGTGACCAAATACAAATTAGACTTCTTTCAAACCCCAACATTTTGAACAGTAGTGTATATTTTTAAATTGCACAAGCACAGTTTTCAAGTGAAACATCAAGAAAGAGGCTTGTTTTAAATGATCAAACTTTATCTAAACTGTTCAATATTAAGATAAAAAGTAATTGGACACTTTCTGACTGTCAAACCTAAGGTGTGGTCACATTACACAGTGTTCCACACACTTTCTTTCATATGTATATGTGAATATGGGAGAGCTGGAATGCAAACAAGTGCGCAGAAAGTCCCTATTCTAACATTTGGTGAATTCTCTCATGCGAAGTCTTGCAGTGAAAAGATGTTTGACTAACGAGGAATAAAACGTGCAATTCTGACTCTTCAAAGTGTAGCAGATATTTTATTTTAAATGTACTACTATTTGTTAAGATACATTTATATTTATTAAAACAGACTTTGCTGCTGAAAGGTTTAAATAGAACTTGTCCAACAGTGTCAGGTCTTACCGACTCAGGAGCTTTGATGAAGATTTTGGTATGTCCGAGCTGATACTGGTCTTGGTCCATGTTTACGGAGCGCAGGAGATGCAGCACACCCTGCTTCTCGTCCCCGCGCCACGTCGGCCATGACTCCTTCGTCAAAATGGCATACCTAAGAGATCATTTGGAGAATGAAATCATATATTTGAATAAAGTATGCATTTTTCATTCATGTAACAGTACAAAATGCTTAGTTGAAAGTCTTCTGAAGTGTCCTGTGTAAATAAACCGTATGAAGTGTGTGTGCGCAAGATAAACACTGGCAGGGTGGAGTAAAAAAGGAACTAAAACCAATAAGACGTTTAATATCAACACACCAAAGGATGATTCAGTTTTTACTTTTATGTAAAAAGTTAATAACCCAATGAAGCATGCAAAGTAATTGGTGTCATAATGGAAGAATTACACACTTGAACTAACACAATGACGTCTATTCACCGCACGTTGAGATGAAGAACGCACAAAGAAAACCGCTCAACTATTGGCCCGCAACAAAAGATGAACCAAAATTCATCAACATGAAAGTGCCATAGCACACTTGCAACTCTAACGCCAACTCTTTCTTCTCTTTCTGAAGCTGTTTCTTGTGAAAATATGTTGTCTTCTCACTGGACGGTGAAATTTTAATGCCAGATGTGACCATATGCTCTCATTCCATGATGTTCTATGAAGAGCTTCCTGTCAGGCTTTGAAGAAGAATTTGAAACTGTCTTTACCGGTTCAAAAACTTGCGGAAGATTCTTCTGTAGGCATAGCCGGCCCGCCTTACTCTTATATTCTCCTTCAGACCCAGATACTCCACCTGGTGCTTCACTCTAGAGAGAGAGAGAGAGATTGAAAGGAAGGTTAATATTTACAGCAACAACTCAAAAAGCCCCTTTACAGAAATTCATCTCAGCCTGTTGCAATTTTATAAACAAATAAGGCAATTCTGGTAGTTTCCCCATCAGTCTTTCCAAAATAAGTGACTAAATAAATGCAAATCTTTCGGACACACATCCTGAGAATGAAATGGAGTGCTAATTATACTGCCTAACAGGAACAATGCTCACAAAACCTCAAAACAGGAAGACCATTAGAGTCTGAACAATACATGCACCGGATCAGAACATTTCATTCCACGTTTCATTCCAAAAACACCGTGGTAAAAGAGGAAAAAGGCAAGAAAAGTAAGCAAACAAAAAGGTGAAAGAACTGTCGGGTCAAAGGACACCCATTCTGAGAAATACAATTAGAATCCTTTTATAGCTACTTTCCTCTCTAATTTTACATTTTGATTTACACTACCCTTCAAAAATGTAGCGTTTTAGCATTTAAAAAAATAAATTAATACTTTCATTCATCAAGGATACATTAAATTGATCAAAAACAATGAATACATTTACAATATAGCAAAATATTTCTATTTTTTCAAATAACTTCTGTTCTTTTGAAATTTCGATTCTTTAAAGAATTCAGAAAAAACTGTTTTCACAAAAACGTTAAGCAGAAAACTGTTTTAATAACTAGAAATGATTCTTGAGCACCACTTCAGCATACTTGAATGATTTTTGAAGGATCATGTGGAGACTAGAGTAGAGTCTGTTAAGATGTTTCTCTGCGATTTCCCCCGGAAATGTTCAAACGTATGAAAGACAAGCTCAGACGCCGCATTAAAGGCAGAAGCTACTTAGTGAGGATGTTTTGCTCACAAAGCATTGATTTTATTTAGTTTTTGCTTTAACGTAAATAGTGGCCACTTTCACAAAATGTATTACTTTAATAATAACGCTAATAAATAGTCCATTAATAATGTTCAGGAAGTAAGAATTCAACTTTGCCATGAGCGTGGACTCTCACCTGCTCTCCTCCCAGTCTTTAGGTTTCTTGGTCTCATTGGGTTTGATACAGCGGATGTAGTGAGGTGTACACTTCACCAGGGTGCTCACCAGATCGTTGGCTTGTTTCTATCGTTACAAAGAAAAAGAGGATGTGAAAGAGTTAAACACCTTACAGAGTTACATACATTAAATCTGCATAGCTAGCCAGACAACCGGAATATGTGAAGAGTGGTTATCAGTGTAGTATACGAGTAGAAACAGATAGAACCTAAAGAGGTCCAGAGACCTGCAAAGAACCAGCAACCCCAACTCACCTTGATTTTACTCCCTGCAGTAGTGGGTCGGCCTTTTTTCTCAGAATTGAGGTTTTCTGGGAACAGGGCACTGATGAAAGGTCTAATAAAAAGAATCAAACCAGAAAGGAATGATTTGGGGTTGGCAGAAAGAGAGAAGAATACAGCAGAAGAAATACAGAGTTTAACAGACAGGAATGTTTTGAATCGTGTCTCTCCGCTGCAGACCAGGGTCACTTGAATTCCTTCGAGCCACAGTGCACATTGTTTTGGAGATCATCATCACTGGGACAGTCTGAATACCTGTGGGTTTTTAATCTGTGGTGCTCACCATCCATTTACCTCACTAGATTTGACAAAGATTCAGCATACAGCAGTACATATATTGCTATTGCTGATATACATTATTGGTTTCTTTGTACTATCTGTGCAGTATTTAAATATTCATAAGATCTCATTGTATGTGGACCTTGTTTAGCTCAAGTGTGCTGTTGGAGCAAATTTTGTACCAAATGCCAGTTATTTATATAACCAAAAAGGCATCTTATTAAGGTGTTTGGGACATTAAAGGAATATTCTTGGCTCAAATAATAAGTTAAGTCCTCTCTGCAGTATCTGTAACACATTACATGTTTAAATGCAGAAATCAAGAAATCAAATCTTAGACTTATGTTAAAGTTATGTCATCTTAAACAGAAAGCTTTCACATAAGCATGCTTTGTTATTACTAAACCTCTTTATAGGGTTAACGGTCAGGGAGTGGAGATGTAGGGCTACATCTGTGGACATAGACATAGACAGGAAGCCCTGCTTCATCACTGAATTTAAGATTTCTCTTTCTTCTGTTCTGTGTATAGGACCTGCTGGCGGTGCAAAGGCAGTTCTCCTGCGAACTCTGTGTGTGTGTGTGTGTGCGGTGCAGATATATACGCATGAGACCACGTGTCTGAATGCAGTCTCAAAGCGGACCCCCAGAAGGCTTTACAAAGGGCTGCGGGAGGAGACGGCTTGCACAGATGCCTATTGGGGCCCAAAAGAGGCCCAGAAGCATATAATAGCAACAGGCACGCTCTAAAAGTCCAACTCCCTCGAGAGACAGAGGCCTTTTGGACTCAGAAACAATGATAATATCCTGCACACTTCTATTGTGGGCCCTTCAGCTGGCCTGATTACATCCATGATTTACATATATTAAGATCCTCAAGCGCTCTGAGAGTCTGTTACAAGCAGCTGTTGGATGAGATCACAGACTGGCTGATTTTAGGATGGAGGAGGGACACTTACATTTCACTGCTCTGCATCAGCTCGATCAGGTCAGTGAACAGCACGTCCCTGTTCCTCTCACAGAAACCTTCTGCATCATAAGACACCTGGAGAGACACGTAACAGATCAGTTAAACCGTAGTGTGTTCTGGACAGGGTTAGAAAGGAAAGTCATTCTTTGAGCCACAGTTGAGCCAAAAGATGCTCCGATCAATGTCAGCTCAACTGAGATTTACGTACTTACACAAGTGTCTTAATACAAGTGGGAAAGAAGAGAGTATTTAAACCTCATAAATTACTTAATAAATATTCTAGGACTGTTATTTATCATTTCAAAATATGTATCCCACAAATGCATTCATATTCTTTTACAAATAATTTGCAGACAAAATCTTCACCATTGTAATTGTATTGATTATTATTATTTCCTTTTACATTTTATATAATTGTTTGGTTAGGGTTTTATTTTGGCTCTTTTTGCTTTTTATTGTTTTTACCCATTTTTATTTATTTATTTGCAGTAAATGCTAGAAGACACAGATATATTTTTTTATCATGGGTTTTCCTTTGTCTGTAGAACATGCTTATTTTAAATCTAATGGTTCAGGATGTGGACGGGCTCCCCTGCTTCCCCTCAGAGAACGCCTCATTGAACACGGGGCATGTGGATGGTACCACTCATACTGAACTACCTCAAGGCAACAAAGTGCAAACGAGAGACTGAGAGAAAGTTGGGAGGAAAGACACTATGTGCTCCAGTGCTTCTTAATGGAATTAGAAGAAAAATTTCTGTGAGAAAATAGGTAAAGAAATGATTTAACAACACTGCAGAGGAGTGCGGGGTGGGTAAAGAGATGCCTTGCCAGCGTAAATACCTTGCCAGCGTAATGGTGAATGATGAAGCCCTGGTTCCAGCTGTTAAAGTGCTCGTGATTGTTGATCTGCATTCGGAGCTTCTGCAGCATCGTTTGATCTGCACCTTCAACCTTCGCATGCATTGTAGCACACACATCATCCAGTATACTCATGATGCCTGGAGGATTCTGGGAAAGGACACGAGATGAAAGTGAGATTCATTCATATTGTAAAATGCATTCCTATTAGGCTCCTTAATAATCATATTGAATTATTATTATTATTTTATTTGTTAATTATAATTATTTTTGGTTTGAGTTTTATTTTGGCTCTTGTTGATTGTTAATGTTTGTACCCATCTTATTCATTTGTTTATTTATTCTACTTTTAAAAAGTAATAATTACGACTTATGTAGTAGTAGTATAGTTTAGTTTTAAATAAGGTATAGCATGTTGCAGGACATCAACTTTTAAGTATTTTACCCACAAACAATATAAAACATTTATGTCTAAAGCATCTGAAACCGTTTTAGCCCACATTCACAACATTTCAAGCTTAATAAAAACTCAGGAAATGAATCATCATTCATTAACCTGAATGAAAACACACCGTCTGATAACACAAAGCTGACTGTATTGTCAGAAAATTCAGACGTCTCTCTTTATTCACAGAGTCCAACGAAAGGGAAACGGCCTGTCAATTTCTCACAGACAACCATTAGCTTTTAGCAGTGAAGCACTTTCTCACACGCCGTCACATCGACATGGATGGTTAAGGTTCTCCCTTGTTGTGAATTTCATGGCTCTGTATGTCTAGTCCCTCTGTGAGTGAACCAAATTGAATTTGGAGGCATATCAAGAATTTTGAGGCCATTAGACAAACAGTCATGGGAAGAGAAAGAGGCTTTTGTGGATATGGATCTGAACGTCTTAGTTCGCTAATGTTAGTTTTATTGATTTACCGCACTAGACAATTACAGATCATATCCGACTTTTGAAACAGATGGCTGTTTGATTTGCACAGTTAGAAACTTACCACTTTACTCTCAATGAGGTCACAGACGATCTTATTGTTGAAGTACTCTATGGGAGTCCATCGGATTCCTTCCTGTACATACTCCTCCTGAAGAGAGGAAAAGAACAAATGATGAAAACGATCCTGTACTAGGGTGGAGCAGAAGCATATAGTACTTCCTGTACTGCTAGAACTAGGTTAAGGGAAAGGTGGGACTTTTACTGATTGAAGGCACAAATCCAAGTCACAGCAAAAACAAAAGCACAGGGGAGAAATGAAGTGTTACCTGCTCCGCTTTCAGAGTCAGCTCAATGAAAATCTGCTGCAGTTTTTCATTTACAAAGTTGATACAGAACTGTTCAAATCCATTTTTCTAAAAGGCAAGTGAAAACAGAAAAGAGATACTGTCACTATGAACCAAAAATAATACCAGTAGTGGTGACAAAGGAAACAAATAAGTTGCAAATCAGCTTCAGTGATAATGTGAACATGACAAACAATGATTCAATTGTTATTATGATCAATAGCATAATAAAATACTCAGATGTTGCTCAAGAATTCTGCTTCTTAGTGGTAGTAACATCAAATTAAAAGGACTGAAAGCGGTTTTCAGAGCTTTATCCAGCTTTATCCTTCTTATGAAGACAACACAGGCAGTTTATCTTAAAGGTCTTAATACCAGATGCTAAACCAAGAGATTATCAGATCAGTCGAGCCCATTAATGTGTTATCAGTTTACAAAAGCAGAGGAGAATCAATCCAGGCAATTAAAACTCAATCATCTTATCTCATTAGGTAGACTGGACAGCTATACAGCCAAGATAGTTACCTTTTAACTGCCGTGAAAACAATCATTCCATTAGTGACGAGTAAATTAAATACTCACCTGAAAAATCTCAAAGCCATAAATATCCAATACTCCAATGTTCAGCTCCTGATGGTCCTTAACCATGGCTTTATTGATTGACTAAAAGAAACAGAAACCCATTTAGATCGTATTTCTTCTCTAACATATGTTTTATGAGGGATATCGGTGTATATGGCTTGTACCTCCACCAGGAAGTCAAAAACACGAGAGTGCAGGGCTTTAGAGAGAGCGTCACGAGTGAAACACGCCTGTTCCACGTTCAGTGTTACGTCTATGGACTCTGACTTGCCCCCCCATTTGCCATCCATCTTACGGCTGGTGAGTTTTTCTTTAAGACGATGCTGATTGATGCCCAACAGGAAGGCAGGAAATGCCAAAACTATGAGCAGGAGAGAGAACAGTTTGGTAGAGTCAGAATGGTAACCGCACACAATGCCATACACAAGTGTTTCGAAATGTGAAATATACAGTAACTGTTCAAATGTTTAGGGATAGGTAAGACTTCTTCATTTATTTGATCAAAAATACAGTAAAAACAGCTATATTGTGAAATATTATTACAATTTATAAAAACGAATTTAATATAATATTTTCTAATTTAATATATTTTTTATTAAAATAATTCCTGTGATGCAAAGCTGAATTTTCCGCATCATTACTTCAGTCTTCAGTGTCACATGACCCTTCAGAAATAATTATAATATGCTAATTTGATGCTCAAGAAAGTTGTGGTGCTTAACATTTTGTCAAACTGTGATACTTTTTATATATAAAAGTTGAAAAGATTATTATATATTATATTTGTATTCTTTATTCTATCTTTGGAACATTATAAATGTATTTTCTGTGCCTTCAATCAATTTAATGCATAAAAGTATTAATGTTTTAAAAAAAGATTACTTAAAATCCCCAAACATAATATAATATAACTGAAAAAATTGAAGAAAACAGTGGTACATTATACAAATGACTCATGTGCATTTTTTTCAGTGTAGTCACAACAATAGATCTCCTTT
This sequence comes from Gymnocypris eckloni scoliostomus, assembly GCA_027564155.1. Taxonomy (NCBI): domain Eukaryota; kingdom Metazoa; phylum Chordata; class Actinopteri; order Cypriniformes; family Cyprinidae; genus Gymnocypris; species Gymnocypris eckloni. Next base: position 25,808,531 of record CM050413.1, on the reverse strand, counting down.
GAGGAGAGGCACGGGTGAGACACGAGTTACTGACAATCCCGCGCCTAACTCCATTTCTGATGAACCCCGCCTCTTCACTGACTCACCAGCTTAAAAAGGAAACTCGCCTCATTCAGTCCTGATAGCGATGAAGTCCGTCATACTGCTTAAGTATGGCTCATTATTCAGATGTTCGGGTGCGGTAGAACAGAGCACACTAACTGCTCTCCCAAAACAACGCAACTATAAAAAGGTCTGGGAGTAACCATGGCTCTCAAAAACACCCTTACATGATGTCAATCAAAGCATTCTATAAAATATATGGATTCACAGTGGAAGATGTTATCTATAGAATTTATTTCCCAGGATGCATGAGCTCTTTGCAGACAGTTTTTCATAAGCAGGCGGCTGAGCAGTGTGCCCCGTGTGGTTTTTAGATTGGCAAGCCAACACTAAATGTGTGAAAGCTGCTGGCGGCAGACAGGAAGAAGGTTTAGGGGGCTGGGAAGGGGAAGGGGCAGAACAGCAAAGGCACAGATTAGCTTCGCCTGCTCCCAGCACAGCATGGCTTTATGCCACAGCAAACAGCCTCTGTCTTTCAAGTGCACAGCTCCACCTGAGAGCTTTGAGACACTTGGAGGGAAGGAGAGAGAGAGAAAATAGAGGGGTGGGCTGGAAGTTCAGAATTTCACTGTGCAATTTTAGGGTGTGATGTCATATGCAGATACCAGGCGTATAAACAGAGCTCTATTTTCTGAGGGTAATTTTGTGTGGCAAGACAGTTTAGCATGAGATAATGCAATAAAATAATCTACAGCACACAGTTCAAACGAGGATACCAAAATGGGGAACTGAGTCTATGTACATACACTCGTCATTTTCTACAGCAGCATAGTTCCCTGCTTCCTTGAAGCTGATGTTCCCAAGGTGAAGAACTCCTGCCACAATCTGCAGCACCAGGCTGCGGTCAATCGCTGATATACCAATCACATCCATGGCATGCTGGGGTCAGACAGAGAGAGGAGAGGGAAGTTACAACAACAGTGTCTGCAAATATGGAAAATAGTTGTCATATTTGAACAGGCAAATTTTTCACAGCTACATAAGACTCCTAGGACGGCAGAGTCTGACTCAAATAATAAGCTGTCTAAATCATACTTACCAAGGTTTCCTGGAAGTCGTGCTTGTCGTTAATATCCTCAACCTTGTAGGAACCTGACTGGTTGAGGTAAGTGTAGTAATCCAGGGTGGTGATACCCAGACTACTTTTCTGGTCTCCACTAGCTCCCTCTATTAGCTGAGAAAAGATGAAATATTTTTTAAAGTGGGCTTCTTCAAGTTCAGCACTTTTGTCCAAAGGTTTGATTTTTAATAAAACCAATAAATGTTTTTAACATTTATTTGTGTCATATCAAGGTCACATTCAAATGGTCTCGTTGTTACCATAAATCAACTTTTTTTATAAAATGTATTTATGCCAAAAAAGTCCAAAGATGTTCCAAAAAGTTTTCAAATGTCATTCCCACTACAAAACAACATTAAATAATACAACATTTAAGACATGGAGGAAATGATACTGCTGTGAGAATGTATGACTTTCTGGAAAAAAAGGTAGAATTCTCCTGGACAATGTTAGCAGACACATGCAAACTAGTGAAAGTGTGAAAAGTGTTTTAGGAGTGTTTATTTTCTAAAAGTCTGCAGGGCCAAAAGTGTCCACAGTTGAAGAAACACCAAAAAACAACAAGTCCTAAATAAACGTAACGATAGGAAAACTCTCCAAACTTGTGAAGGAGAAACAGTGGTGAGAAGGCCTCGTTAAGAAGGTCAGACAGACTCTCCCTGTCCCAAAAAACTCAGAACAACGTGACCTGCTTTTCAGAGCCAAATGGCTCCATCTTCCCTTCCCTGAATTTTACTGCGGTTATTCATTCAATCTTTCCTCATAACGTGCTGCACTTATGCTACTGACAGCCACAGTGACATCTTCTGAGAGAAGAAGCCAACCTCGTGTCCTCATTCTCACCTGGTAGAAGATGTGGAAGCTCCTTTCTCCAGGATTCCGCATCACCACACGTGATTTTTCCAAAAGGAAGTTGAAGATCTTCCCACCATCTGGCTCACCGCCGGAACTGAACTGAATCTCAAAGTATTTCCCCTGTCAGGGAAGATGAATGTTAAAAAGGCACAGACGTGAAGTACTGCAGGTGGATGTGTATTCCAGAACTGTATAATGTGGGAAATGTGTATTAACACACACACACACACACACACACACACACACACACACACACACACACACACACACACACACACACACACACTTCACTATCATTTATGTGTCTCTCTCTGTTCGTTTATGTGTGCTGCAGCTGTCCGCAGTTACCAGACATGTCAAGAGTTAAACCTGTAACGACATTCCCAGCCCCTGTAAGACCCCTGAATTCATCTACATGCTTTTTCATCCACTACACAATCCATTTGTACCACTGCTAAACCATTCTTCTTACAATAAAACTACACCAATCCCAAGAGAACAACAACAAAAGTGACATGTCTGGGGATAATGTAGCAGAACTGCAAGTATATGTTGCGTACAATGTATTTTGTAATGCTGCTTTGGCCTGTGAGTATTTTTAAGGGCAGTACTTGCCAGATTTAGGCCAAAGCCTTTCGATAACAAGTATTCTTATTGCAGTGGCAAAACCATAGTTTTTTCTTTCTTTATGTTTTTGAACTGGATGATCACCCTGTTTTTGTTGGTTCTAGTGCAACTGTGTTCCTCTTAAATTCATCCTGAGGACAAGATGCAGCCCAACACAAGACATATGCTGTCTGTTTTCTTCAATAGAGTGAGTATAAGGGAAGAGGATCGAAGCTTACAAATCGACTGGAGTTGTTGTTCCTCACTGTCTTAGCATTCCCGAAGGCCTCCAGAAGAGGGTTGGACTGCAGAATGATGTCTTTGACATGCTGCGTGGATATAAACAGGAAAAAGAGAGAGATTGAGAGTTGTTGACGTTTTGCATACTGTGGAGGATTATAAGTACAGAACTTATGCTGATCTAGAACTGATGAAATGAGATCAGTAGGTAACGCCCATCTTGCAGCATGAATTCAGGTCAAATTGGTCATCCCAGTGTCTAAAAGTGGCCTAATTGACCTGAATTCACCCCCCACCCCCACATATATTAGTATGCGTGCACATTCCACACAGAATTTGCACAGCATCGTCTACTTTGAGCAGCCAAGAGTTCTGGGATATCCAATATCATCACTGATTATGACATTACACGTCCCATCTTCAAGTCCTTATCAAACATATAGTGTAAAAATTGCATAAAGATATTTTTAAGAAATATGAAATTAAAAGTCACATTGCAAATTCGAGCCGAGGGCTTTTTTGCATTTGCAACACCAGAAAAACACACATTGATAATTTGCATATGGACAGAGAAAGGGTATCAACTTCTGTGTGCATGGACCACACAAGTAAAAAATAGATATACAGAGAGATAAAAAAGAAAATAAAAGTGGCAGATGAGCAAGAAACCAAAACAATCAGGATGTACCGTTCAGCAGTGATGGTCATATGATCATGAGGCACTGTGACATTCGAGAGATCAGACAAAGCATGGACACAGCAGAGAGACTTTCTGTTTTACCACAATACGCTACTTTGTTCAAGATGCCATCAAACATACTCGTCAAGACACAAGTAACAGCCAGTTCCCCATCAAATCATTAGACAGAGCACACAGGGAATCATTTCAACATGGATTTTCTTTGTCTAAATAAGCACAGTGGGACTAAAATGTTCACACTACATTTTTGTGATTCAAATTTGTATTTAATTCAGTGAAATAATTCAGTGTGATTAATTATGAACAAAAATAAGGCTTTAAAACATTCATGAAATTAAGTAATTAGCCATAGATTGTGGATCATGTTTATATATTTTACCTGGTAGATTAGACAATAACTTAGTTCATGCAGCTCGAGTGATATTGCCATTAAAGAAAAGGATTTGTTAATTTTAATCATGTTAATTTTCACTTACATCTTATGCAAAATATAAGCATAACAGAATGATAGAATCTTTTTATATATGCATTAACAAACGGTTAATTCAATCAGATTAATACAATCAACAAGTGTCAGTCCCCTGACTCTGAGCTCACTCACATGGCTCCTGAAGGGACTGAGAGGGGACACAGGACAGATCAGAAGGGGATTGTGGGGGACAGATGGCTGCTGGTGGGGTTTAGGGGATGAAAGAAAGATTGTAAGCGACGGGGGAAGAGGAATAATGTCAGATGAAGCAAACATCAACATTGATCAGGATTCTGTTTAACACAGTCAGTCTCTGTAAAATATCAGGAACAGGAAGCCACCGTATGCTGTTTTTCTATTTAATCGCACTTTATCTAATCCTGAAAGTTACAAGAGTTTACAAATGTGTCTTGTTCTGTGCAACCCACCTTAACTCTGGGACCTCCACCTGAAACTTTGGAGATGTAGCCCATGATGTACTTTGCTGCTACCGTCTTCCCTGCCCCGCTCTCACCGCTGAGAAGAACACAAAAAGATGACAAATGTTAAGCTCATTCCTAAAAAAATTATAAATACACAGATACTTCAAACTAAAATATGTTGTCACTTTAGTTTGAAGACCAATTCTCACTATTAATGAACTATTAACTATGAATTTGCCTCAATAAACTCCTACATTGCTACTTGTTAATAGTTAGTAAGCTAGGTGTAGGGATGTGGCAGGATTAAGGGATCTAAAATGTGGTGCAGAATAATGCATTAATATGTGTTTTATATGTGCTAATAAACAGCCAACGTGCTAGTAATATGCATGCTAATAAGCAACTAGTAAAAGTGAGAATTGGTCCCTAAACTAAAGTGTTACCAAATATTTCAAGTAAAATTGTTTTACTAAATGTTTAAATAAATAAATGCAGACTTGGTGAATGAGAAAACCATAAGAGAAAATCTTGCTGATCCCAAACCTTTTATCAATAATGCATACAAGCATAATATAATGCTATTACACAAATGTTAGGCTTTTAGGGTGTAGTAATGAGAACAATGATTGTTACAAAATAATACCAACAGAATTTAATGTTTTACCAGTCAACATTTTTATGATCATATTAAAACCCAGACTCTAATTTTCCTATAAAAACAAGAACAGGAGGGTGTTAACAAGCAAAAAAAGCCCCCTGTGTGCCCCACAGCACAACATGAAAATCTGCTCTGCAAGCTTTTAAGAGGGTCAGAGAGGGTTTAGTAGATTCTCATCCTCAATTAATACAGATCAAGCTCAAGCATAATAGTGCTGGCGAGAGGAGAATCTTTAATTAACGAAATATGTTTCTATATTTGTCCATAGTCAGCTATAGTCTGTAATGTGTTGCTTGGCAATGGGAGCACATGCTTATTTACATTGTGAAAGGCTTGAGTTTGAATCAGATTGCACACAGAACAAAAGCTGTGTTTATGCTGACAGTAATCAGTAATTCTCTTATGGGATCACATGTATACATCTGTTCCGTCCGAACAGTGAATATTTATGCTCATCAAGGCTGCATTTATTTAATCAAGAATACAGTAAAAACAGCAATATTGTGAAATACTATTACAATTTAAAATAACAATCTTCTGTTTTAATATATGTTAAGATATCATTTATTCCTGTGATGGCAGAGGAGAATGTTCAGCTGCCATTAAACCCTTCAGTGATCCAGTGATTTGGAGCTCAAGAAACATTTCTAATTATCAATATTCAAAAGCTGTGCTGCTTAATATTTTTGAGGAAACTGTAATTCAGGATTACGTGATTAATAGATAATCAAATTAATTTGTTAAAAAACAACAACTTATGTGCACATCCATACAGCCAACAGGGCAGGAAAATGTACTAAATTCTTATACTCAAATTAAACCAAAATAAAATGATCATTCATCATTCCTGTGTCATAACGCTGGTTCTATTTCGTTTTCTTCCATTGCTTTACCCTCTACTTGCATCTTTCCGCCTGCCCTTTGCCTTTGGCAGGGCCATAAGCATAAAGATGTATGTGGTTTGGTGGATGATGACAGAAGAAGCTGGTTTATTTTTCTGTATTTCTTCTATTACCGATGTCAGTATTGCCATTTTGAGAGAGCACAGCTGTGGCGCATTAAAGGAAGCTTGGGTAAGCGGTAAGAAGTCATTACATCACAGCAGCGTTACTACACACCTTTAATTTCACTTCATTCTATCGTGAGAGCCTCACCATACATGCAGAAAAACGTCTCATACTGGCTCCAAGAGTTCTTACAGGAGCAGTTCTTACGCCTGCCATGTCACATGTGGTTCTCATTCCTTTGTCTTGCGAGTTTATAGGCTTTCCACCTTAAAGGAAATGTCCCTGCTCGTCTACTGGCTCTGGGAACACACTCTTATTGTACATTGTACACTCAGTCCACTTAGATTAATTGTCTATTGCTATTTTTAAACACGTCTTTGGGGAATTTGTATGCTGTAATGCTCATTTTTAAATTCCTGCGTACATTTGCTTACCAAAAATGGGCACACAAAGAAAGAAAGAGAGACGCATTCAGTCATTCAGTAAGCGATGAGTCATGAGATTTATTATTCAGCAGCAGAAATATCAGCTCAGCAAATACATCACTGGGTCACACAAGTGGGTGTGAATTCTTCTGTATATCATATTATACAGTCTACAGGGGCTGCCATAACAAGATGACAGAGCGATCAGTTAATTCTGTCCTTTAGAAGACACAGGGCCCTATTTTAACGATCTAAGTGCATGGTCTAAAGCGCATGGCGCAGGTGCACTTATTGCGTTTCCGAATCCACTTTTGGTAATATAGCGACAGTAAAAATGGTCGGCACACCCGTGCATGGTCTAAAAGGGTTGTCCCTATTCTCTTAATGAGTAATGGGTGTGTTTTGGGACATAACGTGCAATAAATAATAATATTATTTTACACTGTAATCCTTTAATTGTTTATATTTGGCATGTTTGTGTGCTGCTGGGCGTCCCTGTGTGTAATAAGCAAAATGCGTTTGTGGACCCCAGAGGCATTTTCTAAAACAAATATGAGTTGGTCTATGGAGAATTATTTTCAGTTCCTCAAAATAGAAATGCACCAACAATGTGCCTGAACACACCTTTTCAGACCAGCATGCCCATGGGTGCACAAAGGCGCAAATGCATTTGCTTTTCGGGAAAATGAGAACTGCATCAGGCTGAAGCTAGCAAAACCCCTTGTGCCGCATTGCGCCGGGTGTATGATAGGGCCCGCAAAGTCTAATTCATTCATTAAATGGCTTCCTCTTTTTTGGAAGAGATTCTAATTTTATACAACAGATTGAGCTACATCCTTCCTTCTTGTTTTCACCAAACAATTCTGTACCATTATGCCACTACAGACGATGAAAATCACAATCACACACAATCCAGACAATCCTACACTTGTGGCAATACACACTAAAGTTGGGGTCAGTAAGATATAGGAAACATTAAACTGATCAAAAGTGACTTCAACATTGTTACAAAAAATCTATTTCAAATAAATGGTCTGTTAAACTTTATATTCATCAATGAATCCCGAAAAAAAATGGTTTACAAAAAATATTAAGCAGCACAAATCTTTTCAACATAGAAAATAATAAGAAATGTTACTTGAGCACCAAGCATCAACATATTAGAATGGTTTCTGAAGGATCATGTGACACTGAAGACTGGATTAATGGCTGCTGAAAATTCAGCCTTGCCATCACAGGAATAAATTGCAGAAAAATTAATAAATAGAAAACAGTTATTTTAAATAGTAATAATATTTCACTATATTACGTTTAATTTTTTTATCAAATAAATGCAGAAAATAAGAGGCATTTAAAAAAAAGCTAACTTCTGAAAAGTAGCTGGCCATGTGAAAAGGAACTGTCCTTCATGCATAATGGTTTTTAGAAAAACCTGTGCCTGTCCAAACCAAAATACAGCTTGACCACAGGATGCCTGGGCAGCAATTTCATGGAAGGTTTTGTTTACTAATCTGGGTCATCACAATTCCACTTCCAGTCTCTTTATGCGGTCTGACTGAACTGGAAGCGGCTTTCTTGCTATACAAACAAATGGGTGAGAAAAATGCTGAAACTAAAGTCGCTTACTATGAAGTAAGCACTACAGTCACCCTCCAGCCCACAGGTGACAATGAGATCTAAAAGAAAGATCTCAGGCTCAGCAGAGAAAATCTCCCTTTCTGCAACTTCCCCTCCTTCACCATGTTTATCCATATGTTTTAATGCTGCAGGGTGAATTCTGACACTTGATTTGACTGAAATGTTTTCTTAAACTAAGGTTTCCCAACCTTAATTTTCCCAAAACTGCACCACTAGCAGCATCAAAAGGCAAGAGCCATTTGGTTTGGCAAAGTTCATACAAACGAAGTCAATTCCTTGCTAATTCCTAGACATACACATTCTCAGCCCCAAAACATACACCACTGGTTAAGCCATGAGTTGATATGTTGGACAGCTCAAACAAACAGCATAACATTAAAAGCACTACAGAACCAACCAGAGTTTTCACTTGGCACTCAAATTAACTCATAATGTCCACTGTGGCTCTCCAATCAAGAAACTTGTTTCTTGACTCACTGACTTGTTTTGGTTAAGGTGAGTCAGATTTTAGCTCTCTGATTGCCGTCTCCAACAGGAAGAGCCTCCGCAATATTATACCAAATCACAAATGACCATTCAGTGGAGTTTCCTTCCATTTACAGTAGCAGATGGTCCATCTAAGGGCCTTACAAGTGCGTTTCCTGTGCTCAAGCAGGAAGTGCAGGTTACAAAAGCTCTTGTGCTTTGGTGTCTCGTACATCCTGGAGAAAATAATATACAAAATAAAGACCAAAGGATATAAAATGACTTTGTCTATTGTTATTTCATCAAAAGGGATAAGATATGCTCACAGATTATTAGTGAAATGCACATTCAAAGGGCACTGCTGAGGTTGCCAGGCTTGTTCATCGGTTCTATTCAATCGTATTTTAACCATACACCCTTATAAACAAAACAGTAATGACGACCTTTTCACTCTGACAGCCCAGTGACTCTCCCATTTAACGTCTGCATTGATGTCATACCAAACCTAACTATATGTCACACATAGAGTTAAAGTTAGAACGTTCTCTCACCTGATAATGACACACTGGTTCTCACGATCGATCATCATGTTTCTATACATGTTATCAGCTAGAGCGTAGATATGAGGAGGGTTCTCATACTGAGCCTGAGAGAGAGGGAGAAAAGCAGATTCATTTCATAATTTACATTACAGTTCATGTTTAGTATCCTCCACAAGCTAATGATTGCTGACAGAAGCTTGAAGCTTGATGAGGAGACAAGACCTCTGGCCAAGCGTGGTTTAGAACATAGGACTGTACATGCTGTTCTGTGGCGGTATAGTCAGGTGGCTTTAATGGCTAAGGCAGGTCTGCGCAGCTATTTTTCTGACTAAGAATGCAGCTGTTAAAAGCATTTGGACCACGCCTACACAGTTTAAAAACTCCTCTTATTAAATCATTACTAGAGCAATTACTGTTTACAGAAACCTCTAGGTATCGAACTACTAAAGACTTTATGAGGACCGTTTCGATACAGATCACTGAGTTTAGAAAAAAATTGCCTAATTAGTGTGTGTAGTGAATCAATGTTACATAACACTCAACAAAACTAAACCTATGGAACTAAATGTGAGTCGTGTTGTTCAGAAAGCATTCTTAATGGAAATTCTTACAGAAAGAAATTATGTAACACTTAACATATTGGCTGTTTATTAGTACTTATAAAACATATTCTGCATGACCATATTCTACATCCATAATCCTACCCAATACTTACATTTAACAACTACCTTACCAACTATTAATAAGTAGCAAATTAGGAGTTTTTTGAGGCAAACGTCATAGTTAATGGATTGTTAATAGTGAGAATTGGACCTTAAAATAAATAGACCAAAAACACTCACCGCGCCTTGGTACATCTCTATTTCTTTCTCTCCAAAGTAAGGCATTTGTTTGAAAGGGTTTATTGAGATGAGCACAGGACCAATGTATGTCTGCAGGTAAAGGTCAAGGCTCAAAAGACTGCTGAAAGAAAAGAGACCGTTCACCCCAAAATTACAATTCTGTAACTGTTTACTCTCCCTCATGTCACTCCTAACCTGCATGTAATTTCTCCTGTAAAACACAAGAGACGATACTATGAAAATGCTTTTTTTGTCTTTATAATGGAAGTCAATTGGGTCCAAAGTTGTTTGAATGGACAAAACAGTTGAAAATGTTCATCAAAGTGTCTTCTTTTGCATTCTGCTGAAGCAAGAAAGCCATATAGTTTTGGAGTGACATGAGCATGACTTAAATGATGGAAGAATTTTCATTTGTTGGTGTCCTGTCCCTTTAAACAATTCTTTACAAAATGTGTCTTTCTCTGTGAATCTATTAGATTGAAAACTCTCTTTCTGAAAACTATTTGAGTTTTAGCTTTCACAATAGAGGAAAACCTCATGGACTATTTTACTCATTGTGGTTGTTAATACTCAGAGGGTTTTCATAAAACTTTGGCTGGACCGGCTGATGAAAAATGGCCCGAGAGTGAATAATGGACTGGTCACATCAGTGAAGAGTTATATGTGGCAGCAGTGAAGATTTTGGTTATTGGGTCAGAGCCTTATTGAGATGCTGTTACTCTGCTCTGAATGCAGTGGGAAGGCAACAGCCGGCAGTGAGTGATTGGAGCTATTTGGCTGACCTGCCGTAAGTTGCTCACTGCAAATAAAGGAAGTATTGAGCCTGGCGCTCGGTGACCTCAGTTTCCATACGCTGCTGACTGGAACACTTGTGTTGTTTCTATTTTCGGACCACAATCACAGGACTGATTCTGGACCAAAATGGTCAAAGTCTGCAAAGACTCCATAAACCTAATATGGGCAGAAAATAGAAAGTCGCTGAAATTGAGGTTTTCATCAAGAAACGGTACAGGTCATTTTAGTGCCAGTAACGTGTGATGAATTAGACATGAACTCTGCCAAGTACATTGGGTTCATATAGAAGAGAGGTAAAACCAGCATTCTTTGGCTGTTGTTACAAAGCTCTCAGAATCTCACACACGGCTTTGATCAAAAACAGTCGCTGCTACTGAGGGAACATAGGACAACACTGATTTGGAAGTTGTACAATAGAGTTCAAGAACAACTTTCATCATTAAAGTTAGTGTTTAGTGAAGCTTTGGTCAAAATAAACCCAATCAAGATATAATCTATACTCAAGAGGATGGAATCCGAGACTTTTCTAGTGAACCACATGAACCATATTTAGGACCAGATTTGTATCAGATTGAGATATTAGCACAGTTAGACTAAGGATTTATGATGTATTTACAGCTGGAAAAGGATACAAAAATAAAGTCATCCATGTATCTCTTCTTGAGGTTTTCCACAATGGCATCCTCATTGATCTTAGAGAGAAGCACCATATCATCCACACCACTCTGCTTGACATTGTGGCTTTGCCAGTGGTAACGGTAGTGTCCCCGGCTTCCCTGTGAAAGCAAACACAAACAAGAAACTCTCGTTAGAATGTATACACACCCATAGCTTTTGTGTAGCAGGCTACCTGGCAGAAACTATATTAGCATATCCAAAGACAGTACTAGACACTCCATAACTAGATTTCTTTTTAAAGATAGCATCATATGTTTAATGCTGAAATACTTTCTCTCAAATGTGTTGTATAGAGACAATTGTAGTAAGCCATTCATAGGTTGACTTCCCAGAAGAGTGTAAACATTGCAGCTCTGTTGACCTTTCGAAACATTGCTCTTTTTGTAGGAGCATTTTTTCTCTCAACAAATGGTAGTTTAGGGTGGTAGGGGTAACTTGGCATACTAGAGGTAGCAAGCTACATGATACCTAGACAAGAGCAATTACACTAAAAATGCTTCTAAAAAGTATGATCATTATCCTGTAAAAAAAAAAAAAAACTCACTTAAACCAGCCTAAGATTTAAGATTGTCTTCAAGCCTGTCTAAGCTGGTGTTTTTCTGCTCACAAATACCCTAAACTAAGCCAGTAGACCACTCTGATCAGAACGAGACACTAGCTAAACGGCATTGTTATTGTTAACTAAGACTAACATTTGATTTCAATTATGTTTTCATTTATCAGAATGAAGCTAAAATAAAATATTAGATGAAACACTTGAATTAGAAATAAAGTCATTTATTAAACGTCTATAAATAAGAAGATTAAGAACTAAAGCTGAAATTAAAACTAAATAGAGCTATTTAAATACATTATTACAACAATAAAAAGCAACAACAAAAAATACAAATGAAAACTGAAAATCTAAAAATTTAATTTGTTAAAAATGTTAATAAATACCACAGCAGTATGTAAATAACATTAAAATAACACTGCAATTAAGACCAGTGAACAAGCTTTGGCTAGTTTAAAATTCTGTTAATCAGCAGGAATGAATTTCTCCTTGATATTGTAATACTTAATATATCATCTATTACATTAAGCCATATTTAAGGTATTGTGATAGAAACTACAGTGGCAGATGGGGGTTAGGAAGTCATTGAGAAACCTGTGCAGAAATAATCATTTGCAATCACTTTTAATGCCACCAGTGAGTGACACAGACATTACACATTCATTCTGAATCGCATTCAGTCATGAACACTGATAAACACAGCACATTGCTGACAACAGTTAATGTGAGCAAACAGTCCAGTCAGCAAAATGACCGCGTCCAATTCACCGCCTGCGGCACATTTAGCACAGCTCTTTCGTTTACACCGCAGCAGATGTTGATTTTGTTTTTCTAAACCGATGAAAAGTGCAAGGTCAGGAGTCTCCCTAAAGCTCCCTGAGCACTACAAACACTTATTTTGATCTTCGCCTGATGTTCTCACCATTCCTCCTCTTCTCCCTCGTCCCCCTCTTTTACCTGTCTTCACATTCTACTTCCGCTCTGGTGATGTTTTTGCAGAGGGTGTGTCTCGTGTCTCCAGAGAGCTTGGGTCATTCATCATGGGACGGGTGTCAATGGCTTCTGGCTGCCGTTCTGAGGTCACCATGACCCATGAGGAACCAGACCCTTAACTCAGAATGACACAAAGCCTCAAGTGCATTTGACAGGATATCAAAAGAGAAGGATACAAAGAGTGTGACTCAAGAAAAACAGAAAGAGAGCCAGACAGACATAGACAGTGAGTGTACCGCTTGGAGAGCACATGATCCAAACGCACTGCTGTTTTAAACATTTTCCTCTGTAATGTTCAATCATTAGTGCATTAGTCTGATTTGAAGGCCACATTTGTCTATTCTTTTCTTACAGCAATTTTCCCAAGCTAAGGAATGCTATGACAATGAAATGAGGTAAACTGGAAAGACATTTAACATTCTCAAAATTGTACATTCCACAAAATCTAGGGGCACAAGAAAGCAGAAGCAGACCAAGTATGGAAAACTTTTTCCCTCCCTTGAAGGACTAATTAACTTGCCATCGTAAACGAGCACAGTATACAAGTCCGAGGTAAATTACAGGAAAATAAAGAAACACAATAAACGCTCAACACCATGACAACAATAAGGAACCTCAGCTGAACATTATTAGAAGTGGAGCTGGCTCAAAAACAATTAAAGGAGGAAGGCAGCGTTTTAAACAAAACAGTAAATACTTCTTTCAGACCTTTACAGACTGTTTTGTTTAGTTCATTTTTGCATGCATTACAGAGAGAGTTCACGGTCTTTTGACTGTTTTTCTAACTCTATTGAACAGTTTCTTTCACAGTGTTTGAGTCCACATCACTAGAACATCATGGGACACATAAACACCTGGAAAGAAGATGATATGTTCGCCATAAACTGCAAACCAAAGCAGAGCTTCATAAAGAACTGCAAAAACAGGATGCTATTTGAACACACAATGACTTAAATGAGACGACGACAATGAAGTAAAACAAAATTGACTTCAAAAGTTTGTTCAATTCAATGTGTTACTTGCCTATTGTTTGTAATTATTCATGAAAGTTACTCAAAAACACAATTGCATTGGGCCAGACAGAGCACTAAACCGTAATTGTATTCTTTTCTTTCGGAAGAAGTCTTTACTATAAGCACAAGGACCACACCTACTGTCCAAGACTCAAAGTCATAAACCACACAAAGTCAAGCAAGGGAGAAAACCGCATCTCTGCTTTCATGAGCTATAGTGGGTCCCACTAGGCTTATTTAGGGATGAAAATGTTCCGTTTGTAAAGGAACACCGGAAACAAGGAAAGCTAAAGTTCACTACGCTTGTGCTGTGGTTCACCCAGGAACAGCAGGCATTATTTACACAACGACAAAAAAGATACCCATCTGCACCACACAAGGTCAAAATCCCAAACTCCCTGGGAAGACATCAATCAGGATTTAAAATAACCAGGCAATAAAATATCTCAACCCCAACAACTTTACATTAATGCTTACTATTAGAAACAGCAGGAAGAAGACATGAGACCCCCATATCTGTGTAAAGGGGTTTATTTTGCAATAACCATCTGACTGACTGATTAAACAACTACTGACAAAAACAACAACATTACAGTAAAATTCAAACCAATGTTTTCTGACATATCAAATTATAACCGCACTGCGAGATGGCACTAATCTGGTTTGTATGAAACAAGAAGGCACGAAAATAGTTCACAAGTTCTCCTGGGAAGATTGCTTTTAGCACTTTGTACAAATTGTAATTATGATGCCAGGTCCGTTCAGATAATTTTGTTTGTGGCAAGTCAATGTCCCTTTACTACAAAATACAACTTCTATACTAAGATGAATTTAAAATAATGTGCATCAGTTTTCTGCTTCATGTTTTTATTCAATTTGTGAGGGTGCAGTAAAATAAATCATTACATATTCTATTGTAATTGTTCAATACAATCATATTTAGTACATGCAAGTTATAGCAACAAATAACTCAACTCTTGAATACGATCTTCCTGTCTTCCAAGCATAATCGAGTAATACAAATGACTACATGATAAATTGTAATACAATACATCTATTGTATTAATTGACTAAAGAGCAGCTGTGAAGTTAGTGTAATGTGATTCTATAGACTGGTGAATGGCACATCTGGAGAGTATATAATATACAGTAAACCAGTATTGAGAGAGGCTACAATAACACCCTCTATACCACTGAGTCTGGCTGGCATCACATATGAACACAGAGTAAGATCTGCTCTTATTTTACCCACTTATTACATGTGTGGCACTTTTAGAAAACACACAACTTCACACACACACAAAAAATAACTGCAGAAAAAATAAATGCTTCATAAAAAGGAGGAGAGAAATACACTGTTCTCTTTGCAAAATCCTGGCCAGAAAATACTGTAACAGATAATTTCCCCACTGTAATCCTACAGCAGTTGAAAAATGTCAGCAGCACCAGTCTTAGATCCAGACTGACATGGCAGGCCGTTCCCTCATGCAAATACCATTGCCTTATATGGAGAGTGTGGAGCGGAGCGCAGACTCAGGCACAGGAAATGGCTGGGTTTGATTCAATAAGGCGGCAATTTTTTACCTCCTCAAACTATCCTTTTCTTACAACCATCTGGAACTCACATAGAGGACCTGCATTCACATACGGCATAGCTGAAGTGGGATCAAGTTAGCCCTCGCCCTGAAGTGAAAGTACAAACCAAAATTGCCCTGAAATCATTCAGTATGCATCTCCACTTAAAATATAATCAATGAATGAATACAATCAGAGGGAAGTTAAAGCTACAAGACAGTCTGGTTCTCAGTTTAATGCATTTAGCATGTGGCTCAGAGTACCTGCGGTTTGGCTCAGTATCCAGCTCGGACCTGGCAGTGCTAATAGCAGATTAAGGCAGGAATGTGTAATGAAGTTCATTGCTATTTCAGGAATTCTTTTCAACATATTACAGATCCTCATGACTGATTAAGTCACTTTGGTTTAGATAAATAAAGAACATTCTCGTGCACTTAAGTTAAAGCTAAAATCCCGGTAAACCAATAGATAAAGAATGGTGTAGAAAAAAACATATAATAATGAGTTGGTAAATCTTGACTTCTGTTGCCAATTATTATCTCTATGAGATTACTTATAAACTCCCTATGTGAAGCACAATGAGTGAAGTATTCTGTAGGCCAGACGAGAGACGACAGTATGGCTCAACAAATTAAGCACCGGTCTCAGCCACACAATGAATACTAATTTGAGAAGCAGTGCCAGTGTGTGAACCTATTTGAATCCTCCATTATAAACCCCTTTGCAAAGTCAGACAAAAGGCTACTTGCTAAAGAGCATTCACAAATTTAAGTCCCCTTAGTTATAATGGTTGCTAAGGACTTGAACTTGATTAACCTATTTTATATAAGACTAAAGTAAAATATTCTAATACAAGGTGGACTGAGTTCAGACTCCATAACAGATACAGCCTAATTTCACCTTCATCATTTAAATACAGGCATCTTTGGGATTTCTGAAGAGAAACAAGCAAAGTACCATTTAAGAAAATCTGTTCCCTTGGCCCCCATATTTGCAACACCTCCGGACAGCTCAAACAACACCAAGTCCTATCTAAATGAATGGGGGAATCCTACAATCTCAAAAACTGAGATGAATTTGCGATTAAGAAGAAGAAGAAGAATGCAGAATTTTTAATTTGTCACATACACAATTATACAGAGTATAACCAGCAGTGAAATGTGTTCTCTGCATTTAACCCATCCAAGTGCACACACACTTGGAGCAGTGGGCAGCCGACGCTGTGGCGCCCGGGGAGCAGTTTTTGGGGTTTGGTGCCTTGCACAAGGGTCCCACCTCAGTCGTGGATGATTCCTGCCAGAGCTGAGATTCGAACCCACAACCTCGGGTTACAAGTCCAATGCTCTATCCATTAGGCCACGGCTGCCCTGTACTATCTCGCGATTAAATTCAAAATTTCAAATCAGCAACAAAATCTGAAATGAATTGACCAATGAATGTTGTTTCTTATGCTCAAATAGCGTTCAAAAAGCTTATTTTTCAGGCTAGACCACCCAATGCGCATGCGTAGCTCCAACGTGCTTTCGACTTTGCATGCGCATCGGCTGGTCCAGCCTCAGGTTTATTGGAACCAGAGCTTCTAACGGCCGCTGCAGTGAGGCAG
The DNA here is from genome assembly GCA_027564155.1 of Gymnocypris eckloni scoliostomus. NCBI lineage: Eukaryota > Metazoa > Chordata > Actinopteri > Cypriniformes > Cyprinidae > Gymnocypris > Gymnocypris eckloni. The sequence continues at coordinate 25,791,290 of CM050413.1, read as the reverse complement.
TGACTTAACCTATCAACAAGTGACCCTTTCATTTATAAGGCAGGACTATCCCGCCATATTGAGCATTGCAGTTTCTCCCATTCAAGTATATAAGTGAACCGTCTTTGTATTTCTATAGTCTTTGAAACAAGGCTACACATATAACATGTTTTACACATGAAAATAATTCCTGGAGCCCAGTCTGTATCTACTCTTATGAAAATGTACTATATAGTTTTGTAGGTGTGTAAGAGGGGCTTGCAGGCTGCAGCCCAACAATACGATACCATCGGTCTGAATTCTCCATCAGTATTCTGCATGTTAACATACAGTATATTGTTTATAACCCCTGGGTCATTACGAGGTCAGAATGTCCCTTTCGATCACTTCTTCAGAACACTTCTTCTTGGCACTTATAAAGCTGGCATGAAAGAATAAAAAGTAAGTATAAGTGCAAGTACAAGCCCTCTGAATGCGACTCCTATGGTGATTTTCACCATTGTCAGAAGGGAATCAGTACTGATGAGAATTCCAGGCCAAAATGTAAAAGCACATAATGGTATTTTCACAGCAGGCAGTTGTGAAGCCCTTACAGTCCGACTCCTAAGTGGTCCTGGAAAATGACAGAAATAATCCCAGCCTGGACAATGTTCATGGTGGTAGCCCTTCATTCTGAATGGTAGTAAACCCTGGACACAGACACAACAGGGCTTGTAAATTCACCACTGTAATGTGCTGAAGAAAAACAGGCTCATCCACAGCCAGACTGAAAACAATCAGAACACAAAGAGCTAAAAAAGCTCAATGCTGTAACAAACTGAGCACAAACCCAGAGATTAGATTAATCATAGGTGTGCCATAAATTTAAACGTGTAACAATTTAAAAATAAATAAGTCATCATACCCTCATCATACTTGTAAACATAAATCATGTTTGTTGATTTGGGAAAAGGATTTTCTAACATTGCATAATCGAGCTGTAATTAATTCCAGTGTTTACATATGGTGTAAAAACACCTCAAGGGGTGTTGGTCAGGTTACGATGATTGGGAGAGAACACCCAGAGGAGCAGAGAGGGGTTTCTGGGTAAGAAATGTCTGTGGAGGCAGGGCTGACTATAGCATCCCTCCAGAGACAGCAAACACAGAGGGTTTGTGTAAACCGAGATAGGAGTGGCTCTCAAACGTCTGGCTACTGCAGAGAAACTCTGTGCCAAAGTTTCCAAGTTCAGCCCATCCATATTATTTCTGCTCGCTTTTGAAGGCAGTGGAAAAGAATGTAGCAAATTCTGTCGGATGGGGAAGTCTGGAACGCCATCTTTTTCCCTGAAGTACACATAGAGATAGATTATGTTTAGACTAGGATTCTAAAAATGGTGCTAAAACCCGAATAGTGCAGCTGATGAGACAAGGAGACAGTGCATCATCATATAGATGGCAGTTTTTAAACTCAGGATCAAGAGAGTCATCTCGTCTCCTGACAGTTCAATATACACAGCTCATTTAATTCATATAGCAACACTATCTTGTCACAGGTGTGTTGGTCATGGTCACATATTTGCCAGGATATGCTTAAAAACAGGTGGACAATAATTATTCCCTATAGAATAAATACATATTTTTAAAATAGACTTAATTCTGAAGTATTTGCAGATTCATGTTCAACTCAATTCAACTCTTTATTGAATAATAAAATAAAATAGAGCTTGGCAAGTTTATCAACATGTAATTTAAATTTCTGAAAATGCTGCACAATGAAAGACAAATTGCAGATGATCAGATGAAATTAGATAAGTATTTATTTATAATTATCATTAAGAGGGAATTTTCTCCTTTGAATGTGAGGTACAGTACATCTGGGTGGTCTTGGATTGCAAATTGCAGCTAGACAAAATACATATGCTTCTTTAATAAGGTTTGTTTTTCCAAAATAAATTATATATACAGTTTTCATGCACGCCAAAAAAATAATTTCTCAAAGTAAACAGGATTATACGTCATCTAATCCTGTTTACTTTGAGCAAATTCAAGCCAACATTTGCAAACTGGCCACCTGTCCTGCCACAACCAACTACACAACAAATCCACAACACAGAGACATTCATGCACTTTTGCATTTCTCAACATTTGTTACGAGACAATCAACTAATTGATTAGTAAACTACAAAGTAAATAAAACACACTCAAATACTTCAATTGACTATTAAAACTGGTAATATATGCCCATGCAACCTTTATATTCTACTAAAAAGCATTCATGGCTTATGGCTTCAATAATTGTCTGCTTTTAAAAGATACATGAAACAAGGTCTTCACAGAACACACTGATGCACATTAATGAATAAATAAAAAGCCTAAGGCTGTGTTTATGGGGCAGATTTATGGTTATATGGTGTGCTTTATACCTTTTAGAGAGGCACAGTTTCTCCAAACACGAACACACACACACAGCCTTCATTACGAAGGCTTTTACAGTGTTTGATAATCCACACAAAGGTAAGCAGATAATGACCATTTCATGAAGCTTTTTGTGTACACAAACAAATGCCCCAGAGAAGTGTCTCAGAGAGGAGGCTGACTGGGAAGTAATAAAAAAAGCAATTTCCATACCTGTTTTGTCTCTCTACATATAGCACCTTGCAACAACATTCAATATTTGCTTTAAGAGCCAGACTCTTAAAGGGACAGATCACCAAAAAATGAAAATTCTGTTCTCACTTGCTCACCTCCTGTTGTTCCAAACATGTATGTTTTTTTCTGTGAAACAGAATTCAAATCCTCAATGGGAGCCAGTGTTGTCTGAACACTGACTTCTAAAATATGTTATTTAATGATCTGAAGCAGAAATAAAATTTCATGTAGTTTTGGGCCAACATGAGGGTGAGTAAATGAACCAAAATCTTCATTTTGGCTGAACTATCGCTTTGATAGCTGTCGTCATGGTGCCTACTGTACTACAAGAGCTCTGATGCATGAATAACTTCTGCCTCAAAAAACTGTCCTGTCTAAAAAAAATTCCACAGATGCAACACAACATAAGGGGCCACATTACCAGCCCACACGAGAAGCCTGTAATGAGGACATTAATCAAAGTTAGGAATGTGTGGGAACTTGATTAAACAACGCAACAGCGAAGCCCAAGTCCTCCCTGTTGCTGTCTATTTAAAGCTGATCTTTAAGGATTGAGATCCTTGACTGAACAACACCCTAGAGCACACCTACATAACAATGAGGAGAATGTGTTTAAATGCTCTAACTTATAGACAGGGAATGGAAGGGCCAGTCGAACAGGTCTGTGGCAGTGGCATTTGTCAACGTCATCCTTTCAAGCTAAACTAATATCAGTACAGTTCGAGCGACAGGGTGGAATGAGCCGGGAGACTAAGCAGGATGCTTCACTGTGGTCATGCCTGTGTGTGAGTTCCCTGTGATGGCAGAATCAGGGAAGGGTAAACAGAACAAGCACAAGAATGTTTCGGATCAGGGGATCTTACTCATAGCCAACGGGAAATGGGAGCTGGCAAGTGACGAGAACAAATCCCCCAGTTCCCAACTGAGTAATGGTTCTGATCAGAACCAGCAAACTGAGGTCTCACATTAGTGCCGCTGCCAAGCACAAAGCTTTATCACTCTGATAGTCAGACAACTTAAATGTAATCACTGAAATTAAATGACTATTGTATTTGTGTTAATAATTGTCCAATACTTTTTCAGGATGCTGCACAGGTCATGTTATGTTATAAAAAAGCTCAGTAAAAGGCTTTTTATCTTACCACGTGAGTGCCTTGGAAGTATTTTTACCTCTACCACATCCAATGAGCACCAGTGGCTTTATAAAGACACCAGTGCAGCACTCGCTGCTTCTGTTTTTGTAAGTGTTATAAAATCATTATAAATCTATTTTATTTTAATATATGTGCATTCAGTATACAGAAATCTGGTCTGCACTAGGTTGACTGCTAAAATAAGTTTACTAATAAATTCACTACTTATTTTGTCTGTAAAGGAATCTAACCTAAATATAATGCTGACCTAAAAGTCATAAGAATATTGTAATTTTAAATATAAAACATGTTCTGAAGTGTTATGGTCTATCCTTGGAGCTGTAGCTTTAAGAAGTCTATGCGGTTTGATAAAAAACTAAAATAATTCACCTCAAAGATCTGTTCAGACTAATCTGATCTCATTTTTGAAAATGACAAAATTGTTCAGGCTCAGCATAAAACATTTTTTCATTGTTTTAAGCATCAAAACAGCCAGAAAGTATATCAATTGTTCTGGTCTACAATGCTTGACATCAATGAAACACTGTTTATTCCCCCAAACACAATTCCCCCACATGGCTGAAAGTGACTGTGTCAAATCGCTAAAAACTGCTGAGCAAACAAAAATACAAATACTGAATACAACTATACAATATTAGCAGCAGATTTATCTGACTATGGTTGATTGGACTTCATCTGAAAGAAGAGCTAATAAATCACACTTCCTCTGGGAAATGACACGGTATGAATGTTGTTGGCCTCGTGCACTGTGAATAACATTGAGATGACCAAGGCGATCTGACCATGGGTCGGATCACACTAATGACGGTGAAATAATACTGAAAAGGGTTTAATGGTTTCTAGCAAGTGTTTTTATTCAGCAGCTATATTCAACTGTATTAAGCAGCATGTCACTGTCAGCACTTCCATTTGCTAATGCCACATCGCATCATTTATTTGCATAAAGCTTTGAAAATGTCTATCTTCACCATTTATAGTCATTCAAGTGCTTTGACTTGACAACTGAGGCCAAAATCTTTATTCAATCTATATTCAAATCTTTGTTCTATTTCGTTAGCACAGTTACAGTACCAACATCAGTTACAAGACTACTATCTATTTTGACAGCATTTGAGATGTCAAAGTGAAATGTTCATAGAGCTATTTCAGCAATCTCAGGACATATGGCTTATGCACCTGAATTTCAGAGCATAGTTCCCCATCACTAACAAAGCATATGCAAATACACGAATGAGATACAGACTGATCATGTCAGTGAACAAACTTTTCACAGGCTGGGTTCAAAGAGTCACGGTCAGCTTGGCAAATAAACAGAAACACTGCTGAGCTAAAACCGGATTGAGGCAACACTGCAGTGATATTTGGGCCAGAAAAGGATGACATGAAGGTGAATGTGTGAATTTTCCCTCAAAAATAAAAACACATGCAAAGGGCAAAGTGGAACTACTGTCTTCCTTCCAGGAATGAGAGTGGCAGCATGAAACAATAGCTTCAAAATGTTTTGATGCAAATCCTCTTTTAAACCGTGCACTGTTATGGTCTTGTCTGTGATGTTCTCACTCGCTTTTACCTCTGGCTTGTGGGAATATTTGAGCACAAGTCATTCTGTAGCCCTGGGTTGTGTTTGATGAGTAAACACAGCCTAGTGAGCCACGGTCACCTCAACAGAAACTATACAGCAAAAACAGACCCAGAAAAACCAGATCACATCAAGGAAAACCTAAAAGAAAATCTAGTACAAATCTAACCAACTAAGAAACTAAATATCTGTTTAAATCATTTTTTTATTACAGTTTTAACAAATTAGGAGCTGTTCTGTTGGTAAGCAAACATCAACCATGAATGTGCACATACTGGATATCATTAACAAAAGGCTTCTCTGTGTTTAACAGGTTATCTGCTCTAAAAACGGAACAATATTTGATAGCACATGCTCACCGGTCCTCTTGACCTGCTTTTAGAAGCTGGTAGCACAAGAGAAGCCTCAAAAGAGACTGATACAGATGAGAGAAACAGGAGAGGCAAGGTGAGAGGAGCCGAACGTGAGCTGGCAGGAGCACAGCGACAATGATCTCATTTCACAGCTGAAAGCCCATCTCTGTGCTTCTCAACTCTTTAAGGAAACTGGGCCAGCACAGAGTCTAATCTACTTTTTATTAGGGATAAAGTGATATTTCACATCAGTAATCCATTAACTAGTTAACACACATACTGTGACTGATTGAGCCATGAAGCTCTTGTTCTTTTCTACTATGAAGCTCTTTAGGACATTTCTGTCCTCACTATACTGTTTGTACAAATAAAAATGGCAAAAATAACAACCTAGCAATACATTTATGTAAACAAGTAGGTCTGCTTTGCATATACACTACTGTTAAAAAGTTTAAGGGTTGGTAAGATATTTTAAATGCTTTTGTAAGTATCTTATTCTGCATTTATTTGATCAAAATAATAAAATAAATAAAATGGTTTTCTACTTTAATATAATTTCAAATGTAATTTATTCCTGTGATGCAAAGCTGAATTTTCAACATCATTACTCCAGTCTTCAGTGTCGCATGATCCTTCAGAAATCACTATAATAAGCTGATTTGATGCTCAAGAAACATTTTGTATTATTATCAATATTGAAGATAGTTGTGCTGCTTTATATTTTTGTGGAAATCATGATACCTTATTCTAGTATTTTGAAAGTACAGCATATATTTTATTGTTTGTAAAAATGTAGGAGTCTTTAAAGTCACTTTTGACTAATTTAATGCATAATTGCTGAAATAATTTGGATTTGTTCGTGTGGGGTGGCATGTAATAGCACAACAAAATTCCATACATAATCTCCAGGAAGTGGCAAGCTTGACATTTAATGGGGTTAAATATCAATAGGAACAGCCATTCAGAGTCACCACAAAGAAAAACAAAGATTCAGTGTCTAAGGGACAGATTAATCAAATGTGCTAGTCGACATATGGTGCACATCACAATGAAAAGGTCAATAGAGATTTTCCAATTAAGGGTTTATTTCATTCTAATTGATGGTTTAATTTATCTTTTTCAACTGGCTCTGTAAACAAACCATATAAATCTTAACTTGAACACATCAGTGGATATCTTATATATTCAAGCAACTGGGGGTGAACTTCTAGATTGGATTTTTTTAATAAGCACAGTTTGTTGTAGCACAGAACCAACAATAAAACAGCATCAAAGAAGCCATCATCAAAGACGCTAGCTGATATTGAAAGAAATTAATTTCCACACCCGGAAATGTATATATATATATATATATATATATATATATATATATATATATATATATACACGTTAATGTAGAAAAATAGTGACTAATAGAGACCACAGATTTCAGCCATCCTCCTAGACCTTTCTCTTGTTTAGGTGAGGTTGCTGACTCTTTCAGAAAGAGTCTGGATTCCTCAGCAATCCTGCTGCGGTGTGACATAGAGGCTTTGAATAGGGGGGATGTTACACAGCATGTACCGCCCATCTGCAGCTTTTAATGCAAAACATATGCTGCCATACTGACCTACTATTCAGCATCTGGCAAAGAAAGAAAAAGGAAAAGAGGAGATAGTGCTGAGGAGGAAAAAAAGAAAGTGAACAAAGCTACCACCCAGATACAACTTAACCTGTAAAACCGCTTCTGAAATATGGAGACCAATCACAATGGACTCAGTTACACCAAACAGTGGAGAGGAAACAAGAAGATATTTACTCAATATATTTCTTTAATGTTTATTACATAATTTTGAAAAAGAGTCATCTTGCTTTTGTGGCCGGTTTTAAAACAAAGTGTTCAGTGTATTGAGCCCAAAGATATCAAGGGCATTATGGACCAAAATTTTCCCATACTACATATACAACACTTTATGATATAGTTTCTAAATACAGTAGTTCAGTCAACTGAGTGATATATTACTTAATCAATCTAAATTGCTCTAGCACAGCTGGTTTACCTTACCGCTAGTTCATATTTCAGAAATAATTCCATTTCCTTTGAGCTGTCATGAGCAAAATGAGTGGACTCATCAAGGATACTCAAAAACAAATACAGCTACAAACTTCCTCCGATACAGTTATATAGAATATATACTTGCAGATCGCACTGAGCTTGGCCTTATATGTGACATTCTATCATTGTCCAATTCATAATATTGCAATACAAACTAAATCCCACAGACCACATGGAGCATCTACAAAAAAGGTTTGTCCCATATACGTAAAGCTAAGGGAAACTAGTTCCACCGGCTGCATGACTTGCAGAGAATGTTTCTGCGTGCACTGAAGAGACAGCTGAACTGGCTTTACTTGTTTTTCACCTGATCTGTACCTGTTCTTCACCAGCTGACAGGCTGAAAAAGACACTGAATTTGAGACAAGCAGGGTCTGTGAAAGCATCCTACCATGGGATCCAGGGATCATACAAAGCCGAAAAGCTTCAAGCGTAACAGAAGCCTAATATTACTCGAGGAGCTATGAGAAAACGGTGTCGCTTTCCACCATAACAAGAGAAAACAGTCTCATTGTGGACACACGCATAAGCACATACTTATTCAAAGCAGAACCTAGCCCATCCTTATAGGCAATTGTACGGAAGTGAGTTTCACATGCGACTACACCTACCTGCATCTCTCTGTGTGCTATAACCATGGACACTAATGTGTGTAACTTACAGTTTTCCACTATTACATAAGCCAGGTTGGCATGACAGTATTTGTTAATAATTAGCTAAAAACAATAACTGCTATGTGTCTAACAGGAACACTGATCTGAAAAAGTGGAAACACAATGGTTTATATCCGTCACAAGCCTGGACATCTGGGCAAACACATATTGCTGATAATAGCAAGAAACTGGGTTGTAACCAGGACCAGTTATAAGAACAACCTGTTCAAGGAGGGCTGGGAAAGGAGAGGCTGTTTCCATCTAAGTGAACAAGAGATGGAGGGCAAACAATAGCTGAATATGACACCCAGCTGAGGCTGTTTGTCTAGCAGACAGCCACTATATTCATAAGATGTTCATAATTAACTAAAAATGTACATAGGGTGCATATACACACATATCCAGTCAATTTAAATGTATGTAATTAATATGGAATGAAAATAAATGTTTAGTATTAGCTTGTACTTGTTTTGACCCCACTGAGAAAAAGCTTTTTATCTGAATTTTTAAGCATGTATGATGCCAATTACATATATCCTATATAAATCGGTGAATGGTCACATCCATAGGGATGTGACCACATAAAGAAGTTAAAAACAATAACACCGAGCAGCTGTTGTAAGCTACTTCATCTCGATAAGGATGCTGGAAAACTGTTCCAAAACAGGAGCAGTGTCCCTGGTGTTTATATCTGTACGTGACTGTGAGAAGTATATTTTCACTCACCATTTTCATTCGTTTATCACACAACAGCCGACCTTCTTTTATAATCCGTTTTGTAACTGTTTATTAAAATAAAACAAGCCTATTAAAAGTCTCTGGGTGATGTCACGGTCTCGTTTTGGCCTCTGGTGCTGTTGTAAATGTCTCCTCAGGACCAGTGTCGCCGCTCCATAATAGTGAGGTCTGCGCCGGTAAACCGCTCGAGCGCACTGACTGTGCTGCAGCGAGCGTGTGCTCTACAAAGTTAAACTTTGTATCTGCTGGTTGACGGAATCAAAGAGGAAAACAACCCATACATGGAGAATTTCGTGCGTCGACTTTGGCCAATAGGAGCGCCGCTCGGCGCGTCATTCCGAAGGGAATCCCACCAGATGATTTCTGGTGTGTTAAAGCGCGTCCTGTCTGCGCAGCGAGGCTGCACAAAGTCAATTCCTGGCTATATCAACTAAACAACAAGGTAAACTAGCAATATTATTGAAACTGTTGATCTAAAGATGACGTATGGGTAATTGTTATCTATATTTAGTTATTTACAGGCATTAACCTTTTATTTTATTGGTGATTTTGATTGTGAAGTGTCTACAAAAAAAACTTACAACAATTACATGCCCCCCTACGAAATTCAGTTTTTCATGCACCCTTTTTTATATATGCATTTTAGATTTTTTTTATTATTATTATAAATAGTATATGTTTGTTGTTTTTATTATTATTGTTGTTGTTGCTATTATTATAACTGTTGTTATACTGTATGTCAGTGATCATTACTTGTTTCTTTTCAGACCTGTAAGGCACATATATTCACATTTTAGCAGCTCATATTTCAAGAGGAACCTTTTAGTTCACCATTTTTTGAGGAACCTTTGACAACGTTTGTGATATATCATATGCATAAACATATTCATACAGTCAAACCTAAGCTAATAAAACAACTAGGACTGACAAAATGATTCAGTCCACTCAGCCATCTATTTACATCTGTGAAGCCAGACATCTGGACTATAGGTTTTGTGTAATATCCGTAAACTGCTTTTAAGAGTACACTACTGTTCAGAAGTCTCGGCTTAATTATTATTATTTTTTAAATGATTACTTTTATACAGCATGAACACGTTAAACTGATCAAAAGTGACAGTAAATATTTTCATGATGCTACAGAAGATTTCTAGGCCTATCAAAAAAACTCATGACCCCCCCCAAAAAATACTACTAAATTAATAACAACACTGATAATAAGAAATATTTTGAGCATAAAATCAGCAAACTAGAATGATTTCTGGAGATCCATGCAACACTGTAACTGACTGGAGTAATTAAATAAATTACATTTTAAAATATATTATAATAAAAGTTCAAAATATTTCATATATATAGTTGATATTTGAGAAAGGGGTTTCCAAGTAAAGGAGAATCAGTAAGGAGTATTTTCATCGTGTGACTACAGGGGACGGTCTTGACCTCAGTGAAACTATACATGCAGGATTACTATCATTCCAGCAGGTGGCGCCACGAGTCCATTAATACACTTCAGCTAAACTATGCATTATATGAAAACGATCTGTTTATATGCATATGTGCTTTTTTCGACATTGACATAGACAATTAAGATCACTTAAATATTGAGCACATAAAGATTATTCTCTGCATTCGAATATTTAAAATTCTAGCAGGACAGATTATATCCCAACGTTAACATTTTGAATTAAACGTGTTAAAGCACTTAATGTATATTTTTTATATTATAAACAATATGAATATTTGCATTTATAAACAAAACGCTCCAATGGTCCACAGGGCTCGCCATAGCTCACTCCTCCTCCTGTTTTTCGTGGTCCAGAGCTCAAACACGCTGCACCTCCCCATTCCTCCTCTAATAAACATGGCTGAACTGAACACGGACGGTGAATTATAGGACTGAAGCTGTCTGCGGCAGCACCACCACAGAACTCACACACACTGTTGATTCAGACAAGAAGACTGAACATGACGTGAATGTTTACAGCGGGAAACTAAAGTTTGACAGCCGCTAACGAAGAGACTTCAGCGGGACCGATCACGTCCAGCTGAGATACTACTGCATGCAAAGCACAGACTAAACACTGCTTTTGCATCTATGGAAACTATGCGTTTAAACACGTCGTCTACTGAAGAAACCCTGGATTTAATTATTTGAAGTAGCCCGAGACAGTTTTACGTGTTTTAGGCTGCTCTTATATGGATTTACACTTCGCATTTTTTGTCATATCGTCCAGTTTAAACGATGTTTTCCGGTAAACAAGCGAAGCCGACTTTTAAGTCTTATCTTCCTCCGCTTCAGGTGAGTGAGACACTGAGACACTAGTATGCTAACGATAGCTAGCAGCTAAAGACAAAGTCATACTCGTTTATTAAACTGTTCTGCACTTGTGTATATGTATGTTAAGAAAACGGTGTCACCTCATATGTTTGACATCTGGACGACTGGGAACCTCATAGTTAAGACTTATCTTGGTTTAATAGTGGTATTCTCCGTAACTCAGGTGTCAGCTGTTCGCAGTGCTTACTTTGTTAATGACGTTCCTTCAAAAAGGACCATAGCAGTACCATGTATTCAGTGTTGGGTAAGATGGAGCTAGATGCCCTCCTTTAAGAGCAGTGTGCATGTACTTTCAACTTGTAGCATATTTAGATGTAATATATTTAAATATACATATATTTAGATACATTTAACGTACAAGATGTTGATGCATCAGCCAATGTGTTACTAATGGAAATAACATGATGTCCGACGTGTAGATCTAACTCATGGAAGTTTTGAGTAATAGGAATTAGTGTGTCAAATTCCTCATTGACAAATAGAGACAAAAACTTTTGACATTCAAAACAATGCAGCATCACGAAAGACACCAAATTTGATCATTTATTCTCAAAACCTGATTACAAATGTTGATATTCAGATCAAATGACAAAATGAAGAAGAGCATATAGCCACTCATTAAATATTGAAATTAGATTTTGTGCCATATTGTCAAGAGAAAAATGTTAACGTAAAGATCTAGTTTGTCTTGCATACTTGAAAGTGGTTAGGTGATTTAAGTGCTCTTAATCTTTCACACAGACTGATTTGAAGAAGAGTCCTCAACTGCCCATCAAGAAACTAGAAGCGAAACTTCTACCAGGTAAGAAAGAAAATAAGGTGTATCAATTATTTTGGCAAACAACTTCTAACCGTCACAGGGTTGGGGTGATGTGCCTTAGTAGTTGAAGATTTGGTCTTCTAACTGAATGTTTGGTTCGAACCCCTTTGGCCTATTTCAGTGGTTTCAGTGGCTATACATTTGAGTTAGGCTTAAGTTTGCGCAAACTAAGATGGATTGTGGTTTTTACTTGTGTTCATCACCATTATAAGATCAAATGTGAGCCAAGTGACACAAATCTAACGCAATAAAGTCACTCACTATATTTCTTCTTCCAAATTAAAGTAGTTCACACTTCACAGCTAAATCAATTAAGAAGAGCACATAGACAGTCATTAAATGTTGAAATGAGATTTTGTGCTATGTTCAAGAGAAAAATGTAAGTGTAAAGATGGTTAGGTGATTTGAAGTGTTTATTGGTATTATATCCTTAATGTATTGCACAAAGAACAAAAAATTGTACAGTATATTACTTTGGGTTAGAAAGTGTCTGCTGAATGAAATCCAATGTCATTTTGAATAATTTGGTGGTTCTACTGCCTCTTCTGTCTCTTCCTGTTCAATCTGCAACATTTTGGTACATTGTCAATTAACAGAATGCTGCCTGGTAGTTTCCATAGCAATCGGTTGTCTTTTCTCTATTTTCACCATTGCATCACCAATCAGCTTCTGCTGTTGTGAGGTGAACATTTGGCAGGAGAGAAGTGTGTGTGTGACTCTGAGAGAGAAATGAAACAGAAATGATGTCTCGGGCGTTTTGAGTGATCAGTTGAACATGATATTCACAGTGGTCCTTCCTGTATACGGAACAGTATCTTATCCAAGCCATTTCCTGCACTTGTGCAGCCTCTGAATTTTTAATGCGTGGCCTTGCGTAAAGAGCCTGTGATCTGCCCTGGTTTGTGGTGTTTGGGTTGTGATGCCAGCTGAAGTGTTTACAGAGGGTCTACGATGCACCAGCTTCCTCTAGACAGCATTGTAATGCCACACTTCCTTATTTGTGAATTGTAAGGAATTATTTATCTGTCTCTTATGTTGTACCAAACATGTAATGTTTTTCATTCCTGTGGAATGACAAAGGAGACTTTTGTTAGAAATGTACTAGTTGCTCTTCTGGAGCTACTTCAAAACTGATGCAAAATCACCATAAATGTATCCATATTCCATGTGTTCTAAATCCATATGACAGATTTAAGTGAGAAACAGACAATTTTTTTTTTTATTATTATTTACTGATAATCTTGTTCTCTTGCAAATTGCTGTAAGCATAACCACTGTATCACTCCAATCATAACCAAAATATTGCAGCTATGACTACACTAATCCAGATATATTTGAAAACAGTGCTTTCATTTCAAAACGCTCTCCGTCCACACTAGCGTTTTCAAACATTTTCCAAAATGTATTCATCTAATTCCTCAGTTTTCACAGTCCGCACTACAATGCCAACTTTATGCACTTAGGAGAACATCTTTAAAAAAATGCCACCTCAGTTTGGACTGAAGGCCATAAAGCTATCATTTGATTAGGAAGACTTTAAATATTTAAAAAACATATTAATCTCTTTTGTATTTGATTTTTGAAGCTTTGAAATTTATTTTTTTCTTTGTAATTGCATGAAAAAGAGAGACCACTGCATGGTGCCTTCCTTGTGAAAAAAAGTCATATTGGTTTTAAACAATATGAGAGTAAATGATGAAAAAAATATATAATTTTGGGTTAACTCTTCCTTTAAATAAGCTCTCATGCAGAATGGAAAAATGTTTTGCTTTTATGGCAGCATTGAGAAAATTTACCTTTTCATTTACATTTAAATTCGTTTTGCAGATGCTTTATCCAAATGAGGACAAAAGAAGCAATTAAACCAAAAGGCCAACAATATGTAAGTGCTATGGCAAGTCACAATTTGTCTAGCGCATTACACGTAGCAAAGTTAAATAATAAATAGAAAAAAATTGAAATAGAATAGAAAGTGTTAGTATTCATTTCAATTTCTTGAAAATGGCTAAAGACTGCTCGGGTTGCGTTCAGCAGGGAACAGTGAAGGTAAAGGTCAGTGAACGGGATTTGTGCTTCTTTGGGAAGGCACCACAAAGCGCTGTTCACTTGCAGAATGCAAACTTCTGGAGCTCACAGGAGTCTGAAGTAGTTTAGGCATATGTGTGCAGAGCTAGTGGTTGATCTGTAGGCAAGCATCAGACTGATAAATTGATAAAGCAGCTTGTTTTGCTCTTGTTTGTTCAGCTTACTTTAACACATAAAAAACTTGTTCGATGCCTGCCAAATCAAGAGGTCAGTATCATGATGACGTGTCTGTAGGGCTTGTATTCTGTCCTATCATGGTTTTAAAAATGTGATCTACCTGTTCTTTTATGTCTTATAATTGCCACTGCCAAGCACACTTGAAATGGGTGTGTACCCATCTACCTTTAATCCTAATGTCCTGGTTCTTCTGAATAAAGGCTTCATGTTCTGACGGATAGTTTCAACGACTGAGAGGCTTTGTCTTTTGTTCTGTTTTGCTTTTCTAACCCATGCATTGGTAGATCAGCTAATTCCAAGCCATTAGCAACACGTATCCGCTCCACCTCTGCGATGGCATAGGTGTTAATGCAGTTTCTGTTCCTAGCAGTGTTGGGAAATACACAGAAAGGCGACTGCTGTGGTGTTTGGGGAAGGACTCTGCGTTTAGGCATTCACTCCTTATAATTAAGCCGCACAACATGGACCTTCCCTGATTCCAAAATAGATGTGCTGTGCATTTTTTAGTTCCTCATCTGAAATTAAAACAAAACCTCCCTTGTCACTGTGTTTTGTGGACTGTGGTGATAGTTGGGTGGTGCATGGTGTGGCGAAGTCTACTTTTTTTTTAAAGAAAGTAATTACTTGTGAAATTGATCAAAAGTCAAATTGGCGGTAACTTCAATAACGAACTGCTGTCACCTGCTGGCCGTTTTTACCAGTTTCACTGACAAGCTAGGCATTATACATGTGTTCAACATATCGCAGATGGATGTATTCGATTTAAAATACGATATCCCATAAAATATTTTATTCAATGTGTGTAAATAATAAATACAGTCTAAATGTACAAATGTGATGGAGATATACTGCCAATTACAGAACCGGTTTTTACTGATGAGTTTTACTGACGAGGTTACTGATGAGAATCGCATGCGATTAATTGCACAGCCGTAATTTACAGTTTGAAAAAAAATATTAATCCTATTGAATTATTAGTGATTTTAAAGATTAACTTTAATCAAAGGTAATTTATGTGTAAAAAGGATTGTTAATGTACTATACGTTACTTAAAAGGTCTATTGGCTTTCTGTGTTTGTGTTTGCCGAAATGTAAAGAAAATAGACTCACAGTCTGTCTTAGTCATTCTCTAAGGATTGTTTAAGTCCTGCATGGGGTGACATTTTAGTAGAATGTATCTATTCAGATTGACCTCCTACTTGACTGCTCTATTTAAATCTCACCACCGCTCCCTACATACACATGGAGCCCCAATGGTGCCTAGTCATCTCAACAAAACATGCCCGTTGTCTCATGAACGGTGTTCTTTTACAAACCCACGCACACATTCTCTCTCTCCTCACTCTTTCTCTGTCAGTCTCTCTGTTTGGCCTCTTGTTATCGTGTCGCTCTGATCCATTTACGTGCAACTTTTGCAGCACAATGCAACAAAAGAGAATTCCTGTGCCAAACTCGATCTGACCTTAAAAACAGCTTGTGCTACACTAACAGTATTCAGCGTCTTCTCTCTCTGCTTTATCCATCAACACCAGTTTAACTTTTAACTCTGCTTTAATTACTGTCCACATTCAAAACCAAAAGTGTACTGATAAAACAAGCCAACCTCCGAAACAGCCCTTTTCTAACAGGATGTAAACACTGATCACATGATCATACCTAAATATTTGATGCTGTTATTTTTAGGTGCAGACTGTCTTTAACTTGTCATGGGTCATTTAATCAAGCAGTTTTAATGTCAAGTGTGTGTTATTTAGAGGTCGACCGATTGATCTGCATCTCGATTTTTGGCATTTTTTAATTAATCTGCATCGGCCGATTGTGCTGCAAAATAGGCCAATTAATATACAGGCGCATCTGTAAGCAACACATGACACTGATTCGTGCGGCAAGCAGATTGCCTTTCCACTGGCACAACGGATAACCCTGTGATGTCCCCCCTGCCTGCTAACTTTTTGAAGAGAGACCTCCCTCAGCCGTCATCACTGCGCCACGTGACGCTTCGTTCAATAGGTTGTTTGCATATGACGTCATTGCTGTGGGACTCCGCCTCCTGTCAAGTTAAATTATACTACTGTTCAGATACAGTAAGTCAGTAAAATTGGGAAATATCACAATTTAAAATAAAAAAATGTAAACTGTTTTCAGTTCGAATACATTTTAAAATGGAATTTACTAATGTGAGAGTAAAGCTGAATTTTCAGCAGCCATTACCTCAGTCGTCATTGTCACGTGATCTTTTAGAAATGATGCTAATATGCTGATTTGATGCTCAGAAAACATGTATTATTATTATCAGTGTTAACAGTATAATAGTATAAAGCTGATTAATATTTTTTGGAAACTGTGATGCATTTTTTCAGGTTTGTTTGATAAATCGTTTAATGAAATTATAAATGTTTTGCACTACAAATGTCTTTACTCTTACTTTTGATGAATAATGCATCCTTGCTGGAAAAAAATATTAGTTTCTTTCAAGAAATTTGTAGTGTGTGTGATTAATGTCACAATATAAAGTATTAGGCAAATTGTGCAATGAGATGTGATTTTATCAACTGATCTTTAGTGGCTGTTTATTGATTAGTCAGTAAACAAGTATTTCAGTGTGAAATTGTTTGGCTGCATTCATAGTGCATCTGCCAAACTACCATCTGCATTTTCTTCTCATCAGCAGTCTGGACTGATCTTCTGCTGTTTACTGGTAGATCAGAGAGGATGAGCTGCTGCTTAATCCCTGTAGAGCGCTGATCAAACACGTGTTGATATGTAGTCATGGCCATTTACAGGCCAGCCTGCATGTTGAGCAGAAGAGGAAGTTGTTTAAAATTTGTGCGATTCGGGTGTGTGTAAGCAGATGGGTAATAGAGATTGTGGGTCTTCTTACTGAGGTCTTATAATGAGCTATAAGACAATTTTTTAAATCTGCACTCACTGTAGTGATAGAATGACAATTTTTAAAATGTAAATATAGGTTCAACTGATGACACTAGTAGCTTAAAGCATTATCAGGTCAACCAAAATATCTAATCGATAAATATACAAGTAGTTGTGGATGTTGTTGATGTTCACCACAGAACTTTCTCCAGAATTCTGCGGCTCAGATTCCAAGCAGGTGTAGTCATAAGTTAATTGTCTTTCATTGAACATCAGCTGGCTGACCTACTGTTTAAGGTTTAAGGTGGGACCCCTGTGGAGAGGGTGAGTAGCTTCAAGTACCTCGGTGTAAACATCTCCGAGGATCTGACTTGGACTGCACACATCCAAACACAGGTCAAGAAAGCCAGGCAAAGACTGTACCATTCATGCGACAGCTGAGGAAATTCAGGGTCTCACTAGCTATCCTGAAAACTTTCTATTCAGGGGCCATAGAAAGTGTTCTGACTCAGTGCATCTCAGTGTGGTATAATAATGCCACAAACCAGGACTGCAAAGCTCTGCAGAGAATCGTGCGCTTAGCTGAGCGCATCTCAGGGTCTGCTCTCCCCTCTCTGCAGGACATCTACCTCAAACGCTGCAAAAGCAGAGCTGCTAAAATCATCAAGGACTCGAATCACCCCGGTAACCATCATTTCTGTTTACTGCCATCTGGCAAGCGCTTCAGGAGCATGTTGGCAAAAACTGAAAGACTGAGGAGGAGTTTCTTCCCTCAGGCCATCAGGCTCCTAAACTCAGTCTCATAACATCATTACATCCACAGGACTTAATTTAATAAACTGTAAACACATCCATTATTCTCCATCATCCACACTGCTGCTATGTTTACATACCCGGTACAACCTATTTGCACATTCTCTTGCACATCCGTGTTTTTTATTAATATTTATTATCCACAGTATACTGTATTGCACATTTTATCTCATTGCACATCTTACTCATTTTATTTTATTATTTGTTCCCTTTTTCATTCTCACCTATATTTATATATATATTCTCTTGTGTTATGTTTCATTGTTTTATTGCTTATGTTATTTTTATTTTCTATTTTATTATTATTATTTATTTTTTTGCACTTTCCATTGAGCGGACCTGTCCTGACCTACATTTCACTACTGATTATACCCTGTATGATTGTGTATGTGACGAATAATAAAGAACCTTGAACCTTTAACGGTATAACTACTCCTACCGATACTGCTTATCGATTTGGTACTTTAACAGTATTCTTATCTGTACGTTTTGTTACACACACATATGTATATATATATATATATATATATATGACAAATTAAGAGCTGAATTTACATTGCTTTATATTCTGAAATGTAAAATTAATATTTCAATGAAATTAATATAAAGCATCAATTTGTAAATGATCAAACATGTCCCGCTATTTATTTAGCAACAGTAAAGACGGCATTTTACAACAGTCACTGATTGAGCTGCTTCTGACGTTAAGTTTGGTTTTAGGGAGAAACGAATGCGCACCGCTGTGAAGGGAAAGACGAAACGCGGCTATAATGATTGGAAGCCAAAATTGAAATAAAAAATTAAATTAGCAGCCACAGCTACAGGCCTAAAGTGTAAGCAGATGTTTGAATCTTTAAGTTCTCTCTTCTATCATAAACAGGGCTTTTGGGGAAAGAAACTGTTTCTTTCCCCAAGCAATCCATCTCATCAACACCTGACATGATTAAACGTGGAACACACTACAGTATTATACAATTATTTATTCACCACAAACACTTATTTCTCATTTCAAATTTGCACATTTCAGACCTGTACACACTACACACCTAATTGTCTATATTATATATATAGAGTTTTTGCTATTTTGTACATTGCCTATTTGTATATTATTATTTATAGTCCGTGTCCTGTTGCTGTTATTCTGTTGCACTGTGTGTGAGCTTCTGTCACTATAACAAATTCCTTGTATGTGTAAACATACCTGGCCAGTAAAACTCATTCTCATGATCTATAGAGCGAAGAGAGGAAGTGCTATGTTTAGAATCAAGCAGAATGGGGCTTTCTTTATTTCCATCTGTGTGCCTTAAGTTCAGCTAGAGACGGAAGTAGAGATGTTGGTCCAACAATTATAGAAATGTTAGAATTATAGTATAATTAGAAATGTGTATTTTGGTCATTTTGACTACTCAAGCTCTTTTTTTCCTTAAATTGTTTGATTATATATAATAACTTACTAACGATGTTACTTTTCCACTCTGTATATTATAATGTTGTGACCTAAATTAGTTTGCAGCAGTTAAGCACTTTAAAAAAGTAACTGTTAATGATTATTAGTTTTTTATTTTAAATTATTTATATATTTTAATTTATTTAGTCAAAATTGGCAAACTAGTGTAGTATTGGCCATTTATTTGCCATAATACATAATTATCCAATATAATCTACACAAAATGTAATTATCATGTCTACCAGAAGTTAAATATTGGTTCATAACTAATTACTGTCATCCCAATAAGGCCTGTTCACCCCACGAATGATAACTTGTATATATATAGATAACTATATTTGCATCCACACCAACATTCTGTCAACATGGCATGGCATTCTGTTTGTTATATAAGCCCGTTCTGTCATCTGCCGCTTCAAATGCTAAAGCTCTATAAAGTTGGATGGATTCAGATTCAGCTGTCATTGTTTTTATTTCTTTGCTGAAAAAAAAAGAATTCTTAAAGGAGGTTATTATAATTTTCTAGTTATCATTACAGTTATCGTTCTTGGCATAAATGTCTCTTTAGAGTGACATTAGATCCATCCTAAATATGATAAAGCTCAGCACAGACTCTAGATTCACTGGCACAAGTGAGTATTATTAGTACAAAAAACATGTTTCTGTGAGTTTGACCAACTGGTACACCTGACTTTAATGAACTCGTGCTCGTTTCCTGTTTGTGTAAAACAAAAGCAAACGTTCAGGACTCTCAGCATGTGCACACTCTGTACATGGTCAAAGTTTATGTGTCTTTGGTCAGCTCAACAGGCCATTTCTTTTAATTGGGCATCATTTTTCTACCAACATGAAAGGAGAGTCACAGGAGAGGGCTTTCCCTGCAAAGCCATTAGGAAGGGGCTCAAGTTTGTGTAACCGAAGTGGTCAGCAATCCAGAAGTTGCTACTGAACTAATAAGAAAATGCTGCTGGATTTAATTATTTACAACCCAAGAAGTTGGGTTGTTAGCAGAAAAGTATATGGACACATACTTTGAGTGGACTATAGAATTAAACAAATCAATGTTACATGTTAAACATAAGTACCGACAGTTCCTTTTAATGTATGTTAAATATTTAAGCTGAGTTCAAATTTCAGCTATTGATTGTGTTTTTCCTTCCTCTGAATTTCCCTTCCTTGTTCCCTCTTTACAGGTGAAATAGTTGTGAACGAGGCGAACTTTGTAAGGAAGTGCATCGGTGCAGGGAGCTGTCAGGATGACCTCTGGGGGAAACTTGTGTGTACTAACTTCAAAGTTTCCTTCATTGCCCATAATTCCTTGCCACGACAGGTAAGCACAGACTTATCTGAGAGTCAGTACTTTTACTGCAACAATAACCAGCGATGAAATCAGAGAATATTTCACAACTTAAAAAAGTAAAAAAAAAAAATGAAATTAAATGACAATAAAAAACATGTTTGTGTTGTTAAGTTTTTATAATTTGTCATTTGAAGAATTACTGACTTTAACATTTCTGGTAGCAGAAAATACATGTGAATTTGAATTAGCTTGCTGTGCTATTTTCAGAGCGCAATGGAAATAGTTGGAATAAAAAAAATCTCTGAATTTAGGCGTAGGATTGTAATCTAGTATTTATTCACTATAACTTGTTGGAAATAATTAGAAAATTATTTACAAAGCTGAGGAAAATAAATTTGTTGAGTTGTTGACCTGTTGCACTATGGTTTGAATTTATGTATTTATAACTGGTCATGACAAAGTTTTGATAGAGCCACAGTGTTTAAACATTTTGGGGAAATAAATTACTATTGACTTGCATACACTGTAGTTGACTCCTTAAACTAGAAATTACACACTTTATCTTTAAGTATTGAGAAAAGCAGGTCTGCATTAGATATGTGAAAGTATAGGGAAAATAGATTTCAGTATTATAATTTATACAATATAATACAATTCCTTTTATATTGGTGTCATGAGTATTACTCCCTACTAGACTGGATAAACAGGTCGTATAAGGAGGGAAATACATTTCAGACCGTCTTCAAGACCAAGTCATGCAAAAGAATCCAAAGTTCTTTTCCAGAGCAGTGAAGTCTGCTACACATATTAACTTATATAGTCACTCCGTTCTGTTAAGCAGCTCTTAAGTTAAACATGTTAATAATCTCCCTCAGTCAACAGATAATCAGCTGATTTACTTAGGAAAGAAGGTAAATTATAACAGGCCTTCAAAGCTGATACAGGTCACCCATTACACTGGTTCATACACAGGCCGGCTGTAGCTCACATGAGGTTCTCTTTACTGGATAACGTCAACAAAAAGATTGAAAGCAAATGAATGAAAAATGACCGTTGTCTTTTTATTGTTTACAGAGATTCCAGTGCACCCACCGCCTCTTGGGTGAGCACGATATCCCGCTGGCTTGCGTGGAGCAGGTAGTAACAGGTAATTCAACAGCACATGAATACACTCCACCACGCTTCCCAACACCTGCAGACCACCTGTATTTTGCTGCTGTTTTCTATAATCAGTTGAATCACTATCAAAGAGCAGCATAGCACGTAAGCTCTAGTCTGTGCACATTATAATATGCAAGTAATACAACTCGACTGTAACCCCAAAACTATCGGATCCCCCCACACATAGTGTTATGAACAACAATCTCTCTTTCTGTGTCTGTTCCCCTTTTACCTTTACGTAAACAGCTACTGCATTTGTGTTAACATAACAAAAAGGGTCATGTGTCCTGGATGACTGACTCTAGCCCCGTTGGCTTGGATTTTTCCACGAGTGATGCAGTCAATTGTGACAGTGTAGCGTAGCTGCAGAACCTGTTTGGGTGGCTGTTTTTAGCATAGCTGTAGATGAGCTCATCCAGCCAGACTGCAGCCTGAGCCTGGCCACGATTAATCTTGTTTGTGTTAGATCCTTGCACTCCCCTCATTGCTGACTTAGCCCCCCAAGTGTTGAATTGCTGTGCTGAACAGATAGAGCATGAAGCCTGCTTCTTTTCCCTTTTTTTACTCCGTTTGTGTGTGTGGCTTTAACAAAAGACCTTTATAAGAGAATCAGGCTTAGAAAAAAACAATGCATGCTCTTTGAGACTTCAATCTGTCAGTAAGGCACGCGGAGTGACCCCTAGAGTCTGGGATAGTGCCCTTGGAGGCTGTCTATGCTGTATTAATTACAGGACTGAAAATACAGCTCCATCAGACTATATCTGCTCATATTTGTTTCTTTTTTTAGATATTTGAAGTCACATGCAAGTGTAGGCTTCTCCTACAAAAATATTTACTTGTGTTTTATTTACTTAAATGAACTACTTCTTAGCAACACAATGTTCTTCATTAGGTTCAGTAATATGTTTACATTAGTTTATATGAAATTGCAAGGAAAAATACTTTTAAAGCATTTATCATTATCATTTAACAATTTCATGTTATTTATAACAATGTAACAATATCAATGTGTTACCATGGTTTCTTTACATACTGCTTTTTGATTGAAACAATCCTTTCATTAAACAATAGCTTACTATTTAGACGAGTAAAATGTACTCGTTACTTGTCATTAGAAACTTTTAGCTGTGCACAATGCACATAAGATGCTATTTTTTGGAAAGCAAATATTGACCTGAAGCTGTATTTTCCATAAGTCTTCTTGAAAGTTATTCTGCACATATACTTTAAATCTTAAGGTGCACAATACACACATTGCAAATTGATTCATTTATTGCTCATGTGTAATAATTTGGTAATGTAGTAATTTAATATGATTGTAATAATATGTTAGGCTTTATACATTACATGAATTAACAGCATGATATTGCTATAAACTAGTTCTGCTAATATAAAGTTAATGTCTAGTGAGCATTTCCTCACTCATTAGTGGATATACTTGAGTAGAGGAACACATTTTGTGGTAAATATAAAGTGTCATGTTCTCTAGAACTCCAAATGTAAAAATGGAACAAGGGGTCTTAATTAGTACTACTGTATTCATTGGTAGTTACTTTAGGGAAAGAGCACTTAATTATTTCAGTTTATTTAATTATTACTTTATACATAGTCATTATTTATTGTGCCTTCAGAGTATTTGACTGAATATTATGTAATACAGATTATACTATAGATTATACTCCGTCGCTCACTAGCATGTGTAGAATTCAATAGTGAGATTAGTAAACTTGGTAGTAAGCACCAATGACACAACGCTGTGGTGTTCATGCAAGTCTGCCTCTTGCCACATCCCAATCCCAATTCTTCTAATCATTACCTGTCCTCGAACTACTTTCATTATCAGTAATGCTTACAAAATAAAAACAAATACTTTGTGTGTGTTTTTTTTCTATAGTGAATGATGTTAAGGGGAAGCAGAAGATTTTAGGTTCCAATCAGAAGCTGAAATTTAACCCTACTGAGCTTATCCTCTACTGCAAAGACTTCCGCATCATCCGATTTCGCTTTGATGAAGCCGGACCCGAGAGTGCTAAAAAGGTACAAAAACGCACATACATACACGTAAAATAATGAACCTCGCAGCCCCTTGCACCCAAACACACTCCCACACATGCTCTGCTCACACTCCTCCGCGTTCCAGGCGCTTTTGGATTAGTCTGAGAGAGGATTAAGAACTAATGGGTTTGACTGCACCCCCCTGCTAAAGTCCCTGAAGTAAAATTGTAAACATGTACAAGAAATTCCTGCATATTATTGGTTCCTCTCCTGGAATGAAGTGGACTTATGAATTCTATTCATTTCAGTATGTGTTCTGTCTTTTTGTGTTTGCAGTTTTATGCATATTCTTAGCTTTTTTTCTGTCAGTGTCCTACTTAATTTAAAATCCGTTCCTAGAACTCTAGGCCTGTGGTGTTTCAGGAAGTCTCTTCTCTCATTGTCTCCCCTTTCCTACTGAGAGGTTGTAGGATGAGGGGATTATAGTTTGTCTTTTTACCCAGACAGCATTGCTTTCATCCACCTTCTCTGTCTGGTAGATACTGATCTCACTGCAGACCTGAAATGACGAGTCACAGAGAAGCCAGATTCGTCTCTTCCTGCTATACCCGCTCATACACATGAGACATAAACCAGTGGCATGTGGTAGATTCTTACTCAAAGATAATTTAGATTCAAATGTGAAATTACTTGGTAATGTTCATATGAGTTATTTACTTTGTAATTAGGCCATGCATTTTTTCTATTCACTGACTTGTTAAATGGTTGCAATCGTAACAGTCTGGCATTGTTTTGTTGACAGTTTAATTAACCATTCAAAGTGGAGGAACTGGTACCTCTCACATGAATTCTCACGTTTGTTGCCGTTAGGACGCATCCCGTAAAAATGTCCCGTATCGTCGGTCACCCTCAACATTACACACTAACTAACATTTAAAAAAGTTAAATCGCAGGCCTGTTCACACCAAGGACGATAACAATAAAGCTATAGTTTTAAAATCGTTCTCAATATGAAAGAATAGCAG
Organism: Gymnocypris eckloni scoliostomus; assembly: GCA_027564155.1. NCBI lineage: Eukaryota > Metazoa > Chordata > Actinopteri > Cypriniformes > Cyprinidae > Gymnocypris > Gymnocypris eckloni. The sequence continues at coordinate 25,766,074 of CM050413.1, read as the reverse complement.
AGCCACACCACAACTATAACAATGAAGACACAGCGGAACGATATAGTTTGAATCGATGTCAGAATGATTTTCTCCAGCTAATGAACGATAAAACATTGACACCCAATCAGAATCCATCCTGCTGTAACGAGCTGGAGAATTTAAAGTGTCAGATGTGCGAGTGCTTAGAATAAACAGATGATATCGATTGCTGGTGTGGACACTAAAACAGTTATCTTTATAGTTATCGTTCTTGGTGTGAACAGGGCTTTACTCTTTCAAATGCATGCCACTTTAAAGGACCTCCGTGAGACCAAAGCAAGCTCAAGGGAGAAATTGTATTCGCTGTTGTTAAAATGAGAGATTAAAAAATGTGAGATTTATACATTATTTAACCTCACACACTAAAACACACGTTTTATTTTTTCCACCAAAAGGAATACTTTTGTTCAGCAAGGACACATTACATTGATCAAAAGTGACAGTAAAGGGAAAAAAATGTTTTATTTAGTTTTTTTTAAACATCTTACTAACCCCAAACTTTTGGATTGTAGTGTATTTTGTAATAATACTTTTTTGTTGTTGCTTTATTTACAGACTGTCTCATCTGAGTTTTAGATTTCATAACTTCATAAGTCTTTGACAGAAAAAATTATCAGATATTCTAAAAGATGTTCTAAAATTTTATTTTTTAATGTTAGTTATATTTTTTATTTTTCCTTTTCCCCAATGATAGCCTTAAAGGGCCAAAAATGCATGGCAGTGAAGCATATTGGAGCATTTTGTAAGTTCCCACCAAAACCATCAGAGGCTCTCTGCCTCATAAAATAAAGTATGTTTTGTTGAGGAATGTCTCTCCCTCCCGTTATACATCTGTGCCATAAAGCAGATAAAAAGACCTCTTTATACAAGCTGATCTGATCATAACACGAACTCCGGGCTTTGTGACTCACAGCGGCATACAAACCCATCCTGTTGCTTCACAACAGCTGCTGTTGCCTGGCAATGTGGAACTTTGTGTAAAACGAACATTCTACATTGTGCTCCTGTCAGAAGAGGAGAGTGGCCTGATTGGACATTCCTATAGCATGACTCAGAGCCAGATTAATGGTTTCCACAGCATCTTTGTAATGATTGTTAGTCATCATTTATTAGTCACTAGAATCTCAAAGGCTGCACTAAGAGCTGTTAATGTTGTTGAGAGTGGAAAAGGGAGTTTTCCTTTGGGTAATAGGAAAAAGACTGTGAGGGAAGCCGGGCTTTTCACCTGCAGTTACCCACCAAATACAGGACTCAAACTCCAAGTGGAATAACTAAAGGTATAGAAGGAGGAAGAAAAAAACAGGTGCCAGAGTTCAGCTCTAAACAGTCTGCCAGCTCCTGAGAATGTGTGAAGGAAGGGGGAGAAAGGGGGAAGAAAAGCACCACAAAAAGCAAGAGGAACAAAAAAGCCCTTTGAGTGCGGCTCTCACTTTCTGAGCGCTTAGCAAACATGCACATTTATCCTGAAGTTCCGTTCCAGAGCTTCCCTGACGCTTTTGTTCCTCAGTGCCAGTGAAGGCTAGACATATGGAGCTTACGTGCAGGGCAAGTAGAGTGCGTTTCCTTGACAGCCGTTGCAACGCACACCGCTTATTCTGGTGCTAGTGTTATGTAGGAGCCTAAGGAAATCTGATGCGGGCAATTTTCTAGGCATCTCAGCTCTCTGATTGGACTAAAATGGAAGTAAATTTCAAATACTGTTTTTGGATTGTGAAGGCAGGACTCCTTCATTGTGTGTTTCTCAATTTTAATTTGTAATGTTCCTGTAGGCTAGGCTAATTACTGAGTGGAATTCATGCAAAGACACCTGGGAAGAAGAATTTCAACAATTTCATTATATCTAGTTATAAATTACAGAACTACTTTTTCAGTAGTTCAGTAGTCTTCTTTTAACTTTGTCTTTAGAGTGTCGTGTCACACACAAGATACTGCAAAAGACAAGCTCAATGTTCAAACACATCTAGCATATTTTATATAGAAAAACAAACAATTTGTGCAGTAAAATAAAATAAGAAAAGTTCTGTGTTGACAACCGCTTACTTGAATTTTCTTTGTTCCAACTGTTTTTCCTCCAAACCCTTACGACTTTTGTTCAAAACACAATGGAGGGACAGAAATCTCTCAAGTTTCATTCAAAATATCTTTATTTATCTTTCGAAGATGAAGTCTCATGGGTTTGGAAGAATTTAGACCTTTAAAATGAAATTGTATGAAAACATGAGGATGTGTGTATGATGACAGAATATCATTCCCTTTCCATACAAGTGGGACATCAGTCATGTAGAAAATAAATATGTTTGTTATTTGAAGACTCTTTGCGACACTGTAAAATAAATGCTAATAGTGTCGTAAAGGTGAAAGTCCAGCCTAGCTTTAGCTCTGTGCAGAGTGCTGTTGAATATTTCCATGCCTGGATCCAACAGCTGTGCCAAGAAAAGCTCTTCTGAATGAATAAACAGGAGAACTGACCAACAGGTGTTGCAGGAGAACAGATAACGAAATGAAAAATTCCCAAACTTCACCATTTATATCAACCAGTCCGGGACCTTACTAGCAGTAGTTTGTGCCTAGAATTTAAATCAAGCACTTCAGGTGGTGTTTTCCAGTGCCCTGTGGCAGAAGTATTTATTATGTATGGATTATTTTTGCACAGGCTAATTTTCTCTTCCAAATCCCTTTTTAAAAGATTAGAGAATTTGCGAGGGTAAATTGGTCTGGAAACATTTTATTAGTAAATGTCAACCGTTGTATTGTGAGACGAAAGGAGTAGGAGTTTATTGTAATGACATTTCAGTTCTGTTTTCTGAGGAAATTATAGTGAAATGACAGGTCATTTTGTGTTAGTCATAATGTGAATGTATGATGTGCTTTTACAGGTTTGTCTGGCCATCGCTCATTACTCCCACCCTGCTGACCCACAGCTACTCTTTGGCTTTGAATACGTTGGAAAGCGATACCATGGTTCAACAGGTAGGAAAACACTCATGCGTCCGTGACAGCAAATTACTCGTGTTGTTTCCACAAGAGCTGCCAAATTGAGTTGAGCTATACATACATTCAGTTTCCCTGCAAGCCAAGACAGGAGAAGACTTTCCAGGGAATGCAAAGAGCTCGTGTTATGAATAGCAGGGCCATATAATAAGATTTATATGGCTGCTATTATTGTAGCATGTAGTTTTTAGACATGACAGAATATAACCTGATCCTGATCAGAGGAGCATGTGACGCCACCAGTAATGCAAACCTAATGCATTCTGCCTTTCAATGTAAATGGATGTTAAAACATCACTTAACTAGATCTGAAGAGGGTTGTTTTACTTTCATTCAAAGGTTTGGGATTTGTAAATTTCTCATCCTCACCAGGGCTACATTTATTTCATCAAAAATAAAACCGTAATATTGTAAAATATTATTACAATTTAAAATAACAATTTTAATTAGAGATGCACTGAAATGAAAATTCTTGGCCAAAGCCAAACAAAATAAAACACTGGGCCCAAGGCCGAATACAGAACACATTTTTTTGCATTTTAATAAAAAAAAAAAGATTCTACTAACCCCAGACTTTACTGTAGGTAGTATGTGTCCATTTTCAAGTTTTTGATTTAAAATTATGTGTATTATTATAATCTAATAAAAATTATAATAATAATTCATATTTTTCACCCCTCGTGAGTTGGCATCCCTACACAGCTGTTTGAACATGCACATGTGTGACTTGTACAGGGGAGCGGGTGAATGGTGTTGACCCTGGTGGGGGGCTGCAGACCACCCTCTTCGACTGCTCCTCTGACTGGGACAGAGAGATCAAGCGTACTGGTGCTTCCGAATGGAGGGTGTGCACCATAAATCAAGGCTATTTCATCTCGCCCAGGTGAGTTAATATATGAGTTTACATGTAAATTGTGGTCTGTTTTGCAAACAGCTTGTATTATAAGCAACTTACAATGAAGATCGTTGCTGTGTGTCTCATAACCTTCATGTAGGTGAATATAACTGATCAAATTATATGCGGTTCACATAAATCTGCTCAGACAGACAGGAATGTTGTCCTTTCTGACATGATCTCACTGACACCATGATCCACACAAGCATCAGATATTTGATTGATTGACTCTGTTTCATAAACACTCACAAGACCCATTGTCAACTGTAAATATCATCACATCACATTCTGTTTGTACAATGAACAATCATTGTTAAAACATCACTTAAGATCTGTTTTTGTACATCTTTATTCACATTGTTTGCACATCTATTGTTTTGTGCACATCTCACATCTTATTGCTGCACATTTTTTGTTCACTTGATTGTTTCACTGTTTGTAGCCATTTATGTGTAATTGAACTACTTTTTGTTTTTTTGCAGTCATCTTTGGAGTTGTCCATCAAAGCTGTACTCTTCACTGGTGGCGCCAAGGTTTACAGAACACTGAAATAAAAGGAAATCACCTTTATTACCCCAGTCTGTTTTGCTCTTGCTCAGAGATAAATTAATTAGTTAGTGTCTTGGTTAAAAACTTTGCAGTCTTATTTAAGTGCTAATAGTCTTACTTGGTAGATTGATTTGCACTTAATAGTTGTGAGTCAACCATGTGTGTCAACATATGTAGGCTAATATTAGACATTTGTAGAGTATGTTATATATGCGTGTGCACTTTTCTTTGTAGTTGTGGTGCTGGAATCACTCCAGTGGGAGCGCTCTGGTCCGCATGTCTAACATCAGTGACCCACAGCAGCAGAGGAAGGTGGAGCAGCGGTAAGAAAAACAGAGAATTGCAGGCTAATTAACCTGTTTGACCACCATTTTAAGGGAAAAGGAAGCAGTTATCATACTGTTGTGAGAAAGTAGATACACTTTAGCTGATAATATACTCTAAACAGTTATTTTCCCAAATATTATTTCATGGCTTTAGAAATTTAATCAAATGTTGTGATTGTGCTTGTTTGCTAATCTCAGATCATTTGGCAACATAAACTCAGTAGGGTTGCCAGATCTGCTCAGATCCAACAATACAGGCAGTCATTTTCAGAAAACAGTGGTTAAATCCTCTGTGTTTCTGCAGGATTTCCAGTGCCATCACTAAGAGCCACCCCCTTCGCAGTGATGTCTTCAAGTCAGATTTGGACAAAAACCTCCCGAACATCCAGGATATTCAGGCTGCTCTGCTGAAACTGAGGCAGATTTGTGTTATAGGTAATCAATAGCCCGCTGAAGAAAGGGATGATTGCGTTACACATTCCACGCTACACACTCCTTTAGGAAATCCTTACCAGGCTTTTTCATGTTAATTATTTAGCTTAAGTCTGGGCTCCAGTTAGGGCCAGGAATATTTTGGTTATTCCAAGAATTCCACACAGTGCTTCCTGGTGCCATTAAAAACATTTTCGTTGCAAATACAGTTTTAAACACTTGATACTCTTACTCTGAGGATTACAATCTGTAAAATGATCCAAATTATCTAAATTGACTCGTGATAAGTCATCTGTTTATTGCCTTATCCACTTTGACCCTCTTTACATCTTGTATTAAGATGCATTTTTGTCGATCCTGTCACAAGTGGACAATGTTAAATACAGGTGTAAACAGGGTTTAAAATGTTTTGAGCTTGTCCACATTCCTGAGGATTGCTTTCATAGTTTCATAGTGTCAAAACACATATTACAATCAAAATCGGCATTTTCCCACTTACTTATAAGCAGAGTGATGGCTTAATTTGTTCAGTCGTTTTGTGTGCTGCTCTTGGCGCTCCCGTACAATCTACAGTGTGATAAAATAAATGGAGAGGGTCTAGATGAAATCCGAGCACAAGTGGTCACACAGAAGGCACATTTAAAAAGCATCTTAGGTGGAAACGACATTGTCTCTAATGCATCTTATGCTTGCCTCTGTATTTATATGCATGTGTAGATTCCTTTGAGGAGTCTGAAGAGAAGTGGCTGTCATCCTTAGAGAGCTCAAGATGGATGGAGTATGTCAGGTATTATTGAGAAACACTCAGTAGTCACCACAGCATATTTGATGTCTCAGCTTGTGCCAAAAGTTTCTTTGTGCCAGAAATATTGGCAACAGGCACATGTTTCTGTTTGTGCATTCTCAGGTGTTTATTTAGGTCTCAACAAATATGTTTGTAGATGTTGATGCCGTGTATTCTTTTAAGATCAGTGGTATTTTTTTTTTTTACAGGACATTTCTGCGGCATGCAGTAGAGGTAGTCTATATGCTGGAGAGCAGACACGTGTCTGTCATACTCTTAGGTAAAAAGCCCTTTTACAAACAAAGTTATTATACACATTTTTGTTTGCTTCATCCTGTTGTATATTAAATTAATATTCCAGATTTTATATAATATATTATATTATATTTGTTAGATTGTTTGTATCATCATAAGTGCAAACTTATGAAAATAATTTTCTGTGGTAATCAGCATGCCACAAATGCTGCACACAAATTAATAACCTGGCATATTCCTTTAAAGGAATAGTTCATCCCCACCCAAATAAATAAATTAAAAATAAAAATAAATTTCAGCAGATTTTTTGGGGGGGTGAACTATTCCTTTAATTGTTCTGTTGTCTGTTATTGACAAATCTAATATCTCAAATGAAATATCATTTAAGTCATATGTGACGTGATTAATGATCTTCTTTATTCTGTTTGTGTGTGTACAGAGAAAGAGGATCGGGATCTGAGTTGTGTGACTTCCTGTCTGGTGCAGTTGATGTGTGATCCTCACTGCAGGAGTCTGCACGGCTTCCAGGGTCTGATCCAGAAGGAATGGGTAATGTCCGGGCATCGGTTCCTCGACCGCTGCAACCATCTGAAGAAGAACGACAAAGAGGAGGTTGTACAGCTTATAGCAGTTGGATTTCAGTATCTTCGTTTCATTTATGATTCATACATGTGGCCCACTTCTTTCTAATATGTGAAGATTAGTAGTTGTTTTTTTGTTCATATTGTTTCTTTCTGCAGTCTCCTGTGTTCCTGCTGTTCCTGGACTGTGTGTGGCAGCTGTGGAATCAGTACCCAGCAGCCTTTGAGTTCACTGAGGTGTACCTGACAGTGCTGGGGGACAGTATGTGGGTCCCCGTCTTCAGCACCTTCCTCTTTAACTGCCCCCGACAAAGAGCAGAGCACAGCAGGGTTAGATGCTTTTTGACTACTTTTAATTTGTTTGTTTAATGAATTGTTATATTAATGATTATTAAAATGTGATAGTCATTGTTATAGTTATCATCCTTGGTGTAAACAGTCCTACAATCAAATAGCATAGCACTGCAAGGCTAGATTCTTGTTGGTTTATTTAGTTAAACTAATTAAATATGCATCATTATTAATATACATGTTTGTTGTTCTATATATATATATATGTATACATTTAAATTGAATCATAAATATTAATATATACACTTGCATTCAAAAGTTTTTGGACAGTACGATTTTTTTATATTTTTGAAAAACATATTTTATCCTCACCAAGGCTACATTTATTTGATCAAAAATTGTGCAATTATTCCTGTATTATTTCTGTGATGGCAAGTAAGTGAGTAAACAGCCATTACTCTAGTCTTCAGTGTGACAAAGTGACAACTAAAGTGTGCTTTTTCAGTATATTTAAAAATATATTTTAATATTTTTTCATTATTAAGTAGGGATGGGTATCGTTAAGGTTTTAACGGTACTACTACTTTTATCGATACTGCTTATCGATCCGGTGCTTTAACGGTATTCTTATCGGTACTTTTTGTTATTTATATATATACATACATACACATATATGTATGAAATATATATTTCTATGATAGATTAGCAGCTTAATTAACATGGCTTTATATTCTGAAATGTTAAATAAATATTTCATTAAATAAATATAAAACATCAATTTGTAAATGCAGCAGTGTGCAGGCATTTTTTTGTGTTTTATATACATAAGATAAGATAGAGTAAGAACATGAACAAAGAAACAAAGTTAAACAAACTGACAAATATACCATTTATTGTGTGTCACACACACCACGCACACACACACACACGCACTCACACACACACACACAAAACACACACACACACACACACAGGAACAGGGGTGCTGCAGCACCCCTGTTTTCTGTGGGCAACTGTAAACTGTTGTGAATAAAAAAATATATAGGCTAAATTTGTTATAATAAAGATTAATTTAAAATGTATATGGTTGCTCGATGTTTATAACATTTAGTTTACATTGGCTATTTTGCTATCTATTTCTATGTGATCTTCGACATATTTACCATTTGCCCATTAATTTAACAGTTGTAAGAATTAAAGTTATCAAAGTTATTAAACTGATGCAGGGCTATTTGATGTGCGCACATCCTGCCAAATCACGCACGCAGCACTGCCAATGCTTGCTTTTATGTTTGTGAATGCTATGATTGTGTTGAAGAATTTGTAGGTTGTGGCTTAAAAGCGGAACATGGAAATATCATGGATGTACTTTTTTTTTTGTTCTCAGCGATATGAGTCTTTCCCTTCTCCCAAAACAGCTTATAGCTAAAATAGTTCAGTTTTGTATGTAATGGAAAAGTGATTAGACGATGTTTCGTTTTTTTTTCTTCATAAAGTTAATTTAGAAAAACCTTGGGAGCATTTTTTGTTCGTTAAATGTTTTTTTTCTTTTAAGCAACGACCAAGCGGCCAGCATCAGAGTTGATCGCCTATGTTTGATTAATTTAGCCTTATCAAATCATCAAGACTTGACTAAAATAAAATCGATAGATAGGCCTATAAACAGTTCAAGCATATCACAGTGTTAGTTTAAATGTTTAACCTATATAAATGTGCAATATCCAACAGTTTGTGTGGAGAGTGGAAGCTGAAGCGAGCTTTACAGGACATGGAGGATTTTTTCTTACAGTAAAACAACTTAAAATACGCTGTGATTTTTTTTTTTCTCATAAAGGTAAGAGTAATATATCATTTTGAACTGTAAAGGGTCTACTTTTATTTGTGTGCATTCACAATATCAACATTGTGCTTTTATAAAATAGGAAAACAGAGAATGCACTTTCTTCGGTTTTGAACAAGAGGCTTCAATGATGAACCGAAACTCGGCAACTCGAAACTGGCTCAGAGATATGATAAATATATCTATAGAAAGCTTTAAAATACTACTTTAAAACGAAATAATTCAAAGCAAAGCAAAACTCTTCATTAGCCTATGTAATCCGTTAAGATGCATATATTTCTCCAATGAGGAAATGGCGAGTAATTTTTCCCGTCACCTCACCATCTAAAATATAAAAATAAGGGAAAGCCTAAAACAGGCCCGATTATAATTTATGCGTTTTATTTTATAATTGTATAAAAAAAAAAAAGTATGTAAATCTTTGTCCTTGAAATTTAAAGGATTTGTTGCAATGCAATTTTGTCTGACTGATGTGAATTATTTATTGGCCTATCGCTTTTAATCCATGCAGCAAATGCTTTAAAAACAGCTTTAAAATTACTTTATTGCATTCCAGATGCTTTTAAAAAACTTTTCACTATACATTTTAAGGGTTTTAAGCTTGAATGTAACTTGAATGTAAAACATTGTTATGAATTCATTGTAGCCTATTCCCATTTGTAAAATAGCTGATTGTTGTCTAACACGATCTCATGAAAGTGCGTAGGCTATAGCACGATTTTCTGTTTCTATTTGGCGTAATATTTATATGCAGAAATTGACTACCCACAGCACCCCTACATAAAACACCTTCCGCGCCCCTGCACACACACACACACACGCACACACACACTTCAGCCTGAGGAACAGCGTCTCGTGTGGATTGTACTTCCAACATTTCATTATCAAACATGTCCAGCAATTTAGTAACTGTAAAGGCGGCATTTTACAACAATCGACAGACGATTGATCTGATTCTGACGTTAAGTTTTGGTCACGGAGGAACGAATGCGCGCTGTGAAGAGAAGGAAGTTGTGTTAGAAGAAACACGTCTATAATCTTTAGAAGCTAAAAAACATTAAATAAACTCAGTTTAATATAACAGCCACAGGCCTAAAGTGTAAGCATGTTTTAATGGTTAGTTCTCTCTTCTAACATAAACAGGGCTTATGTTGTGCTGAACTCCACGTGAGCGATCGCGCTTCTGATTTGGGAATAGCAAAATGCATCATAGACAAGAGTTTGAATATTATTGCATATAAAACAGCTGGTGACTCTGGCGGGATATAATTTGCAAGATAATGTGTATATATATAGCAATAATAAATGTATGTGTGTTTTCTTAATTTCTCCAGTACCGATAACAGAACCGTTAACGTCAGAGCTTATCGATACTCCGGTCTTTTATAATTTAGCCCCGAGACCGATTAAATACCGAGTTTCGGTACCCATCCCTATTATTAAGTCATCAGTTTTTGCTTAAATAATGAATTAGTCCTAATTATAGGCTGTTTATAGACAACAGAATATTGAAAGAGATATCGCCAAAATCACATTAGTTTATCCAACTCATGGATAGCCACTATCTTACTGTAGGTTATTGTAATATCATATCAAGTCACAAATTTTTATCAGTTTATTTCACTTTTTCCATCTCTCTTTCTGTCTGTTTCGCTCTCATCTCTTCAGGATTTTGCCAGCAGTAAGAGTATTCGCCTGGGGAAGGACCAGGCTCTGTGCTTTCCTCCAGTGTGGGACTGGTCTCAACAGTTCAGTCTTAAAGACCAGACTCTCTTTAATAATCCCCTGTACGTGGGCAAGATCGCCACCTGTGTGCAGAACGGCACAGTAAAGACATTCACACACAGGCGCAGCAAGGTGAGCACTTTATCTCTGCTGGTCTGTATACAGTAGACTTTGTTGTCTCTAAGGTAATACCAGTAAACTGCAAAAGATAACAGGGATTAAAAATGTAAAAAAATAATATATAAATCGGTTCACCTTGAGCAGAAACGGTATTTTTACTCTATTATATCCTCTGTATTGTTACTGTTCCAAAACCGGTTTGAGCAGAAAAAATACCAGTCAATAACGTTATTTTTTAACCTTTTCTTTGCCAATAATAATAATAAAGTTCAGCGTTTACTTTAATCAAAAATAAAAAAAACGTCTTGATCTGGTATCTTGGCTTAGCCAATACAACTTCATCTTTTCTAGATTTTGGCCAAATGTATTAAACAAAAGAAAAAAATGTCAGCGCTTTAAAGACATTAAAGTATTTTTTTCGAGATATTTAAATATGTTTGCTGCATGGTTAAAAAACACTACTCGTATAAAATTGGGTTTTGAGAAAAAATAAACAGCCTAAATCAGTAGGATGCCATTTCCACTTGGCTATGATGAATTTAAAGCGAAGCGCGGGCATTTTATTCGTTGGATGCATCAATGTCACATTTGTCTTGGCCGTACTACTTAAAGTCATGATTGGTTAAGTGCAAAGTTCAAATATCTAGTGGAACGATAAAATAGCATTATTAACCGGTTAATGGCTATTTCAAATTTTCGATTATGTTCTGAATTATAACATTTTATTTTGTTTCTGGTTATGTTCCTGTCAAAGTTTTGTTAGTTTCCGGTTTTCTTTTTCCTTCCTTTAACCAGTTCAGAACCCTGAAAGATAATGATATTTATTATTTATTGTTGGCTTCTTCCTCAGAAAAACTACAGCTCCACGCTGCGGGGTCTGCCCTCCACTTTGCGAAACGGCTCGCTCGGACCGAACGACACCCTGGCGCGCCGGAACTCCCTCGTGCTGCGTCTCCGTTCTGATTTGTCTCAGGTACGGGAGCAGCAGGAGACCCCATCGGAACGCTTCGTTCGGGACTTTTTCTCTCGTCCTGTAGACCTTACAGGGCCTGCTGCTCCCCCAGCTCCTCCCATCTCACCTCTCTGTCTGGAAGCTCTACTTCCTGCGCTGGGTTCCCGAGGCACAGATTCCTCAGGGCGGCCCCATCACCGCCTTCCACAAGCTCTCAGTGCTCACAGACGAGATTGAAATGCTCCAGAACCAGTTGAGGCAGTACCAAGGAGCAGCGGTTACTCCTAACAACCTGCACGCAGAGCACAGCAAAATGTACTTTAAGGCGACTTCGACTCCTCACCAGTCCCCTGCTCCTCTAGAGTACCTCAGCTCCTCGTTCCCTTTCTCTCCTGTGGGCAACCTGTGTCGCCCCGGCATCCTGGGGACTCCTCTTAGCAAGTTCCTCAACGGAGCCAAGATCTGGCTCTCTACGGAGACACTGGCTAATGAGACGATTTGAGGGCAGAGCGCTGGGATTGGACTGTGAGGTCACACAAAAACAGGAGGATCTAAGGCCTGAAGATCTTCTCACTTACCGTATTTAGGTCTCATTTGGAATGTGCAGGCTTGTGGTACTGACAGTTACCTGGACATTTTTATTCAGTCTGTTGAGCGTTGTCAGTCAGTGAGGGTTTGTTTTTGCACATGATTAAATATAAAGCTCCAATCGCACATCTTTCTTAGGATTGTTTGGATCGGTTGTACACTGCTTGTGTGGACTTTTCTGCTAAAATACTTTGTGGATTTTTGTGTGGAGCTTGTGGCATTAGTTGGAAAGGAACTGGAACTGGTAAAGCTTTATATTAAGGTTCAATTTGTTAACATTAGTTGATGCATTAGGGATCATGAACTAACAATAAACTATTTTTACAGCTAATATTACATTTCCATGTGAATACACATACTACCAGGTCAGTAAGTTTTCTATTTTAATGTTTACTCTTATGACAGCAGAGATGAATTTTCAGCAGTCGTTACTCCAGTCATCAGTGTCACATGATCCTTTAGAAATCATGCTGATTTGATTCTCAAAACGAACTAAACAAACTTAAAAATTACAGTATATGTAGAAATAATATCAACCTGGTTCTTGATACCTAATGCATTATTGGATGTGACAAATTAAACTTTATTATATAGTGTTTTTGTAGAGCTATAACTTAAATATATGGTATAAAATGTGCATATATTTGATCTTTTAATCCTAAAATAGTTTAAGATTTCTTGAAACCTTCTGGTAAGGTCTAACCGTAGTTAGCTGTATTAAAATCAATAACCAAAATTGTGAAACTTGATATAGGAATTGACAGGGTTTATCAGTTTAAACCCCTATAGCAGGCAATAACTGTGCACATATGGGTGCCTCGGGCCGGCTGGATTCCGGTCTGTGAGACCCATCGCTTTCTAAAGCACAGCATGGCTGTTAGAAGGTAACTGACGGCTGCTCAAGCCAATCAGCTGGTTGATTTGACTTGCATTGCAGTTAGTGTCTCAAACAGCATGATTAAACATGTCAGATTAAACATTATCATTGTGCTAATGCACCTGTGAACTTTTGCTTTCATTTGGAGTTACTGTATTAGTGTGACAGTGACGTCTTGGGTTGATATGTAGCCTTTTTAATTATAGATTTTTATTATGGTTGGGGACTGTGTTTTTATTTTATTTTTCTTCCAATTTTATATTCTTTTACTTGTACTTTTCCTAGAACTGGTACTTACCCTTTTCTCTTGATACCCGTTAACTAGTCTGAAGTAATGCACAGTGTGTGTAGTTACCACTAATGCTGTCGTGAGTATGAAAACTGTGTTTGTTTTCTAATAGCACAGTTTGATTTGTCAAACAACAGTGATATTTATTCAGTTATGCAAAGAAACTAAAACAGGGAAATTGTACAAATCCTCTGTGCCTTGTTTGTGGGCCCTGATTGCAGTGTACCTGTTCCTTTTTCCCCTCCGGATATTAAAAAGCTACCAAACACATCACAGGAGTTTTCCCTCTGGTGTGTGAACGGAACAATGCTGACTAATTCCAAAGCTTGGTGTGGAAGTTGTTTTGATATCATTGTTTGGTCAGTTGTGTCTGTGTAGAGAGTCAACGTTTCTTCATTTTAGTTTTTGTTTGTGAGCTCAGAAGGAGCTTTGTGAGGCAATATGCAAAATTTGGCTCTTCAGATTTTCATGCAAATAAAAATAATTGCCACTTTTGAATGGAGACTTGCCTTTTTTGTTCATTTAGGACATTAAATGTGACTTCCTAGTAGTTTTTTAGAGTTTAGAAATCCGTAAAATCTTTCTTTAATTGAATTGGTTGACATTCTCAGAACACAAGTTCAGCTGAAACTAGCTGTAACCAAAGAAAGGAAACCTCAGAGCACTAAAGTCAACAGTATGCCCTCTTCTGTCCACTTAGGCTGCGTTTACACTGCAGGTCTTAATGCACAGATCCGATCTTTTGACCATATCCGATTTTTTTGGCCCGTCTGTTTACGTTCACTTTATACACGACTGGTATCCGATATATGTTTACATTAATTCCCGCCCAAAAGGATTGACTGCAGTGATCGCTTTACTATGCACATGGTAGACCATCGGGTTTTAAATGGTCGAGCTATTACAATTATTTAAATAATTCACGTCGAATGGCCATTATTATTTATTTGCCAGCAACAGCTGTCGTGGATGTTTTGCCGCACAAAATCTGACTGAACAGATAAAGACCGGAAAACAAAGTTAATTTTGATTTGTTTGACTTTTATCTAGAGCTGAGGTAGAATTCTTTAGAGAAAGCATTGCTAATTATCGGTTTAATTACAAAAAATGTTATCACCTCATTGCTGAGATATATAATGTAACGCGTTTAGCTGTTGTACTTTAAACATTCACGATGCAGGGGTTGAAAACCAGCTCCTGAATGTGCAATGTATTACCTTTATAAAGTTTCCATCTCCATAAATTGCGAGCGCATGCAGCACGCTGGTGTTCTGTCGATTTGTGTCATATTAAAAATCTTTACGAGCAAACGTGTCGCCCTCACATGGGAGTTCTGTGGGGAATCGGATGTGTTTAGACGTAGGTCGGATGTCCAGATATCGGATATGTATCTGATTTAAAACCACATTTGGAAACGGCTCAGATCGGATATGAAAAAATCGGATCTCGTGCGGATTTTTGTGTTTACAAGCGTGCATCACATTCCGATCTGTGTCAGATATGTGCAAAACATCGGATTTATTCTGCAGTGTAAACGCAGCCTGTGCTAGCTATGACTAATTGAACACATTTAGTAAGTAAACTGAGCAAACAAAAGTAAATCACAAAATGTCCATGAATAAATATATAACTTGTATTTTTTCATTGGATGCATTTACTGAAAGTTACAGCAGCCCCAAAATACAGCAGTATTTTATACACAAGAAATAACAATATACTAAATAATAACCATGTATCACAAATTGTGTATCCCAAATTCAAAACAAAGTAACATTTGTTTAAAGATATATAGCACAGGGTTACTTTTTAGACCTAACATTCCCCAAAATTAAGCTGTTTAGGTTTTAATATAATGTAGATCTATTTAAAAGAAAAAAGTTTTGGACAGTTTTTGGTTGTAAAACATTGTGGAATATGTTAATTTGTTTATGTTACAGAACTGACTTCATACATCCATGAAAAAAGTAAAAAAGTAAGAGGTGGCTCTACCAATGCCAGATGCCCTTTGTTTTGATATTTTGCATCTAATCTACATTTACATATGACTTCATTGTTTAAATGAAATTTTTTATGATTACTATATTGACAGGATACTCTGTACTGGCGATTTTAATAAAAGACTGATTTAATATCTCTCTGTAAAGAGCTTTCTGTTGGTTCACAAGCAATATTTATAGTAAGAGTAAACAATATGTTTTATTGTTTAAAGAGTTAAGTGAGATTGTTTAATAGTCCAAAATATACAAATAAAACGCCAAGACTCAAATGTACAGGAAAAAGTCTATTTTAATAAAAAAAGACAGGATACAATTAGATTTCTCAAAACTAATAACTGTACATATTGCTTTTGACACAAGTCAACATTACAATTTAAGCTTGGAAACAGAAATCTCTTTTTGTTTCTTCTTCTTTGCTGTCTGGTCCTTTGAGCCCTTGATTTGGGTCTTGACTTGGTCTTGTAACTGGGAGAAGAAAGCTTGAGAGGAACGCAGGGCCTTATCCATGCCATTATTCTGTCAGAATGTACAGGAGGGAAAAAAGCGTTATACACCTAAACAAAACCACAATCATTTAATTGTATTCATTAATGCTGCATTTGACTTAGTTACTGACCGTGAGTATTTTGGCTTTTCCTCCTTTAGTAAGTTTCTTGAGAGTCTGTTCAACCTCAGCTTTACTCTTCTTCTTGTCTCCTCCTTTCATCGCCTCTTTGGCTTTCTGTCTCTTCTCCCGCTCTTGAATCTTCAGATGCTTCACTTTCTTTTTCTTGCGTCTCTCTCGTTTCTTATCTGTAGTGGTTTTCTCTGTGTCTCCGAGTATGTCTCCTGCCTTATTCTTCTCCTGAGAGAAGGAAATAAAATGCTTCATAAAGATTCTGTGATCTAACTTGAGTAAATGTTTCACTCAGAAACTACAAAGCAAACTCTTTCCTAAACACTTAAGAGGTTTTCTGATAAACTTGAATTGATGCGAGCAGGCCACACAAACCTTAATCTCCTCTGGAGCCAGAAGTGTGGCTTCACTGGCGTTGACTGGAGCCACTTCCTCCATAGTTATAGAAGGCAAGTTGGAAACCACTTTCACCTCAGGAATATGCTAAAGAGAAAAGAGCAGGAATCCATTTTACATGTTTAGGCCAATATAACTCGATGTTTACATATATACATCAGCTGTTTCAATGAACAGCTAAATTGAAAGTTTTCTGAACATTTCTATAGGTACAGAGCAGGAAATCAGTTTTGTTTTTCACGTCATTCTTGCAGGAACACACTATAGCTGGCTCAAGCCACAAGGAAAAGTTTACTCACTGGTTTTGGTGTGAAGTGGAAGTTTGATAGCGCATCCAGTTTAAGGAAGAGTGTGTCCATGAGCTTCTGGATTTCTACATGCGCTGGGTTCTCTTCCTCTTCCTTCTTTTCCTGAAGCCCACAAAAAATATAATATAATACAATATAAAAGTTTAGGGTCAGTAAGACCATTTTTTTTTTAAAGAAATGAATACTTCTTCCACAAAGATGTACTCACTGGATCAAGTGACAGGGAAGCAATTAATTATATTAAAAAAGGTTTCAAATGCAAATATATGCTGTTTTTTAGCTTTCTATTCATCAAAGAATCCTTAAAAAATAGATTTTGTGTTTTCCAAAACACAATTTTTCAACATTGATAAGAAATTTCTTGAGCATCATATCAAAATGATTTCTGAAGGATCATGTGATGCTGAAAAGTCAGTTTTGCCATCATAGGAATAAAAATAAAATTTTCAATCAAATATAAAACAGTTCTTATAAATGTTGTATTCAGTGTATATATATATATATATATATAAAAAATTTTTTTTAGATTAAATAAATGCAGCCTTGGTAAACATAAGAGACAAAAAAGCTCTTACTCATTCAAAACTTTTGAATGGTTGTATTATGTAACTCAATTTTCTACATACAAAAAAACACAATTTTAAACTTCATCCAAAATATAACCTAAAATGTTTTAATAACTGCACAAGAATGAGCAGGAGGTGAAATGTGAGACAGGACTCACCTGTGTCTGTTTGATAAACTCCTGCTCATAGACCTCAGCCAGACTCAGTTTGCTCTTCTCGTGGTCCAGAGTGAGTCTCTTCTTATATTCAAACGCCGCCTCTTTAGGCTTCTCCTTCCTTACCACATCATCCCACACCTGAGACACAACAAAAACGTTAAGTACACTGGGTCATATTCATGACACAAGCTGACAGTCATAAAAACATTCCTAAAAGTAAACTTCAATTCAATGGACAATTTGCACAAAATGGATTGATATTTTTTTAAGTCACTTCACTTGCCTTTATCTCTTCAGAACAAAGATGGCATCAAATTAGAATGCATACATTAAACATAGAACAAAGTTTAGACAAACCTGATCTTTGATTCTCTGTTTGATAATGTCCTCCAGCTGTAAGGTAGTTTCTTCTGTGATGGCTGGAGCTGTTGAGGAGAGAAACAAAGTAATGAAGAAATCAATAAAGACTTTTAAGGCATTAAGTCTTTTGCCGTGACGATCAGCAGGAAGCGCTCACCCGTCCTAGAGGCCTGGTCAAAAGCCACATCCTCTTCCAGCATGCTGTTCTCCGGTCGAGTCTGAGCGCTCACTTCTCCGGTCAGCTGCCACGGCTTCTCGGATAACGCAGCATTCTCCAGTTCTTCAATCCTTTCTGACATCTGTTTAAATTCATATCAAATCAGGGTTAGTATTGTCTACTAAAAGAAAAGAATTTTAACTGAAAAAGCTGAAATGAAGCATAAATAATGCATGAAAAGCTAAATGTTGCCTAGACAACTAACTGAAATAATTTAAGTTGAAGCCCAAAAATAACTAAATGGACAAAAAAAAAAACTGAATTGGAAATTAATTAAATACACACATATGTTGTTCAGTTAAAGATTACCAAGTACAAAGACAAACCTTTTCCTGTCTCTTTTCAAAGGATGACTTGGACTCAGGTTTAGGTGCGTTTTTGGCTTTTCCGCCTAGAATTTCTTCCACATCCTCCCCCTCGCTGCCATCATCAGGGAGGTCAAAGGTCACCTTGCGTAAAGCATTTCTTGCTCCATCACCTGTGTCATCCCTAAATTAAGATGTGAAATGCATTAGATCTCTGAAAGAAAATGCTGTAAAACACAACAAAAGAGGACAGCAGGACAAGTATTCTCATAACTTACTCCTCCATATCAAAATCCTCCTCATTCATTTGATCTTCATCCTCCCCCTCCAGCTCATTCTCATCATCTTCTCCCCGATAATCATTCGATTCTGGTTCCTTCTCTTCATCTGGATCCATCTCTTCAGGCTCTGCGTCCACTGGAGCAAAGAAATCTTTGTATTTCATATCTCTGGAGCTTTTCTTCTGTAAAACAAAAGACATTGAGTTTCATGAGATGTAAGTTTGAATTCATGTTTATACAAAGCAATAAATATTGAAATAAAACAATAATCAGAATATGTTTTTGAATTTGATAGTTCTGTGTAACACAATCCTGTTACATGCATCTTAGACCCCTAGTTTTACACCCTGGGGTCCATAAAGGTGACGCAACAAATTCAAATAAATGAAAAATACATAAAGGCTCAGGAAAAGTCATAACCTTTTTCTGTTTTGTCAGCGCTGCAGGTTTATCAAAGCATAGATCCTCGTCATCATCCGATGGCAAATTCTGAAAGTAGTCTATGTCCTCCTTTACGCTCTCATTTCCTTCTCTTCTATCCATGTCATCCAAAAAGGCTTCCATTTCTGACAGATTAAAAAACCTGTCATCTAATTCTGATGGAGTCCTATTAGATTTTGACTTTGATGATTTGGCAGCTGACGGTTTCTGTTTGGTTTGTTCCTCAAATCTATCTACATCAAAGTCCAAATCCGAGTCTTCACCGGAGAAGTCATCGTCCTCTTTGCTAGCAGATGGTTTTAACCTCGGATTAGTTTTCTCCTCTTTGTCCTTATCATCTTCCGCTGCACTCTCTTCTAAATTATTAGCAATTTCTCCATTATCAACATCCTCCTCCTCCTCCTCTTCTTCCTTTGCATCTTCAAAAAGTGTTATAGTGTCATCTATCACAGCTTGTTCCACTGCCTCCTCAAAATGTGTCAGTAATGCATCGTTCTGGAGCTCCAGCTCCTGCCAGATTTGCTCCTCGTC
Source organism: Gymnocypris eckloni scoliostomus (assembly GCA_027564155.1). Taxonomy (NCBI): domain Eukaryota; kingdom Metazoa; phylum Chordata; class Actinopteri; order Cypriniformes; family Cyprinidae; genus Gymnocypris; species Gymnocypris eckloni. The sequence goes on along the minus strand of CM050413.1, from coordinate 25,746,382 downwards.
AAAGTTCTGGATGACCAGCTGCTCCAGTGGGCTTCCTTTGCAGTCTGCAGGTTCATGGGCTTTATGCAGATCATAAAGAGTCTTGGTAAGTGATTTGAAGTCTGTTGCCAGAGCATCCTGTGCACTGAACAAAGATTGAAAATATAAACGAGAAACATTAACATTTTTAACCACACTTATTTGTAATATCATATTACTACTTGCATATACATTTTTAGTTAGAGTCTGAAAATAAAACATCCATACAAATGTAAGAGAAAGGTACGTCACATATATTCAACATGTAGCCACAGGGTGAGACTTTAGCACATGTGTGGCCCTATACGCGTTTCAGCACGATTAACGTCAGAAAACGTTCTATCTTAAATCAACAAGCCATTCAGAATAATTGTTTAAACATGTATCTTGCATCCAACCTGAGAAATAGCTCCAGGTGTGCTGTGTCGCTGTTTAGTAACTGTAAGCAGCTCTCCAGCGTGCTTACATCCCCGGTCGCCATCTCTGCACTCACATGTGTCTCTGCGTGACGTTACGCTTGATAAATACAACCCCCGGAAACAACATGCACTGCGTTGCGTTCCACATAGAAGGTTCCATATAACCACAATGTTTCATAATAAAGCGATTTACTGGTTTTTAGTGTACCATAATTACGTTTTAAAAATGTAAATGTTATGATTTGTTTTACATGGGTAAATATGCATATATTACCATAACTGAACACGAGGTTCGCGCTGTTTAAATAAAGTTTTGTTTGCATACGATGACCGCAAAGATGGCTTCCTCTTTACTGAAGGTTGCAGGTAAACTGTAGTAAATCGATATTGTTTTAGTGTCTCTGTTTTCCTTTAAATGTTTGCAACATTTAGAGCTGCTTTTATTCTAACTGCACACGTAGCACTTGTCTGTATCTTACTCTTTGACAGCTGTTGTGAATAAAATCTACCATAGGTTAATTTTGTTCTGCCTGTATATTTAATGCGTCCAAGCCGCAGTCTCATTTGTCTTGTAGTTACAGGTCTCTCGAGGTGTGCGTGGCACACTTTACCCTCAGTGAGGGCAGTGTCTCTGACTGTACCCGTCAGTCAAGGTGTCCCTCGGTCATTATGGAAGTTAGGCAGACTGAATCATGTGGCTATCGCAGTACCAGACCTAGAGAAAGCCACAGCACTGTATCGTGATGTGCTGGGGGCTCAAGTAAGCGCCACCGTGCCTCTCCCCGAGCACGGGGTGTACACTGTGTTTGTAGAACTGGGAACACCAAATTAGAGCTTCTGCACCCTCTGGGAGAGAAAAGCCCTATTGCAGGATTCCTGCAGAAGAACAAAGCTGGAGGGATGCATCATATCTGTATCGAGGTAAAGATAAGATTAGATCAGTGCTACGTAGTTCTCAACCTTTTTAACCGAGGGCCCCATATTGTCCAACATAATATTCAAAGGGCCCCTATATTGGCTAAGATATTTAGCATTTCTGCTGTCATTTTGACAGTGCTGCTTTATCATTTTTTTATTACATGAATTAAACACAATTTGACGATTTTGATACTGTTTTTCAAAAACGAGGAAAACGCTATTGAGTAGAAAGGTAAACATGATAAGACATAAGATAATACTCATTTTTTAATACGCAAATTTGTCTTTGGCTTCTTTTACACGTGTACACACAAACACAAAAGTTACATAACACTCACAACAACTGTATCAAATCACATAGGTGTCAACTACAAAAGTCATATATCACACTATTAAGAAAATTTGGTTAAATGTTTTTTATATACTTTTATTTTAAAAAGTACATTGATAAAAAACAAGACATCTGCATTTTCAGTTGTTATCAAAAATGAAATACTAAGATACAGTATTAGATATTATTTTAGCTGCTAATTCTGGCTTTTTCAATATTCCAATATACAAATAACATTAAATGGGATAATACCAATAATGATAGCAAATAAAAATAATGAAAAAATATGAACTAGATTTCTTGTGAATCAATCTTATTGCAAGTGTCTTCGCTCTAAATATTGAGTGCTGGTTTCACAGTTTAGTGTCAGTACCCAATGATGTATGTGTTGCTTGTTCAATTGCAGGTGGATGATATCAATGCTGCAATAGTTGATTTGAAGGAAAAGAACATCAGACTGCTCTCCGCAGAGCCACGGATAGGAGCTCATGGAAAACCTGTGATGTTCCTCCACCCTAAAGACTGTGATGGGGTTCTTGTGGAGATAGAACAAGCCTAGCTATCACGCATGAGATTGTTATCTAGTAAAGAGAGATACTTTGATTAGGCTGTTCTTTTTTGACACTTAAGCTGTTGTGATCATTGCTTTGGGTGACTATTCCACTTGTTCCATTATTTTTTTAATCTGTTATGGTGTGCTTTATATTCTTTTTTTTGAAGTAAAGATTTTCTTTAGTGACTTAATATATGATTAGTTTAAGTTAGTTTGATCCTTTGACCCTTTACAAACTCACACATGCAAAATGTGTACAAAGTAAATCTTAATATTTGTGGGGTACATTAGGTATTTTTCTTGTTTTTTTTATGATGATTACAACAACAGAAGCCAAAATAAGCTAAATTAAATGCTATGATAAAATGATAGATACGTTTTGCTATGTCTATGAATGTGAATTGAAATCTCAGTGGAACAGATTGAAGCTTTCTTTTTTTGGCCGAACCATGTATTTGGGAGACCGGTTGGCTCATACCAGACACTCTCTTCTGTAGTCAACCCTCCACCAAATAGAAAGCTGTTTTTTGTTCTTCCGTCTTAAATCTGTTTTTATTTTTTTTAAAGAGAGACTGATAACTAGACGAGTGAGATTAGGAACTGATGTTTGTGGGATTTCTCACTGTGTGGTCTCCAAGGTCTTGTTTGAATTTTCCTGCTTCAGCACCATTAGAATAAATGGGTCTTTTTAAGCTGCCATTTTAAGCTGTTTTTGACATTTTAATTTATTTGGCAGTCTGAAAAGTAACAGAAATCTTTCCAGAGAAATTCACACTCTGCTTGTCAAAAAAAAAAGCCTTTTGAATGACTTCTCATTTTGCCCGTGCTACATTTTTGGCTTTTATGCACCGTAGTGAAAAATAACTCATTAATAAAGCAATATTACATGTTGCTCTGAATCAAACATGAAGATAATAAGCACCAAATAAATCTGATGCTAGTTTAAACGTTTTCAGGATAAAGGAAATCTTCAAGGGAGCAAATCACGCTTCATGATATTCTGTAGGAGCTTGCATTTGCTTGTGTTCTTGTAGAAATCATAATGTGAAAACATCTGCCTGGATTAATCGTGAAGCAAGACTAGTTGCATGGTAGTTGTTTTTGTATTATCCAAAAGGCATCTCATCCTAATTGCATGTATTCAAACCACATGTCCAGTTTTATCTGGGGCATTGGAAGCTGTTTATTGTCCTTTAGAAAAGCCATATTATGTTGTCTGGCCCAGAACACCATCTGCAAGAGAAAGGGAAAGAAGTATCTCATATTTTCTGTGCTAATGTTGTGTTGATTTTATTTCTTAGTATTTTTCATTTGTACTGTGGCAACATTTAAGACATCAGATAATATGTTCTCATTTGCATGTATGACCTAACATGTAATAACTAACATGAACATCCAACAGCATCAGGAAGAAAAGATTATACGTTTCATGGAAATAGCGAAAATCTCTCTTATGTAATACACGGAGGATCTGATCGTACAGTGAGATTATGCTTAATTTTAGCGAAATTATCCTTCAAAACAAGCCCAGAAAGGGTGGTGGATAGTGATTTTGTAAACATTTGTATACTAATTACTAATGATTGATGGCATTAAAAATAATTGACTGTTAATAGGAAGAAAGCTAAAGAACAACGCTTAGATCCGCACGCGTTCAATGCTAAGCTTTGTTCGTTTTCTGATCAAGCCTTGATTTAAAGTAAATTCAAATGATAGCATCATTTTAAGATTATTCCTCCCAATGAAAGCCCCATCGCTCGTTCTCTCTGTCTCGGGTGGGGTTTGTGCTGCTTGAGTCCAGCGCTGCAGTGGAGCGCCCCCTGCTGTTCTCTACGTCTGTTCTCCTCAGTCTCCGGGATGCGGTGTCGGTGCGGTTCCCACTCTCTCTACCTCTGAAAACACGGGACTTCTATATATGAACATCACAACATCAAAGGTTATGCAGGTAGGCTGGTTTCTGTCTCATGTTCCCCCCTATCTGAATGTTTAGTGTAGCGTGTTGATGCGGAATGAAGTGATGCGCTCTTGAAGGATACAGCAGGATTTCGTTCTCAGTGTAACATCAAACCCGTTGCTGCGAGCACGTTCATGACGATAGTCGTCCTCCTCAGACGTCTTTTAACTATTCAAATCGTTGTTACAGTGAACGAGATGGAAATTGCCCAAATCGAAGGGTCGCCGTGTTGTTTCTTTCATTTTTGTGTGCAACTCCTTTTCTTTTGAGAGCTTCTTTTGTGTGCCTATATTCACTTTCTCATTAAGAACCATGGCTGAAAATATCACGACGAAAACGTGCAAAGTCCTCAAAAAAGTTGCTGAAAATATGTCGCACTGTAAAATAGTCCCAGTTAAGTTTTACCATATCACGTTAAATCTCCAGAAATTACAATATTTTATCTATCTATCTATCTATCTATCTATCTATCTATCTATCTATCTATCTATCTATCTATCTGGGTAGTTGACATTAAACATTTTATTTTTTGAAATGTTTAAGCTATAGTATATATTTTTTATTATATATATTTACAATTATAATATTATTTAAAATATATTTTTAAATAATAAGTATTAAGATACTAGTCAATATTTAATATTAAAAAAGTGAGTCTGAGTGGTTAAAAGCTTAAAAGAACAGGGTCATGCAAGATTTACAATTTTCTTTGTACGCCCCTTATGTAAATTTCAACCTACGATCTTCATGTTCATAGAAATGTCCGCTTATATGGGTAGTTGAGAGATATTATTGTTATTCAGATTTGGTTTTGTTTACAATTACAAGCGGACCTGCTTGGTCAGTAGCCAGTTGAAGTCTGATTAATAAATCTGTTTGTACAGGGAATTTTGCATTCTATCCTGATATAAATCTTTTAGCAACTGACACATAAAATCATGATTAGATGCTGGAATATAAACATAATTATGTTCTAGTCCTTCAGTTCTGGCTGATTTGTAGAGCTTATCGTGAACATGCTAAATCAAGCCTCAAATTCAAGCCTCAAGCTAGAAATCAAGCATCATGCTGCTGCTGTAAATGATGAGCTTCTTTTTGTCCGGAGAACAATAGCCGGTCCACTCCCCTGAACCGATCAATGAAACCACAAGGACTAGAAAATATTGTGCATTTCTAAAAATATGTTCACAGAGTGGCTAAACTTTTCAAAAGAACAAAAGATATTCTAGCAATAAATGAACGCTCACGCTATAAGTCTGCTCATCTTTGTGCTTATAGCTCAAAATAGTTAATCTGAAATATAATATAGAGGGGTAGAAACAGTTTAGGAGTGAAGAGAGAGAGCCAGACTGAGTGTAACGGAGGGACTGTGAGTGCTTATAAAGGTGCATAATTCCTGAGTGTGATCCCAGTTGGTGGTTCCGTCTCCAAAACAGTCTCCTGCCGCTCTCTTGTCCAGGCAACCTGCTACACACACACACACACACACACACACACGCTGCCCCGCCCCTCCTTTCAGATCCCTTATAGTTACGATTCTGTGCTGAAGGACAAACACTGTTTGCAAGAGCATGCTGAGATGATATTAATGCACCAGTAGGACATTTATAAATGTATATCTTGCAGAAAGAGGATAGAAAAATAGATGGAAAGAAAAGCCTGGATGAGGTTTCTCACTTTAGGGGTAATATTAGCAAATAAATATTTAGTTGATAATCACAAAAATATCTTGAAATGTAGATTTTCTACAAATTTTCAGGAGATTTTGAACTGTGTTGAATGATAAATACAGTTGTGCAGTAGTGGTGAGATGTGAGTGTGTTGGCAGGTCTTTTTATGGTGTTACTAATGTGGTTTTAAGCAGTTTTGGCCCAAAGCTGCTTTCTGGCTTAGCACTTGCTCTGATATATATGATCCTGTTGCCTTTGTGTGTGTGTGTGTGTGTGTGTGTGTGTGTGTGTGTGTGTGTGTGTGTGTGTGTGTGTGTGTGTGTGTGTGTGTGTACGTGTATTTATGCTAACCTCTGGCAATCTGTCTGGGAAGAGGAGGACAAGGGTCAGAGGGGCATGTTCTCACTCAGCTCAATTTAAAATCTACTGCTCACTATACACATATAGAAATGCTGATGTGCAGTTAGCAGTCACATTCACAGCTCAGAAAAGTGCAGAAAGGATATATGTATTCCAGTTTAGATACACTACCATTCAAAAGTTTGTGGTCAGTAACGATTTAAGAAAATGTTTTTGGAAGAAATCTCTTAGTCTTATTACTCACCGAGGGCACATTCATTTGAAAAATAGAAAACAGCGCTATTGTGAAACTTTAGTATAATATAAAATACGCATTTTCTTCTTTTTGTTTACGTTTTTTAATTTATTCTACATTTTCATCAATCATTAATCTAGACTTCAGTGTCACATGATCCTTCAGAAATCAATCTAATATGCTAATTTGTATATCAAGAATCATTTTATGTATTATTATAAATGTTGAAAACAGTTGTGCTGCTTAATATTTTTGTGGAAACCGTGATACATTTTTTAAAATTCTTTGACAAATTGAAAGGTTAAAATTCAGGCTAAAAGAGCATTTATTCAAAAGAGATATTTTTTGTAACAATAAACAGTCACTTTTGATCAGTTTCTGAATTCATTAATTTCTTAAATTCTTAAAATGTAAATAATCAATATAAATTGAACTTTAGAACATGCTCTGTAGGACTTAAAAAATTGAAATATTCTTGCCAGTTTTGCAGTGCACAAATTTGGTGCACACGTTATCCCAAGAGTATCATACATTAAGGATGGTAAGGGGGTGTGCCGGCGGCTCTGACTTCAGAAAGATGTAAATACCATGTAAAAAAAAAAATGATTTCAAGTAGAGTTTCGCCCACACAGTTACTGTGGTAATGACCGGGCAGTCACAAGGAGGTGCACAAAAACTGGAGCGAAGTTGAAAGATGTTTATTTAGAGCAGATGTGCAAATAAATAGGTTTGAGAGCTTAAACACAGATTGATTTAAAAACAGTATAAACTGCTAAGTACTAAGAACAGTACTAACTCCTCAATTCACTGAGGCTAGAGTTTTACATGCTTCACAGCACAATCTCATTCACAAGCTCTTTATCCGTCCCTCCCCCTAATAGTAGTGACGGCCATCTTAAATACACAGTTTCCCGCTCTCCCAAATTGGAACATACCATTTCTATAATATAAAATAAACTGTTGACTTACCCATGAGATTTAGAAACAAGAGTCTAAATAAATAAATACAAATAATAATGCAAATCAAAATGAGTAAATCAAAACACTTACACAAACATTTACAATACACCCTCTAAAATTAGCACTCTCTAGAGTACACTTACTGCCACGCCCACTCAAATTCATTCAAGTAGGCCCAACTCGAACACAGTAAAGCAGTGATGGAAGGCAAATAAGGTCTCTCCATCACACACCCCACCCCTTATCCTTGACACTATAAAGTGTCAGAGCTTAGTCCGTCAGTCCAGCCAGACATCCCCAGAGTCCATGAGCACTCACAACAATGCCCGTAGACCTCGACCGTCCAACTAGGGCTCTCACAGCCCCTCCCGTGGTCGAGTCCTCCCTGACATCACAATCGTCCATACTGACGACGGTCCATGCCAGCGAAAGTCTCTGGGTTCTGCCGTCCTGCAGGCACTCTTAAGGGGGTTAAAAAAATGTGTCCTCGAACTAACCCAAGGAAACGGAGAAACTCACTGGTGACGAAAGGCTCATGCCTCTCTCCTCCAACATCGGCGAAACACAAGCAGTCTCCCGGTTCGCCCGCACTCCATGCATACGCGTGTATCGTTCCACACTTCGCGTTCTCTGACTCGCCCAACTCCTCACAGCTTCCGTCGCTCGTCCGAACCGCGCCGACCAGTGTGCACCCTCATCAGCTCAGTCAGACGTGCCGGTGTGCCCTCCCGGGCCTGGATCCCACTGCTGCCACCATGTGTGGTAATGACCCGGGCAGTCACAAGGAGGTGCACAAAAACTGGAGCGAAGTTGGCGTCCAAAAAGATGTTTATTTAGAGCAGATGTGCAAATAAATAGGTTTGAGAGCTTAAAACACAGATTGATTTAAAAACAGTATAAACTGCTAAGTACTAAGAACAGTACTAACTCCCCTCCAATTCACTGAGGCTAGAGTTTTACATGCTTCACAGCACAATCTCATTCACAAGCTCTTTATCCGTCCCTCCCCCTAATAGTAGTGACGGCCATCTTAAATACACAGTTTCCCGCTCTTCCAAATTGGAACATACCATTTCTATAATATAAAATAAACTGTTGACTTACCCATGAGATTTAGAAACAAGAGTCTAAATAAATAAATACAAATAATAATGCAAATCAAAATGAGTAAATCAAAACACTTACACAAACATTTACAATACACCCTCTAAAATTAGCACTCTCTAGAGTACACTTACTGCCACGCCCACTCGGCTGGATCAGAAATTCATTCAAGTAGGCCCAACTCGAACACAGTAAAGCAGTGATGGAAGGCAAATAAGGTCTCTCCATCACAGTTACACTGGTGTTATCTGTCCAGGATATGTGGTATCTTAATAAGTAATTTACCTCATTGATAAGAAACTGTGTTTTCATGAGGTCTCATCTTAAGGTTTTGTCAGATATTGAGTTTGGGCTCTGGATAAATATGAAAACGTCTTTGATCACATGACATTCAGAAATAAACATGATTTATATTAGAATCTCTCTAAAAGTCACTGATTGTGAAGTGCCTGTCATCCTGGTTTCACATGTTTTATTTCATTTGTATATATGTCCACACTAAAGAAAGGCATGATCGTTTAGAGTTTATGTCAGAAATGGCATCTTCTGTCAGCTCTTACAGCACACAGTGCAGTGAAATGAAACAGAGGTGCCTTATTGGACACAGGACCTATAGTTCATTGCTTATGTGTCTGTTGATCAGACTGGAAAAATATTAATATTGATAGCATAGCTCAGCGACTCTGACTAGATGTGAATGAGTCGTCTGCTCTCTTGATGTTTACTTTTGAAATAATCGAGTAGCTAAGCATGGTGACTTGTTAGATATTTTAAAAGCGCATTCTAGCATCTATTCACAATAAGTGAAAGCGGCTTTTTTAGCATAATATCAGCCTAGTATGATGTGAGAGGAGCTTTTGTGTCTTTTGCCTCGTTTATCAACTTTCCCTTTTGTACATAAATGGGCATTTGCAATATTTTTGGGAAGCCGTCCACATTGAGATTGAATTCTTTTATCCATTTGGTGCTTTCATCCTCTTGTTTATCATATAAAAAGAGAATATTGTGAACTCAAGTGCGCTGTGAGAAAGGTCTGTAGCCAATGTTTTTTACTCGTTGGCTGAAGTTTATCTGACTCAAGATTATGAAACAATGTTGCTCTTGATCTTTTCATTCATTACCGAGTCTGGGCGTTCTTTGAAAAGCTAATTATTTTATGCCTCTGGCTATGTGTATCCTGCCCTCATATCTGCTGTAATATCTGTCATATTGCTCTAAATAAGTATAGCCGTGCACTGACTTCTGTACAAGCTTTCTTGTGTATGTGAGAAGCTGCCATTTTTCTCACACCTGCTCTCACACATGCACGTTTTCCCTGCATCTCTATATTTGATCAGTCCCAAAGTTGTTCCGGTTAAGATTTAGTTAAGTCCACTTTATTTGATAAGTTCAGCATTTAACTTTCTTTTTCAGTCCAAGGACCCCTGAGTGCATATAGAGATGTGACTCTGCTGCAAAAGTATAAGACTGAGTTTTGCATCTTAAAATTGATTTCATGATATGAAAGTTTTGTAAATGCATCTTAATGTTTTTATTGTGAACAATTCAATAGTTTTAAAATTAATAAATACATTATATTTTTTCAAAATGTCATAACTCAATCTTCTGGTGAATCAACTTCTGTCTGGTGATGTATGCCAGAGTTTTTCAAATATTTAGTCTGAATAAACAATCAATGGACAGAACCAAGACCCGCCCTATAGTTTTATTTAGATATTTCTTCAAAAATCGATTTCACTTGGATGTATGTCAGTATGGAAGAAAAGACATGTCACGACGTCAGTTTAATCATGCATTTAAGCCTGTCCAAAAAATATAAATGTAGTATAATATTAAGAAATGTACATACCCTTTAAAAAATAATAAAAATGAAGATTCATTTGTAGTACTACTTGTGCACAATGCACATTTCTAAATATGAATCCTAAAATGCATTTTGCGGTCACTATTGATGAGGATTGTTTTAACCCTTGTGCATTGTTCAAATTCACTACCCTTTCGTTATGTTCGGGATGAAAACAGCCACTAAATTAACTGCTGTAAAATTTATCTGATAAATATTTTTTACCATTTTTTGCATAAATCTGTTAATCAACCTCAGTCCTGATCAAAACTAAAAAAAATTAAAAAATCCAGGATTTTTACTCTTTAATTGCCAAGTTCATAAGTGATGTCACTGATTTTGGAAAAACACACAAAATTACTTATTTTCAATATAAAAAGTGATTGTGGACTGGAATTTTTTTTACTTTTATCACAGTCTTGGGCATGTCAAAGATTAGGAAAAACATTGTCTTTGATGCATTGTTAGTTTTTGAGCAGCATCAGATTTACATTTTTTCTCCCTCATTTACTGTTCGTGGCTGTTTTTGCCCCATTGACTTCCATTATAACGACATTTTTTGATTGCAAAGCCATGACACCATATAATCATGCATTTTTGATTGTTGGTGGTTTTCCCTGTTGGGAAGAGGTCAAATTTGTAATTTTTACAGTTGATCACCAGGTAGCACCATTAACCCTTTAGATAGGCCTGTGCAAACAAAAGCTTTGTTTCTGGCTTGTATATGGAGTTATATGGAGTATAACAGTATATTATAGTATGTGTGTGTGTGTGTGTGTGTGTTTTGTGTGAGAGAGAGAGAGTGACCTTTGTGCACTTACCTTGATGCGTCTGAGAAAATCTAAATATGCACCTCAGCTCTCAGAACTACATGGAGTAAACAAAAACAAAGTAAGTGTATTTATGCACCTGCTGCCTTTTGATGGTGAGAAGTATAGATGGCCTATGTGTGAAATGCTTGTCTTTTCTTGATGTAAAGAGCCATGTATAAAGCCAGTTTAAAACCTTAAAATCCTTCAGTGATACACTTTTCAATTTTTTTCTGTAAACAATCTACTCTGCATTAGATTTATGAACATAATTTATTATGAACCAAAATGCAACAACAACTTCAAATAAACTGAACAATGGTGCAAGAGTTGAGGATGGATGGAGAACTAAACAATTATTCTAAGTATTTAGTGTGAGAATTGTGTGTGTGTGTGTGTGTGTGTGTGTTCAGTCTTTCCAGCAGGACTTGCAGCATATCACTTGGTGCTCTTTGCAAGTGTGTCCACCACAACAGATGCAAGAGCTGAGTGTTCTTTTTTTTGTCCTCTGCACCACTTGCATGTTCCCCTTTTCACTCCTGAGCTGCTGGTGCCTGCTGGTGTCTGTGGATTTGTGTCTAGAGGACAGCTGCAGGAGACTGAATCTCTCTCACTAGTGCAGTAATGGCACATACCTTGTGTAGATTTTCGACACTTCCCTTGCAGCGGTTGTAATCTGTGGTTTGTGACAATACATACTGCAGCTCGCTGGAGGGTCAGGCTGCATAATAATTTCTAAAACTTTGGTACAAGTCAAGTCCTTTCTCATGTTGCTTGCTGCTCTTCTCACCATCAAATGACCAGCAGGATGGTATGCAAGGGTTTAAATCCACTTATCTTGTTTTTATTTAGTCTGCACTTCTCACCATCAAAAGGCAGCAGGTGCATAAATACACTTACTTTGTTTTTGTTTACTCCATGTAGTTCTGAGAGCTGAGGTGCATATTTAGATTTTCTCAGACGATCAAGGTAAGTGCACAAAGGTCTCTCACACGCTCTCTCTCTCACACACACACACAAACACACTATACTATGCTGTTATACTCCATATAAAAGCTAAAAATTAAGCTTTTTTTTGCACAGGTCTATCTAAAGGGTTAATTGTGCTACTTCATGATCAACAGTAAAAATGACAAGTTTTATCTCTTCCCAACAGGGAAAACCACCAACAATCAAAAATGCATGATTATATGGTGTCATGGCTTTGCAATCAAAAAATGTAGTTATAATGGAAGTCAATGGGGCAAAAACAGCCACGAACAGTAAATGAGGGAGAAAAAATGTAAATCTGATCCTGCTCAAAAACTAAAAATGCATCAAAGCCAATGTTTTTCCTAATCTTTGACATGCCCAAGACTGTGATAAAAGTAAAAAAAATTCCAGTCCACAATCACTTTTTATATTGAAAATAAGTAATTTTGTGTTTTTTTTTTTCAAAATCAGTGACATCATTTATGAACTTGGCAATTAAGGAGTAAAAATCCTGGATTTAAAAAAAAAAAATTGTAGTTTTGAACAGGACTGAGGTTGATTAATAGATTTATGCAAAAAAAAATGGAAAAAAATATTTATCCGATACATTTTTATAGCAGTCTAATTTAGTGGCTGTTTTCATCCCGAACATAACGTAAGGGTAGTGAATTTGTCCACGGTGCATTGTTGAGTTTTGAAAAAAATTCAAAGCATTTTCCTAAAATATGTGTTAAAATAAGATTTGTCACCAAAAATCATTCCATTTGCTGAAACACAAAAAAAGTTGTGGCCAAATTAACACTCAACAGCACCCCTTAGTGGACGAAAACGTCCCCAACAGCACATAAGGGTTAATGCAAGATATTTAAAGTGTACCTGAAGTATGCTTGCAATAGTTCTGCTTTAACACAATCAAATATACTTCAGTAGATCTTTAGCTACTACTACTTTAGCACTACTTCCACACATTAAAGTGCATTAAGTACAAAAGTTAAATTTGTACAAAATTACAACATACCAAATTCTCTACAATAATCATTTTCAGTACTGCACTGTATACATTAGAACAAAGTCACAAATGTGCACGTCATATATTTTCAATAATTTTAATCTCTTTATTTTAAAGCATTTAGCAGAACATTAGGTTTGTGAATTTATCTTTGGTTGATTTTAACATAATATTGCATTGTTGCAAATTTTTATTCATTCATTAATTCATTCATTCATCTATTGTGTCTTAAAATAACTTTATCATAAACCTCAAGAGGAACCAGAGATCGGGAATAGCAGTACCCCTCTGGCAAATATGTTTATTCAAATGTCCATTTATTATTATATTTCTAGGTAATAAAAAACAATTTTCTTGTAGTATTGACTGACCCTCTTCCGTGTAATTTAATACAATCACTTTCAGTCATCTGTGTCTCTTCAGGGAAGAGAGACGAGGGTGAAACCGTCTTTTGGTGTGTATTAGTGTGTATCAGCGGTGTTGAAAATGCAGAATGACTCATGTACCACAACCAGAAGAGCTCCATCTGCCTTCCTGCTTTTTGTGTATCTGTCAATAAATGTACTAAACTTGATCAACAGAAATGGGAATACATAAATCATTATTCTTGAGACGGTGTAAGATATAACAGAGAATGGCATGTGCAGCATTGTGAGTGCTCTGACTGTTCTGACCTGTTCTCTGTTGAGGGATGATGGTCTGTTGATATTTATGAAGGGTCATTTGGGCTTGTGCTTTAGCTGCCTGTGTTTTCTGCAGTCTGAAGGTCATGGAGGCTGGTCCCTGCTGGGACAACGGCACCTTAAATCTCTGCAGTGTCTGTTTTCAGCTATTCATACACGAGGGCTGACTCATCAACAGAATAAATGTGTGTAGCTGTAGTCAGATTGACGATTTATATTTATGTAAGCTTTCTTCCCTCCTACATTTATAGTAGCACCGACAGATCATCCTTGGAGTCTTTTCCAGCTTGAGGAGTGGCAAAGTCTTGCCTGTTAAACACAACGGGTGAAAGTAATGCGTCCAGACCAAGTACAGCTCTGTGAAAGGGTGATAAATCTTTCTCCTTTAGCTGCCGCATAGTTAGCCTCCCGCCATCTCAGATCCATGTGCATTAGAATTTAAATGAGTTAACTTGATTTTACCCAGTTCAGGCTCTATTGTCTCCATTTGAATGAGTCCACACTCAGCAGATTGAATGGAATGAGATCAGACGATCCATTCACTCTTGCTCTCGGTCTTTAATAACGTGGAGGATTGACTAACTAATGGGACCACAGGTGAAGAGCGAACAAACCCCCCTGTTCCAATGTCTGTTTTGATCCAGAACTACCTGGAAAGACCACAATCAGGTCTCATTATCTTTCTATTAACTGGATTGATCTATCAGGGAAGACCCTGATTGGTTTTGGAATGAAGATTGTTTTTAGCACATAAACAACACAAAAAAAAATATGACCGATGGCAAACTCTAGATTGTGTTTGCATTCAAGCCAGATTATACAGTTAATGATATCAGTATTTATTTCTCTTTTATGTCAGGTTGTCTTATCAGTCATTTTCATTTTCATTAATTTTCTCTCCATTAGTGCTAGTTTTAGTTTCAGTTTCTTTAGTTTCTATTTTAATTTTAGGACTTACAAAGTTAATGTGCAAGCTGGTATCGTTTAAAGTTGCCTAACTGTGTTCGATAGATAGCAATAAGACATTTAATGAGCATTTTAATTTAATTTTAGTTCGTTTTTAAGTAATGAAAGTGTTTAATTATTTAGAAGAATTTAAAACGATAGTTTAAAATATATTTGTAATTATTTAGAAAAATAGTTTACATCTTAGTTTTTTAACAATAATAACCCCAACTTTTCGAGTTTGGTTGAAGAACAGTGGTAAAGCTTAAAAATGCTCCTTATTTAGCTGGTTTATGAGGTATGAAGAACTAAAGCTCTCTCCATTCTCTTTGGCAGAACAATAATTATAAAATAGATAAAGCATGAATTACAAATTAAATGCACTTCATTTGCTCTGGCACTAAAACAGCTCCCTTCTTTGTCAGGTTGTGAATATATATATATGAGAATGTGAAAAATATATTAAATTGCCATAAGGTCGTTTTATTCTGACTTATTCCAAAGTCATCTGAACCGTGTATTTTTGGACTTGTTAGCAGGAATTTCTAGGAGGACCCGAAGGCAATGGATCCATCTGAAAATGAACACACTATTGATTACTGGGAGGGAAGCAGGTGGCAGGTTGTGATCGTTGGTGAATGTGGGCTGATAGAGCTCATTCGATTGGAATATTTTACAATTCATTTGCTTTGTGTTGAGGGCTGGATTATAAAATACAAACACTCAAATCCTCCAGGTAAAGAAAAACCAACATCGACAGCTACTGTGAAGCAGTTATCTTGTCAGAAGTTTTACACGGTGTGTGTGTGTGTGTGTGTGTGTGTGTGTGTGTGTGTGTGTGTGTGTGTGTGTGTGTGTGTGAGTGTGAAGGTCTGCAAGGTGTTTTCTGTCTGCTGTTTTTCCCTCACTGTGCTTCAGTTATATCATTATTAACACTTAAGCGTTCAGCGTATTCAGTGCGCCTGATCATTACCCTGTTTCTCTGAGAGATCGCGTTCTATTAGCATTTAGATGAGGCGGTGATTTCCGACGGCCTCAACATACTACTGAGCATATGCAGCTGCTGCCAACACTTAGTGTATATAGACATTTAGACCTGCAAAAGTGAGCTTACAACTGTGGTATGAAGACTTAATATATATTTATTATAGTGTTAGATTTTCAGTCATTGTTATAAATATCTGTATGTAGCATTAAACACACATCACATTTCTATTCATGTTATGCATTAATCATTGTGAAATTGCATCTAAAACTCATGCATCTAAAAAAAACTTTAGACATTCATGATTGATGTTACTATTACAATCTCTAGTATTGCATGAAGTCTGCCTATTTGCCACTGTATGTACGTTTGTGTAGTTGTCAGTTTAAGTGAAATGGATACAATAGTTCACCCCAAAATTATATATATTATTTTCATTTTTTCATTTACTCACCCTCAAAACCTGTATGTTTTTTCATTAGTAGAACATTAAAGGTAAACACATTGTTCATACTATGGAAGTCAATGGTGACCAAAAACATTCTTCAAAATATCTTCTTTTGTGTAAAACCGAATGAGACAAAGTTGTACAGGTTTGGAATGACAGAAGTGAGTAATTGATGACAGAATTTTTGTTTTGGGTGGACTATCCCTGAATTACTCCGTTCTGATTGGTCAATTGAGCAATTTAGTTATCTAATAAAATGCTAACTTGGGTTACTGAAACGCGCTTTACTGGACGTCACTATTAGTATTAAAGTATTGTGTTTGTCTTATTGCCGAGCTGATTGTTTTGTACATTTCTTAGCATAATCTTAAGTCAATATACAGGTACCAAATAACCAAATTCAAAGTTAAATCAGTATTTTTTATTGTGTACATATTTATTTGTGAATAGTCTGTTCATTATTCCTTAACTCATAGACACAGTGTAAGTTTCAAAAACTGACTGGTTTATGACCAGTAAAAACCAGCATAGATAAGAGTGTGTGAATCATTAGAAGAACTCCAGAAGTGTTCTGGGATAATTTCACAAGGTAGAAAGAGAAAGAAAGAGAGATAATGTGAGAATAACTGGTTGGGGGAATGAATGCTTGTTTTAAAATGTAGCCTTTGGGATCAAAAGTCTCATGTAGCAGCTGGTGTGTGTGAGTAAAAGGGTCATTGGTTTGGTTCAAGAAGGGTGTGTGTTCATCAGAGTGTGTGGGTCAGGGTTTTACCTGCATGCTGGGAAACAGCTGTAGTCCCCAAGAAGGTAATGACTTAAACATATTAAACTTCAAAGTCGGTGTAACCGAAATCAGGCATATGATTTTTTCAGTTACCACAGGCCCTTCACTATTCAGTATGATGAAGTTGTAGTCTTTTGTTTAGTTCCTGTTACAGAGCATGGGACATTTTCTGAATATTTCACTATGCCATTCATTTTGCTATTCATTTCAGGGTCTGCTTTTCAACTAACACTGGAGAAAATACCCTTTAATAAGCCTGTAGAGATGTATGTGATATTTCAGAGAATGAGAGCATGTATTTGTATTAAAATGATCTTGTGACATTTAGAGAGCATCTCTCTGTCTTGGTAATCCACTCATTTACCAAATGCATCAGTTTAGTTTTGAGGATATTTAGTTTTAATACGAAAGCAGACATTTACTGCTATTTCTTTCAAAGTTTTCCGATACATTTGAATCTTTTGATTCTTTTGGAATCAGCACCGAGGGAAAACAATGAGCTGTTTGGGGCTCATATCATTAGACGGAGAGACGATGGTAACACCCAGATTCAAGAGATTTCGGAGAGTTAGTCATCTGTGGAAAGCTAAATCCTTTTTTATATTCTGGCATTCGCTCAAGAATGAGGCACAGGCTCTCTCAGCTTGACAGATCATGGATGATCTTTACTGTGGAGCGTTTATTCTGAGAAAATGTGTGGATCTGAGGGGTTGCTCTCACTAATGGACCCCAAAATGGATTTATTGTAGTTGCACGAAAGGTGGAGGATTCCAGCACATCCTTATAGGGATAAACTGGGGACGGATTGTCCCCACACACACACACACACACACACACACAATCATTGGAGGATAGCAGGTGTTTGATTTTCTTTCCCGTCAACAAGCCTTACAAGCACATCTTTACAGCGAGGCCTGTCCTTGAACAGACAACATGCATCATTAATACCTGGCATATATTTGAAGCTCTAAAGTCTTTGGGTATAAATGAATAGCAATTGCAATGCCTGCTGACAGGTCTGTGTCTGCTGTGTAGATGTAATTGCTTTAACAACACATGTGCTGCTCTGTAGAAATGTTTCAACTTTGGTATAAAAGCTTGAATAAAGCGCGTGTTAATAGATGAATCGTCATAGTTTTGTTCTGGCACTGGCAACTTTGCTGGTTTAAGTAGGACATTAAAAGGAGCTATTTTAAAGTTAACAGATAATGATTTTTAAATCATTACCAAAGTTCTTGTGTCAGCACTTGCAAAAGACTGCATGGCCTATTAGTCCCCCTTGGTTTAGCGCTAATCAAATTCAGACTTTATTAGTTTCTAACCTTCATACCGGATGTGACCGACATTCCGCCCAAACGAATTAGGGCTTAAATGTAATGTTATATATGAAGACTTAAGATGCAAAAAGTCCGTCTGTTTTTCTTTTTTCTTTTAAATGGGCAATTTTAACTCCTGTTTAGGTTCAGTAATTTATACTGAAATATATACACACACTCATATAAAACTGTATTTTATAAAAAATAAGATGATAATTGAGATAATAGCTTTTTTATGTTTACATAATGCATGTTATTTAAAATGACAAGATTTTATGTTTTTAATAATATTTATATATTGTTTTTTATGTAAAATAGGTGTAAAATAAAACTTCATTCAAAAATACAAATTCACAGTGGACAGAGAGTTTAACAGGCTGTTTCCTGATCCTCTCAGATCCTGGCAGTGGAAGCTTGTTACAGGTCAGCACAGATTATCTTCACCCATTGTCTGTGTTTATTATCCCCTTTTGCCTTTACGGTGCACAGTGTCTCAGTGGTAGACAAACCCATGGATACCTGCAGCATAGAGAACAGCTTTGCTCTAGCAAACGAGGGTACTTTGGCACAGCAGCCTGCAACCTTAAATAGGAGTTGATAGGGTGTAAATGGCAGGGAAAAGGGGCTTATGCAAGCCTATAAACTGAAAAGTGTGTTGTAAGGGAAGCCTATGTGAGGAAGGAGATCAATGAGACAATATTTTCTTCCCTCCAGCAGAACCTCCTGGACTGTGGCTGTTGGGATGTCAGCAGGTCTGGAGCATTACTGATGGCTGGTAGACTATAGCCAGCACTCATACTTCAGAGCAAAGAGAGGGACATGTGCATTTGAATGGCAGAGAGAGCTAGGGCACTTTAGAGAGAAAGTCTGAGAGCGAGAGAGAGAGAGTTTGAACAAAGGTGCATGAGATACAGAGGTTGAGACAGATGAAAGAAAAACGGAAATTACCTGGATTAACATTATTCATCCAGGTCATTCCCTTTAGCCTCCGGCAGCAGAGGTCTGATTACTCTCCACTACAGCAGACATATTCATTTTATGAAACTGAAGTTAATAACTACTGAAGTTGCTTTTTCCTCAAAGGAATAGTTAATCGAAAAATGAAAATTAATTTACTCCCCCTCATGCCACTCTCAAACCCGTATGCTGTTATTTTTTTAATGTTCTTGAATTTAAGAATCTTTACACACCTACAGTTTATTGTGACAAAGAAAATATTTTTACAAAGTTGTTCATATAACTTGTTTTCAATGTTTTAAGTCTTATGAAGCCAAACAACAGTATTGTATGGGGGAAAAAATACTGGATCGAGTAAAACCAACATCCCCAGTCAGTTCACTCAGTGGCCATATTTGTAACATCTCTTGACAGCTATTTCCAACGCCCAAGACCAAGTCTCATCTACTAGAATGGGGAAATCATCAAATCTCCAAAACTGCTTGACAAAATTTGACTTTTAAATCAGCAAAATCTGACTTGAAGTGGCCCATAAATGGTTTATTTTGCTCAAATATTGTTAAAAAACCTTACATGTCAATCCTCTGACATTTCGAGTTGCACTTTTTCCCCATTCATAATAATAGGAGCGTACCATCTAAAGTCCTTGTTTAAACTTGAGAACTGAATCAGTGAACGATTTATTCCCTAAAGTCAGTTCACAATTTAGACTGAACAATTTGCTCATGAATCAGTAAATGTACAGAACTGATTTGACCTGAATTTCAGTCTGTTCCTCAAACGAAGCTACTGCGTGTCTTCAGAATATGGCACACAACTTGTGAACTTTTCTTTTTCTTCAAAATATCAACATTTATTGTTCCACAAAAGAAAGTAAGTCAATGATGACAGATTTAAAATCTTTGGGCCAGTAATTTCTTTGAATCTGCTGTTAGTGATTTACAGTTTTACTAAGTTCTGTCATTTTTGTTTAGACATCAGCAAACCTGAAGGTTTAATAATAAGTCACAGGCTGAAAGCTTTTTTTTAACAACCAGGTGTTTTGTATGTATGGTATTTATATCAAATACATTCATACCACAGGTATGAAGTGTACAGTTTACCGCTACTGGTGTGGTGAATATACACTGCAGTATATGTAGTGCGTAACATGGCACTAGTCAGATGTGGTTTTTGTGGGATCTCCTTCTGTTCCTGTGATCTGAAGGTGTTTCAGCACCACAGACAGCAGCAAATCCTCACGCTGTGTTCCAGAAGAATGATCATCATATTCATTCAAACCAGCTCTCTTAATTTCAGCGGAATTCACCTGGAGCTTTAGGGAGATTATTGACGACACTGAAAACTATTTTCTCTTTCCTGTTATGCACCTATTCATTTCCTTTCTTTAACATCCAATGCAAAGAGAGCTTTGCAACTGGTGTTTGATAGACACTCCACTGTGAATAAAACGTAATATTCACTAGCAAGAATCAGTTATCAAGGAAACAGCAGGTTTTGAAACAAACAAGAAGAACAAAGATCGTAGAGTCTGTCAGTATTGTTTTCCGCAAGGTAAAATATGATACTTGAGTTTGATGAACAGATGACAAAGGGCTTGTAATATATGAATTGATGCATCAAAACTGCTGCAGCAGCCTCATTGTTAGTTTCTGAAGGTCGCATGGGATGAAATAACTTTGTAATGCCAGACATTGTGATAAAGGTATGTCTATTGTCTGGTTTCACAAATAGCCTTTGTCAGGGAGCACAGCTTGTTCTCCCGTGGGAGCCTGAGTCAGGCAGTAGTCACTCATCACTCCAAGCACAGCGCTCTTTTGAAGACATAAATAGGCTGTGCATGTTTACCTCCATCTGCACCACTGAGTTGGTGCACAGTGATCTATGGTGCTAGCTGTTAAAATTCAATTAGCTTTAGAGACATGATGAGTTTTGATATGTTTGAAAGTTGAGGATCTCACAGAACTTCAGTCAAAACATGGAAATGTTACTTTATGGATCTATTTCTTCCTCATTTGACTTTTAAAAATGGAATTTGTTGGTGTAACCTAATGTAATCAGATTCATTCTGTTCATCATGTTTGCTGTCATGGTTCCTATTAACATTTTTACTTTAAAACTTTAGAACTTTATTTATTGATTTATGTATGTATTTTTTATATGTATTATTAAAGAGATAGTTATCCCAACAAATCTGACATAATTTACTCTTTTATCGAGTTCCAAACTTTTATGACGTCCAACATGTTAAAAGATTTGGAGATTAGTAAGAAATACTTAATTAAATACTAATTAATTAATGTATTTTTTGAAGAAATTATAACTATTATTCAGCAAGGATACATTAAATTGATCAAAGGTGACTGTAAACACATTTGTAATGTTAAGAATTTACATGAAAAGGTTTGCAGTTTCCACAAAAATATTCAGCACCACAACTGTTTTCAACATTGAAAACAATAAAATAAAATAAAAATCAGCTCATTGAGGCGATTTATGAAGAATCATGACTGCTGAAATTTCAGCTTGCCATTACAGGAATAAATTACATTATGAAATATTTATTATAAATATATAAAATATAATATATATTAAAATTGAAAATGAAAAATGGAAGTTATTTTCTATTTTAATGATATTACATATTAATTTATGAAACATGCGGTCTTGGTAAGCACAAGAGACTTCAATCAAAAAAAAATGTTTAATCTTACTGATCACAAACCTTTGAACCAGTTGATCCATGAATTGGACTGATCAGGGCATCAAACAAATTATAGAAGCATAAAAACAGGCACAGGCAGCAACACTGATGTAAAGAAAGGCATTTTATTGCTGCCAGCTTTTACTATTTACAGTACCAGTACAGCTGGGCTATTAAGGCTTTTTGGACAGAGTCTTGACAAGGAACCATTTCCCCCATATAATCAAAGGCCAGTGATGGATGCATGGCAAGAGCGTCTCTCAGCTCACCTATCCTGTCCACCTCCTCATTCTTTTCATCCTCCACATCTCCACATGGTCTTTCTCAGGCAGCCTCCTCAAAGGAGCCATTGTGCTAACACCAGTGACAACATTCTGTCATTCTGTGTTCATAATAGTGGAGAGGGCAGTGTGCAGCAGGTCTGCAGGGGTGGAGAGGGGATTTTAGCCACACTGCTCTGTCGGCATGCAGTGCGGACTCTGCCATTTGACAGGATTTGGCTGGAAAATTAGACCCTGCTTCCGCCCCAGATGGCAGCTTTTATCAAAATGGCTTTGAGGGTAGAGCTTTCTGAGAGAGACAGAAAAAGATGACGGAAGTCTATAAAAAGTCTGCAATTATTAAAGGACAGTTTACTCAAAAGTGAATTTTTTTATTCTTAATTTGCTCACCCTCATTGTCATTCTAAATCTACTTATGTGATGATTAAAGCTCAATTTTCGTTTTTATATCTATATTATATATAAATGTTTTCGAAATATAATAATATATTTTAAATATACCTCACCTTTCAAAAGTTTGGGTACTTTTGGGTACTGACATAACTTTATTTAGAACTTAATACTTTTATTCAAGTTTATCAAAAGTGACAGAAATAATATTATAACAGTTAATAATGTCTCTCTCTTAATAATGTTTCTCTGTGTGTGTGTGTGTGTGTGTGTGTGTGTGTGTGTGTGTGTGTGTGTGTGTGTGTGTGTGTGTGTGTGTGTGTGTGTGTGTGTGTGTGTGTGTGTGTGTGTGTGTGTGTGTGTGCATATGTGTGTGTGTGCATATGTGTGTGTGCGTGCGTGCGTATGTATGTGTGTGTGTGTGTATGTGCCTTGCGAAAGTATTCTTTTTTTCATGTTTTGCTGGTGCAGCCTTGTGTTAAACTGCTTTAAATTAAGTTTTTTTCTACATCAATCTACACTCCATACACCATAATGGCAAAGCAAAAACAGACCTGTCACAACTTTGTAAATTTATTAAAAAATGTAAAACTGAAATAAATACATTGCATAAGTATCCATACCATTAACTAAATATTTAGCTGAAACACCTTTCCAGCCTCAAGTCTTTTTTGTTTGTTGCGAAAAGCTTTGCTCATCATCATTTGGCAATTATCTTCCTTCTTCTCTCCTCTTCTCAAGCTCTTTCAGGTTGGATGGGGGCAGGCGCACATTTTCAGGTTTCTCCAGAAATATTTGATTGGGTTCAAGCTCAGGCTCTGGCTGGGCTTCTCAAGGACATTCACAGAGTTGTCTATAAGCCACTCTTGCTGTGTGCTTAGGTCCATTGTCCTGTAAACCTTCTGCCCGTCTGAGGTTCTGAATGCTCTGGACTGGGTTTTCATTAAGCCTATCTCTATATTTTGGTGCATTGAGCTTTTCTTCTACTCTGACGAGAACCTCAGTTCCTGACGCTGAAAAACAGCTCCACAGCATGAGGCTGCTACCAGCACACTTTACTTTTGGGATGGTAAGTTTTCATTTGTCTTCATTAAGGACAGGATTGAGTCTGGCCACACTGGCATAAAGCACAGATCGGTTGAATGTTGCAGCGATGCTTGTCCTCCTTTTTCCACATATGATCACGGAGCTCAACTGGACTGACCATCAGCTTCTTGGTCACCAGTATAACCAAAGCCATTTTCCATCAGTTGGCCAGGAGGCCAGGTCTTGGAAGAGCCCCAGTTGATCCAAATGTCTTCCACTATGGATAATGGAGGCCACATGTTTCTGTGAACCTTCAATGCAGCAGAATTATTTCTGAACTCTTCCCCAGATATGTGATTTGATGCAATCCTGTCTCTGAGCTCTACATGTAGTTTTCTTGACAACAGGGCTTGGTCTTTGCTCTTATATGTATTTTCAGCTGTCCCAGATAAGGGTATGAATACTTATGCAGTGAAATAATTGAAGTGTTTAATCTTTAATAAATTTGCAAAGATGTTAAAAACCTGTTATTTTCTTTGTCATTGTGGTGTATGGAGTGTAGACTGATGTGGAAAAAAGTCATTTAAAGCAGTTTAACATAAGGCTGCAACATAACAAAACTTGAAAATAAATGATAATACTTTTGCAAGGCACTGTATATATATTAAAAGCCTGTATTCAATGTGCCATATTATACCGGGGTCTCCTTCATGGTATAGAAATAAGCATCTTCAACAGTTTGCTTAATTTTTGTGTTTCTTTTGTGTTCTTCAGAAGAAAAAACATAATTGTGGATGAAGTATTCCTTCAAAACTCAGAGAAAGAGTGCACATATTTCCTCTCTTCCTCTCAGTCTTTCCATCTGTCCATAGAGCTGAATCCTCTTACTCGACTTATCACTGTGGATTTACCAGTTGCTGTTGAACTGCATTTCAAAGAGCAGCATCTGCCAGCAAGATGTCAAAAAGATGTGTAACTGTGCAAACGTCCTCCTCGTCATTCATTTTCCTATTTCCCTGAACTGTTGATGCTATATTAATCATTAGTCATAAGCCTCAAAGCCTTTATTTCCTTGGGAGCTCTCTCCTGGTTAAATAAAGATGTTGTCATCCTTCTCAGTCGATTATAGCTGAGGGGAATTTTCTCCTCGTTGTTCGGGGCAGGTGCAGAAAATAGGGTGTGACGGTGTCACTTCACATCAGATTTGATATTTGTTTGTCTCGGCCTGTCTGGAAGACACATGTCCCTTCGAAAATGGACAAATTTATAGGACACTTCTACAATTAGGTGTACAAATTACTGCCTAAGTCACCCAAGTCTGTGGGGGACATGTGTGGTGTTGTTATCAGTCTTATCTAATGGCAAACATCTGCTCATGTAGAAGCACTCCCACAGGAGAACAAGTGACACTGTCAGGAGGAGAGGAAAGACAGAGAGACTGCTTTGCATCACTTGTCTCGGCTGGGACGTTCCTGCTTCTCCTCCTCCCTCCTTAGACCGTGCCAGAGCAGTGGCACTGTTGATTGAATCAGCCTCTTTGTGAGCTGGTGCTCAGTAATCATGGCACGCAAATCAACAATCGGCTCCAAACAGAGTCAAAGTGTTAGACATGCCGAAGAAAACTAGCTTCCTGTTTTCCTTTAAACGTTCGATGTCATAAACACGTGTCAATCAAACTCAAAACTCGTCTTTAATCACTCATTGATGTGGCTTTACTAATCATCATAGATGGCCCTGCTAGTAGATTGTGTATGTGTTGTCATTTGTTTTTATAAGATCACTGAAGTTGAGGTTCTCCCATTAGACACAGTGTTAAATGTTCTTTAGCAGGTGAGGACAGATTGGAGTATTATGTGTGAACAGTCATGATGTTCTTATTCATCTCTTTGTTTTTCTCTTCTAGTTTTGTGCCTGAGAGATCTCCTTCACCACACAACAATCGGTAAGTGTCTTTTAAAATGAGAATGCTCTCTGCACAAAAAAGCAATCACAGCAGATGGATGTCTCCCTTGTTTTGTGCGTCATATTCAGGCCTTGACTTTTTTAGCTTTTGCTGCACTGATTTTGAAGGAATGGTTTTCAGCATAATGAAATGTTATGGTAGGAGAAATTTGTGAATGTCTGTGGATATTTGCAGTGCTTAATACAAAATATTGTGCAGATTTGGTTCGAGTTGTCTTCAAATATTATCAAACTGATAAACTGGGTTGGGCAAAATTCAGAATTGGCAACAGCTCACAAGAAGTTTCAATTTTATTATTATTATTTTTATTTTTTAGATAAATTATTCTTGAAAATGAATATGTTGCCCATAGAAAAGCACATATTGCATTAATTTATATATACTCATAAAGATACATTACCATCAGAAGTTTGGGGTAGGCTCTTTTTGTTTTGTTTTGGTCTCTCATGCTCACCAAAGCTGCATTTATTTGATCAAAAATAGAGTAAAAAGTGATATTGTGAAATATATATATATATGCGTGTATATAAATATTTTTTCCTGTGATGATAAAGCTGAATTTTCAGCCATTACTCCAGTCTTCAGTGTTTCTTTCAGAAATCATTCTGTGCTCAAGAAACATTTCTTCTTATTATCGATGTTGAAAACAGTTGTGCGACTTAATATTTTTTGGACCCCATAACTCACCCCCCCTCATAATTATTTGGTGAATTGAAAATTTAAAAGAAGCATTTATTTGATTTACTATACTGATTTGATACCATCACTTTTGATAAATGTAATGTATCCTTGTTTCAATCTCATTGAAATAGTTGAACAGCAGTATAAACTGAATACAAACAGTCCTCTCTTTCCTAGTTATAAATTACACTTATTGATATTATATTCATTTATTTTCATTTCAGTGCATTTTAATTCTACTTCCATGCATTTAAATTGCAATTCTACATTCAGTTTGCTACCTCAATTCAAACTGAGCTGCTGAATTGGAACAAAAGAAGAAGAATAACATACAACCCTGGATTATAACACTGTTATCTGTTTTTAACAGCTCTCTGTATTCATGACAGAAGTGTCTTTTAAAAGCGACATGCCTGGCCTTGTGCCATATAATAAGGTGTGCGGATGCAATAAGAGCTGTGGGGGAAGGGCGGCACATGCTAATCTGTGCTCAGAGGCTCTGTGTTAGTGGTGGGGCTGGTGGAGGGGTGCAGTATCGTGGGAAATATCTTTGAAGATGTGATGAGGTGGAGGAAGGATCACAGAGTGATACGGCTGCCCAAACACCTCGCTCCTCATTATGTATTCATCATCATTACTTACACAAATATTTCATAAGGATATGTGCAGGGAAATATGTTCTTTTAGCGTTGTGTTTTTGGAAAGGACTGTTTGAGGGTGCAAGGAAAGGGCAGAGATGGAGACCTGTAGGCGTTTAGTGGAGGCAGTGTTGGGCGGGGTCAGACTGAAGAGGCTCTTTGTGGAAGCAGTCTTCTGTTGTCTATCAACACGGGTATCAACTGACTTTTCTTTCTAATCTTGAAGGCTCTGTCTTGATTTCTGAGCAAAGAATTATCACAGTCTTGTTGGATGGGATGCGGAGAGGCACAGAGTCGTGCATTTGAAAATGCTAATAAATGTGACAAGAATTTGAATGATCTAAATATTGTTGTAGTTAAGGGAAATTTTAGTACACACTATATTATTTATTGATGTTTTTAGTATAAATATGTCCAGATTTGTTGTTGTCACATTATTGATTCTGATTGTATTTGTGCCATCTAAGCATTGGTTTAGTTTTGTAAAATTAGTTATGCCTGTTTAGAGCAAAAACAGAAAAACGTGTTGATTATGGTTTCAACATGCCATGCTATTGAAGTCTCTCAAATGTGAAGTATACATAGTAAAGTTCCTGGTTAGTTTTAATACGGAATAACTGAAAAATGAATCAGTAAGGGAGTTGATTGTGAACAGTAGCAGTTGTGAACTTTGATTCAAACGATTTGCGACTGCTTTGTGAATATTTTAGACTGACTCATTAAAATGAGCCATCTCATAAGTGTCCTTTTTGGAGTTGAACATCACAGAAACACTGGTGTTGTGCACTTGGATGATTTGCTGGTGTTTAATGAAACCACATATGGACACTCACAAGTTTTTCAGATTTGTAGATGTGTTATTGCTATGCATGCATGTTAATTCTCACAAGGGGCACATCACAGGCCAAAATCATCTTACTGCATTTCTCCTATACTGCGTGTCCTTATGACTTTGTATATATCCTAAAATGTTATTGGTTCTTGTTGATTGTAAATTAGTGTCATTGTTTTGCAGAACACTGATTCTGTTGCTCTCCGCTGTGTTTCTCTGGGCATCAGTAGGTGAGGAAATGTAGCATTTGATGAAATGTGTTGCTGCCCTTGGTCTTACAAATCAAGCAATAATGGAAGCATTTGCATACAGATGGAGACCAAATGCAGAACGTGCTGGTGTTTCCTGCTGTGCTGCCTCGTGCCCTTTCTAGCATATTTTTTTGATGGATGGAAATTAAAAAGGGAGGCATGTTACACCCCTTCAAAGACGTTCATTGAAACACTGGTAATACTGTAACACTGCTTCAGTGTTAGTGTTAGCCTTCAGTGTTTTAGCCTTCAGTTTGGGAAGGGAAAATGTCTAATGAAATTTTTGTGTATTGAAATTCAGTTTTCATTTTCTTGTCTTGACTTGGTTATTGTTCTCAGGAGTGTCTAGTTTAGTGATGTGCTGCATTCAAGCTCTCCTGGAAAGTTATGAGTTTGGAAATCTATCATAATAATGACATGATGTGCATTCAACTGGTTTTGGTTGGAATAAAATTGACTCGCTGGACAATTTCATTTTTTCTCTCGCATTTTCACTTAGAGGCAAAGACAGGAAGCTTTTTTAGCCCTAATGCAAAATAATGAGCGCAAATGATGTGCTCTGTGTATTTTATCATTCTCAAGCTGCCACAGAGAATGAAGGAGGAGATGTTGTTTAGTATTTATAGGCAAGCTTTATTGCTATTCTTCACCTCCTTGGTTACTGTTGTAAATCAGACAAGCTTCACAGTACATACTATTGGACTGAACTGGAAAGTTTTGTGAGCTGTGATTTTCTGAAAAACCGTATAAAGTGGTAAAATATGATTAGATATCATTATGCAGGCTGGGATAAATGTATACATTGCAAAGCATTTTATGCACCATTTTTCTGTAAAGAAAATTTTAAATTACACATTAACTTGATGGAAAACTGTGGCAACTTTGACTTTTCAACTTCTAAACATTTATTTGAAGATTTTGAAAAGAAAAATACTGTTTATACATTCTTCTCTGGGTACCTCACCAGTGACTTGGCAGCGACGTTTTGGGCATTTTGGATCATTTGCATAAAATTGCATTTTAAATTTATCCGAACACACAGATCCTGCATTGCTTTTCCAATAGAAGTCTGAGGAAATGGTGGATGGTAACAGTAGCTAAGGTCAGTCTGAGTTTAATGAAAGTATTGATTTTCCCACTGGCAATTGTGGCTTCAGGTGATGTGTGCTCATCTCCTAAATACATTCCTTCCAATATGACTGAATGCACCAATTGGTTCTGTTGATCTATTCTCTTCAGTCGTTGCTTTTGGTCTTGTTATCGCATTGTCCCTTGTGTCTTTACCCTTGATGTTTCCCTTGTCCTTTGTCAGGTCTTTTCCTATTTAGGCTGCATGTTTGGTTAGATAATGCTTAAATTATCCTTAGTAAATAATACACCTCTTGCGGGTGTGAGTTAACATTACACCTAAATATGCTGCTGTTGTTATTAGATTACATTATATTAATGAAGTGAATACATCTTCCTATCCCTATGAAACATCTGTTCAACGTGTCCTATTATAACCGGTGCAAACTGGTTGTGACTGGAACATCCTCAAGGGGGATTTTGCTTGGACAGACACATTTTTCCTCTCTCTTTTCAGTTTCTTTGTAGTGTGTTGTGTGATTGGGTTTGGCCAAGCTCATGATTGATCAAGTGCAAAAGAGGATTAGCGGATGCAGAGAGAAGGGATTCAATTCAAACTGCACTCGCTTCACTTATGGCAGTTAGCCGTCCTTCGAACGCAGTGAAAGAGTGAGACAGTGTTGTGGTTCACCCTCAGATCTAAAGCGGATCTCATAATCTTCAGATTGTTTCAATCCATCAGCATCAAACTGAAAGAGCACCCAGGAGGGCAGCAGCCATGTTGGACCTCAACAAACACCAGCCCGCAGTGTGATGGTATGAGTTCTCGTAAAAAAAAAGTATTTAAAAGGCTCGGAAAGGATGTAAAAAAGCAGATCTGGCTATTTAATGAACAGGAGCCATGAAAGCCTCAGTGTAAACTGATGATACGCTCCCCGCAGTGATGATAGGCCTTTAATCCGTTGCATTTGGTGCAGAGCAGTCAGTCTGAATGTGAAGAGATCAGGAAGTTTCTGTCGTTGCCGTCACACATGCTTTCAGATGCATACTGAATTCACAGGCTGTAGCATGGCTTATTACTGATGCATTAAAGAGAAACATAACCTCAGATGCCTGCTTGATTTGTCAGTGTGTTATAGTGAAAGATAATGTACCTTAAAACGGCATCCTTAGATGCTGAACGTTTCGGTGGTGCTACGCTTGAACTAATCAGATGATCTCTCGGTGTGCTGGATTTAGATGCTATTCGTGTTGTGATCAAGTGCTATTTGCATGCAGGTGTGTGTTTACAAGTATATACAGTATGTGTTCTGGCAGACTGTCATATTCTTTTTGTTATCATTTTGTTAGTCATAAAAGGCTGTTTGGTTTCATTCAGAACATAAATGTTGCTCTAAATGAATCCAGTCCATCGAGTGTACTTGAGCAAACAATATAATAGTATAATTTGATATTTTGTCTACAAAATCTAATCATTTTCCCCTTTATCAAACTTGTTCATGTCAAATTCCCCGAAATATGATTATCCCATAATATTGTTGTGTAAAGACATGTGGTTTCCTGAATTTAAATGATTGTTTTTTTGTATTCTCACTGAACTATTGAACATTATTAAAATAATAATTTGATATTGAGCTGATGGTATATTTTTTCTGGCTATTATTGATAATGTTAGATAATAATAATGTTCACTATCACTTTTATCTTTATTAATAATGATAGGTTCTTATTACAAATTGTGAAACACACAGTAAAACCTCAACAAGTTAATTTTGAGTACTCTAAAGTGCAAACTGAAGGTCATTTTTTCAAATGACATGAAACGTATTTAATTAATTAATTAATTAAACAAGTCAGCTGCCTACATTTTTGGATACAGCTCTGGAGACCAGTTGTTCTGCAGTCAAGACCTGCAGGATGTCCTGAAAATGACACAAAGATGTGTTGAATCAGTGTTGAATAAACTTTGGAGGACAGCGAGTCATGGAGCAGTTTTGAAGACCTCTGAGGACTGCTCTCAGTATCCTATTACAGCTTTTGTCTCAACACTCAGACAGAGAGCTGCTGAAGCACTTTGTGATGTCAGCCTGTCATGGTAATCCAAAACCTAAAAGATGATGGGCGAAACAGCCTGCTTAAGTAGATAAGAGAACACTGCTTCTCCTGTGAGAACCCATTTTACAACAGTCTCTGTCTATGCAGACCACACTACATGTCAGACAGTACCTTGGAGCATGTTTTATTGTTTTGTTTTGTTTTTTAAGACACTGTTACACCATTTGATGACTGAAGATTTGTGGTGATGGTCGCCCTATTTATTTGGCTCTGACCTGCTTTTCCCCAAAGACTGATATGACTCAGCTAGTCTGATCTGCTTTTCAACCCTAAGGCATTCTGGGCCTTTTAAATAATAAATTACACAGAAAGCAGACACAATCTGAAAAAATATGCTCGTTTCATCTTGAACCTGCCAGAGTCTTGTCCGAAATAAGTGTTGAGATGCAACGTGGAAGCACAGCGCTGACAATCTGACTCATCATGCTTTCCATATATACACTGTTACATGTGAAATGTGCAACTAATATGAAGCTTAAAATTACTTTCAGTGCTATAACCTACTGTAACTAGATTGATTCTGTCATATGAAATAACTTTAATAAAGTCATTTAATTGAAAAGACATGAAGCTCATTCTTAGGATATCTGACAAAACCAAGCATATATCAGTCAAAAAAAGAAAATTAGAGGCAGTTTAGTTATAAAACCATTTTCCCCCTTTTTTGAGGAAAAGTGCTTTTCTAAAACATGTTTGACAAAAATTGACATTTATTTTATTCAATTCTAAGGAATTTCAAACACGTTGAAGACAGATTATTTTTGACCTACATATGCAGTTTAAGAGTAAAAGTTCTGATTGTACAAGAGCTTAAATGTAATTCAATTAATTTTTAAGCCAAACTACACTGAATTCTCTTATCCATACAGATAACTTGTGCAGAAGGTAGCATGAAACTCAGAGTG
This sequence comes from Gymnocypris eckloni scoliostomus, assembly GCA_027564155.1. Taxonomy (NCBI): domain Eukaryota; kingdom Metazoa; phylum Chordata; class Actinopteri; order Cypriniformes; family Cyprinidae; genus Gymnocypris; species Gymnocypris eckloni. The sequence continues at coordinate 25,714,255 of CM050413.1, read as the reverse complement.
TGCTGAAAACACCGTCTTAATATAGCTCTGAATCATGCATTATTCGTACTGCGCACACAAGGCCTGTCAGACTGTGTATTGCATGTTTATGTGTGCTCTCACACCCTCAGTTCTTCAACAGACCCTCAGTTTCTGAACTCATTTCTTGGCTATAGTGTTTATGTTTTAATTGACTTATGTTGCTGCGGTGAGAAATATGCGGAGGAACACTCTGTTCCTCTGTGCTTTGGGACTTGCTGTTCCGCTGGGTGTTAGACACGGAGAGTGTGCCGATGGTAGCTTTTTTGATTATTTTAGCCCTCTTGTCTGTATCCTTTCTCTCTTTTTCTGTCCTGCGGGGTCCCCTGGGGCTGGCCTGACCTCCACAATCTCTGAGAACAGAACAGGGATTTAACCTCACTTTCATACAGCTGCACGGCACGTTACTGGATGGTAATAATGAAAGATTGATGGAGAAACATCTGCATTGTAGTGCAGGATAAATATGATATACAGTAATTCAGTTGTTAAGTCATGATGTAAGTAAAACTGTATCTGGGTCCAAGCTTCTGCATGTTTTAAATGAGAATAATCAGCCTTTTATGAGCATTATTTACTGTGTATCACACATTTAAGTTACGCATTTTAAAAACGAACTGTGGCCAGACGCTTACGGCATCCTGGCAATTTTATTTTAGTATCACTTTATTTTATGATACTTTATTTTAGTATCAAAAAATATTTTGAGACAAATATTTAGTATTTGTTAATATTGTGAATTAGATTTCATTTTTATATTTTCTGGTTTAATTAAAATTTTAGTTACAATTCTTGACATTTTGTTGTGCTGTCATTTTTAGTATTTTTTATTGTTGTTTTTAAATATTTCTGTAGTTTTTATTATTTTTCATTTCAGTTGTAGTTATTTTAGTGCATTATGTTAAATTAAATGAGAAATGTTGCCTCAGAAGTTGAGTAATATTTTAGCATTCATATTTTATTTTATTTCAGGTCAAGTAACAAAAAAGGTGGTTTAGTTTAGTTTTAGTTTTAATTCATTGGAATAACCCTGTGTTATGATAGGATCATGATTTTTCAGTAGTATTACAGCACACCATATATTGACCCTGTTTGTTGTTTTCTTTGGACATCTGATAGAGCTTTTGGACTCGGAAATGTTTGACGTGTGATGTCAGACTCAACAAGCAGATAATAATAAGCTCTTCAAAAAACAGAAGGACTCTGCTTATACTCAATCCTCATATGTGTAGCTCTCCTAGAAATAACCTGGAGGACGTGTGCAAAAACCTGCCTACACACTCCCTGCTCCCAGTGCACCCCGGTTGATGAGCGTAGTGTCTTTGTGTCATATGCAGCCTCATGAATATTTAATGAGATGAGGCTCTCAGTGGGAGGAGCTTTTCTATGTTTCTCTGCCTCGGCGCTGCATTATCTCGGAGTTTAACCTTCTCTGTATTGACCATTTCTTCCTCAGCCTTCATTTATCAACCACTTCATCATCCTGAGCGCTGAGCGATTCATCCAACCCTGTCAACTTTTAATCAACTTCCTTTTGGCAAATGAAAAGTTAGTTACTGAAGTTACTGAAAAGTTACTGAAAACTCTTACAAATCTATCATGGATGTGTTTTATCTGAAGGCAGTTCCACAAAAGCTGATTTGGTTGGTATGCTCTCCGTTTTTCTTCTAGTATAATAACATTACTTCATAATGATGAATTATTGATCATTCTTGGCCCACAAATACCCGTGCTGTAGTAAGAATACAATAAGCTGTTTGTGTTATAAAATGTGCATTTTCGGCAATTTGTTATGGGCATTACTGCTCGATAAGTATATTCATCAAAGAATCTTCCATTACTGCTGATATATTAGAGATGCTGCCATAATGAGGGTGCGCTGTAATGTTACCCTGCTTTAGAAATCTGTATTCAGCAGCAAGCACAGGTGCCATAATGACTCATACATCATATGTTTAGCAAAGGTCGTGGCCATCATTTATATGAGGGCATGTGGAGTACACCATAGGAAAGTTATTAGGTGGGATTGATTGATTCTCCCAGGCAAAGCAATCCAACTTATCCTGTGATAGCAAGTGAAGCTAGATGCTTTCCCTCAGCAAGTTCTGCTTCTCATTATTTCCGCGCATCTACGTATTCTCTCAGACATCTAGTTTTATTGCAGTCTTATTGTGTTCTGTTTCCCTGTGCTAGTCTGTACTAATACTAAAACGAATGTTAGGGGCTCATAAAAGGGAGATTCATAAAGACTAAATATAGATTGTTGCATCCAAAATGGGGTTCGTGTCATAGCGCTGCTGCTAATGGAAATATATGCTTAATTTTGTGCTTTCGCTTGTGTTTTGATTGCGTAAACACAGCAAATAAGGAATATTAGGGAAGAGCAAATAAGATGGATCAGAGTGCCTGTGCCTGTTTGAAAGTTAAACTCTGTGATCTTGTTTTACCGCTCCACACACTAGCTTCAATTTTTGCATTTCCGCTTCTCCCCCACTCTCTGACTCCTTCCACTTCTCCCTCTTCTTGTTGTCAACCCCGTCTCTCTCCTTTTTTTCTCTCTGGAGGCATTGAAGGGTCTGCTTCCAGCTGCTACAGCCCAGATGGCTGACAGGAGGCAAGCCGTCTACTGCAATGGCGGCTTTGTCCTGTGTGTTGGTTTGTGTGTGTTGTGAGTGAAGAAGAGAAGGAAAAGAGTGGTTGCTGTTAAAGACCTCTGTTTTAACTATGGAACGATTTACATTTATATTTTCTAATTAAACATAATAAAAACAATAAAATTATATTTATAAAAATATTTTTGCAATAAATCAATATTTTGTATCTATGTAACATATATATAATTATGTGCATATGTATATATGTATGTAATTTTATAAATTAAAAATCAATTAGATTGAGATTTTCTTGTTCCTCACTCAAAGCAAAAATAACACATATTTGTAATAATTTATTTGTAATAATTTTAATACATCATATGCATTATAAAACTGTTATTTATCAGTTTAGATTTCTTTTATGCCTGTGTTTTATGGATACCTTGTGTTTCAGACAATTGCCTTTTTTCTCTTCCAATGAAAATAACCTCAAAAGAAGCCAGCTCCACTACTCCACTCCACTTTGAGATTTTCCTGTTCAGTTCCCGGTTCAATTGTGAGACAACTGAAAAAAAAATGATGCACCGACTTTCAAATAGCATACTCTTTGCTCCAAGCAAAACTCACATACTCTGTAATGCTGTGAACACAGGCGAGCAGAGTGATACAAACAGTGAAACGACCCAGTTCACTCACTGACTCACTGACTGACTCACTCACATATTCAAATCAACTCAAGCAGCACTACCATTCCCTGCCAAGATGCCCTTCCACTCTTTTCCTCTTTTCATGTGCTCTCTGATTCTCTATTCGCATCATATTTGAGGCCATCTGTGGCTTTCCCCTGTGCGGTGCTCGAAGGCATGGCACTGAAGGTAGTGTGGACAGCGCTGGACCGGCCGGTATTGTTGCCCGCTGGTCAGTTTTACTGGTGAGTGACTGAGCCAGACCCTCAGCAGGTGTTCAATGAGAGAAACACACAACTGATCGACATTAAGGGCTGCTTAAGAATAAGCGAGCACAAATGAGTTAGATTGTATGATCTTACATTGTCGTTTATAACCACTTTAGCCCCGATTGATTTGTTAGGTTATTTTAAGTCAGGTTTTGGACTTTAATCCCCGCTTTTCCTCGGGTCTCCATAGTGTTGTTATGATTCGTCATATTCACGCGCAGCGGTGATGCGCTTGAGAAACAGTTTCGAGAGGAGGAATTAATCTACATAAAATATTGGTCACAGATTATTGATAACTTTCTAAACAATAGAAGTGTATCGCATCCACTAGTAATTATATATAAATAAATAATTTTTTACCGATGCAAATATGTTAGAAACGATGCATCGCGATACAAATGCCAACTTGTAACCGATGCACACTTTTTAAACACCGAGCGAATCAGGCTTGTGGGCTTTCAGGGAGGACAGATACAGAGGGAGTGAGAGAGAGAGACGGGCGTGAAAGTGAGTGTGGTTTAGCTGAACCCATTCACACAGCTATTTCATTAACAAATTACCCTTGGGGGGTTTAATTATAACTATAACACGCTAACCCATTTCTGCCTGAATCTTCCTTAATCGTGTTCTCCCTGATCAGGCATGTATTGACATGTTTTTGTTTTTATTTAGAATAATGGAAGACTGAAATCATGTTATGTTCATAATTATGAACTATTAAGCTATTTTTTTTGTTTATTTTAAAGGAACAAAATCTCCCACTAAAGAAAATTCTAAAAAAGGAACTAAATTCAAAAATTATTTCAGCTTGAATCATCCTTCCACACATTCTTCTGTAGATGCATGTTCTATGCATGCAATAAGAGAATATTGAAATTCTTGTTATTTTCTAATTCTGAGCTATTCAATTGTTAATTTAACTTAAAGGGATAGTTCTCCCAAAAGTGAAAGTTCAGTCATGAATTACTCACCCTCATGTCGTTCCAAACCCGTAAGACCATCATTCATCTTCGGAACACAAATTAAGATATTTTTGATGAAATCCGAGATATTTCTGACCCTCCATAGACAGCAACACAACTGACAGGTTCAAGACCCAGAAAAGTAGTAAGGACATCATTAAAATAGTCCATGTGACATCAGTGGTTCAACCTTAATTTTATGAAGCTATGAGAATACTTTGTGTGCGCAAAGAAAACAAAAATAATGACTTTATTCAACAATTTCTTGTCTTATGTATCAGTATTCGATGTGCGTTCACCAGAGTACCACAACTCATACGTTATTGATTTCTCTGGAACACAAAAGAGGAACCATAAAAGTAGTCCATATGAAACATGATCTATTTTCCACTCTATATGACCTGTTCTTCTGTTTGAAGTATACAGGTTTAGAACAACATGAGGATGAAAAACCGACAGTTTTTATTGTTTAGCGATCTATTCCTTTCAAAATATCAAGCACACGATTTAGGAATACTGTGTTCTTGCTTTGTCTTTCTCACACTGCACACTGTTGAAATGCATTTGGACCTTGTTTTGACCCACCACCATGATGCCCACCAGTTAGCTATTATTCAGGGCTATGAATGCTGGCGGTGCTCTCCAACAAAAGAGTGTTGCCGTGGTGATTTGAAGAGGAGGCTGGTCTGGTGGTCTGGCCTTGGAGGAGGTTTGGGGTACCGTTAGTCCAGGAAATAAGCACTCCCTCCCTGCAGTGAGCGAGAGACAGACAAGCACACACCTAGAATCTCAATGAGAGAACGGTGCTTTCTCCTCGCAAGGAGAGTCAGAATACTGAAGCTCAAAGCAAAACCCCAGAGTGCTGCTCTGCAGGGAGGAGTTTCCAATTTCTTCTCGAATGTTTGTCTTCAAAATTATTCCCAGATTCAAGTCTCATTTATGAAGTACAAAGTCCAACAATATTCTACAAATAAAAAAGGAAGTAAACTCAATGTTACCTATAAATCATAACAACCATGAAGTGTGCCTTTGCATATAACTGAACACTCATGTCTTATAAAGTGGCAACAGATTAAAAGTACATGCTGGGTAAATTAAGTTTTAATAATGGCTTATGAACAGATAGGAGGAAGATACATTGTAAAGCTGTCCTCTCAGTCAGGGTGTTATTATAATCTCCATATTCATACATCACATGCCCCAGTTCTCTTTCACTCGGCATCTGAGAGTTAGAGGTGAAACTGAAGTCTTGACTGACCAAACCTGCAGTTGAAAATGAGAAATGAAAGTGGTTGGGAGTGAGGGACAAGGTGAGCTGTGATAAAGGTGATTCAGATAGTTCTGATGCATAAGGTCCACACATGCTGCGCCTCGGTTTCCTACACGGAAGACTTTTATTCAGAATACCGTTGGCAAGAGTGGCTGCACAGCGGGGTTTCTGCCAATTCTCTTGAAAAGAGGACGTTCTTCTATCAGTATGTTCTGAGTGGATCCTGCATGTCTTGCATTGAACTTTTTTCTAACCTTTGTTACGCTATTATCTTTCATTTATTTCTTGCTAAAAGATGTGTTCTTATATAAAATGATTAGATAAGTTCACCATTATTACATTAATATCTTTCTCTGACAGAGAAGTAGCCTTCTTGCAACATCACTGGGGCTGGATTCACAAAAAGAAAATCCATTTCATAAGAGAAATTCTAAGAGTTTTTAAGAATGTTCTTAAGTTTAGAGTTCAGAAATGATTATGAAGTTCATGAGTTCATAAGAGCAGGCTTTGGTGTTATCTGATTATATGGCATTGTTTGTCCAAGACTCGCTGATCAACAAAAATTCTTCAAAGGCTGTTTTTTTTGCACTGCCTGCAGATTACGGTCAGAATCATTAATGCAGGCAAAAATTATCAAAATTCTATAATGAATTAACCTCATAGTGCTTGTGCACATCCACAGTAATACATGTATGTATTATATTACATAGTGTTATGTTGTAATGTTACATGTCTGAAACAACCCAATGCATTCTTTCTCATTTCTTGAGGTAATTCACGAACACATTTTGTTATTCTTAAATCATTCTTTCTCAATGATCAGCGGTTAATGTGTGAGCTTTGTATACAGCAGATAGGTAGTGAGATGTGTGAAACTGTGATGCTCTGGCTGTATCTGCTGTCTCAGCACCAGATAAACAATGACCGTGTTTTATAGCTAACTGCCGTTCACACAGGATTAGGAACCGACAAAAGCAGACAACATTTTGCATAGTTTGAAGTAATTTTCTTCGCTCATCTCGAAAAGTTGAAAGCTTTATAAGGAAACAAAAAAGTGAACACTGTGAGGCATTTCAAATAAATAGTGTCCTGTTACTGGAACACCACTAGAAGTGAAGCACAGCAACAATGCTCCACGCTGAAGCAGCTGGATGAAGCACTGCAACCAGAACTCATGCAGGAGGAAGTGGAGGATCTCATTGCACTGTGGGATTCACAGTTTGCTCACTGACACAGTGTCCTGTGCTCACTTTTGTTCTATTCCTTTTTCTGATGGTGTGAATAGACGGCTGCAAAGAAAGTGAAACGATAGCAGTGGATCTTTGACTTGTAGAATCCCTAATTCAGATCAACGTGTTGGTGTATGAATTGAATTTTGCTTATAAAGATCAAATAAAGAACATTCAAATTATAAAGAATCTAAATTGTATTAGATTCCAATAAAGTATTAGAAATTTGTAAGATACATAGAAATAGATGGTAGTGACTGATTTTGAAAAATAATTTGTTTATTACAGAAATATAAAAAGATATAGTAATACATTTAATAACATAAAATAAATTACTAAATAAATTATTCTTTAAAAACATTTCAAAAATTACATTTTTACATGATAAATTTAAAAATATTTTCCCTTATACAAAAGAATTCCAGATATAAAATAATGTCCATTTATATACAGTATTGAATGACATATTATTGTATGTCTGTGCATCTGTGCATGTCCAAAATAAAGCAGTTAAAGCTGGAAAGCAATAGAAAAAAAGAGCAACAATTTATGTATTTCCATAAACATTTATGTTGAACAACTTGGTCAGTGAGAGAACCAATGAGTTGCTTACAATACTGTGCAGGATTAATACAATCCAACACAATAAATGGGCACAAGTGTCTTTAATATATAGTATGTCAAATGTAAACCTCTTTCTTGGAATATTATCAGGTTACATACTACATATTATATACTGTATACTCCCTACTATGTGACACAGTATAAATTATGCAACAATAAACATTTTAGACAGTAGTATGAGCTCTTGAAAATCCTCACAAAATTAAATATACTTATTCTGTATTTTTACATTTAATTTTGATTAAACCTGTCTTAAATAAATTGGGAACAAATAGGTGATCCTGTCTCCCATTTTGAGTGCACACTGGACACCCCTCGATACCACAGCATCACTATAACTCTCTCTGCTTGCTTAAACTCCTTAGTCCATGAAATTCAATTCTGTAGCTCACACTGCCAAGGACAAGAACAGATTAGTGTTTGTCTGTGCTCGCCCCTTTGGACTTCTAGCCAGAGTTCCCTCTGCTTCTGTGATTTCAGTAATGAGGACCCCTGTCGACAGTACACTTCTCATCTACACTGTCATTAGCAAAGACATCCAGCAAATCATGTTTTAGAATTACCAGAGCACCTTTGTTTTTACCATTGTGTTGCATCATCAGGGTTATTACACATGCTTCAGAAGACAAGCTAAATGCTCATTGTTAATGTGTCTCCAACAGGGTTTATTCCATGCAAAATACGATAAAATGTAAATGGTTTATTTATTGGAATTCTTATGGCATTTCTGTCTTGTTATACAATCATATTTGTCCAGCTGTGAAACCCAATTTTCACATTGTCAGTGTGTTAGCTGAATCCACGCTATTATCCTCCAGTGTGTGTAGGTCAGTATAGCAGCACATAAACCAGACTAACAGTCACATTAGCTCAGTTAAAGCCGGGGATGTTTGACAAGTCTCCAGGAAATAATTAGCACAGTGTGTAGGCTTGTTTAACCCCCTCCTGTTTTGTAACCAAATGTATCTGGTCTTTACTGCTGCTCATTGGAAATAAAACAGAATGTTGCTAGTCTGCAAATCTGTTTTTGGCTGCTTTGCTTGGCACAAATCCTTTATTTAAGTCTAAGTTTTTTTTTTGTAGCACCGCTCAATGTTTCAAAGCTTATTTATGACACTGTATAACCATTATGAAACACCTCAGGACACTAATAAAAACTGGAGGGAAAACAACAGAATGATTTACTTAATATGGATTGTTAAAAACACTCATAGTGGGAGAAATTTTGCAGTGTAACTCAAACATTTGACTGGTATTTTGAGCATGAAAAATGCTTTGTGCTATAAGGCTATTTCCCCTACAGAAAATGTATGTCTTCAGTGGTTGTTAAATTGAAATCATGCATCACACTGCTGCAGCATGTAGGTCAGCTTCGGAAAAACAATAAATGAATGTATCTCCCCAAAACAACCCAGACATGCAATCTTCACCTATTGATTCTAGACTTTCTGTAGTTATTTCAAGGTTTTAATCAGTGTAATGCCTAATGAGACCTTGTTTGTGTCATGTGATGTAATTTAGTGCATGGCACACCAGGATTATTTGTCACAATCTCAGAAATGTTAAGGTCAAAGATGCTTGTTTTCTCTAGCAGTGGTTTTATATTTGTAACAGTGTTTTGGTTTAAATGACATTTCTTAAATTAGAATAATATTTGTGAATTCTGTCCAAACTAAAATTCCAGCATCTTTATATTTTTATATTAGCTTTTAGGTACATGACTACAGTGGAATGCATTATAGCAATGTTCAACTATATAATAAAGATAGATTTTTACTGAAAAGATGAACTGTGGGATGAGATCTATTCATTGAGTCTAAGCAGAGACCTCAGTGAAGTGAGAGCAGAATATACAGGGGGAAATGGATTTGAGTATACTGTCCAAATGTAATATTTATGCTACAGTCGCATGACCTCATAATGCTGTTATATTTGGTAATTGTCTAATTGTATAATGCTTTTTATGTAAAAATGCTGTTAGCCATCTGGACATTTTTTTACTTTTTAAGTTTACTGTATGGAATGAGACTAAAAGGCATTTTACAGCCATTTGTTGTGTCTGATCTAGTCGGAGGTTGTAAAGTTCTCTGCAGGGGTCCACATCAGTTTTATGCCAATTTTAAATAAAAAAGTTCTGTGGCCAATTAACAAAACGGTTCTGGGTAATTATTAGGGTTTTTGTTCCCATGCTAAATGAACTGCCAAGTGTGTGGTATCACGCAGCTTCAGAGAGTGTCATGGGTGCTGCACAGCTCTGGCCAACAAAGCACACAAGTCTTTGTAATATACTGTATAAAGTTATATTATTATATTATATTATTATATTTTTTCATATAATGAATCTCAATGGGGCTGTTTTGGACCTCATTGAATTTCAAAATAAAAAATAAGGCATTCTTTTGTGTTCCAGAAGACAGAAAGCCACAAAAGGGTGAAATACACCCTTTTTTCTGGGGGGGGTTCAGTTTTTTTTTATGTTTTTAAACGACGGTCTCAGCTATTTTATTTAGTAACATTTTTAGTTCAGGGATTTCCTTTTTTTTAGGATTTATATTTAATAACCAAATAAGCTTACAGTGTGGTTGAGTTCATTTTAAATTGTCTGCTGTGCTGCTTTAATCTCCTATGTTTCATAATAAAATGATGTGCATAAATGAATGCGATCCCAATTGTTCTGGACAGACAAGATTGATTTCTTGTGCATCTTTCTTGACAGTCTGGTCATTGGCCTGGTAATGTATTCAGCTTCAGTAAATGGAAATTGTACTGTATGTTCGCCATGTGTGTGTGAGCAATAAATTTGGTTAACCACACTCCAGACATTATTCCTGGGTGTGGTTTATGACTGAACAATGAGGTGAAAGGTCAGGGGTGCCCTTGGGAGACTGTTGCCTTTAGTTACCACAGCGTCGGTTGGGATTGACTGACAGAAGTTGGGGGAGGGCTCATAATGTATTGTTGTACTAAACTCCTCGATAACAGGTGGAGAGAAAACAGTGATTTCTTCAAAGTGGTGTAAAATGACAAGTCGGATAGGGTTAAACTATGATGATGAGTTTAATAAGAGTGAAATGTGCTATAGTGTGTGAAGGCACACAAAAACCAAGGCTTCATTTAAAGCTGCTGTATGTGTGTAGACAGTCAACAAAGTACTGTCTCACACACACGCTCCGAGCGCTGTAAGATTGGAGGAGCAGAAGCACAATGATAATTAGTTGTTGTAATGACTGGTGATGGAAGGTGTAATTAACGGCAGGGAGAAAGGATGAACAAAAGGGAAAGCAGCTATAAAAGTCTCTATAAGCTGTTGTTGCAGGCATCTGACGGAGACAGTAACATGGCATTGTGTGTGTGTGTGTCTGGGAGAGGGTGAACAAGATTTACACCAACACCATTACACGTTTGATTTGAGTTTTACATTCTGTGTGTGATTATGCAGCCTCTGTACAGCCGCTATTGTCATGATTTATCTCTGAACACTGACATCTAATTGCCTTTTTATGTTAGTGAAGTTTGTCTTGCCTACTCTTACAAGCTTCTGACAGAAAACTTCAACCATTCTTTCTGTCATGTTCACATCTTTTCAAACTGCAATTTAGGCGTGTGAGATATTTCCCAGCATTTCCGTGAGTCCTAAGATGTCAAGATCTTAATGTTTAAAGAGCCGGCAAAAATAAAAGACATTATGTTTATTGATACAATGTTCAGTGCTTAATAATAAGGGTTTTCTTTTCGGCTGGCCGACTACCAATATTTCCCCTGCTCCAACCATAAAATCATCTTATTTTTTATTAACTACCCTTTAAAGTTTGTCTGTAAGATTTATTTTTATTTTATGATTATTATTTGAAATAAATTAGTATTTTGTTCTGCAAAGAAGCTAGACGCATTGAATGTATCAAGTGACATAAATATCTGTTCTGAAATTTGCTGTTCTTTTTAACTTTATATTCACCAAATAATGTTAAACATCTAAATATTTAGCAATACAGTTGAGTGACAAATCAGCATATGATTTCTGAAGGATCATGTGACACTGATGACTGCAGTAATGGCTGCTAAAAATTCACCTACCACAGGAATAAATAACATTTTAAAATATATTCGAATAAAATGCAGCCTCAGTGAGCATAAGAAACGTCTTTCAAGAACATGTACAATCCTTACTGAACCCACATCTGTGTATAGGTTTATAAAGATTGATTTGTGTTTTCATATTTGCAATTAATAATTATATTTATCATTAATTTATTAATAAAAAATTCTAAATATTATTTACAAAATATTATAATAATAATGAATAAAATTAATCATAATTCATTCATTTATAGACTTTTATTTCAGTTTAGCCAAGACAAACAAATGTGTATGCCAGTGTGCCAGTGTAATGGTCCAAATATTTGAATTGTCTTTATGCTGATGACATAATTAGGCTGCTCTGGAGACTTTAAAAGTCAAGTCTGAGAAAACATGTGTTGTTCTTCACGTCATCTCAGCTGGAGCGGTTCAATGGTGCTGCTGGACATGTGGAATGAACATCAGTCAGACTGGATGACTGAAAGTGATCAGGTGCTGAGAGCTGAGAAGAGATGGTGCTTAGACTCAAGGATCAATACACCCAACAGTGCTTGAATATGTGCATGTGTTACAGCTCAACTGTTCAGTCTCACACATCAAGACCTGTGTGTGTTCTCTTTAGACTGTTGCACAGCTCTGAGGATTTCATTGGAAACATGGTATTCGGTTTTAATCTGATCGTAAATGACTCAGACAGTATAGCATGGCTTTTATGGCCAAATGCTTGGTGCTAAACTGTAATTATACTTACATACACACTAATATTTAAAAGAAGTCTCTTGTGCTAAACCAAGGCTGCATTTATTTGATCAGAAATTTGGTAAAAACAGTAAGGTAACACTTTAGTATGTGACCAATTCTCACCATTAACCAGTGTTGGGGAAAGTTACTTTGAAAAGTAATGCATTGCAATATTGCGGTACTCCCTAAAAAGTAACTAATTACGTTACTTAGTTACTTTTTATGGAAAGTAGTGTTACGTTACTTTTGCATTACTTTCACTTTACTTTTTAAATATGAGCAGGGCTTGATTGTTTTTAATATAAGAAGTTATATTTATAGCAAATGTAAAGCCCTTTCACACCGAAAAGTGTAATGAATAAACCTCAGGTTGAAGGAAGAGTAAATCACGTCTGTTGAATTGAACCCACAACCTTGGGATTTTTAGTGCCATGCTATACTATATGAGCTACAAGAACACTTCTTTATGTATATACTCACGTTGGTTGGTCACATACATTGTAAAGAAGTTAATTGCTCAAAACAAGGGAAAATCCACCTGTGTGTGCTTTTTATTATTTATCAGGGTTTTGTTGTTAAACTTCATTTATTAAATTGACTGTTTTTATATAAGTGTTTATGAATGTTTCCATACTTATGAATGTGTTTTTATTTGGCAGGATTGAGGTTTCCAGTGATGATCGGCCTGTGAGTGGTTCTCAATGGCTCAGAGGAAGAGGCCAGGGACCAACAGCAGCATGGCCACAGAACCTCACGCTCCAGCTCCACGCTCCTGCCCAGCCCCGTACCCCGAGCCTGAACACCCTGAGGAGGAGTGTGAAGAGCGCCGGGACCCTAAGGTGTCCCAACACTCCTACCACAACCAAGAGGAGGCAGATTCGACAGACAGCCGACCAGCCACGCCCACAACTCCAGACCACACCCACAGAGACTACCAAAGCCACCCGGACAGTCTGGATGGAGACTCTAGCTCCGACTACATCAACAATACATCTGATGAAGAAGAGGACGATTTTGATGAAGGGCTACCAGAGGAGGATGAAGGTGTGACATACTATATCCGCTATTGTCCTGAGGATGACAGCTACTTGGAGGGAATAGACAGTAATGAGCCAGAATGCAGACACCCGGATGGTCGCATGGAGCCACCTCCGGACACGGATGAGTGCCAGGAAGTTGTTGAGGCATGGGTGGAGGGAGAGGACGATGCACATGGTGATGATGGAGAAGTTCGTTGCGAAGTTCTCGAGGAATGGGTGGAGGGAGAAGACGATGCACATGGTGATGATGGAGAAGTGCGTTGCGAAGTTCTCGAGCAGGACTCTGACCAGCAGCTGTATGATGGCAGACCCGAACCTGTCCTCGATCACCACCAACAACACTATTCAGATCCCCATCAGGAACAGATTCCACCTCCTGCTGAAGATGAAGAAGTGCAGGATGTTGAAGGAAGTGAGGGCTACTGCCCTGATCAGGAGGAAGAGCCGCAGGTGGGGCGAGACAGAGATGGTTACACAGGTGACTACTACGTCACGGAGGACAATGGAAACTCTGTGCGTGTGTCACCGTACAGGAGGCATAAGGGCACAGACGGAGAGACGGGAGAGGAGGCAGAGGAGGATATTGATCAGATAGTAGCTGAGATTAAGATGAGTATGAGTATGGGCAGTCTTAGCAGCGGCACTGATCAGAGTCCAGAGGAACTGGCGCCCGATCCAGCACCGAGTGGGTACCAGCCAGAGACACGCTCCAAACCTGAACCTGCCCCTGCTCCTGTCCCACACCCTCAGCCTCACCGTCATGATGGCAGACCCAAATCCCTCAACATCCCCCCCGCCAGACACAATCCTGAGCTCCAGAGGAACTTTAAGGTACGACCTCACACACCAGAGGAGAGACAGAGATGGACGCAGGACAAGGTGAGAGAGCAGGTATCTCAAGCTGTAAATTAATCTGTATCTGTAGCAGCTTACTAAGGGCAAACACACGGTTCAGTGAAAACAGAATAAATCAGCTCAGGAAGTATGAAATAAAAGCAATAGGATCAACTTAATACATAAGACATTTGTGTTAGATTAATTTATCAATGTATTTTGTAGTAATATTCTCTAAAAGGAGAGGATGGAGTAAATACAGTATATATTTTTTGGCTCTGAGTACTCTAGCATCTGTGGATGTAATGTGTTACTGTAAGTGTTGCTATCTAGCCTGTGATGTATATACACCAATCTTCAAAATTTTGGGCTGGTAAGATTTTTATTTGTATTTTTTGAAAGCATAAAAGGGTCCTTGGCAAAAAAAAAAAAAGACTTTCGCGTGCACACAAGAAACTTTTCGCGTGAGAAGGAGAAACTATCACGTGCGCACGCGTGATAGTTCCAATAGTTCCTCCTACTCACGAGAAACTATTGCATGCTCACGAGAAACTATTGCGTGCTCACGAGAAACTATTGCGTGCTCACGAGAAACTATTGCATGCTCACGAGAAACTATTGCATGCTCACGAGAAACTATTGCATGCTCACGAGAAACTATTGCTTGCTCACGAGAAACTATTGCATGCTCACGAGAAACTATTGCGTGCTCACGAGAAAATATTGCGTGCTCACGAGAAACTATTGCGTGCTCACGAGAAAATATTGCATGCTCACGAGAAACTATTGCGTGCTCACGAGAAACTATTGCGTGCTCACGAGAAAATATTGCGTGCTCACGAGTAACTATTGCGTGCTCACGAGAAACTATTGCATGCTCACGAGAAACTATTGCGTGCTCACGAGAAACTATTTTGAGCTCAGGCGTTACAGTTTCCAGTGTCCTGACATTTTATCCTACCTGTCAGATTTTCCTACCTCGGCTTACTGCGCATACGGGCATCATTTAGTTCGAGCATCAATATTGCATCCTTTTTCACACACTGAACAACAATATTTAATGTATCTGCATTACTGTAAGGGGTAGTTTTAGGGTTGGGGTAGGTGTACACATTAATAAAATATAATATAACAGGTAGCATTTTTCAGTCGATTTGTACTACCCACTGTTTTAATGGGAGGTAGCAAAATCTGACAGGGTACAAATCGACAGAACACCGGTTGCATCACTTCTGCCATCTTACAAAGAAAAAACAAGAGCATGCATGCCCATGAATTAGCTTAATTGAGATCTATTTTGGCCTTCAATACGAAAACATTGTTTCTGTTCTTGCATTCGGACACAGATAAATCATCACTGAACGGCATAAGAACAGCTTTTCCCCTCAGGCTATATTCCACCTGAACAATATATAGCCTAACATCTCAGGACTGTCCATCTGTCCATAACTTCTCAAAACATTTAGCACATTCATAATTCTTTCTATTTTCTCTATAATTTGTACATAACCTCCTAAAACATTCACACATTCATAATTCTATTTTATCTATATTTTTATTACCATATAGTTATTCTTTTTATATATATTTTCTATTATTGTTTTTATTAGCCTTATATTTCAATTCTATTACCTTAAATTATATGCTTGTCTGCACTCTCTCTGTACTTTCTCCACTGGATGCTCCGGTCACCTTTTTGACAATAATAAAGCTCTTTCTGATTATTTCTGATATTTAAAGCTACAGTATAAAAGCTCAAATTTTAGATTTCGATATGGGAATAGCCGAATGTCCCACATAAAACTTCAAAAGCCAGTTAAATATGTATATAATCGAAAGAGATTATTTATTTTTGATAATTATAACTTTACTTCAGTTAGGTTTTCAATAACTTCTGCCAGTTTCATTTCATTTTCGTTTTTTCTTTCTTTCTTTGGATAGATTATTAAACTTGGACAGACTTCTGTTTCCTTTTAAATAGTTAAACAGTTGGAAATATTAACGTAGTATTAAATGTTATTTATTTTAATCTAATAAAAAAGATAATCCCCAAAGGGCTCTCCAAAATATGCATATTCATTATTATAGTTAAATATTAATGTTGACAGGCCTCATTTAAATGCAAGTGGCATTTGAGAAACCAAGACTAGTGTTTATGCCCTAAAAGAGAACCTCAAATTCCTGACAGCTGAGCAGTGCGTAATGATGGAGGATTTTATGCTCTTAAGAGCTGATGCTTAAAATGGGAAATTTGGAGATAGCATAGAATGTTTTCTTTAATGGGATGTAAATGTATTTTTACATCATTTTGGTGTAGTTCCAAAGACAATTATAGAGAATAGGCTGTTATTATCATTTACTCGCTCATTTCAAGGGGAAAGTGCTCAGTTTTAGCGGATAGTTGAAAAGGATGAAAGAAAGTAATCTGGCAGAAATTGGAACCGTCTCATTGTAACCTAGACATGAAGGGAACCCTGATCAAAAGCAATTTCTTGAAATCCCCAAATATGAATTTCATTACTGATGATTTGTGCAGCCATTTGTTAATGCTCAGAAATAAACAAATTTCCACCCAGCTAGAATACATTACCTTGAGAAGCGTTTTAGATTACGTCCCATTATTCTCTCTCAGGTACATTGAGTGGGTGTTTTTTATTGATTTATTTTTGGCTTGAACAGCTCAGAAATGAAAACTGGCTCATTTCTAGAAATCTCTGCCTAAAGTCACTAAGCAAGTAATAAAGACAAACACACTGATATCCATGCACCATGCCAATAGTCTGGTTTGCTGAAAAATGAAAGGAGGTGCTGATTTTTTTATTTAATTTGAAAAATTTGGTTTTCTTAGATATTTCCTTTAAAATACCTTACTTTGCATTTTCAAAACAGAATAAGAAATGAAATCTTTCCAAGGGGGAATTAGGTGAAGGGGTGAGATTTTGTCTAAATGCCTCAGTGGTCCAGTGAATGTCTTGTGAAGTTCTATTAACCTCCTGCTTCTTTATTGCCTTTGGGCAATGAGGAGATTACATTTTATCCTGTCAGGCAACAAATTCATTTCATCAAGTAATAATTTCCTTATGTGCAGTAGACAGAGTGCTCATTTGAGACTTTAAGTCCCCTGCAGATAGACAAAGAGTAAAAGTGTGTTTTTTAGCACTGTGTATTTCCAGTTAAAGACAACACCTGATCATATTACCAACGTGTTTCAATACATTATGTTTAAAAATGTCCATTATGCTGCATAAAATATGCCCTTTGGCGTTTTGATTCTGATAAGCATCAAATTGTTAATGCTGTTCATAAAGTGGCCTGCAACCCATCATCTGCGTCTTTTTGTCCTCTGTACATGTCAGATCTCACTCTCCACTCATTTGTCACTCATTTCTCCAAATGTAAATTCTTTCTAGGTGTCTAATAGTGCAGAACAGACAAGGAAGCAGCAGCGTTCTGATCTCAATGGACCACTGGAGAACAACAATGTCACTGAGGTGAGCCTGCAATCATACAACACATGAACCAATCAATATCTGACAGTATGCACCCCACATAATCACTGCAGGTTTCCATCAGAGCTGTTCTAGTCAGTGCCTGTCTTATTTATGCCACATTTCCCTGGCTTTCTTATACAATTTATCATTGTTTTTTCACAGCAAATCTAGCTTGCCACCATCCTCCCCCAAGTGTTGATAGAGTAAAATAATTGGCTTTGCTCTTTTCTGCCCTGGCTCTACTGTATTTACATAGACAGAAGGGAGTTCAGCCTTGAGCTGACCGTTCTACTGCTTCTCTACACGTTCTTTATGCATGAATAAAACCTCAATAAGAGCTTCACAGCCTGAATGTAAGAGCTATAAAATATGAGACCTCGTCTGGGCAGTTATTCAAAACCGGCAAATAGGTGTTCAAAACATGTTTTATAGCGCTACCAAGCATTCTGCCAAGGTCATTTATAGATCATTCTCAACAAGCTTTTGGATGTTTTTGTTTAAAAAATGCCTTATGAATGTTTCACATGTACCGTAGGAGGTAGTGAGACTTGAAAATCTGTGATATAGGGTCATGAGTATCAAGAATATTTATTGTTAAATCTTCTTAAAATGTTCAGTCATAATTGTTAAAAAGCCATTTCAAGTTGAATTTTTCTTCTTTATTTTCTCATAAATATGTAATTCTGCAACTTAGAGAACACCCTCACAATAAGTAAAAAAATGATGTTAATAACCCACAAAGTATTCACCCAGAGGAATTCTGTTTGTACACATCGCTTGCTGTACAGTCCCTCCTTATGTCGTGTAAAGCAGTATTCAGTCTTGCCTTACTACCTCTGAACACATTTAATTACCTCGGCTGAGGGAGCTTTTGAGTCCTTAGATTGCATTTAATGAAGGCCTCTCGAAGCATAACCTCCATTTGGATGGCTCTGTTGTAAAATGATGGCTATTACTCCGTCTGGCGGTGTCTATGTCCTACACCTCTCGGCACAGTCCTGAAAAGAGCCACTTCAGAATGACTGACAGGATTTTGTATTCTGATACAATGAGCCAAATCCAGAGTCATCTGGATGGTTTCCATTTGAGTGTTAGGTTATTTATTTTATTAGATAAAAAATAGGCGCAGGTACAATTACCTTTCCAGTGCTCATTTACTATTCTCAGTGTGCCAATGTTTTTGTGATAAATGTATAGGCTAATATTAAAGTTATGATTTTAGAATTAAGCAATATCACACAATCATGCTCCAAATATGTCCTAGTGCTAGGCCAACTAATATTTAGACCAAAAAGCATGATAAACTGTAAACAAGAAGTTAATATTCAGCAAACTAAACATATGACACAAAATATTATTGTATACTTTGTCTGTTTTGGCTCAGCCAACTAAAATACGGGGAAACAAAGCCATGTGCAAAATAGTTCTTGAGCAATACTGGTGTCACTGCAATGAATCAGTCTTTTTTAACCAACCGTTTGAGGGACTGATTCAATGACTCTCTCATAAACAGTTCCTGAATTTGGAATAGCACACTGCTCTTACTATATGGTATGTTATGCTATTAAATCAACTGCTTATTTGAATAAATCTGTGTTTTTAAACTAAATAAGGGAATGATTCAATGACTCGCTTATAAATGCAATCACTTGTTCAAGACCTGAAACAGTTTCATAATTTTCTACATAATAAATGTATATTTGTATGATTATATTATATTTGTCATTCATGAAGTTAACCTAGAGGTTGTTTTTCCTTTTAGTTCGTAAAAGGTAAATATTTATAAGCATGCTGCATGATGTGAGCATCACTCATCTCCTTTCATACAGTACATCAAACAATGTTTCTCTGTTTCTCAGCCAACAAAGAAGACGGCTTCATTTCCCAACTTTGTGGATGGTAAGCGAGCATCTCCTATCTTTTATTTTTTCTGCATTTGATAATCTGCCCCCAAAAGTTTGATTCTATTCCAATTAAATCAAGTCAAAAACAAATCAAATTCACCAAACCAACTCCGAGTGAGGAGATTAGAGAGGCGCAGAAGAAAGCATTATGTCTCTGTGGATTTACATGCTGAAATGCAAGCAGAATTGGTAAGCTGTTTTAATGGGCTGCAGTGGTGAGACAGTTATTAGAGGAGTCATGTTTGCTAATATAAGGGCACATTAGTGGATGCTTAGTTAGAGAAATGCTCACAAACTATAGCAGGAAACAAAAGAGAGTTCTGGAAAAGCAGGACAATCGATTGACCACAAGCTTATTTTGGTTTATGGCAGCCTGAGAATGTATTGCTGCTGTCATGCCTAGCTTTTGGGAACAAATTATGCTTTCTATTAAAAGGATAGAGTTCTGTCACATTTAAACCTTGTGCCTGAATGATGGCAGCATAATGTGTCCCTTGGTGGGTGTCATGACGTCTCATTTCCATATCACACAAGCAGAATACTCCCAGAACACCCTGCTTTTCCTCATGTGGCCACCTTCGTTCCCGCTTTTCAGTGTCTGCGGTTTTATCAGCCCTCACAGTAGGATGGAATTGAGAACAAACACATATTCGCACACACTCTCATACACACGACATCCGCATGCAACTTTTCTCCCTGATAAGCTCACACTCATATACCTTATCAGTCACTGTGAGGTGGTCTACAGAGGAGGTGGCAACACAACAAATAGCTTTAATAATGAATTCTCAATGCTTCCCCTTTAACAGTGCCCGGTCCCTGTGAGCCTGAGGACCTCATTGATGGGATTATCTTTGCCGCCAACTACCTCGGCTCCACTCAGCTCCTGTCGGAGAGAAATCCATCCAAAAACATCAGGATGATGCAAGCCCAGGAGGCAGTGAGCCGGGTCAAGGTACAGAACCCGAGAACCTCTGTATTTCCATTTTATTTTGGTGTGGCTCTCAAGCGAGATGTTTGGACGAAGCGGATGCAGATTTCTCTGTGGAAAATGAGATGAGATGAGATTTGTTTGTTTACACCCCAGGACTTGTTGACTAATCAGTAGTTATAGGATTATTTTCCTTGGTGTAGAAGTGTAATCCCTCTTCCTCCCCATTGGTTAACGAAGAAAGACCTCCTGTTGCCGTGTTACATGAAATATTAATGTGAATTTATTGTGTTTTAAAAGGGCTTGTGGTGATCTAAGCTGCATTAAATAGTCTCTGTAAATATGCCACTTTAGATGCAGAATCTATGCCACCTCTGCAGACCAAATTGATTTTGTTTATACTGGTTTCATTTGAATGCTAACAGCCCTATAGTGTCTTATTCTAATTGAATTCATTGGTTAAATGTAAGAATTGGAGATAAAAAATGAGATATTTAATAAGGTTAAGAATGCCCCTTGAAATTAATTTAGGTGGCTAACTTCTGCCACTTTTGTCACCTAACCACTTCACTGAGTATGAATAATATTAAAAGCACCAGGAGTCAGCTGTCCAATACAGGCATAAACTAGCCAAGGAACCAACACAAAAACACCCTCAGCAAATGTACTGTCTAATTAAAGTTATCAATAAAATCCCAAACAGTTTGAGATATAGTTTACATAATCACACACCCCTAATTAGCAGTTACTCTAAATTGTGTTTTTTTAAATAGTAGAAGACTACTATTCATATTTATATAGATTCATATTACCAGGATGAATCTATGGGCTACACACATCTATTGATTGTGCTGTTAAAGGAATAGTTCACCCAAAGATTACAATTGTGTCATCGTTTAAAAAAAGGAAGGGTAACACTTTAGTATAGGGACCAATTCTCATTATCAACTAGCTGCTTATAAGCATGACTATTATTAACATATTGGCTGTTTATTAGTGCTTATAAAGCACATATTCTGCATCCATAATCATACCTAATACCTAAACTTAACAACTACTTTACTAACTTTTAATAAGCAGCAAATTAGGATTTTATTGAGGCAAAAGTCATAGTACTATAAGTCAATGGGGACCATCAGCTTTTTGACTACCAGGCCAGCATTCTTCAAGATATCTTCTTATGTTCAACATAAGAAAGAAACTCATAGAGGTTTGGAATTACACGAGGGTGAGTAAATTATGACAAAATGTTAATTTTTGGTGAACTTTTCTTTTAATTATTGGCCATAGTTGACACTCCATTGGGGCAGGAGGTAATGGATGAGATATTTTATGCCTTTCTGCACTCAGCAATGGGAATCCACACAGGCCATGTGAGAAGCTGCTCTCCTAATTTAAATATGCGGTGCACGATGTGTCTCAATCAGTTTCAGACTGCCTGGCTCCACTCATGCTTGATATACTTCCATTTAGCTTTTTCAGGACAGAAGCAGTTCCAGAGTAGTGCGTCTGAATATAAGAAATGGAAACATGCTGTAGAGCCGTAAAATTTGAATGCATCAGGAATATGCAACTTTTGGCTAAGTAAGATTGTTTATTCTTGACAAGAGCATCTGGGAAGTTTATAATTACTGCTATAATTATCTGGTACTCGGAATACTTTTATGGTATCAGATGATTAGAATATTCATGTCCCATGGTACAAAAAATACCATTGTTTTGCCATGCACATGTCCAAAAAATAGTACCATAGTATTACTTTTTTTATTGTGGTGAGGCATCGAATTTTGAACAGAAAGATAGAGTTATATTTGAAATGCTTTGAAATGAGGTATTGTAACCCTTATCCTTACAAAGCAAATGTTTTTTATCATTCATTTACATTGTTCCCTCTTGTATTGAATGTTATTTTAAGAAAAGACAGTTGTTGTAACTGCAGTGATGCTTCATTGCGGTCCTCCTGGTCAACAGCTGGCAGTTAATTTTACATGAGATACTCCACAGTGGCCCACTAAGCTGCTCCACATTTAGAAACACATCCCTGTGGCAAGGACAAGCACATATACCTACAGACACGCATGCACAAAATGTGTCAGCTAGGTGCAAATAGACCAATGGTGGGTATGAAGGATTGGGAATGTGCCTCAGGACAGCAGGATCAATCACTGGTATCAGTGAAATACAGAGGTGCTGTAAATAGTTCACTAGATGCCTCTCAGTCGTTCACTCTCACACAGCTACATACTGTACAGTGTCTGCCCAGTGTCTCTCTCAGATTTAAAAAGGAACATTTGCAGGGTATGTTCCAACTGGACAGTGGATTTCTGTGGAGTGGACTTTACAAGGTATTAGGTGATCTTAAAGGGGACCTATTATGGCTCTTTTTACAAGATGTAATATAAATCTTAGCGTACCCAACATTTGTCTGTGAAGTTTCAGCTCAAAATGCTTCACAGATTATTTATTATATCATGTTATTATATCATGCCTATTTCGAGGGGAAGCAGAAACACGCTATTTTCATGCATATCGCTTTAAATACAAATGAGCTGCTGTTCTCCGCCCTCTTTTCCAGAATAGGGCAGTGTCTTTACTGCTTTTACCTCAAATCTCTGCCAAAAAACATGTGTTTGGTTTTGATTATGTCTATCTCACTGAAATCATGTGATATCAGAAAGCCATATCTGTTCAAACTTCTGATACACACCCGAAGCGTGCGCACAGAAAGCGGCTGTCACACGGCATGTGAGTACTAAACTAAGTTGTCTTTCATGTCTGATTGCACTTAAACTATCAAATACATACAAGTTTATTACACATACAAGTTACAAAAACACCTGTCCGTGAAGGTAAACAGCATTTTTATATAAATCTGTGTATTGAGTGACAGCGGCGTAATATACAGTATCTATACTGCTGTCTGCGCTGTTTACCAAAACAATGAAATAAAAGCAGAAAATCACTCACTGTTCTGGACTGAATAACTTCTATAGCTTTCATAAGAAGACATTTCTTACTTGAATACTGCTTTTAAATGCTCCGGTGTACAATTCACATGGGCACACCAAAATTGGACAATAGAAAACTGAAAAAAGGTTGCCGCGTCTCGGTTTCAGAATTTGTTGTAAACAATATGAAAGCATGGATCCATCCTGCTGTGTATCAATGGTGCAGGCTGCTGCTGGTGGTGTAATTGTGTTGGGGATATTTTCACACTTTGGGCCCCTTAGTACCAATTCAGCATTGTTTTCAAGCTACATATATAAAATACATTTAATATATAGTCATTAATTTAATAATTTGAAAGTTTCAGATGATGTCTGTGTTCCCAGGCCCTATAGAGCATTCCTCATGAACACATTTGTTTGGTGAACTGAACTTCGACAGATATTCCCTGCTGAGTGAATACTGTGTTGAGACCTTCTGAATCAGAACACAGCTTCAGCTTCCACCAGGGTTTCTAGTGTTCTCGACCACCTTCTGTTCCCTCTGCCGAGGGACAATCCGGTCCTTTCTCATGCCTGCTCCTTTAAAAGCCATTCAAAATGAAACCATGGCAACACACTCTTTCCTTATCCTCTCTACCCCTGCTATTATTATGTGTCTAGATTTTTAAAAGTTGAGATGAGTTGCACAATCCTCCGTCCTTTCTCTCTTTTCCTCTCTTTCTCCTCTGATATACACCCACACATCTGCTCTTCCACTCTGCAGATGATAATGTGTCTGTCCACAGCTGAGTGAGCAGTATGTCAGCACAGAGCCTGAGGACAGTGTTTTCTCACCGCACTTCTAAAGCAGTGCTTTCCAGCCAGGTGTATGCACACCCAAAGGGGAGGAGACGATTCACTCATAAAATTTTATGGAAGAAATTGTGATGCTCAATGTGGTAGCTTTAGGTTCCACCTACAGTTAAAAGAGCCTATTGTTTTTCTGTTAGTTTACTCTTGAATGTGCAACCATTTATAGGGATAGTTAAAATTTCCTAAAATGAAGATTTCCTGAAAATGTACTTACCCTCAGGCTATCCAAAATGTAGATGAATTTGTCTTTTTACAGCATTAAAAGCATTACATCACTTTCTCACCAAATGATTTTCTGCAGTGAATGGATGCCGTCAGAATGAGAGTCCGAACAGCTTATAAAAGCATCACATCATTTTAACTTTTTGCTGTAATTTCTGGCCTCTGTACGAGTCCATCCTCTGTTTTCCTCTCACATAAAACTCCACAGACGTATTTGTTTTGGACTGTTTTGATTTTTGCTTGTCAACCTGTGCATATTTTTCTCCTGATTCAGATGAGACATCTTTTTAACTGGAGGAAGTAATATTATGTATAGAGGACTCTTATTTTAGCTGGAAGCAAAGATTTAAAATAAAAACAGCCTAAAATAAACAGTGTTACGGTTGTTGATTTGAGCGATACCACTGGTTTCCAAAATATGCTACTGAATCAAGATCATAACACGCAGGATATGCAAACACTGAACAAAATGCAGTTCTTAAGAGCCCACGGTGTTTTGCCAATGTGGAAGTTCTCACTAACGTTTGCGTTCACTCGTGTGATATTTCATGCTTGTTTGTATGAGTTAAAAGGAACACATTCCTGATTTTTGTGTCAGTGAAGGGGTACTTGATCCATACTGATGGAGGTACATAAAACAAAAGGCTTGAGAAACACTGGCCATACCTCCCTCTGGCACCAGAATCTCACGCCTCCTCTGAATAATACAAGCAGTAACTAAGCCAACAAATTTGCAGCACATTATTTAGCATGCTGGCCAAGAAAGCAAGATGTAGCCATTTATTTTTTTTCAGGCAAGAAACATAGGAAAAAGCCTAATGTTTTTTTGAAGTGTATCCCTGTAGCCTCCAGGTTGATGCAGTGTTCATGCAACATTCATCGCCCACACATTCACTGTCTTATTTCCCCTTGACTTTGAAGCTCCTTCTCTCTCGTGCTGTTGATTTATCTCCTCTTTTCCCTCTCCTCTGCCAGTGGAGGATGAGGCATGTTGGCATCAGAAACGACAGTAAAGGAGTAGTTGTGCTCATGATGCTTAGCCAGAAAGAGATGAGAGCAGTTCAAAGGATCATGCCCCAGTCAGGTGGAAGAAGGTATAGAGAGAGAGAGAAAGAAAGGAACTCATAATGACTGGGCTCTTATGAGTGTCTATAGATAGAGGTATTTTTCCTCGTTCTAACCTTCTCACTTCTTTATCTCTGTTTATATTGTATGTTCATACTGTTTATGCAGTTTTTTATAAATATTAGATAAAACCTAAATTAAAAACTAATGAAAATGATAGAAGCATGTAGCCCATAACACTAAAATTAAAATGATAAAAATAGATCATGGTAATTCAAAATATTTATAAATACTATACTATAAATAGTATATAAATTATGCCATTTCAATCCAGTCTACTGCAAAATGAAATAATATTATTTAAAACAATCAAATTCTTTATATATTTTTCTTGCTAAAAAAACATTATTACATTGTTAATATCTTGCCATTTTCATGATGTGTTGTTGTTGAGGAAATCAGAATACCCTTTTATTGCTAACATTTTCCTGTGTGATTTTGTTGACGAGATTAACAATGTTGTACAGTTGAAAACATTGTACGGTATTCAGCCAGTCCACTATGACAGCTGTTGTTCTCCTGCAGTCATAATGTGGCAGGTTGATAAACTGAGGTGTTAGGCTGCATTTGTTGTGAGATTCTGACAATGAATCTAGTGTCAGTGATGAATCACACAACTATAACAATATGACATTTATTGAAAGTAATAGCTGCTTATGTTGAAAAGGGACTAAGATATCTTATTGGATACAAATAGACATTTTTCTTATCCTGTTTAGAAATGTCAATGCATAAAATAAATAATTTTCTTTCTATGGCTTTCAATGTACAGTAATAGTTATTAAACCCATATCTGCATGTCCTATGATTTGCTATCTGTTTGTATGTGTGTGCAGAGGGAGATGTGTTGCTGAATTCTGGATTTGTTTGTGTTTGTGTACAAAGAACACACATGTCATACATGGCATGCAGACTTTGTGTTTGGTTGTTTATATGTTTTTGCCTGCTTTTAATGTATTTTTTTTACCTTCATCCCTTTTTGCTGCTCCCGTGTGATGACCCCTGTACTGTCCTGAACGTCTTCCAGAGGGTACAGAAGGCAGCCAAAATCAAGAAAAAGGCGGTGTGTAAAAAAAAAAAAGAGAGAGAGATAGAAGAAGAACAGGCCTTTTTTAACCATCGACTCCATGTCTGTGTTCATCATCAGTGTAACTTTCATAAGCACCGTGTGAAGTGAAGCTTTAGATCCGGCTGTCTGGGATCTGTGAGGGCCTATTCAATTCTAACTAACTATTGACAAACCAGCCACTTCTGGGCTGCAACCGAGAAGATATGGAGTCAAAATTGCAAAGCTGATTTGCATAGACTCTGTATAAAACGTAGCTATAGTCATCCGTGTGTACTACCATTTCTTATTGCAGTAACACAACACAAAAGCATGAATCTGAGCAGAAATGTTCTGACAGGTAAATGATTGGCACTCTGAGACCGCCTGACAGCTGGTTAAGTGTTGCCATTGTGTCATTTTACTTACCTGTCTGTCTTTGCATCACTCTGCGCTCCACCTCACTGCACCGAATGGGTCTCTCTTTTTTCTCTTTCACTCGCTCTCTAGTGTCAATCATCTCATTACTTCAAACCTCTGCATGGCTTCTACTTATCACAGGGGGCTGTATACACAGTGATTATTTGTCTCTTGGCCTGATTACCTCACTGTGTTTCTCAGTTATAGGCTTTCAAGTTTTTTGAAAAATGTTTTGAACCATTTTGATTGTGTGACGCACTTAGTCACCATTGCCCAGCAGTAATCAATTATTAATTGAACAGGCTATCGATAACCAATGTAGTTTCACATTTCCAATCCATATGTTCTTTGCACCTGAGCATACCATATTGTTTCCCATTTGGGCTATTAATGATGCAATTTATAGAGGTTAAGCATAGCCCTTTCATGTGGACAAGCTTCTGCTAGTGCATGATTTATGAATAAGCATTTAAAATGCTTTCATTAGGGGGTTGAGAGGTGGTACCTTTTCTTCAGGTCTTCTCATGAGCCATTGTGAGTTATGGCATTGTGACCTCTTGGAGGTCGGGGGTAGTTTTTCATATTTTTTTCTTGTTTTTTCTTTTTTGTAAGCAGAGTCCAGAGGGAGATGTTCAGACTTTGACAGAGGTGGATCTTTTCATCTCAACTCAAAGGATCAAAGTGCTCAATGCAGACACCCAGGTGAGTTCATGCGGCTGCCTGGTGATACAGGTTTCAAAATAAGATCTGAAAAGATCAACCAAAAGAAAAGAAAAGAAACAAGGTAAGAGTAAAGGAAGTATGGGACGTGTGTGTGTGTGTGTGTGTGTGTGTGTGTGTGTGTGTGTGTGTGTGTGTGTGTGTGTGTGTGTGTGTGCGTGTGTGTGTGTGTGTGTGTGTCTATATACTGTATATATATACATATATGTGTGTTGTTATTGAGGCAGAATGGCCAAAATCTGAATTCTCTTAGAGAATTAGACGTAGAGTATACAATATAAATTATATATCATGTTTGGAGAAAAGGAGATAACTCATATTTGGATTGGTGAAATATTTATGCACAGAGAAAGCTCTGATATTATATATTACATAACCGTTTGTTACATAACTGACATGAAACAAGTAATGTGTGTGTGTAGAGAGAGGAGCTGTGCATATGATCAGGCTTGTAGACGGTTGCTAGTGATAGAGAGCTAAATGATGGTTATAGGCTTTGTGCTTAATCTCCAGCAGCACATTTTACACATGCTGTACAGTCAATAGCTTCTCCTTTCCACACTAGTGTTACTGTAAGTGTTAGGTGTGAATAGCTAAATGCTGTTTTAATGGTACATTTAGTATGCTGATACCAAGGGCGTAGATTTGCTTTCGAGATTGGTGGGGACAAAATAACCCCCCCCCCCCCCCAGTTCATATAGCTTACTGAGTTTAAAAAATAAATAATTATAGTGTGTTTGTCAGACAATAATTACACAATTATGATTTTGTGAACTAACAGCAGCATCAGAGCGCTGGGTGTCTTAATCATTTATCACTTTATTTTAATATGAATCGAATTGGACCCAGGATGATTCTGAAAGAGTACTCTGCTGTTGCTGTAATAACGAAACTCGTGCACATCTCTTATATCAGTGTTGTTTTTTATTTTGTGGATATTTCAGCTAACAGTTTGATTTGTACATTCAGCTGAACAACATTAATTTAAAGTTAAAGACTGTCCGTGGCGACTAGGATGCTGTTCCAATTCCTGCTGCACCACAGAGTGACAATTACATAGTTTACAAAAAAAAACATTATATTTGTCCCAAATTATTGTTGATGTTCATGACTTTATCCTAGGCTGAAAGATTGTGTATATTTCCGCACAACATTTGTCTTTCTGTCAGTATACTTTATATAGGGAGCTAATAATAGCCATAGATTGCGCTTTCTCTTTCCATTTGCTCTGTTTAGTCAAACAAACACCACTTCAAACTCATCGATGCAACTTCATTCCTGCAGTGGGCTTTTATGAACTGTTTTGGACTGTTGTCTTGAATTGGGTGCGATACCTGTGAGTTGTACCTGTGAGCGCTATTCTTCTCGTCTGGTGTGTAACTACATTCCGCACATGTATTTAGCGCGCAGTTTTCTAACGTATTTACTTTAACTTGTTAGGTAATATCAATGATATGACATTTCAGATGCGTCTGAAAATATATATATTTAATTATTTGATCAAAATTATTGCTAGGGGCAATTTGGTAGTGGCTGGATATTGGTAGGGACACATACCTTGTGTCCTCCCTAACTCTACACCCCTGGCTGGTACTGATTAACATCACTGTGTGTGTGTTTCTGTGATTATGTGTATGAGCACTGAGTGAACAGCAGTGAGTGGGCAGCCTGGCATGGACATTTCGTTATGTGCTGCAATGCAGTGTCAGTCCTCACCCTGCCTGTCACATCTCACTGTGAGTCTGTATTGGCTGTTACAGATTCATTACAGTGCCTTCAAGGTTGTATTGATATTCCTCAGACATTCAAAGTACCCTGTAAGACTGAAACTTCTAGATTTAATTCAGCCCAATCTGCTTACCACACAGAATCCATTCAAACTTTACTTATTAAAATGTACTATTAAAGTTTCATAATAACTTACAGTGATAGAATATTCAGCATTCAAAATATAACAGTGATGGCATCATTGTAAGATTTGTGTATTAATTGCAATAGTTTTATTGCATATTTTTGAATATTAAATTATAATTAATCTTTATTTCTTGCTTCTGTTTAACCTATACCACCTTTACATTGATTACTAGGCTAGTAATGGATTACTTGGTTGCATGTAAATATAGCTAATGACTATGTGTGGATTCTGGTGCATTGCCAACTGAAAACAAAACGGATTCTTTGTGTCATGACAAAGACAAAGCATCTCAGTAAAAGCCTAAAACATAACCTTACCTTAAACACTGTTCTTTTCACTGGTATTTTCATAAATGTAACCTGTTATTATTAAATAGCAGAGGACGCTTTTTCAGCACTGCGTATCTTGAAGTTGTATATAAAATAAATGCATTAAGTTGAAAGAAAGGGTTATTTATGAAAAACGATCCTGGAACTGATAGATTGAGCTTTGAAGTAAACATGTCACATATTATGCTCCTATAATTTATAGAAGAGCTTCAGCAAAATGAAAATGAAAATCCCACACATGACCTTTGTGTGCATTGAATCGAAATGCTGCATGAATTTCTTGTGCTCTGGATCATTAATTCTTTCAGCTCTCTGATGATTTATTACCCTTTTTGTATATATATATATATATACACATGAAATAGCGTGCATGTCGTACATGCTGTTTATTAATGAATATTTCACTGAATATTAATGTACAATCAGAACAGCATCAAAGTTATTTTAGTGAGTGCAATTTCAAGGTCATCTTCCCTTTACTTAGCAAGGATGGCTTTAATTTTACTGTTTAAAGATCTGGGTTAATTCAAGGCTGTAAACTTGTAGCTTGGAACAGATCTTCCTGAAGGAGATTCATGAGTAGGAGCTTTCCAGAAACACACTGTGCATACTTAACCCCAGGTTGCATCTGGACGCTGTCCCTAAGAAAAATATAATGTAAGCCCATTTGGATAAGAAAGTCTGTGAAATGATAACTAAGCTGCTCAATGGGATTAAAACACAGCCTTAACTCTAGTCTGGTGTAATGTGTTGGGTAGTGTTGCCACAGAAGCCTAAGAAGTAATTATGGTTACTCTCTTGGTTGTTTTATAGGAGACGATGATGGATAATGCTTTGCGTACCATCTCATACATTGCTGACATCGGGAACATTGTGGTTCTGATGGCAAGACGCCGCATGCCACGCACCGCCTCACAGGACTGCATCGAGACGACCCCTGGAGCCCCCGAGGTCAAGAAACAGTACAAAATGATATGCCACGTGTTTGAGTCCGAGGATGTAAGTGTGAATCATTTTGTTTCCTTTTTATAATCTATACGCATACCAGTCCAAAGTTTGGACAAAACTAAATTGTGCCCACTGAATAAATTAGCAAATATGACTTTCTTTTGTAGAATAAATTTAAAGGAATGGTTGACTGTTTTTCTAGGCTTGATTGTTTATGGAGTGCAGTCTAACATGTGTTAATGCTTCATTTGAAAAAAACTAAACATAATTTGTCACATAACTTACCTTTATTCTACACCGCTCTGTTCCTTCTCATTTGAACACTCTGATGAGTTCCTGTTTTTATGAAGCCTCTCCCTCAGAAATACGCAATGGGCTCAGATTGGTTAGCTGACTCAGTGTGTTGTGATTGGCTAAACACCAGTGCGCGTCTAAACGTCACGCCCCTCAGCTCAGCGGCATGTGCTCCGGTTGTATTGTAAACAATGACATGACAATTTGAGCCTGATTGAGATGCAAAGAATATTAGTGAAGAGGATTGTGCAGAACCTGTGCCAGCACGGCTCTTAATTGTATGTTTTAGTTTGATGTCTTATATTTAGATACGCTGTTATTTATAAATGCTACTGCTTCTGTTAGCTTTTAATATACGGTTTTATCCTGATTAAAGCTTTAATACAGCACGGCAACTGCATGTGCAAGGAACAGGATTAAGAACTGCTGCTTTAGAACATTGATTTTGAAACTTGTGAATCTTAGAATCGTTAGGAGACAGAATCACGATTCATATATGAATTCGATTATTTTGTGCACCCCTAGATTTGATGGCATGGCAACAACTCTTCCTGTTCTCTAAAGCAGCACAACATGGCCTCACCTCCTGTGTTGCATGTTCCCTGGGATGGGGCTTATGTACATTTTGGGGTTTGTGACGTCACAAACCCAGGAGATAACTCATTGTAGTCCTACAAGCTGTTTTTGTAGGCATTAAACTGCCAGAATGTTAAAAGACGATATCTCCGTTTGCATTGAACTTTCAACATCGTAGCTTTGCAGATATTGTTTATGCTCAAACAGCAACATTACACACTAACTAATGATAAAAAGTGAAATCGCAACCAACCACCCCTGTACACTTTTTAATTTGTTATTTATTCATTTATTTTCCATGGGTAAGTTGGAACAGATGATGAAAGAAAAACAGAGTACATGTGATCAGCATACATCGGAACTCTTTGAATAACTTAAAGGGATAGTTCACCCAAAAATGAAAATTCTGTCATTAATTACTCACACTCATGTTGTTCCAAACCCATAAGACCTTCGTTCATCTTTGGGAACACTAATTAAGATATTTTGATGAAATCTGAGAGGTTTCTGACCCTCCATAGACATCAAGGGTCCTCTAGTCAGTACTCTAGTCTCAGTGTCACATGATCCTTCAGGAATCATTCTAATATGCTGATTTGGTGCTCAAGCAAAATTACTTATTATTA
The DNA here is from genome assembly GCA_027564155.1 of Gymnocypris eckloni scoliostomus. Lineage (NCBI taxonomy): Eukaryota > Metazoa > Chordata > Actinopteri > Cypriniformes > Cyprinidae > Gymnocypris > Gymnocypris eckloni. Next base: position 25,681,565 of record CM050413.1, on the reverse strand, counting down.
TTGTTTAAAACTGCTTTAATATTCTTGTGGATACTGAAATACATTTCTTTCAGGATTCTTTGTAGAATAGAATGTTCACATGAACACCATTTATTTGAAATATAAATCATTTGTACCATTACAAATGTTTTGATTAATTTGCTGCATTCTTGCTGAATTAAAATATTAATTTATTTTAAAATAAATGACCTTAAACTTTTGAACAGTTGTGTGTATAGAATACGAGCCATTATTCATTCAGCTGAAGCTCTGATTCAGATTCACCTGAGGTTTATAGAATAGCCTCAAAAGTAACCCTGGCTGCAGCTTTACATAATCCTGTTCTAATGGACCTACTTTTCTCTCCTCTACAACACGCTCATCTGCATTGCAGTTGTTCCTCACTCATGCTGTCTAATTACAATCTTTGATGTTTCAGCCAATTAGTGTGTCTGAGTGCGCCCACAAATGAGTCATTTATAGAGCCTTGCACGTCTTTATTTTTCTTAAACCTATCTTTCAAATCACTTCTCAGTTATCTACTCAGCAGTGACACAATTTATCATGTCAGTTTTTATCATCCTAAATTTTGATAACTTTGCTTTGTTCCTCATTTGGGGCCCATATAAATCAGTCGGTTCTCCGGCAGTCTGATCACTGCTGGTGTGTTTTTACTTTGTGACTGATTTAGATGCTCAACTCTAAATATTCCTGAAGCAGCCGTGTTTCCTGTGAAAATCAAAGCCAGCACACATGTTGGGATGTTAGATTATTAATGGTATGACCCCTACCTGCGCACATCGCCTGAGGGGTACTGTTAAATCAGAAAACAGCCACAATCATTAGCGAAGGGTTTGAACCTCTTTTCCACTGCACCTCTTTAGCATTCTAGTACCGACAGTCTGATATAATAGCCTTAATCCAGCAACTTTTCTACTTCCGTGGAAGATTATTCACTAAGATTTGAATGAGGTTGCAGTGCTTGAAATAGGCCAGTGTATTCACATTTCACAGTCTTCAAAGACGGCAGCTGGTGGTTATGGAAACCGTTCCAAAACGTAAATCTGTTCTAAAGTAAAAAATCAATGGAAAATAATACATTATGAGTGAGCAGCTTCAAAAAATATCAAATCAATGAAGTGAAAAAATGGCACAGTGTTCATTTGCTGCATTGATTTGCGGTATATGAATGTTTTTCAGGTATTGCCAAAAGCACAGCTTTTATGCAGAACAACTAATGTTCTTCTAGGCCAGAGGAACAGAGCCTGGTTTCTCCCTAGGTTTGTTTCACCTGTTGTAGTTTTGGTTCCTTGCCATTGTCGCCTTGCTCAGTTGGGGCTTCAAATATTATTGATTTGACTGCACTGACGCTATTGGTTGAGAACAAAACATGGACTAAATTGAGCTGAATAATAACACTATTGTCTTCTTTTGAGCTGCTTTACAGCGGAATTGAATTTGTTTCATAATTGATTAACTTTGCAACATCAAAACTGTTATTGAACTGAATTGAGTCAATATTGAACTGACTTGAGCTGAATAATGACACTGTTGTCTTCTTTAAAGGTGCTTAATAGTTGTATTGAGTTTGTTTCATAACTGATGAATTTTGCAACATTGACACTGTTATTGAACAAAATTAAATCCACATTGAACTGGTCTGAATAATGGCAATTTTGAATTCTATAAAGCTGCTTTATTGAATTTGTTTCATAACAGATTAACTTTACAACATTAACACTGTTATTACACTAAACTGAATCAACATTGAACTGACTTGAGCTAATAACACTATTGTCTTCTCTAATGAAATTGAACTGGTTTCATAACTGATGAATTTTGCAGCATCTGCACTTCTATTTTCTGTATTACTTTGAAGCTGTTTTAAAACAATCTATATTGCATAAAGATAAATGTGACAACTTGCTTTTGTTTTTAAAAGGCTCATAATTAAAGATATGTGTAATAATTTAGTTCTGTTTATCTCTAGCATGTAACTCATTTATAATTAATGGCAAATGTATACATGAATAGATTTTTGCAGTTGTGTCACCTGGTTTTCTTCTCCAACATATGCAGGCCCAGCTCATAGCACAGTCCATTGGTCAGGCATTCAGCGTGGCCTACCAGGAATTCCTCAGAGCCAATGGAATCAACCCAGAGGACCTGAGCCAGAAAGAGTACAGCGACATCATCAACACACAGGAGATGTACAATGATGACCTCATCCACTTCTCAAACTCTGACAACTGCAAAGAGGTGAGCAGCCAGACTCTTTCTTCTCTATTAGTGTTCTCTTTGTGTTAGAACACAGCTGACCCAGCACACTGATGCTATTCTGCTCAATACAAGTGGGATTACTAGAACGCAGTGGACAGTGATGACGAGCAGCAGCACTTTCATTTTTTGAATAAAAAAAATAACCTTCCAATACAACCTCTGGTAATATTTCAGCTAGTTTCTAAAGCATCCATTGAACTTAGGTGCCCAAAAATGAAAATTGTCATAATTTATTCACTTTCCAACCCTGTATGAATTTCTTTCTTCTACTGAACCCAAAAAAATATATTTGGTGAAGTGAAGCAATTCCGAACCAGTGAAGCTTTCAACCCAATTGTATCGGAAAAAGGTTTGTTATTGGAAGCTTTTTAAAACGGTTCATGCTGTGGCCATCTTGTGGTCATAAAAATAAATAACACCTTCCAAAGTGCTGTGATTCATTACAGCTGCTGGTTTCACATCTGGTTCTTCTACTGATTCCTTGATTTAATTTATTGTATAAACATAATGGCCATTGTCAAAGTCATTCATTTGTGTCGGTGTACTGCTACTAAAATAATTCAAATAAATCACACAGAAACTCATGAATTAAATCTATGATCTGCCAATGTTAACTCTGCCTCAGTCCTTATACTGTTATTTCATGGGCAAAGCTCATTTGACCTTAATATATAAATTATGATAAAAAGAAAACAATGCAAAAGCAATATAATGTAATGTAAAGGAAACTGCGCTGAGGTTCGCTTCGTTTGAACCAGATATGAAGCAGTCACGTGGTTTTCAGGCGAATGACGCTTCAGACGTCACAGATCACGTGCTTTTGGCAAAACGAATTAAGCTCCGATACAGCGCTTCAATGTGAGATGTTTCGTTGTTTTGATACAAGCTTCGAAGCCTCGGTGTCGAACGTCACATCACAAATGTTGGTAACAAAACAGTTGCTGGTCCCCTTTTGACTTCCATTTGTTCCTTCCATACTAGAAAATAGGCAACAGCAAATGATTGATTACTTCCATTCTTCAAAATATCTTTATTTATGTTAAACAGAAGAAAGAAACTCATACAAGTTGGAAACAACATGAAGGTGAGTAAATGATGACAGAATTTTCAACTATTCCTTTAAATGTTTTGCTTATATATACACTCAAAAAAATGATTTTTGCTCTTTGTTCAATTTCATTAATTAAAATGAGCTCATACAACATAACTCTTGGTAAAAATGGTCCCAACTTAATTTTATTAAATATAAACAATGTAATTTAAAACAATTAGGTTTACGTTTTTAATTGAGTCAACAAGAATATTTTTCGTTCGATTTTACTTGTGTAACTAGGAAGTGGATTTCCCTTCCCATCATGCTTTGCACAGGGCTGGATAAGGAGAGTAAATCTTGAAATAAAATGTTATTTTAGGCATTTTTTATTTAGATGATAAAATTGGGAGACTTGTTAATGTTTAATGTTCTTTTATGTTTGTATTTAAAAGAGTTTCTGGTATGTTAGTGTTTTGGGGGGTTACCATTGTGGTAAAGTGTAGAGCATGTGCTTGGGTTGAGGACCAGCTAAAATGACACAAAGTTGTTTTATTAACAAAGAAACAATTATGGGCATGCCATGAATGTAACAATATCATCATATGCTATGCCTAACAAATTGGCTAATGCCTAAAGTTAAGTAAATCCAACAAATAATTTATTTTGAGTGTAGAAACAATTTATTATCCAGTTAAATGTTTTAGCAAGCATAAAACATCACTTCATCAATGTATCAATTTAATATAAACTATATTTGATCAAATTGAGTTGGCCCAACTCAATTACAATTCATCCAATTAATTATTTTTGAGTGTAGGCTACTGATGTTAAAATCACAATGTAGCGGCTGGATTGCAACTATTACATATATAATTTGCCTATTTACATTGTCTATTTTGAATGTATATACCTAATTTATCTGTTTTATGTTTCTTTATTTGCTTATCATATTTTATATTTTACTGTGCCCTGCTGTTGTTTTGTGCACAGGCATGGCATGGCAAAACTTTATCTAGTAGGAATGACCCAATTTTTTTTTGTAGTCTTCACTGAAGGAATTTAAGTTTATACAACAAGATTACAACAACTCATTTCAAACAAATTAGATTTTGGTGGAAAAATGTAATTAAATTTCGTGGAAAAGTTTACTCAAATTTTTTTAAGTTCGTTCAACAACTTTTTTTTTTTGAGTGTAGGCTTATATAAATGATTTAACATAGTGTTGTGTTTATTGTCAGTGGAGACTGGTGCTTTTCAGAAGTGTGAAACACAGATGTCACTTAATAAAAAAATGTGTACTCGGATCATTTTAGGTGTCTATCTACATTGTTGAAATTAAATGAAATGCTCCAGTATCAAAAAACGTAAATTAAAGGTGCTGTATGTAAGTTTTGACTCTACTAAAGCATAAAAATACCAGAGTCTGTTTGCAGATATTTAAGAAACATGCTAAGTTAACATACTTGTTTATCTAAAAAAAAAAAACGATACAGTCAGTTATTCTCCTTTGAAAATGTGCATTCCAGTCCGGATTGTCGGTTTGTGTTTTGGTTTGTGAAACCCACCCACTGCCAGTTTACCCAATTCTATTTCAGCACGCTGGGTTGTCAGTTTGCGGAAAAAACAGTGCATTTAATTTCATTCATCATAGTGAGTTCTCGTTCCTGTTGGTGTCGTTAATCTGGCAACCTGCTTGTGTGTCAAGTCTTAGGAGGAGGGCCCGGGTGAAAACAACCCTCTTATATACATTTTGAATTTGGACTGCAAAACATAGTTCAACCGCTTTAAAGGTGCTGTCAATCCTACAATAAAGCACCTTTAAATGCTCCAAAAAAATTGTTATAATTTCTCTCTGAGCTCAAATGCTGTCAGTCACGTTAAAATCACAGTTTTAATTATTGACAGTTTGTTGCAAAGTCCCGCCCATTTGAGAGCTCACCCAATTGTCATATTCTTCCAGATGGGACACAATTACAGTGATTTAAAGCACAACATCTGAGCACAACACAAAATGATGTGCACACAGATTCATCAAACTAGATGATGAGCAGCATGATAGTAATGTTTATTGAGTACCATATTAAAATCAGCATATTAGAATGATTTCTGAAGGATCATGAGACACTGAAGACAGGAGTAATGACTGCTGAAAATGTTCCATCTCAGGAATACATTACATTGTTATATATTAGGGATGGGCATTTTAAGCAAAAGTAATATTCGATAATCGCGGGGTATTATTCGATTACTATTCGAAAATCGCACCCCTCCCGTGCATGCACTCATGCGCACGCACACACACACACACACGCACACATAGAGAGCAGGAGAGAGAGACTATTCAGGCATTCAAACTGTATGATAACAAACTGTTTAATTAATTAGAGAATAGTCTTAACCCAAGCCAATTAATGGTTGTAACATATGATTGCTGAAACATATATAACATAACCGAATGACGGTACTTATTAACAGAATGGTCCGTCAATTATCAACTTGCTCATAAGGCTGGGACATTTCTATTTAAAAAATGAGCATGAACATTCATAGCATATAAAAAAGGTTTGATTAATTCATCCATGAATATTAGGCTTAAAACATAATACAGAATATCATATGCTAAAACAGAATATCATTCTTAAAACATATTACGCGATAAAACATATTGTGAACAGCCTGAATGACGGCACTATGTGAACATTGATTTTAACGTCTGTCTTCATAATAACCTATTTCATTTTTTTTTTTTTTTTATGAGCATGTTCACTTGCTCGGGAAGAAGACGGGAGCGCAATCTGTTCACAATTAGTCCGGCCGCAGAGAACACCCTTTCTGATGGCACAGACGCAGCTCTCTTACATTGTCATCAAAAAGTTTCTCCAGTCTGGCAGTGATCGTTTTTTCCTAGACGGGACAAGTAAACTCGGGCTTTACAAAATCCATAAGTTCTAAAACCCTCTCCTTCTACAAAGCTGATCGGAAGCATATATTTAGCGATCATTTCAGTGATGTGGGCTGTGGTTTGCTCTGCCCGTTTAACGTTAGGATCCGACTTCGTTGTCCTGATCATGAAACTAGCCACTGATTGCTGCTGACCTGTGGATGGACCTCCTGGGTGCTTCGCTCTCAAATGATTGTGCATTGCAGTGGATGACCTATGATAAGCAAGCCTCGTACAGGAGAGTTTGCACTGCACTTCATTTTCATTAATTTTATCAAAGGAGCTCCAGACATAACCCTTATTTGACATTGTCCAAAGTTTTCGTAAACCGCTATGACACGCAAGTGTGCGCGGGAGAAAATTAGTTCTTCTTCTGTTGTCTTTGACAGCTTTTAGGTGCATTATTGGTGGCGCCACCATGTGGCCCGTCACCACCGCATCATGCCTGAGCGTGGCACGGAGCGATCACATTAGTCAAACGAACAGGGCTTTGGAGCTCAGACGCGCTCGGGCACGGTTCAAAACGCAGAGTTTTGAAAAAACGCAGAGTTTTGAACCGCAGAGTGAGTGCACCTCTAGAAAATAATCGCACAACCTAATCGATATTCTATAATTAAATTGACTAATCGAATATTCGAAAATCGTGACCCATCGCTATTATATATGTGACCATGGACCACAAAACCAGTAATAAGGGTACATTTTTTTCGAAATTGAGATTTATACATCATATGAAAGCTGAATAAATAAGTGGTCCATGGGTGTGTGGTTTGTTAAGATAGGACAATATTTGGCCGAGATGCAACTATTTCAACATCTAGAATCTGAGGGTGCAAAAAAAAAAAATCACCTTTAAAGTTGTCCAAATGAAGTTCTTAGCAATGCATATTACTAATCAAAAAATATATTTACGGCATGAAATTTACAAAATATCTTCATGGAACATGATCTTTACTTAACATCCTAATGATTTTTGACATAAAAGAAACATCGATAATTTTGACCCATACAATGTATTTTTGGCTATTGCTACAAATATACCCCAGCGACTTAAGACTGCTTTTGTGGTCCAGGGTCACATATATGAAAAAAGAAAACTATTATAATAATGTTTTACAACATTTCTGTTTTCACTGTATTCTTGATTAAACAAATGAAGTGGTGAGCATAAGTGTCTTAAATATCAGAATCATAATGAGCTTTATTGGCCAGGTATGTTTACACATACGAGGAATTTGTTATAGTGACAGAAGCTCCACAGTGCAACAGAATGACAGCAGTGACAGGACACAGACAGAAAAATAACAATGTACAAATAGGCAATGTACAAAATGGCAAAAACACAATATACAGTACAGGCATGCAGACAGGTGTGAGGTCTGACATGTGCAAATTTGAAATGAAAAAATAAGTATATGTGGTGAATAAACAATTGTATAATAGTGTTGTGTGTTCCACGTTTAATGTCAAGTGTTGATGGGATGGATTGCTTGGGGAAAGAAACCGTTTCTGTGTCTGGTCGTTCTGGTGCTCAGAGCTCTGTAGCGTCAACCAGACTGTAATAGTTCAAAGTAGGGCTGCAACTAACGATTATTTTGATAATCGATTAGTTGGCCAGTTATTCTTTCGATTAATCGGATATAAAAAAAAAAAAACATTTTTTTTATTATATCGACAAAAAACACACTACTCCACATTCTGTCCAATATCTTTCAAACAAATGTGCCAACTGAATAATACACATACAGTACTTAACAATTTATTAGACCACCTAGCATAATAAAGAGAAAACACAAATATTTTAGGAATCTGTCAGAAAAAAAAAATTAATCTAAAAATGTTATTGTCACGTATTGGGCAAATAACAAAAATGTCCTCCTATGCCTTAATAGTTGTTTTAGCTTTCTGTATTGGTTAGTCCTCCAAAATGCGTAAGCTCTTTAGTAACAATAGTAGGCTATTTCTAATGCTATACTATAATTATTGCTGTTATCTATGAAAGAAAGGCAGAGCACTTTATAGTGTTTTTTTTTCAGATACGGAATTAGCTATTCTTGCTGCCATTATGTACTTTTTGACTGTAATTGCGTATCTGAAAAAAAACACTATAAAGTGCTCTGCCTTCTTTCATAGATAACACAATAATATAGTAAGCATTAAAATACCTACTATGTTACTAAAAACCGATTGAAGAGACTAACTAACTAAAAAATGACTTTGGCCATCACCAATGCTGTTAGTTTAGAGCAGCAGTGGCACAAACCTTACATCATGTTAAAAACCTTGCATAAATGTGCTTTAATGAATTTGTTAAACACTGTAATAGTAAATATAGATTAAATCTCTATTAAAAATAATAATAAAAATAACACAAACTCAGTGTTAACCAACAGGTAAGAGTAATTTTCTGCAGGAGCACGAGTTCACTTTGATCACAGTCATGTGTAATTTATTTATCCTGTAATAAGGCGGCTATTAAGCGTCTGATATTTATATTCAGAATTACATGCTGTTATCCCTTAACAGTTCCTATTCTCATAAAATACTTGCACGGCATGTTGACTTTTAAGCCTTAATTTAACTTTCAACGACAGATAATTCAGGGTTCTCCTGAAGTCCACGATCATCTCCACAGTTTTGAGCGTGTTAAGCTCCAGGTTGTTTAGACTACACCAGACAGCCAGCTCTTTCACCTCCTGTTTGTAAGCAGACTTGTCATCGTCCTGAATGATGCCGATCAGAGTGGTGTCGTCGGCAAACTTCAGGGGCTTGACAGAGGGCTCTTTAGATGTGCAGTCATTCGTGTACAGGGAGAAGAGTAGTGGGGAGAGAACACAGCCTTGAGGAGCTCCAGTGCTGATCGTACGGGTGCTGGATGAGAATTTCCCCAGCCTCACTACCTGCTGCCTGTCTGTCAGGTTCAAGGTTCTTTATTATTCGTCACATACACAATCATACAGGGTATAATCAGTAGTGAAATGTAAGTCAGGACAGGTCCGCTCAATGGAAAGTGCAAAAAAATAAAAATATCAGGAAGCTTTTGATCCGCTGACAGACGGAGAGCTGTGTCAGTTTATTCTGAAGGGTGTCCGGGATGATGGAGTTAAAAGCGGAGCTGAAGTCTACAAACAGAATCCTCACATAAGTCCCTGGTCTGTCCAGATACTGCAGGATGAAGTGCAGTCCCATGTTGACTTTATCATCCACAGACCTGTTTGCTCTGTAGGCAAACTGCAGGGGGTCCAGTAAGGGTCCAGTGGTGTCCTTCAGATAAGCCAAAACCTTTCAAATGATTTCATGACCACAGATATTAGAGCCACAGGTCTGTAAACATTAAGTCCAGTAATTTTGGGTTTCTTTGGGACAGGGATTATGGTGGAGCGTTTGAGGCATGAGGGGAATTTGCACAGCTCCAGTGACCTGTTGAAGATCTTTGTGAAGATGGGGGCCAGCTGGTCAGCACAGGTTTTAAGGCAGACTTGTGACACACTGTCTGATCCTGGTGCTTTCATTATTTTGTTCTATCTGAAGACCTGGCGCACGTCATCTTCACTTATTTTCAGTGCAGGTGTGGGGGAGAGGGGGGTTGCTTGATGTGTCAATGGTTGTATGAAAGTCATTCGAATCGTCTACCAGTTGTTGATTCTCCACTGTGCTGGGGGATGGTGTCTTGTAATTGGTGATGTCTTTCATACCCTTCCACACTTAAGCAGAATCACTAGAAGATAATTTGTTCCTTAGCTTGCCAGAATAATTCCTCTTTGCCACTCTGATCTCCTTTTCCAGTGTGTATTTGGCCTGTTTATTCAAGACTATATCTCCCTTTCTGTAAGCATTTTCTTTGGCTTGATGGAGCTGTCTGAGTTTTGCCGTGAACCATGGTTTGTCGTTGTTGTAGGTTAAACGAGTCCTGGTAGGGATGCACATATCTTCACGGAAACTGATATAAGATGTAACAGTCTCTGTGAGCTCGTCCAGGTCGTTTGCAGCAGCCTCAGAAACAATCAGACCAATCAGTAAGGTCAAAACAAGCTTTTAAATCTTGCTCTGGTTCATTAGTCCATCTTTTAACAGTTCTTAATACAGGTCTAGCAGATTTTAATTTCTGCCTGTAGGTTGGTATAAGATGAACCAAACAGTGCTCAGATAGTTCTAAAGCTGCTCGTGGCACAGAGTGATATGCCTCCTTTATCGCTGTATAACAGTGATCCAATATATTACTGTCTCTGGTGGGACATGTGATGTGCTGTCTGTATTTTGGCAATTCGAGGGAGAGATTTGCTTTATTAAAGTCCCCGAGAATGATTAAAACAGAGTCCGGGTGTTTTTGTTCTGTGTCTGTGATCAGATATATATATATATATATATATATATATATATATATTAATATATATAAAAACTCTTACTAAGCTCAAGCTTTTACATGGAAGTAAATTATTATGTATATTATATAGATTATTTGAGCAATAACCAATGTCACTGCCATATTTTAATCCGTGGCCAGGGGACCAGTGCACCAAATAACTGATTTTTTTATTTCCAAGGCTGTTCTCTAAAAACACATACTGTACACTAAAGGTGAAAACTGTGCTATTTTGAACTCCCATGCTTTCAGTCTCATGTTATCAACTGAGTAAAATTGTTTCCTTAATTGCTTTGTTCTTGTATGGCCTTTTATTGGCAATCGACCCCAATCCCTTGCCTATGCCTCTGTCTGACTCTCTCCATCTCTCTCCTCCCACAGCTGCAGCTGGAGAAGCAGAAGGGGGAGATTCTGGGCATAGTTATTGTGGAGTCTGGCTGGGGCTCCATTCTGCCCACCGTCATCCTGGCCAACATGATGAATGGAGGCCCTGCCGCCCGTTCTGGGAAGCTCAGCATCGGTGACCAGATCATGTCAATCAACAACACCAGCCTGGTGGGGCTTCCTCTCGCCACCTGTCAGGGAATCATCAAGGTGTGCAGAGGGGTTGGGCTGTCACAGTGCGCAGTGGGCTGAATCTTGGCTCGGCCATGAATCCATCTGTGTTATTCTGAGTAGCTGGTTATTAAGGGTCTGTGGTTTAGGGCTGCTAAGCCACCACAGAGCAATCAATAAAGTGCTTGCAAAAGCAATACAGTCTTGATTTCCTATTGTTATGATCCCCATGTAATAATATAGTACAGGCGTGATCGCATTAAGTGATATAATCACATGTATGCTTTGTATATCTCCATCAGGGCCTGAAAAATCAGGTGCAGGTGAAGCTAAACATTGTGAGCTGCCCTCCTGTAACCACAGTTCTCATTAAGAGACCAGACCTCAAATACCAGCTGGGTTTTAGTGTGCAGAATGGCATTGTGAGTATGGAGAACAAATACGAAATAAACTATTGATATCTAATTGCTACTATTAAGTCCAACTTTTGTTTTGTGCTCCTCAGATCTGTAGTCTAATGCGAGGAGGGATCGCAGAGAGAGGAGGCGTGCGGGTTGGTCATCGTATTATTGAGATAAACGGCCAAAGTGTTGTGGCCACGGCACATGAGAAAATCGTCCAGGCTCTCTCCAATTCTGTGGGCGAGGTAAGCCCATATAATACAGTATACTCTACCATTCGGAAGTTTGACCTTTTGGCTGCATTATTTGAAAAAATACAGCACAAATAGTATTATTATAAATTATTAGAATTTATATATCTGTTTTCTATTTTAATATATTTATTATATAAATGTATATTATTTTAAAATGTAATTTATTCCTGTAATGGCAAAGCTGAGTTTTTAGTAGCCATTACTCCCATCTTGAGTGTAACATGATCCTTCAGAAATCATTTTAATGTGCCGATTTGGTGTTTAAAATAACATATCTTATTATTATCAATGTTGAAAACAGTTGTGCTACTTAATTACTTTTGTTGAAACCGTGATTTGGGATTCTTTGATGAGTAGAAAATTCAACAGAACAGTTCTTTTTATTCGAAATCGAATTTGTTTGGCAACATTGAGGTCTTATTTGCTGCTTATTAATAGTTAGTAAGGTAGTTGTTTGGTTTTTAGGTATTGGGTATGATTATGGATGTAGAATATGTAATGCAAAATATGTGCTTTATAAGTACTAATAAACAGCCAATATGTTAATAATAGGCTTGCTAATAAGCAACAATTTAATTATTAGAATAGGCCCCTAAAGTGTTACCCATTGTGAAAGACTTTACTGTCACTTTTGATCAATTTATTGCATCCTTGCTAAATAAAAGTATTAAAAGATCCTACTGACCCCAAAGATCTTTCTTTGTCCTGAAACAGATCCACATGAAGACTATGCCAGCTGCCATGTTTAGACTCTTAACTGGTCAGGAGACTCCGCTGTATATATGATCTGAGGCGGACTTCAGCTGAGATACACAACTCTGGGCACTGGGAAATGTCTGAATGCAGCAGTCACCTTTCTCCTTTTATCTTCACCAAAAATAACTCCCATCACTCTTGCTGTCTGCTAACGTTACTTAAGAGATATGGTGTGTCATTACTGCATAGTGTGGATTCTTTTTGATTTGTCACGTCTGCTCTTGGGTGTGTGCATAGTCAGATGAAAATGGAGTCGATACATCTCAAGTTCTTTCTACCTAATGAAAGTGGCGCTTTGTACATTTGATATTGACGCTACTCTTTCTTTAATTTATTTACAATTACATACATGTGGACATTGTTGGAGAGATTGTTTTGTAAATATGTAATTGTTATATCATATCAGAAAGGAATGGAAAAGCCAGAGTGAGAAGTCCAGACAGGAGAAGTCACCATTCCAGAATGTTTGTTTCCGTTATGATAAAAAAAAAAAAAAAATATATTTTTTCTTATAAACGTAATATATTGGATATTATACTTGATCCAGTTGTCATTGCATTTTACATTTATTCAAATCAAATTCACATCGAATCAGTACACGTCCCTTACATATAAATAACGGACCATACTGCAGCAAATAATTATGTGGCATGACATTTTTAAATATGCTCAATAACTACAAACAGAATTCTCCAGACTCATCGTACAGTGAACTTTGCAAGACTGACTAGTATCAGCAGGGACTTTATCAACAAAGGAAAATAGTTTCACGTCGCCAGCCTTCATTAATGGATAAATGTCATCTAGTGGGCTTTAAAAACGGAGCACATTTTTAATAGTTTTTTACATACAAGCAAGCAAATCTTTTGTAAAATACCATATGTAAACAATTTCTGGACTTCTCCCACGCTGTAATAATCAAAACATTCTCTTGTCATGCTGTAAATGAAGTTTGTTTCAAACACTAAAGTTTATTTTTTACGTGTGCTTTTTTGTGTATGCCCAGCTGCAACTCGTTCGAGTCAGTGGTGAATGTAATGGTGTTGTTAATAGTGCGTCCACTTCCTTAAGCAGTATTAGAATGTCTGTACATAAACGTTTACCTTGTTTAGTACTGTGTCCATGTAGGAATCACTGTTAGTCCAATTGTATCTTTGTGGGGCTTTGGCCTTGGGAAAATAAGACACTGTGACCAAAAGCCTTACCGCTGCGTAAAGAAAAGCTTTTGAAAATTGTAATAAAAAAAGAGACATGAAACAGCTAATAATACATGAACATGAATACCTGTCTGCATGCATCTTAAAATGACACTATGGCAAAATAACAATAAAGTGTAATATAAGACCTTCATGTTGTTTTACCTTTGATTCCCTGGTCGGTTTATTTAGGAAATAAAGAATTGCTTGAAGCCTGAGTGGGTCATACAACCTGGAAGCTCGAGTCAGAATCCATGCCAACAGCTTCTAACAGTGGCCCGCTTCCAAAACTTTAAAAGAGCTCCCTCGCCTCATATTATGGACGTAATGAGCATAGATCTGAGTCTCAGGGTTGGAAATCCGTTCAGCCAGCTCACATTTCTCAGGCATTGACATAGTCGAGGAAAGAATAAGAAAAAACACACAATAATGAAACTCCTTTATCTGATCTTAGGAGAGATTAGCGGGACATTGCCCAGCTTTACAGCAAGACAGCGAGTATACATTAATGAGTGTGTGTGAGATTTTCAAGATCACTGCTCTCCCTAGAGGTTATTAAAATACACTACAACTTTTTTCATAAACATTCAAGAATCAAATTAGCAATCAGAAACACATAATAAGCATAATTAAAACAGAGTGAGTTATGTATTGTGCTTAAAGTTTGCTTCAAGTATGAGATATTATTTATAAAATGTAGCTGTTTATAAACAATATTAACATTAGTAAACTCTAAACACGACCAGCTTTTATTAGAGGATTATTTTAAAGGTTTAATTCTAATATGCTTCATGATTCTTTAATGACAAAATATTTGATTTAGGACTATGTTTTAATAATGTAAAGTTCTAAGATGCTGTTGTCAGGGAGTCACCACCAACTACACACACCAGATCCAACTCACCTGATTACTGATCCCTGTCACCAGTCATCAAGAGCACTATATCAACACAGTCACTGTCTGGTCTCAAACATTCCATGTTAACTTACCTGACTCGTTTACCTTTGGACTACGATCTAGTTGTTCCATCCCCTGTTCTCCACTGCTCTTGTGCTCCATCGACTCCAAGCTCCGTTCTTCCCACTGGATCCCCTGGATAAGGATTGATTACTCACTGATAAGACTCTATGGAACCGTTACCATTCTCTGCATTGCTCCCATTCCCTGCCACTGTTCAATAAACCTGCCAGGCCAGCTGGAGTAACCATGAGGGATCATGCGTAAAAGTATAAATAGTATTATGCATTTTTCCTCTTTTAATTTACTCAAATCAGTTGTGTGTCAATTCCCAGACTTACTTATTACAGAAACAGAATACACCTCTGATGACGACTTCTCTGAGAGTTCCATTGAGAAGAGGTACGGTGGTCATCTCAACACCAAACCCTACCGGCACCACCACACCTCCAGAATGAGTAGCCTAAACAAAAACACCATCATAAACAGCACTGTGACTGCAGTGGAGTCATTCAGATTCCTGGGCACAATTTCTCAGGACCTGAAGCGTGACAATCACATTGAGTCCATGGTGAAAAAGGCCCAGCAGAGGCTGTACTTCGCCAGCTGAGGAAGTTCAACCTGCCACAGGAGCTGCTGATACAGTTCTACTCTGCAGTCGTTGAATCCATCCTCTGCACGTCAATAACTGTCTGGTTCAGCTCAGCTACCAAATCTGACCTCAGAAGACTACGGAAGATAGTCCGGACTGCTGAGCGAATCATTGGTACAACTCTCCCCACTCTCCAGTAACTGTACTCATCCAGAGTGAGCAAAAGTACTGGCAAAATCACTCTGGACCCATCACATCCAGCACACTCCTACTTTGAACTATTACCGTCTGGTCGACGCTACAGAGCTCTGAGCACCAGAAGACCAGACACAGAAACAGTTTATTTCCCCAAGCAATCCATCTCATCAACACTTGACATTAAACGTGGAACACACAACACTATTATACAATTATTTATTCATCACACATACTTATTTTTCATTTCAAAATTGCACATGTCAAACCTCACACATAATTGCCTGTATTGTATATTGTGTTTTTGATATTTTGTACATTTCCTATTTGTATATTATTATTTTATAATCCGTGTCCTGTCCTGTTGCTATCATTCTGTTGCACTGTGGAGCTTCTGTCACTATAACAAATTCCTCGTATGTGTAAACATAGGCTACCTGGCCAATAAATCTCATTCATTCATTATATAAAAACTGCACTCTGACAATGTTACATAAAATTGCATTTTAATACTATTCGTGATTATATAATAACAAATGGTTTGTTTATAAACACTTTACTAATGCAAAATGCTACATTTTCATTAAATTATAATGCAACTGAAATTATAAACAATTTCATCCACAGTGAAGAAGTATTACTTAATTCCTATGACTGTTGTACCTCAGGTTACTCGCAAAACTAGCTGGATTAAACAAATGAATTCAAGCGACTGTAGCTAGGCATTAATCAGGTGTGAGATGATCTCATGGGTTTTGGTCATTCTTGTCACACTTTAACATGACTTTAACCCCTAGCCCCTGGCGGGTGGTTTCAAAGGCCTGCACAGCTTGCTCCAGTGGAAAACGGTGGGTGACCAGGGGCTTGACGTTCACCTTCTTAGATGCCAACATAGAAATGGCCACTGGCCAGCTGAAAAAAATAATGCGGGAACAAGAATGAAAGTGTGCAAAGGAGAAAAATCTTATTTTGAAATGTACATACTACAATACATCTTTTTTAATCTACATTGTTCTCAAACTGCTGAAGCAATCGTATGTAAATCCCTAGCCCAAGTGATCCTACTACTAACGTATTACGGTAGCGGAATACACCTCTGATGTCAACTTCTCTGAGAGCTGCATTGAGAAGAGGTACAGTGGTCATCTCAGTAGCAAGCCCAACTAGCACCACCACTCCTCCAGAACGGGTTGCCTAGAACAAAAGCACCGTCATCAGCACAAAAAAAAGTTAAGTAGTATGACTTTATTTTTGTCTTAAACTTACATAGATGGCTGTTTGAATGCTGCTCTGCACTCCAGAGCATTCAATGCTGATTTGAGGCATGCAACCCAGCATTCCCTCCAGTTTTTTGGCCATGTCCTTTGGTTCTTCCTCTTTCTTCACATGAAGCAGGAAGTCTGCCCCGATCTCTTTAGCCTTGGCAAGCCGATCAGAGGACAAGTCTACAAATACAGACAAAAGAAGATAGACTTTATATGTGCAATTTATACATGTATAATTCCCTTTTATACATATATACATTACCGCTTATTATTACTTGTGAAGCACCCATGGCTTTGGCTGCCAACAAAGACACCAGCCCAATTGGTCCTATGTTGATAAAAACAAAAAATTCAATTTTTTTGCTACAATCTCACACTTTCCAGAAGTCATGTTATAATAATATGATATTAGCTAAATAAGCAATAATTGCTTTACAGTCCTGACACACTTAGAAAAGTGACAGTGGCCAAGAATTCAGAGGTCATTACACTGATCAGCTAGTTAATGTGTAACAGTTGCATAAATATCAATCATTAGAGAAGACTGACCTGCACCGCAGACAAACACTGAGCTTCCAAGAGTGACTCCTGCCCTCCTGCAGGCATGAATGCCCACTGACAGGGGTTCGATCAGGGCTCCCTCCTCATAAGTC
Source organism: Gymnocypris eckloni scoliostomus (assembly GCA_027564155.1). Lineage (NCBI taxonomy): Eukaryota > Metazoa > Chordata > Actinopteri > Cypriniformes > Cyprinidae > Gymnocypris > Gymnocypris eckloni. The sequence goes on along the minus strand of CM050413.1, from coordinate 25,664,144 downwards.
ACATTATCGGGAAGCCTGCACACACACAGCCACATTCATGATTATTATGCAAACAAATGAAAAAGCTATGGACTCTCTCTCATTATATAAATCGTCCAGTAATAGTGATCTGACTTGTAGCAGAAGTTTGCACTGTGTTTGTAGTATCTGCACAGGTTTCCATCATCTGGAGGAGTGGCACAGAAGAATATGCTGGGAGACAGATTGTAGTGTCCAGATTTAAAGAACTCATCGACTTCACGAGGAACTCCAGGCTCAATGGCAACTCTGTCGCCTGTTGAATACAAAAGAAAAGAAAAGCTCACTTAATCCGAGTATAACTTGTGTTACAATATAATAACTAAGCCAAATACAGTGAGAACTAACCTGCTTTGAGGTGCGTCACAGCAGAGCCCACTTTCACCACACGACCAGAGGCTTCATGTCCCAAAACCATGGGCTGTTTTACCACATAGTCCCCGATGCGGCCGTTCTGCCAGAAGTGCACGTCTGATCCACAAATGCCCACAGAGTGCATCTGAAGTAACACTTCTGCAACCAAGAAGCGCGAGAAATAATGAATAAATATGAATATTGAACTGTTTATCATCATTAAAATACATTTGGAAATATTGCTTAGTGACGAATATATACCATTTGATCCTGGTTCCGGAATTGGACGCTGTTCCTGTTAAAGATAACGTTAAATCTTCCATTATAAATCGCAAGTGCAATCAGAGCTCAAGGGTTGCGAAATCTTCACACAAAATGCATAAAATGTCATACCAATCTGAGATCTCCTTTAGAGTGCAGGACCACGGTCAGGTTGTCTTTATCCATTTTCCCCCACTTATTCAGGTAACTTACAGACCAAACTCCAGAAAACCTAAAGTTATGTCCTCCCAGTGCAAATACTCACTGTTTGGCGCCTGTACAGATCACGCCCGCTTTCGCTCACATGTGCACTGACGTGACGTCACTTGTTCGTTGGTCTCGGTTTTCATGTTTTATGTAATTTAATTGTGTTATGAATTATGTTTGTAATAAAGGATTGTTAAAATTCAATAAATAAATAAATACATTATCTCTCTCTCTCTCTCTCTGGGTCGCAACAAACTTGTGCAGGTGCATACCGCCACCTACTGTCCCGGGGTGTATAATATCAGGGCTTTACGCACGTTTATTATACTATTTATATTTTCCACTCTAGTCCTGTATCTTTAAGAAAAGAAAATAATGCTCTACTACTTTCTCTCGCTTCCTCACACATCCCTATTCCCTGGAATCCCTTGTAAACTCCATTCTCTCTCCAGCTCAAACATTTTACCTCGCAATATATTCTTCTCTGCATTGTATATATATTTTTACACCACATGATAACATACTCATCATTACAAACATCGCATTTATCTGTTATGCACTTTATGCACTGGCGTCTCTCACTTCTTCCTGTTTTCCGGTAAGTTAGGTGATTCAAGAACATCAAATCTGCGCGCTGTGCAGTCAGAGCGCAGTCTGCACAAAAACATACAGAGAACTGCGATCAAAGAAAGACTACTACACAAAATAACAGTAACAATGCATTCCCCTTCAAGCCTTGCATTGCCCAACCACTTGCGTTCATTTAAAGACTGATGCATTACACAATGCTATGCACAATGAACCGTTCCAGAAATGCCGGAAGTTGTGTGTAACCATGGTGATGATGACGAGTCTAGCTTCTCGATTCAATACCGCCCGTTTTTCTGAAATATTGTGTTTTTATTAAGTGCATACAATGAACGGGGATGATATTGTTCTGGAATGTCTTAACAAACATCAGGAAAGTCTGAACATGAGTCATCGGGGGCTAGTTGTTTTGCCACCTGGCGTTTCGAGACTTGTTAAGTTGAAAAAACTCTTTCTGAACAACAATCAGCTCATTTTACCACCAGACGAGGTAACGTTAAACCATATCCTTAAATGTACTGTGTTTCAAAGATACTCACAAAACACAAATTGAATTCATTTGTATTATAATGCCTAACATTATTGTATTGTTTACTGTAAACAGAAATCATGTCTAAACACTGTTCTCATCCTCTGTAAGGTTCTGCATCTGGAAAAGCTTGAAGAACTGATACTGGATAGAAATCAGCTGACTATGCTTCCTGGAAACATTGGATCACTGAAACACCTGACTTACCTGGGTATAAACCACAACCCATTATCTGTTCTCCCAGAAGCAATAGGTGACCTGAGGCAACTGAGACAGCTCTGGGCTGTAGGATGCGGTCTTGTCTCCATACCATCATCTATCGGTAAACTTACAATGTTAGAGAAACTTGGGCTCCATAACAATACAATTACACACCTGCCGTCACAATTTGGGGGCCTCAGCAGTTTGCAATGGTTAAACTTGTCCGATAATAAACTTCAAGACCTCCCAGAAGATGTTAATCACTTACAGTCACTGGTCTTCTTGAACCTGGACAAGAACTGTTTTACACACATCCCTACAGCACTGACAGGTTAGACACTTTCCATTTAATGAAATTACTATTAATGGCATGAATGTATGTGAAAACAGTTTCAAGAGAACAGCTGACTACAGTTTTCTGCACTGTTTGCTCTTATTAGACATAATTGTTAATGTTTAGAGGACTAAAAGTTACTTTATTATTGTATGGTTATTAGGTATTAATTGGTGTTCATGTTCAATTCTTTGTTGTTAATTTGGTTATCATACCTATTTCCAGACATGTCAAATCTGCAAGTCCTGTCTGTTAAATTGAACAGCATCAGATCACTGGATGAGTACTTAATCCCTGGTTTTAGCAGACTTATAAAACTTGACCTCAGAGAAAATCCTTTCATGGACAGACCACCTCATTGGAAGGTAATTTACCATCAACAGAAAATAAACAGGGACACGGTTTTGTTTTGAAGTATGTAACTTTAATGATATTATTATATGTAACCTGTCATATTACCTCTGTTCACATACAGGGATTGGATTTTATATTGCTGGGAAAAGTCTGATATGCTGAGGAAGATTCATATGAGATGAGTAGGAACTGAAAATAAGCATCAATTTTCTTTAAATATGTTTGTCAACGAAATGCATAAAACAAAGACAATCCACTTCTTACGTGAAGCATATTCTATTACATTTCATTGTGACAATGACGAGGTGTCACGTCATTAGATCTAGAAACGTTATGGCCATGAAGGGAGGGATGAAAATCATAAAGTTCCCCTGAATACTTCTTCATTTGGTCAATATGAAAATATCCTGCAAAAGAGACAGTTTCTAAATCTGAGAACATGGAATTATGGGTCAAAGTACAATGGTGTCAGTTTTGTTTCTTAATTAAATACCTGAGATCATGTTGTTTACAGGGTATTTCCACATCTCACAACAAGAACACACTTTGTTCGGAGATGCAACAGTCTCGTAATCGTCCTGGCTAATAGTTAACATGAACATCAAGATAACACGAGGTTAAACCATGCTTTTATGAAGATAAAGTGCAGTGGTAATGAAAATAATATTTAGACCTCATTTGTTTAGCGAACAGAACAATATTAAAGAATTATGTGTTTAAAAATGAAAATTCGATACAATAAATGTATGCATTCTGCCAATAACTATCAAGAATTAAGACATAATAATAAAAAAAGTAAATGCATACCTGTTCTTCTCTCTCACTGGGTGATGTTCAGTCTCATCAGACAGACTGTCTTCAGACACTTCAGTATATATCTGATCTTCACACATCACCTTTAATAGATTGAGAAGCTAACAAATGACAGAGAGGAATAACTGGACACTGGATTAAGAGACGACATGTTCTCCTACCTGTTCATCTGTTTCCCAAATGAACCTTCCAATCAGCGGTCTAATTTCTAAAGAGAAGAATTGGAACAGTAATTAGGCATTCACTATTATTAAATGTAAAAACTACTGATTCTTTACATTGGAACATGAAAAAAAATCATAATCACTAAAGAATTATGACATGTTTATGGTTTACCATTCTGGACAGAGTCGGAGGGCAGAACATAGTGGCCAATAGGCACAGATGTTACACTATGGCGGTGTTTACATGCTGACAGGAAGTTGCTGTGGAAAACCGTTGCCCTGTTTTTTACATAATTCTCACTTTCATATATCCTAAAACATAAAAAATAAATTAGTGAACCTTTGTGGCAAAGTTTTCAGGCATTTCAATGGTTTTGGGTACAGAAGATTTAGATTAAGTACATTCTATCGGCTGGTTTCTTAAGTATTCAGTAGTTTGATCAAATCACCCTCAAACAAGAATTGTACTGTAAACTAAACACCTTTTAGTGTCTTCAGAAGAGGCATCAGCACTGAAGAGGTAATCTGCCATTTTCCAGTAGGAAAGAGCTCCCCCTTCTGAAACTATAAACTATATCAGCTATATAATATATACACAGATATAAGATGACATATTCCCAAACATTAATTAACAGTGTCTTTGTCACTTTACGTGAGTTTTATCAGTAGCATATATCGCCAAATACTCATCATCTCACCCCAGAAGTTGGTTACCCCTTTCCAACACTGTCGGAGAACCATGCCGTTTTGCCTTTAAACATGCTTATGCTGAGGTGTTTGTCACGTCAGTTTGCACAGAAAAGACTTGAATGCCTTGATGCTGCAATTATCCTTCTTCAGCAAATGTGAGGACACCAAACGTTGACTGTGTTAGCTAACTTACTTATTTTTGAGCGAACGTTATGTACATTTACCTGTTCTCACTGTTATTCAAAGCATAAATCATTTAAGAATCCCTGTAACAAACACGTGAATAGTAATGGAGAAAAGTTAGGAAAATTAACAGAAAATTATGAGGTATAGACGCTATAACGGACAAGCGTAACTCTATACATAACGTTATAGCTCACATATCGCCTCAGGCCTAAACGAGCAATGTCAATGAATCGGTTCTCAAATGAATCGTTATTTTGAATCGAATCTTTTCACTGAATCTGTTAAGCTGAGTTTGCGTCCCAATGTGCATACTATCCAACCTAAATTCTATGTGATAGTAATCATTTTCAATCATATTTATGGCAGATAGGGTGGATATTATGCACATTGGGACTCAGGGCTATTCACAAACCAGTCTGAACGATTCGCTCCAAATCAGTTGAGTAAACAACTCGCGAACCGAGAAACTACTCCATCCGAGTAAGTGAAGCGGGGGTTTGTTTAATACATAAATGTTACATACTTATACACCCACTAAGCATCACTATTAATGTAATCGTAAAAATATAATAGCCGTATGTACATATATTCAAACATTTTAGAGAAAAATATATGTCAGGGCCCACGTGATGACGTAGTGACGTTACGACGTGACGGAATCACTGAATCATTTTTAATAATCAGTTATTTAAAACCATCTGTTGCGCTGAAATGAGTCGGACGTTCCATCATCGTTATTTACGTACGGTATGATTTGATGTTAATTCACGAAATATTGAAGTACTACTAATATTACAGTTAATAGCACATTGCAGCAATTATATAATGTTGGTGTTGTTATCATCCCTGTCGAAAAAAACAGCATATGCTGGTTAGGTTTTGAGGCATGGATGTTGGTTTGAGCTGGTTTAAGCTGGTCTATGCTGGTCCTTAGCTGGTTTGTGCTGGTCTTTAGTTATACCTGTTGAAAACAGCATATGCTGGTCCTTAGTTATCCCTGTTGAAAAAAACAACTTATGCAGGTTAAGTAGGTTTTGAAGCTTGGATGCTGGTTTGAGCTGGTTTAAGCTGGTCCTTAGCTGTGCTGGTCTTGAGCAGGAGAGGCCAGTTTAGGACCAGCGAAGGACCAGTGCATGACCAGCTAAGGACCAGCTTAAACCAGCTAAGGACTATTATAAACCAGCTAAGGACCATCACAAACCAGCTAAAGACCAGCATAAACAAGCTAAGGACCAGCATAAACAAGCTAAGGACCAGCATAAACCAGCTAAGGACCAGCATAAACCAGCTAAGGACCAGCTCAAAACAGCATCCAAGCTTCAAAACCTACCTAACCAGCATATGCTGTTTTTCAACAGTGATAACTTATTCCTAGGTGTTTTGAGACGTCATGCTGAAATCCGACAAATATATAAAAAAAAAAAAAAATTTAGCTTCTGTTTGTCACAAATCTCCAATAAAATACCGTTGTTTTGTCGTGATTGAAGATGGCAGGAAAACTCTAGTACACTGAGAACTGAATTAGTGTAATACATGCCCCTGTCCACTAGATGGTGTCAGAACGGCGTCAGAATGGCGAGAGAGAGAGGGGTCTGTAGTCAAGTCGCTGATGGAAGGAAAAGCAAGAATAGTTTTCTGCCCTCTAATCAACCGGAGCTGATTCAGCCTAATGAGTACAACTGTTGATGAAGTTGCGTTTGTTATTCATCGTGTTTGGCTGTGCAGTTTGGTTACTTAATTCAATGTACATGTTACGTATGATTTAGACAAGCTGAGATTCTTTGTGCTTATTTCCCATGTGTCTGCTATTGACAGTGGCTGACAGTTTATGTTGGCACACGTGATTTTACTAAAGTTAAACACATTTATTCTGTTCACTCAGGTGATTGCTAAATAATATCCGTCATATCTCGACAGCTATTTTTTTTCATACTGTCACTTTATGACATGGCCAAAGTATAGGCTACAGAGCCATTTGTATCATCAGCTCAGAGAGAAAGGTGCTATCTGACCTTGTGAAGACTATTTGTAAAAATGTGGTGATGTTGCACCATAAATCAAAAGCAGTACAAAAAATGAAACTTCACCTCAAGACTGCATTAATCACCATCACTTGCATTGAAAACAAATGCATGCTCTTCTTTTTCAGAAAGTGGTTTTATTGGTTTTGTGGTGATCTAAACATCTTTTGGGGAACACAACATTAGGATTACAGTTATGCTAATCTTGCTTTTGTTGAAGAGATTGTGGAAGTGTCAGTCATTATATGCTTATATCAACATGAAGTTTGCGCACAGATCAGTAATTTATAAGGGGCTGGCTACTGTTGGCACACACTAAAGCTAAACTGCTTCCTGTTTTAAGTAGACAGTACTGTCTTGTGTTTTATGTTTCCAGAAGACCATTAGAAAAATACAACTGTACAGTAGTTGGATAATGTGATCTCTGTTGCGTAATTGTGGATTCCTGCTGAGATGAGATCCTTCTGTCACAAAGGTTACAATAGGTTCACCACAAATAAAATGGTTTTAAATGTACACATAAATGTGTTTCGGCACCCTCCTCGTGACTGTCACAGTAGAGAAGAAATTGTTGAATAAAGTCTATATTTTAGTTTTCTTCAGGATTCTTTCAAAGTTTAAGAAGTGTCATGTTGAAATCTCTACGGTCACTGTTGGTCATTTTAATGCATTCTTGCTGAATAGACCATTATTTTTTTCCTATATTACTGGCCCTAAATTTATGTATTCAACTTGTTATATTTTATCTAAGGATCAAATTATATACCGTATCTCACAGAAGTGAGTACACCTCTCACATTTTTGTAAATGGTCTAATTGGGCCCAATTTTCACTTAGGGGTGTACTCACTTTGTGGCCAGCGGTTCAGACATTAATGGCTGTGTGTTGAGTTATTTTGAGGGGACAGCAATTTTACACTGTTATACAAGCTGTACACTCACTACTTTACATTGTAGCAAAGTGTCATTTCTTCAGTGTTGTCACATGAAAATATATAATAAAATATTTACAAAAATGTGAGGGGTGTACTCACTTCTGTGAGATACTATATAATAATAGTATTTCATTCTGATAAAGATTACTATACAATGATACTAAGATGCAATTTAAATCTTTCAAACTATAAAAGTATGTGTTTTCATTCATTATCTTAAAAAGCATCTTAAACAAATGTAAAAGGCTTAAAATCAGTGAGCAGCTGGAGGAAAATTAAATAAGATTAACAGATTTGCCTCACTATAGTAACAACAATTATAAATACTCTGCATATTCTGTAAATGTGTTAGATTAAATCTGGCAAAGGACAAACTATCCCAATTATATCTGCATTTTATGGTTCAGTGTTCATTTTTTTTGTGATAATATTTCCACAATCTGCATTATTTCAAGAGACAGGCCATCAGCATCATCGTCTTTTGCATTTTTCTGCCAGAAAGAACAGACAGTTTATTTTTCTTCATACTTAGCATGCACATTATAGTTTAATGTAGTAGCTTTAAACTGAATAAGGCATAATCTAGAAAGCCATAATTTAGATTTGCAAGTCTATTCTTGGCTAAGAGGGGGAAACTGAAGTACACCCATCAGAGCGGACAAAGACTTTAAAGCAGAACTACTTTCTTTTCTTTTCATTGACTGACAGAACCCTGACAGCAAAATCTAAAATTAGAGTGAGAATGATAAAAAAAGAATCACATCTACTCAAATATAACTTCATAACCCGGCTACACTTTCATTTTTTGCTTTGGTAAAGCTCCGGTTTGGAACAGGAAACAAACTTTTGCAAGATGTACAAATAACATTTTTCTGAGGCTGTGCATAAAACATTACAAGCATATACAATGGGACAGACAGAGAGATTTACAGATGTGCTGAATTTAAACAGAATTCAGCTTGCGGGATATGACAGATGTTTCTTCTCATTCTGTTTATATGGAGATGAATAGTTGAAGATTCTGGAATAACAAATGTTGTTATAAATGTAGGGATCTCATCTCATTGTTCTTTTTTGTTGTTTTGCTAATGTAAGCAAGTCATTATTATAATGTGGTGTATAACGTTGTATCATGCTATGTACAATAGGTTCAAAAAGTAAAAGTAAAATAGAATTTGTCAGAATGAATACATATGTTTTTGTTTTGGGTATCTAGCATTAAAATGGCTGTCTTGGCATCAATTAGGGGTGAAATTCTGGCCAACACTATAAGACAATAAGTATTCTCATGCTATGGTTGTTAATTAATAAAGAGCTGATATAATAAATCTGTACTGTTTTGTTAGAAAATTACATTAAAATATTGTTGCATGCGTGCTTGCAAGGAAGAGAGATAGAAATAGAGGTCTTAAAACATGATCTATTTAATGTGAATAGGTAGAATTATCTGTATTTTAAAGGAATAGTTTGTACTAATAATAGAAAGCAATACTAATATGGATAGAGGACTCGTATTAGCTGGAAACAACAGTTTGAAGTTGAAAATGTATTAACAATGAACTTATTACAAACACACAACTTCACAATACATTAATTGATGGACTAGAGTTGTGTGGATTACTTGTAGATTATTGTTTTAGCAGCTGTTTGGACTCTCATGACGGCACCCATTCACTGCAGACGATCCATTGGAGAGAAAGTGATAAAATGCTAAATTCCTCCAAATCTGTGAACTCATCTGCATCTTGGATGTCCTGTGGGTGAGTACATTTTCATTTTTTTGGTGAATCGTTCCTTAAAAAATAGGCAGAAACATTTTAATATCCAATATTGGCTGATACATATCTAATAATGGCTGATTACGATACATTGAAGATTGAACAAAACAAGTCCAATAAAGCAAGTAAGCAACATTTCTATTTGTTTTATATAGAAAATAAAGGGTATATATAAACAGTGTTTTACTTATTTAATTTCATGTTTTCTGTTTTGGTTCTGCACTTGCTGGAGATATGTTTAGATTATGTGTGTGTTATGATGAATTAAATAAATTCAGAATAAAAATGTATATATATAATAAATTAAAATGATATCGTCTATAACAATATGATTTTTGTATATTATAAATTGCTACGTAAACCATTTTAAGTAAATAAATAATTGAATCCATAAGTTTTAAAAAAGTAAAATGCAATATTTATTTATTCCAAACTTATAGCCATACAGCAGTGCATTAATTCAGTTTCCTCTAATGCCTGCCAAATTGCGTATGATCACATTACATTACTGTTCATAATATAGCCCACACATGCTTATTGGACAGATGAAAGCCGAGAGGATGATGGGGAGTGTGGGGGATTAGTATGTGGATGTCCTGTGAGCTCTAATCAGGCCAGTTTAGTTCTGAAGCACCAGACCCTGCTGCACTGTGACTGTTCAGTGCTGAGATCCACGACCAAGCTTCTTTAAAGCAGCTGTGAGCAGCTTCAGATTTCACTTTGCCATGTTACTTTTGTCACAAGGCCTGTCACGTTGCTCTTTGTTCGTGGCCAGAGCTTGGTGTCACTTTGCAAATGGCACAACCACCCCCGATTGTGAATTTTATTGTTTGTTTGGTGTGATAAAGTTGACATTATCATTCTGTTTTGGTTAGCGTGTTCAGTGGCCCTTTATATGAGTAGACTGACAGCCAATCAGCCTCTTTGTTTCAAATGTAAATGCAATGTCTTTTCCGGCTCGGGTAATGACTTCAAAGGGCTCCTTTTCATGGCAGGTGTCTCTGGATTAAGGCAATTGCAGGATTGTTCTTGCCCCGAGCCTCTCGTTTGAAGTGTCATCACCTGCCTTCCCTTTCAGTGTAATTTTGCTTGTATCCAAGTCTCTCAGTATAAGAGTGCTAAAATAAATGTCATTATTAAAGCCTTTATTAGAGTGTGAAGACGGGTTTGTAGCATTTGGTGAAAGTGAAAAGCAAGCAGCTGATATGATAATTTTACTACTAGTTCACAGATGTTGTGCCAGTGTATTTAAGTTTTGTCATCTAAATAAAAAAATCTGTGTTTAAAATCTGAGGCATTTAAATCAACAATAGTTAACAACCAATTTTCTGTATTTAAGAATAATGGGACAAAAACACTGCCTTTATTTAATAAAAAAGATAGAAAAATACAGTCAAATTGTGAAATACTTTTACAATTTAAAATATATATATATTTTTGAATTTTCAGCATCCAAATTCAGAATCACACTTTATGTGAAAATACCTTTGAAAAAGAGCGCATTGGTTTTACAATGTTTATGAATTTTACTGTTATTTGCACTGCATAACATGTTGTTGTGTGTTGCATTCTGCCCATTTAGGAGGAAAACCGGGCAGCAGACATGTCCTGTTACTTGCTACAGCAGTTATTGCACCTGAGGATCTGAGAGCCCTTGTCGGGTCTGGTGCAGATGGCGGAAGGACCTCTGGCCAGCTGGTTTGGTGAGTGAGTGGAACCGTTTGGCCATTACGTCTTCAGCCATCAAGCAAATGAGGTAACTGCAATTTTGCGACCACAAAGCATTTTACCCCTTTTCAAATCAGGTACTTTTGTGTATTGAGCAAATCTGAAAGCTTCAGCCTGCAGTAACAAAACACAGCTATTAGCAAAAATATATTTTATGCTACGATATTATAAAAATAAATAAGAAAAACCTTTTTTATATTGCTTTCGAACACTGACTGAATACATCTGAAAAGAATAAAAGCCATGTATGATATTACGTTTACAATATTAGACTATTTTGCCATTATCCAAATCCTCGTCTTCCAGGCAACTAATGGTCTGTCAGATTGTTTATCACTATCTGCTTTCTCTCAGTTCGTGCTCAAGTGTAGGGTCTGTTTCATTTTGGCCTCACTAAACCGCTGCAGTCTTATCCAAACATACACCAAACGCTCTTCTGCTAAATTCATGTTGTTCCTTTAATCTGGTTCTTACTGTATATGGTGCTCTGGGTTTCAGTGCTTTGATCTCACAGCATCCCTTCAACAGTTTTACAGTTTAAGACTCCAGCTCTAACTTGGCAGTCTAAAGACCTTTCTGAGACTTTCTCCATTTACTCAGTATCTCTGTTTACATAGACACATGTTTGTTCCCAGTGTTCGGGTTTAGAGCATACTTAAAGACTTTTAAAAAGATCCAGGTGTATAAGAAGGTGCATAATTTAGTCTTTGTTTTACCATGAGCTAAACACTTGCATAATTCATTTGCCTGACCTAAATTTGTTGTACAAAACATTGCATAGAAAATAATCTCTCATTATGATAATCTGTCCAGGTTGACTGTTGACTCCTGCATTAGTTTAGAGACATACTTTTTAGGATATCTTCCTGAAAAATTGACAGTAGCCGTCAAAAGATACCAATACATGATTATATACATGCTTATTGTATTGTATTTTATATTGTGTTTATTTATTTTTGTTAATGATCAGTATTGGCCAATAATCTTTCCCGGCCGGTACATAACAGAAACTGGACTTTTATATTGACAATGCGAATGAACATCGACATATGAGCACAGAAGCACACGAGTTCTCATTCTCCAGCTTGTTTACCAATTCTAGCTATTCAATTATTAGATATAAAGCAAGTAAATAATATATGAAACCATAATAGCATTTGCCTATTATTAGAAGAAAGACCACAGCTGTGTTCTTAAGCATTGACACTCAGTAAATATGCATTTACAGTATATCATTTAATTTAGTCTTTGAACATCTATAAAATATGTAATTAAATAAGTACTTTTGTTTGAGGATTCTCTGATTCATTATCTTTACTAGTCATCTTACCTGAGACTATGAAAGTGAACAGAATCTACACTCCACACATTTAAAAGTAGATCATTAAGTAAAGGACTGTCGATTTGATATGTCTATGACTCTTGGTAAGCACAAAAGACACATATATTAGTGATATATTCTGTTGCACTCATCATCTCTGAGTTTTTTGGAACGTAGTCAAGCTACATTGAAAGCACTTGATTCTTTTACTCTGTCCATTTGATTTACACAATTTGGCAGTTTGCACATTTCATTTAGTTGTTTGGCTTTGAGTTTGATTCCACCACTCTTACTTCTGCCCCCTGGTTTGTTTTCACATTGGCTGCATCCCAATTCACACACTTCTAAATAATGTACTTTGCTCTTGATAGGACAGTCACAGTACATTCATGATTATGGTGTTACTTCACCTGTATCGAGAAATACAGCATCATATAATGACATCTTGATAGCACAGAACCTTGTGTACTGTTTGCGTCTGTATTGGTAAGCACTAAAGCTGATCTCATTAACTTGAAATTCATAATTCTTTTAAATGAATAAGTTTATAAACTTTTTAGATTAATATGTTTTTAAATCTACTACAGCTTCAGCTGTGATATTAGTCCAGACAGCATGCACAGATGCACACTTTGAAAATTCACCATAAATAATGTAGTGTCTAGGCACCTTTTGAATATAATTTTCAATGCATTATGATTTGAGAGACTCTAATCCTTTGTAGTATTTGTGTCTAAACCACAGTAAGTCACTGGTGCAAAGAGAAAGCTTTCACAGTAACTGAACAAACTAAACCCTGTAATCAAAACTGACTACAAACCACCTCAAAAGCTCTAGTGTAAAGCACCTTAGACTAAGAAAGGAGGAAAAAGAGTGGATGGTGAGAAGAGGACTGTCAGCCTGCATTAGGTTAGCCCTTCCTCTCCTGGCCGTTAGGGGACAAACCAATGAGATTTTTCAGAGAGCCACTAAATAGTTCCTGACTGATGCTGGCTGATAGGCCATGTTTGTGAAATGTGCAAGTGACTCAGTGACCGCGGAGTAAACCGCCAGAGACTCCTGGGGACGTTTGTGATTGGATCAACAACTTGTCAGTCAGCCCCTTGCGTTTGTTAATGGGATGTCCTTGAATAGACTGCCAGGGAGTCTGTTGCTGTATATTTGCTGAGTGTGAGCTCACTTGGGCCAGTGCTGCTGCCAGATTTGATATTAAACTTAAAAGTGAGTAAGTACAAAATAGAAAGGTGGCTGACAAATATATATATGTGTGTGTGTGTGTGTGTGTGTGTATATATACAGTTTATAGGTCTGTCCCCTTGAACCTTGCTGCTAGAGAGTTTTTCAAGGATCCAGCTTGTTTCATCCATCTTAAATCTTTAAAGTTCCACTTTACATGTGAAGACAGCTGAACAGCTTATGTAATGACTTCTTGGGAGAAACTGATTTATCATTCCAAACTTTTTTGTTTTGTTTGATGCTATGGCACTCTAATGAATAAATGAAATACCTAAACATGCTCCGATGCTGAAAATCTTGGCTAAATTTAAATGCATTATTTCAGACGCCACAACTTTATACTGTATAGTATAAAGAATGGTTATAATTAGAAGTTTGTTTGTTTTAATTATTAGTGTTTTTAAATATAAAATGTAGGTGTTCATTTCCTCTATTTTTACAATCAAGTATCCAATATCATCTGGTATATCAGTACCAATAAAAGTCTAACATCGACTGATAACTGATATAGTACTGTAATGCAGGACCATAGCTTGCATACGGGTCCCTGTGCAGGTTGTTGCTGTTGGACCTGGGAGAAATTGTGTTTCTCACCCCTTGGTTGAAATCATCTGGCCCATACACCCCCACAGCTGGGGTCCTCATAAATGTCTCCACCTTTCTCCCTGCTAGTGAAATCCTTGTTATTATGTATTGTGCATCCTTAGTATTACCATATCTTTAATTCAAGATAGTTCAAATGCCTTTGTGCTCTTCCTTCTTTAGTCTTTTGTTTCAGCCTGGGATTTAGGTCTATCACTTAAAAAAAGTGTAACTTGATAACGTTCTGGCTAGGTCAAATCAAGAGTAGGCTGTGATGGATTAGGGCCCCGTATCATTTCATTCCAGCTCCCTTAAGCTTGAAATTTCAGAGTGCTTTCCTTTGTGTAGGAGTTCTGCCTGACTGGTTGAAGTGAGATTATTGATAGGTCTCATGTGTGCATTGATGTGGCTTGGGCTTTAATCAGCCTTATCGATCCAACCACACAGGCAAACATTAGAGAGTACATACTTTAATGGGCCATTTTAGAAAAGACCACAGAGATGTTATGAAATTATTGAATTATGTAAGAGATTGTGGATTGTTTAACTAAATGCATTGCCATAGGAGAGCTCAGAAAGTGCATTAAAAAATGGTGGACTACAAAGCAAGTCATCCAGTGGTTCCACTGAATTTTTTTATTTTTTTTATACATCTTGTTTTGAATAGTTCATCTGTGCAAATGTTTCTTTTTTTTAAATATTTGTACATGTTTAACTGGATCTTCGAGGGAAGACAAGATACTTTTCTCTGGTGATGTATGCAGGGCTTTTCCATTTTTGACGTTGGTGGAAGTACTGATCCAGTGTTTACAAAGCTAAAAATATGCAAAGAAAGTCAAATACCTTTTGCGAAAAGTAAAAAAAAACAATGTCTGAAAATTTTGCAGTTGTAGGAGAAAATGAGATGGCGTTTTTTGTCCTACCCTACCATTTTGAAAATGACAAGATCGTAATAATTTACTGTCTCTAGATTAGGGCTGTGCAATTAATCGCATGCAATTCTCATGCGCATCTCGTCAGTAAAGCAGGCTCCGTGATTGGCGGTAAATCTCTATCACCTGTTTTAAAATGGAGCTATAGTAAATACACTGAGCCGTAGTTCACGATATCAAGCTACGCAATATCGCATTCGATTATTGAACGCGATATCGCATAGCTTGTCCGTGAACTACGGCTCTGTGTATTTACTATAGCTCCATTTGAAAACCAGTGATAGAGATTTGAATGACATGGGGGTGAGTAAATTAACCGGAAATCTTCAATTCTGGAAGTGGACTTATCCTTTAAGTTTAACTTAAGGTGGAGATGACGTTTCAAAAGTAGCCTATTTAAAACAAAGCTGTAAAAGTTAAGCATCAGTCAGAAAGACCCTCCTTCAAAATGAGTAAAAAAGTTGTGAATTTAGTTTTGAAACAGGACACTGTCTCCTGTAGTTATGGACCAAGTCGGCTGCCATGATTTGTGTGGGCCGTGCTGTGATGCTGTGCTGGTTCAGGTTTCTTCCTCCACAGGCTCTGGCTCTCGGCTTATTGGCTGACCTTGATGAGCCAATGCAGAAGTGGCTGGTGCAGCAGAAATATACCCCCTCCTTCCCGCTCCTGGCATTGGCATTCATTCAGAACCAGGCATGATGCTGTAAACAGCTAAAATAAACAAAGATAGCATGCTAAATTAATCACAGTGAAACGCGCACACACAAGAGGCATTGCTCAGCATCAGGTTTCAAACAAAGGAAGCTCCTGAAGAACGTAAATTGAATTACATAAATGAAATAGCTTGGCCTTGCATAATGGAAAAAGGAAGCTGTCTGATGTGTCTGAAAAGTGGACTAAATTTTAAACAAACGTGTTTGCCAAAATATAAGTGTGGAAAACTGTACCTGTGCTCCTACTTATCTCTCTCAATCGTTTATACAGTTGTCCTAGACAGTACTGGCACAACTCAAACTAATTTTGTTCTCATTTATTTTGTAATGTTCTCATATATCTGTTACATATAATATAATTTAGAAACCTGTCTCTATCCTTCAGCTGTTTCAATTAATATCAGGTACAAAGTGTGATGTATTTAGGTTTGCAATTTTGTGCATTAATTTATTGTAATAATTCAATTGACTTGAAATTAAAGCTTGTGTGAGAATCTGTTTATAATCCCAGTTCTGTCATTTAACATAATGTATCATGATTACAAATTAAATGATGTGTGACATTTTTTACCTAAAGATTATTTACCTCAAAATGATTGTAAATCCTTTGTTTTACTCTAAGATTTACAACTTGTACTGTCACCTCATGAGTATAGTGGAAGTATATGAGAGTGATTTCATCCCTGCAACTAAGTTTAGGTTGGTTAGTCTGATGCTGTTAAAGGGATAGTTCACCCAAAAATGAAAACTCATCATTTGCAAAGATTATTTGAGAAAGACTATGGTGACCAAAACCTGTTACCAATATTCTTCAGAATAGCTTCTCTTGTGGTCTTGTGTAACAGTTATACATTTTTGGGTATACTATCCCTTTAAGTAAAAATTGGCACAAAAACTTAACTATAACTTAAATACTTAATTTTATCATTTTTGCCTTCAGTGTCGTGATGCCATGGGAACAACAGGACCCTTGGAACTGCACCCAAGAGTCTTTTTTCAATAGCGCATCAGTAGAACCATCTCTCCATTTAGTTCTCAGACATCATTTATCCAATGATTGAAAGTGTGTCCAAGTGTACAGATGCTTGAATTCCAATGGAGTCACATCTAAGCATGTACACACCACACACACACAGTAGACATTTGCAACTGACCTAATTACAGTGCATTGTCCTATATTTCTGTCGATTTCTGTATCTCATCTACTCATTTACAACTTGTAAATGAGAGAGAATTTCCACCAGAAGAGCTGAAAATCCATTCGGCCCATCACCATGGAAACACTGTCAGATTATGACGACCCCCTTGTTAAGGCTGAAGGCGCTATTCCAGCCTGTATACACTGAAGAACGTGTTAGTGCACACCTCTTTCTTTAGTGTATACATGTACTGTAATATCTTAACTTCATCTTATGACTTTATTCTCAGAAAATTCCTACTGATTGTTTTTTTTTATGTACAACTTAAATATGATAAAATAAAAATTATTTATATTAAAGATATGATGTTACATAATAGTTTAATCACAAAATGTGTGTTTTATTGTATTATATTTTAATAACTATTTCAGATTTTATTGTTCACCTTCCCTGAGTCTGTCCATCTGTCCAGTTTAATTTAGGGTGTGGGCTGGAGCTCAGTCTGGTTGGTACAGAGAGTTCAGTTGCTGATATGTTTGAGATTCTTCCAGACCTGTACGACTCCAGGAGCCGACTGCACTTTTCTCAGTGTGGGGCACTAATGACTAAAGAGAAGAGGTGACAGGGGAGATGATGAAAGAGCGAGTGAGTGAGAGATGTAGGAGGCAGGTGACAGAGGTAGAGTGGGACTGCTGCGGTCTCATGCCTCACTGCCCTTCTGTCTCTGCCCGCTATGAATTGCCACCGCACTCTGCCCTTCCTGTCTGGCACTTCCCCCTCACCTGTTTCGGCTGTCCTCTGCCTTTTTCCCTGCCCTCTGGACAACTGTCATAAATCACTTCTCCAGTCCTGCCTCATGGCTTGACTTGTACTGAGCTCTTAGCCCAAGACCTCGACCCCTGTTTACTTCTTTTAGCCCTGGGTGACAGTGAGTCCCTCCTGCATACATGAGGCCAGTGTTTGAATTATACCAACGTGTCTAGAGAGGCCAAGGAAAAAATAGGTCTAAGAAAGCATTTCCTGAAATTCTGAAAAACAGGACTGGAATGTCAATATTGCAAGTAAAAACAAATGATATTTAAGTGATATTTAGAATCTGATCTTCACGTTCTACTGCAGTCAACTACTGTTAGAATTATTATATTATTAGAATTTTGGCAGTTATCACTTTTCACATTTACATACATTATACAAATATATATATATATATATATATATATATATATATATATATATACTGTAAATAAAATGCACACACTACTAACTACTGTTCAGTAGGACTTTTTAAAATAAATTAATACTTAAATTTAATAAGGATGCATTACATTGTTCAAAATTGACACGGTAATTATTTAATTCTTTTTAACTTCTCTTTATCACAGTTCCTGAAAAATAAATGTATCATGGCTTTAAAAAGGAAAGGAAGATATTTCGAAGAAAGTTTGTTACCAGGCTGTTTTGGGGCACCATTGACTTCTATAGTAGGAAAATAAATACTATGGAAGTAAATGGTGCCCCAGAACCGCTCTGTTTCCCACTTTCTTCAGAATATCTTGCTTTCAGCTTATCAGAAAAAAAAG
Source organism: Gymnocypris eckloni scoliostomus (assembly GCA_027564155.1). Lineage (NCBI taxonomy): Eukaryota > Metazoa > Chordata > Actinopteri > Cypriniformes > Cyprinidae > Gymnocypris > Gymnocypris eckloni. The sequence goes on along the minus strand of CM050413.1, from coordinate 25,645,481 downwards.
ACATTCATACAGGTTTGGAACCACTTGAGGGTAAATGATGACAGAATTTTCATTTTTGTGTGAACTATCCCTTTAAGAAACAAATCAACAAATTAGAATGATTTCTGGAAGGATCACGTGACACTGAAGATGGCAGTTGAAAAATTCAGCTTTGACAAAGGAAAAAATTACATCTTAAAATATATTTAAACAGAAAACCATTTCAATTTTAATACCTTTTCACAATACACAGATTTGTTATTGTATTTTTTAAACAAATAAATGAAGCCTTTGTGAGCATAAGAGACTTCATAAGAACATGAAAATCTATTGTAAACACACATTTTTTGACAAGAGAACAATTGTTTTGAAAAATTTGTTTTTTAATTTCATTTATTGGAAGTTGTGAAAAAAACTTTTCTGCATAATTGTTTCTTGGTTCTTTTGTTTGTTTCAAAAATATCACAATCTGTATGTTTTGTTTAAATATGATTATTTTCCCCTCTGAAATGAATAGGTAACGGGAACTGGGGTTTGTTTTCCCTTGTGCCAAACCACACCCTCACTATGTGATGTGATGTATATGAGCAGACAGCACTGCGAATATCAATTTCAATTATAGTTAACGTTTTCTAATATTGCTTTGCAGTAATCAGTCTCAGTGTGTGTCCACTTCCTGCTCTAACAGCAGTGACCCGTTGACCCCCTCAACCTGCTTTTAGAGTTGACTAGAAGGGCTATGACAGGAACTAGAGTGTCTCGACCTCATCTGACCTCTCCGTAATCCGAACACTTCCTGTTGCCTCTGGAGGTATCGGCTCGTGCGTGGGAAACTGTACCGTCAGAGATAAACCGAGGCGAAAGGAGGAAGAACAGGAAGTGGTGTATTCCAATGGAAACTCGTTTACATGCATTTTAGATTACTTTGTGCATATTTTATAGTGTGCCAGCTGTCAAACTGGCATAAATTAAGCTAGAGTCTTTGAGGAAAGATTCCCATGCTTAAGTATAGATTTGTTTTCTTCTGTATATGCATGTGTTATGTTCATGCATGTTAGTATTAAATGTCTCAGTCCACAGTTTTCTTGCCCCAAGGGAGCGGGTGATTGTGATGACCGGGTGTTATTTCGTCATACCAATTATTAGTAGGTTGCTATGTGAGGGTTGAGTAACAGTGGTCCTTTACTGCAGTTACTGGTGTGACAACCAGCAGCTGGTGGACGGCAAAGTCTGTCTCTATTGCCTGACTTAACCCGAATCTGCCTAATAAGGGCATCTGTTTGTTTATTTGTTTGATTTTCTCTCCCCATGTAGAAGCATTCATCTTCTCATTAGTCTCTGTGTGTGCTCGTATTATTAACTGTCTGTGATTGAATGGAAGGGGCTGTAGTCCAAGGCTTCAGAATTAATCTCGCCGCCGTGGGTCATGTGATTAATTGTGTCCGCAGGCCAGTTGAGGATGTAACTTATGGCCGAGGATAATCAACACGTTCAGATGCGCCGTGTCCCCGGGGGAAATCTCCATCTTAAACCCATCCGGTGCTCCTCAAAGCAGGGACAAAGTACGACAAGTAGTTTTTAAATGCCAGTTTTAATCAATGTGTGTCCTCTGCTCAGTATGCCAGTCGCCGTCTCCTCAGTTAAGCACCTCACCATCACCTGTGACTGAAAGGTGTGAGGTTTTAATAGGAAAACCTGCTGTGGCTGTCTGTTGTTGTGCAAGTGTGAGTGTACCAACCACCTCTTCTGACCTTGAGCTGCTTCTGCTGCCCAGACTCCTGCTTGCTAGTGAGAGACCGTCCTGTAACACATTTAAAACACATTTAATGTGATGAGTGAATGAGATAGGAAACACCAAAAATGTGTTATGCTGGATGAGATGATGTCACTTAGATTGTTTAACCTTTTCTTAAATGACATTATATAATAAAGCGTAAGTAGTTCTTTAGAGAGTCCCGCACACTTTTAGCAATGATGATAATTGGCTGGGACACAAGTGTCAGCTCTGTGCTCGAATTTATTAAACATATATAAATTATGTATTGCAAAAAGGCCAGTGCAACATGAATTATGCAGTGTTTATCATTGTAATTAGAATGGATTAGACAGACTGAACTGATGATGATGAGCATAACATGCATTTTCAGGACTTCATTTCTAAGTTTAGTAAATTAAATGTGTCCTACGATGGCTTTTGAACACTCATCTGAATTTCTTTCTGTGTTTATTTAGAAGTGTAAATATGAATAGTGTTTGTTTAAATGCATAATATTTTACTAATCTGCATAGCTCATTAATAGGACAGCTGTAATCCAGTTCTTCATCTTAAAGCCTTTACTTGAAGTGTATCAAGGACCTGTCGAGAAACGAGTATTGACGGAATAAAAGAGACGGAAAAGTCTATTTTCTTTCTTTTATTAGAGACCTCAGGGCATGCGAGTTGCTGACACACCACTTTCTATCTGACCTTCATGCTCTCTGACCAGAATGGATATTCTAACAAGAGAAATTTGGTCATGTGATTCCTACATGCACTTGTTTTTGTTTTATTTCTGCTGTCACATGTCATCAAAGACATTACATTCATATTCTGTGCAGTTATCCTCTGACTTCCCACTATCCTTTTATATCCTTTTTTATTGTAAAATATACAATTATTATATACCTCTCTATATTATTATTAGGGGCCAAGCACAGAAGGAGCTGTAGCCCCTATTGTATCTGTACTGATGCTTCTTCTTCCCCAATGGGAGTCTATGGCAGCCCTATGAACAGAACATAAGAAAATTATGAAATTTGGCACACTTGCAGTGATGGCCATGAATAGTGATCTGACCAACTTTGGGGTCTCTAGGACCAACTTTATAGCGTCACCCCCAGGTCAAAATGCAACATTGTAATGGTAATAACTTTTGAACCCCTAATTCTAGCAAAATGATATATAGTACACCTGATTACTCTCATCGTGCTGATCACATAGAATATCTTGCATTAGGTCTGCGCCCACTACATTAGCGGCCATTTAGAGGGTCCATTCCAAAGTTAAGAACAGTGCCACCTATGGATCGTGATATATGGAAAATTGCTATTTTGGCGAAAATTATGATATTACTGTCTATGGATTCCTTGGTTTATGCTGAATCTTGCCTGATTCAATTCTTAATGCTGAATTCAATGCTGAATTTGGCCAGAATCAGCTTAACCATGTGTCCGCCATTTTTTTATTTGTCATAAATTGCAATATCTTTTAAACCATTTGACATATCGCCACAAAACTCGGTAGGGATCATCAACACCATGTACCAGAGGTACCTGATAAGTTTGAAGATAGCGCCACCTAGTGTTCCACGATTCTTGCAAAAACACTTGTTCAAATTTGGTTATTTGTGTGTGCTTTCATTCCTTGGGTTATGTTTATTCTGGTGGTATCTCACTTGTCATTTTCCATCAGTGTGTCTGTCCGCAACATTGAAGTAAATGAAAAACTGTTTTTTGCTACTCCTTCTACAAATGTTGCACAATTTTGTCCAAAATCTGATCATATGATCTTTGTACCGAGCCGCACAGAAACAAACAGATTTTTTATATTCACTACCATTCCCAAGAAATACCTCTCCAAAGTAGACTTGTGCCTGTGCTTGTTAATTTCTATGATATTATTATTATTAATTAACTGAAATTAATTAATTAACTGAAAATTGTATGTTAAGTTTTAGTAATTTTATCAAGCTTTGACAAGCTTGGCATTTTTATTGCATTTTTAAATACTTTTATTTAGCTTTAATTAATTTGTATTTTTTTAGTTTTTGTATTTTTTATGGCAACATTTCAAATTTTCAGTAAAGGGATAGTTCACCTAATAATGAAAATTATCCCATGATTTACTCATCCTCAAGCATCTTGTATATGACTTTCTTCTTTAAGACAAATACAATCGGAGGTATATTATAAAATGTCCTGGCTTTTTCAAGCTTTGTAATGGCAGTGAATGTCTGTCGATATTCAGCAGTCCAAAAGAAGTCCAATAAAGTGCGTTCATCCATCATAAGAAAGTGCGCCACATGGCTCCCGGGGGTTTATAAAGGCCTCCTGAAGCAATTCAATGCATTTTTGTAAGAAAAATATTCATATTTAAAACTTTATAAACTGTAACCTCTAGCTTCCGCTGACTGTTGAAAGAGTGGCATTCCAGCGGATGACGTATAACGTGGCGTAAGCTCCAATGAGAATATGCTAGTCTCATGAGAAGTTTTGTTTGCAGCAAAGGAAAACCAGTCTCCTCTAAGCTTATATCGAAATCCTCTGACATTTTTCTTTACAAATCCTTATTTTGTACTTCTAATACGTGACCAGTGTTTTGTTTTGCTCTGTCCTCTGTGCTTCCGTGTTCATCACTTCTCACCAGAGCTTACACTATGCTGACGTCCTATGACACCCGCCTGGAATGGCGCTCTATTGTGAAAGCACATATGACAGGTAGCGGAAGCAAGAGATTACAGTTTATAAAGATAGTTTTCTTACAAAATGGATCAATTCACTAAGTTTTAAATTACTATCCCTTTAAGTTAGAGAGAGGTAGGGAGAGAGGAATATTCCTGTTAAATAACTTATTTTCTTTAAAATATGTATCTGATGTACTTAACGCCTCTTTCACTATGACTCATACAGTATTGTAGTTGCTATATTTAGTATGACTTGATATATGATTCATTGGTGAGGCTCAGTTCAATAGCTTCCACATAATTGCTGGGGATAAAGTGCTCATATTACTTTCAGCTCTTTTAGAAGATAAATGTGTTGAGACAGAGTTATTACTAGTGCGCTCATTTTCTTTGATATAAAATTACTGCAAAAAAAATCCCATCATATAGCGATACTCTCTGGCTCCACTCCTAATCTCTGTGATATTTCTGTGTGTCCTGGTGTTTGACCGCACTGAAGTGCATCTCTCTTAGTCATGCTTAACCCAAAAAGGTTAATGGGTTCTCCTGTGGGACCGATGCGTTGGTGCGCTCTCAAACCACTGTCTGGTCGCATTTCATTTTGACTCCATATAGCTTGTGGTTAGGTATTTCCTGCAATATTATATCACATAGAAGATCAATTACTGACTTTTTGTGACTCACTAAATTCCCTTTATTGTTTGACACCACAACAAAGAGTTATTCCGCACACCCAAGAGGTCCATTATAATAATCAATGAATCTCTCTCTACACAATTACAATGGACTTGCTAATCACTCAATTCACTTTCCATTTCTTAATCACATGCCTTTTAAAGTGTAGAGCCCCCTCTCCCAGTCCCCCATCTCGTTTAGTGCTTCAGGACTAAAGGTTAAGGATCTGGGCGTCCTTCAGGCCCATGTGGGGAGGACCCAGGAAGGAATAACGGTTACTGAGATTGCTATCCAACACTAAGCACTCAAACACAGGTACAAATAAAAAGTGTCTGTTGAATGACAAAAACATTGCTTAGTTAGAAAATCACTTACAATGCACTTACAATTGATCCTATTGTATGTCCTGGTTATCTGTATGCATATGACTAATAACGTTCTTTTGTCTAATGGCAAAGTGCCCTTTCTAATTAAGCCAGTGCTTTAACTTGGTTAAAAGTCAGGCTAACAACGGCTGCCCTTTAGACCTCTGCGGTATCAGATGAGGGTTACTTAAGCAGATTGAGACCGAAAGAAGGTCAGCAGGTAGTCATTGTAATGGCTCTTATTTAGGTTTGTTGCTTGGGATGGAATGATGCTTTACATGGATTCAAATAGCAATGCTGCATCCCTTTAAAAAAACGTAATCTGTGTATGCAATTCATTTACTGATGTTATGTGCATGTGTTGGGGATTTAAAAAATCAGTGTGCCTTCTCTCCCCTTCTTTACATCTCCCTCGCTCCTATTCCTGCATGTCTCCCATCCCCCTCTGCCATTAGTAAACAGAGCTCAAATCACAGAATGCTCAATTTTGATGTGATTTGCATTGAGATGTTTTTGTGAGCTGGATGAACCGAGTTGTTTTGTAAATCGTCTGACATTATGTTTAGAGACTGAAATCTATTTCCGTGCCATCTGAGAGACGCTCTCTCTCTCTGTCTGTCTCTCTCGTTCTTTGCTTCTCTCCCCCACTCTTGCTCTTCCCTAGCATGTGCGTGTCTCTCTTTCTCCCTCCCTCCCTCTCCCTTGTCTCTCTCTTTTTTTGCGCGCGTATATACATGCACACTTTTCCTCTCTCCTACCTCACACACAAACGCTCAGCCGCTGTCACTTGCCGCTGGCTTCTGTCAGAGTTTCTCTCTGATTGTTTTCAGAACAGAAAGTGCTTCGTGAGGAGCGCGCAGAAACAATGTGCCGCTCCTGACCAACACTGAATGGATTAGCTGGCTATTCAGAGCACTAATGAGATTACAGAGTCACAACAGACATGGGTCCTAGCGGCATGGTACCTTTTGTCGTGCTTCTTGATGAGTGTTTTCCTTGTCAGTCCCTCAGCACTGGAAATGGCGCTCTGAAAGTGACCGAGGCGGACCCGGCGCAGGCGGATGCCAGGGAATAGACGCACACAAGATCACCTATGTTGGTTTCGTGGTGGTAGTGGTGGACAATATGAAGTACCAGAAATACATAACAGTGATGCAGATGGCCATGGGAGTGACAGCCTCCAACAAAGATGACTGCATCCCTCCGAAGAGACAGCTGTGGTGAGTAGAAACTGAACAGTTTGAGAAGTGAGCGAGTGAGTGTGGCATTCCACAGAGGAGGAGGAGAGTGAAGTGTGACGTGCGCCGAGGTTTTGTCAAGCACAAAAAGAGACGGACAGAGGAATAGATGGAGAAACTGTTGCATTTTAATCTTGGACAGCACAATTAGAGCTGTTATGCTTACTTTTGTTTGAGTTTTTGCTCTTCTCTTGAACCCACCTTTTTCAATTCTCATGTCTGATTTTTTTTTTTTTGTGAATGTTTTTATTTTTGTCTCTTTGATATGTTGTTGTGCTGTAACTCTCTCTCTCTTCATCTGCTAGTGATATACTGAATTGGTCCTTCCCTGGTTATGATATCTATCATATTGACCAAGAAATGATTTAGTTGAGTCTGAATATTTGGGTCAGTTATAATAAACCATTACAAAAATGTATTTAATATTTTTTTGTAATCATATTTTTTTCATTTGCATTTGACTTGGTTATTTTTCATTTTCATTCTCCAATGCCTCCGCACTGAATGCACTCAGACAGCTTATTAATCACATGGGTGCAGCCACTCAAATCCATTTAACAATTACTTCTCTGTGCATTTGCAGCATTCTTCCAAATGAAAGAACAAAATTATCCACATTCTCTGATTTTACCGCAGCATGTGTTCATTATCTTAATGATATTTGTGTGTGCTGGTTGAGTGGAGGTTGAAGCTGGTTAGCATGAAGTGAACAATACAGACCTCTCTAGTTGTGTATTTTCTTTGAATTGTTTTAAATTGTACTTGATTTTTATTTTCAAAGATTAATCATAAGATTTCTGGTCCATCCGAACACCTGCTGACACCCAAACCAGTGGATTGTGATTGCTCACATCTGGTCCTCAGAATTCAGACTCAACCATGCGTTGTATGTTATGCAAACCCACATTATCATTTAGTATTTTAATGGTGCTTAAATTTAATCTGTAATGGAATGCAATGAGCAAATCAATTCTATTGATGAATGTTTGAGGAAGTGAGGTGAATCTGGAGAAGATAATAGCCTAGTTATAAAAAGCTTCCATTTGGCATACAAATGCATTTTTATTCATGCTGCCCTTACTGTATTTAATCAGTTTTATCATAGAGTTCCAGAGATTAAAATATTTAAAATAAATACATTGATTTGTATATAAAATATAAATTTTAAGCTCTTGTTGTCCAAATAATATAGAAACCTCTTATCTTGTCACTTGTGGTCTCCTCAGAAGATTCACAATGGTGTGTCGTGTGTTGGCACCACCACCTCCCCATCAGCACAGCAGTCACGTGAATTGATAATGGGGGGTGGGTTTTTCATCAGAAATATGTTACATTATTGTCGTGATGGAGGCATCTATCCAACCAGCTAGCCTGCAGTTATTGGCTCTCTGCTGGTTCCTGTTCGTACCATGAGCTCGGCAACCGAATGTGTTGACAGTGGGAGGCGACCGTTGTACTGCACCCTCCCAGATGTCTGTCTGTTGCCATTGTTCTTCCACTTGCTTAATGATGCATGAACTCACCCAGAAGCACCCCCAAACTGAGTGTTGAGCAGAGTGGATTTTAATTGCAACTTCCAGAAAATATATTTTTGTCTTAAATAATTACATGATTATTATAGTTTCAAAAAGAAACACCAAAGCAAGAAATCACCAATCTGTATTTCTAAATGTGATTCAGCCATCATCTACTGGTCCTCAAGTCCCTTGAAACTCAAAAGCAAAACTTCATTGTCCAAGGAACAAAATGACAGAGTTTGAACCCGACCTCCTTTTATATTAAACAATGAATGCAGCTCTAGAGACTAGTGAATGTTTTCCTCTTGGACACCTCAAATGGTCTAATTAAGAGATATGTTATGTGTGACTTGTCTTTTGAAACAAGTGTGCAATGTGGTGAAATATTAGTAGTCCAATTCACACATTTAAAATTTGGTGAAATAATTTCCACTCAGAAATTGCTAGTATAATTCACTAATAATTACAAACAAATGGCAAGTAACACATTGAATTAAACATGAAAGACTGCAATAGTGTTTTTTTTCTTTATTTCATTTACAACTTGAATTTTTTTTTTTTTTACGTATAGCCTAGATGAAGGCGATCTACAATCACATTATATGAGCTCTGTAAGTCTGAAATCACAAAAAACTAAGATGGACAGTAGAGTACATTTTATTGATTGTCAGACTGAAATACTACTTTTAAAGTGCGTAAACACTTAAAAAGAGCTTCAGAATGTCAAAACTGACAACAGTGAGCTTCAGTTACTCCAGTAGGCACTAGAGAGGAAATCTCAGCACTGATTGACACTGATTGCGGTCCTCAACATTGTCATTGTCTCAGAGATGTGTGCTCAGGGTTTGTTTTTGACACACGTGTTCCCCTCTGCCATGAGAGTGTAATCTCCTTTCAGATGCTTTATGGCACAGTGGGGGACAGATTACCCTGGGTTTACTGACTCATGACTGCCTCATCCCTGCCTTACAGCTCTAGCTCCTCTGCCGCCCTACAGCCTCCTCGTGTGGAACGTCTTTTAAGGAGGGTTTTGTGTTTGAGGGGTTGTAGGGGGATTCTGCTTAAAGTTGGCGGTAGGTTGGTTTAGTGGCCACTGTAATCACATTTTGGATTAATCTTGGGTAAAGCAGGAAAAAAGAGCGGGGAATGTGGAGATGGGGAATTGGATGAAGAGTGATGAAACTTTGTTTACAAAAACATTAAATGAAGTTAAACATAAAGTGCCCAGTTGCTATGATCATTTTGTTAAAGTAACATCACCCAAAAGTGAAAATATACTCAATAGACATTAGTGCCATATTATTTACTTTTGGACAGGATAGAAAACGAAGCTGTGAGGGATAGAAGTACAGTACGTTCAATGGATTATACTGTTGTTTAACAGTATGCCAAATGTTCAGCTGATGAAAGTTGAGAGTTGTGAAAATTATATTATCTAGGACCTTTATGAAGTGTGTCCTATTGTGAAGACTGTAAATCCTTTACATCCTTATTTTCATCCGCATTAAATTCAATATAGCATTTAACCTGACCAAGGTCTATATTTATTTTGGGTGAACTAATGCAACACAATTTGTCTCTATTAGCCATTTGATTATAGTCAGGATTTTAATCTGTTAAACTCTACAGCACAACGCTGTTCTCTAAAAGTGTCCCACTTTATGACTTTTAAACCTGTACCTTAACTTCTTAGTCATGACTCCTTTAAAAACCCTGGCCTCAGGGAGGGATGATAACATAAGGCCTCAGAGTTTTTGCTCCTTGTGGGCTGGCCTGGACACGTATAACCCCTCTGATCCTTGAGTCAGATCTGCTTTCAGTCGGGCTGATTCATAGTACTCACCATATTGACCTGCAGGATAAAAACAACATGTAGTTTGTCACCAAGCTGAAGCTACAACCTGAGGGTGTGACACAATGCTTAGTCATAACAGCAGAAAGTGTCCTGTTTCCTCTTCTACAGGACTCTATCATGCAAGATGTTCCACAGAAACTAAGTATATTTACATGAACTTGATTATAGTCAGACTAAAGTAATAATCTATCTTTTCATTTTACCTGGATCTTGTGAAGTCAGATTCAAATACTGTGTCTAGCATGTATGCAAGTCTCTTACGTTCATTAAGGCGGCTCTTATTTGATTAAAAATACAGTACATTTTTATTGTATTCAAAATGTTTCAATTCAAATATATGTAATTCACATATTATTGGAATTATAGTGTTATATGATTATAGTCATTACTCCAGTCTTCAGTATCACATGATCCTTCAGAAATCATTCTGATTTGGTGCACAAGAAACATTTATTTTTAAATCAATATTTAAAACAGTTGTGCAGTTTAGTATTTTTGTGGAAACCATTATACTTTTTTTCAGAGTTCTTTAATGAATATAAAGTTTAAAATAACAGCATTTAAGTCCTTACTGTCACTTTTGGTTAATTTAATCCATCGTTGCTGAATAAATATATGCATTTCTTTCAAAACAACTACAAATCTTACAGATCCCAAACTTTTGAACAAACTTGTGATGTATCGAATCCTTTAAATATTCTATTATGCATGGGTTCGATCCCCGGATACAAAAATATACCTTTTGAATAAAATTGAGTATTTGTCCTCATGATTTTACCTTCTTTGTTTAATAAGAATTTGTGGCTAGACCTGTGTTTTGCTCAAGGTGCGGGTGCCAGTTCATGTTTGTGTACTGCTCTTGCAGTCAGGAAGGGTGAACGGGGGGAGACACTAAGAATGGGCCTGTGACCATTGTACTGTCATGTTTGATACATGTCTATATCCCTAATCTCCCTCTCCATCTGTCGAAGCTGTCTGGCCCACCTAATCAGCATGTCGCTTCTTGTTCCGCTCCTGGTCGTCTCATGTCAAAGGTCCACTGCTAAGATTATTTACAGTTATCCCATCAATGTGACCACCAACACAAACACACAGGTTTCTCATGTTTAAAGTTTTATACTTGCCATAATATTCCTTGCTTTGTAGTCTTGTGACTTTCTAAACTCTTTGGGGGTATTAATCTAGTTTTCAGGATTACACGGTCATCTTAGGAAAGCAGAGGGAAAGACAAAGAAGGGTGAAAGACATCATACCCTGTTTGTCCAGGTCACAGGAGCCTGTACAGTGTTAATGGTATTCAGGGATCAGTGCTGCAGATTAACCTCAGAACGACGGGTGAAGAGGAGGAATCATTACTGAAGGGCTACTTAGACTAAAGCCTTGTGTTGTGTCTGTATCTCTGTCTCTGTGATTACATCATGAACTCTGTACATAAGTTCCCAGATGATTCCTCCACTTGAGTTGCTTCTCCTGAAGACATTAAAGGAGATTCACCAAAGACTGAGGTGTCGAGTTTTAAGAATTTGGATGCATTTGCAGATTTAGTTTGACCCTTGATGTCTTTGGTAAGTTGCACTCGGTTGCTCTGCAGAAAGCATCCAGCTCTTCATGCCAGGAGCATAAAGTCACGAGACTGTTTGGAAACATCTTGTTACTGAACTGGAATGCAGGGTCATTGCATAAAAAAATTAGTCTGTAACAGGTGTCTTTAAACCAGACCCCCATGGAGACTTAAAAAGGGGGGCTCTGTAATGTTTAAATTGCATATGGATTTGTAGATACATTTTTTTTATCAGTGCTCTTTGTACATAATGCAGTTTGGACCTGAAACTGGTCTTGGTCAAAGCACATCCCTCAGAGTGAGTCTCACTTGTCCGCTTTCATCTGAGAAAGATTTGACGACCGGTAGCATCCTCAGGACACTTTCTTCTCTTAGTCATGCAGTTTAGCCTTAAAATGATCCCAGCTTGCAATCAGCATACACCCGTGCGCTGTCTTATTTTTGCTCATATCAGGTGCTGTGTACATCACTGATATGAATCCATCAAAGCTCCTTGCCCTCACCTTGGCATCCTATTTAATGAATGTATCATAACAAGGTAGTGTCACAATCACTGAACTGAGTAATGGATCTACATCGGCACAAGGTCTCTGCTCCTCCGACCATGCAATGTCATACGGCATGGCCTTGCTGGGCTATCTGTTTACACTGAACCCTCACACGAGCACATCACCTCTGTTAGACCATGCCGAGCATGGCGTGAGTGATCACACATCCTTGGTAGTGGATTATTTTGTTGTTGTTGTTTTTTTTTTTGGGGGCGTTTTATGCCTTCATTTAGATAGGACAGTAGGTGGGCAGGAAGTGAAGTGGGAGAGAGAGAGAGATGGGGATGGGATGGGAAATGTCCGCGAGCCGGGACTCAAACTCGGGACACGCGAAGCGCAACAGTACTACATCTCAACACACAGAATAATCCCATATCAATTTAGGCTGAGAAATGAACCCAAAATATAGCTTGAAGTCAATATTGTGTTGAATGGGGCAAAAACTGAGTAGACATTACAAGAAAGTAGAATAGAGAATGGAAAATAGAGAATATATTTGGGTATAGTTACACTGACTGTTCTGAGATGGCATGAATGCATTTACGCAAATAGAATTACATGAATTATGCTATGAGATGAATAGAAATGAAATGATGCTAAAGGATTAGTTCACGTTTAAATAAAAATGTCCTGATAATTTACTCACCCCCATGTCATCCAAGATGTTTATGTATTTCTTTCTTCTGTCAAAAGAAATTAAGGTTTTTGATGAAAACATTCCAGGATTTGTATCTTTATACTGAACTTCAATGGACTCCAAACGGTTGAAGGTCAAAATTACAGTTTCAGTGCAGCTTTAAAGGGCTATAAACGATACCAGACGATGAATTAGGGTCTTATCTAATAAATGGTCATTTCAAAATAAAACAAAATGTATATGCTTTATAAATACAAATGCTCGCCTTGCTCTGTTCTATATATATATATATTTTTATAAGTAATATAATTGTAACATTAAATTGAAAGGTTAATTTGATAAATTCATATTCTATTTATTCTATTATTTTATTTCTACTAATAATACAAATTATTAATCAAATTAACCCTTCAATGAATTGATCTGTTAAATGTGTAATGTGTGTGTGGTACAGTAATCAGTGCTTGCAGGATCTCCGAGCACCAGTGACCTCTTAAAACACTCACACTGAGCTGGAAGAATTGCTATTTCTAGGCAAGACTTCATGTAACATTCATGAAGCTCACCTCTAAGAGGAGCCGTGAGGAGTGTTTTTCCTTTTGAAGGAAATGCTCTTGTTTGTTGTGAAGTTGAGAGGGGTGGATAAACAGGGCAGACTGCTTAATATTTTAGTGCATTACTCTTAAGGGCCAAGGAAAGGACACTTCAGCATGTAATATTGTCCTGGCCTAAAATTAGCTACAGCTTAGACATTTTTCACTTTGCACAATAATGCTAGAGCCTCAAAGAGAGTGATAAATGATCAGCATTTTGTTCAAGGTTTTTTATTTGTCACATACTCAATTATACAGAATATAATCAGTAGTGAAATGTATTGTGCCCTTTTTACTGTACCCAGCTCTGCTCCTGTTTGGGGACCTGCTCTCTGTCCTTGTTTTACTTTACACCTTAACCAGACACGATAAAGCAACAAGCGACAAAAGTTTTTAGAAAGCCTGGGCATTTCTAACTTTTTTATGCCAGGGACGCCCAAGTTTAATAGAAGCCCATTTGCAGACCCATTTATAATGTGTGGGAAAATAGTAAGCATGATATTTAGACAACATATTTCCAAAATTTAATTATTAGCTTGTCTAAAATAAACGATTTAACATTTATATGTTAAAATATTTGAGAAATATTTGAGAAAGGCAATACTTGTGTTAATGTGAATGCATTATGAGTTTAGTTCAATTCTTCCACTCTTGTACTGCAGAGGGTTTAAGCTTCTGCTTAATACAGTGTGTGAATGAGTCCCCAGAATAGCAGACAGTGTGTGTGTGTGTGTGTGTGTGTGAGAGAGAGAGAGAGAGAGAGAGAGAGAGAGAGAGAGAGAGAGAGAGAGAGAGAGAGAGAGAGAGAGAGAGAGAGAGAGAGAGAGAGAGATGAGAAAAGGGAGAGCGTGAGCTTGGTGGCAACAGAAGCCGGTCAGATTGAATGTGGTGCTCTTGGGTTTAGTGCAAATCCTCTAGAGATCGCGGGCAGTGTGGAGGTCACCAGAGAGAAGCCCAGCTCTGGTGCTCTGCCTGCCAATCAGAGGGATTCACAGCAGCAAATGGGATACAAGGCTCTCACTTTGGCCAGACTGCTCTCTGGTTTGGGGAATGAATTGTCGAGAGTGTTCTGCCAGGGAGCGAAAGAGCACGTGTATCAGCCCGACCACCATGTAAAAATGAGAGGAAGTGGACAGAAGGGCCACTGTCACTCAGCCTGTCTGCCCTTCGGGAACATAAACTGCGTATGGAGAAGATGGATCTGGAAAATTCACAATTGGAGCGGACTATTTGGTCAGGTTTAGTCTTGGGTTTAGCTTTTTCTGTAGAGGAAAATGCCCTCTTAAACAGGAATAGAAGTACTGACCCACTTATTCAGTCAACGAACACATTTTATATTATTTTGACACGCTGTTTAGGGGGAGGTGATTTAGTTTATTTAAAAAATGGTGGTGCTGTCTGTGTAAACAAGTGAACAAAAATATGCAATATATATATACAAAACGTAATATTGTACTGCTGTGATATGTCACGTGTGTTAAAAAGATTCTGTCAGGACCAAGGGTTATTTATTTAGTTGTAGTTTTATTCTGTGTATCATCTGAAAAGCAAGAAAATAAAATGCTCATTAATACAATTGTTTTGTGGTCTTTAGTTTTTCACATTTAATATCTTTTTATTATTTGCTCAGTGTGTCATCAAATAGTGGACAGCTGGTTAATCTGCTGCCCATAAATCTGATTGAATTTTAATTGTATTTGTTTAATTATTTATTTGAATCTCAGTTATGATATCAGCCAATTATATAGATTCAGGCATATATGTGTTTTTATTTACTGCAACTTACCTATAGACTTATGGACAAGATCTTCAGTGATTTACTCTGAGCTTTTTTCAGGTTTTAAGGATTTCATAATGGGATTCTGCTGTTCTCACTGTGGGTGTGCACTTCTGACTCTCTCGTTTCTTCAGTTTGACAAGAGACTGCTGCAGAAAAACCAAACTGGAAGGTGATACTCATTCCTAAAGGCCACTGGGGTTACATAAATCACCCAGTGACAGGACTAAAACAAATCCCTCTCTGGCTTTTCCATTGGGATCACCTGCTTACAGTAGCCCTATGGATTTTGGCCCAAACAGAGAAAAGGTGGGAGAGAGAATTAGTACTCTCAGTCTCTGTAATGTCACACTCCTCCTCGTGCATGATTTGGGGTATCATTCATCTCCTGAGTACAAACCATGCTGGATGCTTTCATGCCCCAAAATGAATTACTTAGGGTTAGGGGTTGTTTAAATCTCTTAGGGTTAGGGGTTGTTTAAATCTCTTAGGGTTAGGGGTTGTTTTACCGTAAATGTGAGCAATGGTAACAGTGATGCTTGCCTTAGAAAGCACCTCTAATTATGGAGACAGCTAATTTTATGAGGGCATTAAAGCTATCATGGCCAATATATCCCAAGGGTTTAATTGCTCCTTGCACTAATTAATGCTAGCAGACACCTCCTGTGAGAGAAGAGAGATCCATATGGGTGTAAGTGAGAGAAACGTTTCTCGAATCTTTGATGCAGGCACATTATACAATGTCTAATCTTAACAAAAAAACAGTCAGTCTATCCTAGAGGTGAGTGTAGAGTTACATAATACCCTTTTATGATACGCTTGGATTTTAGTTGGATTAAGGTAATCAGGGACGAGGGATGACACCTAAACTCGGATGTGTGTATTTCTTGCTCCATCAAGTGAATTGCAGAAGATATCCCTAATTTACCCTGTGAAATCTTATGAATATAATAGTGCTTGCCTTAAACTAACTTTATAGTATACTATTTAACTTGTAATTAATATAGGAGGTGTTCCGTGCAGTTGTTCGAATATTAGTCCTGGGTTAGATTCCCTGGGGATGTATGAACTGATAAAACATACATTCTGCTCAAGAATTTGCTGTTTGAAAGATGTTTTTAATATCTTTGAATAATGTATCTTATGCACATCAAGGCTGCAATTATGTAATCATAAATACAGTAAAAACAGTAATATTGTGGAATATTAATGCAATTTAAAAGTATAGTTTTCTATTTTTAGTGTTTTATAGTGTATAGTATTCATGTGATGACTAAGCTGAATGTTCAGCAGACATTACTTCAGTGTCACTTGATCATTCAGAAATCATTCTAATATGCTGATTTGAAGAAACGGATGAAATGTTGAAAAACATTGTGCTGCTTAAGTTTTTGGTGGAAATTTCTTTACTGTCAGTTTTGAATGCATTCTTACTGAATTCAAAATATTTACAATTTCTTGAAATACAGCATACCATAAACTTTTGAACAGTTCCTTGAATCTACAATGCTTTGTATAAAAGCTTGTAAATGAAGGCAGCATCTGGTCTGACTGGACATTAAGGATCCCAGCATGCCGTATGATTATGTGCTAATGTCTCTCCGCTGCAGGATGCCACCTGATTCAGATGCCCCCGATGCCTCTGCTGCGACGCCACCTGCTACGGCTGCGAGTCAGGGCAAACCATCACTGCGCAGGATCAAGGGCCGCATCCACAAAAGCAAGAGCCTGGACAGTATAGATCTACTGGACTGCAATGTGAGTCGATACAGTGCATGCAGAGATGATGTCATTCAGTCACTTGTTTTTCACAGGCAGCGTGAGAACACTTCTTGAGCATGTGCTGAGAGAGTCATCAGCATAGCTTGACTGTATTGGGAAGAAATTAGTTACAGTTGCCTCTATCACAGCTGTTTTTTTATTTTCTGGTGTGTTTATTTAATCCTGATGCTGTGATGTAGATCAAATGCATAATTTGCTGCATGCCAATGTCACCAGTGCCACATTTGTCTTGACATAACCTACATTTACTTTAAATTGTGGCAAAGTGACAAAGTAGCACTTCATCCAAAAATGAACATTTTGCAATCATTTGCTCGCTCCAAATCTCCAAGTTATTCCAAATGGCATTTAGAAAGAATAGAACTGAGGGTTAAACTTAAAGGGGACATTGGATGCCCATTTTACACAAGCTGGTATGATTATTTAGGGTCTTCATGAAATGTCTGTAACATACTTTGGTCAATATTCCTCAATGGTCATGTTAAACAACACCTTTTTACCTTGTCCATAACAGCGAGACGTTTCGGTGCTTGTCTCTTTAAATGCTAATAGCTGCTGCTCACCCCACCCCTCTCTTCTGTTTTTGTGTATTTTGTGGCGCATTACCATCAAAAACAAAACTAATCCACTGCGTCCTCAGTTGCTCTGATGTCAGGAGAGAATGAAGACTCTAATGTTCACTTTTACATTGAACTACAAAACACCTGCCTTGCTTAAGAGACAATGTTGTTGCTACAGCTGCTTGATCGCAGAGAAAATGGTGGACAGCACACAACTGGCTGAGGGTGGAAATATGTCTGTCAGCAGGTCATACTGCCCAGAAAATCAAAACGGCTCTATAATTGAGACTGCTTAAGTCCTTGGGGATTAAAAAAAACTCAACATACAGTAACATCTGTGAGACTGAAATACAGACTGAAATTGATGATGTTATTTGCTGATTTAACCCCATCCATGTTGGCTGTAAACCGCTGTGAACAGATCATGGAGTAAATAAATTAAATTTAAGAGTTAAATAATCCAACCTGCGAACTGGGTCAATTGATGCATTATACAATTTGATTCAAAACTATTTTTTTACGTATCAGACAATGCTGCTGAACATCCTAAAGAGAGAAATGAATTTCAGGTTAGAATTCAGTGAATAATATTCCTCACACAAAGTTGTCATGTGACTTGGACAGAAAACTTCGAATATAGTGCATTTTATAATTCTTTTATGATGATTTGCATCCTTTTTAAAGCCTCAGTTCAGTGGCAGTTTTATAGATATTTCTCCTTTTGTGTGCGGAAAAAACAAAGTCATTTTATTTGGAACAACACTGGGGTGAGTAAATAATGACAGGACATTTATTTTTGGGCAAGCTGTTTCTTTAAAGTAATCTTAAAATAATCCACCTTAACCTGAAAATAACTGTTTGATCATGACTGCATTGTCAGTGTACTCGCTGTCTCCATGTCCCAATGTGCTGTTAAATATAGATGTATTCTTTCTTCTTCTTCCCTCCAGAGATGTACTTAACTCAAGAGTCTAATTTTGTATTTAATTTGAGATGTTCACTTGTATCAAAACAAGCTATTTTTGACTCAAAGCATAACATAGCACCGCATCGTTCTATAATTTACGGCTACATGTCCAAATTAAATGGAGCAGTGGGGAAAATGGCTTCTGGACATAAACGTACTGACCTCGCTAGTATTAAAGGGCCACAGCTCACTGACTCTATCTCGTGCTAGTCCATCAGGTCTGCGTTTCATCAAAACCCATGAATAGTTAACAGTTTTTATTCAGCATATGGCCATCACTGTGTTCATAGCAATCGATAACGATTAGTCTGTTTACCTTAAGACCTTCTTATTGATCCAAGACAACAATAAACACTTCAGTGAAGTGGAGTTCATTTGTAACCCTGCATTGTGGAACTAAATAACATAAGATGTATTTAGGTGTCGATTTTTGTGCATTCGCTGTCATCTTTATCTCCCTTTACTAGAAGAGACATTATCATGATTTTGTGGGGTTTATAGACGTCAAGACTAACAGTTCCAAGGACCCAGAGCATCACATTCGGCTGTTTAAATGTAATTAGGTAGCAGAGAAAAATGCATCAGATAGATTTTCTTTTACATGCTTTAGCTCCAAAGCGCAGGCTGACAGACAGCAGCGCAGTAGGTGGCATGCCCCCATTCATATTCCCCACTAATATCAGATTACCTCTTTGATCATGTGATGTACAAAGCAAAAGTGTGAGTCACGTGAGCATATGCAAAACTCGCTGACGTCAGAGATGAGGAGGAGTGGTGCTATTAAGCACCAGAGGCATATGCCAGCGTGTATGTGTTTGTGTGAACATGCTGTATTTGCATGTGTATGTGGATGTGCGAGATCCTACACCATTAACAGATGAGCTGCCAGTAAAAGTGTCGTACATGTGACCCAGAGTATAACACAATTGTTTAAAGGCGATCCGAGTGGGGTTTCACATGGAGAAAACTTTAAAACATTACATATTTCGGAGCCGAGTGGTTTATTTGAGTGAGAAGTTAGAGGAGTAATCTCACAAATTAAACGGGTAAGCCGCTTGATTCAAGCCCTAAAAACCATGATATCCCCGTGAATCTGCGGCGAGCTGAAAGCCGCTTGCCTGGCCCTGGATATCTCATGTGCACTCACAAAAGAGAGCCGTGTCAGGGAAGGGGACGTCCAAGGTCACTAATGCACTGTAACATAGAGTTTTAAGAGAGCTGTGTCACAGACGTTAGTTTTAAATAGCATTTATGACTCAAAATTACTTTTAATCTTACAACAGACATTTAGACATATAGATATTTACACACCAACACTGTACCTGGCAGGATTTTCCATTCTGAATTTAATTGAGTGTCTTTTCAGTTTCTAATTGTGAATGCAGATTTGCTGTTTGAATTTGAATATAAGGAAGTACCATTAAAACTGAAATAAATTCGTATGAATGTATTTTTTAACAAGAAAAGCAATGTTTTAAGACAAACTTAGATGGATGGATAGAAAGAAAGAAAGAAAGAAAGAAAGAAAGAAAGAAAGAAAGAAACTAGGATATAAATAGGAACCAAGGAATAAAATACAAAAAATACATATCTCACAAGTTTGACTTTTCTCACAATTCTTAGAATTAGGTTTAGTTTATTTTAGAAGGTTTAGAATTATTCTCAGAATTATGAGAGGAAATTCAGATTTGTGAAAGATAAACGCAAAATTGCAAGAAAAAGTTTTTATCTCATTGTGAGATAAAAAGTCACAATTATTTTATTTATTTTTTTGTTTTGAAGCAAAATAATTCTCTATAGTCTAAAGAACAGAGAATGCATTGGCTGTGTTGAATTTGACTTTCTTACATTCCAATTCTAATTTTCCAGTTTAACTTCAATTCAAATTCATAAATTGTAAGGAAGCAATGCATCAGTAACGGTGTATTTGGTTGTATTTTTTTTTTTTGATTTCATGGAAACGCAGACTGTTCGGATGAGAGATATTTATAACAGCTGTGTGTGGCGTAGCAGCATATTCCTAAAGATAATACTTAACGTAATGAACATTAAAAATGTTATGACTGGTAAAGAGAGGATTCAGAGGGAATTGACCTCAGATGGCTTACTGTAGCCGCTGCTTTTAGTACACATGAAAGAGACCACACAAACTACAGATTGCTAAGATATTAAAAGGTCTAAGATTAAAGATGGGTGACTGCAGCCCCCCTAAATAGGGCGTACCAACACCTGTTCATATGATTGCTTTTATACAGATGGCCACTCTTTCTTTTCTCTTAGGGCTGCCTAGGTGCTTGATATAGTCTTAGTCATTTGCTTTTGCCATTTGTGGAGTAATTAACCTCTCCTCCCCTGAGCTTCGGCAACTGCCACTGCCTTTGTTGGAGCAATTTTTTCCTGTTGACATGTAATTACAACATCGACCAAGAAAGAGTGTGTCCAAATGTGGCTGTGTGTGTATTTGTACAGGGGTATGAGTAATTTGATAAAGGGGCAACCCTACAGTGACAGCCTGATGGTGGCCCGCCCCGAACGTGAGGAAACTGTATAGTAGCTAAATTTAGAAATGGTCTCACTGCAGTTGACATAAGTTAATTCATTATTGATGTGAAGGATTTAGATGGGGCGGATGGTCAGGGAAATTTAAAGCCTGTCTGGCATCTAATCCAAGCTACAGATGACCGATCATAAAGCTAATGATGGAATGGGGAATATGTCACACGTGCCTAGCTGCAAGTATTTATTTGGTTGATAAAGATCAATCACTGAAAGAGGAAGCTGTGTTATTATGATCATAACATCACTGAATGATCTTATACATTATGCAGCATATGGTACACATGCTGAGAATGAAGGCGTGTGGAAATAGAGTTTCTGATGAAATAGGATTTTATTTTCCAGGCGTGAATACAAATCAATTAAATGGCTTGTGCAACTGCTTTTTGTTTCTCACACCATTAGCACAAATTTCTTCATAAATCATGTATTTTTTGTGCATTACCATTCAAAAGTTTGGGGTCAGTACATTTTTTTTTTTATTCAGCAAGAGTGAGATAAATTGGTCAAAAGCGACAGTAAAAACTTAGACATTGTAAAAAACATTTCAACATTTATAATAATAAGAAAGTTTTTTTGAGCACCAAATCACTATATTAGAAAGGTTTTTACTGGATTATGTAACACTGAAGACCCCAAACTTTTGATAAGTATTGTAATTCACTTGAAGAGTAGTTTTATATTGGCAGATCCTTACAAGTTCATCTGGGAACAGCTGATTAGCTTGTGTTGATGGCCAAATCTCTTCCTGTTCCACTTTATCCACCCCTGATGGTTTACTTTGTAGTATTCCCTCAAGACAAATAGAGTACTTCTAACTAGAAAGAAAATCACTTTTGTGTTAGAAGTGTGGGGAATCTTGGCTTATAGCCTGAGCTTAATGGAAAAGAGGAATAGGGATGTGTGTGCCAAGCTAATTTGACAGTGATGTGTAAAGGTAATACAACTACAAATGGTCATCAGAGAGTTGAAGAAGATGAAAAAATGTGAGAAGCTAAGACAGATGATGTGTGGGAAAGAAATGGACTGCTTGTGTAAGAGAGAGAAGGAGATAGAATATTTGAATGTATGGGTAGTCATGTCTGTCAGCTAACTCACAGAGCCTAACTGTGGCATCAATCATGTATCACTTCCAAAGACAGCCTCCAATTGGGATCAACACATCACCACCCTCATGTCAAAGGGGAACTAGATGTTTTGAATGCAGAATTTGAAGTGGATGGAAGCTATATGCAAAAGTTTCCATTTAAAACATTGTCTAACATCATTACACACCAGTTTTTGTTCCATTACAGCAGCTTTTTCAGGAAAGAAAAAAACGCTCTCTGAGGAGAGATCCAGAACTCTGGACTGTTATAAAGAGGCCGTGATTAATTATTCAGAGCAAACCGCCGACTCCTTCATATGTCTTTAAATGCAAAATAGCTTCTAAATGATGTGGGACAAAAGAACACGGATCAATAATTTAGAACAGCCTACTGTGGCTGAGGAAGAGATCGGGTTGAGATGCTCACTGAGAGACACGAGAGGATGAAGCGTTGACCTACTCTCTTCTGGCTTTTGTCAAATAGTATCAGACATTTTTTTCTCACAGGTTTCATGACTTAAATGAATGTTTCATGAATGTTTCATTAAGGTATAATTATTGTTTTGCAGTTTGAAGGAAGCATAAATGTACTGAGTTATATTTACATACATATTTACATTCCATGAATAGTTTTTATAATTCTGCTTGTTTACGTGATCCTTGGTGAGTCTGCATATTACGTCTTTTCACCAGTAGGTGGCGACTCAACCGATTTATTCAGGAATTAATCAAGCTATTGGCTGCATCTGAAATCATATTCTTTGTAATTAGGTCCTTCTTTTGAATAAGCAATTACTTAGTGAACATTTAAAATGTATCATCTATATGAATGAGTGTAGAATGAACAATCCGGACGTACTACAATCCTCATGTTGTCATTGTCATGTGACTTAACACTGTCAGTTTGGTTACTTCACTGCTATTCGCAAACCCTGTGGCTTCATGGGATAGTAAAGTGTGTACAGCATGCGCACTTCAGAATCTTGACCGGAAATAGTTGGTAATTTCAGGATTTTATTTCCTATTGTTTTATGAATATGTGTATTCAGACATACTACTTTGTTTACATACTGTTTTTCGCCTACTATATAGTAGGCATGTATGTGATTTTGGAAGCAGCCACTATATTTACAAGTGAATGACTAAATCATTTACTCAGTCCGTTCATTTATATTCATTCACTGATTAATCCAGGAATGAAAGTGTGTTGCTCAGAGACATTAAATTAGTTTTGTTAGCGAAACAAAAATCGAGTATAACGGAAAAAATGTTTTCCTTTTTTCTTTTATTTCTCTTACTGTCAACAGCTGCCAAGTCAATTTAAATCAGAATTAAAATCTGTACTGAATATTTTGAAATCTCACAATGTTCATTCTTCATCCAGTGTGCTTGATATAGTCTGATGGCTGATTTGGTTATGAAAGACTCCCGGCCAGCAGTGAATTAGGACTTCGCTGGCGCAGCATACAAACCATTCATTCAGTATCTGGGGCAGGCATATATTTAATATCTCAATAACTGTGTCCAATTTCCTCTTCAGAAACGAAAATCAATAAAAATAGAACAAAGACTCTTACACACAGATCCCTTGCATTGCATTGGCTGTAATGCATTAAGCATAACAGGTAAACAAACAACATCTTCCCAGCACACCAGATTAGCTACTAATGCACTTTTGGTAGGCATATGTTACAGGTGTCTGGTGAGATGTTGCTCTCTGGGAGGAACGCAGTCATTGTGAGCTGTTGTTCTGCCAGATATCACCCCTCCCCCTCTACCACCTACTTCTACACCCCTGTCTGCCACCAGAACGAACCCTAAATGCTGCTAAACACAAGCATACACAACGCTGCACAAACGTCAGATGGATCCGAGACACACTGTCTATCGGATTCTAAAAGTATATTTAAGCCTAGACCCCTTTTATCCCAAACACTGTTGTTTACGCCGGGACTAACAAGGCTGGGTATTAAATGCACTTCTCTTGCTCTGTAGAACATGCTGTTCTTTTGAGATGTAGCTTGTTACATGCTTTTATTAAAAGCCTTTGTTTCCTTAGGACTTATAGGTGGAGCTGGTGATCATTTATTGGGATTTGAGTTTAATATGAAGCTTAGAAACATGCCTGAGGATGTTCCATTGCTCCAAACTGTCATACATTTTAAGTGGACATGCAGAAGGTCAGGGGAGAAATCAAAGAGGCAATTGATGGAAGTTTGATTTACGATGAGCTGTATGAGCGCAAGCAGCTCGCTGTGAGTGGATTAGACGTGTACCTGTGTCATATAGTGTGTATTTTTACCATGTGTGTGTGTGTGTGTGTGTGTGTGTGTGTACTGGCTTCCATACTTGATTTCTGTCATTATAGATTGTCCAAATCCTCAATTTGTATTCCTATGATTATATTTATGTGCAGCATGTGTTTTATAAGTAAATGCTGCTCAGCTTATTAATATAGACAAAGCACATTTAGCCATTTGCAGGATGCTTTGAAAACAGCAATGAGGCCACTTTGTCATTTCCACCCTGGTGTTTCATTTATCAGAATAATGTATTATATCAATATTTTGCATTATGCACACAGTGTTTAGGATGTGTTATGGTAACGTGCGCCCATTGGTTTAGTTTCACTTGCATGTGCTGCACCATTGCAACATCAAACACCAACAGGTTCAAATGCGCCTGCCACCACTGATTCTGTGTGAGCCGGAGGATTCAAGTCTTTTAGTCTGTTGCTATGGAAACACAGTTGGCCGATGGCAGAGGGGGGTGAAGAAGAATGATTCTTGAGAATTTTTTTATTTAATGGAGGAAGCATATGAGAATGAGAGACTGAAGGAGGCAGGGGGTAGAAAAAGTGATATAAGATGTGAAAGGGAGCGAGAGAGAGAGAGAGAGAGAGCAGGACACACTACTTATACAAGATCAGATCTTCCCCATTCACCCGGCTTTGAACTGAAGACAGGAATGTCTTTAGGCGTACATGTGTATTCATATAAGCCCTGCTTTGGTCCTGAATTAAACTGAGATGTTTAATTCTGAGAAAGGCTGTTCTACAGTAAGATGACGAAAGCCATGTTGAGCAGCTCTGGGCTGGGATGCTGTGTGTCTTATTTACAGGAAATACCAAAAATAAGCATTCTGCTTCACTTACCTTCACAAATGCATTCCTCCTTGGAGCTCTTTACACCTCCACTGGTGTGGGTGATATCTGACCCCAGGAGAGGATGACAGGGCTGTTCTGGGATTTAGAAAAGCAACCACGCAGGTGAATGAAATACGAGCTGTAGATGTAGCAAATATTGTGAGTTTTTCTTTTTTTTAAATTTATTTATTTATTTGTTTGACTTTCCTCAGCATTAAGACTAAAATCTATGCTCATGATTATTTTTCCCCCTTGAATTTAAATATGGTCACTGTAGCATATACAGGTCATATTTCAACTCAAAAGCTAAATAAATTCAAGACAATTCAGCAGCTGTATTTTAGTATCAGCATATTAAAAGGATTTCTGAAGGATCATGTGACACTGAAGAATGAAGTAATGATTCTGAAAATGCAACACTGCGTCACAGAAATAATTATATTTTAAATTATATTAAAATAGGAAACCAATATTAGAAATTGCAATAAGGTTTCGCAATATAACTGTATTTTTGATCAAATAGAAACAGCCTTGATGAGCAGAAGAGACTGCCTTAATAAACTTTACAAATCTTACTGATCCCAAACTTTTGAGTGGCAGTGTATGTATAATTTCAGTTAAGGTTTATTTTATTTCAAGTAATGAAAATGTGTTTTATAGTTACAATTTTAGTTAAATATAATAACCCTTAAATTAAGCTTATTTTAGGATCATTAATAATTTTTGTGTTGTGACAGTGTTTTATTTACAATCAAGAACATTTTCCAACCAAATTCTCTGTACTTCAGTGTCTGGGTATAGTTTTCTCATTACTGTATAACAGAGAAAATGTTTATGTAAATCAGCATTATTATTATCATCGTTTTCTATGGGGAATAAAAATAACTGGGTGTAAAATCTGCTTTACCTTTTTAGCAAAAAAAAAGTTTTTTTCTCTCTGAATTTATGATAAAATTGGGACAATCTTAATTTTCTTTCTTCTTATTATTATTAAAGAAATTATGATTAGAAGGAAATCAAAGTGCTATTAAAGGAACACTATTTTTGGAAATAGGCTCATTTTACAACTCCTCTAGAGTTAAACAGTTGAGTTTGACCGTTTTTGAATCCTTTCAGCCGATCTCCGGGTCTGGCGGGAGCACTTTTAGCTTAGCTTAGCATAGATCATTGAATCGGATTAGACCATTAGCATCTCGCTCAAAAACTACCAAAGAGTTTCAATATTTTTCTTAACGCTTGACTCCTCTGTAGTTACATCGTGTACTAAGACCGACGGAAAATGAAGAGTTGCGATTTTCTAGGCCGATTTTTCTTGGAACTATACTTTCTTACAGACGTAATAATCAATGATATGACACAGCACCTGAAAGTAGTCCCCTGCTACTTTCAGGTGCTGCGTAATATCATTGCGCCTGCTGCACTCATGGTACGGCAGCAAAGTTCCTTGAATATTACGCCAGAATGAGAGTATAGTTCCTAGACAAATCGGCCTAGAAAATCGTAACTGTTCCTTTAACTCATCTAAACGTTAATCTGTTGTGTTACTCAGATGTACTCGAGGTGTATTGCTTTTGTTTTCCAGAAGCCTGGGGTTTTCTGTTTCATGCTCATGAGAGCTGACCACAGCATGAGAGAGATAAAAGAGGGTGATGATACTTGAGAAAAGTGACCTGATTAAGGAAGATCATTTGGCATGTCTTCTGTTTCTGTCATTGGTTTTATAAACATCAGTGTGAATCATTTTGCTCTTGGAAATGTGGAAAGAGCACAGATAATTTTCTTGCGACATCATCTATTAACCATGTGGGTGTTGTTCACACAGTACTGTAAGTGCTCGGTTGGTATTAGTGCTCATGATCAAACAGTGTTTTTCTCTGTCTGGAGCTGTGTGTTTTGTACCGAGCACAGCCCTGTACCCTCAGGCTTGATTCATCATGGTCCATCCCCTCTGCTGTGCCCCATTAGGATCAGAGCTGCTATTTCTGTCCTCTACCTGTGGCGGGATGCTCCTTGCATTGCCTTCATGCCTCCTCGGCTAAATTCCATTAAATAAGGAAAGGGTTTGTCTAAGGTCCCTTTCTGACACAATGCTCTGGAGGAGTTTAAATGAAGTGATGGGGTTTAATGGAAACCTTTTAAAGAGGCTGAGCTGAGCTGACCAGTGGGCTGCTGTCAGTCAGTAAATACACTGGCCATCAGTGTCCTGTGATCTCCTGCCAGAGCTCGTCTTTGTATCCTTCTGTGTGTGTGTCTGTGAGAGAGGGAGTGAATTAGACACAGAAAGAGGTGTAGGATGAGTTTCAACAAAGGAACACAAAATAAAACCGACGAAGAGAGATTGCTCTTCCAAGCCATATAGAGTCAAGCAGATATTGACTGTTCCCTTAAGCATGAGTTAAAGCAATTATGTGGAAAAATATGCTGTCACATTGAAAGTCACAGGTCATTCGATGCTGAAGCATTTCCGCTTCACTTATTATTGGCCAGACCCTTTGGTTTGATTAATTGCTTAATCAATGTTCAGATAATGTTCAGAGTCTATCATGATTCATTTGAGTCTGATTTACACTGAATTTAATGCTTTGCTTTTAGAAGATCATTTTTGTCTCTTTGCTCCTCATTTTTGGGCTGAAAATGTATGCATTTTTATTGAATATCAAATACACTCTCACAGAAACAATGTTGTGATTACGCTTGGAGTCTTACAATTGACCAGAGCTCTAAATTAACACCACGGCAAGAGTCAAATGAGGGTTAAAAAACGACGTTTGCGAGTAAATGCTTGCAGAATGACTTGTTAGTTTGATGATAGCATCATAATACGTGTGTGTTGTTATATTTACATAAATTACTCCATGAAGATATTTTGAAGAATGTTGGTAACCGTTTCAGTTCATTTTGATTTCGATTATATGGACAAAAAAAAACATTGCAGTCAATTTGAACCAAAACTGTTCCAATACAAAATTCTTCAAAACATAATATTTTGTGTTTCACAGAATAAAGAAAGTCATACAGGTTAAGAGTGACATGAGGTGAACCATTTTTGGGTGAACTGTCCCTTCAAACTGCATCTTTCCATGTTTTACACTTTAAAAATAATAGATTAAAATACATTTACATTTATTTCAAACTTTAAACTCTCTCAGATAGTTTTTCATGTCATTCCAACCACATCATTCATATTTTCCTTAGACAGTGGCTCAAGGTAAATGTTGTGCATTAAATATTTGTTAAATGTTAAACATTAAAATATAAATGGCACAAAATCATCTCTGGTCAGACTAAATGTAATGCTTTTATGGACACCCTGCTCAAATTGGCTGTATTTCTCATAGTGTCCTGCAGAGAGCAGAGTTTTACCACATTCTCTATCTACACTCAGATACCAAACCACACAGCATACACTCATACCAAATAAATATGAGTTAAAACACATTCCTCTACTCCAGCTCACTGTGCCTCAGTGCTGTATTTGAGTGCAGTGATGTCTTTTGATCTGTTTGGGGTTGCCTTGAGAGCAATACTCAATAAAGAAGAGCCTGTAAATTTGATTAGGCCTGCCATGCTGTGTAGAGCACAGTGCTTTAAATCAGTGTGAAAGTGCACTTGTTCCCTGATGGGGGGACATGTAGGGGAGAAGACGGCACTCAGTGTGCAGTGACATTAATGAAGCTTGGGTGGACCTCATAACGGAGCTTGCCCTGGCAGAGAACTTGCTAGATGATTTAATTAACTCAATTGATGTTACAGTGGCCGCCTGTGGAGATTGTTCTCTCTCTGTATATATACACTGCCACCTCTTGTTTTCTGTCTCATACGGAGACTTGCTGGTGATGGAGAGAGGGAAATAAGAGACTGTATAGCGAATCAGAAAGTGAAGAGTAAGTCCTTGTACTTCTCCATTTTGAGAAGATGGGGAATGAAGCCATTTTATGTGGATTTATGTTGCCTGTTTGAAGCAAGCCTTCAAACTGAACATTTCTGAGTAAGTGACCTTGAGCTTTATGTGTTGCAATTTTCCAAGGTACTTCAAAATACTGAAATAGATGCTCATTAATGATGATATATGACATAAACTTCCCCCTGTATGTCACCAAACTGCAGGACGACGTGTGTATATATTTGTACAGTTATTTTTCTCATGAGTCAGGCTTTCAGTGAGATTACTTTAGTAGTAAACATGATTTCTCCAATTAATGAAACAACTTCTGGCATCCATCTGCACCCCGATGTAAATATGTAAACGTCACACTTTATGTGGTTATATTGCTATAGTCAGCGTTACAAAAGCAGGATATCAATTTAGAAAGTTTTAGCTCTGTTTGACTCTTTCTTCCTTCAAATTCTTATTCTCTCTCTTCCCAAACTTGTGAAATGTAGGAAGTGGTCCACAGAAATGGTCATTCTCTGGATGGAAATATCACATGCTATATAATTTATCTCACTCAAACAGGTATTGTTCCAACAGCACTCATGACTTCCTCTCTGCTAATGCCTCAGGAGTGAGTGTTTGCTTCGGCTGATCTGAGGGATTAAGTGTACACTATACTGTTCATCCTGTTTTCATTCAGTAAGATATTGTTACTATTATAGAGTGAAACAGTCTCAGATAGGGACTTCCAGACAATGCAGAGGTCTTTCTCTTATTGGGTTTTATTTTGAACGAGTATTCATAACCAGGATCATCTTCTGCGATTTATTGTATTATTATTATTTTGTGTGTGTGTGTTTAGAAAGATGTCCCTTGATTTTTTTTATCTCTCTTAGGTTTTGGTCTGCCAAAAGCTTACAGCTTTTGTTTATTAAATTTAACAGCTACTACTGAAGTGAATTGATTGCTGTTGGAAAGGTGAAGGGGTGTAGATTTATGTAGCTGTCTGGCTCTTGTACTGTGCAGTTAATCAGTAAATGTCTGATTTGCTCTCCCCCCTCTCTCCTGGTGACATCTGTACCAGACTTTATATCTCATAAAAATTGTTCGTTCCTACTTTTTTGAGAGTAAATTCATCAGTTTTATCCCTTCATGAAATGGATCCGTGTCTGAGATTACATCATTTTTTTTATCATGAACACTTAGTAATCATTGCCAGATGTTGCATTGTACAGTATTAGGGAGGTTTTTCTGAGATGTGTGCAAAATCTCAAAATAGAAAAAAAAGACACCCTACCACCCCAATACTGGAATATCTGAGCCTACACCCTTATCAGGAATGAAGTGTCTCATGACACCAGCAGCTGGATTCAATACGAGAGTTGAAGAAAACATCTTGCAAAACAGAAATAAAGAAAGAAGTGAAAAAGGTGCAAGGGAAAGAGTAGGGAGGATCCGGAGGAGAGAAAGAACCAGGGATGATAAAAGGAGAAACAAAGATAAAGTGTTGTTCCAGAGCTCAGCAGGCCAAGATGAAAGGAGAGGCTAATTAATGTTGGTGATTAAAGCTCATTCTCTCTGACCAGCTGCTTGTGAATCCATGATGCCATTGATCATCTGAGAACCCACCGGCCCGTCCAAACACACCAGAGCACTTCAGTGAACCTTGAATCCCGCTCACACATGTATGCGTCTATGCATACATGTATGAGAAACATATGTACATGGACAGCCAGATGGTCATGTGCTTTCTTTTCATGTGTTGCCTCAGTGTAGATTAACCTATAATATACTGAACAAAATTATAAACGCAACACTTTTGTTTTTGCCCCCATTTTTCATGAGCTGAACTCAAAGATCTAAGACTTTTTCTATGTACAGAAAATGTCTATTTCTCTCAAATATTGTTCATAAATCGGTCTAAATCTGTGTTAGTGAGCACTTCTCCTTTGCAGAGATAATCCATCCACCTCACAGGTGTTGCATATAAAGATTCTGATTAGACAGCATGATTATGTGTGCCTTAGGCTGGCCACAATAAAAGGCCACTCTGAAATGTGCAGTTTTACTGTATTGGGGGGGTCCGAAAACTAGTCAGTATCTGGTGTGACCACCATTTGCCTCACGCAGTGCAACACATCTCCTTCGCATAGAGTTGATCAGGTTGTTAAATGTGGCCTGTGGAATGTTGGTCCACTCCTCTTCAATGGCTGTGTGAAGATTCTGGATATTGGCAGGAGCTGGAACACGCTGTTGTGTACGCCGATCCAGAGCATCCCAAACATGCTCAATGGGTGACATGTCCGATGAGTATGAGGGCAATGCAAGAACTTGGATGTTTTCAGCTTTTCTAGGAATTGTGTACAGATCCTTGCAACATGGAGCCATGCATTATCATGCTGCAACATGAGGTGATGGTCGTGGATGAATGGCACAACAATGGGCCTCAGGATCTCGACACGTTATCTGTGCATTCAAAATGCCATCAATAAAATGCACCTGTGTCTGTTGTCCATAACATACGCCTGCCCATACCATAACCCAACTGCCACCATGGGCCACTCGATCCACAATGTTGACATCAGCAAACCACTCACCCACATGACGCCATACACGCTGTCCGCCATTTGCCCTGTACAGTGAAAACCGGGATTCATCCATGAAGAAAACACCTCTCCAAAGTGCCAGACGCCATCGAATGTGAGCATTTGCCCACTCAAGTCGGTTACGACGACAAACTGCAGTCAGGTCGAGACCCCGATGAGGACGACGAGCATGCAGATGAGCTTCCCTGAGACGGTTTCTGACCGTTTGTGCAGAAATTCTTTGGTTATGCAAACCGATTGTTGCAGCAGCTGTCTGGGTGGCTGGTCTCAGACGATCTTGGAGGTGAAGATGCTGGATGTAGAGGTCCTGGGCTGGTGAGGTTACACGTGGTCTGCGTTTGTGAGGCCGGTTGGATGTACTGCCAAATTCTCTGAAATGCCTTTGGAGATGGCTTATGGTACAGAAATGGACATTCAATTCATGGGCAACAGCTCTGGTGTATATTCCTGCAGTCAACATGCCAATAGCATGCTCCCTCAAAACTTGCGATATTTGTGGCATTGTGCTGTGTGATAAAACTGCACATTTTAGAGTGGCCTTTTATTATGGCCAGCCTAAGGCACACCTGTGCAATAATCATCTTGTCTAATCAGCATCTTGATATGCCACACCTGTGAGGTGGATGGATTATCTCGGCAAAGGAGAAGTGCTCACTAACACCGATTTAGACAGATTTGTGAACAATATTTGAGAGAAATAGGCCTTTTGTGTACATTGAAAAAGTCTTAGATCTTTGAGTTCAGCTCATCAAAAATGGAGGCAAAGACAAAGGTTTTGTGTTTATAATTTTGTTCAGTGTATATTCAATTCATAAATGCCCAGCTCTACTATGTGGGATAACTGCACAAGTGTGTTTTCATAGATATTGTGTCAAAAATACTGTAGCTCTTTTTGTTTGCAGAGTTCGCCTTCAGTTATATAGAGCAAATCGCTATTGAGCAGAATCTAAACTGCCTTTTTCCAGCCTGACAGCCTTTATATAATGCTATATATGGGCCATTCATGCAGGAGGCATTTTTATATTGAAAAACCCAACATGCTGGCAATTTAATGGTAATAAAAAGGAAGTGTACTGATATGCTTTTTTAAGAAGTTGGATTTATTTTAACTCGAGCACCATGTTTTTAGAACTCTTTGTAATGGGCGAGATGCAGGCGCAAAGGTCAAAGTCATGTCTGTTTAAACATCACCTTGCGCCTACAACTTGTACTGCCGAGCGACTTGAAATAATAAAGCACATTCTTGTCTTTCAGACATGTATTGCCTTATACAAAGAGCTTTTTGTGAATAAGTGGCTTGTATTTGTGAACATGTGAAAGCATATGAAATGCATATGTTGTGTTTTACCTTGTGCATTTATACAGGTGCCTTGACCAATAAAGCTCATGCAAGACCTCTTGTGTTTTTCATTTCCGCTTCCCTCTCTCTTTCTTTCTGTGGGGGCAGAATGAAGACCTCCTGTGTGCTTAGACATTCCACACAGTCTAATGCAATTAAGGGTGAGGCTTTGTGAGGAATGTGCTTTGGAATGTTTGTGTTATGATGGCCGGTCCCCCTTCCACTCATCTAGGCCACAATCTGAGCGCCCTGTCAAATGAGTCCAGGGTCCAGAACTGATTGTGCCTGAGTCCCTGTCACAGATGTGAGGAGACTCTAATTTTAGAGCTGCCGGTTTTTAAATCGATACCAGTGCTCCAATCACCCGCGGTGTCATCTGAATTATGGCACAGCCTTGGTGGATGTCAGGGCGCATTTGCGATGCTGTGATGCAACGGACTCACACACACTCTCTGTATGCAGAATCCTTCTTCATTACCCATCAGGCTTCAGGGGTCAATCTATCTTTATAGTTGCTGGGCAGAACTACATGTCAATGCATGGACGGAAGAGGAAAGACTCACTGATATTTATACACCTTTGTTTAACTTATTGGTCACCAGATATGCATTATGTATTTTCCTTTATATTTTATTGATGTATGTGGAAGGAAGACATTTATAAAAAGCAAACAGAAGGCAGTTTTTTTTGTTTCTCCTGAAACATTAATAAAGTTCCTCGGAATATTGAAACTTATCCTCATGATGATTCACATTCACAAAACATAAAAGAGTTTTGACTTTTACAGCAGTTCTTTGCAAGTATCATAAAAACTGCAACCCAAACGGGTGGCATAACATCACGAATGTGTAATTATTTCACATGCTATGTCAAATTTCATCCTATTCTCAGTAGTGAATGGATTTTCCTTTCCTTTGGAAAGCATACAATTTCTTTTCAGTAGATGGGAATGCTTTCAATCCATATAAGTCTCCTTTAGAAACATGTTATACATTTCCAAAGATGCTTGAAATTAAGAAAGGATTAGTCACTCTTGCTGACGTGGTTAATTTAGCATTTGAATCTGTGCTGTAGCGAATGATCAAAGAGCAAAGAGAGATTTATTGAATATCCATATTTAAGTAATCTGAGCATTTCTTCATTAATGTACTGCTATAATAAATACAGGTCAGGCAGAACTGAGTTATGAACAATGGTTTGCTTAACTGTATCAATTTTGAGTGCTGGACAATTTGAGTGCATGAAATAAGTTGTTTATTTTCAGTAGATGGTAATAATGTACAAGATTTTATTTTTGTATTTACTAATTGCTGTTTTTTTAAACTTCACAATATTTCCTTTTTAATAGACTTATTTACTATTATTATATGCATTATTTCTAAAATATATCTAAACAGTCGTAATTAAGGGCTCGTGGAACAACGCTGTATTTTATTTTCAATGAGTTATGCTGCTGTGTTGTTGTTGCACATCTGACAAATACATCTTGACTTTGAAGGTCATATACTTTGCACGTGACAGTATCTCCATGCTTGTGACTGATTAATAATGGAGGGGTTTAGCGACTAAGACAAAAACTAAATAAATTGAAAGAGAAGAAAGGCTGTCATGCTGAAGGGATGTATTACTTCAGACATTGCTGATGTCAGTGAATGGCTATAGGATACTTGAATGTGTTTCCATCATGAAATGAAATGAGAAGTCAGAATTATGATTCTCTCTTAACAGCTGTGGAGTACCTCTCAGTCACATTCTGCTCCCTCCCAATCCATCATGTAATTGCTCAGCAGCGCAGAAGCGCTCCACCATCTGACAGTACTGTTCCACACACCAGCGTCCAGTAAGACTTAACTCAAACTCTCACATTAAACCAAGCACGTCTCAGCACAGCTATTAGTGATGTGAGTACACATGCTGTATATTACCAATCAGTTTGTGATTTGGTTTCTTTGAAATAAGTGATCTCAGATGACTGCATTTGTTTGATAAAAAATACAATAGTATTGTGAAGTATTATTACAATTTAAAATAACAGTTTTTAATATTTACATTTTTAAGTTATTCCTGTGATAGCAAAGCTGAATTTTCAGTAGTCATTACTCTTGTCTTCAGTGTCACATGACCCTTCAGAAATCATTCTGATATGCTGGCTTGGTACTCAAAAATAAATACACAAATAAAATACAGCATTTATTTGAAATAAACATATTTTATAACAGTCTTACTGACCCCAAACTTTTGAACAGTATTTTGTATGATTTATTTTGAGTGTATACTGACAGCAATCATAAATAATATACTGTATGTTTACAGACTTATCCACAGACACAGGCTTCTAGTGTTTTGAGCACTATTGAGTGGGATTCTTCTGCACCAGTGGACATGGGCTGTAAGGCTGTCAGTAGTCATACTTTAGGGACTGCAATGACTCAATGTCACACTTTGAGAAAAATCGCCAAAAAAGTGCAACTCTCACACAGCAGCTGACTGTCCCTCAAGCCTCAGCTGTTGACCTTCCTATGAGCCTGAGTGTGTGAGAGAGCGGATATGTGTGTGTGTGCATTTATGACAGGGACAGAAAGACTGAAGAGATCAAAAAAGAAAGAAAATCAAGAGAATGATAAATCAGATGCATGCAACAACTGTCTGTTCTCCTGTCACGTCTTATGATGTTAAAGCAGAAATAACAAGTTTTACAATTGTATGGATATAAATACATATACATGCTAAATAAACTACTTTATGATAACACATACAATACCATTCAAATGTTTGGGGTTAGTTAGAATTTGTTTTGTTTTATTAGAAATGAATGTAATTTTTTTAGCAAGGGGGAATTACATTTACATTACATGTATGCATTTAGCAGACGCTTTTATACAAAGCGACTTGCAGTGCATTCAGGGTATACATGTTTTTTTGGTCAGTATGTAATTAAATGTCAAGAAATACATTTTATAATATTACAAAATATTTTTCATTTCAAATAAATGCTGTTCTTTTGAACTTTCTGTTCATCAAAGAATCCTGAAAAAATCAAATGTATCACATTGATAATAATCTGAAATGTTTCTTGAGCAGCAAATCAGCATATCAGAATGATTATGATCATGTGGAGTAATTACTGCTGAAAATTCACAGGAATAAATTACATTAATAAATTACTAAATAAAATAGGAAACCGTATTTCAAAAACATTCTTTAAACATCTTGTCAACCCTAAACTTTTGAACAGAATAGTGTAAATTGCTTTTCAGTAGGTGTGACTTCTGTCATGGGAAATGCATATCAACATCTCAGAACTCTACAAACTCTATTTATACATATTTTACTTTTATCCTTGTCCACACACACACACACACACACACACACACACACACACACACACACACACACAGTGTTTCTCAGTTCTCTGTATTTGCTAAATACAATGTTTTTGTCCCAGACTATAGCAGTGAGGTCTACATTTCAGTCGTCCTCTTCCCAAAGCAGAGACAGACGGCAGCAGGCCCTCCCCGTCTCCCTGTGTCTGGCTTAGACTGGCTTTCAGCTGGGGATCCCTGTTCTGCTGAGCTCATCAGACTGACCCCTTTCAGAGAGAAGTGGATCAACTGCCGCTGTGGTCTACAGGCAGTGAATGTGCTAAAACAGCACAGGGTAATCACTTGGCATTAGTACCTGTTGTGTGAAGCATTAGTGGTAAGAATTGACTGGTGGGACTTGTGGTCTCTCACTGAACGCTAAAGCTGATGAAGCTTGATCCTGGCACCACTACCGAAAGCAGATTACTAAGAGAGGCCTGGCTTACACACTAACATGTCCCAGCATGCTCTGGCGCCAGCCACCATATTTCCTGTGATGGAGAAGCAGGCTATTATCTGAGGAACTTCCTCTTATCCTTTCAGTCTCCACCTATTAGCATCAGTCTATGTGAAGAAATACACATCAAATGATACAACAAGACAGATCTATCCATCCATTCATCCATCCTGAAAGTATCCACTTTAAGTCTAGGTTCAGTATCAATGCAATGCAATGCAAAATATTAAACAAAAAAGCTAAATAAATTCAGCAAAATATTGAACAATTTAACATTTAATAGTAAAAATGCTGGGTTAAAAAGCCGGTGAAGGGCTGCTGTTCGTGAGGGAACTGCAAACTTTAGACCGCGGCCTCGCGTTTCACTCGTAGCTGAGAGATGGCATGACAACTCCAAAACTTGCCCAAAAACAAACAGTACTGAGATTAGAGAACATATATGAAGATCAAATTAAATTACACTCAATATAATAACGAATACAATCCATTTCTGTTATGCAAGGCAAAGGCGTATCCAGCGTGAATCAACCACTGCTGACGCAGCTGACATCTCGTCCTTATGTTGTGTTGTGTAAAATAATATAAGTTACACCACATTAAAGACTTTATAAATGAAATAAAATGTATACAAACCTTTATTTCCCAGAAAAAGTGCACCAAATCCGCGGCCCTGAGAACCACTCACTCCTGTGGAGACGGAGACAAGCTCAACCCAAACAAAATAACCCAGCACCTGGGAAAAATATTTAAAATAACCCAAGAAAATTATACAGCAGGCTGAACTTGCATTTGGGTTAAAAAAAATAACTCAGCATATTTAATAAGTTTAAAAATGTGATAAAACTCTTTTATTTATGTTTCGGGACAATAGTAATATTTTTCCTTGTAAAATACCTGTAGAATCAATACAGAAAAGTCCTTCATATTTATACATTGTATTCTATTTTTACAGATTGTTTTGTTATTGTTGATCAAAACCCATAATTGTTCTTCAGGTAAAATGACAGACTTCATTCTGGTGATATATGCCAAACTTCTCCAATAATTTAGTCATAATCGACTGCAAGTGTGCATGTCTCCATCCAATAAACACCAAATGAATAGAACAAAGTCATCAACCTATTTTTTTTCAGTTTTCTTTACACTAGGATAAAGTATATGTCAGAAAAAAATGTCACTACTCCTGTTTCATTGTAACTTTAGATGAATGATAATAATAAGCTAGCCAAACTCGGAGATGAATTTGTTGTGGAGCAGCGTTTACTGTGAACCGTTAGACTCTATAATCAGAATATAATGAACCATCAGAAGTGTTCGCTTTGAAGGACACAGCACATGCAGGCTATAGTTATTTAATTAAATCGCTGCATGGCACAATTTCAATTTTATTTCAATTAATCGTGCACCCCTACTTGCCAGTGAAGGTTGTGCTCCTGGGCTATCAGTATGGAGCCTTTATCTCCCAAAAGAGCTGTCAATCACGTGGCTGTTTCTTTAAATGCTCCCCTTGTGGCTGATTTCATCTTAGCTTTGACATGGAGCTTTTCCATCAGAACTGCAGAGATAAAACCTTCAGGCCTGATCAAAGTAGGGTTTTAATCATGGCTGACTCTGGTGACATTATCAGAGCATTATTACCCCCGTTTA
The DNA here is from genome assembly GCA_027564155.1 of Gymnocypris eckloni scoliostomus. NCBI lineage: Eukaryota > Metazoa > Chordata > Actinopteri > Cypriniformes > Cyprinidae > Gymnocypris > Gymnocypris eckloni. The sequence goes on along the minus strand of CM050413.1, from coordinate 25,606,912 downwards.
CCATGAATCACAATACCTAGTCCCATCCGCACAGCACAGAACCAGATTTAGGGCTCACCCTCCTGCCTCACAGACCGCTCTGATTGGAGCATAACTCAATTCAGCACACACAGGCAGTCCCATTGCTCTCATCTGCCCACAATTAGTCTTACCGTGACCTCTTTAAGGAGCAGTTCACCTGCAAAGAGGAGAATGTATAAGACCTCGTTCTTCTTGATTTGGGTAATTCTTTGTGGATCTCTGTGTGAGTGTCAAATTGAGGAATCTCATAGCTCTGGGATGTCAGGAATGGATGAGGAGTCTTTAAATCACAAAATGCTCTTGGCATTTTCTAACTATTAAAAAGCCCATCTTACTCTTGTTTCTTTTTCTGTCAGTGTTTATCTTCCTGTTACTTTTCCTCATCCTATATTTTACTTGACACGCTTAACCTAAATGTCACCTCCTCTTCAACTCTCCTGCTAGCTTATCTCCTTGTTTTGTGTCACGGTAATGATTGTGTACTTGCACTACCAGTTGAACATTTGTGTTCAGAGAGATTTTTTTAATGCATTTACTAAGCAACACCAAATCAGCATATTACATTGTTTTCTGAAAGATCATGCCACACTGAAGACTGGAGTAATGTCTGCTGAAAATTCTGCTTTGCCGTTACAGGAATAAATTGCATTTTAAAATATATTAAAACAGAAAACAAATATTGTAAATTGTAATAATAAATCACAATATTTATGTGTTTGGTGATTGTATAAGATACTTTGTTAAAATGCATTAAAATCTCTGACCAAGCCCAGACTTTTGAGTGGTAGTATCAGTATGCGTGTACAGTATGTTGCAGGTACATTTCTCAGGCACATGCAACTGTGCTGAGTAGACGTTTCTGACTGAAGAGCTTTCTCCTTCACACTCACTGTCTTTCCCACAAGCTTCATTCCAATCCAGTTGCAATAGTATGATAAATGGCGCAATTCTTTTGTATATTATTAGAGGTGGGATTAGAGATATTAATCCAGTTATGAACGCACTAGTCCATCAGATTAATGTTAAAGCAGGAAACAACCCTAGTTGTGTTCAGAGAGGAATGGTGCTCTGGTCCTGTTTGCTTACATTTGCTTGAGACTTTTACCAGTTGAATGTCCTGTCTGTCATGATGCCAGGTCTGTGTTTACTCTCTGCCTCTCTTCCTGACAGAACCAGGCTCAGCCAGACCAACTTTATGATCTCTCGAACACTTTGAGCTCTTCAGACTGGAAGTTTGTGTCTAATCATTTGTCTAATGAGTTTATGAATTCCCTAGTACACATGTGAATGTTTTATGATATTTACGTACTGAAAAGGTTTACTTCAAAATTTGAATAGCAGGTTTTCATAGCAATTTAATTGTATGAAATTAAGTGAGTAAATCTAACTTCTGATGCAATGGCACTTTAAAACAAAAAGAATGCATACACACATAGAAACAAACACTGTATACTGTTCTGTTGAGTTGAACGTGATAGCTTTTCCTTTAGGACATGTTTCAAAAGCCAAGTGATGCAAAGAGCTGAATGTTGTCTAATCTGAGAGAGAAAATAAGACAAACACTTCTACACTTTCACAAACTATGATAATGGTAACAATCAGTTGATAATTGAACATGAACAGGTCATTGTGAGTAGAAATGTAACTGTACGACTAAACATGACAACAAAAATGCATCTTTGTTATTTTTAAATATACCTTGGTGCATGCTAGGAATAGCAGTTCTTCAAAATGTATAATGGAAGACTCATTGTATATATAACAAATAATCATTAGTAATGCCTATTTATAAGTGAACTTATTCTTTGTAGAAACCATTAAATGTTTTCGGCTGTATTCACCTTGAAAATCATTTTTGCTTGTACTTACGTGCATCAGAGAGTCTTGATTGAAAACAAACTGCGGATGGCAGTGAGTTAGCCTCAGCTCTCATGCTGACTGCATCATGATTTTGTGATGTAGGCTGAGGGGCATCTGCAGTCATGTGTCATTGTTTACGTCACAGATGACCTTGACCATGTAAATCTCATTTTCCTCCCTCGCATCTGTACATTGTGGATCTTTTCTGGGAAATTCTGATGAGAGAAAATGAAAATGCCAAACATAGAGAACAGCTGTGAGAAAGACCTTGTGACATACAGTATAGTATGTATGAAAATATTAAATCTGCATTTGCCCCTCAGGTGAACTGCTGAGCTTTCCTTTTTTAATTCAAGTACAAACTGTGCTAATCTTGCTGATCTCATTTATGTGTAAACTCTGCAATATTATTACAATAAAATATTCTTCATAGACAAGCTTAAAGCCTAATCCCAAGCAATATGAATTGTACAATGCACAGCTTGACCCATGGTTGTCATAGTTGAGCCATCACAGTGATATTTGTTGTAAATGTCATCAGTACAGTTGGTATCCTGAACCATTTGTCAACATTCTTACATAGGATAAAATATGACACAGAGGCTTAAGTCATGGCTGACCAAAACAGTTACAACCATTCTCATTCATGCGAGTAGTGCCTGTGAAAGTGACATTTGACCCTTAACAAGTTTAATTGAATACCAGTGAAGTCTGGAGGTTTACAAGAGCTGTAGACTGTGTAAAATGGATCTTACAGCAGCGCTAAAGGCTAATGAAGTTACAGTGTAACCAGGCTGCGGTGTGAAGGTGAGCATGTGGAACATATTGTGTATTAGAGCAGCCTTGACCTTCACGTTCTGCTTACTGATAGCAACGGTAACAGTATGCTAATTGTGTGTTACTTCTAGAACAGTTAGTGGGCAGCACCTCAGAATGGTGATCTCAAGACATGGGCTGCATCTGAATACGCATACTTCCTCAGTTAAAACAGTATGTGAAAAGAGATAAGTTTTTATGAATTCACAGTATTAATAAAAAGTACCCAAATGGCATTCTGAAGTGCACACGCACACTATATAGTCACACAGCTGATGCTGTAAATCATATAATGGATGAAGTATGTCTAGATTTTATTTATGCTATGTATATAAAACATACATTTTAATGGTAGCAAAGCAAGTACTTATTTAAAAGATGTGCCTACTCAGAGAATATGTGATTTATAGACCCAGACATGTTTTAAATGTTGAACATGTACTGCTCTTGAGGTGCAAAGGTCAAAAAAGTCCATCTGGTTGTGATTGTGAGAGATGCAAAGCTTTTCAAAACTTCGAAACCAGTTGCTTTGCAGAATAATTCAAATTGCTTATCATTTTTTCACACTGTTGACATCTGCTACTTAAATTAAATGTTCAATTATGTGTTATACAGAACAACAGAACGTGTTTTCTGGAAAGCTGGAACTGCATGACTTTTGTCAGTTTGTTACCCGTGCCAAAACACTCATTTAAAACAATAGATTTATAAAGGCTGTGAACACACACATCACTTAAAGCTGATGAAATATGGGGAAACTTTCTGAGCAGTTTTGAAGGGCAGCTTTTTTGAGCAATGTTTCTTGGGCACTTTCCCACTGAGAATGGGTAACACATTTATATCTGGATACTTTAGATTAGTTGTGGGCCCTGTGTCTCAACATTAACCAAAGTTGCCCAGCATAATTACAGCATAATTGTGGTTAGGTATGTTTTGAAGCAAAGCAGCTGGTTTAAGCTGATCCTTAGTCGGTCCTTAGCTGGTTTAATCTGGTCATGTGCTGGCCCTAAACTGGTTAGCTCCTGCTCAGAACCAGCTCAGGATCAGCTTATAACCAGTTTAACCAGCTCATGACCAACTAAGGACTAGCTGAAACCAGTTTAAACCAGCTGCCATGCTTCAAAACATACCTAACCAGCATATGCTGTTTTTTTTCAACAGAGATATGTTTACAAAAACGATTAAAAACCAGCACAGTGGAATGCAAAAATGCAATCTGTGCGATCTGATTCATTAGCTTCCAGCTATACATATGTACAGGAGTTCATGTTAATGTATAAACCTCCATTAGTTCAAGAGCAATTTATATCAGCAGCTGTGGATTAGTCATTTTGACTGATGTACATGTTCTCCATTGTGCTTCTTAAATGACCCTTTAGGGCTTTATGCACATTAAAAGACAACTCATCACATGTAGCCTGGTTTCATTCTGCAGCGATCGCCTTATCTCCCTATAGAAGCAAGACTCCACACATCTGACATCTTAACTGCTGATCTCATAGAAAAGCCTCTCACTTCAATACATAAACCTGTTAAAGTGAGCCATGGGTCTCATCTCGCTGAGGCGCAGCTCTTAAAGTTACTCAGTCTCCTCTCTGCAGTATGTCATGCTGAATCTAGTTATAATTCCCACGTCATATTGCCTTAGAGACCTAGAAGCCTCTCATTTCACAGAATGCATTTTACATTACACAACACAGGTTTTGAATTGTTGTTCAATGTAAAAGTGCTAGATGGACGTATTTGACTGTTGGGCTACCTTTTTTGCCTCTTCTTCTTTTTCTTCTTCAGTGCGAAAGTGATGCATTTTAAGATGCAGTGTCAAGTTAAAAAAGTATCAAGACCATTCACACTTTTTCATTCCAGAATTTGTGAACCGACTCTAAAGCCGTATACTTCAGTTTTGATGCAGACTTAGTATAAACAAACAACTGAACACATACTCTTTCAATATTTAATTTGATAGCATGTGTGAACACATACAGTACACACTAGAAAGTGTATTTCTCTTCAGAAGTTATGTCAGTAAAATATCTTTGTATTCTTGAAACCCAGACTTGATAGAGTTTTCCTATTTAAATTGCGAGACACAAGGTTGTGGATTGAAAAAAGAGATGTGGTTTAAAAGTTTAACATGAATGCTGTGTTTTTAGGCCTGAGATGTGAACATAAGTCCATCTTGCGCATGTTTACATAGAAAAACAATAGAAAGCAGCACAGTGGAATGCAAAAACGCATTGTGTGTGAACAGGCGCCGTATGTTCACATCCGTGTGAGGCTGTTTGTAAGGATATACCCTTCCTGGGACAGTGACAAACAGCTACGTATATCTCCCTGACCAACACTCTTGGTTAATGACTCAACTTTCTACCAGTGAGAAACAGAAATGCACTTTTTACTGCACTGCTGTGACTGTAAAAGTAGTGTGAAGGAATAGTAGGTTTATGCTTATGATACATGTGTGTTGCATATGTAAATATGCAGCTATATTGGTCCTGCCATTTGGAGATTAGTCTCTTATGGCTGCTTCTATGCTGATGGAGGAAATGGATGGTGCTACAGAAACATATGGGATTGGCATCACAGTTACAATTCATTTAGCAAAGTGTGCTTCATGCATTATGCATGTGTTTGCTTGCATGTTTACATGTACATATTCTTGGCTTCCTCTCTAGAATCCACATCACATTTGTGATTTGCCAGGAAATGAGTGAAACTAGAAATAGGCACTACACAAAGGAAACATGCATTATGCATTTTGTATTCACTACAGCAATACACTCATCCTTCATCAAAAGTTAATTCTTGTAATCTACTTCAATGCATCACGTTTCACGAATTAGAGCGACTGTGTGATAATACTAATAACAAAATGTCAACCTTGAGATTGGCTGCCTTTTTAGTAGTCATATAAGCTTTGTGGAATAATTAAAAGAATAAGAAAAAAGCTAAGAGCTGTTTTTGATTTTATAAATAGGCTGATCTAACCAAGTGTGTGATGTAAATTATTGAAGCACAAGGTGCGCTGAGCTCTGTCTCCACTCATCAAAGCACGGCAAAGCTTTTGGAATGTACGGTCTATATTTACACGTTAGATGCAGAAAATGTCTTAGACAATAATAAAAAAATGTTGTTTATCTCTGTTAATGCCATTACTATAAATGTTTGTTGGAGTTTGAGAATAAGGACTATTTGTTTGTTATGTGTTTATAATTGTCATGATACACTGAATAAATGTCTTTGTGTGATTAAAGGAGCATTGTTTGCCATCTTGGCCATTCTTTGTTTAAAAAACAATGGACTCTAAACAAGTCACATGTCCATCTATGAAATCTCAATCTGACATTTTAAAGTAATAGTTTACCGAAACGGTATATATATATATATGGTCTGGGCCTAGTTACATGAAGTCTGCTTTGTAACTAGTCTTTTTGGTAACTGATAAGACCAGTAGGAGTGTTGATCTGTGACTAATAGCTCTGAACATGCACATTTGGCCGTGGATCCAGTGAGTTGAATGGAGGACAGCTAGTCACTCCGGGCTGACACAGCCTGGCCTGTAACCACAGCACTGAAGGGAGTGAAAAATGCAGATATTTTCTAATTTTAGAACTAAACAATTAAGCTGCCATTTTGAAGGTTACAATGTAGCACTATTGTTGTTCTGTTTATTAAAAGAATCTATTCTCGTATGAAGTCATTAACATTTCAAAGGCATTTCCCTGTATGCACACTTAATTTTGACACAGGGGGAATTTTCACTTTTTTGTAGTCTTTGGGCTGGGCTTATTTTAAATTAACAACATGTTGCTGTATTTGATAATGTATTTTAATGTAGAAAAGCCTTGTAATCTCGTTCTACCATTCTAACATGCAAGTCAAATTATACTGTGAAGTTTGGGAATGTTTGGGAAAGTCAGCTGGACCTTGACTAAAAAGGGTCTCACAATGTAATTGCAATGCAATTTTAATCCACCTGTTTTCTCGTTTTAAATATTCAGCAAAGCACCATTTTAGTGTCCCACTGCTCTATTCATTGAGGATCATTCAATCTCAGAATAAACAATCTCTGCTGTGTTGCATTCCCACTGTGACTCACACCATGAACTAAAGCTCAGTTTTGTTTCCTGCCAATGTTTGATTTATGGCTGGTCTGTGTGTTGGTATTTTCTGTGTGAAGTAGCTATGTTTGGGACCACCATCAGGTTTAAACGGACAGGTCACTCGGGGCTCAGTGAACTAAGATTAACTGTGACTCAAATTCTAGTTCTAATTGTGTGCTTTGAGGGTAACATTCCCCAATCGTCTGGGGAAATCCCATGTAATTGTATGGTTCGCAGGGTGTCAGAATATGAAACTACTCATTACTTACTGACTAAATAATCTCAGTTTTGTAACTATTTATTTAGTGGTTAGCATTTGGGACTCTGATTCTCAAAGTGATTTTCAGAAGGATCTCCAGTCTTAGTTGAGTCCATGGCTTGACCTCCAGAGGCACTTTAAGGCAAGAACTTCTCGTGTAAATAAAGCCTCTAGAAACCAGATAAGGTCAATTGGTTTTTAATTCAGCACAGATGAAGACAGACAGTGAAACTGGATCATTTTCCTCAGCTCTCTGAGGTTCACTATGTTTTCTACACTATAGCGCTCCCTTTCCTCTATTCCCTCCACATTAAATACACCAATAGTGTTTCCAAACTATACTCTCCGAGGTACAAAACTTATTTACCCCTAATTGCTGCATAATAGTACCTTGTTAGTACATAATGGTACATATTAGTACTGTTTGAAAGGCCCCAGTGACAGCTTTTGTAAAAACAAATCTGAGAGTGAACTCACCTGGAGCATGTTTTTCTGCAAAACAGTCGGACCATCTTTAAAATGAACAGAACATTGTGATGTCAATATAGTGTATCCAAGAGAAGAACAATATAAAAGAGAACACTGTATCAGATCCATCTGTTGGCAGTTCCTGGCTTCAGATTGTTCAGATTGTGTTGTTTTTGCTCACAGAGGTGCAGCTCTGAGCTCTTTTTGTTTTTATTTCTCCATGGTGCCTCATTCTACTGGACTTCTTATGCTGGTATATAATAGTGAAGTGATGCAGTTGCTCTAAATCAAAATTTCATAGGGCCTTTGGTATTTGCATGGATGATTTATGGATTTATGTTCATTCCATGAATCAACATTATCAGGGTAACACAAAAGACACAAAAATAATGCAGTGCAACAAACATTAATTAAACAACATAAAATATACATTCAACAATACTGTACTGTAAAATTACACATTGTCTTTTTATCTTATATTGATTATAAATTATATGTCAATGCATGCATATAAATATTTTTAAATATACACTTTGTGTAAACACAGTTGTGTTTTACATTAAATTGGTATTTATTGACCGGTTAATTATTTTTTTTAGCTATAAAACATGTTTTGTTTTAGCATTTTATTCCTTTAAAATTAATACAAATTTTATTATGTGAATTTTGTAGGTCATGTGTACTGTACAAATGTGCTTTTTATTTATGTGTTTACATTCTACATTCTAAAATATGACATTTAGAGGAGCTTTGGTGATGCAGAGCATGTGATCTGCACTTTTCACTGTCCATTAGACTATTGAGCTTTGGTGTGTGTGTGTGTGTGTGTGTGTGTACTGCATGAGTGTGTGATTTCCAAGGCCATGGGAGTGTTTTCCAGGTGCTTGCTCTTCCATGAGCACACCTGAGCTCTTCGGCTGATGCGAAGCCTCAGGTTGATCCGTGTCGAGAGCTGTTTAGGGTAACCATGCATGACAAAGCTGCCTTCAATCGTGTTTCTCTGTCAGTAATTCTCTGTCTCTACTCCATCAGAACCATTCGCTCTTCAGCTAGCAGTCCTCTCCATCTTGGGCTTACATTTCAGTCATTTACTTGGGATTTTGAAGACATCAAAGAGATGTTCTGAGGTTTTCAGGAATTTGAGATTTGCCTGCGCTAACAAACAGCATGCTGAATATCCTGCTATCCTCGCTGATCGATGCGGATCGTAACATGCGATGGAGGAGGATTGAGCGGTTGTCCTCGTTGGCAGTATTTATCATTCTATTTCTTTGTGTTGTTTTTTTCTGTGTTGCTGAGGTTCATCCTGTGCATTGTGTTTGTGTTTCAGTTCATTTTGAGTTAAATTTGTTACTGTCATTCATGGCTTCTCCAATGCAAATATTTCATCATAATCACTAATTACATTTAATTTAAGTTAGCACATTTATGTTGATGATCCTAGGAGTCATGGGTAATAAATGTTTACGGGGATACATATTGGCCACTGAAAAGCTTTATCTTCTTAAATGTTTTATAGCTCTGTCCTATCACTTCCTCTCCTTCCCTCCTTTCATGATTACTAAAGCCTATAGCTATGAGGGAATGTGACCTCTTACACAGAGTTATTTTGGGTTTAACCCTCTGGTCTGATTTATGACAAGAATTTATCCAGCAGCTTGACTAATCCAAAATATCCCCAACCTCTCCCCTGGACCTGTCTGTCAGTCATCAAGGTATTTGTGTAATTACATCTACAAGCAGAGACCTTGTAACCATTTGATATGGACTTTTATTGGAGAACATAGCGTTCAGTGTCTTCGGTGTAAGAATCGGTTTACTCAGATTACAAATCATGTTTGTGTTTTTGACCGTGCTTAAGTGGTGCACCAAAGTAACCCTTGTCTTATTGGGATTGATTTGCAGATTTGTTTGTGTGCTGTATCTAATTTGGTAATTGTGGTGCCGAGTTAAAATCAATCTTTTTTTGGTAATCCTCCGTTTCACTGTTTTCAGAAACTATCTTAACCATCTTAATGACAGTTACAAGAACTGTGGAGATCAGGGACAGTTTGCTTCCTTTGTTACAGACAGTTAGCTTGTTGAATGCAAATTAAACCATTTTAGTCTGTTGTTTGTTGAAGTCCAGGAATACTTCAGGGATCTAAAGCATGAATGCATTATCACTGACAAATAAATGATTGATTATACTCTTAAAGAGTCAGGATATTTTGTGCTTTTGCGAAGCTGTTTTTCTTTCATTTTATCAGTTGCAAACATAAATTGGCATTTTACAGTGAAAAGTACAGCCCATAAAGCTGATTTCAAAACAATACAAACAGCATTCTAGGGCTCTGTGCAATGGGAGGAGACCCGGAAACCACAGGAAGCGGTCTGTATTGCAGCAATTATGTCCCGTTAGGTTTCCTGAGTGGTTTGTTATCGACCAAAACTGGATCTAAAGTTTAAAATACACACAATCTTAGAAGTCTAAATGAAAGTCTAAGTTTTAGTAGGCATACTTAGTTTGCCTATTCTATTATAGGTTTTGAACAGAATGCATATCTTGTTTCAAAGACTCATTCACACATTGCACAGACCACTTTTTTAAACAGTCACTGTATGTTTAAACAAACATCAGAACACATGGAACTACTAAAATTACTTTATAATCATTATTTTCTATTTCTATTTTAATTGTACTAATGATTAGAAAAACATAGCCTAATTTGACTCATGTTTTGGAATGCTTGGTTAGTTAAGAATGTGTTTAACAGTCCAAAAAAATATTTGGTTTTTACTTTTTGCGTGTGAGAAAAAATATTTTGCGTTAAAATATAGAAACTCCTTATTTTTCCTATTTGAACTTTTAATCGGCTACCAACAGCAAAGCAGCGAGCAACAATGATCGACTTCACCTTGCTTCCCTCTCTCCATCCCATACGCTCCCCGGCCAAAACAAAAAGGTCAGGCACGGGGGCGTAACTTTTGTTTTTATTGTTACATTTATCGTTTGATGTAAAATAACGACACATTTATCACATGAAACGAGACACTAAGACATGAAACAGCTGCATACACATACAGAGCTAAACTTACATTTCTGGAATTGTGGTTATACAGCTCACACTGTCCCGGTTTCCACCCAACCACCCCCGCAGGAGTGTAATGGTCCATTCCAGTCAGACATGTCATGATTGTTGCTGGGAGAGGAGAGAAGCGAGGATCGAGCTCATCTGTTTGAATGAAACTTCTACCGCTGTGGGACGGTTCGCATCGATATTATTAAACTCTGTGGCGCGGTCGACTTTAGGACAGCGAGGTTTTGTTGATTCATTGTTGTTTTTACTTTATTAAAAAGAGAAAGACAATCAGCAAGATACTCGCTTAGCTTCTGAAGTTTGTGCATATTCACGCGCAATAATAGATGATGAACTTTGGACTGCTGGATTTCAGTTGTGTTGACATGTCTTTGGGCGGTCAGAAGAAATAAACCCGCTTTGCCCGGCGTTGCGGCGGCTGCTGGGCAGGACGAAGGAGGAATATTTTTTTTGTGTGTGTTTTGGGTGTAGTGATATTCAACAACAGTAAACTTGCTACGCCGGGAGCCAGGAAGATATCAAAATGTCTGCCAAGGCTGCAATAAATAAGGTAGGAAATTACTTTACTAAAGGTACTTTTCAAAACAATTAGACGGGATACGAGTCCTGACCCATTTAAGGAGCGATACATGTTGGGAAAGACTCATTTTCCACACGACTGTATCCCATTTTCCTTATAATCCACGTGAAAGGAAGAATCTTAAAGAGACAGTTCACCGAAAATAATAATGAAGCTTGAGGAGACTCGTGATGTAACTTACCTGTTGATTTAAATATTTCAGATAAATCAAATTATATACGATGATTTTTTGGGAGTTTAGTAAAAAGGCATGTGGTAGACCAGAGAATGAGTTTTGTGGTTCATAGAGATAGAGTCTAGTCGTTTGCATGGGTTATGTGAAGACGTATTTTGTATTGTGTGTTTAATCTTCTTAACAAAGGTGATTCAACATAGATACAGTCATTCAGGTTTGGTGAGTTTCTCTTGATTAAATGGTTGCGTGATGATGTAATGCCATGGTGTGTATTGACATTATCAAGTCAAGTCAAGTTGAGCTTTATTGTCATTCTGCCACATGTGGGTACATACAGTGAAACGAAACGTCATGCCTCACATGACCACGGTGCTACATAAATACAGACATACAACAATGAAGTAAAAAAAAGAACACTATAAACCTATACAAAACTAACATACTGACAGATTTTGACTGTAACTATACTCTGTATACATGTTACCCTATACGTAGACAAAAAAATACAAACTGTACGAATGATTCAAATTAATACTGTACATGTGCAGAGAGAAACATAGTAAGTCAGTTATATCAATTTACACCATTGACATTATATACATTTAGCATTAAACAGCTATCTATCTATGATGCAATACATGATACATTTAAAGACAGAACATTAATTCAAAGAACAACATTTATTTAAAAAAGAAATATTTTGTAACATTGTCTTTTCTTTTTCTTTTTTTTCTTCTTTAAATCTTACTGACCTAAGCTTTTAAAAAATATACAATTTATATAATATATTTAAGTTACTGTAATGTAGTACTAGAATATAATTCACTTTGAGGTAGAAAGTCCTTTGTTTTAATAGTTGCTATTTTTAATAATCAAATAATGTAGTTATTATTACTGTGTATCCCAAAATAATACAACAACAGAAGATATGCATGAGAAGACACGGCTTTATTTTTCCAGGTGGACATTTTTTATTATGTCTGTTTAATTTGTGGATCTCTCTGGGTGACCTTGTTTTTGTGTCCTAAAGTTTTGCGCGATCTCCTTGTTTTCTCTGGGAGACATTGTCCTATCTATGCTGTATCTGCTGCATTTTGTTTTGTCTCCTAGTTTTAAATACAAAGACTTAATGTGGATGATTACTTTTTCATTAGGTCTTTTGGAGCAGGGGAAATGACTATACTCTATACTCTGTTTGGGACTATTTGTTATTTAAAAATCACTGAATAGTTCCAGATCAGACCAGATACTACAATGAGTGACCTGTGGCTCAAGCCTTAAGACAGTTTATAGAGACAAAAGTCCTTTATGTGTCATCAATGACACCACATGCATTACATGGCTACTGCTAATCAAGTTGCTCTTAAGGGCTTATTTACGACTTTGATAGGGAAATCATGGACTATTTTTGTATTATTATTGAGAAATAACATGTTTTTTAATCTAATACAGTGAAGTCATACTTTCTATTTTAAAGCTTTAACAAAGCAGAATTCAAAATCTTTGGATTCAACAAGCTAGTCAGAAATAAATGTAAATTCTGTTACAGTTGTGGGATCAAGTCACCATTTGGTACTGATTATGTCTGTTTGTTCTTGAGTAGAAAACTTCTTGTTAAACTGGACTGTCTCACTCTCACACCCTCTTCGTAGTATCTGACTTTCTGGATTAACACCATGCCATATTCTTTCCCTTGAGTAAATAAACAGTCCATACTAGGGGGAAATATTAATTCAATCTAGAGGGAACTAATCTAATGTCCTATTTGAATGAAAATGAAGGTGTTTAATATACATTAAGGTACATACAACCTAGATTGTCTGTCTGTCTGTCTGTCTGTCTGTCTGTCTGTCTGTCCCATGCCCAAAATACAAGAGAAAATTATTTGTATTAAATAGGCCCTATAGCTTGTATTCATAGTCAAAGCAGAAGAGAGAGAGAAAGCTCTTGTCCTATGTTTCTGTTCTGGAGAGGTTATGTTAATTACTGCTGGAGCCTCTGGCCCTCTTTGAGAGCTTGCAGAATAGGTTTTTTAATCATCAGAGTACAAACATATCTCCACTTTACTGCTGTACCAGACATATTAGGAAAAAGAAGGCATGCAGTTTAAATTTCCTCTGCTGGAGAGGGAATGTTTGTTTCTTTGTCTATACATGTTTTTGCTTCTTGTACAAATCTGAAGATAAAACTCTAAATGTCAAAATCTGGCAGTGTAATGTGCTGTTTACAGAGTCCTGTGTGCAGCTCAGAGCCAATCAGACTCAAGTGTGCCTGTGTTGTTGGAAAGCTTGAGCCGTTCCCATGGTGAGCAACAGCACTGGGCTCCTGGTGCAGCTCCATCACTGGGCCTATATTGTACATTTGTCAGTATTACTTCCTCACCTCTCTTAGGCTTTTGTCACCAGCTATGAGAGATTTTTTATGATTTATGAGAGTGACTGATCGGTCTGTAGAAGTATATGTAAAGGCTATGACCAACTTGGTTGTCATTTTCACGTTTCTGCTTAGTTTAATGTTCAGCTGATGAGGTCTTAATTAGGCTGTACTCTAATGTCACCCACTGTTAGCCCACCCCCCACTGGGCTTTCAGTGTTCTGGAACTGTCTGAGGCAGCCTGTACGGAACTCAGATCTTCACTGCATGTGACAGGAGAAAGCAGAAGTGTATGTGTGATCCTCTGCATGTGTCATCTCTACAGTTTCTGTATAGTAGCCAGTAAGTTTGTAGATTATTAAGAGTGGTCCAGTACTCAGTAGGGCCGAACGATTTTGGAAAATAATCTAATTCAAATTTTTTTTTTTTACCAATATTGCGATTGCGATTTAATATGCACTTTTTTTAAAAGCTCTTTATATTCTGTATTATTCAACAAAGACAAGCAACAAATCATTGTATAGTATGCAGTCTTGGGCACGTTACTTTAAAAAGTAATTAGTTATATTACTAGTTACTTCTCACTAATAATAAATGAGTTACATCATTATAAAAGAAACTAATTACCAGGGAAAGTAACTATTGTTACTTTAAAAAAATATATCAAATATGTAAAATAACTTGTATGCCTTAATATTAAATATGTTAAATGAATAAAATGGTCACTAAATAGAATAAATTATTATTATAAAACATTGTACACTACACTATTTAATGTTTCTGTGGGACAAAGTGAGAGACACCTATCAAATTCAATTGATTATTGCAAATATTATCAACCCTCTATGGACACCTTGGCAATAGAATTTCCATTGGCTTGTTATTTATATTAGTTTACTTGGCAGATTAATATGAATGATCTGATATACTAATTAATATATATATATATGTATATGTGTGTGTGTGTGTGTGTGTGTATATATTAGGTATATTAATTTTTTAATCTAGATTAATTTTAAATATCTAGATTAATCTAGTCAGAAAACATTTATAATGATCATTTGAATTCCTCATTCAATGTGCAGTAATTAGAATAAAGATGAAGTTTCTTGTCAGGTTGTCTCAACTTAGGACTGGCTCATCCCAGTTTAAGATATTGATCATCTTATGTTTCAATCCATGAACTTAAAAATCCTGATAAGATTCAAAACTGACCACAAATTTACTTAATAATGCCATCCTCCACTGTTGTTTTTTTTTATTTTTTTTGTTAACTGTCAATTCTTAAATGGCTAAAATTAAAGATAGCTATTTTGAATAAAAAAACAAATGTCGTTATCTTGTATATTGAAAATCAATTTGTTCATGAAATCTGCTACACAAATACAACCCTTTCTTTTTTTTTAGACATTTCACTTTATAAATATATTTTCTATGAAGACTGTATTTTTAGATATATCTTGAAGTTTCCGAAGTTCACTGTGTGTCAAAATCGTGATGCGTCTTAAGAGGTTTATTCTGAGTGCACAAAAAAAATTACATATTAGATACAAATATTTATTAATCAGATTTTGACAAACAATGCTTTATCACACATCTAGCTTCCATTGGCTTGTTATTTATATTAGTTTACTTGCGACATAATATGAATGATCTGATATACTAATTAATATATATATATATGTATATGTGTGTGTGTGTGTGTGTGTATATATATATATATATATATATATATATATATATATATATATATAGCGCTATTTGATCTACATTTCACTTTTTTTTAAATATCTCACTTAGCATCAGTCAGTCAAACATTATAATATGATCATTTAGCATTCCATTTTAGCATTATATGATAGAACTTTAGTAACTAGAATAACCAGGAATTACCAATGTAGTTTTCCATGAAGCCGATATTCTCTGACTGACAATATATACACACATATATATCTTGGCCAATCATCGATATGAAAAACATGCAGAGCTCTGACAAACGTTCAATATTGTTTTTAAACAGTGTTCCTGAAAACTGTTAATCTCACAACATTTCCCAATTTAATACCAACAGTGCAAATGAGGCATAAAAATTTATCATCAAATGAGATTAGACTTTATTTTGGCAAATGAGTTAGTACTATTAATAATTCAATTAAACAGAAGAAGAAATGGTTATTATTGTGAAAGTTGTAATAATTGTTCATTTATTAGGGATGTTAAATATTCTAACCAACTTATATTTTGACAGGTTGCCATGAGGACATTTTAAGTTTCTAGCCTATGTATATATTTAAATGATCGTTTTACTCAAATGAAACGGTCAAAATAATGATAATGAGCATTCCATTGTTCATGTATTTATGTCCTCATTTAGTGAGACAGCGCTGAAGCCAATCACGTGCGCTTTGTATGTGTGCAGCAATTAAACCATCTGTGTCATTCATTAACAGAGACGAACATGCAGGATTCATATTTAAATAATGTATTTGATACAAAACTAGTCCATTTATCTACTGACATACTTTTGATGAATCATCAAACTTTCGATATTGCTGTCGCTTGCAAATCCATTATATACTGCATATTCTTCACTGGGTTCATCAAACCAGGTTGCTGACAGAACAGGGGTTTTTTACACTTCAGTGTAGTTGATGTTTATTGCAACACCAGAGACAACTGATGATTTAACTGCGGCAGCTCAGCATTCCATTATGACTGCCTTCAGTTTCCTTACTGACACATGAGCTATTTACAGATTGAGAGACATTATCCTCACAGAGTGTTGAGCTCAGACAGGCTGCATCCAGCAAATAGTGTTTATTTAAACATTTCTTGTTTTATAAGCTGTAAATGTATGTATTGTTTGCTAACAAACATAATAAAAATAAACAAAATTATCCGATCTGTTTTGAAATGGCCGATAATCGCTTGTAATCTGTGCCACCCGATAATCGCTGGCCTCACAGAGCTGAGTCAGTTGCTTACTGTTGTCAATCTTGACTGGATAAATGCTTGAAATTGTGATTGCCTTGAATTAGGAAAAAAACTATAAATAATACTGATAAGATTACAAAACTACCACAAATTTTATTAATAATCAAAACTAGGGATTATTGTGTTCTGGGTTCATAAATATTAATCACTTAGTCTGGTTTACTTGAATTGATTTCTGAAATCAAAACAGGCGATGATAGGTGAGCATTTCGTTTCACACACCGACATTTGCCGATAATTTAAATTCAATAATTAACAGGAACAATTTTACAGGAAAATAAAACAAATATACGTCAAACACGCGTCAATTCATTACCGGACACAAAAAACCCAAAAGGCTGCGGAACCCAGCATCTAGGTGAATTAAGTTCGTCTTGAAGTGCTGCAGGTGCGATCCTGTAATACATATGACGGACAATCTTTGTTGTCCATACTTAGATGTCATACGATGTGAAATACTCTGGCGTGTCACGTGACAGTGTAACTAAAAAATCTTGTTTTTTTATCGCGATATTATCGCAAATGCAATGTCGTTAATTAATAATCAGCGGTCCCTAAAACATGTATAAATTTAGGAAACACAATCAGCTTCATTTTACTTAAATATTTTTCTTTTTGAGCACATCAATTTATTGTGATTAAACACCGAAAAGTATCGGTCCATTAAAACAACGCCATATCCAAAACAGATTTGCCGATAAAATTATTTTTTATAATCACAACATACTATTTATCAGGTGACATTATTTATTGGTGACTAAATAATACAGGTGAAATTATTTAATGTTTAAATGCACTATTTGGCTCGATGCAGCCTGCACTTTCAATGAGGCATCTAAATAGACCAAAACTGCGGAAATATCCATTAAAACTGCTAATCTTCACAGGATTTTAGAATTTCAGAAACATTGTTTAGACAAACATTGCAGCCTATTCAGATTTGAATTAATAAATTACCAAATTCAGTGCGCTGATGTATAATCCCAAAATGCAGTCTTCAAATACGTATGTCTGAAGGAATATTACAGTTTGTTATTAATCAACATGCATTTTTCTTTCACCAACCTTATTGTTCTGAACTCATTATCTTTTTTTTAAGATAATTAAATCTCTTCTCTGTTACTGTATACATTCTGATTTTTCGGATGCTACTGTGAGGTTTGCATAAATGAGACATAAATACACAACATAGAACTGCTCAGATAGAAACTTCTCACATTTGACCATTTTCATTTTAAAACATATCAATATACCTTACAGCTAAAAAATCTCTCATACCTGTCAAAATATAAGTTCGGTTTAACGATTATACATTACTTCAATACAACAACAATTATTACAACTTTTGTTGAGAATAATAACACAATGTTTTTTCTTCCATGTTTTAATTTTAATAGTAAACTCATTTGTTTGCTAGTCACTCTCATTTGATTAAAGATAAATTAATGTTTTATGCCTTCATTTGCACTTTGTACTAAATATTTTGTTCTTTTAACATCAATTTATTGTGATTAGTCAGAGCTCGTTATTATTATTTTGGCATTAATTTTTTACACGATATCGGTTCAAAACAGATTTCGATAATTATTATTATCTAATGCAAACAAACATACATATTTACATCTGAATTATTGTATTGGTGATAAAATAATGTTTTATGTTATGTTTGGTGACCAATTTGTAACCAGAAGTGAGCTAAATCTGACAACCTCCTTTTGAGAATATCCCCATTTGTAAAATGGTAGAGAATAATATCTGATATGTTTAGAAAAGTGTTTTCTTTTCTTTCATAAAATCAAGCATAGACTTTAATCATGAGGGACATTTTTGAGAATAATCCTCCACTGCTCCTTTTTTAACATTTGAATCCATCAAACAGATTTGCAGAGCATAGTTGTTTGAAAGGTTTTGCTAGCAGCATATTGTATTGTTTTGTGGTTTCAAATCCACATTACCTAATTTTAATTAGAAACGTTTCTGAACACCATTTATCAGTTTTTTGTGTGTAAATGTTGCCCCTCATTTGTTAACATCTTTATCTGTCTGGTGTCTGTGAGTTCTGCATTTATGGAAAAAATCTTTTTTGTGCTTGGTTAAAAAAAGCTTATACTGGGGAGATTGTTTGGAGTTTTGAAATTTGCAATTTTAAGTTTTAAGTCAACTGTTTTGTCACAAAAATCAAGTAAAATTGGATTTATCATAGTATGACCCCTTTAAGATTTTCCATCACATCTAGCAGTGCTACTTGGTATACACCAATCTGACTGAGAGAATGGGACACATACAGAGAAAAAAATCTTTAATCTGAATCACATGTCGAGTTTTAGTTAGCCTCCTCCTTCAACCATGATAATGCAGAGCCCTACAGGAGATTGTGGGATAGTGACCCAGACACAGCATGCCAAATTCCTTCATGTTACCTCAGCTTGAACTGGCTGAATATTTCTAACAGGTGATGCTCATGTCTAGCTCTGTGTATTCTGAGCAGATCCGTGGAGTTAGTCGTATTGATAAATGTGATTATTTTCAACAGTATTGCCCCCTGTATAATTGTTGTTTAAGCGATGACTAAATGCAGACTGAGTTTGAAGAGATTACAGACCTCACAGAGTTTATTTACCTCGAAGACTGCGATGGCTGTATTTATTTGATAATAGTCTGTTATTATTGTATTGTGTGTACATACAATGATATTGCTACAACTTTTGTGTTTGTGGGGATGGAGTGTGGAAGGTTTGGTACTCATTTGTTGTTGTTTTAGCTGTATGTATAAAAATTTCAGCTGAGATTAACTTTTGTTTATGGTTTTGAAGATAACGCTTGAGCAATTTCCTCACTGTTGTTGCATAAGCCAGTTCTTAGCTCAAGATTTTAGATTTGTATTGTAAGAGGGTATTGTGTATTTCAGCATAAATTAATTTGATTCTGACAAATCTGGTTTGTGAAGGAATTAATCTAGCTTTAGCTGCACCTCATTAACTCTCTGGCTGTCTATCTTGGGCCACAGAACAGGCATTGGCGCCTGTAAGGGCTTGGGAATTCCTTTGAGTGAGCTCGGACTGGTCACGTGACCCTCGGCTGGGAGGCCTGTCCAGGGTGACTGCTGTTTCTGTAATTCTGGGATATAAGCAAAACAAGGTGTCCTATTTATCCCCCACTTTCCCCTCACTCATCATTTTGCCCTGTCTTTCTTTTGTTTCTCTTTCTTTCATCTCTCTCTCTCTCTCTCTCTCCACACACACCCTGAAAAAGGGACCCCCTGCTGAATGAGGCTGTTGTTTTACAGATACACATCATTGTGCTTGTGTATGTATGCGTGTTTTGCATCCCAGATTCTGGCTGTGGAATTCAGACGTGGGAACAGCCTCGTTTAGTTTGTTAGCTCAGAGCTAAGAACATGGACATTGCACAACAACACATTATCTAATAAATAAGACCACCTCTCCCTGTAGACAGACTTAACTTACTCCTGTTCAAATGTTTGGGGTCAGTAAGATTTTTCTTTTCTTTTAAAGAGATCAGTGCTTTTATTCCGCAAGGATACATTAAATTGACCTGTGACCGACAATGAAGACATTTATAATGTTACAAAAAAGTATTTCAATGTGTTCAGAATTGATATTAATAAGAAATGTTTCTTGATCAGCAAATCAGCATATTAGAATGATTTCTGAAGGATCATGTGACACTAAATACTGAGTATAATGGCTGCTAAACATTCAGCTTTGCTATCAGATAAATAAAATATATTTTAGGATAAATTGAGATAAATAACAGTTCATATGATTTTCTTTTTGTAATATTACTGTTTTAACTGTTTTTTCTAAGTGGGTCTTTCAAAAACATCTTACCAACTCAAACTTTGGACTGTCAGTGTATTTATATATTAACATATTTTAATTAGTCAAAAAAACTAAAAATAATTAAGAATTTGTAATTATAAAGCAGAGATGAACAAAACCAGCAAGCATAACTTCAAAGGGATAGTTCAGATTTAGTCTGTCAGTAGCAATGCTAAATGTGAGTTTTATTTTACTTTTGATTCAATATTGATAGCATAAATATTCAGCATTCATTTTGTTGGAATGATGGCTTTGTTCTATTAAGTATTTTAATTCCAAATTGTCAACATTAAATGATTAAAAATGGTTCTAAAGTCTAAGAGAGTGTGAAGGGCCTTGGCTTCTTATCAGCACATTCCTGCCCTGTGGAATCGTGTGTGTGTGTGTGTGTGTGTGTGTGTGCTGGGCAGATAACTCTGTGAGTGTTCATTGGGTCAGTGCAGCGCTGATTTAAAAACTCCTGTGGCAAGGCCAGAATCTGCAGCCTGGTTATCATCTCTGACCTGCCAGCACTTTGCCGTAGCAAACTTAAAATTAAAATGTGTGTGTGTCTGAGTCACAGTGAGAGAGAGATAATCCAGTCAATACATACGTCTTTACCATTATTCTTTGAACTAGGAGGTTGTTGACTCTAGAGGTGGGTGAACTGCTCTTGAAGAAGTCTTACACTTTAGTGACTGTACAAGATGTTACTTGAAGAGTTTATGTGCTGTCATGATGACTGTTCTCCATCTGTGCTGTCAGCTCAGAGGTGTTTGGTTGAGTTCAGATGACCTCGCTCTGTGGGTGCCTGCAAAACACGGTGGCAGTTAAGGGTCAGTGGGCATGTTCACATGTTCAAAGCTGAATGGTTGAATGCTGGGAAAAAGTTCTTATCAGAGGGTCTTGCTTGTTTAAACACATAGAAGAGAAGAGAGAAGAAGATTTTTTATTTGTCACATACACAATTATACAGAATATAACCAGCAGTGAAATTTGTGCTCTGCATTTAACCCATCCAAGTGCACACACACCCGGAGTAGTGTGAAACCAACGGGGAGCAGTTGGGGGTTCGGTGCCTTGCTCAAGGGTCTCACCTCTGTCGTGGTATTGAAGGTGGAGAGAACACTCGTTATTCACTCCCCCATCGACAATTCCTGCCGGAGCAGAGATTCGAACCCACAACCTCGGTTTACAAGTCTGACGCTCTATCCATTAGGCCACGACTGCCACATAGCAGTTAGTGGTGCGGACTGAGTCGCTCGTGAACATTTTAGACCGTAATTCCCACTGTATTTTATGCAGTTTTTTTAAAGAGTTGTTTTTTTAGAATTCATATATGATCTCGCACTTTGTGTAGCGAGACTCTGCAGGTGTTGGTGGATCTACCTAAAATATTAGGCAGGGGTCTGTCTGTTCTATTAGTAAAACATGAGAACATGGTCTTGCAATTAGTGCTTAATGTCCTTGTTTTCACTGCTGTTCAAAAGTTTGGGGTCAGTAAGATTTATTTTGTTTTTGAAAGAAGTGTCTTATGTTCAGCAAGGCTGAATTATCTTTTATAACATTAAAAACATATATCTTTTAATTTACACTGCATTACAAATTTATTTACTGCCTCTTTTGATCAATTTAATGCATCCTAGCTGAATAAAAGTATTAATTTCTTAACAAATAAACCTTAATCTTTTGAACGATTTATGCATTCTGCAGTAAGTTTCTCTAAATGATGGATTTTGCTCAAGGTGATTTTAAAATCTGAGTGTTAGTCAAACAGAACTTGATTTTGGCGATGTTTGGTAAACCCAATGACTCATTTTGTACTCATCGCAATTGTTGCTCCTGTAGAAGTACAGAAATAGCATATATCTTTAACTGTTTAACTGTCCTAAAACAATCATTTGGATGGATGTGTGTTGTAAGGGTAAGGATGAAGAAGGGTAAGATGGTCTTAACTTCTTCTTTTATGTACAAGAGCGACTGATTGAGAAAGTCTATAGTACTGCACTATGAGTGTGTTTTCAGTGAGGTCCACGTGTGTTGCTGTCTGAAGGGTGCTTCATCCACTGGGAGTCAGCAAGAGAAGCAGATAAAGTCGCCATGGTTACGCTTACTGTTATGAAATCATGAGGACGCTGCTGGCGTGCTGTTCTGTAAGAGGTGCTGACTTCTGATTGGCTGACAGTGATGATCCTGCATGCTTAAATTCGAAAGCTTCTGAAGCACGACAGAGGCAGTGGCAGCAACCCCCTCCTGTTAGGCCAGTATTTCTGTTTACTGTCTCACTCTCTCTTTCTTTTCTCTCTCCGCTCATTTACGGCAGCCATGGGCTATTTTTAGACTTTGATTGTCAAGAACTGCTTAACCAGATTAGACGTTTCTCTGTTTTTCTCTGTCTGTCTCTCATTTTCTCCCCCTTGGCATCATGTGGTTATTATGATACATCTCGGCTAGTTTTTTTTCAACTTCGCTATTGATTAAGGTATCATTTTTATCATTTGGTGTATACCTTTGTCATCTTTATATGATCTCCTAGTTCTAAGAAAATGTTCTTTTGGTTGATTTGCTCACCATCTTATGAGCTCATAGTCCTTAAAGGTTTGAACACTCTTTGCTGTTTGGCACTACATCAGTAGCTATTTACAAGGAATTGTGGGTCATAGCTACTCTGAGATTTTCATACGCTAACTTTCCTGTTTCTCTGGAAAACAGCTTTTTAGAAATCACCTGAGCAAATGGCTTGAAATTCGATCTGTGTTGAGGTCTTTGCATATATCGTGTATTGTCATTCCTATATTTTTATTTTAGACTTTTTTTTTTACACGTTTCATATATTTTAACAATGTTGTTGGCATGTTATTCTACATCATTAGCACAATGAACAGGAAGCTGACAGCACAGAGAATCATAGGTCTGCAGAACAGATGCACAGAGCTCTTCTGAATCCAACTGTTAAAGGATTACCGCGTTTAAGATGGATTTGGGCTGTGTGTATGCATGCCAGTGTGTGCCTGTCTAAGCTAGTGGCTGTTTGAAGAGAGAGAGCGTTTGTACAGCTTTTTCAGGGCACAGCCCAGGGACCAAAACAGATTGTGAGGAAAAGGGGAAAAAATATGGAAATATCATGTGACCTTAGCATGGTTTAAAAATAACACAGGAGAACAGGAAATAATCCTGCTGACCCGTCATTGTGAATATAGGTTAGAGAAGCTATGCTTTATTTAGGATTACATCAGCAAATTACAAAAAGATGTACAAATATCTAAACATCTGTATTTAGAGGATTTCATGGAATCGAAGTGCCATTGTGTCAGTGACCTGAAAATGCTGATGGCTTCACTTTTTTTGTGTGTTTCACACATTTCAGCTCTTTAAAAAGAATTGATGTTAAAACATCTATAGTAATTGAATTTAAATATTATCGAAGCTACTTTTGAACGACCTTCGGTGGAGAAGATGCTTTTTAGAACCAGATGGTGGTGCAATGACAACTACCTCCAGAGGCTAATAAGAAACTTTAACCAGCACACCTTGAATTTTTTAATGAGATATACAGCTGTAATGTTTCATGTTGTCCTTGATCATGTGATCTCAACTGCAGTGGAAGATGATGGTGGCTTGTCCTAGAAACAAAGGATTAATAACCGCAATTGAGTGAACTGATGATCATAGGTTGCTCTGGGTTATTAATCCTGGGAATTTAATAGTGGTGATCTTGATAGTGGTGATCTCAGTAAAAATAACATTAAAACAGTCAAATTGTGAAATATTAATACAATTTAAAACATTTTCTCTTGTATTACATTTTAAATTTAGTTTATTCCTCTGATGGAAAAGCTGATTTTTTTTTGTCAATTACTCCAGTCTTCAGTGTCACATGATCCTTCAGAAATCATTAAAAGAATTAAGAAAAAAATCTGATGCCTTTATCAAAAAGGCAATTTTCTCTTTTAACTGACAGACAAGACTTCCATTCCTTCAGCTGCCGTATTGAGTATTAAAATGTTTCTTATTTATTTTTTAGTGAGGGCTCCATGTCCTCCTCCATGCACCATCTCTGTCTTTATTCCCTCTGTATCCATTACAAGCTAGTCAAAATGAATCTTGTTTCCATTTGCTGCATTATTAGGATGTCAGACCTGCATGTGAGTTTGGCAACACTATTAGACCACTTGCACGCTAGAGGAAGCTCCGATGGAGCATTTGATGGATAGGATTGCATAAGATTTTGAGGGAATAGGAGAAGCCAGGTCAGTTTGAAATCAAGCAGAAGCAAAACAACTTGGATTTCTCAAAGTCCCATTGGTTTACATTACAGTGCAATGCAATTTGTTTTAATTTTTAGTTGCATCACTTTTGCAAATTTGCATGATTTATGTCAACATGGTGTTGACATAAGTGCCCATAGAGCCTTAAATAAAGTGATATTTTGCGTGTGTGTGTGTCCGTCCTTGTAATAAACACACTTGCTGCAGTTCACTGCAGTAGAGAGCGTGAATGTAAAGAAGCTGCTGGTATCTATGTGTGTGTGTGTGTGTTTTGCAGCTGTAGGTAGCAGACTGCACACAGTCCAGGGCTGAGCATGAGCAACGGTGTCTCATTTCCCTCATCGCTAAAACCCCCACCACGTATTGTGGGTGTGTTTCTCCCTCCCTTTCTCCCTCTCTCTCTCACACACACAAACCACATATAGAGGAAGGTGTGAGGAACTACTACTGCAGTGGGATTTTTTTATTTCTTTACACCAAGCAGGATATGATATCTCTCTGCCTGGCACAAGTGCACATCCATCCTAAGAACATGTGGAGTTCCTGCCTGTCATGCTAATGAGGGATCTTTAGCACGCCGGAGGAAAGGGCTCTGTGCTAGTACACTGCCGCCGGCCACCTGACTCTTTCTGTGTGGATTTACATTAAGCGGGCAAGTGCACAATATACGCCTGCAGTGTGTATGGATCTTGGCTGAGACGAAGAAATGCATGGAGACACACAGATCTTTGTTTTATAACCTGCTTCAGCATCTACCACTGAACTGTGAGTGTTACACTCTGCTGCAGAGAGGATTATGCCATTTCCCACATGCAACAATGCACTGTCTCTAAATGGGTTACATAGAATTAATTTTACCAAAATTAAAACAATGAATCTATTTGTGATATTTGAGAATGAGACAAATGCTAGAGCCTTGTCCTTAGAAAACATCTGCATTGTGTGGCGTCTCAGGGCATGTGAAGTCATCAGATTGACTGATCAGTGTTTGGGCTTTGCAGGATAGGCTGCAGTAAAGGTGGCTTGTTGTGTAACTTAGACTGGATTTACACAGACACCCCTTTTTCTTTTTTTTTATCATGTTGCATGCATGTCCACAGCAAAAACACGTATGTGGTCACTTTTAGATGTGGTTTTGATGCATCTGATGTCTGACCCGACAACCAGCATTTAATCTCTCGTAAAAAAATTTCATCATTGTTAGGCGACATGATTTGAGAGATTTGCTCTGGTGAAAAGCTTTTGGTGCTTAAGTAAGGGAATGTGTTGGAATTTCTATGTTTGATTTGTTCAGGGCAATCCCAGGATGGCAGCATTAGGATACTGGACTGCCCCTATTAATCCTGATTCAGGAGTAGGGTTGTAACGATATACCACGATATAAACATGTACGATTATCATACCGTGTACATTTGCAATTAGAAAATAAAAGACGCAGAAGCTCACCTGCGCCTAGGCAACAACTTTCCACTTAACTGTTCTCTTGCTCCACCCACACGTGCAGCAGAGACAACATCAGACACAGAGATTAGTATCTCTAATCTCTATCCCACGTCCAAATATAAATACAAATTGGTAGTATGGAAATACTTTGGATATAGAAAAGACAAACGCTTATTTGTCCTCGAGGATAGACACAGTTAAAAAAAACTGGTCGCAAAGCAGCCGCAAAAAGAGGAAACACATCGAACATGTTTACCTATATTTCAGAACACCACCCCTCTGTGCAGATACAGTTATGTACCATTTATAACTTAAGGTTAAAGCTTTATGATTTCCGTGATGCGGAGTGAATCCAGAATCCAGTTATGACAATGATTCTTCAATGCAGATGTCACATAAAATGCTCGGTTTGATGAATAAATCAAAACAGAGCTGTCAAATCACTACATGGTCTAGTGTCTGAGATTATTAAAGCGAAAAAACACTGCTATATAAAAATATGATCTGTTTGTTTTGCGTTTCTCTCTGTGAGTGAGCGGCGTTGTGTCGTGTACTACATACTCAAGTATGCACGCTGGCGCGCCGTTCAAAGTGTTTAACACCGCCTGCTGTCTCACTATCTGAGGACAAACACCGAGAGAACAATTAATAATCCTTTCATCATTTTATTTGAGAAAACCATAGTCAAATACACGCAAAGCTCTTCACTTCTACCCGTCTTCTTCTTCTTCTTCTTCTTCTGAGATTTGCGGCAGCTTAGATGCATCAAATGCGTATTACTGCCCCCCTCAGTTCACTTCTACCCGTCAAAATAAAAGTCTACTTTTTAACTCGAAGAAATTGACAGAAATAACGATTGTACTATAATGTAGCCTACTTCTAAAATAATAATTAATAGCAACATTTAAGGAATATAATTTCCCCCTCATTTTTATTTAGTAAATCTCTGTTGTGCATTCCTTTATGAAAGCATAAAATGATAAAATGTATTTTAATTTGATTACATTTTAAAGCATTAATTAAATTGTTAAATCTTTATGCATTAATTTCATTACCACCATTTTTGATAGTATATTTGTATTATGTCATACAAGTACAGAATCTAGAAAAAAAGTCAAACCAGAATATATGTATTGTTATGAATTATTAATGATGAACAAAAGTTGTTAAACTAATATATAATCAATGATGAAATCTACTTGATTGTTTTTGATGAATGAAATTTGAATAAACACATGCTTTGTCAACCAAAAAAACCCTGTTTTGATTGTTTAATACCGTATACCATGATACCGTGAAACCGTGACATTTTCTGAGACGATTATCATACCGTCAAAATCTCATACCGTTACAACCCTATTCAGGAGTGTGTCCGGCCCTTTCTGGTCTTCTTAGCATTATTCTGATACTCTTGATTTGCTCAATCTGTTGTGTGATACATCTATTCAAACATAATTTTTATTTTCTTTCCCCCACTTTAGATTAATAGATTAAGGAAATGCAAAATAGTAATTCAGTGACACTTCTAAAGAATAATGCTAAAAAGCGATCTAATGACTCTAGACTCTTTGAAATCAATACTTTTATTATGCAAGGATGCAAAGACATTTTTTTCTATTTCAAATAATATATTTAATATAAATAGGCTATATCTCAACATAAATATATTTTTTAATGAAATATCTATCACAAAAGACACTGTCTTCACAAAAATATGAGCTGCACAACCGTTTTTAACATCGATCATAGGAAATGTTTCTTTGTAACCAAAACATCATGTCAGAACGAAGACTAGAGACTGGCTGCTGATAATTCAGCTTTGCCATCACAGAAATAATTTACACTTCAAAATATATAAAAATAGTAAACAGTTATTTTAAATTGCAGTTCAATATTTACTGTATTTTTGATCAAATAAATGTAGCTTTGGTGAGCACAAAAGACATTCACAAACATTAAAAAATCTTGCAGTGCCCAGTTTTATACCAGTAGTGAAAGTAGATAAAATAAGGACTAAAACCTCTCTGTCTTAAGTGCACTGAGTGATTGCTGACATAGGCCCTGTCCCAAATGCCCCCTAAGCCCTTGCAGCCCTCTTTCAGGCCCATGCTTTGAAAATGTAGATGTCACATAGAAAACGCATAACAGCTACCAAAGGGGAACTCATATACGCCCGTAAGAGTCATACAAAGACAAATGGGACAGAGGCCATGGTGAACATGTTTTTGCTTTGCAGTTCATATGGTCAGTTTATTTCAGTGCTTTCTCTATGAAAGTATCGGTTAGTGTGTCATTTTGTATTTGGTCATTAAAAAAAAATTCTAATTAGGCATATAATTCATGTAGTTGCATGTTTTTGTGTGTGATGTGTACAGCATTGTGTTTTGTTTTCAGTGATGTTGGGCAATTCAAGGCGATCCTGTAACGGCTTGGGTGTTTTCTTTTAGTTGAAATGACTCCCTGCAAACAGGAAGGAGCTTCCTGCAGTAAATTCCAGCTCTTGGTTGCGTCCTTTCCAGTCCAGTGAGAGCTCTGCTCACACGCTGGTGTCAACGGTCGACTTTTTCTTCTTAAACACGCACCTTTCTTACAACAGGCACAGAGATTCAGTATTCTAGGTGATTGAGTGTGACCTTACTGAATCATCGGTACAGTAGTTTGTTTCAACAACAAGAAAATGCAAGAAACAGAAATGCAATTGAAATCGAAATGAAAAAGTATTAATGAATGTGAACGTGCTGCTATCAGTTCAGCTGTTTCTGCCCCATTTTACCCTGTGTGGGTTTGTCCCAGAATAAGGCTAATGGATCATTTCCTGTTCAAAGCAGAAAGGACATGGTCAGCACCTTAACCAACAGGAGATTTTCAGCAGAAAAGAGCTTTAATGTTTAGCAGGGAAAAATACATACAAATGCTGTTTAATTCTTGCAGGAGATGCCAAGATTTCATGTATAACATGTATTACTCTAATATTTTATTATGTCCTTTAATGTGGAACATAGACAAATGCGTGCATTAGTGGTTCAGGTTCAAGTCTCTTTCGCAGTTCTACGCCACGGCTCTTATATCTGCTGTTTATTATGTCCTCACACTAACACACTTCTCAGTCTCCTTTTTTTCTTGGGATGGCTCTAATTTCAGTGGTTGTAGCAGTTGAGAAGTTTCACAGGAAAGCTAGCCAGGCTGTGTTGTGTTAATGTACGTGTGTATCTATTTGATGTAGGCGTGAGAACGAGTTTGCTGGAATGTTCTTTGAAGAGAGAGTTCAGTTTACACACTTGGGTACATCTGGACCTCCCTACTGCAAGCAGTCAGTATTATTTGAAACACTGCGCAGAAACCTGTATTTAGATCGTAAATTATAGTTGTGCTGCTATAGTGTGTGCTGAGGGATCTAATGACCAGCACACTCATTATTTAACAGCTATGAGTGTCGCAGCTTGCTAGCAAAACACCCTGGATCTGCTTATCGCTATCAAAATCCAAGGCGCTGCTAACCAGCAGTTGGTTTCTTCATCAGTTTTATCGATCCAGAGAGAAATCTCTACCACCTTTTAAGCTGGCTGCCTGTTTTAGTGAAGCTGTTGGCCCAGAAACGATGGCCACTGATCTACTAGAAAGCCTCTCAGTTCCACCTGGCTGTCAGAGCTTACTATTAGCTGCCTATCTGGGCTCTTTGAACCTCTGCTCTCTTTCTGGCAGGT
The DNA here is from genome assembly GCA_027564155.1 of Gymnocypris eckloni scoliostomus. Classification (NCBI taxonomy): domain Eukaryota; kingdom Metazoa; phylum Chordata; class Actinopteri; order Cypriniformes; family Cyprinidae; genus Gymnocypris; species Gymnocypris eckloni. The sequence continues at coordinate 25,576,947 of CM050413.1, read as the reverse complement.
CTGAGGACTACTTGAAACAAAGACTCTCTTTAATGGAAGAAAGATTCTTTGGCTCTGAGCAGGACTGCCCAATGTCTGCCCTTTGTTTCTTGGCGCAGCACTACTTTAGCTAGGCCTCAGGCCTGAATAAACGTGAATGTATAAATATACCCAGGCGTTCTTGCGCACAAAAATAATAATTTGTTATAATATATAATTTATATATTATTCATAATAATAATAATATAAGCAGGAATGCGCAAGAAGAATGTGCAAAACAGGTTGTACAGGGTATAAACATAGCAGCAATATGGATGATGGAGAATAGTCAATATCTTACTAATTATTAAATGGAGTCATGTTGATGTTATGAGACTGAGTTTGAGTTTAGGAGCCTGATGGCCTGGGGGAAGAAGCTCCTCCTAGGTCTCTCAGTTTTTGCTGAGATCTCCGTGGTGTTTCTGACTCTTGTTTTGCAAAATGAGACCTTGTTTTGAATTACCTTCAGGAGATTTCTTTTGGCTGCAAAACAAATGTACATTTGTGTGGGCTGGACAAATTTTTGGGTGAAAATAGATTGCAAATCTATAATTTAGCAGGAATAGAGTGGATTTTTTTTTCAAATTGGTCAAATCTGGTCAAATTGGTTCCTGTTAAGAATTGTTTTAGGAGTCCAGTTTTATCTCTCTTGAGCTTTACTGCGCTCAGATTTCAGAACAGTGTGTTTACTTTGAGCTCTATGTTGTTGTGATTAATTAAAAGATAATCTCATCAGATTAGAGAATCAGAAGTGCTTAGCCTGACTCATATAAACGGCTTCGAGCACTGTGGAGTGAATCTCCTGTCTGACTGTTACCTGACCACACACACACTGCTGACAATCAGCTTCCAAGCCTTCCATATATCCATATGTTTTCTCAGCAGAGATTAGATCCCTGGAGTTAAAAGGTCATCTTTGAAACAATTTTTTTTTAATAAAAATGTATCTAGCGAAACGATCTGTCATAAAAAAAATGTATATGCTTTAGGGCTGCAACAACTAATCGATAAAATCGATTATTATCGATTATGAAAATCATCGATAACGATTCTCATTATCGATTAGTAGGGTCTGCCCCCAGTGCACGTCCAACTTCAGCCGGTTGCTCAAATTACAGCACTGAATAACGCATTTCTATCGACAAAATGCATCTAACAATAGTGGAGGAAACAGAATGAGATGCTGCGGGAGAAGTAGGCTACGTGATCCAAGCTGCCCAAAACATGATAATTCTTTATTTTGAGCTTTAAGTTAATGCATTAGTGTAAAGGCTTGCCCTGTCAGGCGCTGTGACACATGCGTGTGCATCCTTAGTGCAGAAAACCTTCAGTTTACGGTCATATCCTTATCTACAAATGTCACAAATTCATGTGAGTATTTCCATTTTTGATTTTTTCATTTTTTTCAGTGGAATCTGTCAACTCGGATCTTCAGACACTGTTTTTCGACATTTAGCGTTGTTGGCTCGTCTAGACAAGTCTAAAAAGATAATTGTGCAAAAGTCCTGTAGTGTGTTCCAGTCTTTATTCCACTCCTGACCTTGCCTCCGCTTTCACGCAGGCGTAACGGGGCCATTCTTCTGAAGCCTGAACAGTCCGCTGTTCTTCTGCCACCAATAACCCCTATGGCTCTCTCTCTCTCTCTCTCTCTCTCTCTCTCTCTCTCTCTCTCTCTGTCTCTCTCTCTCTCTGTCTCTCTGTCTCATGGCTCACTGCATGGGCATTTTTCTCATGGTCGGGGCCCCTGCTGTCAGCTCTTACAGTCCGCTGAATCCAGCACCTCTGACCCTGCAGACACATTAAAGGAATGTGTGGATGAGGGTCAGAGGAGGGGATCGAGGCACGGTGAGATTGTGGGAGGTGGGTGCCTTTCAAATAGGTCAGATCCTCTCACAATAAAGCCTGATCATGAGACAGACGGGTAGAAATGGGGGCATGAACTGAATATTGCCCCTGTGCCAATTAGGACCATGAATGAGATGCTTGCTAAGCAGCGTGGTAAACAGGTCAGAGTGTTAAACAGTATTTTCAGTGCAGGTATGCTGGATGTTTAAGTGTGATGTACAGTGGGTGGTATATGGAATATTCCTTCTGTGTTTATGGTGATTTTTCTGGTGTTATAAAATGTTTTCTCATATTAAAATGTTTTATTGCAGTTTTATATTGACACATAAATAGTTTTCCTTGTGTATTTAGTGTAAAATCATTTTAAAATGTAATTAGACTTGCACAATGTGTGCACTAGTGCTTGAGTCTGTTTTCAAACTCTCAGCCCTACTGTAATAATTTATCCAGCCTGGCATCTACAGTACAGTGCAGGGGTGAAGGAGCCGAAGCACAAACCATTCACCTCAGCTCAGGGTTAGAGCTATAAATACCATCTGCTCTTCCTCTCCTTGTCTTTATCATTCCCTCTCTCTCTTTCTCTGCATCTGTCCCTTCTGACTTGTACCAGCGCGGCTTGTTCATGTTGTAGCAGTTTGTTTGTATGATGTGTGCATTGAAAGCAGAGGCATGAGTGGGGCAGCTGTCATCTGATTGGTCAGACAAGAGAAGTTGACTGTCTCAGGTTAATAAGCTTTATTAATCACAGGCGTTTTTTAGGCACGTGCTGTAAACTTCTATGAAATTGCAGTGATGAAAAAAGAACTGTAACTGGGTTTGCACTTTGTTTTTGCAGGCTTCATTTATGCTAAAATGAGGATAGCTCCTGTTAATGGCTGTTCTAGTCATTGTAGTGTTGTTATTTCAGTTCTGTGTGTGTGTGTTTGGTGCTCATGGCTCATAGTCAGGTTTACACAGTACTGTTTAGCCCTCTGGGATCCTTTGGTCAGACCAACACACATACACACACACATACAGACTTAGTTCAAGCATGGAGAGCTGGTTTGGTAAATATGCTTAAGTCCTGCAGCTCATAGAGGTCAGAGTAAAATCATCTCCCGACAAAGAGGAGACATACCTGCTGATACAAACTCATTGTCTGTGCTTAGACTTTGTCCTAACTGATCACTTGCTCTCTGTCTCTCTCTCTCTCAGAGTACAACAATGGAGGAAACAGTAATATGGGAACAGCACACGGTGACTCTTCTCAGGGTGAGTGTTCAACATTGTCTCTTTTTCCTCTTCTCACTTGGGGCTTCAATTTTCTTCCACTTCACCATTCCTCATCCAATGTCCCCAATGCTCTTTCTTTCTTTCTTTCTTTCTTTCTTTCTTTCTTTCTTTCTTTCTTTCTTTCTTTCTTTCTTTCTTTCTTTCTTTCTTTCTTTCTTTCTTTCTTTCTTTCTTTCTTTCTTTCTTTCTTTCTTTCTTTCTTTCTGGGATAAAAAAATTAACAATATCAGTATGATATCAGTTGTCAACCAATACTTACTTAATTATTGATTATTATAGTATGTATTTTGTTACATATTATATATTTTATTTTATTTTACATTTTTTAATATTAACGTTAAATTGTAAATGCTTATTTTATTTAATTTTTTAGATTAAGTGTGCTATCATCTAATGCTTCAGTTTTTCCATTCTAATGTTCTGATGTAAAATTATTGATTGTATTTTTTAAATATGTTAGTTTTTTTTGTACATTTACATTACATTTATGCATTTAGCAGATGCTTTTATCCAAAGCGACTTACAGTGCATTCAGGCTATAAATGTTTGTATGAGTATGAAGTAGCATCTAAGTAGTATCTAATGTTAATTTTGGCCGTGAAAATTATTCGCTCATGTGTGTATTATGGGTAATAACCAGACAATTTATTTTAGTGCATTCCTTCTCTTTCTATTTGTCTTTCTTTCCTCCTCCTCCTCTCTCTTCTCTTTTGGGATGGCTAGTTACAGGATGTGTGGTCATTGAGTACACAATAGCTGATCCCCCAGATGGCAGGAAGCAGTGTGTGAGAGGACAAAATGCCTGCTCTGCTCCACTTCCTGTTTCTTTTCCTCTTCCTGCATGTTCCTAGGTTCAAACCAATCTAAACCAGAGTTTGAGAACGAGTCAGAGATTATGCAACAGTCAGTTGGGCACAGTATTAATAAGCCCCTTCTTCTGTAAGTAGGGATGTAACGGTATGAACATTTCTTATCACGATTATAGTGACCAAAATTATCACAGTTATCAGTATTATCTCACGGTATTGTTAAAATGTGCTGGAGATGTTCAAAAAGTACCGACACATAAATCACTTCACCAAGTTTTATATAAAATCAACAAACAACAAATAAAATGATTTTTTTTTGTTGCATAATCATTAAAACAATAACATTACCAATGATGTCCGGATTTTAAATGACAACTTGACTGACAACAGTTTAATAGCATGTTCAAATATCTCATTTAAATGTTCAAATAAAGCTTAGAAAAAGATTCATAAAAAGGTAAACCTCACATTTCAGCCTTAAAATAAAGAAAAGGTTTAAGTCAAAATGAAAATTGATTAATAAAAGATTATATGTATTTTATCTGCTCCATAAATAATTCTAGATAAATTATCAGAATTTTTTAAATGTGTAGAATTCACATAAGCTTGTTTTTCATCAACCGGTCCAAATCTACCGCAGGGCATGCAAATTTGGTTTGTTTTTGGCCAGACAGAAACTGCACACAGGCTGAATGTAAATAGAAGTCTCTGTAAATCCACTCTCTGACAGCAGGTGACGCTTTATATGGAAAAGCTGAATTACAGCTGTTTCCCGTGAACTCCGTGGACAAAGCAGTAATGTGATTAAGAACACGTCCTTTAGGTATTACTTGGAGTGAAGATGAAAACAAAATGCCATTGAATCGTTTCTGAAGACAGTCAGAACCTTCAGAGGTACATTCATATAATTATTCCATTCATATATCCCCTCAGCACTCTTTTAACTTTAAGACCTAAGGGTAAAATAGGTCATTTTCACATATTTTGTTTATTTGACTGTAAAATTATAACAGAATGCACTATTTTTTAAGTGCAAGGTGTCATTTTTTTAAAAACATTAACAGCTGCCTTTCAAAAAAGTACAGTTTTTGACCATTAATGTTGTGTGGTGAGTTTGTAAACATAATTGAAATAGACACAGTAATGCATTTTCTGTTTTTTATTTATACAAAAATAGAAAGATAATGCTCGAAATAATCCAACACTTCTTACTTCAGAATTATAAAACTATATTACACACATATATATATATATATATATATATACACAAGTATTTTTGGGACACTGGGTGTCACAGTTTTCATTCAGGACACTTTTTTGTTCATGCACCCATTCATTTACACACACGGACTCATTATATCGATGCACATGAAAAGTCTCACTCAGACTGCTCCCAAAGTCTCATCAAAAATCGTCCCAATCGACTCTTGTGCTGTTTACTCCGTTCGTTTCGTTTATTATTTTATGCATTTCGAAACTCCGCACTACCTATCTCTCATTCAAATTCTCCCTTCCCGATCTCCCGGAAATCAGCTGTCATTTGTCGATGGAGCGCAATAAATAACCGTAATAAGCCATATATTGCCGAAAAGCGCACAATGTCTGCTGTCAGGAGCAATTTGAATTATGTTGATGGTGCAAACGATTGAAGAGTTATGGTAACATGAATACAGCTTTGTTAAATGTGTCGGATCCTTTTCCGCTCTTTTTTCACTCACAACGAAATTACTCTGCTGATGTGCGCACGTAAGACTGTTACTGAAAACTGTGCTTTATGCTGGACCGTATTTATTTATCATGTTGTTCAAATCGTGGTAATCGAATACGGTTTTAATGATAATTAAAATATGAAACGGTAATACTAACCATGGGGAATTTTATCATGATTTATCGTCAAACATTACATCCCTATCTGTAAGAACTGGAGTACTGTGGTCACTCACACATATCTTGGATCATAACCTGATGTCTGTGTAACACTTCAGTTCAGTCAGTCCCACTTGTGACCTGATTTTTGATGTACTGACAGCCTAGACAAGATAACAGTTGTATGAGTTCTAAGCCTTTACTAGGGCCTTTTTATAGGTGGAATCTCTTTAGCTGTGTCAGAATGCTCCTGGCTAACATTATTACATAGCTGCCTCTGTTACTATCTGCAAAATGTATTCTTTCCCCCTGTGATAATGCGCTCCTCACCTACTCAGGCTCTTGTTATGATTTATAGCTGTTTGTGTTTAGAAGAAGGCCAGATGGTTTGGATGGCAGAGAGGTAGAACAGACCAGTGTGTGAAGATGCCCAGTGACATCAGGAAAGGCTCTTAACCGAGCTCTGCCATCTGTCTGTAGTCTGTCTGTCACTCTCTACCTCTTCAGTCTTATCTTCCGTTGTTTGTGATTGCTTGAGTGCAAAAGTGAGAGCCCAGAGCTTCAGACACCTGGGAAAAGGAAACACACACACACACACACACAGATTAACCTACATATTGGTCTTCATCATTCTATCAAATTTAATTTAATGTAATTATTCAGAGATGTGCTGTGAATTCCAAGAGCTCATTCTACACCGTGTATGTTTATGTCCTATGCAGGCGCCAGGTTTTGGGTTTGGAATCGCCATCTCAGGGGGCCGTGACAACCCTCATTTCCAGAGCGGAGAGACCTCTATAGTGATCTCAGATGTGCTCAAAGGGGGACCAGCGGAAGGACTTTTACAGTAAGATATTTAATCTTTAGGATATTCAACATTTTAAACAGATTTTTAACTAACAGTTAGTTATTTAAATGAAAATTAAATGTGTATAATTTAATATTTATATGTATAAAGATGCATAAAAAAAATCATATCTGTCTAGCTATATAAATAATAAAAAATATATACAACACTGAAGAAATGACACTTTGCTACAGTGTGAGTGTACAGCTTGTATAACAGTGTATTTTTGCTGTCCCCTCAAAATAATTCAACACACAGCCATTAATGTCTAAACCGCTGGCTACAAAAGTGAGTACACCCCTAAGTGAAAATGTCCAAATTGGGCCCAATTAGTCATTTTCTCTCTCCAGTGTCATGTAACTCATTAGTGTTACAAGGTCTCGGTGTGAATGGGGAGCAGGTGTGATAAATTTGGTGTTATCGCTTTCATTCTCTCATACTGGTCACTGGAAGTTCAACATGGCACCTCATGGCAAAGAACTCTCTGAGGATCTGAAAGCCTCAGCCTTTCAGTGCTCAGACCATACGCCGCACACTGCATCAAATTGGTCTGCATGGCTGTCGTTCCAGAAGGAAGTCTCTTCTAAAGATGATGCACAAGAAAGCCCGCAAACAGTTCGCTGAAGACAAGCAGACTAAGAACATGGATTACTGGAACCATGTCCTGTGGTCTGATGAGACCGAGATAAACTTATTTGGTTCAGATGGTGTCAAGCGTGTGACACGGCAACCAGGTGAGGAGTACAAAGACAAGTGTGTCTTGCCTACAGTCAAGCATGGTGGTGGGAGTGTCATGGTCTGAGGCTGCATGAGTGCTGCCGGCACTGGGGAGCTACAGTTCATTGAGGGAACCATGAATGCCAACATGTACTGTGACATACTGAAGCAGATCATGATCCCCTCCCTTCGGAGACTAGGCCGCAGGGCAGTATTCTAACATGAGAACAATCACTGCCTTGCAAAAGAAAGGTAAAGGTGATGAGTGGCCAAGCATGTCTCCAGACCTAAACCCTATTGAGTATCTGTGGGGCATCCTCAAACGGAAGGTGCAGGAGCGCAAGGTCTCTAACATCCACCAGCTCTGTGATGTCATCATGGAGGAGGGGAAGAGGACTCCAGTGGCAACTTGTGTGATCTGTGTGATTGACTGAGCGTGTGTGTGTGTGTGACTGAGGGTGTGTGTGCTTTAGATATAGTGAAGACAGCGCATTAGTTTAGAACTCTTCTAATATTTTTTAAATGTAGAGAGTGCATTAATTTGTGCAATAACCTACAGCAATGTTAAAATTGCTGTTACTCAACAAAGAGCTGGTAACATCATTGTTTCTAAAGGAATTAAAGCCACAGCTTCACTTTTACGGTGGTAATTAAATTCATACATACACATCATCTCTCTCTCTTTATAGCGCTCTCTCTCTCTCTCATAAGTGAACACTTGATTAATTACCCTTTTCTGAGAATATATTGAAGTAGAGATCGCTAAACTGCAAGCTAACCAGTGTTTTCAGAAAGCAAGCGCGTTTATTCACTGTGGAGAGAGGAGAGAGAGCGCGCATGCACATGGTTGCCAGGTTGACAAAGATAAGTATCACACTTAGCAGATATTTCTGTATTGCGCTTTGTTTCGGGGATTACGTCTTCTTATATCAGGCAACCCAGTAGTGTTCCTCTGCTGCCAGATTAAACATTGGTGTGTGTTAAACATTTTAAACGCTGTTTTCAAATTAAGTGCGGTCCACTGCTGCACACGTGCCACAATATTGACACAGGGTCAGCTGTATCGAAACTCGTATCATCAAATCTCTGTGACGATACATCATCGTATCGATATTTCGAACACAGCACTAATGTAATTAAAGTTGTATGTAATTATAGCATATACCTTTTCATTCTAATTTATGAAAAAAAATCTATATTTGTTAAATATTGATATAAAAATTATTTACATTTTCTTTTATTCACAAAAATATATATTTTTTGTCTGCAGAGAGAATGATAGAGTGGTGATGGTAAACGCTGTCTCCATGGACAATGTGGAGCATGCCTACGCTGTTCAGCAGCTGAGGAAAAGTGGAAAGAATGCCAAAATTGTAAGTTAACAACACAGCATCAGCCCTCGTACATTGCATCAGTCCTGTACAACCTTGAGTCTTAACTGGGCTACAGATATGAGTAGTGGGCTGTGATGGAGGATGGAAGAACTTGAGGGAGGCGGGACATGGAGGTGACCGGTCATGACTAAGCTTTACATTAAGCAGTGAGGAATGCTGGGAGTCAAACCCCATTACTGCAGAGTATTTGTCTTTGTGAGCGTACAGGAGCTGTTAGTCAGTGTCTAGACACTCTGTTTTTTTTGTCCTCTCTGAAGAGGCATGACCTTTAGAGCTAGATTTTTTTAAGTGCAGAGTTTAATCAGTACTTCAGGTTTTCTGTGATACGAATGATATGGATACACACATTCACAGCTGATACTGACATAATTGATGAATCCGCACTTTAAATGAAGATACATACATAATAATGTGCACACTCAGATATTCCCCAAAAACATTTGAATATGCTTTAAAATTAATGTTTTAATTTTGGAGTCTAAGTGCAATCAATAGCCACATTTGATTACAAAACGCATTGACCAATCAGAATGAAGTATTCCAGAGAGCTGTGTAATAATGGTATATAACAGATGATTGGCTATTGCCCTTGCTAATGTTAATAAATTAATATGCTCTATTGTTATCTTTTAGAATGTTAATCTTTTTCATCTGGTTGAAATGTTGATATATTGCCTGCTCAGACTATCCGCAGAAAGCGGAAGGTGCAGATTCCTGTAAGTCGAGGGGGAGACAGAGAGACTATGTCAGAGCGAGAGGAAGAGGACGACACTGAGGAGGATGATTATGAGGGACCACCACGTGCAGGAGGAGCGAGTGGAGGCACTAGCAGAAGAAACGAGCGCAGCGGCAGCACCGGAAGGAGGGACCATAGTAATTCCCGTGAGAGGAGCATTTCCCCACGCTCAGACAGACGATCAGTTGCGTCCAACGTCCCGCCACGACCTTCCAAAGTCACACTCGTCAAGTCCCGCAAGAATGAAGGTAGGTGAAGCTGTTCAAAATTGGAGGACAAATCTGTTAATTACTATTGATGGCTTCAACGAGGTCTGCAGGGCTCAAAACTGAAGCAACCCGCCCGTGAGATTGTCTGACCAACCCGACCCGACCCGAGCTGTGATTAAATTTAGAGCATACCCAGATCCCCCAACACAACTAAAAAAGGAAAAAGGCTGCATTTCACGATTGCAAAAGAAATAGATTAATCAGTCTGCCATTTCACAAACATTTACCAGTTATGAAAGTTTGTGAACATCAGGTCAGTGTCGCATACATTCTGCCGAGTTTATGAATTTTGTATGGACAAGAAGATAATTCTTCCACGTATTTGGTCATTTTTTCAGTTAAGGCTCGATTCTGTCTACATCAGACATAAGATCTTAAATAAGATTGTATTTATTTGAATGCATTAATCATTTATTTGAATTAGCGAGAGAGAGAGAGAGAGAAGAGAATGTTGGTGTGGCGCGGCTGCGTATATCACAAGTAATGAGGCTTAGTTACTTCAAAACAGCGATTTTGCCGCCTCATTGCAGATAAATATAATGTTGTGACTTGAGTCAGTAGCCTGTCAAGCTATTTTACTAATAAAAGTGTCCGTGATGTTTGTGCTCTGCGCGATCTCTGATATCTGTGGGCAATGTGTGTGGCCTATGAAAGCAGCAAAGCCTCTGCATATAGTTTTGGCTACAAACCCGAACCCGACCCGAGCCCGAGGCTATCCATTAAACATTAACTCAAACCCGACCCGAAACCCGACAGTATTTCGGGACCCGCGGGTTCGGGTCGGGTAGCAGACCTCTACAGAGGGCTTGGCAAACAGATTAGAATGTGTAAACAGGTGTAATGCAGGCTGTTGTACATTAGCTAATAGCTGTGATTAGTCTATTGGCATACATACCCACAGGGTGCTTTCAACAAGAACAAAGCTGTAGTAAGTTACTCAGTAGCCAGATTTATCAGTCACTCATTAATTCAAGCGGATTATGTCTGTAATTGTTCATTCTTGTGTGTATTTTCTGTTGTGCGCAGAATACGGCCTGCGTCTGGCCAGCCACATTTTTGTAAAGGACATTTCTCCCGAGAGTCTCGCAGCCCGTGATGGCAACATACAAGAGGGAGACGTCGTCCTGAAGGTATGAGAAGTGGTGTCTGGAATGGATCAGAGATGGTTTCAGAAGAGAACTTGATAATCATGGAGTGAGCGGTACTAGCTGTAGTTACTGGTACCGTTACTTGTGCTGTAAAGCTTCAACAGTTTTTTGGACCCTTTGTTTTCCTCTGTCTTGATATTTCTATAAAAATGTTTGGCTGTTTAAGTCGTTGTTGACAGATGAGAAACTGGGAACATTTGGGAACATTAAACTTAGGAAAACCGCTCCCAGTTAATCTATCATGCTCTCAGCGTTTGGCTTCCCATATATGGAATGCCACTGTGAACGTTCAAAATGATTGACAGGCAGAAAGCACCTCAAAAACCTTCTCGTTGGATGAATGAAGAATCTGACTATTGCTTGTGGTCACTATCTGTTCGTAAAGACTTTGGCAGATGAGTGTAATTATCTTTCAGGGATATTTCCATAAAGACAACTACAGCACCTTTAGGTACAGCTGTACCTTTCACCCTCATTTCACCCTCATTCTTAATGTTTGGATTATTATATTTTAATTTTTACCTCTATATACTGTACTGTATATATAGGTAGAAATTGTTTATAAAAGTATATATTTATACTAACCGACTAGTTTTGGCTGAATAAGATCTCTAACACCAAGTTATTAGTTGTTTAATTAGGGAAATTGCTTGACATTTCCATGTGAATTTATTAGCCGTCATCAGCTAAATGAGGCTAGTGCTTACTGAGTGGAATAGAGCATATCCCAGAGTGCACTGGAGTGAAACTGCGGGCCATAGAGCTCAATGCCATCAGGCTTGTTGCAAATATTTGTAAATGGAAAATCAGGGACAGCATTTTTTTTTTTTTTGCTGCATATACACTACTATTCAGATTTTTTAAGAAATAATTGTATTTAGCAAGGATACATTAAACTGTCCAAAAGAAACATTAAAAACATATACCATTTCAAATCAGTTCTTTTCCTTTTAACTTTCTGTTCATCAATTCATCACGTAATCCTGATTTTTTTTTTTTATCCCAATTTCTACATTGTAGCACCAGCACCACTGTTTTCAACTTTGATAATAATAAGAATCATATGATGAGCACCAACTCAGCAGAGTAGAATCTGTTGGTGAATTCAGCTTTGCATCACATAAACAAATTACATTTGTAAAAAACATTTGTTTTAAATTGTAATAGTATTTCCTAATATTACTGTTTTCTGTATTTTTAGTCACAGTAGTCACAGTAGACTTTTTCAAAAACATTACAAAAGTCATGCTGACATTGAAAACTTTTGAACAGTAGTGTATATTGTTGGTTTATTTGCATAATGTTGTCTACAGGCCTAATCAGAGAGCTAAGAGAGTGTGTTTGGGATTGAAAAATGCTTAATTTATCAACATACTTTTATAGTGCATTCACAAAATGGTGTTCTTTCTGTTCTCCCTCTCCTATCCATATAGATCAATGGAACAGTGACAGAAAACCTGTCTTTGATAGACGCAAAGAAGCTTATAGAGCGATCGAAAGGCAAGCTGAAGATGGTGGTGCAGAAAGACGAGAGTGCGACACTCCTAAACATTCCTGATATGGACGATAGCATTCCCTCGGTTAATTCAGACAGAGATGGTGAGATGATCCTAGTTAAAAATGTACATCTGATAAAAAAAATCTAAGATTAGACTGAGGTCAGACATTAGCCTCAGACTTAATATTTTGCGTTTGCATTTCTTGTCCTTTTTATTTAGCTTTTTCTTGTAGGGTTTTTGTCTTTTTCTAAAAGCAAGCCAACTTGGACTAAACTGACACTTGGAAATCATGATTTGTTTCAACAGACATTTCAGAAATTCATTCACTGGCATCAGATCATTCCCATGAGCGCACCCTTCGCAGTCGATCGCGTTCCCCTGACAAACGCTCAGAGCCTTCCGACATTTCCGGCCACTCTCCACAGCAGATGAGCAACGGCAGGTAAGAGACCAGAAATGCTTACATTAACCAAACAAAGCCTCCTCAAGTTTCAAATATCCCTTAACTTTTCCATTTGTGTCCCTTAATTCATTGATTGTCTCATTAATTTACTAATTAATTTTCATTAATTACTCTGGTATATTTATGCAAATCATATCTCCGCTACTAGCAGGTTCAGATGTCAGCTAGAGCAGTAAGGCTGCATCGAACTGCCTAATGACAGAAGAGTGCTGTGATTGATTACTGGTCCTAAGAGATATTTTAAGGTTTCCATCCCCCTCACCCCTGAGCCTGCTTTAAATGTTTTTATTAATCGTATGAATTACTTGGACTGATTTGCACACTTACAGCTTTAAGAAATATTACACTCATTGTCACTGATTTGTATTTGTGTGAAATATATATATATATATATATATATTTGTTTTGTTTTGCTTGCAGTCACAGGAGAATGTAAGTGTTGGTCATAGTGCAGTGAGCTGGCTGAGTGTAACTCAGTTTGACACTACAGTAGAGCTGCGCTCATGTAGCTGTCTTAACTAAAATAGTAGATGTGCTCTAGCACTGTAGACGTGAGAAGTGTTGACAGCAAGTGGTTTGATGATTTATTTTGGTGTTCTTAATGTGTATGTTTGTATAAGCAGGGTTTCCGCTGGGTCTTAAAAAGTCTTAAATTGTACAAAAAAGTCTTAATTATGATTTCAAGAGGTCTTAAATTTGGGAACCGAAAGTCCAAAAAAGGCTATGATTTCGTTAGATAAACATGAGCGCTGCAAGTTCAAAGTCCAGTTCTGCGCTGTTTTGTGTACTGCCTTTACCGGGAAAACTGATATATTTTGTCAAACGCGACACCTGCTGGCAGAGAATGAATGAGTAAGTTAACATATACACTAGTGCGCTTTACGAGTGACTTCTTTCACTGCATGATTCAGTCTATTATTAGAACTATCATATAATTTAAGATATGGGGGCAGAAAATGTACAGCCTATATTTATATAATTTCATATGATTAATATCACACGAAGAGTGACGTTTTTTTCTCAAAGTCAGCATGATTACAAATTCCTGAATGAATCAACAGTTTAAATCAGGGGTGTCAAACTCAAGGCCCGCGGGTCTATTCCGGCCCGCCGCATCATTTTATGTGGCCCGCAAGAGCATATGATTGTCTTAAAATAATAAACCTGTGCTACTTTGTCGTACATTATGAAAGTGCGTATCAATACTACAAGTATCTGTTTTTATTTGGCGTTCTATTTATACCCAGAAATTGACTTTAGTGTGCATACGATACGCAGTGGTTTGGATTAGGGGTGTGGGGTTTTTCGGTTGATGACGACTGCATGGACGGCTCAAAGGATTAAACTGGACCTCATCAAGTGCTCGAGCACCACCGACGTAATAACACGATGTTCTCCATTCATTTAACGAAGTCAAAAATAGATGGAAGCTTTCAGACATGACTTCTCCTTTTTCTGCGGAGTTATTTTAATGACAAATGTCCAGAGCGCATTATAGCCTGTAAGAGCGCATCAAATGCGCGAGAGCAAATCTCTCCGCTCACATGATTCCCATTCATTCACACTCACAGAATACGGACGTGCTCTCTATCGGGCAGACATTAGCCTACATGTATGCACTCAAAAATTATCTTCTCTCCTGAATTTAATGTTGCCATTTTGTGGGCATGCACCGGCAGAAACATAAATTAGCGCATATGCCAACAAATGTAAATCAGTATTTACACAGCATAACAGTATAAATTTACCTATCTGTCTCGCACGTGTCCCGCATTGTCTGGTAAAATCACATCTACTGTCCTGAAACAGATCTATAGCCAGGTGGTCACCCTAGCGCAGAGTAACAAAATAATTTGAATCAAGAACCAGTGTGTTTTTGGATATCTGGTGTATGATGCTACAGACTAGTGAAAACCTCAAAGGTTTGGACATGAAGCTTGTCTCATATACCATTTATGTGTGTGTACGTGTGTGACCGGAGTAGTTTTAGCATAGCAAATTATGTCAAATTAGTTAAGTAAAAAAAAGAGGCGACTTGTTGCCAAATAACTTTTCTATCACTTGTTTAATTCATCACCTGATAAACATTTACAGAAATCAAGGTAAACTCGCTTGGTGTGTCACAAATATGTATATGCATACATAAACACTAGTCCTTTACCAAATATTACTGTAGTAACCATTTTTTATCAAAATATGTGCTAGTTATTGGTTGCAAAAAAAAATATTTACTGTGTACAAAATGTTTTTGTTACATTTTTCAGTCTCCGTAATATCTTTATCTTCAATTTGATGTGTGATTAATTGTTTAATAAAAATGTGATTAATTTATCAGAGTTTCACATAATTCATGTGATTTAAAATTGATAGACAGCCCTAAATAAAACTGGATGAGAGATTCTCATAAAAAATGACATTAATTATAACGATATACTCCACTATGTCAATAACAGTAGTTATGGTATTAAAGCGGAAACTGTGGTTACCATGGTACATATTATAAGTGGTGGATGGGGGCCAAAGGAAATCACGAGAGATAAGTAGAGCATGTAAAACAGATGGAAGTAAGACAGAAAGAGCATGAGATGGTGTTTCCAGGAAACTATGTTAAGAGACAAGGATGAAAAAGATAACAATGCCACAAAGGTGCCGGTCCTTTCCCAGGGGACATGCCATTTTTCTTGGCATTAAAGCAGCTGCTTTCTACATCCCACATCCCCACACTGCCGCAGGCTGTATTTTAATGAAATTTCACACCCCGCGTCCTCGCGCATCCTCCACCTGTCTGTCTACAGCAGCGTCTCACTTAATATCTGAACTCAGATTACACCTCATTATCAGCTCTCTCACCTCAACAAGACACTGATGCCTTCAAGTCTTAGAGAACGGCACAGCTGTAGCCATTTCTAGTGCACGTGTGTGTGAGTTTGTTCATAGTCTGCTTTGCACATGTGGACAGTGTCTGTAATATTAGGAGAATCATCGATCTCCACTGAATGATATTGAATAAAAAGATCCTAGAGCTCAAGTCAATTCCGTTTTCATTTCAGTTTAATTTATGGCACATTTCTTATTGTTCCAAAGCAAATTTACAAAAAAAAACATTATAGTGCCTAGCAAGACCCCCAGTAAAGTCCAACTTGATAATGGCAAGGGAAACTCTTTGAGCTAAGTATGAAGCCTGGGATGGAACTAAGACTGGCACATATTTAAACTACTGTATGTTTCTTTATATATATATATATATATATATATATTAGAGGTGGGCATATAGATTAATTTTTAATCTAGATTAAAATGGCTCATTTGAATTCTGCAAGGCATTCAGAATATGTGTGCTACCCAAATAATGACTAAAAGTAAGTCTTGAGAACGGGTTTCTCAAGCCAGGTGGCGATTAGACCAGGGCTCATCTCCTGTTTCCAAAATGCATCACAAACTTTAATCTCTTCCCGTCCCAATCCCACTAAAAACTGGGGAAAATCCCCGCTGTTCCACTCCCGGAAGAATGACTCCCATTCCCTCCCACTCCTGCTTTTTTGATAACTGTCAATTACAGTAAAAATATAGTACAGATCACAGCGTGCCCAATTTTATTAGTTGAATAAAAACCCAAAATGTCGCTTTTGTTATTATATTGAACTGAAAGCCATCTTATGCACAGTGTTGCACAGATTAAATTTCATGTAAATCATCCATCATCCATACACACGCCTTCTATTTTAATTTTTAGACATTCATTTCCTCTATAGATATATTTTTCGAGTTTCTAAGTTTCTCGCTCAAGTTCACATGAGACCTAAAGCGCATCCTGTTTGCTTAAAAACGCTTCGTTGTTATTCTGAGTGCACACAAATAAACGAGAGTCTTTACAGATTCGAAAGATGTATTAGGCTACTTTTATCTGTATGACCAAAATGACGGAGATTTTAAGAGCAAGTGAGCGACCGGAGCCTGTCCTGCAGCAAACGCCTCCTCGCCACACAAACACTTCAATAGCGCACATTTCTCTAGGTTAACATCATATTGAGCTGGCCATGTAAAGTTGTTTCTACATACATCTTTCAGATGAAAAGCCATATTTGAGGTTGATGAATGATAGGTGAGCGCTGGATGTCCTGCCCGATTGTACCACATAGACCAGCAGTTAACAATCTGTCCATCACGGACTGCGAGCCTCTAGTTCAAGACTGCTTCTCGCCCCTACAGTGCAATTCGCTAGGTATACATCCGCTAAAATATCAGGGTGAAAGTCATCATAGCTTGAGTATAGACCCAGCTCCCAACCCAACTTTGAGAATAGATTAACGGCGATATTTTTATCGCCGATAAGAGTCTCACGTTAACGCAGCACGTTAATGCCGATAACGGCCCACCACTAATATATATATTTTTTTGTATGGATGCATTAAATTGATCAAAAGTGAAAGTAAAGACATTCATGTTACAAAAGAGTTCAAATAAATGCTTTCTGTTTAGTAAAAAATTACTAGTTTTCAACTTTGATAATGTTTCTTGAGCATGAAATCTGCATATTAGAACGATTTCTAAAGGATCACGTGACACTAAAGACTGGAATAAAGTTTACTGAAAATTCAGCTTTCCCATCACACAAAGAAATTACAATTTATAACATATTTTAAAATAGATGTTATTATAAACTGTTGAAATATTTCTGAATATTTCTGTTTTTAATGAATTATTGATAAAAAAATGCAGCCTTGGGGAGCATAGTGTGCATACAGGCATACAATTATTAATGTAAACTGATTTAATCAAGCCACATTGTAGAAATATAAACTGGCTCGTCTCTCTTCACTCTCTGGATGAGTAACAGGACTGGGCAACATGGGAATGCTCTCTAGGGTCCTCCTTCAGCACCACTACAAAATTTAGTCGTCTAAAAAGTAATTTACTGGACTTGGACTGCTAGTTTTAGAGGCATTTTGGGGGATGATGAACCTGTTTGTCAGTGAGCCAGGTTAATATCTCAGAGTCATGCATCACTCACTCGCTGTTGAATAACTGCTCTGTCTCTACACAGGCTGAGGGGCTCTTTTCTCACCAGAATGCGCCCGCTGTAAGTGCTGTGCTCTGTATACAGTGTATAGTTTTTGTAGATTGAGTCGGAGTGCATGGATATTAGGTCGATTTGTTTGTGAATGTGTTTTTGTGCAGTTTTGTCATAGTCCTATTCCCTGTGCTCTCTATGGATGGTTTAGTTTGCAAAATGTACTTTTAATGCATTTGATGTGGTACAATTAGCATGCATTCTGTCATGTTGAGCTGGTAGCACAGAGGCAACTAGCTCTGTGTGTGTGTGTGTGCGCGCATGTGTGTGTACATGCGTTTGTGTGTGTGTGTGTGTGTGTGTGTGTGTGTGTGTGTGTGTGTGTGTGTGTGTGTGTGTGTGGGGGAAACTGCCAGTGGGTGTTAAGGCTGTTATGCAGAAATGGGCCTGAATTCATTTTCCTGCATGTGTGTTCATTAACCTTGGCACACAAGAGACAACACAATTCCCTCTGAAATTCGCATCACCAGATGGGTTTTTCCTCACTGTACGAGCCACAGAGATGCACTCTCTCCTCTGTCTGAGCTGTCAGCTTTTTAATCTATCTCCTCTACATAAGGTTTCTCAAGAGTACTTGAGTGTGTTGGTGTGTTGATTCAGTGTTGTCTCTGTATTAGGTTAGGGTAGGCAAGTTTATTTATATAGATTTACATTCCACACACAATGGTAATTCAGAATGCTCTACATAAGCATAATAAAGAAAATAAGAAGTAATCACAGATGATTTAAAATTGCTTGGGGAAAGAAAAATTAACCTAAATTAATCAGTTACATGATTTAAATACATTTTATATGAATAAAAAAGGAAATAAAAAGTATAAATAAATCAAATTGAAAATAAATGGATTAATTTGTGCATATGTATATATTAGTATTTTGTGTATATTTTACATTTTTAAATATTGGATTAAAGAATAATTTCAATACAAAGATTAACCTATTTTTCTTACATTAAAGGGTTAGTTCACTCAAAAATGAAAATTGTCATTTAATTATTTCAATTATTTATGTGTGTCCAGGGCATAAGAGCTTTAAGATAAAGTACACTGCTAGGCAACAAGCACTTTTTTTATCTGTCTCTTTTTTGTTCTGACAGATAAGCATTTAATTTATCGGTTTGTTTTTACCGATTCAGCTAGCACAACAATGCTAACTGTGTTTATTGAAGAGAAATATTAATATTTCAGGTGTGGTCTGTTTCCTGTCTGAGTCATACTGTACCAGTCATGTGACTCTAAAATCTACCCTTAGTTCTGGAGTGCAGTCCTCATCCTAAACTCATCATATGCTTCTCCAGCTTTTCTGTGTCTGTACACGTCCAGAAATTAGAAGAGAATTTGTGATGCCTCAAAGTATTTTACATATCTGTGAGTTGTTCATGTTTACAGTTTTAAAAGAAGCCCTAGTATCTGTCCTCATTTTTAGCAAGAGAAAAATGAAACCGTCTGATCTAAAGCACTGGCATCTGGTGCTGTCTAATGAGCAATCTTGATCTCTGCTGTTTTCAAGTATTGTTGTGTTCATGATCCTTCTGTTTTGTTTCCATTCAGAATTTTTGACACTCTCTTCCTTCAGGATCCTCTCATATTCAAATGGAACAAATATAATGTCAGACTGTTTCTTAGAAACTTGTATACATGATGATCAAAATCTTATCTACAGTTGAAATGTGAAATGCCACCATGTTTTGAGGTCTTTTGCAACTTGCCCAACAGGAATTTTTGCTTGCATCATGGTGTCTGCCTGTGAAGGCACCTCTTATGATAGTTTGATAGTGTTTTTCAGTATCTTGTGTTTGGTTATTCATGTAGCAAGGTGATTACAAATAAACAGTGGTCATTTAATACACACATAAAAATATACTCTGCCTTATACAGTGTAACCTAAAATCGTAATTTTGTCAAATAAAGTTAATGTCAGTGTTATTTGTCATCTACTTGTAAGAAGAGACAAAACCAGGCTTAGTTTGTAACTGTGAATTTTGTGTTTCTGTAGTCACAGGAGTCGTGAGGAGGAGCGCATCTCCAAACCAGCATCGGTATCCACTCCAGTTAAGATGACGGAAAATGCCCTTCTGGTTCCGCCCACAGAACAGCCCGGGGACAAACAGATCCCTCCACTGCCAGGTTGGAACTTTCCCTTCCAGACTTTCAGCTGTCTTCTGTCTTTACTTCTGCTCTCCTACGATCTTATCTCCCCAGTCTAGTGGCGTGTGGCAACTTTTTAAATGAAGAGGCAAAGCCACCTTGTTGTTTTTTTATTTGTTTTTTTTAAGTCCAATGTAAATTCATGTTTCATTTCCACGTGATGTTTACTAAATTGGCACATTATTTATAAACATAATTTATTTTAGATAAACATAATTTATCCAGCACATTGATCAAGCAACCAACGTTACAATATTTTTGCATGTTTAAGTTGACATACTGTCTATTAAAACCACGACCAAAAGGCATGTTTCGAAACATTTTTAGATTACTTCTAATAGAATAATAGCAACAAGAACAAATTTTGTCTCTTTTATTTAGTACTACAAACTTTTGTAATGTCCATCCATTTCTACTGACTTTGTGAATTTTGTTACAAACCCGAAAGTCAGATATTATTGCTTTGACAGAGTTAAGCCAATTCACATCTCTCTTTAATGTGGTATTGTAACTGTATTTTACCGTGAGGCAAAATTATGATTTACATAATAATTGTGTGTATATCAAATAGCGTGTAAGCCCAATGTTCTCCTTTACCTCCGTGGAGAAAACACCCATCTTGCTCCTACTTCTACTCCCATCTTTCCACCGATCAAAATCAGACCTCTCCTCTCCTCTAGTTTTCTCTCTGTACCGTGCAACTATTTACTCCCTAATCTGACCTAGCTTCGGTTTAGTTCATGTTCTTTTTGGGCTGATTAATCACCTGTTAAGAGCCTGTTGTTAAAAGAAATATGTTTATTACATCATGGCCAGGGTCTAACAGATTTGTGTGTTTAGAGCCGAAACCGGTGTATGCACAACCTGGGCAGCCTGATGTTGATCTGCCAGTCAGCCCCTCTGACGCCCCTGTGCACAGTGTCACTCATGACGACAGCATCCTCCGGTCAGTGTTGTTGTATATTCTGTACGCTCATCATGCTCCCAAGTGCCTTTTCTAGTGACTTGATTTTACCACCAAAGTAAACTTTTTGTATATTGAGCAGATGCATGTGTACAGATGATTAAAAACTGAGCCAGGTTTATTCTTTGTTACCAGGCCTAGTATGAAGCTGGTGAAGTTTAAGAAAGGCGAAAGTGTAGGATTGAGGCTGGCAGGAGGAAATGATGTGGGAATCTTTGTTGCTGGTGTGCTGGAAGACAGTCCTGCTGCGAAGGAGGGCCTGGAGGAGGGAGACCAGATACTCAGGGTGAGGACCGTCTTTTACATTCTACACTAGGTGCAAGTAACATCTTTAAAGCCTTTAAAGTGAGGTATTGCGATATGGATCTAGCACGAATTTTGGTGCCTAGCTTCAGTTTGTAAGACCTGTATGTCCATTATTAGACCATTAGCATGTGGTCATCAAAAATTACCAAATAGTTTCGATATTTTCGAGTGCAGCAGGCGCAATGATATGGCGCAGCACCTGAAAGTAGTCCCCTGCAAGGTAAGTAGTTATGATATAGCAGGGGACTACTTTCAGGCGCTGCGTAATATCATTGCACCTGCTACACCCATGGTACGGCAGCAAAAAATTGCAACTTCATTTTCTGTCAGTCTTAGTACACGATGTGACTACAGAGGAGTCAAGTTTTAAATAGGAAAAATATTGAAACTCTTTGGTCATTTTTGAGCGAGATGCTAATGGTCTAATCCGATTCAATAGTCTATGCTAACTGCTAAGCTAAGCTAAAAGTGCTCCCGTACTTTTACGTCATAAAAGTAAATTCATTTAGTTAACATTAAATTATTTGTAAAAGTATTTTCTTATAATATATAATCAAATGTCAAACAATTTGGTGCCAAACTATCATTCTTTCAGTTCTATTTGTTGCCTTTAAATCTACACTTTGAAATCATTGACATTCACTGTGAAAACATCACATGTGCAGTAGATACAGTAACATGCTTAATCATATCAAAGAAATCTTAAGAAAGCATGTGTTTGGTTTATTTATTTATTTTCTCTACTGAACATCTGCTGTTGACTAATCTCTGTGCTGTAACACTGTGTAACATCCCACTTTTTCTCAGAAAATATGAAGACACTATGTGACCCCTGTGGCTGTGGGCAAAAATAATCATGACATACTCCTGCTCTGACTCAGTGCCTGTCTCTCCTCTGTTTCCAGCTTTCCTTTGTTTAGCCTTTGGCCACATAATGGCGCTCATTGTTTAACTCAAGCCTCCAGTGGTCTTATGCTATTGTCAGTTGCTATGTGTAATACAGAGACTCTAAGTCAGCCTCATTTAGGCTTGTTTACCACTGAGCACATTTTAATGAAACATGGATAGTTTTGTTTCTCTCCCACACTAGTCCCAGAGCAGTGTGCATACTGTATAGATGCGTGTATGAAAGTTCCCGCCCCTGTTGCACAAACACACACTCCTTAGATTCCAGGCCCTGCCCCACAGTGAGACTCCCAGCTCATTGTTTTTCACTTTCCATTTTGTCAGAGGTGACTACATGTTCACCTCTACTCTATTTTTCCCCCTGAGGTTGTGACTTTAAGATAAAGTAGAAACAGAAAAAAGTGGATTTTCTCTCTCTCTCTGCTTCTCTTTATTTCTCTTTCCACTATCAATAAACAGTGTATTGTTAGGGTTTTGCACTGCAGAGATCTAAAGCCTGTTTTCTTCTTGCATTCCCTCCTGTTCGTAGGTTAACAATGTTGACTTTGCAAACATAATTCGCGAGGAAGCAGTACTGTTCCTTCTTGATCTGCCCAGAGGTGAAGAGGTCACCATCTTGGCTCAGAGGAAGAAAGATGGTGAGCAGATGCATACACTTTTCACGGATCAGTTATGTTTGCCTATGTTCATTTATTACATGGTTCTTTTTTACTCCAAGATCCCCACCCTCTTATCGAAGACAATATTTGAAAGCCCTCCTATCTATTCTAATGTGTATCTCCAGTACTTCTGATGCCTTATTAGGCCTCTTAAAATTTTCCTGAGGCACCTTAGTGGGCTACAGCCCCCTGGTATAGAACCACTGGTCTAGAATATTTAACTCTTATTGATCACTCGCAGCATTCAGTGGTGAAATGTCTTCTGAAATCAAACTTTATGTTTCTCACAAAGCTGCACTAGTATATCATGTCTCTTATATCACTCTGTCGCCTTATTCTATTCACATAATAAAATTTGAATCAACATTTATGTCCATTTCTTTATTTATTTAGTAAGTGCTTCTATGATAAGTGGGATAATGTGTAATCCACCAGTTTTTAATGGTGATTTAAGACCCTTTTGTTTCACATTGGTGGCCCGATCACCTTGTCAGGCTTTATTTATCTATCTGCGTTATCCCTTTCTTATATATCTTGCCTTGTTGTTTAGTTAAGTAAAATTCAGTCATTCTAAGAAAAATTATATCATAATGCTATTCCTCTTCACTTCCTGTTGACCATCTTATTGATGTGCTCTAGTGTACCGGCGGATAGTGGAGTCTGATGTGGGCGACTCCTTCTACATCAGAACACACTTTGAGTACGAGAAAGAGTCTCCGTATGGGCTGAGCTTTAATAAGGGAGAGGTGTTCAGAGTAGTGGACACCCTCTACAATGGCAAACTGGGCTCCTGGCTGGCCATCCGCATTGGGAAGAACCACCAGGAGGTGGAAAGAGGCATCATTCCCAACAAGAACAGGTAATCACTCAGTCAAGCACCAGCAGTACACAATCACCTGCTGTAGACATTGTATTCGGAGTATACAGATTAGTAGATCATATATAGATTACTATAAAGTTCTGTTTTTTAATCTTGTGTATTGCATGACTATCTCTATTAGAGGTCTGCACAGGCTTTAAACTGAAACCCGTACCCGGCCCATACCCAAGATCATCTGACCCGACCCGAGCGGCACAGTTAAATTTAGAGCCCGAACCCGACCCAAACCCGAAGTCTCTTTTGTTTTTTTACAATGAATAGCCAAAAAAAAGAGGATGTATTTCACGACTGCATGCAACGTTCAGTAAACAAATACATGTAAAGTAACAGATTCATCTAGGCTCGGACAGTTCACAAGGCAAAAGAAAAAACACCAGTTATGAAAGTTTATGAACATCAGGTGCTGTGGTCACATACATTCTGCCGAGTTTTTGAATGGTTGAATAGGACAAGATGATAATTCTTCCACGGTGCAAATTATGGTCCTTTTAATCAGTTAAGGCTCGTTAACATTTGGCCTGCTTTAAATCAGACACAGAGATGTAGTGCGGTAAGATCGCATTTATTTGAATTAATAAATTCTATCAATTATTTGAATTAGCGAGAGAGACAGCGAGAGAGAGGGATAAAAGTTGCGCGTGTGAACCTACGTCTGCACATCTCTCTCTACAAGCAATGAGGCTTAGTTACTTCAAAAACATTGATTTTACCCCCTCATTGCAGAGAAATATAACGTTGCTAGTCAGTAGCCGAAGCTATTTCAGAATCAGAATGAGCTTTATTGCCAGGTATGTTTACACATACGAGGAATTTGTTTTTGTGACAGAAGCTACGCAGTGCAACAGAATGACAGAACAGAAAAACACAGATAATAAATAGAAGAATTAAAAAGAACAAGTAAATAAGGAATAACAATCTACAAATTGACAATAGTATGTACAGGTATATAACAATGGACAGTTTTGTATGTACAGGTATATTATGTACAATTGAAGCGTAGACTAAGTATGTGTGTTAGATAAATAAGTGTATAAAAAGTGTGTATACCATAATTATTGTCAAGTGTACATAAGATGGATTGCCTGAGGAAAGAAACTGTTTCTGTGGCCGTTCTGGTACTCCGAGCTCTGTAGCATCTACCAGACAGTAACAGATCAAATAAGGAGTGTGAGGGGTCCAGAGTGATTTTGCCAGCCCTTTTGCTCAGTCTGGATAAGTATATTTCTTGGAGAGTAGGGAAGGTTGTACCAATGATTCGCTCAGCCGTCCGGACTATCCTCCGTAGTCTTCTAAGGTCAGATTTGGTAGCTGCGCTGAACCAGACAGTTATTGACATGCAGAGGACGGATTCAATGATGGTAGAGTATAACTTTTTCAGCAGCTCCTATGGAGCTCCTGTGGCAGGTTGAACTTCCTCGGCTGGCGAAGGAAGTACAGCCTCTACTGGGCCTTTTTTACAATGGAGTCTATGTGATTGTCCCACTTCAGTTCCTGGGAGATGGTGGTGCCAAGTTAGTTGTTTTGTATTTTTTGTATTTGTGATGATGGTGATGGATTTGTGCAGTTCCATTGATCTGTTGAAGATCTTTGTGAAGATGTGGGCCAGCTGGTCAGCACAGGATTTCAGACAGGCTGGTGTAACGCAGTCTGCGCCTGGTACTTTTTTCCTTTTCTGCTTGCGGAAGACTTGGCACACCTTGTCTTTGCTGATCTGAATTGCAGGTGTGGGGGAGAGGGGGGTTGCTGGAGGTGTTAATGGTTGTGTGGAGAGGTGCCCAGAGCGGGTGTGGGGTGTTTTTCAAACCTGCAATAGAACTCATTCAGTCTGCCAGTTGTTTATTCTCCACAGTGCTGGGGGATGGTGTCTTGTTGTTGTTTATCTCTTTCAGACCTTTCCACGCTGATGCTAAGTCACTGGAAGATAATTGGATCCTTAACTTATTGGAATAATTCCTCTTTGCCACTCTGATCTTCTTCTCCAGTGTGTATTTGGCCTGTTTATACAAGATTTTATCCCCCTTCCTGTAAGTTACATCTGTACACTACCTTTCATTGATGCAAAAGCATGTCTCGCCGCCACGCGATTTCCCCGTTGATTCTGCGTCACGATCTGCTCTTATCAGCTGGAAGTTCGGCAGATGTAATGCACTGTCCGGTATTGCATCATTCAGCCAAGTTTCCGTGAAACACAGAGCAGCAGAGTTTGAAAAATCCTTATTAGTACTTAGAAGTTTGTCTGTTTTGTTGGGTAGAAAGCGGAGATCCGCTAGATGGATGCTAGGCAGTGCTGTCCAGAATCCATGCTGTCTGAGCTTCACGAGCGCGCCGGCTCGCTTCCCCCATCTGCGCGTCCTAAACAGCACTGCTGCTCCTCCAACTACAATGTCCGGCAAAACATCAGAATAGACTAAAACCGGTGAAATATCGGGTGGTGTGTACTTCCGAATGTCTAGCAATTTGTCTCTGGTGAAACTGATTGCAGGGATATAACTAAAGACAGGACAAACTAACAAAAACATAAAAACAACTGTGGATGACGCCACGATGGCTGCCATCAGCGGCGCCATCTTGACTTGATTTTACTAATGAAAGTTTCTGTGCTGTGTGTTTGCTGCGTGATTTCTCTGATATCTGTGTGCAATAATGTGTGCGTCTATGAAAGCAGCGAAGCCTGTATAACATTTTTAGTTTAGCTACAAACCCGAGCCCGAACTATTCATTAAACATTAACCCGAACACGACCCGAAAGATTTTCGGGACCCTGTCAGGCTCGGGTCGAGTCGCAGACCTCTAATCTCTATACAAGTCTATGATCCTAGAGAGAATCAAAAATCAATATTTTTTTAACTAAATCTTGTTTTGCCATCTCATCAGGGCGGAGCAGTTATCAAGTGTGCAGTATACACTCCCCAAAACTGCAGGTGGGGACCGAGCTGACTTCTGGAGGTTCAGAGGCCTGCGCAGTTCAAAGAGGAACCTGCGGAAGAGCAGAGAAGATCTATCAGCTCAGCCTGTTCAGAGCAAGTTCCCGGCATATGAGAGGGTGGTTCTTAGAGAAGGTATGTATGTATCTTAGAGAAGGATGCACAATATATCAGTTATCAGGTGATATTAGAGAAATCTATTTATTAGTAGTAATTTTTACTTTATCAGTATTGGTATGATATTGTAAATTTGAGTTTGTATGCTAATTTTCCCCTTTTTAAATTTAAACGACCTTTTCCTCCATTTAATGGTCACTTAAATTAACATTTAAAACACTATTAATTTAATAACATAAATGTAAAAAATATTGTTTTCATTCTGATATCTAAAATCAATTATTTTTTATTTGATTAGATTTTTTAGACAACATTCATTAGCATAAAACTTGGTAACACTTTAAGGTGTCCTCGTTACACGTTACATGTACTTACTAGGGGTGACCCCGAGTAGTCGAAGATTCGATGCTTCCATAGGAGGAGCCTGATTCGACTACCAATCTCAGTCGAATATTAGCGGGGTGTAATAATCATGCCATTTTGGCTATATGGGGGTGATCAATGTGTGAGTTCACATAGAACTACTGGTTTTCTCCCAATAAGTTAATATACAGCCTATTATGATAATGTTGTAAATAAGAAGTTTCTGAAAAGAAAGAAGCGTTTTATATGTATATTTAACATGCCTGAATAAGTCCAACCACCCCTATAGATTTAAGTTTCACTTTCCATAATCCGTGACCGACAGAGGAGCATCTTGCCAACAATGATTTAAATCTTTAACAAGACCGAGTGAAAGACTGGATTTTTTCGATAAGTAATTTCAAAAAAATTCAGCCGGTTTATATATTGTGCATATATTATTTACCTAGTATAAGATGCATTTGGTTGAGTTGCGCTGCAATAAAGCGTTTCATTGTAGAACTATCAACTATGACTGGGACTGTCATATACAT
This sequence comes from Gymnocypris eckloni scoliostomus, assembly GCA_027564155.1. Lineage (NCBI taxonomy): Eukaryota > Metazoa > Chordata > Actinopteri > Cypriniformes > Cyprinidae > Gymnocypris > Gymnocypris eckloni. The sequence goes on along the minus strand of CM050413.1, from coordinate 25,549,194 downwards.
AACATTATAATGATAATGAGATATATGAGATAAATGATGAATTAAATTCCATTGATTAAAAACCTGCTATCAAATGCTTCATTCTACTGGTCATCTTCAGTGCGCGCCGCTCAAATTCAGAACATTAATGGCTACTGTCATATATGTGTACATAACGTTATGATGTGAGTACTGTTGTAAAATGTTTTGAGAATTCTTAGGGTTTCGCTGACATTTAATGTTAACTTTGACTTTAATGTTAATCTTTTAATCAAAACATAAAACATTATTTTTGTATCTGCGAGGCGTCTATTACACATTTTCCCTGTGTTGACATCAGTACTTATGACTCTTTGTAATGTATTTTGCCCCGCCCCCAAACATATTATTCGACTATCGGCAAGATTTTAAAATTTCGATTCGACTAGGAAAATTCTTATTTGGGGACACCCCTAGTACTTACTATTAAAATAACAATAAATTATGCATAATTACATGCAATTAACCCTAACCAAATAGTAAGTACATGTAGTTAATTAATATTACTCGGTACTTAAATGTATAATTACAATGGAACAAGGGCACCTTAAAATAAAGTGTAACTTAAAACTTAAATATCGGTCATTCAGTAATCTGATAAAAGCTATATTTCTGTTTTGTCTAAATATTTAAATATATTTTCTGTTTTGTCTATAACAGAGCTGTCTTTTTCTCATTGTAGCTGGGTTCCTGAGACCCATTGTGATCTTCGGGCCGATTGCAGATGCGGCACGAAATAAACTGGCGAGAGAGGTGCCTGACCTGTTTGAGCTTGCAAGTGAGTGTCCATTTGTTAACACACATGCCTTGATAAGACTCAGCGCTTCAGTTTTCTAATCGACCTACCTGTGCCGCATACTTGATCAGTCACACTTGAGCTGTCCTGCTCTCCAGTTTCAGTAGTGCATTTAAAATTCAGCTTGTAAACTGATTCCATGAGTGGCCACTGGCTTTATTTACATAACATTGTTCCTGTATGACTGTATTTGCTTTTCAGAGACACAGCACCCAGATGGAAGGGAAAGTATGTTGCATACAGTAGTCACATCAGCTCACTTCATCAGTAACCATAGTTACTAGAGGCTGTGCATTATTATGGCATCCCTTATTTTAGTCACACCAAATCGAAACCGCTTGGAATGTTAACGATGAAAAAAAAATCCAAGACGTGTTCATGTTATCGACAGCTCCAACATCCCCCCCCCCACACCCTTCAGTCATGCTTGAGAGGAGATGAAGGCATATTGCTCATTGATTTTTCCCCCATCCCAAGCACCTGCTTCCTGTTATTTTGTGATTCTTTGGGCTTTTTTGTGTTTCTTTTTTGCTGAAATGACTTCCTGTAGTTGCTGCTGTTTTAGAACCATGATATAGTAAAGGATAGTAAAGGATACAGATGTCTTAAAGGGATAGTTCACCCAAAACTGAAAATTCTATCATCATCATTTACTCACCATTGGACCCCATTAACTTCAGTTGTATAGAAAGAGAGAGATTTGTTTTTTAATCAAACAATATAAGAAAAAATAAATGATGCTAGAATATACATTTTTGGGTGAACTATCCCAATAATGTATTGATGTCAGGGGCCACCAATGGCTACTAAAGGTCAGAGCACACTAGCTTTACCCTCTTCTGGTTGCGCTCTTTAATGTTAAATGTTCTTAAGATATTCCCCCTTTTAGTCACTGTGGTATATAGACGCTACTTCACCCTCCACTTGATGTAATGAATATTCGTATTTTGATATCTGTACTAAATGAATATGCATCGCACCACATTGATGTTACAAGTATGGAAATGTGAACAGGTGCTCATATCTTGTGTATGCGGGAGCATGTGCACATTCATGTTGAATTGCCTCCTCACTGTATGCTTTTGAGGGGTGAAGATGCTGAGGTACTGCATGAAAGGGAGTACAGGAAGTATATGTGGACGCTACTATGGATTATTTTTTCTCTTGTGTAGAGAGTGAACCCAAAGATGCCGGCACTGACAAGCGCGGCTCGGGGATCATACGCCTTCACACTATCAAACAGATAATCGACCGGGTAAGATTTCACACATACAAAGGCACAAAATGCAATGCATGAATGAACACACTCTATTTGAATAGCACTACTGCCTCCTGCTGGTGGATTATGGTACATCATGTTATATAGCCGTACACTTGAGAGTCCATGAAATCAAGAAGAGGCATCTTTGTATGTGTTTTGCAGGAAAAACATGCAGTGTTGGACATTACTCCTAACGCAGTGGATCGGCTGAACTATGCTCAGTGGTATCCCATCGTGGTGTTCCTGAATCCTGACAGTAAGCAGGGTGTGAAGAACATGAGGACCAGACTGTGTCCTGAGTCCAGGAAGAGTGCCAGGAAACTCCATGAGCGTGCACTTAAACTGAGAAAGAACAACCACCACCTATTCACAGGTAAACACAGATGTTTTAAGGTTGATTTTTCTTTATTGTAAAAAAAAGGGAAAATACTGAGAGAGATAGTGAGGATTGGTTCACATGCAAAAGCAGACACTTGTTCCCAAAGCACAATGGTATTACCGTATTGACCCGAATATAAAATGACCCTGATTATAAGACAACCCCCCGTTTCCAGATGTACCTTTGGGAAAAAGGCTTTTTGAAAACGAAATCTTTTATTTAATTTTTTTACTGTAAAACTATTTTTTTTCTTAAATTATTTTAATATTGCATTTTATTACTATTTAAATTTTTGTTTTGAAAGTAAGGTAAATACTGGTAAAATGTACCAACAATGACATTTAAAAATATACACTTTTTGATATACCATAAAAATAACAGGTAGCCCATCTGAATTAAATAACATTTAGGCTATGCATCTCATAGTAGCCTACCAAAATTGTATTAACAGCAGAAGTGAAATCTTATTGTAGTTTTAAAATCCGCGTACTGTCTTATATTTTAAAATCACTTACAGAGGAAGTTTGGTCCATCAGGCTAACATGACAGTCAAGGCTCGTACTGCTGTAAGCTTTTCTTTTTCTTTCGTTTTTACTTGGGATCTTTGTACATGTACAAAGAACATGTACACAAACAAACTGTATTGTCTGTATTATAAAACATATTTATTTATCTTAATCAACAGTGATAAATAGTTATTATACCTAAACTAGCTATTTTATTATTATATATATATAAAACTAAAATGTCATGCACATTCTTTTAATCGAATACATTTTGGGAACTCTTTTGATTGAAGTGTCTTGTGTCTGTTAAATTAATCTAAATTTCCAAATGAACACTACTCAAACACATACTACTCCACATCTCACACACACACTGTGACCTCTTTAATGTGAATAAAAAAAATGTAGTTCACAGTAATAACTTGGAATAATTATTCATAAAACTGTACATCACATTACATTTTATGATGGGTCACATTTAGCAGCATTTCTGCTATCTCAAGTTTTATTCGCTTTATGGAAATATTAAGACAAGCACACTGTATCTGACTGAGCTCTATAAAGGCTGTTGTGTTATAGCATTGCTCATTTGTTAATCCCTTTGAATAAAGGTCTCTCATAAATGTAAATGTTACAGGGCAGAAAGATTACTCGGTTGTAAAGTGAAAGAATCCAACAGTGATCCATATTCCGATGAATTAATGAGCACATAAACGAGTGATGTTGCATGATGTGTGCAGCAGACACTGAGGTGCAGTGAGGTTGATAAATCAACACACATGTACCTTTTATTTGTTGCAAAAAAACCTGACTCCGCTGGATTGTCTTGAGTGATTTGATGTCTTCCTTCCTGTGACTGTCCTCTAGCCACCATTAACATGAACAACATGAATGATGGCTGGTATGGAGCGTTGAAGGACACCATTCAGCTGCAACAGAACCAGCTGGTGTGGGTCTCAGAGGGCAAGGTGAGTTTCATCAAACTTTTCCACAGTGATGCAGTTCCACAGCAGATGCTTGAGGTTTCAGGGACAGGGTTCATTCAGGGTTGTCTGGTTTCTTAGTTCCATGTTTATATTTACAGAGCATAGTTTGTCTCCCATGCATCTGTTCTTGTGGTCACAACATTCATGTTGACCACTGCAAGGTTCATTTGAACAACATCTGTTCTTCCTCTCTTCCTCCCAGTGGACTGAGTTTTGTTTTTGTGATGCTTCACTATAATGAGGTTAAACTCATGAAATATGTACCAGAACCTGATATATTTCACTCAAAAAATTAAGTGTTTACGCTTTTTGGGAAATTATTTTCACAACAATGAAGCACACTCCCTTGATTCTTAATGTTGTAATGTGAAAAAACATCTCACATTCTTAGTTGTGTAAAGCAAAAAATAAAAGAGGTTCTCATTTTTATAACAATGATGTTACTGTTAACTAAAGCTATTAAAAATAGTTTCCATTAATTGAAATAATGCTGAAATAAAAATATTTGATGAAAAAAGAGAGTACTAAAATGATTGAAGCTAAAACTGAAAAGCTAAATAGAATTTTAGAAACTTCAAAATAAAAATGTAAACTGAAAATATAAAAGCTTACTAAAATATAAGTATTGTGATGGTATATAAATATACTATATTAACGCTGTCCCATATTTTTTTTGTGGTAATGTAGAAAAGGCGGTGATTTAAATTAGGGCTGTGCGATTAATCGAAATCGAAATAAAATCGCGATTTGAACTTGCACGATTTCTAAATCGCTTTAAAGCACAATTTTTTCTGCGCCCCCGCCCCAGCCTCCCACAGTATGCTATCCGAACCAATCAGAATGCAGCAGAACAGAACAGACCGGGCATACAGACAGATAGTATGCTAAAGAAACAGGGAAGATGAGTTCAGAACAGGATAAATGCATGTTGCATGCAGAGCACACGGAGCGGGGAGCGGAGTGATCATATTTCCTTCAGAGCGGAGAGCGTCTTTCTGAAGATTGCGCTCCGCTCGTTCAATAGGCTACGCTCAGCGCCGCTCGCTCAGCCCAAAATGCCCCTTTGGTAATTTGTTAATTCCAGAATCTGTGGAATAGGCTAAGCAATAGTTTGTTTAAGCTAATGTTTCTAAAACCAAATTCTAAAATCCTGTGAAGATTGACACGTTTTAAAGGACCGCATTTCCCCGCAGTTTTGGTCTATTTTTAATTTTAGAAAGTGTTTATTTTATTTACGCCACAAAATAATTATTTAAGTGCATTTCATCTTGTGTGTGCTTTCATGGGCCTGATAAGTATTTTGTGAAATTCTATATCTGCTTTTCATCTTGTGTGCGTGTTTTGAATATGAAGCGTTGTTTTAATGGAAACGTATACTTTTTCAGTTATTTAATTTTTTACGAAAATGTTCCAATGGCTTCAAAACAAGACACGTTTTTAAATTAAGATTTTAAATGTTATACATTTAAATTAGGGATGTTCATTTCGGTTATTTTTCCTAACCGTTAACTGACAAATATTTTAAATTAGAACTGAATTAAATTAAAAAGAATAAGTGTCTGTGACCTGTAACAATACTAACATCTGTTTTTCGGGGATTCATTTCACATGCGCAAAAAGCAGCAAACAACAGAACGAGGATTCACCGGATCATATCATATCACATCATGCACCTGCAGCACTTCTGCAAGCGGAGAAAAACTTAATTCACCTAAATGCTGGGTTCAGCCTTTTGGGTCATTTTTTGGGGTTATTTGTTCAGTGTTTGGGTAGTTTGTGTACATTTTATTTTATTTATAAAATTGTTTCTGTCAGTATATTGTTTAAATCTATGCAGAGCAACATTCGCTGTGAATCACTAAACGAACGTCGTGTCGGTCTTATTGCATGATGAAGAGTCTGATGCTTTGCATAAAATAAACTATTATATTTATAAAGATACAGAACACAAATACTTTGGATGTTAAAACATGTCCTCAGAGCTGTTGACTGTTTGTTGTTGAGCAGGTAATGAAGGCAATCGCAGTACATTTCGTCCATGAGTGAAACGCAGTGCAGCGGTCTTATCCGTGATCGTTACCGCCGAACACGACTCCAGCTCGGTGTGAGAGCCAGAGCCGTTACGGTGGAAGCACAATCACAGAGTGGTCCATTTACTCGTGAATTACATCGGTTTAATGTTTAATCTTTACTTCTAATGTTTGTTAAACGAGATTAAATAGGCAATGTGTAGGCTTATAGCTTATAAAAACAAGCAAATGAGAAATAAAGGAAGTTATCACGTCTGGAGTATTTTACAGAAGTTTAGAGGATTTAAGTTAATCTGTAAATATTATTTCATGCATAAAGTAAAAAAAGAAAAAAAAAAGAAAATATTATAATAGAAACTAATAAAGCCATTAGCTGAGTTAAATCATCCATTAATGATGGGTTAAATAAACAATCAAATTTACTGGGTAAAATTAACCCCAAATGTACTCTTTTACCCAGCCAAAATTGGTTTGTTTTTAACCCAGTGTTTTTAGAGTATGCAGAGCAATGCAGCCTGTTCATTTATCATTATAAAAACAACCGGTCAAACATATGGACAAACACACTGCTCTGTTTAAATATGTAGTCAAATCTGTGTTGTTTAGTTATCACTTCCCGTGAAGTTCAGCAAAACATTTTGTTTATGTGGATATTGTAAGGGGTAAATAAATAAAAGGTAAATAATATTTTGGCATTTAAATACCGCTGGGAACATTTGATTTTGTGTTGAAGGAGAGACCCAACATTGGTTTCAGTTTTGTTTTAGCCTAAAATAATTAGTTTTGGTTTGTCGTTATAGCTTCTTATTTTTAATTCTTGTTATTTTCAAGCCTACTGTTAATTGTAAGGATTTGTTATGGAGTGAGGGAACTAAAATTGCCTAGCTATGTTTACAGTGTTTATTATAATGTTTGTAATTCATGGCCTATTTCTGAATGAAATAATAAAATCACGACTTATAGGCTACTTAGTTTTCTCTCTCTCGCTCTCTCTAAAAACTTGTTTTTACGTGTATAGCTTATTTTAACCATGCAGCAAACCTTTTAAAATATTTTAGATAAATTACTAAAAATAAATAAATAAGTGAATTTAAACGCTTTAACTAATTGTATTAAAGGGTCAAAATTATTCTTAATGTTGTTAAAGGTTAATTAACATCCCTAATTTAAATGAACAATTTCACTCTGAAACATAACCATTTCTTATCGGACTACTGCTTTAATTGAGACATTTATTCAATAAATGTCACTATAAACAGATGAAAATAAATAGGCTAATCTTACTGGAGACATTTAATGAAAAGCGCGTGATCTGAAACTTCAAAATTCGGTTTAAACTGAAATGAGCATGCTGATCAAAATCTAGTATTGTGATTGCTTTTGGCCTATATTAAGCTGGCGCACATATTCTTTTGCGGAATATTGAACCGCTTTGTACTTATAACATGCTCTGGTTGCATCTTGTATTTGGAGATTTGCTTTTCATTAATGCTGATTTAAATTTCTTTAAATAATTTTAAATCAGTATTTTTTACCAATAATGTAAGAAATTAAAATAATATCATGAAAGAATCATGCATTAAAAAATATAAATAGAGACAGCAGAACATTAATAATTGATGGAAAAATATTTGATGTCTATTTTGGTTGGTTATCCTGAATATAATTTTTAAATGTTGAAAAATCTAAAATGAAATCTTTATTTTTTTATGGAAAATATATTTTTGTAAGATTATCTAATGTCAATGTCATCTCTTTCTTTTACCTTCCACTAATTGTTCACCCTCTCATCTCTCTCTACATGTTGTATTTAATTTTTTGGATCTTGTGCTCTCGATCTCTGCAGGCGGAAGGCACACCTGACGATGATCTGGATCTTCACGATGACCGTCTGTCCTATGTATCTGCCCCTGGTAGCGAGTACAGTATGTACAGCACGGACAGCCGCCACACCTCAGACTACGAGGACACTGACACAGAGGGCGGAGCCTACACGGACCAGGAGCTAGACGAGACCCTAAACGACGAGGTGGAACCACCCATCGAACCCGCCATCACTCGTTCCTCAGAGCCCGTCCGGGAGGACCCGCCTGTCATCCAAGAACCTCCTGGATACAGAGGGTACCAGCCCGAACCGCTGAACCGCATCGATCCCGCAGGGTTCAAGGCCCCTGCACCTCAGCAGGTAGCGTTTCTGCGAGCTGTTCACCTTCCCTGTTGTCTGGAGGCCGTGGTGTGCGTGAGAAAAGTGTTCTAGCGGCGCTGTTGAAGGAGGAGTGCTTTAAAAAAACATATCATTGCAGTACTAGAGAAGTGACAATGACTAAGTAATAATTGTTGCCACGTATTTATTATATGTATTTGTGAGCGTGTAGTTGTGTGGAAGTCTGTGTGTGTATGTAACAAATATGGCTTGGCTGTTATACTTCACATTGATGCCGTGACTCTTATCTCAGTACGATCACAATGGAGATGGAAGTGAACATTGTATCTTTAATTATGTGAAATGATTGCCCCATCCTCGTGGTCTAGCTGTCCCCTTGCTGTTATGCAAAATGATGTCATTACCAGAAAGTATTATATGCATGATGGATTTACAGTGTTAAATATATTACTGTGAATGTATTTATCTATATGGGTCCAGTGGCCATTATGATATCCAAAGTGTCTTAGATCTTGTATTACAAGAGAGCCAAAACGTTGTACTGTACTGTAGAATTAAACTGACATCAGACTTAACGTAAAAACAGAACTTTTCTAGTTGTAAATTATTATACGACATGGTTCCCAGAGTCAATCTATTATGCATGTTAGTGGGATGTTCCTAGTTCAATACAAGTTAAGCTCAGTGAACAGCATTTGTGGTATAATATTGCATCTAAGGCACTAGCTTAGTTTTAAAACATCCAGATTTAAAACATCCAAATCTAAAAAGCATTCTTGTAAATGCTACAAGGGAATTTTGGCATCACAACATAATATACATTGCAAAAAATATATTTATTTTAAGATTTGCTAAAGATTTTGTTTAACAAAGGTAGTAATGTTTAAGATAGGCTGCTATTAGATAACAGCAAAATCTAAATGTAAAAATGGGAGAAATTCTCATTCACAATTAAATATTTAATAACAGCCAATAATGTATGTAAGCCATATATAAAAATATATAAAAGCCAATTTAAAAAAAAACTATATATTAATATGTAATGTATTTTATTGAACTTTATTAGATTAAATTATATTTTTGTATTGTGTTATTTATTTATTGTTATTGATGAAAGAGCATTCAATTAAAGTAAATGTAAATTAAAACAATTTTCTAAATGTTTGTTATTTATCTTATTGTAAATGTTCTTTTGACCTTGTAATTTGACATTTAAATGTGATAACTCAATCTTATGGAGAAACTTCAGACTTTTCTCATGTGACAATAGGCCGATTAAACCCCACCCCTTTCTGATGACATTTTTTTCTTATCTGTTTCACATCAAAATACAAAATAAAACCTCCAGAATTGTCTGAAATTGCACTACTGTGCATGTTTATTTTCATTTGGCATGATTTCCTAAATGCTGTCAATAGAGCTTAACATCGTGAACCTGGAACATTCCCTAATAGAACAGTACTGGTGTCAGGTGAGACAGAAGAGAATCATGAAGCTCAGCTGAAGTGCAGTGGTGAGGTTTGACCATATGTATTAAACATTTTTGAACAACTTCACAGAAAGCAGAGGCTGCTCTTCCCAAGCAGCCTGAGCCGCGGGCAGAGACAGCGCCCCCTGCTGTTCATGTAAATGTAGGGGCCCTGAGTGCCAAGGATCTCCCGGTCACCCTCACTCGGGGGGATTTCAGCCCAGAGGCTGGCTCTCTCTTCCCACCTGCCTCTGAGCTAGCTCAACCCCCGTCTCCCAACCCAAACCAATCCGGACAACCGGGTCAGAGTCCAAGGTACCTCGCTAGCCACCCTGCTCTGGACTGAAACCGGCCCACTTAACGCCCGAGCCCGGTGCCCTCTCTTATTGCCGTCTAGCCTGCCTGTGTGCTGCAGTGCTTTCCTCTAGCTCTTGCATGTGCGCTGTGTGCCTATTTAAGAGAGTCTGTTCTCCTTCTGTGAATGTGTGCGTGTGTTCTTACAACAGTGGGTACGACAGAGGCCTGCTGCATCTGCGGCATGTAGCTTCAGGCAAGCCCAGGTCCCCACTGTTGCTTGCTTACTCTTGCATGGGTTTAATTTTCTGTTTTTGCTTGTTGAAGTAGAGCTAGTGAATATTAGTAGTGCAATGAATGTGATGAAATGATTTCAAACTTATTTTGACCTATATTTAAAACGTTGTATATTTTCCCCCTCCTGTTATGACTTTGAAAGGTAGCCTTGTTGTTTACAACACACGAGTACGGTTTAACCTGTTTTCATTTTTAGTTTTATTCATACTTTTTCTGTCGAAAGTGTTCTTTAAATTAAAATTTTCATATTTATTAGTGTCCGTTTTACTCTGATTAAAAATCTAATTTTAGTTGACAAAAGCATTTAATTGCCAAGAAAGTGCAAAAAAGAAATCTATGGACATGCAAAAAAATACATATTGTGGCCATGCGTTTCCATGACTTTTTGGCCATGTTTTATTATAAATCATTCTTTCATTTCAATTGTGGCCATGTTTATTTCCTCATTATCATTGACAAAACTACTTTTTTTGTGATTCTGTGTCTAACAGACTGGACTTTTATTGTTCCCGAAAGGCTACATCTCAAAATACTTTTTATTGTTTAAAGCAAATCGTTTTTGTATATTTCTTTTTCAGTGGGATTTTCGGTCTGATTTTACCCCAATGTTTTTGCAGCTTGGCGTGTCGTGAATCATTTAATCTCTCTTAAACTCTGAAACTATTTGTGTGATGGCTGCCTCCATTTTGACCTGTTCAATAACTGCCCACTCTGAGTCTTCCTCTATTGCAGGTCTCTCTGCTGACTCTGTGCTTCATTCTTCAACTTTTAATCCGAATATAAATCACTTCTGGTTTCTGCCGTTTCATTCAATTCAATTGATTGCTGTGGTTTAGAGATTATTTATGAATCTTTGTACAAGTCGTTTATAAATATTCTTCTTTGGCTTTATCAACAGATGTACAAGAAGGATATCTATCGTAACAACGAGCCGATGCAGGTGAACCAGAACCCTATGCAGCCCAACTACAACCCCCAGCAGCCCCTCTACCAGGAAGACAAGCCATACAGAGATTATGACCATCAGCCCTACCGCTACGATCAGGGCTACATGGAACCAAATGCTCGTAACTTTGATCCCCACCTACATTTTGACAGCAGCGTGCCTCCATACGATGAGCAGTGGGCGCCGCATGACCAAACCTCAGGATACGACCCTCACATGCCCTATGAGGATGGTCTGAACCACATGTACGGTCACCCTCAGATGCGCCATGACACAGGCTATGACTCCAGTCGACCTCGCTATGGCAAACCCAGCCCTGGACCGATCCGACATGATGAACCTCCCCCTACGCGCCCACAGTATGACCAGGAAGCACTCCCTCGTACTCAAGCCTCCTTCCCGCTCCCCTGAACCCCCAAAACAACAGTACTACGACCCATCCCAGAGGCCTTCCTATACACAACCACCACAGAGGGGCTACATGAACTCTGAGGCCTCTGTGACCCCTCCTAAACCTGAGTCCATCTCACCACCAGTGGAGCCTGCGCTTCCACCTCCTCCAGCTGAGGCAAAGGATGACCCAGGCATGAAGCACCAGTCTGTGCTCACGAGGGTTAAAATGTTTGAGAACAAGCGATCTGTGTCTGTAGACAGAGCAAGAGAGTCTGCAGACTCTGATATTCGGGTGAGTTGAGTTGAGTTTCTACTAACTAAATATACACTCTACAGGCTGAATTATTCATGTTAATTAATGTTAATCTTTCTGCTTCCTTTAGCCTGTGGACATGGTGCCTAAACCTGGTGCTGTCTCCATGCCCAAAGCCAATTCTTTAAGTAACCTGGACCAAGAGAAGGCCTTTAGGTAATGCGCTAGCTCATAAAGTATAAATCAAATCTGCATACAGTGTATTTGTATCTATAAAATGAAAGCATTAAACCACACATACACTACCTTTTTATGAATTTTTTTCAGCAAGGATGCATCAGTATGATCAAAAGTGACTAAATACATTTGTAATGTTGCAAAAGATTTCTATTTGAAATGTTATTTTATTCATCAAAGAAACCTGAACAAATTTATAACAGTTTAAAAAAAAAAACAGTTTGCTGTTTTCAACATTGATGATAATAAGAAATTATTACTTGATTGCCAAATCAGCATATTAGAATAATTTCTGAAAGATCACGTGACACTAAAGATTGAAGTTATGGCTGCTGAAAATTTAGTTTTGCCATTACAAGAAGAAAGAATATGGAAAGATATTTTACATTGTAATATTTCACAATATTACTGCAAGACTTTTTCCCCCAAAGAAAAACATTAAAAATCTTACTGTTCCCAGTGGCATTACCCATAATAACGAAGTTAGTCCTAGATCTCCATCTAGTGGTGAAAATAGTCAAATACTGAGTCTGATTCTAAATGTCCATGATGAGGCTACATTTGGCCACTCTTCATGCACTAGGCTTTCTTGTGATACTGAAGTTGAAATGTTTCATGTGAGGTTCAGATTAGTGCACTTTTGTAGACATTGCCATTACCTCAACAGTATTCTATACATCAAGCATTTTAAGGTACACATACTTCTTTCCTTTGTCAGATCTCCAGAGCCACAGCAGCCACAGCCTAAAGCAACAGATGATATCATTCGTTCGGATAACAATGACCCTGATGAGGATGAGGATTACTACAGGAAACAGCTGTCTTACTTTGACCGCCGAAGCTTTGACAGCAAACCCTCTGCACAGCTGGCACCTGCCATCAAGCCAACCCAACCCCAGACCAAACCAGGGTACTACCCCAGGTACGTGTTCAAATACTTAATCATACTTAATGCAACTCTGTTTAATGTTTTTGTTTCACCAGGTTTTGATAAAATGTGTATATTTGCATTTAGGTAAAGGGTTATGTTGTATTAAATTATACTTTTTTTTTTACTTGTTTGGATTTGTAATTTATATTTAGATGGCAGTGCCCATGATGGCAGAATATATGGCTTTGAGTTTACATCTTGACTTCTTTGTTCTTTGTCTGCTTTCTGCTTCAGGGGAGAGTCAGTGGAGAAGATCAACCCTGTTGCTCCAGCTAACCCAGCTGTCCCACCCCCGACCCTGCCCAAACCCGCAGGTACGTGATTAATGGAAAAGTATATATATCCTCCTTCCTACAGCACAATACATACATATTTCCTCAAAAATACGTTTTCAACATTGATGATAATAAGAATTGTTTCTTGAGCAACAAATCCGCATGTTAGAATGATTTCTGAAGGAGACTGAAGACTGGAGTAATGGAACAAATTATATTTTTAAAATATAAATTATTTTAAATTAAATATTGACTAAATTGTCATCAAAAGATTAATATAATGACTAAAACAAATCTGAACTCTGTCTAAGGAGCTTATTTTCTATCTTTAAAGAACCATCCAAATTTGTACACATTTTTTCACATACTCTCTCACACAGTCACTTCATCTCTCGACCCACACGGATCTCCCAAAGTGAAGCCTCCCAATCATGAAGACACAGTCCAGAGCACTTACCTGCCTCAGAAAAACTTCCCAGAGAAATCTCCTGTTAACGGCACCGGTGAACCTCCAAAGACCAACAGCACTGCCACGTCCAGCTACAACCGTTTTGTGCCCAAGCCGTACACCACCTCTGCAAGACCCTTCGAGCGCAAGTTTGACAGCCCCAAGTTCAACCACAACCTCCTGCCTAATGACTCTCAGAAAAAGGTAGATAATGTGAAAGCTCCCATCAGTACCCCAACCAAACCACAGAGCTCGCCCCAGCCGATAGACCACGACAGCGGCCTGGACACCTTCACCCGCACCATGGACCAGAAACCCAAATACCAGCAGAACAACATCAACGCTGTACCCAAGGCAATACCTGTCAGGTATAGTCAAAACTAGCTCCGTAATTGTCATGCTTACATGTTTTTTTGGTAAGTAGACATTTTATCCATGCTGTAGTTTTTTTGCTTTTTTTCAAATGTGTATAAGTTCTTAAAAAATAAATCTGGAATATTAAATACATTTAGGATAGTAGCCAACAAACAAAGCAGAAAGATCCATCATCACAATCAGTAGAATTAGATATTTTTCTACTGATATTACAATCCTGCTATAGCTAGATTTTTCTTTTCTTTTTTTAACAATGAAAAAAATCTGAAATTGAAAATCAGACTAAACATAACATCTGTTTTTCTTTATTTTTCCAGCCCGAGTGCTTTGGAGGATGATGATGATGATGATGACAGCCACACGGTGGTGGCGACGGCACGGGGTATCTTCAACAGTAACGGCGGGGTCCTGAGCTCTATTGAGACGGGAGTGAGCATCATTATCCCTCAGGGAGCCATTCCTGACGGTGTGGAGCAAGAGATCTACTTCAAAGTGTGTCGAGATAACAGCATCCTGCCACCTCTGGACAAAGAGAAAGGTCAGTCACGCATCTTTTTACTCCAGGGTCAGAAGATGTAGACATTTTTGTCTTTATCCTCTGGTCTGTGGGAAAAGCTTGGTAATACAGGATTTGATACTGATTCTAGTTTGTCACAGACCCCCCCCCTTTTTTTCAATGAACCCATACTCAAAATGCAAGTAAGAGTATCAGTATTAAATGTATAGCTTGTTGGGATGTTTCTGTGTTTGTTTTCTACTTCGTGTTGTGTGTGTAGAGTAAATGCTAAAGGAAAGAGGTTTTGTTTTCAGGTGAAACTCTGCTGAGTCCTCTGGTGATGTGTGGTCCCCACGGCCTGAAGTTCCTGAAGCCAGTGGAGCTCCGCCTACCTCACTGTGCGTCTATGACCCCTGATGGTTGGTCTTTTGCTCTAAAATCCTCCGACTCCTCGTCGGGTATGCTGTCCTCTCTCTGTCCTTTTTGGGGTCGTTTGGGATGGCTTTGTGACATCTTGTATGGTTGTGGGCCTTTTTATTATGCATTTTCTTATTTTCACAACTCCATATCACTAATTTTTATTTTCCACTCATATAGCATATCTCACTGACTCTCTCTCTCACTCACTCCAATCTCCTCATGTATTTATGTGGTACATTTAAGGTATATTTCAACCAAGTGTCAATTTTGGCTTGACAATCAAATCAATTTTCCTTTGTGACAATTCACTCTTAAAGCACAATAAAGTGGGTAGGTTCTCCTACCATTTAAACATGTGGGGTCAGTAAGATGTTTTTTGTTGTTTTTGTTCAGCAAGGATGCATTAAATTGAGCAAAAGTGACAGTGAAGATAATCGTTACAAAATATTTATATTTCATATAAATACTGTTCTTTTGAACTTTCTATTTCTGATTGGAGTAATGGCTGCCAGAAATACAGCTTTGCTGTCACAGGAATACATTATTTTTTTTTTATTATATTTTAAAATATATAAAAATAGAAGACAATTATTTAAAATTGATCCTAAACTTTTTTTAATGGTATTTTATATTTTTTTATATACATTGTAATATACTTCTCCAGTGTTGTAATGAATGGACATTTGCATTAAAGAAAGAACATTTGTTTTGGCAGATGGTTTGTCTTTTGCAGGGCCCAACAAATTTCGTATTGCTCTCTGTTTGAGTATTGCAGATCTAAAGCTGTTTTCACTGGGTAGATGTATGTTTTAGGCTTTTGTGTCTTCTCAATCGGGACACTGAATCACTCAATTTCTCCCTTGAAATTAGTTGAATAATCACAGAATCTGCTTTTCCTTCATTTGGGTCTCATGATTTCATGACTGGGAATTCACATCTATTAATCATAATTCACTCACATTGTTTGTACTTCTTTGATTCTCACACAGCCACCCAAATGTCTAAATATGCAGAGATGCTGGAATTGGCTTCTTCCCACTATTGGAGAACAACTAATGTTTTTCCCTAAGTCTTAATCTCTCTCTCTCTCTCCCTCTCCTCTCTCTCTCTCTCTCTCCTCTCTCTCTCTCTCTCTCTCTCTCCTCTCTCCTCTCCCTCTCTCTCTCTCTCTCTCTCTCTCTCTCTCTCTCTCTCTCTCTCTCTCTCTCTCTCTCTCTCTCTCTCTCTCTCTCCACTCATTCGTGATTCGTCTCTATATAACTCTTGTTGGTAAACCTGGCACTGCCCTGGATTAGCCTCTGAATGAACCTCTCGTTCTGATTGTGCAGTGGAGAAATGGGAGAATCCTACCTCATCCAAAACCATTACAGGCCTTTGCCTCTAATCTGCATATTTTAAAACAAGGCTATTGTTTATCTGTAACTCAAGGCAAATTTCCCTGCACTTTCTTGGAAAGAGAGCGTTTAGCTAACTGATTTAACAAAGATGTTGTTCTGATGGAGCTCACAGTGGAGTACAAAAGGGCACTGAAATCCTCAGGTCCTTATAGATTTATAAATGAACTAAGTATATGCACATGTAGTGTAACCGTTATTTTAATTCTTATGAATAACATGTAATTTGTGTATCACTAAACCTAACAGAACTAAAATCTGTTTGTGTTTGACAATCAACTTTTTTTAACTTCTGTTTAGTGCCGCTGGTGCTGCCAAAATTACACACTTCACATTGATGAATGAAAAACAACTTTGTTCTTATGCATTACAGCACCTTAGGCTGAGAGCTTATTGGTTCTTGCTCTGGCTCTGTTGATTATCTCTGTCAGAACAAATAACGCATGCTGAGAGCCTGTCTTATCTCTAAGCGTCCCGCTACGCTCCTCTCTTTTCCTCCTGCAAACCAAGGGCTAAAATAATAGCACAATATGATGCTGCTGTTGAAATATGCTATAAAATAATGTGAGGTAACTTAATATTTTTATGAAGGTTATGTTTCTCCAAATGTGTGTTTTGTTTTATGTTAGATTTTTGGTAGTGTTTTGTTGGCTTTAGAGAGTAGTGCATCTGAATAGAAAGCAAGCATGCAGCCTTATTCAACATTTAATTAATACATTTTGCTGTTATTTATGCATGTACCTAACATATAATAACACTACTGTTCAAACATTTAGAGTCACTAAGATGTTTTAAATGTTTGTGAAACAAGTCTCTTATGCTCACCAAGGCTGCATTTATTTGATCAAAATACAGTAAAAACAGTATTATTGTGAAATATTATTACAATTCAAAATAAGTTTTCAATTCGAATATATTTAAAGTGTAGTCCTCCGTGTCACCGGATCCTTCAGAAATCATTCTAATATGCTGATCTGGTGCTTAAGAAACTTTTATTAGTATCATAAGATAAAAAGTTATTCTGTGTAATATTTTAGTTTAAACTTGTATACATTTTTCCCATTATTTGATGAATTGAAATTTCATATAGCATTTTAGCATTTCTTGAATTTTTTGTAAAAGATTTATTCACTGTTACTATTGATCAGTTGAATGCATTCTTGCTGTATAAACATATTCATTTCTTACCAAAAAAAAAGATTCCAAATGTTTTTATGTGGAGGTTCATCTTTCTCTCCATTTATCCATCATATTCATCTACATTTTCTCTGTATATCCAGGTGATCCTAAGAGTTGGCAGAACAAATCTGTTCCTGGGGATCCCAACTACATGGTTGGAGCCAACTGTGTGTCTGTGCTTATTGACCATTTCTGAGGAGGGCAGCAGCAGGTCCCATTAGTGAACGTGGAACCAGATTGAAGGAGAGAGGACCTTCCCCTTATAAACACACACACTCACACTTCCACAAGATGAAGGCGCTACGCAACACTAAATGAAGGGTCTCCTGACTGCTCTGGCTTTGTTTACGGTAACCTCTGAGACTTGGAGGGAGGGTTACATTCAATGAAGTGCTGTTTTAATCTCCTCATCATCCTCTTCATTTTTACTTCCTCCTCTTCTTGTTTTAAGTGCTTTTAAAAGCTTTCGAGGATAAAAAAAAGACATTAACCATCAATGGACTGCATGCTCTGTGCCATTGACCAACTAATACTCACACTGTAAGCCAACTGTAATATTTTGCGACACATTAAGTTGTGTTGTCTATTTTTTTTAAGGATTTATTAGGTTCTTCCATTCAGTCTAGGCTACTTAAACATATAGACTATATTAATCTGCAAGTGTATTTTAACTTCATATAGTATGCACACTATAATGTTATGATTCTCATTCCTAGAATATCGAATTCCAGTTCTAGGCTTTTCAATCGAGCAGTTGAAGTGTACATCTGGCACGTTCCTGACTTTTATCATGTCAAGGGGCAGGATCAGTGCTAGGTGCGTGCGTAAGTGTCAGAAAGATTCTCGTCATCTTAAGAATAATACAGGATGAAGTTTTCTAGCCAAGGACGTGTCATTTAAGGCTCACCTTTTTAAATAGCTCCTTTGTAGACACCACTA
This sequence comes from Gymnocypris eckloni scoliostomus, assembly GCA_027564155.1. Classification (NCBI taxonomy): domain Eukaryota; kingdom Metazoa; phylum Chordata; class Actinopteri; order Cypriniformes; family Cyprinidae; genus Gymnocypris; species Gymnocypris eckloni. The sequence continues at coordinate 25,530,709 of CM050413.1, read as the reverse complement.
GCCTCCTCACAGACCTGTGAACTTGAGCACTGGAACATTCCTGCTGTGTCGAGATCTATGCACGTGCTTTGACTCAGGTGTGAAGAACACTGCTCTCTCTCCTTTCCCCTCTATCTCTCCCAGATTCTTCCTCACTCCCTCTCTCTCTCACTCACTCCATCTGAAGCAGTGATGCCTTATCTAAAACGACACTTTTTTCAATAACAAAACCTTTGTGGTTTCTTTTTGCTAAGCTGTTATGATAAATTATGAAGAAACTGAAGTCGTTCTACCATTTGTGTCAACCCGCTGTACAAATAAACCTGGGTGTTGCACACAAGCGTAACAGCGTGAAGGATAAGAACAGGTTTATCTGCTATGCACATGACCTTTTAAGGAGAAACAAATAAAAGATGGAAGGAGATCAATTGGTTGTACATAAAGCTAGCCTATTGCCTTCATTATTGGTTTGTAAATGACTTTTTTTGTATATCTTTATTTTGTATAAAACTTAAGGGGGGGAAACATTTATAAAAGAGGATGAATGAAATGAAAACGATCGTCTTTGTATTCTGGTTCTACCCTTGAGCCTTGGAACGTGTTAGCAGTAATAATATCAAATTTTCTACAGATACACACTAAATATAAGCGTTTTAATGATAACCTTTTTATTCTTTATTTACAAAAGAAAGTGCTTGATGTAAACTATTCTCAAAACCGGTTTCTTCTCAACTGTGTGCTCGAAATGTGTCCCACGCATTTATTTGTGATACTGGATGCTATATTGTGTGTCCTGAAATGTATTTTTGTACTAATAGACGATTTATTATGGCACACCGGAAGACTTTTTTTTTCAGACACTATAACACAGCTTTGACTGTCATTAGTTATTCACATGTGGCAGAGTTTGTTCCCTTTTCAACACAATTATCAGTATGCCACTGTATTAAAAAATAAAAATCATTTTTAAAATACACGGTGTTATTTTATTGTGTATGTTTACAGGAGCAAGGCGACTTTGAAATGGTGTCTCATTGCGACAGCACGCTGCAGTATACTGTGTAGTGACACTCTGTGGCCTGCAGACGGCGCTGATGCTCCTTCAGAATGTGCATTGTGTTTGGCGATTATAAAACTGATTTTAATGATAATGTAGCTTTAATCGATTGGTTAAATCAGGCCCAACCGAGTGGTCACGTCTTCTCTTTTAATACCCAATGCAACTGGGTATTGCCTTGTTTCAAGAAATAATAATACAATTTAGCGAAGTATGTGTTTCATTACAGACATAGTTGCTTAACACTATAGAACATTTCAGTGTTATTCTTTTACTCAGGCAAGAGAATGATAAATGTAGATATTTTCGAACTTTTGTTTCATGACGTATCATACTTTGATAGCTACAAGTGTATAGCTTAAGTTAATTATTAAAAACAGGGCTCTTGGGTTTCCTCTGTGACTGCTGTTTATATATGTAATAATTTATGTGAGACCTTGAAAATATTACATGAACCAAATATGGTTATGTTAGCTGTATCTGCGTAGGCCCATATTATGATATGTTTAATATCCTTCCTTTCAACGAGCTTTGGCGATCTTTCAGAAGGGTAAACTGGAATTAAACAGGTCTGGTCATGTGATTGTGTTCTCCAATCATGTAAAGGATTTTTTTTATTAAATTAGTTTGCATTTAATGTATAGGGAGCTCATTTACATTACATTATTTTTTATACAAACTTAAAAGTATATTTTGGTCATAAATGTTGCTGATGTAATTATATAAATTTAATGCATTTTATTGACTTAACGTTACAACTTTTGTCGTCCGGAAATCTGATTGGCTGAAAACAAACATTGGATTGGCGGATCAGTGGGCACCAACAGAGGTCTTTTCAGTGTTTGTATCGCTTCACTTCTCCGTGTTTATGAAGGTTTAGACAGGAGTAGGTAGGTGAATAGCTTTTGTCATTTTGTCTACAGCGAGGAGCGCGTTTTTAAAAGTTAAACGGTTGGCTTTTTCCGCTCCATGATAGCTCTGAACGGGTTTCTCTCTCTAGCTAAGAGGAGTGAAAGTGAAAATCCGGAATGGAGAGTCAACGGAATCAATACAGAACGCCTCAGTCGCTCCGTTCCATTAACATATATTCCACATCTGCTTTGATTTTGTGCGATTCTTGGTGACACATGAAGCTTTGAATTTTTAGACAATAATATCCCAACTAAATTAGCCAAGTTTGGTCTGAGACGGATGCCTGATTCTAGTTACAAATTTTATAATAAAACCATCATCACAATGGTGCATTATAGGCTACTGAGTTTCTGGATAAGAGCCTTGCTAATATTCAGTACAGCAGCACTCTTTCTCTTGTGACATTGCTTAAATGGCGTATTAAGCGAACGCAAAGTGTCAGTCTTAAAGCTCGTTTAATGAAAAGTAACAATATGAATAAGAAGTAAGATTGAGTAGGCTCGTTATATCCATTCACGGACTCTGGCTTTAATGGCTCCACGAATGAGTTCATTGCCCTCAACAATCTGTCTAAATCTACATATGGCGGTCTCCTCTCCTCTACCCAAGCACCTGCTCAGTGCTCACGCATCTAACTGACAGACTACTAGCGCGAGGCTGTGGCTGTTCAAGATTCGAACGAACGTTATTACACTGGAGTCGAACGTTGGGAACGCGTCGTGGAACCTCAAACCGCGTCACATGCGCGCGACCGATGTGAAGTTCGTTCCTCTGAATGCAAGCTTTATTATTTAGACGTTCTCTGTTAAGAGCCGTGAGCGATTTCATTAACGGACTGTCACGGCTGTGAACGGATTTGATGGATCACCTATCCCGTGCGTTTCCTCGAAGCTGGCGACCATACAGCGCGCGTTTACGCAGAGCTTACATCATTGTCTTACTGAAATGATTTTGGATAACGCTAGTTGAGACACCTGCTTGAAAACAGCGCACTAACACTGAGAGCAGGACATTGTAACGGGATGACGGGCTGCGCGTCTTGGCAACACGCTATGAATTCGGCTTTACGTTGTGTATGTCGGAGCGACTGAACCCAGAGGTGTCCTGTAAACCCGAAGCCCGCTGATTTAACCCAAGTTTTGATTTAAATTGAACTGTTTAACTTAGTCGTTACCATGCCTGTCAGAGCAATGCCGAGGGGTCGGTCTCTGAGCCCGGTATCTCTGTCCCGCAGCCTCTCGCGGCTGAGGGAGTTTCGAACCCGGACTCGCATCATGCTTTCTCTGGGAGTTTCTCAGATGGTGCTCGGGAGTCTGATTTTGGCTGTCAGTTTCGCCGCTTTGGCCCTCACTACATCTCCGAGGGTGAGACATTCGTGTCCCTTTTGGGCTGGATTCTCGGTAAGTTGCCTTTATTGTCGAACGATAATGTATTTTTATGAGTTTCCCCTGAACAGAAGGCTGATATTACGCGCCATTTGTGACCCCAGCAACTGCAGAGTCAGCAATCACATCACGCGCGGCTCATTCTTAGTTTATAATTCAATTCTCCAGCTCATCACCGAGAGCCAGCGGTACAATATTCACCAAATGCGAAATTAAGTAGCCTACAACTAATTCGGGGGACAGAGGGACTCTTTGAAGCTGCTTTATTGCTTGGGCTCAGGTGAGCTCATCTATGAAAGGCTGTGCGGTTGGTGAATTGCCTCTCTAATGCAGCAGAATGAAGCCAAATGCTCAGAGAAGATCAGGCACATTCATTTGCACCTCACTTATGCCTGTTGATGTTCTCTGTGAAAGTGTTTCAACAGGCTGTTTATAGTTTCTGGATAGTATTGATTAATGCGTCCTTGTTAGATTTTCAGACAGGAATGATTCTGTTCATTAATCACAAGAGTATGTCTTTTCCAGTGTCTGACCACACTATACACTTTAGAAATGGCTTTGCATCTTTAATTTATCTAGTTTCCTGGTTTTATGTAAATATAAATGTTGAATTTTGTAGCAAGTGACATGTTGCACATTTTGTTAATGTGTTTGTTGTTATACCCTGCTGCTTCTTGCATTGCATTTTTATTGATTTTTAGATTGTGATGATATCTTAATAGTAAATACTGAGAAAGAGCTTCTAAAATTTGAGAGATTAGCCTAATTATTTTAATTCCTTTTTTATGTTAATTTCTGAAATGTCTGGATTTGTCCATTTGGCTACACCACATTTTGTCATCCTCAAATTGTGTTATTTCTGCGCTGAATGACAAACGCAGAACAGAAATACAGTTTAATTGTGTGTCTGTTCAGTAACAATTACATTGCCATTGCTCTTCACAAAGCAGTATATACGAAAATACCCTCTGATTCATCTTTACAGGACACTGTACAAGGAACGTTTGTAGGACAGTATTTGCAACACCTTAAAATGTAATGCCGTACAATAAATATTTATGAAGGCACACACTCTTTATTTCTTCAAGTAGAATGCGTATGTAAATCTCAGTGGTGTTAATTATGGTGGTGAAAATGTAATATAAATGGGACGGGACATGTGTGGTGGCAAAGATAACCAGCCTTGGGGTCAGAGGTCAAACATCAGGGCTCACTGATCATTCTCCAGACGCTGAATGTATTGCACGCAGCAGATAAGGAAAGGTGGCTTTGAGAAAGCTCAGCTGCTTCTTGTAACAGTATGGTTTCAGAGATTTCCATGTAGATGTATACCGAAGGTGCAGGAGAATTAGCTGGTTTTAAATATCTAATAGGGTGTTGGGATAGAATGTGTGCCTCTGGGTTGTAGTGGGGGCAGATCACCGTGTCTAGGCCTGAGGTTATAGCGCCAAAGAGCTGGTGAATGTGCTGTGCTCCTCACAGGAGTGGGCTGAGCTGTTGGAGTATAATGGAGCTCTGCAGAATTACTTACCAATCAGAGTCTGGATTAATGACGTGGTCTTGAGTGAGCTGGGCTGGGGATGAACAGCATGCGTGCTTGTCCTTGTGCAGGGGGAAATTTAATGATTTAAAGTGTTCTAAATGTAGCTATGCTGCCATTTCTTTACATCATGTTCCTACACTCCGTGGTTCATGCCACACAAGAACCATTTTGGGTTCTGCAGAGATCCTTTCAATTAACAGCTCTTCTTTTCTTAGTGTCAAGAACATTTGAATAATTTAAGGAACATTTTTCCACTATAAAGAAACATTTGTGTATCTAATCTAATCTTTTTCTGTTTAGCATGCTCAGTATTTTGGTATATTTGGTATATTTTTTTAATATTTAAAGATGCATAGTATATTGATATCAATTTATTTATTTTACCAATACTGCTTTCAATATTGGCTGATATCTGTTTTTTATTTTTGTATATCAGAGAGTTTAGAGATTAATTAGAGAGATTAGTATCTTATGGGCATACACCTTGTGGGTAGATAAGGTACAAATGTGTATCTTGAGTATACTGCCCCATTGAATAGCAAAGGTACAATGTTTATACTTTTTTTTACAAGAGAGAATAGAGTAGAGGCTGAGGAACAAGGGGCAGAGAAAGACACAAACTTCCTATTTTTTGTTTTGGTAGGACTTCAGATTAACAGTTGATGTCATGTTAAGAACCCCTACAGCTTTTCTCTCAGCTTTCTGCTCCTCATGTCCCCCCCATCTCTCATCCCACTTTCTTTGCTGTAACATCAGAAAGACTCAAAGAGCCTGCATCAAGTCTCTGACCACAACAGGGAGGCCTGTTCAGCAGGAGATCTCTGAATTTGCCTCTGTGTGTGTGCTCAGAAGTATTTTGTTAATCCATCTTCATGTAAGAATTTAACTCGTGCTTCTCCTTCTTTCGCTATGCAACAAGTCATTTGTTATTTTGTTCAAACACCGATCCTTTCATTCAAGGCCCATCACGGTCTGCAGGAGAGAATCTTCAGTGTTGGTAGGAATATGGCAGAAAGGTGTTGGAACTCTGACAGCCATAAACAGACATGTCACTAGGGTAACAAATGAGTCCTGACAGGCTTATATGAAATGACCCTCTGTCATATCACATTCCACGCAGGCCTGAACAGTTTCCTGCTGAATCTAGCAACACTGGAACTGAAAATAAATAAATAACCAGAACTCTTTGTGAGTGAGTAAGGCAATACGTATGTCCACTTGTTCTTTGAAAATATTAAACTTTTCTAAACTTTTTTTTCAGACCAAAATTAAAATCAAGTAGCATGCATTCTTTAATGCATGCTACTTGTCTTATTATGAAAAATGTATCTGTTTATTAAAAAAATTAAAGTTTTTGATCCTGTAATATTTAATCAAAATTCATAAAAACGTGCTCTTCCCGTGAAATGACCCTGCTGCTGTCCAAACATCAAATTGTGGCTAAATTCAAGCACCACCCTTCAATTTGTTTTTTCTTTTCTTTACATTTTGAAAGCCTTTTCGCTTGAAAGTACATCACAATATGGTTGTGAAGTCTGTCACAACTTCGGTTTCATGATGAATTTACACTCTTTAGCTCGACTGAAATGTGACCCTGGACCACAAAACCAGTCTTAATTTTTCGAAACTGAGATTTAGACATCATCTGGAAGCTGAATAAATAAGCTGTTTGTTATGGAAGGACAATATTTGGCTGAGATTCAACTATTTGAAAATCTGGAATCTGAGGGTGCAAAAAAAATCAATATATTGAGAAAATCACCTTTAAACTGTGCAAATGAAGTTCTTAGCAATGCATATTAATAATCCAAAAATGTAGTTTTGATATATTTACGGTAGGAAATTTACAAAATATCTTCATGGAACATGATCTTTACTTAATATCCTAATGATTAAAAAAAAAAGAAAAATCTATAATTTTGACCCATACACTGTATTTTTGGCTATTGCTTCAAATATACACACCAGCGACTTAAGACTGCTTTTGTGGTCCAGGGTCACAAATGTTAACAGTGAGCTTTTTTTTATGAATTTGGACCTTGATAAATGTACCTTGATAATGTGATTAGCTCAGCTTTGTCGAGCATGTACACTACTATTCACAAGTTTAGGGTCAGTAAGAATCTCTTTGTTTTTTTCAGCAAGGATGCAAGAAATAGATTTTTTTTTTTAAAGTGCCACTAAAGACATTTATAATCTTGCAAAATATTTCTGTTTCAAGTAAATCCTGTTTTTAATTATATTTTTTTTATTATGAGAATGTTTAAGAGACTTTTGAACTGTAATGTATACACATTGACCAGACTGCACTTGGCCTCAGTGTCTTGAACAGCTATTCAGTGCTAAAAGTCTCTTAGTGTATACTATATGTTTGAATGTGTGAAGTTTGTAATGTTTGCAACAGCATTTAGTGAATTTCCTGCAAAGCATCCCAAAAACCTTCCCAGAGATGCTATCCAGAGATGCCCTTTTCCCCATTATCCCCCACAGAGCGGAGGCAGTCTGAAGTAGCCCTGCTGCTCTCGATGGTCACTCTGGGATGAAATCCATTGCTGTGCTCCATTTGGAGAGGGAGTTGGCAACAAGGGCAAACCTGACTGACAGTTACACACAGCATACAGTCAAGGATGAACTGTCTCAAGGGGCACGCTGGGGTGTAAACAGATTGTTTGGCAAAGCTGGGTTGCAGTAGTGTGTTAATGTGTTCTCTGAATGCACCTCCATCACTTTCATGTGCTCTGCATCACTGAGAACTTTTAGCTCTGAGTCTTTCTGAAGACATTACAGGAGAAGGCTGAGAAAAAGGATGATGTGTGTATTGAGTCAGAATTTTGTTTTATTCAAAACTCCTCACAAACTCCCACAGAGCTAGTGAGTGAGATGGAAGAACAAGCGCTCAAATATCAGCTGTTGATTCATAAAACATTTGGGTGTACATATTTTTATTCATTTGTGTAATAAGTTTTACATACAAGTGATAAATAGGGTTCCCCAAACTGGGATTCATGAACCCCCAGGGTTTTACAAAAGATCTGCAGCTAATAAATAATTCAGTTATCAAAAAAAAAAAAACACAGAACATTTGTTTACTTGCTGGCCATGAACCAACATATACAGTTTTACAGTTCATATATGTTTATTTTTTTCATTTTCATTTCTTTTTATTTTATTTGGCCATCATTTTTAATTGAAATGTCATAAGTGGATCTTCCAGTGTAAACTTTTCTCTTGTGACACATACAGGACTTCTCCAGTCATTTATTCCACACAGACCCTGTCCCTGCAAGCTCAAGTTTATCTTATCTGTTTTCATAATCCAATCAACAGCTGATAAAACCAAGTCCGTGTCCTGCTTTTTTCTATTTTGATGAAGCGTGACACTCAGATGCATGTCACAATACAGAAGAAAACATCTGTGGCTATATCAGTTTCTTTGTGACTTCAATCATTTCCACCTATTCCAAGATTTAGATTGTCCAACTCCAAGGCATCTAAATAGATTTGACTATTTAAATAAAAAAATACCACTTTTAAGAACACTCATATGAAGAGCACATGTCATCTTAACACTGTTTCTACTCCAGACATGACTCAAACTACTATAGAAATGTCAATTTATGGGTTATTGGCCAGAATATGAATAAAGCATCAATCATAATATCTGGCTGAGTATCTGTTCGTCCCTAATACCATGTAGGGCTCTGTACAGAAGTCCACATTTTTATTAGTTAATCCCAGATTCACAAATGTCTGATGTCAGTTCCTCATCTGGCTGAGTGCGTGCTTCTGCTGTAGAGATGCTCTGCAGCTGGGCTACATATTAGTCAAGCATCGGAACTGACTCGTGTAACACATCCGTAGAGACTTAGAACAGGAGGAAAACATCAAACAGGTCTCCTGCTTTTAGAAAACACTGCTCATAATTTAAAGTTCTGTTTTCAAACATTAAGCTTTCCTTCACCGTGTTAGTATATTTGTGACCAGTCAGTATGAAGGAGTGCTTGTGTGGGCATCATGTGGTTTCATACGCGAGGCACTAAAACAATGTGGTCTAAATTAGACTGTTAATCCTGATGGGTTTGGAGGGCTTATGTTTTTAGTATCTACATGCAATAATGTGAGCATTCGATAATAAGTGAGAGACTGAGTTTATTTCCAGAATTTCCAAATGAGTGGACTCTCCCATCCCAGCTCTGAACTTCAACTTTTCCTTTCAGCTCTTCTAATCCATCCCTGTCTTTTCCCTTTGTCTTCATGCCAGCATATCCGCAAATAAAAACACTGTCAGTTCTCCTGAGCTCAGATTAATCAGCTCACTTCATTGTGGTCACCGCTTTTTACTCTATGCCAGAATTCATCTCATACTTTGCAGAGGAGGAGCCTCTGTTGTCTCCACTCACTATTTTGGATCCTTGCCCATGCATTGCATTCAATACATCATATTTATCGCCTCGTTTCATTGTAACTTTGTAAAGTGTGATAGAGAAGCCTCATTGGAACATTGGGATGAGAAAGAAAGAGAGAGGTGGACAAAATGAATGGATGAAACACATTGTATTTGCAGTGTGATAGGGGTTGTACTTTAAGGCTAAAATTGGAAAAATGTATTAATATTCCAATCAAATTTGAATTATTATTGTATTTTATATCATAGTTCCTGAATTGGTCTGTAGATTTTTAGCAGTTACATTACTTCAAGATAGCATTTTCTGCCTTAACTGGAAAATCTGGACTGCTTTTGATAATGCAAGAGAAGTTTTGTTGTTTTTTCCATCCATAAGGATTTACAATTAAAAGAGTGCATTCCAGCAGTAGAACCTTGTGTACATATTCGAGTGTCTGTCTCTGTGTCATTAAAATATTTGATTAGTGATTAATGGTTCAGACATGGAGTTAAAGAGGAAAAATCGCCTTTGTGGTTTGTGTGTGGAGCTGGGAGAATTCAATTCTCTTTGCATACTAATTGGTAAATTACAAGTTTGCCTGAGAGAAAAGGCCTGGATGGGAGTTGTTCATTTCCTGGGTTGGCGAAATTACCTTGCGTAATTGTTTCTGAATATGAAACATGATTAAAGACTGAGGAGGGATGGATCTCATTTATTGAAACTTCTCAGGTGCAGGTGGCCATATTTAGACAATTCCATGAACAGTCCATGTGTAATACATAATTCCTGCAAATAACAGCCCATTAAAGGAAGTGATGCAACCGACACCTTGAAAGAATAATGCTTCCTTGCTCACATGTCTACCAACACATCAATAATTCTCACTGTAGCTAAAACTAACACTAAATAGGTATTTATATGTGAGTTCACACAGTGACTGTATCTATGATCATCAGTGGAATGGAACCACACTGCTGTTACCTGTTCACTTTTAGCTTCTTCTTCTCTAGAAATGCCCACTTAGAAAGTAAGAGAACATGTGATTGACATGTAACATGAGTAATCACAGATCATTTTGTTTTTATGTGGTTATTAGAAATGTCATTATATCAAACTGGTACTTTTTAAACACATGCATATAACCTGCATGCTGCATAAAGTCAAATCATTTAGATTTAAACTACCAGTTAGTGATGCACAGAAAATAGCAAAGCAAAAATAACCGCAAATAATTCAGTTACAGAGAAAATGGTTTTGCAGGATACATTAGTGCTTCTTTTATGACACATTTTGATTGTGTATTTTGTACATACAAGCTACAACAGGTAAACTTGTCAGCAGTGTGGATGCACTTCACTGTGACCAAAAATGATTTTAGAGTACCAAGATTTGTATAAATGTGTTTGTCTGAAATAATGAATAATGGCTCGTTGCAAGAACTGTACTATATCTTTTTTTAATTATTTGAAAACACGACAACCTGAACAGTAGAGTTATCAGTTATTTACTGTACCAGAATGTAATTTTATTTGAGTTTTTTAGGTTAACTAAAATTTCAGTGCATCACTAGGTGCGTTTGCATGGAGCATTGTATTCCAATTACAGGTGGTTTAAAAGTCCAATCTGAATGAAAATGCTCCATGTAAACATCTCAATCGAAATAAAAATGCCCAAAATGATAGAGATTTCAACTGGCTTGAGAAGGGTGGGATAAACATTTACTAATCCATTCAATAGGATATGAACACAATTGATTGGATTGAAAACTGAAACTGGAAAGTTTTGCACATGTGCAATGACATAAAAACAGTGTAATGATGCAGATGCACGTAACGAGCTGATATTGTTGTTGTTGAATATAATAAATGACTGTTACGGCAATCTAAAATTCCACTCATTGTCTGTGAAGTGGTGCAGGATAACGCTGTGCCATAAGTGCTTACTTCGAAACTCTTGCAAAATTAAGACATTTCAATAAAATTTTAATCTCATTCTGTAAATCATTAGAAAAATGCTTCGTGAGGTAACCTAAAAATGAGGTTCAGGGAAAGGATGAGTTCATTCAGGAGCTCAAGGGTCCACAGTAGTTGGTCTCATGCCTACTCTCACTGGACAGTCCCCGGATCAATCACTTTCCTCTGTAGACTCCATTACTGAATTTGCTCTCACGTCACTCACTGTTAAATCACCCATCTCTGACAGTGTGCTAGATCAGTTAATTAGATGGATTCTGATCAATGATTCGATTTGCATGTTTTTCCCGCCTGGTTATTTTGTTTGACTGTATCGCGCAGCTTTGTAATGTCTGCCTTAGTCATTAATCTTATGTGGTGACCTCATTTTTTGTGCACTCCCAGAAATCACTGCAGGTTACGAGCTCCCCTGTGAGCCTGCAAGCTGTTCAGGTGTCGGCGGTCAGTAGTAATTCATTTTCATTGTGCAATTCTTTATTATAAGTAGGCTCATTTTTCCTATCATTTGAGCGTCTCATCTCCAGGGACTCAGACTATCCTTGCTACACTAATATTCGTCTCATTGCTCATATGCTAGTATTACTTTCTCTCCGTCACTTAAAGTAACATAGACTGTCCATCCCATCATAACTCTTGCCCCTGCCTGTCAGGCACTTCTTTACAGTGTAATACTTTTTTAATAAGGATCAATTTCCCCAAAAATACAATTCTGCCCCCCCCCCAAAAAAAAACTTTTGTAAAAGTTAATATTTAGAACCTAGATTAATAAATGTTGTAAAAGTATTATTCATTGTTCAATTACTGAACCTTATTGTGTTATTGATGAAAATCTAAGCAAGCAAGCCTCAATTATATATTGAATACATTTCTAACAAACAGCAAAAGATAATGTTTATGTAAGGATACCTGCAGGCAAGAAGAGGATTAACCAATTTTACAAGCTTCCCACCTCGCTCTGTAAACCATGCATTTCGATCCCAAATAAGAGATATACAGTGTGCTGATCTACGCCGAAGGGCATGAATATAAACCTAATGAGCTTTAGCATGAAAAAGCTTGAGCTCCAGCCAAGGCGTAACCGAAAATTTGGCATAATAAGATCAACTCGTATGGTTAGCCTTACTCCTGAGGTATTAGCTTCTATTTGGTGAGCTGTCCGTCAAAAAACCAGGCCAAGGGCTAGGATCTGCTGCTCGCCACCATCTGCAGTGGGCGCTTTGGATGCCTGCGCCTTGGATAATGCACCTCAGATCTCTTTGCAGACGCCTACTGCCTCTCAGATCTGAGTTAAAGGATTGCATCCAGTGTCTGCTGTCAAAGTGATCTGCTCCCGAAGCTGTCGTGCATCATTAAAACGTGTTTGGATCTGGCTAGCGCACCTGCACTGGGCTTCTGGTGATCAAACGCAACATACAGCACACTCAACCTTTTACATCACCGGTGGCTTTGAATATTGACCCTGAGTGACGTGATGAAAGGTACTACTTGTAATTAGTGTGGAAATCTCTCACCACACACACACACACACACACACACACACACACACACACTCAGACTTTTATTTGAGATAACGGAGTGTTTGAAGACCAAAAGAGAAATATTGCTCTCAAACACCAATACAGACACATTTTTATGTTGTTGTGGAAATCATTTCATACTTTTGTTGCTCCCAGTGCTGTTAAAGATTGAAGCTAAGCGTCTAAAGAGTTGTGTATTGTGTCTGTATGTGAGCTCAGGGGATGAGTCAGAGCTGTTATGAGGCAGTAGTTTTAACAGCAGCCTGTGGTGAGCTGCAGCTTCGCAGTGATAAATCTCGTAAAAAGACATTTTCCCCTCGTGGACTGCAGATGGGTTAATGAGTACACCCCCCTTTCTGCTGCTCCTTAAACCCCACAGATGCACATAACGCAGACCTCACACATACAGTGTATGACTGTCTTGCAGACGTTTGTGCTTGAACAATTTGTGTGTTTGAAGTCCAAGATGACCTCTTGTGTTCTCCCTCTTGTATTTTGCTCTTGCTCTTGAATCTCATACTCTTCCTGTGGCTGGTAAAAATGGAGTAAAAAGTAGTGATTCGAAAATTGAGTCAGTATTGTGTGTGTTTGATTTTTTTTTAAACATTAAATCAACTCATTGTTGACTGTGTAATTCTTCAGATATGGATTACAGACTGGTCTAATACAGACATAATCTGCAATACTGTTCAAAAGTTTGGGGTTGGTAAGAATTTTAATATTTTTTAAAGTTGTCTCATGCTCACTATGGCTGCATTTATTTTCTCAAAAAATACAGTAAAACAATAATATTGTAAAAATAAATTACAGTTTTAAATGAATGTTTTCTATTTCAATATATTTTAAATTGTAATTAATTCCTGTGAAGGTAAAACTGAATTCCAGCTACCATTACTAGGGTGTATTTAATAGGGGTGGGATAATAAGGCGATATATCGTGATTCTTCTCCATGCGATACTAGAATCGAAATCTGGCACCAAATATGATATTTTAGTTAATACAATAAGGTGCTCTAAAATGATTTCCCTGTTCACAGCATTTAAAAATGCGTGGAAATCGCGGCCGCACCATTTAAATCCCTGGAAGTTTGTGAACAGTTTTGCAGCATAAAATGCTGGTTTAATGTAGTAAGACAGTGATGCTAAAAAGATATGCAGAAGAGGCCGTTTAATGTGTAAATAAACGCCTTGCGTTCACATTTTGGCCTATGTGCATATCTACATGTAGTATATGCTTTACAATTAAAAATGTTTGATTAATGTAAATTGTCTTTGCTGACTAGATTTATATGTTTGATTTAATATTCATTTAAAAATTAAAAATCTTACTGACCCTAAACTTAGTGTACCTACATATTTACTTACAGCACAACTGCTGTTATTCTCAAAAACTACTATGTTGTTATTTTTTTACTTGTATTTTTTTGAAAAAGGGGAATTTAAGTGCAGTTGGGTGTATGAGCAATAATGGAAACAAATGTTCACAAAATGTCAGAGTGACTGTGTGTATGTCAGACAGCTTTTACACACCATTAGCTCCCACACCACAGAAAAGGTGCTGTGAAGTTTTATATAAATCTGATGTGTTATATTGTTCCTCTGTTCATGCTTAGACAGTAAAGGTGCATCTCTTTCTCTTGTTTATGAAAAGGAATAGTTCACATCACATTAAACTTTTGCCATAATTGCTCATCTTGTTCAGACTGTGTTATATTTGCTCTTCTACGAAACAGAAATAGAGATAAAAAATGGAATGGTGTTATAAGTAATGTGTTAGTCTCATATAAGTAATCATATGCGTTATGCACTATATTCCAGATCTTCTGACACCACCATGCACTCTTAAAAATAAATGTGCTTCACGATGCCATAGAAGAACCTTTTTGTCTAAATGGTTCCATAGAGAACCTTTAACATCTGAAGAACCTTTCTGTTTCACAAAAAGTTATTTGTGGTGAAAGAAGGTTCTTCCGATTATAAAAAGGTAAGGAATAAATTGTTCTAGGACCTTTGACTGAGTGGTTCTCTGTGGAACCAAAAAATGGTTCTTCTATGGCATCACTTGAAGAAACTTTTGTAGCACCTTTATTTTTAAGCGTGTAGTTTAGTGCAGAGTTTAATTCATTAGGACTTCTGTATAACACAAAAGGAGATCTTGTCCCCACAGCTCTCAAATATCATTCACACTTTTGCATATTCAAACATGGCCCATAAAGTTGTTTCGCACCAGGATTGATGTCAGTGATGTCAAATGCTTGGCATTTTTCAGTGTGGAAGTAAGTTTCCTGTGAATGTGCGAGACGTCTGATTCATTAGCTGCTGTGGGTAAATATTTAGAAGAAGTGCAGGAAATGGTAAAACTACTTGCACTACAATCCAGTCTAGTCCAAACCAGCTGGTCCAATCCAGTTATGAATCTGATAATACATTTAAATAATTTGATTCCAGTTTACAGTTCCAAGCAGCATAGTAGACTAGTTTTGTACAGCTAAAATAACTAGATGTGGCTGACACCCGAAGCTTCACACATTTAAGGTAAAATTGGCCTCATCTGGATAGATTAGATCCAGATTTATGTGGTCTTGTAGCCGGTCACATCGCACCAAGTTTAATTATGTAAATGAGATCTAAGTCTATCGTAAGATCTATCGTAATTTTCCTCACAAAAAGCTGTCTTATAGTTTCAGAAGACTTGAAATGCACAAGGCATACAGGTATCATTTTTTATGACACTTTTATGGTGCTCTTTTGTTCTTTCTGGAGCTTGACAGCCCTTGTTCACTATGCTTTCAGTATAGGAAAACTATTGCACAGTGCAGTGTTCTTCACAGTATCTGACTATGTGCTCAACAGAATAGGTTTAGAAATGGTGAATGAGGTCAAGTAAATGATTTCTTCTTTAGTAAAGTGTATTTGTTAAACAAACAATTTTTTTTCTAGTATACTGTAACATTTTTTGAGCCATAGATATGTTGGCAGTCAGTACATGGCATTATTGCAGCAAAATAGACATCCCTTCAGTTAGACAGCCGATACTCCTGGATCAAGACCAGGTCAATAGGTCAGAGCTGTGTGCGAGCGTAACCTACGCCACATAAACGGACTGTCCCGGGTCAGGCGGTGTTCTGTATTCATCCCAAATGAGTGAACAATCAGATGTGCTTCCACATGCTGCCACCATACTTTCACTCCACTTCCTTCTGACACAAAGAGGCTTTATGAGCCAAGCGTGGCCCTTTACAAAGGCAGATCAATGGCACGCTGGATGTATGCTGCTCTTTTGTGCTATGATTAGTAAAATGGGCTTGTTTGGAAAGGGTGTGACCTGTGGTCTGAATACCAGCAGTGCACTGAGGTATGGCCAAGTCAAAGCCAAATTATTAAGGAAAGATGCACAATACAAAAAACTGTTCGTTTTTGTGAGTGACTGATTTTTTTAAGTGTTCGCATTGGGGTTTGTTTCTAAAAATTCAAATTATAGCAGGGTAGTCCAGCTCAAGCATTCAGAGATTGCTGTAATTAAAGAGATGGAGAGTGATTGTACACATTGATGCATTCAAGCCCTGAAGGCTGAGGAGATACTTACTGTGGGTCAAGAGGTCAAACGGTTATCCATTAATAATATAGAGAAGTGGGGCCATCACAGCTTTTCAAATATTCTAAAGAACTTGAGGTTATTGACAGTGTTTACATCACAAGGCATCAAAACTGGCCAGATTTTACACTCATATATACTTTCAGAACTCATGGATGCTGGCATTATGGGCATATCTGTGTTTAATTTTATTTATTTATTAGATTATATTTTATTATTTGTTACTATTACAGCAAAAAATGCTTCTGCTTAATTTTTGCTGAATACAAATATTAATATAAAACATTTCTAAATGTACATTTCTTTTACAACTACCACTGCTATTTTTGATGAATAATGACTTCTTGAAGACCTTTGAGACCCACATGTCCTGCTTTCATAATTAATTTGTAATAAGCAAACAGACAAGAAATAGAGTACCTTTTAAAGAGTTTTTTAGTTTTGTAGTGAACTCAGTTTAGGCATGCAGCCCATGTTTCTGGAATATCTCTAAACAGGAGAATAGCTCCAGGGTGGGAAGAGCGGAAGGAAATGATGTGACAAGGCAAGATGGATGTCCCATTAAAGGCTCCGTGTGGCATCAGCATGGGTGGGAGGAACAGACCGGACACATTATTGCTTCCTAAGAAGTAAAAGGTCCCAGGTCAGAGTTGTGGTCTAGCACTTGGCATACGTGCTCCACATGTTAAGCACCAGGCTTCATGTCTATCCCAGTCACATTCTCCCTCTCTCTATCTCTCTCTTCCGTCACTGCTTTACTGTCATTAAATTTAAAAAGAAAAGGTCACCAGGGAATCCTCAGCATAACCTCATTAGCTTTAGGCTTTTTTTTCCAGATTATGTATCCGCCTCTTTGCATTTCTCACCTCTCTCTTCCTTTCCCTCTTTTCACCCATAAATTTGGCTTGGCAGGGAGATGGGCAGCTATATTAGAGTTAGCGTGATTCAAGTGTATTTTCTTGAGTGGTGTGTAATTAATCAAACCAATGTGGCAATCAGTGTTTATAATTTTTTCCAAGGCCTTCCCTTCCACATCTCATGCTCGCATGAAAATCAAAGACACCTCGTCTTTATGCCAACATCAAAGCACTGGCAAAGAAAATTAAATGCAGAAGTGACAGAAAAAGTGATGCTACTTTAAGGAGAAAAGTTCAAGTGATTCTGCTGACAAGACATTTTGTTGCTTTCATTGTCTTTTTTCCCCAAATGTACTTTTTGCTTATAGAAAACAAACAAAAACAATCTTTCAGATGTAATATTCATGAAATTGAGGCTTTTCAGTGGAGGTATAGTAATATTGATATACTATTATAGTTTTTGTTAATATTTTGAATTAGATTTTATTTTAATATTTCTTGTTTTCACTTAAGTTTTGAAGTTTTTAGTAGTTTTGTTGTTTTTGTCATTTTTATTCCTTTTTATTTAGTTTTTAATGTGTATAGAATTTTTTAATACGTTTTAGTTTATTTAGTTTTATTTATTTGCACTTCAAATTAAACAAAAAATATTGTCTTATTATTATTCATATTAAATCATATTTATTATTTAAATAAACTTATTTAAACTAAAATAAGTTTAATATTATTATTATTAAAGGTTTTAGTTTTAGTTATCAAAAATAACCCTGCTTTTAAGTGTGCTTGATCCTGCCAATACACTTTGTACCTAAAAGAAAGTGTAGAGCATAGAAATCTTTAAGTAGTTAAGTGAAAGATTCATAATGAAAATAAAATAAAACATATGATAGAGAGTAGCTGGTCCTGGCACTACAGAGAGATGCTGTGGGTCTTTGTCTCTCAGCTGAAAACACGGACATACAGCACTGACAGGACCTAGAAGAGAGGAAAGCAGCTCTACAGGAGCGACTGTCCTCCCCGGCCCTGACCTTTTACAGCACCAACCACCTGGCCAACCTTTCCTGTCCAAACCACCAGTGGGAAACTGCTGAGGGTGCCTGATGAATGATGAGGAGGGGAGATTAAGATAGACGAGGGTGGAAAGAGACTAAGATGAGTGTGTCTGAGAGAGATAGAATGGCAACAGGAGCCAAAATGGGAGAGGATGGCGTTTAAAAGGACACATTTTCTATTACCTTGTAAATGACAGCATCCCTCACAAGCAGGTCCACACGGCATCTGTGCCAAAAACAGAGAAAGCTCAGCGGATTTCCACAGAATTGAAATTGGCCTGTCATTCACGAGGTTTTGCACATCAGCCGTCCATCACTGTTTTGTTTCTGAAATATTTTGTCTAATTTGATAATGATTCGAGTTAGGGCTGCACAATTAATAGAATTTCTAATCGCAATTCCAATTATGGATGCCACAATTACGTAATCGTTCAAAGCAACAATTAATCGTTCAGAATCCACTTATGTTATTCTGTGTGCTTAAGATGTGTTCTTTTCTTTCTACGTGTTATCTTAAGGGTTTTTCCATTGTTTTAATTTTAGTATAGCATTATAATAGCATTTGAGGCTTATGCGCTACTATAGAAAAGCTATAAAAAAAATTCAGCTTGTTTTTCATTAAAAAATATGGCATGTGGTTACTTCAAACAATGGTATAAACATCATTCAATGTAAATTGTGATAATCATAATTAATAATTGCAATAATTACAATTTCAAGGGAATAATCGCCAATTATGATTTTTGCCATAATCGTGCTGCCCTAATTAACGATTCGGTTCGATTCGATATCACAATGCACTGCATCCTCAATTTGTAATTTTACTTCACATGTATATAATTTTGTCAATAAATACAAGCAGTCAGATATATGAACTGAACCTTTAATTTGACCTGCTCAAAGAAAACACGCTTCTTGAATGTATCAAGCATCAAACAAAACTAAGTCTGGGCACAGAAGACAACAGGAGCATTTAGGACAAATACACAAAAGTAAATACTAAATACTTGGCACTGACAGGGTAAACAGCACAGGGTGAAAATGGCTGATGTGGTTTCTCAAGTTAGTTATATAACCCCTGCATATATTATTTGTGCGTGACATGATTTACAGCAGCGGTTTGAAATTCCAGTCCTCCCTTTTATTCCCCTCTTTCATGCGTGACCCTTCTCCCTCCAAGATTCGGTCTGTGTCTCATCTCTCTGGTGTCAGGTCATGTGTCTGCTCTGATGTCTGCATGTCGCTCTCACCTGCTTCTCCTAACCCGAGGCTGAGCAGCATGTAGCTCACATCCTTGAGCTCTCACACGATCTGACCTGTGAGGACGAGGCTGATGGTGCTGCTGCTTCTAATGCCTGATTGATAGCACTGGGCAAGCGGTGCTTCAGTTGAGTCAGGAGTACACACAACTGTGAATGTTAATGGAGTCAATCAGCCCTGTCAATCAGAAGATGAATACTGGGGAAATTGTGCTTGGTTCATTTATTGGTTGAATCCTACAGTTACACATGGCATTTTGTTAAATCGATTTCTCATATTGTTTTACTTAGACTGTTTTTCCTACAAGTTAAACAAGCTGAAATCCCCCCAACCCCTCAGGTGTTTATTTTCGGATGTGCTCAGTTCCTGTCAATACATCTCATCACTGACTGTTTATATATGTGTCTGAACCTGCTTCAATAACATATTTACCATCATAATATTGATAAATCGATCTGATATAGACCTGAATCAAATGATATCGTATTGTATAATTTTTTGAGGTATCTGCAAATATCTTATCGCTGGCTATGAGAAACAATATATCATATCTTGATTAACTATCCAATTTACACCCTTATTTTCATGTATAGCACTTTTCAAATGTTCAGGTTCAGTTAGATTCAAGTCAAGATTCAAGAAAGAAGTCTATTATTCTCACCAGGGGTGCAATTATTTGATCAAAAATACAGTAAAAACTGTAATTTTGTGAGATATTACTACAATTTAAAATAACTGTTTTCTATTGTACAATATTTTAAAGCATAATCAGAATTTTCAGCTGCCATCACTCCATTACTCTAATAAGCTGATTTAGTGTTTAGATAACATTTCTGAAAATTAATTCATAAAATAAATTTTTCTCCACCAGGATAAATTGAATTATAGGCGAAAAAGTTGTTTTTTTACTGTTTTTACTATCACTTTTGATTACTAAGACATGTCCTTGCTGAATAAAAGTATTAATTTCTATAAAAAAACGTACTGCCCCAAACTTTTGAAAGGGTATTTTGTATTATACAATATAAATGCAGGAGAGATTTTTTATTATTTTTGAATAAAACATGAATTCATAAACTGAAAGAAAATGAATATATATGAAGTAATGTTTCACAACAGTTTGCAATAACCTAACTACAATAACATTACTAATATTGTCAGCAGTTGTTTCTCCTTTTAAAGATTCAGCTTATTCTTCATTGTTAAACATTTTTAAGATTTAATTTTGTAAAATGTAATTATGTGAAAAAAGGCCCTCTGGTCTATGGATATTTGATAAGCATTTTTTACCCAAAAATAACTTTGTTAGCTGTGGGAGCACTTATAACATGGATACCCAACCCCCAAAAAATGTTTTCAAGGTGTTTATGTCATTCTACTCTTGAGGGTTGTGTTTTGTTCTCTCGCTGACTCACTCAGAGTCTAATTGTAATTCTTCTGAGGTGCGGCCCGCTTCAGCACTCGTGACGTGCATCATTCAGCTGTTACTCATATGCTCCCTGACAGCTGCTGGTTTGAAAATGGGAAAATGCCTGGATCCCTGCGCTCTTAGCACAGGACTCACTGCGGATCAGCACAGAGGCCCGAGGGAACCCTGAGATGCCAAATAACTGTGAAAGCAGAATGTGTAGCATTCCGATACGGTGGAGAAGAAGAGAGGACGGCCACACTGGAAGGAAAGAGGGAAAAACTCGATTACTGACACAAATGCACAGGTGCGAATAAAGCCACAGATCCAGCTGCATCCTGGCACTATTGATTTGTATATTTCCAGACGCCATCACGTCCCCTTCATTAAGCGGCAATACGGCCACGGCTTCATGACAACTGCAATAATTCTGTTAGCATGGATAGCAAGATAAATGTATATCTTGATTTGAGATCCCCAAAGGCGGCCTGACTTCAAAAAAGCCATTTTTAGTCATTTTCAATTACACTGTCTAGACAATTTAAAGCGTGAGCACTGTGTCTGCTATCGTGATGCAACACTCACCACAGACTCCCCATCTTCGCTTTCTTCCAGTCTCTCAGTGAGATATCCCTGTTATCTTGTGTGTTTTTTGGCATTGGAGGGAGTGCAAGTAAACGGTCCTCAGCAGCACAGTGTTGCTGATCACATCCGCTGCTATTTCTTTTGATGTGAAACACATAGCATCAAAACACATCAAAGCTTCCCTTGAAGCATCTTCTGAAGGGACACCAAAGGTGCAGCGGTTTTATACCAGCTAGGGGGAGTGGATGAGTTAGGATGGTGTGTTTTGCCTTTGATGGGGTCCCCCAAACGAATCTATATAAAGGCATGAGGAAAAAACAGCGTTTGTTGTTGTAGCACAGCACATGGTAAGAGGGGCATGTCCTGTAGTAGCACCAGATATATGAGGTCCACAGAAGCCCTGGGATGATGGATACCTCAATATTGTGCCTTTGTTGGAGCCTGCATCCATCCTCCTGTCATTTATTCTGTTGTGAGGAGGAAAAAGGTTTGTCCTAGCATTCACATTCACCCCTGTGCACTCTCCCATTATATGTATCTCATTCTTCCACTTTCTCCGTTGTATTTTTCTCCTGAGATGTATCTCTCCTTGCTTGTCATTGGCAGGGTAAAGCTGTGTGGTAAAACTGTGCAGATGATCCCTCCCATATCTGTGGCTACTGTAGAGACTTTTATTATATTCTCTATATTCTGAATCCCTACATACAACTGGTGCTACCTATTTTTATACACTTTTTCTGTAATCTTATAAAGCTACGAGAATACTTTTTGTGCACAAAAAAAAAAAAAAATTGTCTCCTCTGCATCACCCTAAAGCACAATTTTGGAGAGTATCACATAAGTAAACAACGTATGTACACGGAAACGCTGTTTACTCTTTGATCTGAACGTAAATAACCTATCAGCTTTCGTATGTGATACTCTCCAAAATGGCGCTATAGGGTGACGCGGGGAGATGAATTATTGAATAAAATCGTTGATTTTGTTTTCTTTGCACACCAAAAAAATATTTTCGTAGCTTAATAACTGTCAGACTTTGTCTTCCTCTGCCTTCGTCTCCTCACCCATATTTGATCCGTCCTGTTCCCCATTATTAGTTGATTAGTCTTCGTCTGTATCTTGATTTATGTCCCAGGTGTTTCCAGTCATGTCTCCCTATATCAGTCTGTTCTACCCAATGTTACTTGTGGATTATTGTTAATGTCAGCGTGTCAATGTTCTTACCTGTGTTCCTGTGCCTCCTCCGCTTGTCATCCATTAAATACCCTGTTTGTTTCTATCCTCGCTCCTCGCTCCTGGATCCCCGTGGACCGTGACAGAATAATCCACCGCAAACGACGATGGAATTCGCCGCGGCGTTCGCCTTATCCGGGCGGGATCTCTCATTTGTGGAGTTCGCCGGGAATTCTGCGGGCTCGCTGGTGACGGAGCTCCACGACGCGGGCAATCCTCCATCTATTTCGGCTCGGGCAAAGTACCAGCGCCTATGGATCTCCCAGACACTACAGGATTGTGTTGGAGAGAGGGATCTACCGTGTCTGGGAAGTTACCGTCCCGAGTCGAAACCAGCCCACGAGTGTCTCCGCTGGCCCCGCCGAGCTCTTCTTCGCCTTCGCTGGTTCTGCCAAGCTCTTCTTCGCTGGTGCCCGCGAGCCCGCGCTTCAGCGCCGCCGAGCCCGCGCTCGGCTTCCCGAGCGCCGCCGAACCCGCGCTTCGAGCGCCGCCGAGAGCCCGGCTTCCCGAGCGCCGCCGAGATCCAGTGGCTACCTCGACAGCGCCCGGTGCCTGCTCCGAGACTGCGCCCCAGTGCCTGCCCGAGGCTGCGCCCTCCAGTGCCTGCACCTCGCCAGTGCCCTCCAGTGCCTGCACCGCCAGCGCCCAGTGCCCGCACGCCAGTGCCCTCCAGTGCCTGCACCGCCAGTGCCCTCCAGTGCCTGCACCTCGCCAGTGCCCTCCAGTGCCTGCACCACGCCAGTGCCCTCCAGTGCCTGCACCACGCCAGTGCCCTCCAGTGCCTGCACCACGCCAGTGCCCTCCAGTGCCTGCACCACGCCAGTGCCCTCCAGTGCCTGCACCACGCCAGTGCCCTCCAGTGCCTGCACCACGCCAGTGCCCTCCAGTGCCTGCACCACGCCAGTGCCCTCCAGTGCCTGCACCACGCCAGTGCCCTCCAGTGCCTGCACCTCGACAGCGCCTCCAGTGCCGGCTCCTCGTGTGCGCGCCAATTTCCGCTGGTTCCGTCCAGCTTTTCCGAGCGCCCGAGTCAGCGGCACCCGAGCGCCCACGCTGGCCCACGCTGGTCCTGGCCCAGCTCTCCAGAGCCCCTGCTGGCCCCTGGCCCAGCTCTCCATTGCCTCCGCTGGTCCTGCCCAGCTCACCTTGGCCCACGCTGGTTCCGGCCCAGCTCACCTGGGCCTCCGCTGGTCCTGGCCCAGCTCACCATTGCCTCCGCTGGTCCTGCCCAGCTCACCTTGGCCCACGCTGGTCCCGGCCCAGCTCACCTGGGCCTCCGCTGGTCCCGCCCAGCTCACCATTGCCTCCGCTGGTCCTGCCCAGCTCACCTTGGCCCACGCTGGTCCCGGCCCAGCTCACCTGGGCCTCCGCTGGTCCCGCCCAGCTCACTTTTCCCTCCGCTGGCCCTGTCCAGCTCGCCTTCCACGGCTCCTGAGCGCCTGGGATGGGAGCTTCCCATGAAAATTTTGGGGCTACCTCCATGGCCACCCGAGCACCCCGCTCCTCCATGGCCGCCCGAGCACCCCGCTCCGCCATGGCCTCCTCAGTTCCCGGACCCTCCGTGGCCGCCTGATCCGCCATGGCCGCCGGAATCCCCGGATCCGCCATGGCCGCCTGATCCGCCGTGGCCGCCGGAATCCCCGGATCCGCCATGGCCGCCTGATCCGCCGTGGCCGCCTGAGTCCCCGGATCCGCCGTGTGGTCCCGGAACGGGCACCGCCCTGGAGGTCACCTGTCCGGTCTCCAGGTCCTTGAGGCCTCCAGAGTGCCCACCCTCCCCTCGATGTCGACGGCGCGACGCGCCTATTGGAAGGGGGGTAATGTCAGACTTTGTCTTCCTCTGCCTTGTCTCCTCACCCATATTTGATCCGTTCCTGTTCCCCATTATTAGTTGATTAGTCTTCGCCTGTATCTTGATTTATGTCCCAGGTGTTTCCAGTCATGTCTCCCTATATCAGTCTGTTCTACCCAATGTTACTTGTGGATTATTGTTAATGTCAGCGTGTCAATGTTCTTACCTGTGTTCCTGTGCCTCCTCCGTTTGTCATCCATTAAATACCCTGTTTGTTTCTATCCTCGTCTCCTCGTTCCTGGATCCCCGTGGACCGTGACAATAACATTACGGTTGAACCGCTAATGTCACATGGATTATTTTAATGATCTCCATGCTGCATTTCTGAGCCTTGATCGTGTAAGGATCCTTGCTGTCAATGGGAGGGTAAGAGAACTCTTGGAATGCATCAAAACTATCTTAACTTGTGTTCTGAAGATGAACGAAGGTCTTGCAGGAACAACATGATGGTGAGTAATTAATGACAGAATTTTCATTTTGGGTGAACTATCCCTTTAAGAGTGGATTAAGTTGTAAGGAATGGGATGGGACAACAGTGTATTTATAAATGTAATTACAGATGTAATTGCATGCAGGTGTTTTTTTAGATAGAAGTGCAATGTTAAAACATATATGTACAGAAGAAGCACATTGTATCAAATGATTCATTTAAATGTAAGTAAATAGTAGTTAAGGCCATGTAATATAAAGTGGGACCAAATAATGATTAAGAAGCACATGTGGAAGAGGTTCTCGTAAAATGTAAAAATAAATAAATAAAGGTAGTAAAATTTATTTAAGATATACACAAGCCTTTTCTTTTTAAATCACAATTTTGCTTCTCAATTAAATCTATCTTGTTTTAATGAGGTTTAGTTATTTTTAGTGAGGCAAAATCAAGAGAAAAATACAGATTTTTGGCATTTTTGGTAATTTAGTTCTCACACGTGGAGCCATGTTTATAATGTTGGATGGCTGATGTTGAGATAAATGGAGATCGTTTATACCACTGCATGTTTCTTATACAAACCTTTGGCTAACTGACACTATAAGAAAGGCATCAGTTCAAGGATATTCAGACCTTTCTAGCTTTCTCTCTGAAAATATGATGTCCTGACAGACATCATGATACAATGTAGCTATTTTAAAGTGCAGTAAATAGAGTTAATTCTACCTTGAGTCACATATCTGACATATCTATATCTTCAAAATGCTTTAATAATTCTGTGGACCTGAGAAATCGCTTTGATAAATGGCCAACTAAAGTAATGCCGTGTGTATAATTACAGTATATTTCACCCAGAGCGGTGTGTTAAGTGAGGTGTCAGACTGCCAGGTTGAAGTACAGTCTCCTTGCGTATTATGAAAAAGAGTCCTGCTTTTGAATGTCTTTTAATATCTTCTAATAGGCCTGTTTGTGAGAAAGTGTCTCTGTATTGTGAAGGTCATTGATGGATGGTTTTGGGGTCTGTTGTGGTGGTGACGCATCATTAATGTGCTGTTTTTGGAACTGACATGTCATGGTTTATTGTAGTTTTGACGCTGTTCTTCCTTGTAGAATGTGTCTGTGCTTTGTGAAATCTTTAGCACCCACGTTGTGGCAGAGATGAAGACCAGCTGATATCCAGAAGCACTCAGGGCCATAGAGAAAAACACAGAGAGGAGAAGTTGACAACTGATAACACATGTGGCATTAACGAATGTAGTAATGGATTCTTAATGCTATAATAACAGTAAACATCATTCGTAATTGTAGCCATTGATTAACGGTGGTGACAATGAGAAGTTTCAACTTGACATGCCTATTTTTATGCTCCCTCATCCTCCCGTTAAATGAAGGTGCTGGAGAGTGTCATTGGCATCCATCCAGAAAAGCCGTTTGGCTGAATAGCTAAATGTAATACGGCTTGTCATATATCCTGCATTCAGTGTGAATAAATGGCAGAACGAAGAAAAATATTCAATATGTATCATCTGAATGGCTCTTTAAGAATCTTTGATGGAAACAAAAGCTGCCATAGTATAGTCCAGCTCAGTATTATTTGCTTTTTAATGACTTTTTTACCAGTTCTGTTGTAGACATTTTTTACTTCTTGGAAGTGCTTTTTTCCTCAGATCAGTTAAAGGGATGCTTCACACAACAAATCAAATTCTGTAATCATTTACTCTTAAGTTGTTCCAAATGTGAGTTTTTATTTCTTCTGTTGAATACAAAAGCAGATATTTTGAAGAATATGGGTAACCAAAAAGTTGCTGGTCCCCATTGAACTCCATAGCGTGGGGAACACAAGCTGTTTGAAATTAATCGGAGCCGGAAACTGTTTGGTTTCATCAGAAGAAAGACATTTTGGTGAGAACTATCCTTTAATTGTTTAATGGCAAATTTGATCTTTTTCATATCATAATTTTTATAAAATAAATAAGCTACAAGAGGCTGTAGTAATTATAGTTGTTTATTTTATTTACAGTTTATGCTTATTTTACTGTAGTTAAGAGGGTTTTAGCCCTGCTCTTTTTGCCTAAAAGCATGTGTCAGTGTACGTCTTGTAAATTTTTGTATTATTATACATTTTGTAGGATGCTTTGTAATGACTTGGAATTACTTCAGTTGATCTTTCGGTTATCTCATCTCTTTTTACTGAGATAATATGAATGCCATTCTGTCACTTTCTTACTCATGAGCCTAGAACTGATTCGTAATGCAGCATTTCATGGTAAACTGCCTCTTTAAAGGTCTTTAAAGTGGTTTAGAGAGGATTGAAAGACTGCTCACTCACTCAGTTTGTATGCTGACGTATGCATACTCCTCTGATCTGTTAAATTAGGGGCCATGTGTCCCATTACACTCAAGTAATTGAACTCAACTTTGCAAAATGAAACCTGCAGATTTTTTATGTGGTCAGCTGGAAAAAAAAGTGCATGATGACTGACACCCAACATTTCCTTTTGGACATTTGAACTATTGAACAAGATTTTTTTTTCCAGACCTGCACAGCTTTGTTTCCTCCACATATTCATTATAATGTTTTTTTTTTTTTTTTTTTGCGTCACATGGTTCATTATTACTTATTGGAAAGAAAATGTATGCTTATTTAGATTTAATGAAAGTGGGTTTGTTTGCTCATGCACGGAAAACAATTTATTTTGATGTTTCATTATAGGCAAAATGAATAATAATACGCCTGTAAATAAATTATGTAGATAATGAACTTATACTGAAATGCTGACCCTTAATTGAAACACTTTCTCTGTTTTCATGGCATGGTTTCCAATTAGCGTGATTTTTTTTTTCCAAACCAAACCCTACCATAGATGAAGAAAAACGTGTTACGAAATAGCACATTTCCAACAATGACCGATTGGCAGTATTTCACTGTAAAGTTAAATCTACAGTGCCATAGATTATTTCAGATCTGTCCAGAATCCTGATCGAAAGAAGAAATTACAGCCATATCCCAAAAGGGCAATCATGTCTTTTTTCAAATGAAAATCTGTCATCTTACCAATATTGTTTTCTGGACCCTAATCCCTATTGATCTGTGGTGCACTTTTATAAATTGAGAGAGTTAGTAACGCTTTGTATAGGAGCAGGTGTTTTATGTATGTTTTTCGTCTTGTACATCTGTGTGATGGATAAAGCTTTAGAATAAGATGAGTGGATCTCTCTGTGCTCACACTCAGCGGGATTCTCTGTAGAGCATCGCTTTTTCTTTTAGCCTCTGAAGTGGTGTGACTTTTTGATCATTATCTCATTTTCTGCTTTCCCTTCAGAAAGTGAGATTTTTAGTTTTATTATATGGAAATAGAAGTAAGTCACACAGTTCTTTTGTTATGTTGTAATTAATATGTGTTCAGTAGAATACAGTGAATTTGCTCTTTGACATCTTAGCCATCATTAGAAAAATAGTATGATATATTATAAAAATATTGTACCTATTATTTGTAGTATCATTTTATAGACTTGAAAAACACACATTTCGTACAAGCATTTGCACATCTAGGCTTTATATGCTGAAGTAATAAGTGCCAATTTTCTGTTTGCTGTTGGTTGCTTTGGTCAGGAAGTGTCTGCCAGTAAACTAAATGGAAAACCACTTCAATGTAGACGCATTTCTTACTGATTTTTGATGTGTGTAATCATGCATTTGTGTATGTAACACATGTTGGCTTGCAGATTAACCGCAGGGAAGGAGGTGGGTTGTTATAGTTCTATTAATAATCCTCTGGGGAGAGAGAGGTGAAATCTGTCCCTTAGTGCTTCTGCCAGAGGAACACTCATGAAGCCCAGACTCCTTCTTCATGCTTCTCATGCTTCTCTTGGAGTCTCACATACATACGCTTTCTAAAGAGGAGCATGTTCAAGTTAAGAAGCTCAAAGATTTGATTATGTGCAGTGAAGGAGCCTCATAAAATAATAACATGTGATTTGTGATAATAACATGTGATTTGTTATTATTTAATGAGATAATGACATACTAACTAATGTGATTTGCATTAGACCAGGAGCCACGATGAATTGACAATATCTTATCATTATTACTGTACTAGTTAAACAAGAGACAAAATTTCAAATTCAGACATCCACCTTCTCCATTACTTGAGAAGAATAAATGTTGCAAAATTAAAAATACAATTTTCATCAAGCACAAATTGTCAGTGGTAAATAAAACCGAATTTGCATGAACAGAATTTGACTTTTTCCACTAATTACCTGCATATCTGCCTCTACTGAATACACTTGTGATTAAGCATTACAAACTATACATCGTTAGCAGGATTAGATGCTCTGTGTGTACGGGTCATTACTCCTCTTCATCAGTCGGTCGTTGGAGTGTCAGAGATGGATTCGCTATAGAATCACTAATGACAGGAAGAATGCATTCATTTGTACATGCTGTTATAAAGTTATTGTGAGGGTGATGAATATAAGATTTATGCATGCCAGCATACTGGATAGAAAATATTATAGTTACTGATATATAACTGACATTACAACTTGCCCCAATGTCTCCAACTGTAAATCATCACTACACACACGGAGTGATCTTCTTGACTGCTACGGTTCTCAATTGTTGTTTTCTGAAGGCTCTTATTTTGGGCTATGTTGTTCCTGTTTAATATGTGTGATTTGCATGGAAGACCCAATGTCAGTCCCTGAGGCATTCTGTTTTTCATTGAGTATACCTGACCTAAAAGTAACGAAACACTGAAATGACCGCTGATATATAAATGAGTGTTTATTTACATGCACCTCTCTCTCTCTCTGTGTGTGTGTATTTATATTCATGAAATTAAATATTGTATGGTTGGTAAGCATTTAAAGCAAGAGTTTATCAAGACCAGTTTACCAATATTTGTGAGGGCCATTTTTTTATATCCTCACAAACAATATTGTAGAAACCTACTCGTGAAGGCGTCTGAAAGGCTTATCAGTTGCTGTGCATTAAATATAAAGAACATGTTTGTGAGGGGGGTTTCTTTATGGGTTTGAGTTATAACATGAAAGCATTCACATTCATTTTCTAAACCCCAACCTTAGTAATTCAAACCATTGCATCTAATATATTAAACCAGCATGGGTTCGTGAAATGTGTGTTTGTGAGTAGAGTGCTCTGCTTTATCTCAGATGGGTTCTGTAGCCTGTGTGTGACTGGGGCTGTCTCTTCCTCTTCAGTCACTGATGCACAAGGCCCTGCTCTCTCTCACTGCACTCCCAGCGAGCCAACCTGATGTGTAAGTGAGAATATAACCCTCATATTACTGATCACTTCCATCCACTAATGCTTTGCTTACTAGAACAATTCCCTGATTAACATTCTGTATTTTTTTTCTTGGAAGATATTTTGCTATTGAACAGACTGCCAAGAAAATGTGTATTTTATTTTGAGCAGCAGATTGAGCATACCAATCATGTGCTAAGACAACCAATGGCAATACAAACGCAATGCCAGTACAGCCCTGGTTCTATCAGGATACTTTTGCACAAGAGCTGTTCACACACAAATCTAAATTTGGTTTTTATATCCAAAATGAAAAAGTGAGCAAAAGCGACTGCACAATAGACTATACAATACTAAGTACTTACTGAATGACTAAGAAGTGTCAAACCTAGACATGTAAATTAGATTGGATTTCATAAATTAATCAGATTTCAAATTACACATGACAGATTACATGTGACAGGTTTGAAAACATTAGATTTCCATGTAATTTCATTTTTATGTAACGGATACATTTTAGAGCTGAGTATTTTATAGTTTCAGGTTTGTGCTTGAGAGATTAAAAAAATTAAGTATCTCAATGAAATTTTGCAGTTGCAGTTATTTTTCTATATTGATTTTGAAATAGGATTTACACTTATTCAGCTTTACAACAATCAGCAATGGTATTTTATTGCCATTGATCTAACCAGCCTGCAGGGAGTCTTACTGGCTCCTGTGATCCTGCCTCTGGTGGTGTGTGTGTGCCATGGGGAACGGTGGGATTTGGCGTGTAATAGAAATGGAGTCATCACAAAAAGTTGAGAAGAAAATTAAAGCGGCTGTTAACTTGACAAAAACAAAGAAAGGCAAGTCAGACATCTGGAAATAATTCTCAATAGTCACTGAAAACAATGGGAAACAGTTAAACTTAGTAAGTTGCCATAAATGTGCAAAAGTGTTTGTTTACAACTGACATAAATCTAGTTGCCGTTAGTTGTGGCTTTGTTTTAACGGTTTATATTTTAAAATGCTAATTTAAAAAATACCCAGTGTTTTTTGTTACTTGTGGTGCTTTGGTTTAGCATTACTGCATCTTATTTAAACTTATGACTTAAAAATTAGCAGAGCGTGTGTTGCGAATAAAATGAAAATTAAATGAAAAATCAAGTGTATTGCGGCATTAAATTTAGATCTGCGCATGGTGCACTTCTTTTCAAGACTTTTACATTGTTTAACATAATAACCAATCACACGATTCTGTTGATTTTGGCAAGTCAGAGGCGTTCAGATGAGTCTTCTCATCGCTGGAACGCTGGTGTGCTGGTCATAGCGCGTGCTCACTGACTGAATTCTGCACTCTGGCAAATTAAAAAACAAGAAAGTGTTTTTTACATGTGCTTACACTCACGCTAGACCCAGTGATTATTCTTTGATAATGTAAATGTTTTGTTTTGCTTGTTGTATAATTTGTTCCTTGTTTGAATAATTGTGGCAGTGTTATAATTAGAAACTTAAAATTATTTTTATTAAACCTGTGATCATCAGTTTAAATACAAATTCAGTCTTATTAAAATATATTGCAAAATAAATGATACTTGTTTGAAAGGAGTGAATGACGTGTGTGTAGTTAATGATTAAGCTAGTGGTTTGAGCGTTTGTGTCAGACTTTGTCTTCCTCTGCCTTTGTCCCTCACCCTTATATGGTCCTTCCTGTTTCCCAGTCATTATTAGTTCAGTCAGTGTCAGCCTTGTCTTGATTATGTCCCAGGTGTCTCCAGTTATGTCTCCCTATAAGTCTGTTCTACCCAATGTTACCTGTGGATTATTGTTAATGTCAGCGTGCAAACCTGTATAGATGTCCTTCCGGTGTTCCTGTATCTCCTCCGCTTTGTTCTTCATTAAATACCCTGTTTGTCACAATCTCGTTCGTTCCTGGATCTGTCCGTGACAGAATAATCCACCCATAAAGAAGAACGGATTCTCCTTCACGGCGATGGAGTTCGCAGCCTGTGCCTTTTCCCTTAGCGGAATCTCTCCTTGGAGTTCGCGGAGAATAAAGTCAAGCTTCGCCCGCGGTGGCGGAGCTCCACGACGGCAATCCTCCATCTGTTTCGCTCGGGGCAAATTACCAGCGCTCTATGGATCTCCCAGACACCACAGGATTGTGTTGGAGAGAGGATCTACGGTGTCTGGGAAGTTACGGTCCCGAGTCGACACCAGCCCACGAGTGTCTCCGCTGGCCCCGCCGAAACTCTTCTTCGCATCGCTGGTTCTGCCAAGCTCTTCTTCGCTGGTCCGCCCAGCTGCCTGCCTCGGCTGGTTCCCGCGCACAGCGCGCTTTCCCGAGCGCCGCCACAGCGCTTTCCCTTCAGCGCCGCCGAGCCAAGCTTCCCGAGCGCCGCTGAACTCGCGCTTCCAGCGCCGCCGAGCTCCATCATCAGCGCCGCATGATCCAGTGGCTGCTCCCCGACAGCGCCTCGTGCCTGCTCCGAGACTGCGCCCTCAGTGCCTGCTCGAGGCTGCGCCCTCCAGTGCCTGCACCTCGCCAGTGCCCTCCAGTGCCTGCACCTGCCAGCGCCCTCCAGTGCCTGCACCTCGCCAGTGCCTCCAGTGCCTGCTCGAGGCTGCGCCCTCCAGTGCCTGCACCTCGCCAGTGCCCTCCAGTGCCTGCACCTCGCCAGTGCCCTCCAGTGCCTGCACCTCGCCAGTGCCCTCAGTGCCTGCACCTCGCCAGTGCCCTCCAGTGCCTGCACCTCGCCAGTGCCCTCCAGTGCCTGCACCTGCGCCAGTGCCCTCCAGTGCCTGCACCTGCCAGTGCCCTCCAGTGCCTGCACCACGCCAGTGCCCTCCAGTGCCTGCACCACGCCAGTGCCCTCCAGTGCCTGCACCACGCCAGTGCCCTCCAGTGCCTGCACCTCGACAGCGCCTCCAGTGCCGGCTCCTCGTGAGTGCGCTTCAATTTCCCGCTGGTTCCGTCCAGCTCTTCCGGCGCCCGAGTCAGCGGCACCCAGCGCCACGCTGGCCACGCTGGTCCCGCCCAGCTCACCTGGGCCTCCGCTGGTCCCGCCCAGCTCACCATTGCCTCCGCTGGTCCCGTCCAGCTCACCTTGGCCCACGCTGGTTCCGTCCAGCTCTCCAGGGCCTCCGCTGGTCCCGTCCAGCTCACCATTGCCTCCGCTGGTCCTGCCCAGCTCACCTTGGCCCACGCTGGTCCCGTCCAGCTCACCTGGGCCTCCGCTGGTCCGTCCAGCTCACCATTGCCTCCGCTGGTCCCGTCCAGCTCACCTGGGCCTCCGCTGGTCCCGTCCAGCTCACCTTGGCCCACGCTGGTTCCGTCCAGCTCACCTGGGCCTCCGCTGGTCCCGTCCAGCTCACCATTGCCTCCGCTGGTCCTGTCCAGCTACGGCTCCTGAGCCCCCTGGGATGGGGAGCTTCCCAAGAAAATTTTGGGGCTACCTCCATGGCCACCCGAGCACCCCGCTCCTCCATGGCACTGCACCCGCCATGGCCTCCTCAGTTCCCGGACCCTCCGTGGCCGCCTGATCCGCCATGGCGCCAGAATCCCGGATCCGCCATGGCGCCTGATCCGCCGTGGCCGCCGGAATCCCGGATCCGCCATGGCCGGAATCCCGGATCCGCCATGGCCGCCTTGATCCGCCGTGGCCGCCTGAGTCCCCGGATCGCCGTGGGTCCCGGAACGGCACCGCCCTGGAGGTCACCTGTCCGGTCTCCAGGTCCTGAGGCCTCCAGAGTGCCCACCTCCCCTTTCGATGTAAAAAACGGCCGCGGGACGCGCCTATTGGAAGGGGGTGTACATCAGACTTTGTCTTCCTCTGCCTTTGTCCCTCACCCTTATATGGTCCTTCCTGTTTCCCAGTCATTATTAGTTCAGTCAGTGTCAGCCTTGTCTTGATTATGTCCCAGGTGTCTCAGTTATGTCTCCTATAAGTCTGTTCTACCCAATGTTACCTGTGGATTATTGTTAATGTCAGCGTGCAAACCTGTATAGATGTCCTTCCCGTGTTCCTGTATCTCCTCCGTTTGTTCTTCATTAAATACCCTGTTTGTCACAATCCTCCCTCGTTCCTGGATCCCCGTGTGTACCGTGACAGTTTGACTATAACTATAGCACAGTTAAAGAGCTGTTATATGTGAGTGTCAGTGGCTGTCTTGAGGAGCGAGAAAGCTTTGAAAAAAAGACGAGGACGTGAATGCTTTTACAAGTCGGAATGGTAGTATGGCAACATTTCACATGAAATTCTGTCAGTGAGAGGGAGTTGTAGGGGCACACAAGAAAAATACAACCAGAACTATCTTTGGTCATTGTAATATGCAAATAATTTATTGTTTAGGTTTTTTTTAGATTGTGTGCAATCACAAAAAAAATATCCTGTGGATGATCGAGGAGCACAAGAAGAATCTGGAGGGGCACGTATCGAGCCTGAGTTATGAGTAGGCTATATCAGCCCAGTCTGTTCTGTAACATTAGTTACGCAGAGTCTGATTTTGTGCACATTAATCTGGCAATAAATATGGCACACCCAGTTTTTCTGATACACACCCAGAGTCCCGTTTTTGGCCATGCTACTGCATGAGGGTGAGTAAATTATCAAGAATTTTTTATTCTGGAAGTGACCGAATCCTTTAAGTTGATTTTGATTACCATTTCTTTGTCGTTTTGTTCCTTTTAAAAAAAAGAAAAGGTTAATTACAGCAAGAACAATATTATGAGAATTTTCCTTTTTTTCTCCACAGAAATGTCCAGTTTTTTTACCTGCAAAAATTAGCTGAACACCTTGAGGCATACACACATTTTGTTTTGTTTTGTTTTACACTTTTCTGTTTTCAGCTTTGATTTATCAAATATATTTCCCTTGTGTTTTGGGGGTGAAATTTGAACTGGACATGTTCATAAGAGGTTTAGTGAGATGTACCAAAATAGTTCTCAAAGACAATCGGTGTGGTCAGAGCAGAGGCTCCAAACAGTTTCTGTGGTTATTGCGGTGTTGTAGTTATCAGAGGAGCTCAGTGTGTGCATACTGGCAGGGTCTCCAGAGGGGATCCTTGTGCAGAAAGTGGATGAACGTGAATAACAGCATGAAAGACACAGAAAGAGAGAGAGAGGGAAAGAATGATTGAGATGCCCAACCCCCAGTAACACCAGGGAACCTGCTGTTGTCCCACTGTTTCCATGGCGATGAGGATGAGCTGTTTGTTCTAAGCTCAGAACCGTGTGAGATGTTAGACAGGGAATAATGGTTTGTGGAATGAGAGAACGTGAGGAAGAGGAGGTGAATGACGGAGGTAGAGCGACTAGACGAGAGAAACCACGAGTCTGTGTGTATTTTATTTCGAATGAGCTAAAAGAACTCAGCCGATCACAGTGGCCTTGACCTTCTCATGTGAGCTCCATTGTTAGTGCTGGAATAAACTGCAGCTTAAGAGCTGTTTCAGGGTGGCGGAGTCTAATTTGAGAGAAGCTCTCATGTGTGTCTCAAGAGCCCAAAAGGAGCAGAAGCCAACGTGATGGAGAGGTCACGGTGTAAACACAAGCGCTCTCCCTCCCGTCTTATACATACAGATACATGCCAACAAAAGATTTCTGTATTCCTCTAGTTTTCACATTCCACATTCTGAGTCCAAAAAAACGCTTGACTCTTGACTCTAATTAATTCAGGCAATGTTCTGCTGTTGGCACGGGACCGTGTGTACAGGTACAGCTTTATTCATTTGTGAGGTGTGCCTGCGACGGCAGAATGCAATTTCTTAATTAAACACAGTGAGTCATGTGATCTGGTTGCTTTGAAACGAGCCAGAAGGATTTCTCGGCTGCCAGTTTTTCTATGTGATATATCTGGAGTTGCCGAATGTCACCGTCTTCAGGAGCGTATTTACACTGACACTCTTTTAATCCCTGGATTGTTCAATTTAATTAAGAAAGAGCACACGTTTTTCTGTGATGTGTCTCAAAGTTGGATGTGTGTTCTCCATAAACACTCAGGTTTGGATTTGTAGATTGGTGTTCCAGGGATCGATACTAAAAGAGTTTAAGAAAAAAAGCACTGTTTTGCAACATTACTACTGTACTTTCTCAAAAACTGCTATTCCTATGAGAAGAGTTGGTTAGAAATGCATTGGAAAAAAGAGGTGTGTGTGTGTGTGTGTGTGTGTGTGTGTGTGTGTGTGTGTGTGTGTGTGTGTGTGTGTGTGTGTACACTGTTCAAAAGTTTGCGGTCAGTAAATTTTTAAAACAAGTAGTCTCTTGTATTTATATTATCAAAATGCATTAAAAGAATAATATTTTGAAATATTACTACAATTTAAAATGGCAGTTGTACATTTTAAAATGTAACTTATTCCTGTGATCGCAAAGCTTATTTTTTTGTAGCAGCAATTACTCCTCTCTTCAGTGTCACGTGATTCTTCAGAAATAAATCTAATATGCAGATTTGGTGCTCAAATGGTTGTGCTGCTTAATGAAACGGCTTAATGGAATCGGAGTTGTTCTTTTTTCTCAGGCTTTTTTGATGAACAACCTCTGAGTGTACACTACAGCATTAATTTGAGCAATGTTTGGAACATTACAAGAGTCTTTACTGTCATTTTTGATCAATATAAAGGGGTCATGAATTGCCTTTGTTTTTTATTTTGTACTGTTCTCTGAGGTGCACTTATAATGTTATCAAGATTTTTACATAATAAAACAATTTAGAAGTAAATACTCAGTACATATCAAACAATCTGTTTAACACAAAGCAATAGTGATCACATACTGAAAACAGTTACTCAACCTTGTGTGTTGCGACATTGCTGCCAGATCCAATATAGTTGGCACAGTATCGTCTTTTAGTTTCCATTTTTCTGAAAATCCCATATCAAATTGTGCCTTGTTTATAAAAAAAACTTAGTAAAATGAATTGATAAAAGGGCCTAGTTCTTACTGACCATAGTTTAACCATGATGTTTGTAGTCAAACTGTCCTTCTACAAATTGGAATCAGTATGCCAAAAAAACATGGTTACTACACTTTTACTACACTTTTAGACTACACTAACTATAATAAAACCATGGTTATTTTTTCATAAGGGTTACTCTCTGAGCTGTAACCTGTACTGCATTTTTATACAACTAAATGCCCAATAAAGCAGTTCTCATTTACATATTTTCTGTGTCTGAAATAGTACTTCACTGTAACCTGCAGTAACTTCAACTGAATTACTAAAATCTATAATTATACCTGCAATACGCTGTTATACAACAGTGAATATTACTTTATTTTATATATCATGCAGCACAAACGTCCGTCTGTGTATGTGTATATTTACAGAAGAACTACATTCATGTTTATATGCCCAGACAGTCAACGGTGATAGGTTTTTGGAAACGCTGTTTTACTCTTTCATTCACAAGTCTGCTGCGGTTCGGTCCGTTGAATGTGCTGCTAACTAATGAAACAGTGACATTATTCTACAGAATGAAAGTTAAGGTTTTTCCAAAATGTCACTAGTTGCTATTTGTCCTAGAAATAAAGTCGGTAAACACTGCAATATTCGTGCGCGTGTGTGTGTGTGTGCCATGGAGGTCTGAGTGATACGAGTGCACTTGAAATATACGAAGTGGAGGCGGCTCCGGATTGAATCCGGACCGGAGTCCGGACTTTAAGAAGCACTGATGTATAGCGTTTGCTGAGAATGTACTTTATATATGCTATATAAAACTAATCAAAATGAGAACAAAATCAAATCCAGAGCTTGTGAATCAAAATTGAATCATGAAATATGTATCAATATTCCGAGTTCTAATTATGTGTGCCATATTCCTCACATGCAGACACACGACCCGAATCGAGCTTCTCTGTAACCTGCACAAAGACGCCTTTTTAGGACATGTGCTAGCTGCTCCAGAGAGATATGTTTAACCTGATAAGAGTGCCCCCGTAACACGATTACAGCTATGACAAGGACAGTGATGGTTCTGTAATTTTATTAAACAGAAGCGAATCTGCAGCAAGGTGCAGGTCATCACTTTAAAGGGGAAACAGCACATGCTGCCCAAGAGTTCAGCTTCAGAATACCATCTGGAGCTCAATGATACTGTCAGTGGTTGACTTCAGTTCTCTGGTGCTGGAGTGAGTGTGAGCAGAATCGATTTACTATACATCAGAGACATTCAAGAAATGCATCCTGTGAAAATTGTGATTGTTGTTGTTTTTTTACATCACATGGTTGATATTTTCAGGGGTTCACAGTGAAGCCCTGTTCAGCGTAGTGTGTGTTGCATGTTGATACTGAAGGAGTCACTTTGCTCTCTTCCTCTGAGAATAAATGGGAAATCATTACAAAGCTTGGAAAGTGTCCAGAAAGGGGTTTCCACGGCAACAGAACCACCGTTCCCATCCGTCCCTCTCCGTCTCTCTCTTTATTTCCCTCCCTCTTTGGGAGTGATGTGTAAGTGTGTCGTGTCCTCATTCCAGGACCTTCGTTCAGTCACTCACGTAGACGTGATGATCATCATCACGTTTATGGATACATCCAAATGTTTCACATATTGAACTCTGTTCGAGCCTTATATAAAGGCGATGAGCCATAAACCTTCATAAGTGTTTATGTGAGTATGAATGATGCTTTATGCTTTCATAAGCATGCACGCACCTTCATAAATATGTATGTAAATCAAGATGATACGCCACACACCTTCATTAGTATGTGTTAGGGAAGATATGCTTGAGAAATATGCCTTGAAGTCATTCGCAGGCATTGCAGCGGGCAGTGGGAGCGCGTTCTATTTATATCTAATAGCACATATGTAATCACAGTTTCCTTCTTAATTGAGGCAATTGGACCCCACGTTCTCCATAAGGATGTCAAGAGAAAAAAAGGAGAAATCTTGGACTCTCTCCAAACACACGACATGGACATCAGTTCAGCCACATATGAGCCCGGTTGAAGTCTTCTCACTTACTTGACCATCCTGCTGCCATCATCAGAGGCCTGCTGATGTCCTTCCTGCCGAACAATAGTAGCAAGCAGCAGCTGTCTAAACAGATGTGTAGTGGATTCTGTTGAGTAGAAGTGATTTGACATATTCTGGTGCATGTTCTTGTATTTTCTGATTTTGATGAGATCATTTTTGGCTTCTGTCTTCTGTCTGTCTTTTCTTGTGCTGGATACTCAGCTTCTG
Organism: Gymnocypris eckloni scoliostomus; assembly: GCA_027564155.1. Lineage (NCBI taxonomy): Eukaryota > Metazoa > Chordata > Actinopteri > Cypriniformes > Cyprinidae > Gymnocypris > Gymnocypris eckloni. The sequence goes on along the minus strand of CM050413.1, from coordinate 25,491,255 downwards.
AATAGTTTGGTTGCACCCTCGGGGTATCGCGTAAAAGAAAAACCTCAGTCTGAGAGAATAGAAGATCATGCAGATTATTGGTAAAGAGCTGAGACGAGAAGATCATCCGATTGCATTAGCTGGTTTTGCCTGTTCAGTCTTTCCATCAAGGGCATGTTGAACATTGTAGCATTGTTCTATTGCTGATATTAGACTGTTTCAACTTTGGTCTACTCAATGAATTCCTATATGTGTCTGTGGGGGTTGGTAAGATGTTTCAAAGAATTTAAACGACAATCTGTTCTGCTCAAACAGGCTGCATTTATATAATCAGAAATGATGTTTTTTCAGTATATTTTAAAATGTAATTTATTTCTGTAATGTCAAAGCTGATTATTTTAGCAACATGCATTACTCGACATGTTCCTTCAGATATGATTTGAATATGCTGATTTGGTTCTCAAGTAACATTTCTCATTATCACATTTGGAAAAAGTGTGCTACCCACTCTTTTCGTGGAAACTCTGACCACCCCCCCCACATAAAAAAGATTTTAAAAAGAAATATTTTGCAACATTACAAAATTTTACTTTCAATTTTAATCAATATAATGCATCTATGCTGAATACAATTATTATTATATTGCTTTAAAAAATTCTTACTGACCCCAAAAGTTTAATGGTAGTGTACCTCAACTGAATACAGTCAAGTTCAGTTGTTTTTTACATCTGCATTCTTCTTCTGCAATACTAAAACACTGTGTCCGTGTTTCCTGCACTGTTTCCTGCGAATCCTGAAAGAACGACTCTTGTGAGACAGCTCTTTTTAGCGATTCAAAGCCATAAAGCACAACCAATGTACAGTAGTTTGATTCCAAAATGGATGACTCTTATAAAGCCGTCCTTTGTGTATTAGAACCATACAGCATGACCTATAGTCCAACCGATTCCAAACACATTACTCTTACTGTACATGTGACATGTACTTTCCAAGTTTCTCATAGTCATTATGTTGTATGTTGTGGACTCATCAAAATAAAGTGTTAGACGATGTTAAGCAGACAGTCTACTAATACTCTAATGGCTGCTAGTTGACATGTAGTTGCAAAGTAACTTACTGTTAGTAGAATGTCTAAAGTGGACTATCAAAATAAAGTGTTACCAATTTACACAACGGTGAGGAAAAAAGTTCTGAGATCAACATTCTCAGAATGTCTTTATGAAGTTATTTCTACTTAAACATTCTAAGAAATTTTATTTTGTAACATTCTAATCGCGACAAGAAAATTGGACATTTGAATGTTCTAAGAATTTAGAAAAAAATATTTTGGTTAAAAAATAAAGTTAGTATAACACTAAGAATTTTTTTAACCTCTCATTGACATAATCACAACAAGAAAAAAATTACATTACAAAGTTTTAGAAACATTTCAAAACACTTAATGTGTTACCTGCTCTTCCTATAGTTTTCAGTTCAAATGCTGTATCTCTCGCTCTCTCAGCCTCTCTGTGTGTGTTTGGGGAGGGGGCAGCTGTATATCACTGCTGTGCAATCAGTTGAGTGTGATTAAAGAGCATGTCGCCCACTGCACCCTCACACTCTGCACCCTCACACTCTGCAGACCACACTCAATATGCAAACCACTACAAGTGTAGTCTTGATTTTGACAGCCAAGAGCAATTTCTCAAAACGCACTGTGTTTGATCCAGCACTGTTTGACAGTTTGTGTTCCCTCAGATTTTTCCTAATAGTCCAGTTTCAGCAGACTGGGCTTGAGCTGAATCCGGTCCTTAGAGTCTAGATGTCATTTGTGGTGTTTGCGATATGGGCTGTATGACATGTATATATATCAGACGGAGCAGCTGTACCCTGGTAATTGACTGAGGGGCTCTCTCTCCTCTCATAGCACTGCTGACTGAGCTAAACGAGTTTAGTGGCTAATGTCAGTGAGTGGTGCGTCTTAATCCTGTTGAGAGCGCAGCCGAGGGTGAAATCCTTCTTTGATTATTGCTTGCTATCCTTGCCTCTATACAGAAAACAATTTCTCCGCAGACTCAACCGCAGAGGCAGGAAATCACCAGCAAGACTTCCCACCCAGGGCATAATATGTGCTCTGCTGCACCTCTGGAGAAGTAGGCAGTATGGGATTGATGGTTGCAGATGTTTTATACCTGTCATACACACATATCCAGAAAAGCCAGAAAAGGTTGAGCAGCATAACTTCTATTCTAAACTACAGTATATAATCCTCCTCCATTGTCCAACAAACCTATGGCGTACTATAGTTTGACCCTCTGCAGCCCAACTTGCTCTACAGCATGTCATTAACCTATTTGCCATACAGGTACTGAGAGTCAGTAGGGAGCCCTAATTTAGGCACAGAGTTAAGGTTAATAAGGGATAGTTGTCAATGGGGATTCATACGAGGGAGGGTTCAAACTGTAGCAGGTGTTAATTATAGGCATTGTGCGTGTGTGTGTGTGTGTGTGTGTGTGTCTGACTATATCTGAGGCATGCTGTTATTCACCACAGACAAACACTCTGACTCAACCCTTGGTACATGCATTTTCTAGTTTTATAAACCCTGAGTCAGATAAATGTAAACATATTTGGGTGAAGGAGGGCCTGTATTATTTATAATACGCCTTCCTGTTGCTCAAACTGTAGAGCATGGCGCTAGCAATGCCAAGGTCATTGTTTCGATTCCCCAGAACTGATCAAATGTGTACACTGAATTTAATATGTCACCTTTGTATAAAAGCCAAATGCATAAATGTAAATGTAACTATCAGAAGAACAGCAGCAAAAATCACCCTCAAAAATGTATTAATAGAGTATTCAATATAATAAAAAATAAGTATGAATTCACCCCTTTAAATTAGACCTCAACTTGTGTTGCATGATGAGATAGGAAAGAGCCACCAGACAATATTTAGAAATGTCAATTTATTTAATAATTTATTAAAAAAGAAAGATGATTAAAGTTGTGATGTAACAGAGGAGCACCACCGTCTCTTTGGATTGTAACTGGATGGAGGAAGATCTGAATATAAGCTTGCAGTCGATGGTATATATGATTGAAAAATTCTGACATACAGTACATAACCACTAGAAGTTATATCGCACGAAGATTGAGTTATGACATTTTGATTAAAAAGTATAGTCAAAAAAGCTCTATATTTTTCCCAAAATATTCATAAAATAGATTTGATTAAATGGATGTTTATAAAAATAGACAATTCTAAAATAGATACAGGCTAAAAAAAATCATGAATAAATAGTTTGCATTAAGTTCATTGAGATGCATTTATAAAATAGACAATGAATTTCAATTTCATTGGACTTTAAATGTATACATCAACAGGCACTTTTGTGTCATTTTTAATCTGACACTGAATAGAATAGCCCCAAAAGATCTTTCAGGTGCCCAAAAGGGGATGTGATTTTGCCAGGGAATAGGATTTTGCACAACCCTGAATATTCCTTTCAGTGAGCTCTTTTGTGCTGCTGATCCTTCCACACACACACACACACACACACACACACACACACACACACTCCAGCCAGGCCTTTCCTCCCTTTCAATCTTATCTTTAACTGACTCTTTCTCAGCATCTTTTTTCCTCACTCTTGGTTTAGTTTTCTCCCTCTCAATTGCTACTGAAAGAGAATCAATAATTCAAGAGAGCAAATACAATGTGAACTGTTTCTGACATCATCTCTCTGAACAATTCATAAAACATAATGATAATAATTCATTACATTTATATAGCGCTTTTTCTAAGCACTCAAAGCGCTCTACATTGTCAGGGGGTATCTCCTCATCCACCACCAGTGTGCAGCATCCACCTGGATGATGCGCCGGCAGCCATAGTGCACCAGAACGCCTACCACACACCAGCTTACAGGTGGAGAGGAGACAGAGTGATGTAGCCAATCAGCAGATATGGGGATTGTTAGGAGGCCATGATGGTCAGAGGCCAATGGGTGAATTTGGCCAAGAGGCCGAGGTCACACCTCTACTCTTGTCGAAAGACATCCTGGGATTTTTAATGACCACAGAGAATCAGGACCTCGGTTTAATGTCTCATCTGAAGGATGGTGCTTTTTACAGTATAGTGTCCCCGTCACTATACTGGGGCGTTAGGACCCACACAGACCACAGAGTGAGAACCCTCTGCTGGTCTCACTAACACCTCTTCCAGCAGCAACCTAGTTTTCTCAGGAGGTCTCGCATCCAGGTACTAACCAGCTCAACCCTGCTTAGCTTCAGTGGGCAACCGGTCTTGGGCTGCAGGGTGATATGACTATCATAAAACATAATCTCATGTCATACTTGTTACAGAAATGTATTTGTGTTAAAGTAATGTCTTATTAATGGCCTATGCATAATTTCTGTAAATGCAGTTAATTTTATATATATAGTGTTTTTTATGTTTTGCTGTCATTGCTGCACTAATATAGCGTTTGTTATTTTGGTGGTGATTTATTTGTATTTATTTATTTGTATTTATTTTTTTATTTATTTTTATTCCTTTTCTTAGACCTGGCCAGACCAATTAGCAGACCAAATCATGGTTAACAAGACCTTGCAAAAGCTTTCACTTCTAGTTTTTTTTCATTGCTTTTATTTTATTTTGAATCGCACATTGATCATATTTCTTTGTGTTTCTGCACTTTTCCTTTATGTTGGTGCTTGTTAATCCAATAGCTGTGTGTGATTGCACACGACGGCATAATCATATAATCTTCAGATCGATCAACTCCTCAGTCTCACTGATCTCTTTTCTCTTTTGCCAGCCAACACATATCAGTGACTGAGAAATAGTCAGCATGCACTCCACTCACCATTCACCTCCTTCTACAAATCAAGCACTATATATACCTAAGCGTTTTAATTGCATCTGGAGCATTATTCATAACCTGAATTTACATTCTAAACTGCTGACAGCATCAGCTTCATTGCTAACATTTAATTCCAATTGCATGTATTGCATTTAATGCTCTGCTCCTGTTGGCTTATGTGAGATGGCACTGTGATTGTAGCACGGCGTTACGGTCTCATGGGTAAAAAGTGTGAATGAGGGAGAGAGGCCTGCTGGACTTGAGAGGTTAAAGGGTGAAGGAGGATGAGAGAGATAGACTGCCTCGGAGTGGAGTGCTGCTGGTTAATGAAGGGTGAAGGAGAAAAAGACACCGCAGATAGAAAGAACAAGTACTGCGGTGTTCATGTGATCGCATTTTTTTTAACATCTCTGTATCAGCAGAATTCCTCCTGCCATCTTGATGACCGCATTGTTCCTTGCACATTAAATATTGATTAATTCAACTGCACTGTAAAACCGGATAAGTTAATATAACTCAAAAATATAGTTGAAACTGATTACATCGAAATGTTAAAGTTATATTAAAGATCTTATATTGTACAACTTTCTGGAGTTTTATTTTAGGTTTTGATGTCCTTAAGAATATATATTTTGTGGTATAAGTACCAAAAACCATCTTAATATATTTTTACTGCTCCTCTTTCAGGAGCTCTTCTAAGAAAAGGTCGATTTAACTAAGAATGTTTTTATAGTGCACTGTGTGTACTGAGTATATGTATGTGTATTTTTGCACATTGTCTTCTGTACAGTCTGTAAATATGTACTGTCCATATGTAAATTGTTGTTGTTGTTTTTTTTGCACTGTCTGGAGCACGCTCGTAAGAATTTCACTCACCAAGGCACCGGTGCTGTGGTGATGTGACAATAAAAGTGATTTGATTTGTCCTGTTTAATTAATATTCATGAACCTCTCTTCTGATTGGCCTGTTGTTTTCTGAGTGATGCATGGCCAGGCCAATCACAGGTAACGAGGGTCATGTAGGGCCCTACGTCACCATGCATGGGAGAAATGCCACTGGACATTCTACGTAAGCAATTGCTGGTAAATTACTGGATTAATCTAAAGGGACATGGAGACGGGTCATCCTAGTAAGAGAGTGCTGCAAGCTAGCTGGGAAAAGGAAAAGGCGTAAAAGTTTAGTTTTGGGTGGATAGGAGATGAGGCAGTTAGAGACTTCGGGGTGAGTGAAAAAGAGTTCTGCCCAGCTGTTGTATGGCCCGACTTTCCAATATGGAAGATTGAAACCATGGAAGTTGATTTTAAATTACATCGAATTAAAACAATAAACAATAGTGTAGACCAGGGGTAGGCAACGTGCCGCTAATCAAACACACCTGATCAAGCTAATCAAGGTCTTCAGAATTACTAGGCCTACAGACAGGTGAGGTTTATTCAGGGTTGGAGCTAAACTCTGCTGGACATCGGCACTCCAGGAACGACGTTGCCTACCCCTGGTGTAGACCTTGTAGCTGAGTTCTACAGACATGTGGACGATAAATACAGAGATTATATTCAGATTAATGCAGATGGGTAAAAAGATCCTGAACAAGGAAGGACTGGATCAGCAATTTTTATAGTTAATCAAGGAGGTGAGGAAAGCAAAAGAACCACGGATGATCTAAATGGGTATACAGTTGAGTTATACGCTATCACCATGGCATTAGAATGGATTAGAAAATAGGACAAAATAAGTGAAGTTTTAATTGGAAGTGATTCATTATCAGCACTGTACAATCTCAGGACAGGTATGTCCAATAATCGTCAGGACCTGTTAGATGAAAAATTGACAACATATACAAGAGTAAAGGAAAAATGTAATGAGATTCAACTGATTTGGACCCCAGCTCATGTAGGCATTGTAGTAAAAATACCAGTTTAATATAGAGCTATTGTTTCAGCTCCGGGAATTAGTTATTAAATATTTAATATGCTCGATTAAGCCCTATTAATATTTCTTTACAGTTTACACCTTATTAAGTGCTTGTCCAGCAATCACTAAAAAGTACATTCTGTTAATCTTATTAAAATCTCGCTTACATTCCCCGTGGCCCCATGTAACGATAAACGGGATTAATAATTTCTCATTTGAGCTAGGTTGCGTTATCTTTAGGGCAAATAAGGATAAAAATACTTAAAATCACATTCCAGAGACACTTGTTTATAAAATGGAATAGGTTTATTCGTGATATTGCTATTCTAACATAAATGGATTAACTGATAAGACATAGACATACACACATAGGCATACGAAAGTTTTGAGGGTAACTGTGGGTGAAAGAATAATATTCTTTCTGTTTCATAGCTTAACCAACCAGCCAAAGATCACGAACAAACCTTTGTTTTGTTACTGCATTCAGATCATATTTTAACCAGTTAGTCAGGATTAGGAATTCAGTTTGTACTTGCTTGGATGGGTTTTAAAGCAGGCTCGGATGTTGGTTCGTTTTCCCGTGAGTTCTTTGTTTTCGCGTCACGTGTTCAGCTCGGGCTCCTTCGGTTGTTCTCGTGTGGAGACTTGAGATGGCTGCGTGACGTCACCGGGGAAAGCTCTCCTCCGCAATCGTTGAATTCGTGGCTCCGTTACGGCTTTGGCACAGTCTTAGACCCCCTCCGATGGTTGGTTTCGTTGGGAGAGTCCAGCGGGCCGGCTTCCAGGTCAGCCTTGCGCGCGTTTGAGCGCGCCGAGTTCAGGAGCACCAGAGAGTTGCAAGAGGGAAGAGAGAGAGCGCGCCGCTCGCGCGTCGTTTTTAAACAGTCCGTTTTTTTGGACATCCCCAAAGGCGGCTGGTCCAATCAGAGCGTCGGTACGGGGCGGAGCCCCGCCTGCACGGCTGGTTCTTGCAAGGCATTTTCAATGGATAAAGAATAACTTTTGATCCCTGTATTAAAACTTTTATCAAGTTTACACATTTATAATATCACCACATTCGTTATCATTGATTCATGAAATTTTGCAACCATTCATAAAAGTCTAAACACTGCAGCCTACACATTCCAGGTTAAAGCATGATTAGAAATCAGCCCACGTTTTCCCAAATAATTCATATTCCACAAGCATATGAGAGGAAGAGTACCACAATTAATATCCATATATTTCTTTGTGGATGAATTATTGAAAGTCATGAAATGAATGTGTCTTTGAGAATCTTCTGCACATTCCTTTTGTTCTGTGACAACAGGAAGAAAACGCGCTTTTGCGCTGAGGCGGAGGAGGGCTTTTAGAGAGGCTGCTGATTCTTTAGCTGCCCCTTCTGGTGACTTGTAGAGTTGAATTCCTGCCGATATATCTTACATATCCCCTCGGGCTTGGTGATGTTCCCTGATGGAACATTGTCAGGCCCTGGAACAAGAGGCAGGAAGAACAGGCACATACAAGACACAAACATCATTCCTATCACTGACTAAAACCTGGTGCAGGGTAATTTGGGAAGGAACAGGTTAGAAACTTGAGAAGACATAGGGATGCATTGTTTATCATTATTGACAATTGGGTCATTTTTGACTGTTTTAATTGTCAGGGGCTCGACGAGGCGGTATAGGCATGATCTCAGTCAGGTTGTTCAAATTCTCGGGTTCGGTCTCTAGGTCGGGAATTACCACGTCGAAAAAGGCGAGGGACGCCTGACGCGTGCATTTGTTGAGAGACTCTTGAACGACGTTCACTCGCTTGTGTAGGAGGAAGGCCAGTGTCAAATTCATAACATATCCTACGATAGTAGAGATACAAAGCGCCGTGTCAGCGGCAGACCAGGACCGAATAATTACGCCGGCGGGCGGAAGGCGGCGATAGCTTCTAGCGCTGTCAGCCGGTGTCAATTCAATAAGAGATTTCGATTTCAACCTGACATTCATCGTCGGTGAGGTGATACAATGCTAACTCGTCAATATGGAGGATCGCGCCCTTCGACAGTGATCCATAACGTTTGGTTGGGCAAATTAATGCGCGTGGCGGTGTCGTGTTAATCACATGTGAGGGTGGCTGTTCGTGCTGGGGTACTGACCAGCCATCGGTTTCTGATGATTTCGGCTTGCGTTACCTCAACTTGAGAACGTGGTGTTGCTTGGCAGCTAGTGTCGGGTTTAATGGATTCTAAACCGCAGATGCCCTTGGTATTATCGCGTCAGCAGAGTTTACTCGGGTAGGGGAGTGAATGTCCTAAGTGAGCGTGCCCATCTTTGAGTTTGGGGCCAGATACAACTGTTCGTTGTTCTCGTGTACGCAGCGACTTTAGGAGTTTGGATTTTACATAGGTTTTCCCTTGCCGTAATCCCACATTCACAACGCCTTTGAGCCTTATTAACGTCGATAATGGGCAAACTGAAAAGACACTAAATCACCTGTTTCCGGGTTTGCGATATGGGAATAGCGCCACCGGGAAAGGCGAGATGGGTTTGGATGAGACTAGCGGGGCCCGCAGTGGCCGGGTTACAACGCTTGAACAAGGCTAAGAGGTATCGTGTAGCACAGAATCCTATTCATGGCTACGTTGTCAATCAAGTAACTTACATCGTGTATCATGTCGCTCATGATTTTGGCGGTGGCCTCGATCGGTCGACAGCGGTTCTCACAGCGAATTACAACGACTTTACTGACGGAAGTCGATCTCAATTTCAGGACCTGGATTCAAGGTTTGGTTAAGGGGTTCAAAGTGAAAGAGAGGAAAGGAAACACAAAGTGAGACACGCGATAAAGAACCCAAACGATAAAGTAAATAAAAAACAAAAGTTTTAAACTAAAAATAGAAATAAAAAAAAATAATAAAAAAAATTATATAATAATGAAAAAAATTGAGAGTAACTCCTCTCTACTAGATTGGTCCTAGCAGTGCTGCGGAGGAGAGAATATGGGTTGTGTCTAAGCATGGTTGCTATATGTTTTCCTAAAATGACAATAGTTATGCTTGTGTGGTGCATATGGTTGTCGGTCTGTGTCAGTGGGTCGGATCCTTCCCCTTTTCCTGTCGGTGGTTTGGATTTGCGGTTGGCACTGGCAACCCATCATGGTGCATCGTGCGTGTGTCAGCATACTCCCCTCTGGCCGTGAGGTACTACGAGCTGTGGCGCAGTGAGTGGCTCAGGGACATATGTGTGGACACCGTCTTGCAGATGCAGCATGTAGTCGACAGAGTGGAGCTCGTGGAGCTCGGAGGAGGTGTTCAGGTCCGTATAGGAAATGGAATGTTCAAATGGGTTTGACATGTGAGCTGTCAAGGTTCGTAGTGTGAATCCGCATGTGAGGGTGAGGAGATCGTCAGCAGCGAACTGAGGTGGTATGGTAATGCAGGAGGGCAGGGGTGTGCTCGCCAGTGGCGTGCTGGCGGCGGGTTACTGCTGCCACTGTAGGGTTGGGTGGGAGGGCATGAAAGGTCCAGGACTCTTCATGTGAGGCACCTGCTGTGGTGAGGGCATCGTTTTGGTCATTTGAGGGGCTGGAGTTTGGGAGGAAACGTTTAGGATGTCAGACCTGATCTGGTGTTCTCCGGAGGAATGGCAGGTGACTGAGACAGCACTTTCAGGAACTTGGAGTTTCATCAGCAGGTGTTTGTTGGACTGCTGTGATTTGGAGTATTGGTGTTGAGTTAGTGTTTAACTCTGTTGCTGGGTTTTCAGGTGGGGTTTCATGTCCATCTGAAGTTAGGGTGTTTACTGTTCTCTGAGAGCAAGGTGAAGCGGTGCTGTTTTCTGGGGCTGATTTGTTCAGCTTGTCACTGCCGTTCCGTCTGACAGCTAGTCAGGCTGACTCTGGTTCATCTTTCTTTCCCCACTTCCGGTCCTCCTCTTTTCGTTGGAAGAACTCTTTCACCATCATTTCCATCAGCTTCTGTGAGTCAAAATGCGGTGGTGTTTCTTGTTCTTGTGTGGATTCAGTTTGAACTCGGTCAGCTTGGAATCTTGGTGACTTCTTTCGCCGATTCCTTGGGCTGACTGCTCCAGGGTGAGTTTGTCGCTTTCCTTGGAGTTTCCATACGAGCTTAGCTGGTTCCACGATCTGTCCCTGACTTATCCCAGTGTCGCCCAGGTAGCGTTGACGCCCACGCGTCCATCCCATCGGTCATACCTCTGTTTAGGTCGGGTGTCAGCGTGAGTATCGCTTCTCTGTTGGACGGGGGTGCATTCCACTTTCTGTGTGGTGGCTTAGCGCTGTCTTGGCGTTGGGTGCCCTCTAGAGCCAGTTCATGGTGTTGCGTGTTGAAATCAAGAACTGCTGGGGTTTTTGCGCTCTTTTCTGAGGCCATCTTTTGTTTGTAGTAGGCCTTTTGCACCAAGTCTCGCAACTGCTGAGTGTTCATCGTTCGTGGACATGCGAGAACGCCAAGATGGTGGCTTATGCCAGGATGAAGATTCCTGAGGAAGAGAGTTTTAAAGTTCAGTTCATCTTCCATGTCAGAATCATTGCGAGTTCCAAAATATGCTTGTCTGAGTCGACTATAGTAAGCTTGAGGAGTGTCGTGACGTCCTTGTCTCGTCTCCAGGGCAGCCACTAAGCCTTGATCGGACTCAGGGTCGGCGAACTCTTTAATAAGGGCTTTTCGCAGCCGTTGATAATCAGTCTTTGTGTTAACAGGCTGCCGGGTCCAGGAAGCTGCGTACTTCAGGGCTGGATGTCGCTCGGAGTAAATAGAGTTTATCTTTGTCCGTAACGTTAGGTCGCATTTCCAGATGGAAATCAATATCTTGCAGATACGCTTGGACCGTTTGGCTGTTTGGCACGCTGGGGTTGAATTTGCTAACGTTTGGGCGAGCTTGTCAAGGTCTTTTAGGTCCAAGCTGTGCGACGATCTGCGGCTGGCTGCAGCAGATTCTTCTGGTTCTGTCGTGATATAAAGTTCTTCAGGACGGCGCTGGTGACTGTTTTAACATCACCCCTCTGTCTTATGTTCACGTGTCAGTCCAGGCACAGGTGACTTGGTCCTGCTTGGCAGGTGCGGTTGGTGCGTCCTGTCCTTGACGGCTCATGGCGTGGTTCGTAGCGTGCTTGAGTTCCTCTTGGAAACTTTCAGACTCCTCTGTGACGTAGTCGAGCTGTTGTGTTAGGCGGCTGATCTCGTTTCTTGATTCAGCCAAATGAGCTTCGAGGGCCTTGATTCTGCTGTTTTTGTCCCTGAAGTCAGTCTTTGCCTTCTCTAGTAGCTTCTCTGCATACTGTAGCTTGTCTGCACGATCAGCGAAGTCCTCTTTGAGTTGCTGCATTTCGTGGCCGGTAGCTTCTAGAGTTTCTTTTAGCCTGTTGATTTCCTCATCGGCGCTTGCTCCACCTCATCGGTCCCTTCCGTCGTACCTGAGCTTCACGTTCCAGCTGCTCTGCGTCGTTGTGCGCTTGTCAGCTCCTGCTGGCGTTGTGCGGCGTGCTTGTCGCTCAGTTTGAGGGTGGCGATGAGTGTGTGACTTAAGCTTGAGGTGATCTTGGCTAATTCTTTGTGATTGTAGTTTTGACTTGGGTCTTGTCTCATGATGCTTGTGATGTTGTCATCTAGTTGGTCCTGTGTCTGATGTTGGAGTGCTTCAGCAGCTTTAGGGAGGATGCTGTTTGTTGTAGCACTTAGCCACATTTCCAGTCCTTCCCAGTGACCGACATGTTCTGGCTGGTGATACATGTTCTGGCGGTGATGGGATCTTGGACCGAACGACCTTGGATGGGAAACAAAGCAAAACAAAAACACAAACAAAACAACAGGGTGTGAATGTGCACAGTGTAGTGTATGCTAGTGTTGAGTGTGATTCTGTTTCTGTGGTCCTCTGTGGTGGGGTGCGTGTAATTTGCAGCTTCTGCGTAGAAATTGCGCCCACGTAGAGGCAGCACTGTTGGGAAACAGAAAGAAAAGCACACTAACAGAATGAGTACACAGGGACAATAACACTAGACCGATCTCTCTTTTAATAGCAGATTCTCTCTTCGCTTTGTTAAGTCTGATTTAGAAGGACGCTTCTAATCAGAGGATTGTAGGCGAGTTTTCTCTTTGTAATAAGACTGTTATTGCTATTTCGATTTTCTCCTTGATGGAGGAAAATAACAGCAATGACAGTGCTTGTCCCTTAATGGCAGGATTTTACACCGCAACGCTGGTCAGCGTGTTTCGCGCGTGTTTAAAAATGTTGCCGATGTCTATCTTCTCATTGCACCTGCTTTAACTGGGAGGGGTAGGATTTCACAATAGAGGGTAAATGATAAACAGTTTGAATGTGGTTCTCAAGTTTCATACATATCTGTTCAATTGTAACATTTCGCTCTATTCGTGATCTTCCCCTGGTCAGCTTTAAGCAAACAAGTCAAATTAGAAGTTAGTAACAGGGAGAAAAGAAAAGAGAAATTAAGATTTATTCCCAAGATTTAAAACTAATACGTTGGCACAAGGTGGTGCTGTTGAGTCGCTATGCTAAGGTTACGTTTTATGCTCCAGATTGGTGAGAAATGACTTTGACTGTATGGTGTCCCTGTCACTTCTCCAACACAACGCTAGGGGGAGCACTATCTACTCTCAGGCCTAAGTAAGAGGACTAATTTTAATTTAATAAAATTATTTTAATTAAATTATTATTAATTTACTTGAGTTAATCAGATCACCTAAGGAAATGAAGTGTGGCCTACAGATAGATTAAGTTTGGAATTAGCATTAAAAATTAGAATTTGGTTTCTAATTAAAATTTATGATGTTATAATTAAAATTAATAGGATTCACTTAGGATTAGAATTTACAAATGCAATCTGCAATTGAGTTGACAAACCAATATTGTTGCAAAATGTAGACAGGAAGTGTAATTAATTATTAAATGTAATTAGAATGTTCGAATTCATAATTAATTATTAAATTAATTTACAGCTTCTAAATCACTAGTTTTGGATTCCCATAATAGTAATTAAAATAATTTCCAAACTTAAGCATTCCTCTCATTGTCCTTAACATCAAAAAAAAAAATATATAATAATAATTAATCGGTATCCTACTTGTAAATGAAATTAAAAATTTCTGGCCCTCTAGATAACTTAAGGTTTTATTGTAGTGGTCAAATTATAAGCGTTTATGGTTCATAAATGGATGCTGTTGTTGGAAGCAGGAATTGAAAATTTTATTAAATTAAATTAATTCAAAATTAATTTGTAATCAATTGTGACATTCAATTAACAATTAAAATTCCTAACAATAGCGCTCATCCATTGATGTGTTATGAAATCATAAAAAGCCATTATAATTGAACTAAATCAACCTCACTATGTTATCAAAGTAATACTGAATTATCTTCTAATAACCCACCAGTTATTAAGCTGGTCCCACAAAAGGTAAGAAGACTTTAATCAGCTGTTATATTAAACCAACCTGTGAAATTGTTAACACTGATGATTGGGAAACATTAACACAGCCAACTTAAAACGTACGTTAGTCTTTTAAATGAGAGACTAGAGAGAGAAGGGAATTAGTGTTAGCTGTGAACCACATTTCCACAAACACACTGCATTCAAGCTTTAAATGCTATGTGCTAATCGCTAGCCGTAATGCTACCAGCATGGCTAAAGCTACAATGCTACAGTTTCTTTGTTAGCTTAGCGCTAATGCTATTTACACGTGGCAGCTAAGCTGGTCGCTATGGCGACTCAGTGCCTGTAGGCAGAAGAAAAATGTGCTTCACGCTTCAGACTTGAATTTTCTATAGCACATATAATCTCACTCATTTAGGACGAGATACATTTATCTACGGGTTACTTATAAACCAACAAAGCCTCAGCGGCTATTATGTGAATTTTTGTCTGTTCAGACAGCACACATAACAAAACAAGCAATTGCACAATCTCTCCCTTTCTCAAAACGACTGGCCACTCCTTTGAGCGCCGTGCGTTTGAATTCACTCGTGAACTCAAAATGGGCTGAGAATTACTTAAATAGCTACTTTAATATTCTACAGCCGGGAGAGTCACGTGGCTGGGTTTGCAGTGGAACACGCACTAACAAAAGCATTACCACGAAGGCCTTAAGAGAGGGGCAACAAGGGACACGCTGTTCGCCTCTCATGCGCTTTTAGAGCGACTTTTATTAATTATTTACTGCAGTTTAATTTCTTCTCGAACTCGAGTTAACAGTTACACTCTCTTTCATTCAACTCACTGTGTTTCACAAACAAGAATGCAATACCACAAATTACCGTTTGTTTCTCTATATTTACTCAATTCTTTTCCGGATAAAATTGAGAAATAACTTATTGTCTCTGGTTTGACTTATCAGATTTAAATCTTTAATTGCCAGCTTTTTTCCTCCACCATTTTGTAATAAATCACAGTTTAATATAGAGCTATTGTTTCAGCTCCGGGAATTAGTTATTAAATATTTAATATGCTCGATTAAGCCCTATTAATATTTCTTTACAGTTTACACCTTATTAAGTGCTTGTCCAGCAATCACTAAAAAGTACATTCTGTTAATCTCAATTACAATCTCGCTTACATTCCCCGTGGCCCCAGGTAACGATGAACAAGATTAATAATTTCTCTTTTGAGCTAGGTTGCGTTATCTTTAGGGCAAATAAGGATAAAAATACTTAAAATCACATTCCAGAGACACTTGTTTATAAAATGGAATAGGTTTATTGATATTGCTATTCTAACATAAATGGATTAACTGATAAGACATAGACATACACACATAGGCATACAAAAGTTTTGAGGGTAACTGTGGGTGAAAGAATAATATTCTTTCTGTTTCATAGCTTAACCAACCAGCCAAAAGATCACGAACAAACCTTTGCTTTTGTTACTGCATTCAGATCATATTTTAACCAGTTAGTCAGGATTAGGAATTCAGTTTGTACTTGCTTGGATGGGTTTTAAAGCAGGCTCGGAGTTGGTTTCGTTTTCCGCGGAGTTCAGTTCTTTGTTTGGGCGTCACGTGTTCAGCTCGGGCTCCTTCGGTTGTTCTCGTGTGGAGACTTGAGATGGCTGCGTGGCGTCACCGGAAAGCTCTCCTCCGCAATCGTTGAATTCGTGGCTCCGTTACGGCTTTGGCACAGTCTTAGACCCCTCCGATGGTTGGTTTCGTTGGGAGAGTCCAGCGGGCCGGCTTCCAGGTCAGCCTTGCGCGTTTGGAGCGCGAAGCGAGTTCAGAAGCACCAGAGAGTTGCAAGAGGAAGAGAGAGGTTTTAAACAGTCCGTTTTGGACATCCCCAAAGGCGGCTGGTCCAATCAGAGCGTCGATGCAGGCGGCCCCCGCCTGCACTGGTTCTTGCAAGGCATTTTCAATGGAGAAAAGAATAACTTTTGATCCCTGTATTAAAACTTTTATCAAGTTTACACATTTATAATATCACCACATTCGTTATCTTATTGATTCAAATTTTGCAACCATTCATAAAAGTCTAAACACTGCAGCCTACACATTCCAGGTTAAAGCACGATTAGAAATCAGCCCACATTTTCCTAATAATTCACCTTCCACAAGCATATGAGAAAAAGAGCACACATTAATATCCATATATTTCTTTGTGGATGCTTTGAAAGTCATGAAATGAACGAATGTCTTTGAGAAGCGTTCCCGCACATTCCTTTGTTCCACAACAGGAAGAAAAGCGCTTTGCGCTGAGGCGGAGGAGGGGCTTTTAGAGGGCTGCTGATTCTTTAGCTGCCCCCCTTCTGGTGACTTGTAGAGTTGAATTCCTGCCGATATATCTTACAGCATTTTGGGCAATTTTGAGTGGATAAATTAGCTAAACAAACAATTAAAAAGAATATTGAAGTAAATATAAAAATGTCAAAATCTGAAGGGAAGAATATTGTTTGGAAAGAAGCAGTTAGAGAATGGCAACGTAAGCGAGACAGGGAAGCTAAAGGAAGACATCTGTATGCCTTTCAAAATAAAGTTGGTACATTGAGGAACTGGGAGGGACTAGGAGAGAAGAAATAGTGATGACAAGACTGAGAATAGGGCACAGTAATTTAAATAGTACATTACACATTATAGGGAAACATCCTACTGGTTTTTGTGAGTACTGTCAGACATTAGAAACCATAGAACATGTACTTTTAAATTGCAGAAGGTATGAAGAACAGAGGAGAATTATGATGGAATAATTAAGAGATGGGTTGGCAGGAGCAGGTATAAAAGATATACTGCAAAATGGTGTAATTTGGCAAGGCAGGATTAATTAGAACAGGTTTGATGAAGAGAATATGAGAGCGGAAAACAAGCTGGAGTAACATTGCAGACAAATAATCCAGAAGGTGGCGGTAATGCAACGCTCTTGGATGCAATCCGCCGTTAAACCTCAATGAAGAAGAAGAACAAACCAGCGCAGATTCGGCTACACAAGGAGCTTAAAATATCATCTTGTTGTGATTTTGGGTGCGAGAATCGACATAATACAGTCTCAAATTAGAAATTTGATTGCATACCTGCTGCCACTGCCAGACAAAAAACTGACGACAGCTGTGATTAAACGAGCGGACTGGACCGAAACGATCGCCAAAAGTGCTTGTGTTTGCCACGCACGCTTCTTATAAGAAAAGGTTCAAGTAGTCTTGTTGTATTGTGCATCTGAAGATTTCTTGCATCGCAACTATATTGTGAATTAAATAATGTCTGTGTGCATGTGTGTAAAACAACAAACTGACAATTTATAATCATTTGTAATTGTATATAGATTGTCGTGATTAATCGTGGCTGGAGGATGGATGGGACGGTCGGCGGTGCTCGGTGCACGAGATGGCGAATGAGTAGTTCGGATGTCACATTTTTACGGAAGTCACTAGGGCTTGTGAATAAGCACAGCTACTTTATGCTGTCTGTGTGCATTGTACTGTGGACTGACTGTTTTTAAACTTATATGGTAGTTACATATATCCCCAAGACCTCTGTTATCATGAAAAGGCCTGGAAATTTCAGTTTTAACAATATGAGACCTTTAACTCAAAAGATGTGATGGATCTCAGTTCTTTCTGTCTCCTGTAATGCTTGAGATGTGCTTTTGTTTGGCAGTGTTGGCATTGAACTTGCCCAGTGAGATGTGTAACTCTGTTTTTTAATCTCAAAAACTGTTTTCTTTCTGCTTCAGGTGCTTTTGTCTGGACTGATCGGAGTGGTGTCATGGAAAAGACCCCTTTCTTTGGTGGTAAGAAATTAAGTATAGAATACTAATATGTGTGTGGGTGTGTGTGTGTGTGTGTGTGTGTGTGTGTGTGTGTTTCGTGTGTGTTTTTCGTATTTTTTCATGTGTTTATGTGCACGTCCCCCGAATATTCATCATATTTGTTCAATTGATATGAGATTTTTAATGGTTCATTCTACTCATGCACAATATTACAATTCTGGTTGATATTAATTATAAGTCAATAATTAAACCAATAATTACACTAAAAGTCAAACATTTTGAATAATTAGGATTTTTGTTAAGAAGTTTGACTTTAGTCTATTATGCTTAACAAGGTTGCATTTATTTGATAAAAAATACCGTTAAAGGACTAGTATTGTGACGCATTATTCCAATATAAAATATGATGTCATGTATTTTACAATGCAGTTTATTCCTGTGATGGCAAAGCTGGATTTTCAACAGTCTTCAGTGTCTTATGATAATTTAGGAATCATTTTAATACTTATTCAAATTTGTTTGTCTAATCAAATTATTAAACCGCTAACAAACTTTTAAAAGTCATTTGAATTTTAATTTAAAACATTTTTTACAGTATGAAGAATGGATACTCTTTTTGAGATTTTCTAAAGATTTGATTTAACTGTGTTGTTAAATTATTAGTGTTTTTAAAGATTAACCTTACTCTGCATTAGATGATGGCAGAGGCATTCTAAATGTAAAAATAGAGGAAATTAACATGTGCAATCAAATACTGATCTAATATTGGCCAATAATAGATATTGTGCATCCCCAGTTCATTCTTAAATTACAATGTTTAGCAACCCCCTGGATGTGAATATATTGTTACATCTTTTGTGATTCATAAACCATTTCTATGTTCAATTTAATCCTTTAAGATCTTTAGCGATTTGTTCTTCCATTTGTAATATACCATTACCAGCACATAACATGCACATGTATGTTAGACTTATAGAGGCTAATTTTCGTCTTTGCCCTCTGCCCTGTCTGAATTTGCAGCGGATTTGTTCGGTTGTGTGATGCTAAGGCATTATCACAGTGAGCACTATCAGGAAGGAGCTGGAGGGCTTCTGATTGCCTGTCGTGTAGTGCTCTCTGTAGACAGTGTGAACGTCTGAGCTGTGCCTGCACAGATCCAGCCTGGCAGTCAGTGGAATGGGAATGGGATGTAAAGTATATGCATTGGGTTTTGCTCTGTTCAGCCAGCCGTTCTGCTCAGGCATAATTGCAGCAGGGATTGGGCACGCTGGCTGAATTTTTCATGCCTCTTATTCTGTGGGATCGGCTTGTGGAGCGCTAATGGAGAATGTACATGTTTACAGATTGCAAAATGGGTGTGATGTTGTTAAATCCATACCCTGTGTCACAAAATCACACACGTAAGACAAATGCATACACACACAGACAATTGCTCTCAGCGTTTCACGCAATGGCGGACACAGCTCTGTATGTTAAAAGTATAATTCAGCCTAAAATAATCTTTTACTCACCCTCATGTCATTATAAATGATTTTCTGTTTTCCATAGACCAAAAAGCAGATGTTAAGTAGGATGTTCATGCTGATCTTTTTCTTTCAGTGAAAGTGAATGGTGACCAGGGGGTGTCAAGCTACAAAAAAAAAACAATATCATAACATTGGTCCATATGACTTGTGCACTGTATTTCTATTTTACGTGGTCATTCACTGAAAATCTTCCCTTATGTTGTAGCTCTCAAATGCCATGTCATTAATGACATTGTATGGAAAAGAACAGCACTTTTTACATTTTATGAAAAAAGTAAAAAAGTTTCTGGTGAACTATACCTTTAACTAAACTTTGAACAACTTGTTTTTTTTCACCATATCATCAACACTTTCCAGCACTGCTCTGATTCAGACTAAACATTCTTGTCTGACTCTAGAAATCAAAGAAGTGTTTACAAAAAGTTGGAGCAGTATATTAACTCTGCTCGGATGTGATGCCTTATTATTTAAAATTTATGTTCTTCTAAGCCTGGTGATTATGCCATTTATATTTGAGCTTATTTTAACATATTGTATTATTTGTATAGTAGCCGCATAATGTCATTTCTCCTCATGTCTGGACCATCACTCTGGGGAGATGAAGATCTCATTAGATAATTATCTTTTGCTCTCTCGCTATCTGTCTCTCACTCTATCAGTCTCTTTTTCTGTCCTTCTCTGTATGATCCCATTTATCTCTCTGACTCGCTCTCTCTTGGATGTAGAACACAAGTCTAGATCAAAGAATGAGATGAATTACAGCATGAGATGTCTCTCTGTGGGATTCAGGTAAACATGGCATTTTATGGCCGAGATGAAGTACTGCGGTTTAGCAGCAGACCCCAGACTCCATCAGCACGAGGGAACGGATGCTTGAGTAGTTTTTTGTTTATCTGCACAAATGATTTCCTCACACACTGCGCACATGCATGGAATCCTCTGAAATCATCTTCAAATTCCAGGCTTTACTTCAAAATGCCTCTGGTGTTACTGTACATAAACACTTTGCATGCATATGCTATCTTGCAGTCTAGGAAATGTAGAAGTTGTCTGATGGACAGGTCTTAAAGTACAGACTGGCTGACATCCAGAGAAATCCCTCCCAACTGTAGCCTATTATAGCACTGAAAGCAAAGAAGTGTACAGGACTGACAAGTGTGCCATCCGAAGTGTTTTCTCCTGATTTCAGGGACTGTCACTGAACTTGATCTCAGGGGATCATCGATCAGCCGGTGAATTCCCCTCGTGGGGGCAAGTGTCTCTATTCACATGGGCCAGCGATGATGATTGAGTTATCGATAGGGCTCTGTCCATTCAGTCCCGTAACACGGGAAAGCGTGGCACAGTTGAACGCTGTCAAGAGAAAGATTGATGAGGCTCTCCTCCTGCATACCTAGCGGAGGGGGGAATTAATTAGCTTTTAGAGTTGTCTGACAGATAGGGAGGGAGCAGGTGAGTAGCCACATTAATTTATTGCGGAAATGAAAATGGCAGGAGAACATAGTGTTCACATTGACTGAGGTTTAATAAACAGCCTCGTTTTCTATACAGTATTGTGCAGCAGGACAGTAGCTATAGTCAGACATTTCTCACACGAATGAAAAGATGACCTTGAATGAAAAACAAGACGGATGAACTTGAAAGGACATTGATTGACAATCATTCTCTGCATGTGTGCAGAATTCAACTGCATTGAAAAGCATGTTATCTGGAAGAGTATTTAAGATAGAATGGCATTAACCAATTTTTCTGAATAATCTACAGAGAAATGCCAGCTAAATGTACAAAGCCACGAAAACAGCAAAGCTGCCCTTGAATGGATCTATGACTTTGCACAGATGTGCGATAATAATGATCACCATAAAACTGTGGTTAAAGTGAACCTGGATCCCGGTTCGTGAATTATTAAAGCTTGTTTGTGTCCTGTTTGTCTGAATTGATTTATATTAATGTTGTGTGTTTGGAGGGTAATAATTACGCACTAGTGGGACTGAAGGCATGTATAGAGGCCCAGCTCTGCTCCTCATCAATTATTATTCATTAGGCCTGTAAATATGTGCTTTTTTCTCTAGATGTCTTAGTGAAATTAGATTAAATTTGATTCCTTTGGTAAGGTTCATTTTTCGAAGTATGCTGAAAAAAAACTAAATAATGGAGGGACAAAATGTACACTATAATAAACAAATTTGTTCAACCAAATAAAATGGTGTGGCGGTACACGTATGAGTATTGAACATTTTTGGTATGGGTCTTTTGTTTCAGTATGCTTGTTTAACCACTGCATAAGTGGAACTTCATTAGAAAGTTCTAGTTTTATATATTGTTACTTTTGATAAGAAACATAGTCTCATCTTTCAAATTCTGCCCATTTTATCAGGAAATTCAAACAATAAATGCCATTGTGACACTCTTTGATGTGGTGCCTCTGATCGCTGTATAAACGCCTCAGAGTGAGCGCTATCACCCCCTTCTCTTTACTAAAGTCTTTACGTGAAATAAACATTAATGAACATCTCATGTAATCGCTCAATCAGTGTTTCAACCACAGAAAGACATCAGTAAAACATCTTGTGAACAAAATATCATGTATAATTTAATTCAAGTCGTCAGTGTTCACAGCTCCAATTAGTTCCCTAGAAAAATGAAGAGCATTTCAAGAAATATTAGACAATACTCATTATACTTTACTTGAACTGTTAGTGATGTCTTAATTATTTAATGTATTTATAAATCTGTTATGAAACAACCCTTACCAAAAAGTAGGGCTGTAGTACTCGAGTCCGGTCTCGGACTCGAGTCCGGACTCGAGACGTTTTTCTATCGTCTCGGACTTGTCTTAGACTCGTTGGTATTTGGACTCGGACTTGGTCATTGGACTCGCCAAATGTTCAAGTTGGTCTCGACCGAGTCCAGCAATATATGCTTTTTTTTTCTCTTTCAAAACAAAGACTCGCTTGTTCCGCAAATGGGTAATGTCATTGCCATTGGTTTAACTCCATCTAGAACGGGCATTGTCATTGGTCCATCTAGAACGGGCATTGTCATTGGTCCCCTGTTAAATGCACAGCTGCGTCATATGAGTGTGCGCGCTGCCTGGAGGCATAAATTATCTTTATTTTGGCCACAGACACGCTGTCGGCAAGTTGCATTATACAGTTTGGTTGTAAGTTCGTTGGAGTTTTCCTCTCACTTTCCTTCTTTTTAAATACCTTGGTAATGCCCGTGCGCATTTTGCTTTCACTTTCATTTCAGGTCAATTGCTTATCTATAACCACAACGACACATTTTCTGCAATAAACATGGGACTTTAATTAACAAAACGAATAAAAATACACCATTACCATGCTATAAGCCTAATATAAAATTACAAACTTGCAAAATGTTTAAAATGAAAAAACAACAACTGACAATCATCAAACCCGTGGCACCAAATGAATAAGAAAAAGAACGAATAAGAGCAAAATGAATAAAGCCTGGAGGCACGGAATACAACTGGATGTAAAATAAAATAAATTACACAAAAACGTAAATAAAGTAAAAAATAAGCAAACACTGTGGCAATGGCTGGGAGATTTATCAGATTTTATCGATTAATTCGAATTTAATGTTTTGCCACAATTAGATTTTTTATGAATCGTGATTTTGAATAGAAATATTACCAAACGCTAGAATTAGACACTTTGATAAAGAACAATCCAACCGCATGTCGGCGCACATGATTAATCGCTCACGTGTGATGCTCTCTAGGTGCCCTTCACACAGAGTGTGTTTTTGTGTTGATGCGGGCAGTGAAATAGGAAAAATACAAGAAGATGTGAGTTAAACATATTTTAATAACTAGAGTGCCGCGTTTTTGAAAGCCGTTTCATGCACGAGGCGGCTGCAAGAGACAGGCGCAACAGTCAAAACGCGTCCATGTTTACATAGAAAAACAACGGAAAAAGCGTAATTGAATACAAAACCCGTGAAGAAACTTACTGTACATGTACTGTATATCTGATCTTTCAGGTTTGCATCAGGGTGACAGGCTGAGAACTGCTGTTTATTGTTTTACAGAGCCTTTATAGTTAATAATAGCACTCTAGGTGTTATACCTTCAGTCATTTTGAATTTGAATTACTTGAGTTTTTTTGAGCATTTGTCTTGTATTATTTCAGAACATATAGCCTAATATGCATAATAAAAGTTTGTACAAGATGTAGTTGTAGTTCATCTTTTCTGCAAAGATATTTAGTGATTTGTTTAACATTTACATCATGAAGACAACGTCATGTGTGGTGCACTCAGAATATAATTTTCTTTAACTAGAGGGTTAATAAAGAGAAAGTTTCTTGAATCATGTTGTAGTTACATTTTCAAGTTGACTAGATAAAATCTTACAAAATCGAGAATTGGTCAAATATAAGTGCAATTGCTAAACCTAAAATAAAAATTGCTAAACTTTGTTTAAGGATGATTCTCAACTATGTTTTAAAATGTATAACTAAATGATTTTATATACCATTTTGTTTTATGCAATATGTGTGTAAAAAATTCCATAAACTGGTTTCCCATTAAACACAGTGTACCTATACACTGTATCTAATTTGCTTATTAATGTGTTGCTGTTGGGACAGAATGTTGAAAAAAAAAATCATAATGGGAGTAATACATGGCCAGATTTTCATAATAATATATGATATTTCATAAGCAAACTGATATATAATTTATTTGTCTCCCAAAATGCATAATAAACATGCTTTTAGTCCTGGTGTCCTCTACATTGAACATGAATGAAATGATGTCCTGTTTCATAACAGAGTCATATTTGAATTTGAAAACCCATAACATTTTCCTGAGATGTTGCTTTATGACAAACAATCTGAAAATGATTCAGATGTAAAAGACATTACAGAATATAATCATATTTCCATAAGGATGTACAATTTTTCACTAAATTAAATATAGCCATCTTTAAAGACGTATGAGAGGGTTTAAAAAACCTTTAGTATCTCTATGAAGCCCTGAATGTGCTCTGTGCAGGACATCCAGGCTTATATCTGTGACACGTGACGTCTCAGAGAAATACACTAAAATAGAATGTCCACTACAGAGGCAAAAACTCCATAGCTGGGTCTCAGGAGGATAAATAAAATAGCCTAATTTGATCCTACAGTGTTGCTGCACATGCTTTTAGATCATTACAAACAATAATGCAAAATTATTATATTAGAATAGAAGATATGCCGTCTCTCGTATCACATAAATTATCAATAATTAAATATGTGGTTTTGAAGAAGATTTTTTTCTTTCTCTGTTTTGACCGTCTCATTTGGACTTGGACTTGGACTTGGACTCGAACCTCTTTGGACTCGGACTTGACTCGGACTCGAACCTCTTTGGACTCGGACTTGACTCGGACTCGAACCTCTTTGGACTTGGACTTGTCTTGGACTCGACAAAGGTGGACTTGACTACAGCCCTACCAAAAAGTAGTTTACTTCAAGTTTATTTGATTATAATTATATTAAATTATATTTTAAAAATCAGTGTACTAAACTCAATCACTAAACCTAAACTCAAACCTGGTCTAGTAACATCAACATGACTCAATTTAATAAACAGTAAGATATTTTCTATTCTCCATCATCCAGTATTGCTGCTATAGGCTATATATATATATATATATATATATACCCTGTACAACCTGTTTGCACATTACTCTTGCACATACCTACTTATATTATTATTTATTAAGTCCACAGTATACTATCCTGCACATTTAATTTTATTGCACATTATTCTTTATTTTCTTACTATTTTAATTGTTTACCTATATTTATGTATATTCTCTTGTGTTGTGTTACAATATTTTGCACTGTCCATTGAGCGGACCTGACCTGACATTTCACTACTGATTGTATTTTGTATAATTGAGTATGTGATGAATAAAAACCTTTCAACCTTGTACTAGTAGTATACTAGTAGTGTACTATTTCAATACTCCATGGGACTAAATTGGCCCACTTTCTAGTATATAAAAGTATACTTTAAGTATAAAGGTCTCTCCACACTGAGTCCGAAATTTTTGCATGCGTTTTTTTCGTATTCGTAATCATAAAAATGAGTCACGCACAGAAACCTTGCTTGCACACTGAGTCCCGATGCGTATTAATTAATCCGTTGTGAAAGAATTTGCAAAACGATACAAAAGGTCTTCAAGCATTGAGGATGATTTTGTTGTCCTCTCGCTTCTTAAAAAAAATGACAAGAGTAAGTATTGGGTCCATCCAATCCTGAGATATAGAGAGGACAGCGAGATTATCACAGGCGATTCAAAGTTTACTTCAGGATGTCAGTGGCTCAGTTTGATGCTTTGCTAGCGATATTAGAGCCACATATTAAAAAGAAGACCACCAATTTCTGTGAACTCAGTGTGCAAGGATCTATATACAGTGCTTGTGCTGCGAGATGAAGTGGATGAATTTGACAATCGCCATTCCGGATTTTGGCGTTCGCTTGTACCGTGGCTCTGAACTGTCAAAACATCTCTCAAAATGCTTGCTACAGATGCAAAAATTGCAAAAATCGAACCTGATCCGATTTTTTTTATGACGGACAAAAATTTGGAGGCAGTGTGTAAACGTGATTGACATCACGTGAGGTCGGATTTATTTTTCAACGTGCAAAAATTTCGGACCGAAAATTTCGTACTCCGTGTTCAGTGACCTTTACAGTAGTATACTTTGAGTACTCAACTAGTTTACATCAATTTTTTAGCTAGACTGCAACTATACTGAGCGTGAACTTATAGGTATACTGACAGTTTACTAATTAAATACTTGTAGTAGGCATTTTTAGTACTTTGAGTCTCAGTAAACTATAGCTTAGTAGTTTTATACTGAAAGTATACTCGTAAGTCTTTTTTAAAGTGAACTTTACATCATACTTTAAGTATATTACTATGTCCCTATTTAGGTATTAATTTGTATAGGCTATATTTTGTTAGATTAATATCTGAACATACAAAACATCAAAAGAAAGAACAGAGTATCTGCTTGTAATCAAAAACATTTTATTGTAGCTTCATGCAGTCTTTTTAAACACTTGAATGTGGTTAAGTTTCATAAATAAAGAAATAAACAATATTTTGAACAAAAAGCTGAAAAAAGACTATGAATTGGATTCAGAATGATAATCAAAATGTAGATGAGTCAATCAACACGGCAAAGCTTGACAGTCATTATTATTATTATTACCAGGCCATATATAGACCTACTATACTGACTGCTGGGAGGAACATAGAGCAACCATGTTGTGAAACGACTTATCATTGCTGTTTTTCCCATGTTCCTCTCTGCTATAGCATTCATTAACCTTTCCACTGACAGATTCCAGCCGCATACGTCAAGTCACCTTTATTTATATTGCGCTTTTAACAATACAGATTGTGTCAAAGCACTTAACAGTATCAAATTGGAGGATAGAGTGTCAGTAATGTATAATAATAGGATTAAACACTCAATTTTCAGTTAAAGTCATTTCATTATTGAATTCAGAGATGTCATTGTCTAGCTTATTTTAGTTTAAAATCAAATTGACGATAATCGCTAGAAATTAAGTTTCCCCAACTGAGCAAGCCAAAGGCGTGCGTGCGTCTGTCTGAGAACCATGTGATTAATCTGATACCTATGGACCGCTCTGAGCCTGCAGCGATATTACTGTCAGAAACGGCCTCAACCGCTCTCAACTCCTCATGACCCTTATGATATTTACCCTGCACCACACATATGCTGTACTCCTAAACATTCCTTTTATATTTCCCACAATCTTCCTCAAGGGCATGCGTGGAGTTTTAGCTGCCGCCCTCCTACTGGTCCATTTGACTAGGTAGAAAATTGTTTGCTTTTTCTGACTTTTAATCTGAGTTCCTGTCTTGTGTTTGGAGACTTACCTATCAGTGTGAGACTTGGGGATTTGATAAGCTCTTTTATATTTCAGTCTGATATTATTTCAGATGTTTTGAGAACTGAACCTGAGTTCCTGGATTAATATTTTATAGTGTTTGGGGTTGTTGTAAGGATGAGTTCTATGGAGCGCTGCCAGAGAGTGTGTGTTTTGTTTGCATATGTCCCTGGAGTGGAGTGTTTCCTGGTAGAGTGAGTTTGTTCAGTTTCTGAGCAACACTTTCTCTGGCTTTGCTCTGTCAGTGTATTGCTGTGGAGTTCAGGATCCTGAGGGAGGAGAACGAGTGCCCTAAAGTGTATCCCATTATTGACTCTGTACAACAGTAGTTTTCAAACTGTTATAGGCAACACAACTCTGGAAATATACAAACATATAAATGCTATTCAAATTCATGTCTAATTTGCAATAAATATTTCATGCTAAGCCAGGCTACATTTATTTAATAAAAATACAGAAAAACAATAGTATTGTAAAAAATCATTACACTTTAGAACTAAGGACTGTTTACTATTTGAATATATTTCAAAAATCCTGAGATGGCAAAGCTACATTTTCAACAGCTATTGTGCTGGTCTTCAGTTTCAAATAAAACAGACGTCATTCAAAACATGTTATTATAATTATCAGTGTTGAAAACTGTTGTCTGTTGTGATTGATTAATTGATTTAATTTATTTCAGGATTCTTTTAAAGTTCAAAAGAGCATGATTAGTTTTATATGAACGTTTATATATTACAGTTAATCTTGATCAATTTAATGAAAGAAGAACTCTTAATTTCTTTCAAAAATATGATCAAAGAAGGCTGTGAAAATCAATCCCATTGTTAATCCTTTTGATATTTGATTTAAAAACCTTTCCTAGCCTCCTAACCTGTCATTGGATAATACGAATTTAAAATGGGGGAAATATTATCATGAAATAAATGTTTTTCTCTAATACACACTGGCCACAATTAATGCACCCTTTTATTCAATACTTTTTGAAACCTCCATTTTCCAGTTTAACAGCTCTAAATTATCTCCTATAATGCCCGATGAGGTTAGAGAACACCTGACAAGAGATCAGAGACCATTCCTTCATCCAGAATCTCTCCAGATCCTTCAGATTCTCAGCTCCATGACTGTGCTTCTTCTCTTTAGTTCAACTCACTCATTTTCTACAGGTTCAGGTCAGAGGACTGGGATGGCCATAGCAGAAGCTTGGTTTTGTGCTCAGTGACCCATTTTTGTGTTGTTTTTGAGGTTTTGTTTGGATTATTGTCCGGTTGGAAGATTGTCTGGTTGGAAGATCCATGGAAACATAGCCCATTATAAGATTTCTAACAGAGTCAGTCAGTTATTGATTTTAAACCCTCCCAAACAACATGTGGTGATGTAGGTGTTGTTTGACAATTTTTTTTTAAGATTTTCTGACCCAGTGTCTCAACTATTTTCTGCAATTCTCCAGCTTTGGTCCTTTGAGAATCTATAGCCACTCAAACTCTTCTCCTCACCATACATTAAGACGATATAGATCCTCTTCCTGGCAGTTTCGTAACATTTTCTGTTGATTGGAAATTCTTAATTATTGCCCTGATGGTGGAAATGGGAATTTTCACGGCTCTAGCTCTTTTCTTAAAGCCACTTCACTAATTTGAGAAGCTCAATTATCTTTGCTGCACATCAGAAATATATTCTTTGTTTTTTCTCATTGTGATGGGTGATTAAGAGAAATTGGTCTTTGTTTTCCCTCCTATTTATATTTCTGTGAAACAGGAAGCCATGGCTAGATAATGTCATGTTCATTAATTGTGGCTAGATAATTGTCATGTGTGTGTGTGTGTGTGTGTGTGTGTGTTTGTATATATTTTTATATTTTATTTTCTGTCTTTTGTTTATTATTAATTTTTTTTAAGAAAAATATATTTCATTTTTAAATAAATACTTTTTAAATAATGAATGCAAAATGATTTTTGAACTGGGTTATAAAACCTCTAAATATTACTATGGTGTATGTATTGAATTTTAATATTTGTACACATATCTGCAAAAGGCCTATCAAGGGATTTGCAACAGCATGATTTATATCATACAGAAAAATGTATATTTATTTCAAAATATAGGATTGTGTATGTAACCACAAGCTTGCACTCAAAGAGATTGCTGTTTGGCCAGTGCTGAAGAGTGAACATCGATAACTTGGTGGTACAGTATTTGGTTGTTCTGATATGATCGATGGTGGTGCATGATGACATATGTATCACTCTAATATCTTTCTTAGTACTGTTCTGCAGTTTAAACAATGAAGTTTTACCACAGTTTTGGGCTGAACTCTCAATGGATGGAAAGCAGCAGTGCTGGAATCTGCCAACATGTGTCCTGCTCTTTGTTTATTCCTCTTAACCAGGAATAAAGTGCCTCTCTCCTTCCACCCCATTCACACAAGTGCAACACATGAACGTGAGAGTGTCAAGAGAACATTTTTTGTCGTTTCTCTTTTTCTGCTTCAGAGGGAGTATTTGAATATCACTGTGTGCCCAGTGCAGATTTATCCTCGTCTCCAAGGCAACCCTGCGGCAGAAAGTCAAGAGCATTTATAATGTAGAGTCCAGCTGGAGGCAAGAGCTTATGGGGCTTTAGCGTATCTTCGCCTCTCTATCGGTCAAGCTGGCAGCTGGGATTCAGAAGCAGCTGAGAAATGCCTCAAAGTTGTGATTTTGAGATAAATGCTCCGAGCATCGTCTATCGCGGTAGCGTGTGAAGCTTTGTCAGGGTTGGTTTAGCACAGAAGCACCCTTTTGAGAAGCAGTGACCAGTGGAAGCACAGGGGGTAACATGGAGAGGTGAGGAGGGTGTGATAACCAGGCCAAGTGGAGGACCTGACCTGATCCTCCATCAATGTTATGTTAGAAGGATCAAGGATGTCAATTTGATGAGATTCTCTTATCACACAAAGACAGCAGTGTGAACATATTAACATTTACCATGAGCTTCTATTGTAACTGTTGTACACTAGTAAAAGAAAAGAAACTATGCCGTAATTTATTTAAAATACATTTATTTCATACTAAGTGTACTTCAAATCCAATAAGATATCACTTAAAACTATTTTTTTCCTGTATGTATAACATTTTAAAACTTTACTTGGAGTGTTTTTATTGCAAAAGGCACATTTATTAATAATATTCCTATATGTGTTTTAATGTCACTATTAATAAGGATTTTATGTTCTCTGTATAAAATCAGTCTTAAATGCAAGATATATAAAGTGTACCTAAAGCATGCTTGCAATAGTTCCACTTCAGCACAATCAAATTGAGTTGGACTTCAGCGCTTCTTCCACACATTAAAGTGTCTTAAGTATAACATTATTTGTTCCAGTTTAGCAGACTTTAAGTTTACCAGTTTAGTATACCAAAAGTACAATTGCAGGGTATTTTTATTAAGCACATAAATATGTAAATGTATTAGTAGTATACTTAGTACAAAATAAATGTATTTCAAACACATTTTTATAAAGAGGGTACTTTGACAAAATGCTGATTAATAGTTAGACTGTCTGAGGTGTTAGTATTTTTCTCTCTCTCTCATTTTGATTTATAGACACTGGGTGATATAAGCAAACATTTTGGTCAATATGATATGCACATAATTTTTATGGATAAAGGTACAAAAGTATTTCATTATTGTACCGTTTAGTATCTAAAGTGCTTATATTAGTATCTAAATGGTAAACCTCAGCACAGAATCAGCCCCAGTGACAGATTTGTCTTAGAGTGTACTCAAAAATATCGGTCCTTGTGACAATTTACAAATCACCAACTGTCACAAAATTGATTTTTTTTGTTTTTGATCAGTCGTGTACCTTACCAATAGAAAAAAATATATAATTAAAATGAATTGTTTTAATTTCTAATGCAGTATTAAAAAACATATTAAAATAGTAGATTTTCATAATTGGGATAGTCCTAAAATACTGTCTATATTATATTTGGGGCTCCAGATACTTGTCATTGACTTAAAACTGATTCACTCAAAGATCTAAAAGCACCTGTTACTGTTTATTTTCCTTCATCACCTATATGGTGGATTTGTTTAATTGTAGTATTCTGAATAGCAACATTTTTGCAAACCCCTTTCAGTTCAGCATTTTGCAGCATTGTTGTAATTCTCACCTCTTTACAGAACAGATGATGAGGCGTGTTTGCATTTCCTGAATTATTTAAGACATCTGACTCACAGTGGGGTCCAATTTTGATCATTTAACAGTTAATTACCCCGGATCTTACCACTCTGTATGCTTAAAAAGCACATCGCTGGCATTCTGCTCTGCTTCAATCACAGTCTTTCCCTGTGTCTTTTACAGCCGGCAGCTGTCTTCCTGACTCTATAACGTGTGGCTTCCGGAAGCCCTGACACTGGTCATAAATGCCTATTTTAATCAGCTAATTACTAGTAAAATGAAGTAATTAGCAGTTTGAGCCAGCAGTGCAGATGCCAGTCACAGAGGTCTCTCTCTCCCCCAGCTGCCATGGCTGCAGGAAGAGCCTCAGACACGGGGGGAGGTGTTTGGGTGGAAGATTGACAGGTGAATAGTGCTGGGTGTTTCCTGTTGGAATTGAGGTGCAATTTGTGTTTCACGTTCTCATTAGCTTTATTGTGTCATATCTCCAGGACTTTTGTTTGGCTGTGCGTGTGGATAGTGTATTAGACCTGCCTCAGTATGGCAGCACAGTAGGGTGGCCTTGTTCTGCAGTCAAGCAAAGTGTCTGTAAGCTAAGCTGCATTCATTAGCTCTTGTTTGGTCGAGCTCCCATATAAAACAGGAAACCTCAGGCCTGGCTTCGGACTTTAGACCACTTGGTTGTTTATTAAATCTAATATGGTTATTAAATGGCTGAAAATGGATCCCCTTTAAGAGACAGATGAAATTGCACTAGCATTGATTTAATTATTGTCCTTTGTGTTTTTCTCTGTGGGTGGAGAGTTACATCTGGTGTTTTCTTTCAGTGAAAGAACAAAGGATGGATTTTTTTTCATTCACAAATAACATTGTCACTGAGAGGTATGTGTGCTTGATTGCCAGTGATGGCTGCAGTAAATGAGCGTGTCAGCTTTATTTACGCTGCAGCGGTGTAACCTCAGTCCTCCTCTATGGTTTCTAGTGTCTCAGGAGAGCCCCAGACCAGATGGGACTCACCACAGTCGTGAATCTTCCAACCACAGAATCTTACTTCAGATGCATTATGGTCACAATCAGTTTTATGGTCTACTACAGCAAATACAAACTCTTAAAGGTGCTTAAAGCAGTTTTCAAACATTTTCTGACTTCTTCCATTTTGCTAACAGCACCCTGGGTTCAAAACAAGATGTTCAGCAACCAATGTCAGAAAACCTGAATGCACAAAATGATTTAGAGGCAGCGAGTTATTCTAAATGACTAAAACATGTCTCCCATTATTTTTGGGGGGTTTTATTTTATTTTAAACAATTTGTTTAAAAAATGAAAACCAAAAGCTAACAAATGAAAATATTACATTGTTCATGCCTATTTTAAAGCATTAGAGCAAAGTGTCTTGCAAAGGGTTGATCATCAGCTTGAAGCACCTGGAAAAACCCTGTGCCGGATGTGTGCTTGCTCTCCTCAGCTTTCTGCTGCTCACTGAAAATGAATGTTTGGATATCTAGGGCGGATTCGAAGCCTCAATCACAGCTCGACTGTGACAAAGTTTGACACACGTGTCGTAGCCTCATTCTGACTCTTCGTTTTTTCTTTTCCATCTCTCTTTCTCACGCTCCACCTCAACCCGTCACTCCTTTACTCCTTCACAAATAAACTGACAGGAAGCCCTCTCATCCGCATCTGATTACAGTGTGCATGGCACGCCGGTAAACGTTTCTGACATGACATGAGAAGTTATTTGTGTGTGTGTGTGTGTGTGTGTGTGTGTGTGTGTTATGTGTGTATGTACATATGCCTTTCTGAATTAAAGCAATAAAGCTTCTGGTCTAAGTGTGAATGCATTTGTGGTGTAAACAACACATTACAATAAGAGGTAGTGTATATATATTTACAGAACTTTATATAAAGTGTCTCCCAGGTTGGCTTGTTTGGATATGAACTGTCAAAATCTTTATTGTCAAATATCTCTCTCTCTCTCGTTTCATGTGACAGCAGCTAGCAGACACTCATAACTGTTAAAAAAAACAGCAGACTCCTTTGGATAATTACCCAAACACTACACACTGCGTTACAGCTCATCCTAAGCCTTCTGGGAATACTGTCTCATTTATGCTCGTTTCCTCCGCCTCCTGGAATCCCTCTTCAAATTATGACTTTTATAAATGAGAATTACAGATGATGGTTTGCGTACACTGTTAAAAACTCCACTTATCTGTTTCTCTCTTCTTATTTATTCATAGTTACTGAATACTAAACCCAGTGTAGGTTTGTTATCCATTCTCTAGGGTAATCATTTGTTTGTGAATATTGCAGTAATGAATCTTTATTTGGTATTTCTGGGAGCTTCATTCATCTTTTTGTTCTACTAAACAGGAGCAGATAACAGTTGTTTTACTCTCCTCTCTCACCTGTCCGCCTGGCATGGAGTGATGTGATTTTCATGCAGCAGGTGGCCCTTCCACAATGTGCTTTGACACTTGTCTCGAATGGAGTAGCACGCTGACAGTGGGGTGTTTGTAAGTCGTCCACTTGCATGAAGGCTTTTCTGTCTCCATGCTGCTACCCGAGTCATATGCCCCAGAGAGGAAAAAAAGAGAGAACAGAGAGTCAGGATAGACTTGTATTTGCATCTTATATGTTTAAATTGCTTTTTCATATTTCATTTCTTTGTGTGTGTATGTGTTTATATGACAATGGTTGTGTTGCTTAATACTTAAGAATCTAGAAAACATTAATACATAAAAATTAAATATCAGAGGGAAAAAAGCAGGCGCAGCACAATCTTTGTTTCTTCAGCACCAAATTTGCTTATTAGAAGACTTGGGTAATGGATACATTTTATATAATTTTATAATATATTAAATTGAAAACGTATTAATATCGATCAAAGATAAATATGGAATAATATTTTACAACATTTGCTGTTTTTACTATGTCCCCCCTACCTTACCAACCCATCTAATAAATACAGCCTTGATGATTCCTTTTCAAAACATTACAAATATCTTGTCAACACCACAACATGGATGGATGGATGGATGGATGGATGGATGGATGGATGGATGGATGGATGGATGGATGGATGGATGGATGGATGGATGGATAGATAGATAGATAGATAGATACAATATTTTGGTTTCAGATCGAATAAAGGTTTTCAGCAGCTTAATGATATTCGTTATTGGATAAACAATACATTTATGGCCAATGATATTTTGCAATGTGCATTCTGCAAATTAAATTAATAACATGACACATTAAATAAAATTTCACAGACACTCGTGTTTCTCACTCCTACTCATTTCTACTGTATACACACAAAGAAATGTGTGTTCACCTATGGCACACAGCTATTTTCTGAAGTCGCTGTCTTAAGTGCCAAGAAAATTAATTAGAACACTCCGAGAGAGAAGTAAAACCCTGAAGGGCTTTAGATCCTCCTCAAGTTTCCTCTCTGGAACAGAGCGCTGTACAATCCGCTCGCTCTCTCACATCCAGCATAACCGCTGCAATTAGTATCTGGTCCACTCTGATTACATGCAAGGTGAATAAAGCTTCATATCCCTGCAGCTCAGTGGACCTGGCCCGCATATGTCACCATGACCGCAAGGTGTCCAGTGTGCCGGAGGGAGTGGGCTGTATTTGTAATTTATTTTATTTTTTGCCACAGCAGGTTGTTGATTATGATCTAGCTAATCCGGGCTGGGTCAGATTGATTAAGCGGAGGGAGGTGGAGGAGGGCAGCCTGGCGGTTCTGATTACAGCGGCTGTGTTAAAGCATTGTAATCACACAGAGTCAAAGGCAAACAGCCGAGAGGACGATCAGTATTCACAGCGTGATTTCTTATAGGATTAGAACCTTACACTGCAAGACACCCGTAGGCTAGATAATGCAGTGCTGTGTTTTAAACACAACTCACAAGTAACCTCTAGATTGTCCTTCTGATAAGTCATTCATTGGAGTTTTTAGTTCAATTTTTACTACTTTTTTAGATAAAGATAAAAGGACATTTTTATTTACCGAAAGAATGAATGTAGAATGCACAGTAGAAACATGCACTGGAGCTCATTGACATATCTATCCATCAGCAACTGATGCTTAGTGTTTACTGTTATATTGATCATTATGAACACCCAGAAAAGCCCTTTGGTCAATATAATCAAAGCAAGTTTGTCAAAATCATATATAAACCTCACTTCTTGGCCTCATACACAGATACTGGTAAGAAAAGGCAGGTGGATAGACATGAAGTCCTAAACAGTGCATATTGATCTCACAGGCAACCACGGAGACATGAACCAGATTGGTGTATTGATCATAGCAGGGACCCCTGAACTAAATCTGTTTTGGGGTCAGAAGGTGGGTGATAATGGTTCACTGACTCATTACTTCAAGTGAGCACTGAGAGAATGAGTGAGGGAGCAGGAAAGATGGTGAATGAGTAAGTAAAGTGCACTGAAATGCATGGTAAAACTGTAATAAATCATTTTAAAGTAGTTTCTGGAAGTGAAAATAATCAGTCAATTTTCAGTAAACAACCATAAATGAACATTCCTGGAATTATGTGCATTATACTTCAAACGTTTACGTTTGTTACATACATTTTATTTGATTTAATGTTGTGTAAATACCATGATTGTTTGTGACACTTCCTATAATGCAGTATTAGTATTTATCTCAGCTTGCATAAAACCTGAAAATGATTGAAAAAAGCAGAAAATAATTTTTATGTGACTTTCGCATTACCACCTGTGCTTTTAGGTGGTGGTCAGTATCTAAGATACAAAACGATTTTAGTACTTAGTACAATAAAACTACTTTATTTCTATAGTTGGTTGATATTTTAAAATTATCAGTTAATTAAATATACTTATTTTTTAACTCTGAAATTGAAGTTCAGTCCATACAATCTAAAATGTTGCTACCACATTTCTTACGGTGAATTTCTGGCAACCACAGCTGTTATTTTAAACAGCATTTTTAACAGATGTATATATATATTTTTTAATTACATTTCTATTTTCTACAGTGTGTACATCATCAAATGCATCACATGTTAGTAAACTTCTAATTGAACCCAGTTAATTACAGGCACATTTATACAACCCAAAACAAAATTGGATTGTTGTTTTGATTTTATAATTTCCCCCCTACAAATCTTGCCTTTAATTAATTCATCAACAGAAAATTAATGTCATTTCAGAGGTTCAGAAGTTGTTTTGTTTAAAGAAAGATTTAAAAAAAGCTTTCTCCCTCTATAACAAAGAACTTTGAGTCATGCACATTAAGAACAGAGATATTTGATTAAGAAAGTAAATCAAGTCAGTTTTGATTCCTTGTCATAATGACTCAGACTCTGTTGTGTCATTCAGTAGAGCATGTCTCTCAAATACCAGCTCTATTATTGTTAAATACTGTTTGCAATATTAATGTTCCAACACCCTGCTGTTTATAACCCAGCTGACTTCTGTTACTCATCATCAGATGGACAGGGATGAGGGTTGGACATGTTTCTCACATGGATTCTGATACATTACTTAAGTGTGTGTATCTCCTCAACGTAAACATTTAGTCTTGTGTTAGAGGCTCAGTACATAAATACAGTCAGAAAACAGAGAAGCACTCATTTCACAGCAGCTATTTCATATATTTTTTCTGTCTCTGACTCAAGCGGAGTGTGGTCTCATTGATGGTGTTTATTCTACCTGAGGTTCATTTCAAACAAAGCAGTGAGCCTTTAAAGGGTGTAGTTATTTTGAATCCATTTTAGTGTGTGCTTTATGCTGCCACCGCACTGGCACACAACCCCAGGATCCTTAGACGCTGAGACTCATCTTCTTGTCATTAACCATTGTCTCCTCTGTGTTTTCATGTCATGTTGTGTGTCATTACATACTTGGCAGATGGTCCAGTGCTGCTTTTACTGCTGTTTTGCAGTACATTGTCATTCATGGATTTCAATGTGTGTGTATGTAACTGTGTGAATGCCCTCTATAATGGGTTGCCCCTTTCTCTCGCAGACAGAATCTCATGGGAGGAATCCTGGCACACTTGTATTGCCGCCTGTACTTGTTATAGCACTTGCATATCATTAATCTTTGGTTGATTTTGATTGCTTCCATTGTCCTCATTTGTAAGTCGCTATGGATAAAAGCACCAGCTAAATTACTAAAAGTAAATACACGTAAAATCACCGGCCACTTTATTAGGTACACCTGTTCAATTTCTTGGTAACACAAATTGCTAATCAGCCAATCACATGGCAGCAACTCAATGCATTTAGGCATCTAGATGTAGTGAAGACGACTTTCTGAAGATCAAACCGAGCATCAGAATGGGGAAGAAAGGGGATTTAAGTGACTTTGAACGTGGAATGGTTGTTGGTGCCAGATAGGCTGGTCTGAGTATTTCCAAAATACTGATCTACTGGGATTTTCACGCACAACCATCTCTAGAGTTTACCCTTCGTTACAACCAAGGTATGCAGAATACATCTCTGAACGCACAACACGTCAAACCCTGAAGCAGATGGGCTACAGCAGCAGAAGGCCACACCGGGTTCTGCTCTTGTCAGCTAAGAACATGAAATGGAGGCTACAATTCACACAGGCTCACCAAAATTGGACAATAGAAGATGGGAAAAACGTTGCCTGGTCTGATGAGTCTCGATTTCTGCTGCGACATTCAGATGGTAGGGTCAGAATTTGGCATAAAGAACATGAAAACATGGATCCTTCCTGCCTTTCCTCGACGATTCAGGCTGGTGGTGGTGGTGTAATGGTGTAGGGGATATTTTCTTGGCACACTTCATACCCTTCATACCAACTGAGCATCGTTAAACGCCACAGCCTACCTGAGTAATGTTGCTGACCATGTCCATCCCTTTATGACTACAGTGTACCCATCTTCTGATGGCTACTTCCAGCAGGATAATACACCATGTCACAAAGCACACGTTAACGCAAATACCTTTTAACGGCACTCATTTTATTAACGCTGCGCATATTTTCTGTTTGATCTGTGATCTCCAACTCGTAGTTGGAGAAATGGAGATGCACAGTGTTGCCAACATAGCAACATTGCAGACCCCTTTAGCAACTTTTTTTTCCCTAAAATAAAGGTCTTTGCTTTCCCAGCATGCGCACACACATCTCTCTCTCTCTCTCTCTCTCTCTCTCTCTCTCCGTGTCTGCTCAGTTTCTGTTCAGCACACATCTCTCTCTCTCTCCATCTGTCTGCTCAGTTTCTGTTCAGCTGCATACTCATCTCTCTCCGCCTGCTCAGTTTCTGTTCAGCGCACACACATTTCTCTCTCTCACGCCTGCTCAGTTTCTGTTCAGCACAAGCGCACACATCTCTCTCGCGTCTGCTCAGGTTTCTGTTCAGCATGCGCACACACATCTCTCTCTCATGCGTCTGCTCAGTTTCTGTTCAGCACGCGCACACATCTCTCTCTCACCGTGTCTGTTCAGTTTCTGTTCAGCACGCGCACACATATCTCTCTCTCTCTCTGCGTCTGCTCAGTTTCTGTTCAGCGCGTGCACACACATCTTTCTATCTGCATCTGCTTAGTTTCTGTTCAGCACGCGCACACACATCTTTCTATCTGCATCTGCTCAGTCTCTCTCTCTCTCTCTCTCTCTCTCTCTCTCTCTCAAAATACAGGTATTGCAGCGGTTCAGAATTCAAATATCCGGGGACCGTCGCTAAAAATTAATCCTCTATCGTGTTGGAAATATGACCTACACCAAACCCAATCCAAAACTTACCTGATAGTGCTGACAATGCAAAACTGATATAAAAACGCATTTGTTGATGCAACCATTCCATTTAAACTTACTTATATGCAGATTTTAACTGTTTTGTTGAACCATAGTTACACAGGATTCGAACCAGAGCTCCTCACCGCTCAAGTACGTCTCTGTAAGCTACTGAACAAACCTACCTTACCTATGAAAACTCATAGATACAAGGCTGGATATGTGTGATGCTAATGTTCAAAAGCATCAGTTTTCAAATCTCCCAGCATATTAATATTGTTTTAAAGTCATAACATGATATTTTTCAAGTACTTTCAAGGTAAGTTTATGCCATGAGACCAGTAGTTATTTTTTTTATTTAGAACTGTCCTGAGTAAGATATTTTACATAAAACATTTTTACATTTAGTCCACAAGACAAAAAAACTAAAATCCCAACAATCATAACAATAATGGGAAGGCCAGTCCATGCATAAAGTCATTTAACTGAAAGTAAAGATTTATTAAAGTAAATTATACAAAAAAATAAACCCAAACAGGGAAAAGAAAAGAAAACAACAAAATCTGGTGCTGGAGAGAAGTAAAGCTCAAACGGTGCACACCACACCGGAGGACAGAGATTCTTTAATCAGTCAACTCCTCATTGGTAATCCACCGCACCTGCCACTTTTCTCCACCCTGCAAAGAGACAAAAGAAAAACACAACACAAACCAGAATCTAGAATGCCACCTAGAGGTGAATAGATCCAGTTTAGGGAACAGGTTCTACCCCGGGTCATAACAACAATAGATACAGTGCCTTGCGAATGTATTCATACCCCTTAATTTTTTTCACGTTTTGTTATGTTGTTGCCTTATGTTAACTGCTTTAAATTAGTTTTTTTCTGCATCAGTCTACACCCCATACACTACGTTGACAAAGCAAAAACAGAATTGTCACAACTTTGTAAATGAATTACAAATTATAAAACTGAAATAAGTACATTTCACAAGTATTCATACCCTTAATTAAATATTTAGTCAGAGTCTTTTTTGTTTGATGCAACAAGCTTTGCTGTTCATTATTTGGCAATTATCTGCTATTCTTCTCCTCACCTCTTCACCTCTCAAGCTCTTTCAGGTTGGATGGGGGCAGGCGCACATTTTCAGGTTTCTCCAGAAATATTTGATTGGGTTCAAGCTCAGGCTCTGGCTGGGCCTCTCAAGGACATTCACAGAGTTGTCCATAAGCCACTCTTGCTGCGTGTTTAGGTCCATTGTCCTGTAAACCTTCTGCCCGTCTGAGGTTCTGAATGCTCTGGACTGGGTTTTCCTTCAAACATGATGCTTGAATTGAGGTTTATCAGACCAGATAATATTATTTCTCACAGTCTGAGGGTCTTTAGGTGCTTTTTTGCTAATTCTGAAGAGAAGATTGAGTCTTGCCACACTGCCATAAAGCCCAGATTTATGAAGTGATATCTCCATCAATTGCTTAGTTTGGTCAGGAGGCCAGCTCTAAGAAGAATCCTGGTTGTTTCAGACCTCTGCCATTAAGGGTAACAGAGACTACATACTTCTGTGATCCTTCAATAAAGCAGTTTTTTTTTCTGAACTCTTCTCCATATATGTGGCTTGACGCAAACCTGTTCCTGAGCTCTACAGACAGTTCTTATGACCCCAGGGCTTTTTTTTTTGCTCTGATATGCATTGTCAGCTTTTTTTACCATTATAGTGTATGGAATGTAGTGGATTTAATGGAAACAAAGTAATTTCAAGCAGTTTAACATAAGGCAGCAACATAAATCGTGAAAGAAATTAAGAGGTATGAATACTTTCACAAGGCACTGTATATACTGCATATACTAATCCAACTAACAATATACAGACATAATCCATTAATGCAGCATAAATGCTGTAATGATCTGAAACATGAAGACATGACCTCCAAACGCAGTTCAGTTCGGTTCAAGCTTAATGCTTTTTATCAGCACGTCCTTGGAAAGCCAAGCAAACACTTAAATTAGTCTCCATGTTCATATGTTTTGTTCTTTCTCAAAGGAACCATTATGTAGGATAACATTAATGTAGTCATACAGGCTCACATTTTTTTGCTCATGAAGTACAGTTGTAGTAATGGTTCTGTTCATCCATTCTGACAAAGAGGATTGTGGAAGCTTGAGTGAATGGGAGAGCTGCTGTTTCAGCGGCATTTGGGGTATTAGAATCCTGTAAATAATGCCGCCACTCTCTGTCATTTTCATTAATGAAAGAGCTGTGAAAGGAGCTATTTATTATGCCTCAGAGCTCTTGTCTTATAGGTTTTATAATGTCATAAGACCAACAAATGACTCTCTCCTTCACTCACTCACTCACTTTTTCTCCTTCTCTTCATTGCGCTCTCTCTTTTTCTCGGACTACAGCACACCCTCTTCACCAGCACACACATACATCTGTCTTTTTGACAGCCCTGGTGTTTTGGGGCTACACTAGTGTCCTACACTTTCCTCACCCTTTTCCTCTATTAAATAGTGTTATTGTTTGGAGCGAAGCTGTTTGGAGAGACAGGAGAGAGTCCTGTCACTCTCCTCAGACTGGTGATGAATCTCTGAGGGGTTGCTGTCAAGACGAGAAAGAGAAGAGGGGAAACAGTCCTATGTGATCAGCTGAATCAGACTGAAGCACATAGTGATCTCTGAGTGGTTTAAGAGTACAGGAGAACCAAGTGTAATATAGGACACAAAATCACATGTATTGTTTTGAACAAATTACATCCAATGTTGTTTTTATCTTCTGTAATTGACTGATTTTGTGAATTTATATGTCCTAATTTGGCCTGCGCAACTTAAATGTTTAAATAAATTGTTTAATTTTAACACTAGTGTCATCAAATTGAATTAAAAAAATAGTTTTCATAAAGGATGGTCGAAAAAAAACGTCTCGCTCCAAACTTACTCCATGAGCCAACGTTATTGTGTCAGCCTGGTTAGGATGCTCAAATAACAGCAATATTTTCTCAACAAGCTGTGATAGAAAAAAGTGCTATCACCTTTGGATCAAAGTATAAGATGGCCTCTGAGTACCTTCAAAAGTACTGAAAGTGACTCAAGAGTTTGCATTTATAAAAGCAGCAATCAGTTAAACAATACACAGTGTTAAACAATGATCTGCATAATTTATTCATGTTGTGGTGCATTGCTGGGAAGCATCTATGGAGTATTGCATCTACACATAGGTCATATTTTATACATTTAGTTATTCAGTGTTCATATATTTAGTATTCATACAGTGCTTTATTTTTTTATTTCTTGCACATTGTTGTGTCTGTTTCTACAGTGTTTTTAACATATAAAGCAGTTTAACTTGTCTAAGTAAACATGGTACTTTAGCACAGTTTATTATAGCTTTCAGCAGTGGCGTGCACAAAGGGGTGGGGGGCTCGAGCCCCTGCCCCTTTGAAGTCCGACGCTAAAGCGCCCTTGTGGTCCAGTGCCCCCGGTCTGTTATTTCTGCCAAAGAGGGGTGTGCG
Organism: Gymnocypris eckloni scoliostomus; assembly: GCA_027564155.1. Lineage (NCBI taxonomy): Eukaryota > Metazoa > Chordata > Actinopteri > Cypriniformes > Cyprinidae > Gymnocypris > Gymnocypris eckloni. The sequence goes on along the minus strand of CM050413.1, from coordinate 25,448,418 downwards.
ATATGAAGATTTTTGATCGTGGACGATAAAAATGTCTCCACAATCTGCTTTTGAAGAAATATTGTTGTATCGCGCTACAGCACACATTCTATCAGCTGCAGTTCTGGCGCCGTCCACCGTATCAATATAATGTACGGCGCTACACAATAACATCCGTGTTAACTCTGCGGTATATATAGAGTTAACTTACTCTCACGGGACACTTCACTTATTCACAATCACAAAAGTACATTATCTGCTTTAAAGCATTACTGGTTAATGGTTAAACGTTTAATTCGTGTGCTGTTCTGACGAGCGCCTTGTCTGAGCACATACAGGTGCATCTCAATAAATTAGAATGTCGTGGAAATGTTCATTTATTTCAGTAATTCAACTCAAATTGTGAAACTCGTGTATTAAATAAATTCAATGCACACAGACTGACGTAGTTTAAGTCTTTGGTTCTTTTAATTGTGATTATTTTGGCTCACATTTAACAAAAAAACACCAATTCATCAACAAATTAGAATATGGTGACATGCCAATCAGCTAATCAACTCAAAACACCTGCAAAGGTTTCCTGAGCCTTTAAAATGGTCTCTCAGTTTGAACTTGAAAAATAGAAAAACCAACATGACAAAGAATCGTGAAAAAATAAAATCGTGAATCGTGATATTTCAAAATATTCCATATCGCCCAAATGCATACCCCCGTTCCACGATTGTGCCCTCGTAACAGTATTTCCACCTTCCTCCCCCTCCGGAGGTTTGTGCACGCCACTGGCTTTCTTCAAAAAAAGTGATTACAGCACTAAATCCACCAGAAACAGATTTTGAAATGTTTATGACAGACCTTGGCTTCACAAAGATTGGATGCTACCAGGGATTTTTCGCCTCTCATTTGCGAATTCAGCACTTCTCAATTTTTGTGACGTGCTCACTACTTGCTTTGTTCCGCTGTCAATACCACTGTCCCTGGTGTAAGCCTGCCTCTCAACTCCCATAAAGTATGAATTGGAATTTTTCACTCATGCATGCATGCCAGTGGACATGTATGCTTTAAAATAAACCACACTTTGTATTGCAGTGGACATTTTTAATGGACATTTTTAACTTATGACACTTTTATACTGAAGGGGCCCATTTTCGTGATCTCGCCCTGGGCCCCACAAACCCAGAGGCTGGCCCTGTTTACTTTTCATAGTATGTAAACATTTGTGTCAAAGTTTCCAGTTTGTATTCCAATGTGTATTATCCCAGCATCAGTCAGAGGAGCTCTTACTGTTCCTGTGGTTTATTTAATTGCAAAATAAGCACAGACAAAGTGATCCAAGTTTATACTCCCTGAACAAACCCAGAGGTTCCTCTGCCTTTAATCTTCAGGACACTCTAAGATCCTCTAAGTGGGTCTGGTAGGAAATCACTTATATGTCAGAGTTGAACTTGGCATGTACTGATCTCCGAGCACATGTTAGATTAGTTTTATCTGTGTCAGGCATGACTGGGGCTGTAGATACATTAGTTGAATGCAGAACATTTCACATATTCTTGAGTTAAGCTCTATACTAGATTAAATCCACTGACCTCAGTCAGACCTGTTCTTCCACTACAACAATCCAGCTTTTGTAAGATCCATTTTACATTTCAGACTCTACAGTGCACTGTATAAAACCCAAGAAGCAACATCACTTTTATTTTGGATGTTGTGAGAAGCTTTGGTTTTGTAAGTTGCCTTGGTGAAGAAATTGGTTGTTTCATTCTCAGTTTCAGTTGCTCTGTAATAAGCAAATGCAGTGTTGCAACCTTAAAGAGCTATTTCTGTGTGATTTGATTCGATCAAGTAAAATTATATTTTTGAGTTTAATAAAATCTTTTATTTGGACATATTCAAATTAAGCAACAAAACTAAATAATTTTTACAGTCTGTTCCTTGAGCATCCAAAACAGTGTTTTCTGCCAGTTTCATCAGCCCCCACAACAGACAGAATGCTGTCATCTGCGGTCAACCAAACGAATCCATGGCAACATTTTTGAGATGACTTTTTGGACTTAGAGACTTAGAGATTCAGGTTTATTAAGATTGTTTTGATGGATCAATGTCCTAGTGGTTAGTACACATGCACTCAAAAAAAATGCTGTTCAATTTATGCAGTGTCATCTGACCTCGTAATCACTCCCTGATGCAGTTTTGTCAACGCTATCTCACGACCAATTTGTACATATTTTACGAGGTGGCTAATTTGTATGAATTGGTACAATCTCACTCATACGATTTGTCTAAACCCCTGTGAATGGTAGGTTTCGGTCACACTTTATTGTAAGGTTCAATTCTCGCCATTAACAAACTGTCAACTATGACTTTTGTCTCAATAAACTATAACTTTTCTGCTTATTAATAGTTAGTAAGATAGTTGTTAAATTTAGGGATGGGCAGGATAAGGGATGTAGAATTTGCTCATGCAGAATATGTGCTTTATAAGTACTAACAAACAGCCAATATGTTATTAATAGGCATGCTAATTAGTGAGTTGTTAATAGTGAGAATTGGTCCCTAAATTGTTACCCTGTTTTCTACCTTGATAATAATAAGAAATGTCTGCTGATAATTAATTACATTTTAAATATACTAAACAGAAACCAGCTATTTTAATGATTTTTTTCATGTAATGATTAGTAATGATATTTTGTGACAATAGTCCTGTTTTTTATACTACTGTATAAGCATTGATGAGCATAAGGTACGTCTTTCAAAAACATATATTTAAACAAACAAAAATCTTACCGCCCCCAGACTTTTGAATAGTAGGAGAACTTCCAAACCTGGATGTTTGTAGTAGACCTCCAGAAGAGTTGACATTTTCTTTGTTTTCTTATCAATGATGAGCTTATTGTTATGAATATATGAAAAACAGCAGCGAATTTAGAAAAGGGAGGTCAAAAGAGCTTATGATGTGCTTTTATCCATCATTAACACTTATTGTTGGAACATTTTCCCTGGAGCATTCTAATAACTGCCTTTTTAAGGCTGTGTGCATCTGTGCATGCAAGAGAAAGCGACGCAAGAACGAATAAGTGAAAGAGAGATGGGAAGTAATATTCCATAGGGATGATGCTTTGGATATTTCCCTATTTTCAGATAAGACTGATGAGCAGTGCCCTCCCTTTGGAGACCCTCTGAGCCTCGACTATGCTTCCATATTAATTAGAATCTAAATTATACTGCTTATCTGATGCCTTGTGATGATTTGTACTCCAGGTCTCTTTGTCAATTGTGAAGCTAATGTCAAACAATATTAAACAACTATTTTCAGCCTGCTGTTTTCTTCCTCATTTACTTGAGAGAGAAAGAACGTCCTGTTGCCCTGTGTTCAAGAGCAGAGCCATGTGTGACTGGCTCAGGCAGACACTTTATTCACTCACAGTAGCTGTCAGAGCCGAATGAGAGGCATCCATCATGTGCAAGTAGATGTTTCTCTTGCTCATTTCATTCAGTAGCTGGGTTATATTGTAGTGTGTGTCCTTTTAGTGTTTGACATTTTAGTGTGTTCTGAGCCATTATAAAGTCCAAGCTTAACTGAAGCCCCTATAAAAGTCATAATGTGTTAATGTCGGTGTCATATATCTTACAGCCTTGAATCACATCGTCCTGTCCTGTACGGAGCCTTGCAATGGCAGGCAAATCTCAACCTAGACTAGGTAATTTATGATAGATTTCTCTGAAATGGCTGGATTAATTATCTGACGTGATGGAGTTGTGGGTGAGAGAAAAGAAAAGCTCCTGTAGATGTTTATGTCGAGCCCTAATGGCCTTCATGAGCAGGCTGCAGCGAGGTGGGTCCCCTGATGGCCATTACTGAGCCACCTGATTGAAATGCTGGAACAAATGGTGCTCTGATCTCCTCTGTCATGTGGTGGTTTCTACCTTGCTGTACCTCTCTCTCTCTCTCTCTCTCTCTTCCAACCCTGGATGTCAGCATTATGGTGCACACCTACTAGTAGAAAAAAGGCATAATAGTGGAACCTCATTACAGACTGCTCAGCTGGAGCTCCATCTAGGGATTTTTATTTTGGTCTGTAAGGGTCAGGAACTGATTAAAAGTTGAAAAGTGTGGGTTAATCACTGACTGACCTGCTGGGAGCTGTTGTGGCCCTCAGTCCATTTTAATCAATGCGTCTTTAAGATGGTGCAGTAGACTATTCCGCCCACAGTCCAGACAGCCCCCTGCCTGTTTCACTGCCTTTTGCCCCAGCGTGTTTTGTTTTGTTTTGTTTTGTAGTTCATTTTATATTTAATTATTTAGCAGATGTACCGGTCTGTCGTGGTGAAGAAAGAGCTGAGCCGCGAGGTGAAGCTCTCGATTTACCGGTCAATCTACGTTCCTACTCTCACCTATGGTCATGAGCTTTGGGTCATGACCAAAAGGACAAGATCCCGGATACAGGCGGCCGAAATGAGCTTTCTCCGTAGGGTGGCTGGGCGCTCCCTTAGAGATAGGGTGAGAAGCTCAGTCACTCGGGAGGAGCTCAGAGTAGAGCCGCTGCTCCTCCACATCGAGAAGGGTCAGCTGAGGTGGCTCGGCCATCTGTTCCGGATGCCTCCTGGACACCTTCCCAGGAAGGTGTTTCGGGCGCATCCCACCGGGAGGAGACCCCGGGGAAGACCTAGGACATGCTGGAGAGACTATGTCTATCGGCTGGCCTGGAAACGCCTCGGTGTCCCCCCGGAAGAGCTGGAGGAAGTGTCTAGGGAGAGGGAAGTCTGGGCATCTCTGCTTAGACTGCTGCCCCCGCGACCCGGCCCCGGATAAGCGGAAGAAGATGGATGGATGGATGGATGGATGGATGGATATTTAGCAGATGCTTTTATCCAACGCGACTTACAAATCAGGACAATGTAAGCAATCAAAATCAACAAAAGAGCAATGATATGTAAGTGCTATAACAAGTCTCGGTTGTAATGCAGACAAAAAAAAAGAACTTTAAAAAATAAACATTAACATTTAATATATACTCATTGCATGCCTAGTCAGTAGTGTTTGTTTTGTTTGGTTGTTTTGTAGTGTTTTGTTGTAATGTAGACTTTTAAAAAAATCAACAATTTTTACAAAGTAGCAGATTAACTGCAAAAAATGTATTAATAAATAAAATACTCATTGCATGCCTAATCAGTAGTGTTGTTTTGTGTTGTAGTGTTTTCTGGTGTCTTTTACAGTAGTGTTTTGTTGTACTGTAGTCTAGTGTTTTGACGTTTTTGTTGTGTTTTCTTTTGTGGTATTTGGTTGTAATGCAGTCTGTAAAAATAATTCACAAGATGTAATGTAGTTTATGATAAAATACTTTATTTTGCATGCCTACTCATCTGTCGACTGTGAAAGTGCTCAGCTTCAACTAGTTGCCAAGAGTACTGTACTTTTTGTGTTATTTTTTTGTCTATTATAATCAGTTGTATTCTACAACTTTATTTTAAAGGCCTTAAAAGATACGTTTTCAGGAAAAGAAATGAGCTAATTATTTAGATTTTACCCAGAAACAGCTGCTGGATTTACTTTGCGACTCTTTGGAAACTCTCTAATTGGATTTTCTTTGTCTTGATTCTCTGACAGAAACCTTGCCTTCCCTCAGCAGTCGAGGCCTATAAATCAGTGTGTTTATCATGACCCTCTCAGGGATTAGCAGCTAACAGTAACTAATGAACGTGTAAGCGATACCTACTCCTGGTGTTTAAGAAATTTTCCCCAGAATTGATCCACTGACTTTGAATAACAGAAAACAGGGATTGCGGTGACTGCCTCTGCCCTTGGAGCCTCAGCAATAACACCTCAAGGGTTTGTTTGGATAGTGCGAGTGAAGCGTCTGGTCAGGGTGGAGAAGTCACTCATGAGATATTTGCGCCGAGACAGGACAAATGGCCGCTGTACGGTTTTAATCAGATACGGCTGTGGCTGTGCATATTGTGCTAGCTGACAGGGAAGGGTTTTCTTCTGATACGTAAATCCCCCTCTGTGCTTCGTAGATCCCTGTGTTAATCTCTTGGCTGTAAAGCAACCTCTAACCTTCCTCTTTTTTGTTTATCAAAGCTGCTTGGAGAAAAGAGCAGAAAGTCAAGACCCAAAATACAAAACAAAGACTTTTTCTGAAGACTTACAAACCAAGACTGAATGTTAATTCTATCGTGCATGTATGGGCTTTTATTGGGCAATCATCCTGTCATTTTCACTTTTAGTTTAACAAGCCATAAAAATGCCATGAGGCAAAATGGAAGGAAGAAAGTAGAGGGCCAGACCTTTTTCATGCCATGCGTAGAAACACTGACAGAAATGGTGATGCAAAATAAAGAGTACGCTTGAGAAAGAGGAGAGGGATAGAAAGGTAAATGAATCCACCTTAGACTGTCAGTAGATTGATGTTTCTCTGCCCTTAAGGTGAGTATTCCAGGATGTGGGCAAGTGATGTGGCAGGAACCAAAACTAAATGGATGTCCTAGAAGTAAACAAACTCCAAGGAAGACAGAGAGAAACACCACATCGAAACAACGCTGTCCCAATATCATCCGGGCAGAGATAATTGAAAATAAATGATGTGTTGTCGCAGAGGTGCTGCAGACTAAATACTAATTTGTGCCGCAGAGGCGGGCAGGATGCTAAACCAGCATGTCAGCAACGTGAACGCGCTCTAACCTCTCTCCTTCTCTGAGCTGCCTGTCTAATCTTTTTTTTAAAGAAATTAATTTGCGAGGCCAATTTAGATGTTTGCGGATTTCACAGGTTAAGCTAGCTCAGAGTCCATATGTGTTAGCTCTGCCAATAATTGCTTATTTATCCTTTCTTCCTTCCTCTTGTCCAAAAGTCACAAGTCAAATGGAGGTTATTTGAGTCAGTGTAGGGTCAGAAGTTTGTGTTTAAATTGTCTGTCAGTGTAGAAGCTTTTCTGAGAATGAACTTTTCTTATCAAACGTAATCACAGGGTCTAGAATCTATCTGTTAGCATTCCCGTTTATCTTAGTGGAAGTTCCTTGGTTGGCGTCACCCCTCAGGATTCTTCAGCCATATTTTCTCATTGAGCTTATGATCTCTATGTTCATTTCATGCTTTTAAGAGCCCTCCAAAAATGTCAGTATACATATATTATGATCTATTTTAATATGTTAAAATGATTTTGATTTTATATATTTTTTCCCCATCAGTATAGGTTAGTCACTTTTATTTATATAGCTCTTCATACAATACAGATTGTTTGTTTCAAATCAGTTTCACTGTTATAAACAGAATCAATGATACACATATAAGACCAATTGAGATTCTGTTTTAACGCAGCCCTAAACAAATAGTGTCATTATTGAGCTCAAGTCAGTTTAGTGTTGATTCGGTTTGGTTCAATAACTGTGTAAAGTTCATTCAATTCATCTGGAAGTCAGGATAGAAAAGTCCACATTGTCATTATTCAGCTCAAGTCAGTTCAATGTTTATTCAGTGCAGTTCAATAGGTGTCAATATTAAAAATGTAATAAATTATAGAACAAATCTGATTCCATTATAAAACAGCTCTATGGAAGACAATAGTGTCTTCAATTCAGTTCAAGTTTTATTCTTATTCAATAGTGTCAGTGCAGTCAAATCAATAATATTACTGAATATGAAGTGACTTTTAAAGCCCAACTAAGCAAGCCAAGTAAACACAACCATATGAATTACTTTTTGGCAGAAAAAAATCTGTAGTTATGTCATCTTTCAGCAGATGCTACTTGGCCCATGCCAACCAGCTAACCTTGAACGCTTGATATTCATGACATACATGCAATTATTTAGTATAAACTTAAAAAAGTCAATTTCACAGATATCTTACACAACAGAAACACCTCCAATCTCCTTCACACACCCAGTGTACACAGACTGTGACGGACACATTCACATTTTCTTCGGTGTTCAGCAATGTGCTCTTGATGTTACTCGCTACCTCAGCCACCATAGCTAATGAGCGTAATGAGTAGCCGGATGGGCAAAGACAGATGATTGGTATGATGAAAGGTAACCCTCCATCAGCAGGGCAATTAGCAGCCGGCATTAGACTGAGCTGAGAGCAGCGACAGGGTCTGAGACCTGCCCGACATCCCTGTTTATCAAACAGAGAGGCAGAGATGTGCTTAGTGTGAGTCATCACCCTGTCTGTAGATTGATTAGGGTGAGATTTTTTTTCTCTCTTAGGTATTTAACATTGATAAATTAAGTCATGGGGCCGAGAGGTAGTTAAGGACCCCGTGTGTTTACAGTTTGGTGAAGCATGTGGATTTTGTTTAGGGATGTGTCTCTTGGGGATTTGTTTTAGACATCTTTGAAGTCAATGATGAAGGGTTTCCTTTTTGCTAAATGTCCCTGCTTCAAGTCTTTTCTTAACTAGCTAGGGATGTTAGTTTTGTAGTTATGATATGTAGGTATCGGTTGGTTTTAATGTTGGTTGGGACATTTTATTCAGTATTCAGGAGCACAAAAATATGCACTCGTACAGTACTATAAGTCTTTCCTTCTCCAGAACACAATAAAATATTGTCTAACCCACCCAGTGTCCTTCTAAATATGTTCTTTTGTGTGGAAAGATGTAGGTTTGGAACAATGATGACAGGATTTTTTTATTATAATTTTTGATGAACTATCCCATGTATATGTGTATAAATATATGTATATGTATAACCTTGTCACTGTGTCAACTACAGAGATTAAAATGTATGAAACAATCATAATGTTCTTCTGTTCTTCTAATAGGTTATGATTTGGTTTCCTTTTGATGTCATGACTCAAAAATAAGTAATAAAAAGCACATTAGCAAAACACAGGCTTCAATTCAGAATTCAAACAATATTTGACTAATTTCCTTATTTACACATCACAAACACAATTACATAGTACCCACTCATCTTAAATAACCAAACAAACAAACATCTCCTCTGCTGATCAGCTGTTAATGTCTGATTTTTTTATTCATTCCTTGTATACACTAAATTAAAATATCCAAACAATTTATTGGAGTTTGGTGAATGTAAAAAATATAAATACAAATTATACAGTCTAAAAATATTTTGTGTTTTGTGAACACAATGAATGTGTTTTCAAAGCATTTTGATTTGATCTAAGGTGCACATGCACACTGAAGCTCTTACAGTTTCCTTAGACTTTTAACTGTTCAATTATTTTGTAAAGGGAAATACAACGTACTCATTTTGCACTTAGGTAAATTGCATGTCATATTTATATTACATTCAGTCACTATTTAATCCTTGGATATTTTGGTAGGAATTTTTCAGTAGTCTGTTGATTTACTAAGAACATTTCTCTAGCCTTACATTTACATTTAGTCATTTTGCAGACGCTTTTATCCAAAGCGACTTACAATTGGGGAATACATAAAGCGATTCATCTTGAAGAGGCAAACAGACAGAGGAAGTGCTCGTAACACCAAGTCTCAGGCATTGTTCAAATAAGTACAAGCTAGCAAGGGAAGGAGAGAAAGATGACGATTTAGAAAGTTTTTTATTTTTATGATGAAGTCAAGTAATGTTGAAAGAGAAGAGTTTTCAGTTGTTGCTTGAAGATTGACAGGGATCCAGCAGTCCGGACGGGGGTGGGAAGATCATTCCACCGGCCAGGAACGGTGAACGAGAATGTTCTGGAGAGTGATTTTGAGCCTCTCTGTGATGGTACCACGAGGCGTCGCTCACTAGTAGATCTCAGACTTCTGGAGGGGATGTAGATTGTCATCAGTGAGTGGAAGTAGGCAGGTGCTGAGCCTGTGGTTGTTCTATATGCATGTATCAGTGTCTTGAACTAGATGCGAGCTGCAACTGGTAGCCAGTGCATGAAGACAAAGAGAGGTGTAACATGGGCTCTTTTGGGCTCGTTGAAAACCAGTCGTGCCACTGCATTCTGAATCATTAGCAGAGGTTTGATTGTGTTTGATGGAAGTCCAGCTAGAAGAGCATTGCAGTAGTCCAGTCTAGAAATGACAAGGGCCTGGACAAGAAGTTGTGCAGCATGCTCTGTCAGAAAGGGCCTTGAAATCCAAATCTATACACGTGGACTAAAGCTATTATTGTTTTGAATTTAAATTGCTGCCCTGATAAATGTTGCTGTTTGAAAAGTTTAATAAGTATAAAAGGTCCCGTATGCCCTAAGGAGAAATAGCGTCCTGTTAAATGGGTTGAGTGTAAGTTTGTCTTATTTGTGAGATTGCATCAACCTATTGTTCAAGGAAGCTGAACTATCGGGAGCATATTGAGCTGTTGATGCTTGACTGCTCTGCTTCTTAACAGTGAGTTGGATAATCTTAACTGATCCTGAAATAGAGAAGCTGGGTGCTGTATTTCGATTCACACAGTTTCTACCCGTTTTCAACCTGTAACTAAGAAATATTTTCACACCACATATGGAGTGTGCATGCAGTTCACAGTGACACATCTCAGATTGTTTATGTTCTTGTTGTGCTAAGAAAAACATAACATAGTAAAAGTCATCCAGGGAGTGAAGGAAGTGCAAATGGGAAAACACTACTTCTGTCAATGAGAAAAGACCTTGTGATGATGTTTCTTGATAATATACATTCATTTTTGATAATATGGTGTCTTTGCTCTCTTAACATGGTATTTTTCTCATTTACATAATAAGAAAGTGTCCCTGAATACACAACACTGAATTAATGGTGACGACGACAAACTATAATAAGCACCGGCTATATCTCATCATATATAGCCAGCAATCTGCCAGCGATATTCTGTCTTAATGCCCCTCCTCTTGTTCACACCATATTTCTTTGGCTCCCAGGCTGTGTGTGAGCTGCTGATATGAGGGGCGGGTGGTGTTGATTGGATGGTAGGTGGTTCTATTGTCACTGTGAGCACAATCGTCCATGTGTTTGTATCTCCACCAGGTGGTCAGAGAACATTGACAAATATGTCTGCAGTTAGTCCGCCCACACTGTATCTCCAGATTGTTCTCTTTAAAATGTCTAAATTGAATGTCTCTCATTTTTCCTGTGGTCTTTGCAGTAGTTCTTCTCGATAGGGAACCTGTCAGGCATTATCTAAATACCATTGCACAGCAATATTGACAGGTGTGAATTGTTTTATGGCTGATGATCGTTGGTGCCCAGCGCTGGCGCCGGTGAGTGGCACGTGCCATGCGACTCATTGTACTGCTTGGCATGCAGGTGGCAGATGGGCTGTAATTAATGAGAACCTGTTAAACAGTGATATGTGATCCCACACGGTAATTAGAAAACAGCAGCATGGAGCCGGGCGGAGTAATTAGTCCGTCAGGGCCGCGCTCTCAGGAGTCAACCCTCCTAAAGGAGATTTTAGCCAGACAGAGACAACTAATATACATCATGCTTATTTAGATTGCTGAATGATGTAACCATTGATTATATAGTTTAATGGTAGCACTTTAGAATAGACCTTAGGAATTTGATGCGGATGAAAACGAGGCTGCGAGGGATGGACTTAGTTTCTTACAAAGGTCTGTAAGGTTCTGTTTGTTAACGCACTAGGCATTATGAGCTCAGAATGAACAACAGTTTTTAAAGCATTAATTGAGGTTTATGTTCATTTTCCTATATAATAATGCATTTTCATTTCATGCTTATTTGTATTTTATGTTTCTTTTATTTTTTTGTACATTTATATAATAATCATATTATACTTTTATATAAAATAAAGGTGTAGTATTATTATTAAAGTATCATATTACTATCAAACTTTTTTAATGTTTCAAACACTACCATTCAAATGTTTTGGGTCAGTAAGATTTTTTATCAAAAATACAGTACAAACAGTAATACTGTGAAATATGTTTACATTTTAAAATATATATTTTCTGTTTTAATGTTTGTAAAATAGAATTTATTACCGTGCATGCTAAATTTGTCCTGAAAACTGCTTAATGCGCACTGCGATGCATTGTTTTCAGGATTCTTTGATTATTTTGTCACTTTATAAATATTTTTACTGTCACTGTTGATTATTTTAATCCCATCATAGCTGAATTAAAGTACAAATATCTTTAAAAAAAATCTTGCTGACCACAAACTTTTGAACTGTAGTATTTTTTGTATGGTTGGAAGTTAACATTACCATATATGTTAAAATGCTGTAAAAATAAAATAAAATAAAATACTACAATGAATTCTTCATTACCGAAAACAAAATGAGTTTAGATTTCATGTTTATACAGTTGTAGAAAGCTGCTGCTAAAACAAAATCCCAGGCAACCTACAGAAAGCCTGTGAACCAATTGGTGAAGACAGCATGTTGCAATTAAAGTTAAAGATTGAATTTGAGTCACAGTTGTAGATTCGAAGCGCAGCAACTGAATTTGTCTTTTGATATTGCTCACTGCAACTACAAAGCATTTGCTGAAAGGGACCATTTTCCCTCCTCTGTACTACCAGCAGAGTAAATTAGAGATAGACAGGAATCGTGAATTTCATTGGCTACGCTCAACTTGCATTGAAAGGACAGCTGGAGAGTGGCCCATTAAGCTTTCCCTTATCACTTCGTGTTCTGAATAACATCTTTTCAATTTTAGCTTTACAAAATCAGACTCATTATTTATTGCCTGCATTTTAACCTGGTCCTCAGCCATCATTTGTGCTGTAATGTGTTTTCTCTCTGTAAAGTGATAGAGATGTCATCTCTCCGCCTGAAGCTCGGGTTTGGTTTCATATTTGTCATCCTGCACAAGAAAACATTCTGACATGAATGTTGTTGTCAGTGATTAATTATGAAAATCGGAGAAGTCTGTTTCCCACAGCAAGCAACAACAAATGTGATGCTCTGTTCAAATCGCATTTTTATCATGCCGTCTTTGACACATAGATTCACATCATTTCCTCTCTGAGCTTGCAACCTTTCAGTGTGCTTTGGTCCACAAGACCTAGTTCAGTCATTCAGCTGCAATGGATCACCACTGTCATCTCTACAATGTCTGTACTTTTTAATGTATGGAGGAACTCAAGCGTGAGGCTTCCTTTGCGCCTGAGCCAAGGACCCTCACAGCCCCAGGACGCTTGTGAAGCTGAAAAACACTTATCACATTCATATCTCCCAGCATCCCTCACACCAGCACTAGTCTCCTACATATCGTAAGTGTCAATCTGTGTCTGTGTGATAGAGTTGAAATGACTGTCCAACTTTCACTTTCAGCTCCAATCACTCTCTCTTTGCTGACATGTCTGGTTTTGCAAGGTTAATGTCCCGTCAGGTAGAGGGTCTCATTACTAAATCACTGTGTTGTGGAGTTAAGGCCACTCTTGATATATGGCTCAGTGTCCTATAGTCTGTAATCTACCCGGGGTAGACCTGACAGCTTTAAACTCATTCTCTCACGCACAAACTTTGATTTAAAGCAGCCAGAATGTTTAACGTATTTCATCCTTCAGGACTAAAATCCCAGAAGTGTCAGCTGAGAAATAAAGAGAATTGTTTTTAATAGCGAGTTGGGGGAGAGGAACCAGAAGATGTGGTTTTGCCAGCAGTGCAAAAAAGAGAACAAATGACCACGCTTGAGATCTATCAAGCTGCATGGGACCACATTGATAGGATGTGGGGTGGGGGGATTACGCGAAGATTGGTTTCTCTAGCTGACCATATGTCACTGGCCATGTATCAGCGTGGTCTACCGAGGAACTGTGGAAGAGGTAGTATATCAACACCCTGAGAAAAATAGCCCAATGCTCTGAAGTGCGCTTGTATTATTCATTTATTCATGTGAGCTGTTAGGGGCCGTCTCTCACAGTAATGAGTCTGGGCTCAGATGGTGAGATCAACGTTAATTGTTTTGGTTGAAGTCATTGATTATTGAGTGCTTTAATTATTAGTCACATCTGTTCCTTTCGCTTTCCCGTGGATGAATAGTTCGGATCAATCACATTCGATCTTGCACGCTCCTACGTCAAGTCCCATAAACCACAATTGGTTTATTTTTGGTGTGATAAAACTAAACACACTCAGGTAATGATTATTCCATTCTGCACAATGGCTACGTTTGAAAAACAACAAGACTTTGTCAAATGTCTTACAAATAAACTAAACTGCAGGATTACAAATCACATTGTCTAAACACAGAAAAAAAGGAGAACAAAACATGTAAAAGAGAGCGAGATCTTGCACAGATATCGTGTACATGGAAATCCTGAAAAAAATATAAGGGAATTTTCAAATTGCTAAAAAGTAGAAAAGTAAAATCTTAAAGTTGAAAAATTCTCTTTTATCTCTTTTTTTTGTACTGAACTCTAGCATGCATCAACATATTATTAGTAGAATTAGTATCATTATTATTTTGCATACATGATAATAAGATTTCTTAGAAGGTATGCATTACATTGTTCAAAAGTGACAGTAAGAACAATTATTTCAGACAAATGACAATTAAGACAATTATAAAATATATCAAATATATGCTGTTCTTTTGTGCTTTCTATTTATCAAAGAATACTGAAACATCACAGTTTCCAAAAAATATTAAAATTCATGGACTTTTGTTGGCCAAAATATGTGGGAACCCTGTATGTGGAATCCTTCTGCAAAGCCTGTTTAATGAGATGAAAAAATGCATCCTACTGTTTTTTGTTTATTAGTAGGCTTAATATACCACTGTAACCTCTGAAACTGACAGTCTGTTCCATTCCTTTCTCCACAGATAACTTTCTTCATGCTGTTGTCTGCTGTGTGTGTGATGCTGAACCTCGCAGGAGCCATCCTTTCCTGTCAGAATGCCCAGTTGGTCAACTCTCTGGAGGACTGTCAGCTGGTGAGAGAGCCATGTCTGAAATCACTTCTTTATTTTAAAGGAAACCTCAAATAGAGTTTTATGTCCAAAATAGCTTAGTCCTAAACCTGTGTCATTTTTATCAGCTACTCAAAACTAGCCCGTCACTAAAGAATCAATCCATTGAGCAATTATAGCTCCCAGGAGCATCATTCATTAACACGATGCCCTTGTCAAGATCTCCGTAAATTAGCTCAACAACCAGACGCAAAGGCCGAGAGAAGGAGAATGTCTGTCGGGACCCATTTTGTACGTCCTGTAATATTCTGTTGGAGCAGAAATAAATATTAACACCCACCACCTTTGTCCTCAATAAAACTGCTACCTGATCAGCTGCCGAAGCTCACAGGGGTTTTATAGCAAAAAAAATCATAATCGTCAATTGTCTGGGGAGAGATTGTGTCCTGCTGTGATTGAAAGTGCAGTAGTCGAGTGAATGAGAGTGGGTGAACGTCATATATATTAGCGATGAGGTCCTGTCATGAGGTCACTTTTGCCTTCGCAAGAGAGGAACAAATTCTTAAAATGTTGTTAGAATTAGGGGTCGACCGATTATCGGCCTGGCCGATTACCGGCGCCGATATTAAGTATTTTACCGATTATCGATATCGGCCATTTTCAAAATAGATTTGCCGATAATTTTTTTTTATTTTTTATTTTTATTATTATTATTATTATGCAAACAAACATACTATTTACAGGTGACATTATTTATTGGTGAATAAGTAATACAGGTGAAATTATTTAATGTTTAAATGCACTATTTGGCTCGATGCAGCCTGTCTGAGCTCAGCACTCTGTGGCCGTAACACTCAGAGCAATCTCCGCCCACCGCTCATCTGATATGTAGAGTCACGAGTCCGACCAATCAACGCGGAAAACTGAAGGCAGTCTCACACCGAAAGCACTTGCTAACTGGAGCTGCCTCAGTGATCACGCATCAGTTGTCTCTCAAAGGTACAATACGATTGCAATAAATCACAATCCACTACACTGAAGTTGCAAAACACCTCAATATAACCTATGATGTATGCGAAAATGCGCGGAATCGCGGAATGCAGTCATATAATGGACTTTACCGTATAACGGAATGTCGCGGAATGTGTCAAGTTTGGATGAATTAATCAAAAGTAGGTCAGTACACTTAAATCGACTCGCTATGGACTAGTATCTATAAATATTAAGCAAAAAACACTATTTAAATATGAATCCTGCATGTTCTGCATCTCTGTTAATGAATGACACAGGCGTGCGGTTTCATTTACTGCACACATACATACTGAAGCGCGTGGCGCTGCAGTGACTTCAGCGTCTGCAGTCTCACTAAATGAGGATATTTATGTCAGGATGAACAACATCCCCAGAACTGCTCAGAGAGTCACTTCATGAGCATTTGACCGTTTCATTTGAGTAAAACGATCGTCATATCATATATACATAGGCTACAGAAACTTAAAAGGTCCTCATGGCAACCTGTCAAAATATAAGTTCGGTTTAGCCGAATATATTACTGTGGTGCAGTAGAATATACGTAATACAACTACAACAATTATTACAACTTTTGTTGAGAATAATAACACAATACGCTATTTCTTCCATGTTTTAATTTTAATAGTAAACTCATTTGTTTGCCAAAAATAAAGTCTAACTCTCATTTGATTAAAAGATCAATTAAATTAATGTTTTATGCCTTCATTTGCACTGTACTGTAAATTAAAACCAACGGAAATGTTGTTGTTATTAACAGTTTTCAGAATTAAAGACATGTTTAAAAGCATTTAAAGAACGTTTTTTGTCAGAGCTCTTGTTATTATTAATTTTGGCATTAATTTTCATTTTTACACCAGACACGTATATCGGTTCAAAATATCGGTTATCGAGGTCTACTTGATCTGTAATAATCGGTATCGGCATCGGCCCTGAAAAATACATATCGGTCGACCCCTAGTTAGAATATGAAAATACATACTGCTTGTATCGTGGACTGAGTTTATTCTGTGTTCTTACTGTGTTATAGTTATCAATATGAAAGCTGTCAGTTGACTGCAAATTGTAAAGCTAAAATATGAAATCTAAAAAGCCAATTTCTCTTATTTTTATGGCAAATCATAATAACTCTAAATTGTTGTTTTTGATACTGAAGGATATCCTCAACGAATGGCACAGTATTTTTGTGTGCTGACCATTGTATTTTTTGAATGAAGGCTTATAAAGGAGATTAATACAGCAGTCAGTCTTTGTTGTGTTTTCTATTGAGGGTGATTTATCAGCTCTACAGTGGGTCCAGTGTTGGTCCAGCGCAGCATAACAGCTCAACACGGCTTCCCCCATTTCTGTTATCCAGAACTGGACACCCCTCTCCAGCTCTAAGACCATTTATCTGCCTATTGTGGAAGCAATAAATAACTAAATGATCAGATGAGTTACAGTTTTCAGAGCTGGTGGCAAATGAACATATTACATGTGTGTTCTTTGGATTTTTTTTTATAAAACATAGAACTAAATCCACTGTATCGTAAACAAGTGCTGGAGATTAGCTGAAGATCTTACGGTTATTAATTATTCCACATTCATATCTCTTCATTGAATCACCAGGTAATTCTTATTTGTTTGTTTCAAACACAATTACATGCATGACTGGTTTTCTGTTTATGGATGGAGGCTTTAAATTTGTTTAAGCTTCATTCTAGTATCAGTAATTTTTGAATTAAGAGTTTCAACAGTGAGTTAAATAATGTCCATTCAGTTCAGAGGTAATTAGAGACTGTCTTGTGAAGTGGGCAATCGGTTGGAACACTTTCATGCTAAAAAAGGTTGCTTTATAACTAATGATCAAATCTGTTTGAGATGAATGCACAGTGAAAGTGTTGATGGCTCTTTGAAACTGAACCTGAAATGCTGTGATGATTCATCTTACAAAGGATTGAGCACACACGTCACAATGTGGCATGAGCTCAAAAGACTGTCATACAGATGAAATATTCAGGTGATTTCAATCATTGTGTCTGCTGCGAAGAACTCACTGTGGTTGATATGAAATTATACATTCATGTAATCAAATATAAATGATTACACTTTTTCTCCTAGCAATGAAAAGAAGCATAAATTTTGACATTTTTTGGTATGGGAAATCAGTGGGAAATGGTCCATTTTAAATTGTATTTATTTATTTATATATTCATTTTATGACTCTTCTCTTTAAGCAAGCGGAAGCCAGTGGTGATTAGATTTCACAGGGCATTTGAAGTCTCAATCAATCTACAGTGGGGAGTTTGTCTCACAAGATACTCATTTAAAAAATAAATAATAATCAATAACATGGAGATATTTCTATTGTCCTCTCCTTAAACACGCCCTTCATAATCCTCCAGTAATTCTCCATAATTTAACAGAAACAAAACGCTGTCTTAATCACATGTCGTCATGGAAACATGACATCGAGAACACGATGGCATTTCTCACCTGGTGCCGTTGTGCAAAAACAGGTCAGGTAATTATCCCTCCCTTTGTCTATAGGTTCAGACCAGGCTAAAGACAGACTTCTGTCTCCATCAGTCTCTTCTTCACCTGATTTAGGGATTAACATGTTGGATTAAGCATCTCTCCTCTCTTCCTACTGAACGTTCACCTCCTCAGAGACATGATCCTGCCATGACTGAAATATTAATGAAGTTGTTTCCCCGATTCAATTAACCCCTGCCTGCAAAGTTCACACATTGCTTTTGTGCAATATAGGTCAAATGGCGACTTCGTTTCAGTCTAACACAAAAAGCATTTATATGCTGGACCAGCATGAATGGGATGTATTAAGATCTTTCTTAACAAACGTGTATGACTGGGCTAATGCTGTTAGGTTTAAGCTTTCACAAATATGCAGCTACATTTTGTCAAAAAGTTGTTTGAAAAAAAAAAAACGTGGTAAAAGTGTTCACACTGAAAAATATTAGAATTTAATTTGTGTATATTCTAAATATGACCCTGTCTGTTAGCTGCCAGCTACACTGTTAACATCTGTCATCTATGATAACTTTTAACCATCAAGTATAAATTCAATGGCATCAAGACAGCAGAAAAATTTGGACGTACCATAAAATTTGTTTTTGTTGACAATATCTCAAGGGGTAATATGATCCTGCTTCTCTCAGGCAGACAGGGAACTCTATTTCACGTCTGCTGAACAAGTGTCATCAATAATGTAGTTGTGATGGAAGGAATGTAGTCCGTTAGAATTGTCCCTGGCCTGCCCTGTTTACGTGTTTGCTTTCTCCTTAAGCATTCATACAATTTGTTGTCCATTTTATGCAGAAATAAACATTTGACTTGCATGAAACTGAAATCAGTTTGTTTCTGTCCTTCTGCAGATCAAATTTGACAGTGACGGTGTGTGTGTCTGCTGTGAGCTCGAGCACCTGAGATCCACCTGTAATAATCTGGGAGATACGCTTAAACTCAACCCACTGAGGGACTGCAACACCATACGTCTCCGTCTGAAGGTATCATTGTATGTGTGTGTGTGTGTGTGTGTGTGTGTGTGTGTGTGTGTCTGCTGTGAGCTCGAGCACCTGAGATCCACCTGTAATAATCTGGGAGATACGCTTAAACTCAACCCGCTGAGGGACTGCAACACCATACGTCTCCATCTGAAGGTATCATTGTGTGTGTGTGTGTGTGTGTGTGTGTGTGTGTGTGTGTGTGTGTGTCTGCTGTGAGCTCGAGCACCTGAGATCCACCTGTAACAATCTGGGAGATACGCTTAAACTCAACCCGCTGAAGGACTGCCACACCATACGTCTCCGTCTGAAGGTATCATTGTGTGTGTGTGTGTGTGTGTGTGTGTGTGTGTGTGTGTGTGTGTGTGTGTGTGTGTGTGTGTGTGTGTGTGTGTGTGTGTCTGCCAGTTTAATGAATATTTGATTAGACAAGAAAATGAGGGACAATTAAATACATTAGACATGTAAATGATGATTATTTGATCATTGTGTGTGTGTGTGTGTGTGTGTGTGTGTGTGTGTGTGTGTGTGTGTGTGTGTGTGTGCAGGTTTTTGTTAAATCCTGGCATCTGTATCTTTTAATAAAGTAGATGAGATGAGATATGATGTTTGGAATTGATTTCAGAACATCTCAAAATAGCCAGCTAATTTTCTTTACATTCATTATTAGCCTTTTCTACCAATTTGAAATTCCAGTATTAAGATTTTTTTTACGTTCTAATTAGACTTTTTTTTCTAATTTGTCTCAGTTTAATGAATATTTGATTAGACAAGAAAATGAGGACAATTAAATAAATTAGACATGTAAATGATGATTATTTTATCATTTTGAGGATACAGAATGTTTTTGCATTTTCATAAGATTTGAAAGCATGCATACACACGTGGTCAGAATTGTTGGTACCCTTGGTAAATATGATCAAAGAAGGCTGTGAAAATAAATGTGCATTATTAATTCTTTTGTTATGAGATAAATGTTTTTCTCAAATACATGTTGGACTACAATTACTTATGAGTAAAATATAGCTGAAATATTAATTCATGTTCACAAAATATAATCAGCAGTGAAATATAAGTCAGGTCCGCTCAATGGACAGTGAAATTATATGAAATACAAACACAAGAGAATCTACATAAATATAGGTATGAAAAAAAATTAAATAAAAAGTAAGAATAAAAAATAGAAAAGAATAAAATGTGCAATAAAATAATGTGCAGGACAGTATACTGTTGACTTAATCAATAATAATATAAGCATGAATGTGCAAGAAGAATGTGCAAACAGGTTGTACCGGGTATATACAGGTGCATCTCAATAAGTTAGAATGTCGTGGAAAAGTTCATTTATTTCAGTAATTCAACTCATTGTGAAACTTGTATATTAAATAAATTCAATGCACACAGACTGAAGTAGTTTAAGTCTTTGGTTCTTTTAATTGTGATGATTTTGGCTCACATTTAACAAAAACCCACCAATTCACTATCTCAACAAATTGAATACTTCATAAGACCAAAAAAAAAAAACATTTTTAGTGAATTGTTGGCCTTCTGGAAAGTATGTTAATTTACTTTATATGTTCTCAATACTTGGTAGGGGCTCTTTTTGCTTTAATTACTGCCTCAATTCGGCGTGGCATGGAGGTGATCAGTTTGTGGCACTGTTGAGGTGGTGTGGAAGCCCAGGTTTCTTTAACAGTGGCCTTCAGCTCATCTGCATTTTTTGGTCTCTTGTTTCTCATTTTCCTCTTGACAATACCCCATAGATTCTCTCTGGGGTTCAGGTCTGGTGAGTTTCCTCTCCAGTTGGTCATTTAACCTACTTTTGGTGCTTTTAACAGTGTGGGCAGGTGCCAAAATGAAAATGAAATCAGCATCTTTAAAAAGCTGGTCAGCAGAAGGAAGCATGAAGTGCTCCAAAATTTCTTGGTAAACGGGTGCAGTGACGTTGGTTTTCAAAAAACACAATGGACCAACACCAGCAGATGACATTGCACCCCAAATCATCACAGACTGTGGAAACTTAACACTGGACTTCAAGCAACTTGGGCTATGAGCTTCTCCACCCTTCCTCCAGACTCTAGGACCTTGGTTTCCAAATGAAATACAAAATTTGCTCTCATCTGAAGAGGACTTTGGACCACTGGGCAACAGTCCAGTTCTTCTTCTCCTTATCCCAGGTAAGACGCCTCTGACGACAACTGTAGCCAAATTCCTTGACATGTCTGTGTGTGGTGGCTCTTGATGCCTTGACGCCAGCCTCAGTCCATTCCTTGTGAAGTTCACCCAAATTCTTGAATCGATTTTGCTTGACAATCCTCATAAGGCTGCGGTTCTCTCGGTTGGATGTGCATCTTTTTCTTTCACACTTTTTCCTTCCACTCAACTTTCTGTTAACATGCTTGGATACAGCACTCTGTCAACAGCCAGCTTCTTTGGCAATGAATGTTTGTGGCTTACCTTCCTTGTGAAGGGTGTCAATGACTGGCTTCTAAGGTCAGATGAAACTAAATTAGCTTTTTTAGCAGCAAACACTCAAGATGGGTTTGGTGAACACAGGAATAAAAAGTACCTCATGTGTACAATGAAATATACTGCTGTATTTTTTATGTTGTGGGCCTATATTTCTGATGGAGGTCCTGGATATCTTGTTTAGACACATGGCATCATGGATTATATCAAGTACCAACAGATAAATATCAATAAGTGACTGACTCTGTTAGAAATCTTATAATGGGCCATGTTTGGCCCTTCCAACCGGACAATAATCGAAACACAAACCTCAAAAACAACACAAAAATGGGTCACTGAGCACAAAACCAAGCTTCTGCTATGGCCATCCCAGTCCTCTGACCTGAACCTGTAGAAAATGAGTGGGGTGAACTGAAGAGAAGAAGCACCAACATGGAGCTGTGAATCTGAAGGATCTGGAGAGATTCTGGATGAAGGAATGGTCTCTGATCTCTTGTCAGGTGTTCTCTAACCTCATCAGGCATTATAGGAGATAATTAAGAGCTGTTAAACTGGAAAATGGAGGTTTCAAAAAGTAGTGAATAAAAGGGTGCCATTAATTGTGGCCAATGTGTTTTAGAGAAAAACATTTATTTCATGATAATATGTCCCCCCATTTTAAATTCATATTCTCCAATGAAAGGTTAGATTTTGTTTTAAAAATAGATCAAAAAGATTTATTTCCACAGCCTTCTTTGATCATATTTACCAAGGGTACAAATAATTCTGACCACGTGTGTATATTGTTTGAAAATCTCTAATCTTATTTAATTAACCAGATTAAAAACTCTCATTATCAATAAAAAGTCTTAAAGAATAAAGCAAATGTTAATGTCACTAGAGAAAACGGTCTAGTACCCCTCAGCTTTATTGCTTAAAAGGAGAAGTTTATATAGACAACATCTTGACAATTAGTGGCCTTCATAGGGACTGTACTGTACCGTTCAAAAGGTTGGGGTAAGTAAGATTAGTTTTATTATTCTCATCAGGGTTGAATTTATTTGTTGAAAAATATTGTAAAAACAATAATTTTGTGAAATATTATTACAAATTGAATAACTGTTTTCTATTTTAATATATTTCTAAATGTAATTTTTTCCTGTGATGGAAAAGCTGTATTTTCAGCAGCCATTACTCCAGTCTGAAGAGTGACTTGATAATTCAGAAATCATTCAAAAAAGCTAATTAGGCGCACAAGAAAACAATTATTCTAATTATATTTTTGTTGAAACCATGCTACGTTTAAATATAAATAAATAGAAAGTCCCAAAGAACTTTGAAATATAATTTTTTGTAACAAAAATGTCTTTACTGTCACAATTGATCAGTTTAATACAAATTAAAGTATTTTCTGACTAACCCCAAAATTCTGAACGGTATAGTGTACACTGTATATAATTAAGGATTGTATACACACTCTGAATAACAGAGAGCAGAAATAGAATGGATTGCACTGGAGTAAAAGAAGAGATTTGGTAGTAATCTGTGTTTATAGTAATAATCTGCAAGTTCAGACCCAGGTAAAACTACAAGAGATCTTAAGACCCCAATCTTCTCTGGCTCCATTATACCTGTAGGCAAGCACTTAACCCCAAGTCACTCCAAGGGTATTGTCCCTGCAGAAATGGCACTGTAAGTCACCTTGATGAAAGTGCCTTCAGTGTTATGACTATGTAGTGTTCATTTAGTAAATTAACATAGCTCACATTGCGATCCTACAGTTTTTGATTATATGTTTTATTGTGATATTCTGGTTTTGGTTTGTGGTTTGTCTGTTATTTGGTTTTAAATGTTGTTTTTGAGCACCAAGTTTTGCATTATATTTAGAAATGCATTTGTCAAATATCATACTTATAGCCTAGAGAAGTATTTTTTGGCTCTGCTCCCATGCACATTTGCCGGGTTCCTCCAGGGATTTCTCTATTTTCAAACACTTTTTCGTTTGACTTTTAGTGAGTATTTGAAGCATTTAGCAGAGCAAGAATTAAACGCTATTCCCGCAAACGTCTGCCTTATTGGACACGTCTCTTTGTGTTGTACTGTGGGTCTCTCTCTAATATGCAGATGAGACTCAGTCATCATTAGTTATGCATCTTCAATTAGCGCTCGCTGCTGGTTCCCTTTCCAGTGTCTAAGCAATTCACTCATGCTAGCCATGATCCCGGTGCATTTGGCAGCTTTTGAAATGTGAGGCTTCCACAAATGTGATTATACAAAGCAATTGCCACGCTTTATGAAATCAAGAAAAACACTTGCCTGTAAATACTTGCTTATAAATGCTTCTTAACACCTTTTCATCATTTCGTCCTTAGAAAAATGCACAGTAAGTCTTATTTTTTGTACAGATATTGTATTTGTAAGTATTTGTTTTTGTGCCTTCATAAACGTAATGTCTCAGTTCAGATGATTTGTATTTTTTAAGATTAATGCTACAGTGTAAATTACAGTGAAACTAACTTTACCTTGCTGAGAATGATATTAGCTGGTTAGACACAATTTCCTGAATGAGTTGAAAGTAAAAAGAGATTACATCTGTTTTTTTCAGTGGAAATCTATTATAATCTTTCAATTTAGCTTAAGTTTTAATAATTTGTATGTGAGTACATCATTTGTATTAGTTTTATATATATATATTTATGTGACAACATAGATTAATTTTTAATCTAGATTAAAATGGCTCATTTGAATTGTATAAGGCATTCAGAATATGTGTACTACCCAAATAATGACTAAAAGTAAGTCTTTGAGAATGTTTCTGAACCAGGTGGCGCATTAGACCAGGGCTCATCTCCTGTTTCCAAAATGCATCACAAATTAATCTCATTTTCTCCCCGTGTCATGTGACTCGTTAGTGAAAATCCGGTCTCAGGTGTGAATGCACTGTGTTAAATTTTTTTTTTTTTTGCTGATAACTCTCTCATTACTGGTAATAATATAGTTCAACATGGCACCTCATGGCAAAAACCTCTGAGGATCTGAAAGAATTGTTGCTCTACATAATCATGTAAATCATCCATGCTAACACACACGTCTTCTATTTTTTTTTTTTGACATTTCACTCTCTATAGATATATTTTTCTATGTACTGTATTTTTAGATATATTCGAGGTTTGAGTTTCTCGCTCAAGTTCACATGAGACCTAAAAGCGCATCCTGTTTGCTTAAAAGCCAGACGTTTCGTTGTTATTCTGAGTGCACACAAATAACGTAGAGTCTTTACAGATTCGAAAGATGTATTAGGCTACTTTTATCTGTATGACCAAAAATGACGGAGATTTTAAGAGCAAGTGAGCGCACGGAGCCTGTCTTGCAGCAAACGCTTCCACACAAACACTTCAATAGCGCACATTTCTCTAGGTTAACATCATATTGAGCGCCATGTAAAGTTGCTACTACATACATCTTTCAGATGAAAAGCCATATTTGAGGTTGATGAATGATAGGTGAGCGTTTGGATTTCCTGCCCGATTGTATTACCACACAGACCAGCCGTTAACAATCTGTCCATCACGGACTGCGAGCCTCTAGTTCAAGACTCGTTCTCGCCCCCTACAGTGCAATTCGCTGAGGTATACATCCGGCTAAAATATCAGGGTGAAAGTCATCATAGCTTGCGTAGTATAGACCCAGCTCCCAACCCAACTTTGAGAATAGATTAACGGCGATATTTTTATCGCCGATAGAGTCTCACGTTAACGCAGCACGTTAACGCCGATAACCACCACTATATATATATATATATAGTATCTCACAGAAGTGAGTACACCCCTCACATTTTGTAAATATTTTATTATATCTTTTATGTGACAACACTGCAGAAATGACACTTTGCTACAATGTAAAGTAGTGAGTGTACAGCTTGTATAACAGTGTCAATTTGCTCTCCCCTCAAAATAACTCAACACACAGCCATTAATGTCTAAACGCACAAAGTGAGTACACCCCTAAGTGAAAATGTCCAAATTGGGCCCAATTAGCCATTTTCTCTCCCCGGTGTCATGTGACTCATTAGTGTTACAAGGTCTCGGTGTGAATAGGGAGCAGGTGTGATAAATTTGGTGTTATCGCTTTCATTCTCTCATACTGGTCACTGGAAGTTCAACATGGCACCTCATGGCAAATACTCTGAGGATCTGAAAAAAAGAATTGTTGCTCTACATAAAGATGGTGTAGGCTATAAGAAGATTGCCAAGACCCTGAAACTGTATGTGTATATATATATATATACTGTATATATTTCTATGAAGCTTTAATTTTGTTTTACTTTCAATTTGAGTTATTTTAGTACTTAAACTTATCTATTTCAGTTAGTTGCCATGGCTTGACTATATAAACACTGGATTATGAACTAATTTCCTCAGCCAGACTTTCACATTGTTGAATTATAAAAATATCTCACACAAATAGAGAGGCAAACCCATATTATTTTACTGTAGATGACCTGTGTGATATTGGTAGCAATTACTCAGATGGCGTTATGAAGCATCAATAACATTTATACATTTTAATGCTCTTATTGATGTCTGAAGGTTTCCTGTCTTCTCATGGCCAGTTAGGTCAACTGAGATGCCTATTGAGACCATCAGTGCAATTAATGTTACTACTTATTATACATATCACATCATGTGCCTCCCTCATTGTAAGGGCTATTAAATCCCACTGGTGTCTTTCATAATGACACACTAGTTTTCCTTCAGGACTTATTTGAGGTTTAATACCTTAAGGTGTTTGTCAGTGTCAGTACTATCATGTCAGTTTGCAGTACAGCAACCACTCAGGTAACTGGTTTAGACACTTATCAGTGTTATCCATGTCCCTTCAGCTTTAAGAACTGGAGGACTGTATTATCAGAGTGAAGGTGGTGAGGAACAGACATGCACTTTCATCGCTCTTTTTTGTTCCGCTTGTCGTCAGGGAGACGAGTGTTAGCTCTGCTGGCTCAAATGAGAAGAGCAGGTGTTTCTCAGTGGAGCTGACCTAGTACCTCTGTTAGATTTGCTGAAACACACCTGCACAGGCTAGTTCTGCATCCTACTAGAGTTAGTTCAGTCTTAATATTAGCTTGTTGTCTAGATTCATAGGTATTGTTTGATCTGTTTGTTTACCGCTTTTTGCCACTGCCACTGAATCTACAGGACAGAAATCATATTTTACCCAGTGTGAGTTTAATGTCTGAACAGAATATAGTGAGATAAAAACACTGTGAATTGGAAAATCCATTTACACTATAAATATTTCTCTCTATTGAGTAGCACAAGGGTAAGTTCAATTGATGAACAAATGACTCTTCTTTTTAAATAATTGTTCAAAAGACTTTGAATCAGTTTGACGAATCTTTCACTTAATATACTCATTGAATCAGAGTCATTTCTGAATCAACATCTGGACTTACTGAATAGCAAGTTATCATTATCATTAGTGATGTCTGATTTGAAATGCAGCAAGTTTTGTGTACTGGTGTAGTGTGGTATTATTTAAATATATATTGGTATTTTATTTTAAAAATAAAAAAAATATATATATATATAAAAAGATTTAAATTAGACCAAAAAGACAACCTACAAAATTGCATTAGATTCACTCCTTTCCAGAGCTCTTTGTGTGCATTTGTATAAAGACATCCTCCGCCCCCAAAGAGGAGGTCTTGGCCTTTTCGGGAGGGCTAGACGATTGCACAGTCTTGTAGAAGTGGTTAGGCCTGTCCAGTCCTCTTAGGATGGGCTCCTTTCACCTAAAGGGCTTGTGCATGTTTAGGAATTCAACATTTTCCTTGAGGACATCACTGGGTCACAAACATTCAATCTTGTCACAACGAGAGATCAGAAAGGGCTCTGATAGCAGGTGTGTGTGATGGACTGTCGTATAAACTAAATGTACTCAGTCTGGTAGAATTTCAAACATTGCCAGTGACTTCCTTTGGTTTTTATTTCAGTGATCCCTTTCTCCTAATGACTCACAATTCACAGTGGCTACATGTTGTATTATGTTAGTGTCATTGCTTTCCTCAAATGTTCCTGCTTAGGTCAAAAGGATAGTTCACACAAAAATGAAAATTCTGTAATTGATTACTCACCCTCATGTCGTCTCAAACCCTTCATTCATCTTACGCATGCATGTGCTTTCCTCTGCACGTAAACAAAGCGTAGCACATGCGTGTTCTATATCAGCAGCACCACATGCATGTTGTGTATGTGCAGGAAAGCACACGTATGCGTCGTGATACTCTCCATTATGGTGGAAGACTACCCATTATGGGTAACTCAGGAGAGAAAGAATTGTTGAATAAAGTCATTATTTTTGTTTTCTTTGCGCATAAAATGTATTCTCCTAGTGTCACACAATTAAAGCTGAACCTCTGATGTCACATGGACCATTTTAAGGACGTCCTTACTACGTTTCTGTGCCTTCATCAACCTGTGATGTCCGGGGAGGGTCAGAGAGCTCTCAGATTTAATCAAATGTATCTTAATTTGTGTTCTGAAGATGAACATGGGTTTGGAACGACATGAGGGTGAGTAGCTAATGACAGAATTTTATTTTTTGGTGAACTACCCGTTAAATGTGTTATGCTATATTATATGTGTTATGGTTTGATATTCTTAAAATACCAAGATTGATTTACTTTTACTCTTTACCTGTGTTTTCCTGCAATAGTTCCTTGTGGATTGCATACAGTACCAAACCACAAGCAGTGTAGTCTGATTCATGAACAAATTTCCCTTGTATATATTATATATGTGTGGAAGTATATATGTTATATTTTGTGGGAGTTTATAAGCAAAGTGTTCATAAGTTTATGTGTAATTTTCTCCCACATTTTTGCACTTGAAATGTAATTAATTTGTCGTTTTTTTATAAATATTTTTGTACTAAGTTAGAAAGTTCCTGTAAACATTTACATCAAAAGCATTGTAACAATAGAGTAAGTAAAGCAAGTACTTACTTACATACTTGCAATAGACATTGTAAGTGAAATGTACAGAATCAGATCAACTGAATCAGGATCAAGTCAAACTGAATCAGAATGTGGGAATGAAATGAGTCATTGAATGAATGGATTTTTAAGGCTGCACAAGAATTTTATCCATTCCACCTTTTAGATCAGCTTTTTGTGCTTATCTTTTGCAGAACGACAATGCCATGCAAAAGTCCCACTTTTGTGCCACCATTCTCCCTCTAATCCATTATGTCATAGCCACTCTCCCTCTTCCACACATTTGTTCTTTCTTGACTGCCGTTTTTACACGGCTTTCTCACTCTGACAAACGGAACAATAAATGTTCATGCTGAGGTTTTTGCAAAGAAACAATTGCCACTCTCGTTTATTTTCTGTCTTTCTCTCACTCTCCTTCTGTCCCTCTGTCTCTTTCTCTTTGATTCACACCTTCTTGTCCTCTCTCTTCTTTTCCCTGTCTCTCCATTGCTCTCTCTGTCTCCCAGGAGCTGCTTTTCAGCGTGTGTGCACTGAATGTTATCTCCACCATTATGTGTGCTCTGGCCACGGCCGTGTGCTGTATGCAAATGGTTTCTACTGATTTACTACAGATGGTAAGTGTAATCCATACCTCAATGTGTGTGCGTCTTTCTGAGTGTGTTAATGCACATTACATCATGGAGAAAAGAGCAGACGATCAAGACAAGTGAAAATGTAATAGTGTAATTAGCGATATGCCAGAGAAATTGTCTATAGTGTGTACTTATAACATCAAGAGAAAAGGCAGTTTACTCAGATTTCACTAAGTGCATCTTATACTGGCCTAAATAATGTTTTTCATTAAGCACAGAGCTATATGAACAAACCCTTAAATATATCCTGTGACTTAGTCTTCAGAAATTAATTGCGAATGGATTTTCATAGCCTTTCTCAAGAGAAACCTGATTTACTTAAAATAATCAGTTCAGAAATGTTTGGATCTTCCTATCCTTTTTTCTCTCTTCAACAGTGGTCATAATAAAGTGGTCTTGGACTTTGTAAAATAAGTCGACTTTAATTATAGTAAGGAAGCCATTGCTTTTGTAAAATGACAGTAAATACGCTTAACTCTTAACTGAAAAATATTTGTCAGGCCTATCTGAAGTATCCACGTTAAAGAGACTTAATTTACAAGTTATGTGAACATATATTTTCACTAGTTAAAGAGTATGTTTCTAAGATGGAATAAAGCTGTTTTTGTAACATGGGAAATATGATTTTCAAAAGATAGGTTGCTGTCTAATATAACACCCAGATGTTTGACTGTAGAGGAAGTAACAGTACATCCATCTAGTTGCAAATTGTAATCCAAGATATTATGTATACTAGATAGTTTATACGTTTCATCTGGTCTTGTTGATATATAGTTATTTTCTAATAATATTACCAAGGGGCAACATGTATATTGAAAATAGCAGAGGACGTTGTGTAAAATAGGACAGATCCTTGTGGAACTCCATACTTTACCATATAAATATAATATAAAATATCTTCTTGTATGTTCCATGGACAAACAGAAGTCATACAGGATTGAAACTACATGAGGATGAGTAAATGATAACAATAATGATTTATATTTGTGTGTGGCGTTTTAGTATATTTACTGTGAATACTTCCTTACGTCATGGGTTTCCTCACTACGAGTCAATTAAAGTTTTCATTGTTCTGATACCTACTGTATCAGCCTAGAGAGGACTTCACGCAAAATGTAAGGTGTATGGTTATCATAGGCATAATAAAAACCTATTCACAAGCACATTTGTCACCCATGATTAATTTCTTACGTTTATTCTGCATCCAAAGACATATTATCAACTTTTCTTGTATGCAGAATAAACCAGCTTTCTCTGAACCATTGATGCTATGACAAGAGTCTTCATCTCATTTGGCTGGACAACAAGCATATATTTCAGAAGTACTATTCCTTTATAAGCGTAAGATTACATGAGGATGAGACCACAGATGTTACAATGCTCAGTGGGAGAGAACCGTGGGTCTGTCATCGCTCTCTTTTAGTGGATCTGTATTTTTCAGCCAGCCTGTTTTATGTAAGAGAAAATAAACTTGTGGGACATAAAGTTTTAATATTCTTTAAGAGTGGGCTTTGTGCGGTTTATGGGCACTGCAGTAAATTGCATAGCCTCATGGATGGCTGCAGCAGAGGCATGGGCACAGAGAGATGAAATGAGAGTTATATTAGCATGGCTGCGGCTCTGAGAATCGCTGGAGCAGTAGTGGGGTTAGTTTCGACTCGGGGCACAGAGTGGCAAAGCGAGAAATCACCACTGTTACCAGCTGCATAGACCATGCACAAAGACAACAGAGGCCCGAGGGCAGGGATGAGGTGAAGCACTGCATGGAGCTTTTCCCTTTGCAACTGTATTAAGTGATTTCACCACAGCCTGATCCTTTATATCTTATCTCTGTAAATGTTGTTATTTTGAATCAGGATTTTGGCTTTGTGATGTAATGCCTGTATGTGCTAGCTGTGCTTATCTGTTATTTGCAGTCATTGCCTCTCTTAATGATGCTTAAAGATCAGATTGATCTATTCAAGGATGATTTAAGTGTCTTCTGATTGATGAGCCTTCACATACTCTAAAATGACATCAACAGGAAAGTGCATTGTCATCATAAAAACGCACTAAACCCATCCTTGAACTCACAAAAATGGCACAAAATGGGTTACTCTTCCAACATGAACTTTTCACCAGCTGATTAATGGACAGAATTTTAAAAGACATTTTAAAGGGATGGGTCACCCAGAAAATGCTGTCATCATTTACTCACACTCATGTTCCAAATGGTATGTTTTTTATTTATCTTCTGTGCAACATAAAAATATTTTGAGAAATGCCTTTTTTATCCATACAGTGGAAGTGAGTGATGGCATTAGGGAGAGTAGATGATGACATCATTTTCATGTGCGGGTAAACTATCTTTAACCTTTGACCCTTCCTCATCGTTCTTGATGACTTTTTCCTTAATGTCATATGTTTTTCTCGTTCTGATAACCTAAATTCTACATGACTGATGAAAGTGATAATGACCATTATGTAACTCTCAATACATCAAAAAAGAAGGAAAAAGACGATTTGGAATTATTATATCCTTTGCTTTGAAGTAAAATCTTTCTTTCCCTTTAATAATTAATGCACCAGAGGGTTAAATTTCATAAAATGAAAGTCTTTAGCAGCAGGGTGAGAAATGGCACTAACTGTCCTCACTCATATACTCAGATCCAGATCTACTCGTGTGTTTTTTAAAACCATTATTAACCAACTGACGTCCTACGTTTGTTTTGGACACAATGGGTTTGCATGGATTGCCTTATTTGAACACAATGAAAATATGTAACTGTGACTTCCAAGAACAGAATTATACGGTGAATGGTTTCATCATTAGAGGGTCATCAAATACAATACCAATTCAGATGTTCGGGGTCAGTAGGATTTTTATTTATTAATACTTCAGCAAGGACACATTTAATTGATTAAAAGTGACAGTAAAGAAAAATTATATTTGAAATTAATTCTGTTCTTTTGAACTTTCTATTCATCAAAGAATCCTGAACAATTTGACCCTGTCCTGAAAATCACCAACTGTAAAAAATTAAGCAGCACAACTATTCTCAACATTGATAATAATAAGAAATATTTCTTGAATGCCAAATCAGCAAATATAAAATTATTTCTAAAAGATCATGTGACAGTGAAAACTGGAGTACTAGCTGCTGAAAATCAGCTTTGCGTCACAGGAATAAATTACATTTTAAAATAAATTAAGCTAGAAAATGGTTATTTTAAATTGTTACAGTATTTCATGTTATTGTATTTTTAATCAAATAGATTGCATTTTGGTGAGCCTTCTTGTGACAATTTTTTTAATATTAAATCAATAAAAATTCTTACTGACCCTTAACTTTTGAACAGTTGTGTATGTTTTATTTTTTGTTAAAGAGCTCTTTTTAAAATCTTCTTTATCAGTTTATGCCACACAGAGCACATGCCTTTAGCGCGGACTGTATGACCCCTCATGGTACCATCTTACACCAGATGCTGGATTTCGACGAGTTCATCCCACCCATCCCCCCTCCTCCCTACTACCCCCCAGAGTACACCTGCACACCTGTGATGGAGGGCCAGAGGTAAACCCACACATACAGACACAGCTCACGTCCCAGCTGACATTAAGTGACCTAATATTTGCACTATATCTGAGAAACCGTTTGATCCCAGATTGCTGTGCTCTGAGAAAAAAATTGATTTTGCAGAGATTTATGAAATTGCCCTATGGAATGATGATGCAAAACATACATTCTTTTTTTTTTTAAATGGGAATTCGGACCTATGCACCGCCATGTTGTGTAAGTACAGCTCTTAATGCAAACTGCTCTGACAATCCTCATTATGAAGCACCAGTGTCCCTGGCCTGGTGTAAATCCACCATTGATTTCGCTGTCTTGCACTGTGAGACACTCTGCCCACCATCCCATCATAAACAACGTGCTGATGAGGCTGTTTAGCCCGCGGCCACACTAATGTGTCAACAAAGCAGTAAATACATAGAGAACAAGAGCATCCCAACACACACACTGGCTGCTTCAAAGCACAATCAATGTTGAATGTGTTAATACATATGAAGAAACATATGAAAAAACACAGATTCCTCCCCTCCTTTATGACAGAGGGAGTCTGGGTAATTAAAAGAATGGAATATATAACTCGCTGAGATAAAGAGGAAATGGTTTCATTTTCCACAGCTCCTAAATGGCCTCACATATTTTTTTGCAGCTATAATCCCCAACAATATAATATAGCCAAATTATTTGAAGCATTGATTCATTGTTGTAATCATGTTCTATTATCATCTCTGTCCATTAGAGGGTTGCATCTGGACTTTCCACACTCTCCCTTCAGTGCTATTTATGGGGTGCCTATAAACAGCCCTGGGGCTCTATATCCATCTGAGCTGCCACCACCCTATGAATCTGTTGTGGGACAGACACCTGCCAGCCAGGTAAGAGCTGACACCTTTCTTACATACTACTGTAATATTGCATGAGGATTTGGCTAGCTAGTATAAAGATACATGACTATTCAGTTTTTAACAATATCATATATATTTTTTTATTTTTTTATTTTTTATTTGGGGAAACAGTCTAAATCCCCCACACAAAAAAAATAAAAAAATATATAATTTTAATTCAGAAGCTAAAACATGCTCATCATAAACAAGGTGTATTTAAGTCATTGTTTTGCACATGTTTGAATAAATGAATAGATGAGCATTACATCCTTTTACTGTTTTGTTACAGTTCCTGGTTTCTTGTAGATGGAGTTTGGAGGTATTTCAGTCTTAAAGTAATGCAGACTGTGTGTTAGCATACCACCAATTCAGCAATGTTCGTCCTCTTCAGTTACACTCATTTGTCTGTGTAAAGCTCGACAGTCAAAAGGTCCTTCGGTGCACTTGAGGGGCTGAAAGGAATTAATACAAGTGCCTTCGTATCATAATGGATTATAATTTTCTCTGGAACACATCAGCAATATAGGCAGGAATTTCATTCCATTTAAAAGAAATGGGCTTTCTTACAGTGAGAGCAGGGCCTGTTTTTGAACAATGATTTCCCATCAAATTTCTCTTCGCCTGATGAAAGGGAAGAGCTCTCCTCTTTGCAAAAAGATGCACAAAGAATTACCCAAACCCTTCAAATCCAGCGACTGAGCCCGCGATTACGTGTTATATTCTAGATTTGTTTGCTACCTAAAGGACTCCGTGATTAAAAAAGGATAGAATCCCAAGTGGTTTCCTTGATTTTAGACCTTTCTCACGTGGATCTATTGATAACCATCAGCAAACAAAGCAGCAGAGGCATTCCAATCAGTAGAGCCATTTCTTACCTGAAGCACAAGCCTGAGAAGATTTGAAAGCAACAATACTAGAAAGAGACATGAAGAAATATTTTTAAATTGATATAGTCAGCTTTATTTATAGCTACTGACTGTAGCCTGCAGCTTATTTTCCATATTTTTATAAATTCGATCTGTGCTGTGAAATAAGCTCTCTGTATACTTGATAAATTCTCTGTACAGTCGTTTATGTGTTTTGTATCAATCATGTTATGAGGATTTTTTATGAAAACCGCACAGTGTGCAGTCATGCAAATATGATCTTAGAGAGCCCCCTGCAGGCCACAAGAAGGCACAGTCGTTTTAAAGCACTGCTGTGGTGCCAGATGTCAGGCTGCAGCAGAATCCTCAGTGCCAGATGTTCTGATGTCTGATTCTCCACCTTGTGCAGTTGTTTGTTATCATCCTCAGGTGTAAGACCGTTTTTGATCACCATCTTCTCCAGAAGTTTACTCTCAAAAGCATTTAAACAGTTTATTGAGATGTAACAATATATAACAGTGTACTACAACAACAATATTAAATGTATATCTTTTGCATATGAATAACCTTATATAATATAAAAATATATATATAATAAAACAAATATAATAAAGGTTATTTCTGATACAGTAGTAACACTATAAGAGAAGTTGACAATATAAACATGTTCACAAGGCAATACAACAAATCATGTTTGAAAATGGTTAATTTTAGTACAACTAAGAAAGGGGGATGGGAGCTTGTTAGAAATTGAATTCAAATTATTATTATTTTTTCTCTCTCATCCAGATTACCATCAGTCTTGAGCAACAGGTCACAGAGTCCAGTCTGTGTGAAAGGAACACCCCAGCTGGCCTTAGCACTCAGGGTGAGGAGGATGCTAATCATATTTAATAACTAATACAAAGTCAGAGGTTTTTCCGTTCTGTAGTGCATATAGATAAAAAAAAAAAAAAAAACCTTTCACTTTTTCTAAATCTTCATCTTTCTCTTTATCTTTCTCTCCTTCCCTTGCTAGCATGCACTTATTTGAACAATGCCTGAGACTTGGTGTTATTGGCACTTCCTCTGTATGTTTGCCTCTTCAAGATTAATCGCTTTATGTACTCCCAATTGTAAGTCGCTTTGGATAAAAGCGTCTGCTAAATGACTAAATGTAAATGTAAATGAAATACATTTTTTTGATACTTCTTTATTATTAATACCCTGAATTGCACAAGTCTAACTATATGCTAAATTATAAACTTGACTTAAGGTGCGGTCACATTTGCTGTTACTTGGTGAAAATTTGTGAGCAAAATCCAGTTATTCCAGTGCACGATCAGCATGTTTCACACGAGGGAGGAAAAGTTCATCACACGTGTTCAAGTTGGTCAATAACCAACAGAAAGTTGCTTGGTTTAAAACGGACTTCTGTGTGAGCCGTGTTTTATACCGTTACATATCTATTGAATTATACATATCTATTGAAATATACAAATGGCATTGGCTAATGTGACTGAATAGGAAAACTGACAATTTTGTAAATGCACAAACTGCAACACAAATCAGATTAACTAGCCTAACAAATTAATTCATATTTAAACAGTAAGAATATTCCACAATGTTACTGTATTCTTGAAACATTAAATGCATCTTTTGTGGTCATAATGTAAGAGGCTACTTTCAAAACATATCAAATCTGACAGACCTCAAACTTTTGAATGGTAGTGTTGTTGCATACATATATAGTTGTTCTTTATACATTATTTATGTTTTT
Source organism: Gymnocypris eckloni scoliostomus (assembly GCA_027564155.1). Lineage (NCBI taxonomy): Eukaryota > Metazoa > Chordata > Actinopteri > Cypriniformes > Cyprinidae > Gymnocypris > Gymnocypris eckloni. Next base: position 25,412,006 of record CM050413.1, on the reverse strand, counting down.
TATACTAATTCAACAGCTTTCAGTCATTATCTGTATATGACAATATGGTCTTTGTTCCCATAGCCTCTGTTGATAGTGCTTCCCTCATGGTATCTGAGACGGCAGACATCCCTGATCACAGCTGTTCCTCTGAAGACCTGTGTTCTCTCGAAGTGCAAGGCTCTGATTCCTCTCCATATGGCACTTTGCGCATCGTAGCTACTGACGGTAGCTGCACAAGTCTGGATCACAGCACCCACTCCTCTCTGAAGTGGCAGACCCCCGCTCGACTGGACCACAGCGAGTCCAAGCCCCACTCTCCCCAGCTATCACCCGATGCTGTTAATGTGCCTGAGAAAGAGGAGATTACAGGTGTTAAACCCATGTCTCGCGCGCAGCACAGAGAACGAACCAATAAGAAGCTTACCCTTCTTTTCCCTCCAAGCACACCATCCCAATGTGCTTCCAACTCAGCAGTGACCTCCACTGCTGCCGCAGCTTCTGCTCTTACTCCATCACCCACCGCTCAACTGCGGGGAACCCGGCTATGCTTCAGCGTCTGGTCCCCATCCTCCTCTTCCTCACAGCCTCCTGCTACCTCTGTCCTCAGCAACCCCAGTCAACGTGAGCGGCCCCGCACACTCCGTACCACCAAAGGGTATCGGAAGCTGGCGAGGATTGTGCGTTCCACTAGTGAACCCATATCCTGTACGTCCATATCTAGAAGTACGTGAGTCTTTTTTCTCTCTGTGGCTATATCGTTTTTACTTCATTAATTTTAAATCCTAGGTTAACATAATCAGCTTTTTCAATGTTTCTCACTGTACATTTGTAAACCCCAAGTTAATACACTTATTTGCATGGTCGGTATTATTGATCGGACGAATGCAATACACACACACCTGTTTGAATGGTGGCTTGTCTTACTCTTGCGCATCAGTTGGGCTTATGGATTTATTAAATTGATCAAAATTCACAGTAAAGACATTTATATTATACATTTTTTCAAATAAATGCTATTCTTTTGAACTTTTCTGAACTATTCATTAAAGGATCCTGAATAAAACGTATCGGTTTCCACAAGAATATTAAACAGCAGAATTTTTTTTCTTATGTAGACTTTTTGTAGACCAATGTAGACTTTTTGGACCATAATGGTAAAACCATAAAACTTGTGATTTTTACCTCATTGATTTGTTCTGTCACTGTTTGACATTTAGATTTTTTCCCTCAAATGCTGAAACAAAATGCATCAACCTAAAAGTTCTGTGACTGAATAAGTGCATAAATATTTCATGAGGCAAGTGCTATTCAGTTTATTATTGGTTGGACTGGCCACAAACTGTACACCTTTTGAAATGCATGCTTAATACCACAAAAGTAGAACTGAAGCTTCTTCAGTGCATGGTTTCATAACTCTGTGTCATCTCTGTTTCAAAACTACAATTTTGTTTAAAAATACAATAAACCAGATTAAGCTCATTATAAAAACCACATAAGTGTAACTTGAGTTTATAGAATCATTGCTTTGTTGTAGGAAGAGGGACATAAGACTTTTGCAAAGCAGCATCATATTAAATCATTACTAACTCATAAGCAATCTGGAGAACTGAGCATGTGACTTGACTTGCAGGTGACCGTTGTGCTTCTTCTATCCATCCACCCGAGGACTCCCCGCAGACCCCCTGTGATCAAGGTTGCACCTCTTTTGTTTTCCATATAACATAGTTATTCATCTCAAGTACAATTATGGTTATTAGAATAAAGATACTATTGCACTTCTTTTAACAGCATGTATGGAGCTCTCTGAGAGTGCCCGACACCCCTCTGCCAAACAAAGTAGCCAAGGGGGCAAGAAGCAGAAGGACGGTGGAAAGGTGGACACCCAACTCAAACCTCACATCCCTCACTCAATGTGTACAGGACGACCGCAGTCTCTGGCAGATCTTAAAACTTACAAAGACACCAAAGTGCTGGTGGCCAAGTTCCTGGAGCACTCGAGCTGCAGCCTACCTCCGGAGGTCCAGCAGGTGGTCAACAGCATTAAATGTGTTATTAAATCTGATGAGAAACACATGGAGGAGGCCATTTTCAGTGCCAGTATCATTGATCAGGTGAATTTGGTATATTTGTGTGTAGAAAATAGTATTTACCTTGTGATCTGAAATTAATACATTTACAGTTTACTTATGCTTAGTTGAAAGTGAAAAATCACTGAACTGAATTACATTGGGGATGTTTGGTTTTTTCATATTCTTCACATAGTTGATGACACAGTCACAGAAGATCATGGGCAGCCGGAGGAAGCATGCTCACGAAGACCTACATTTACAGAGCTGTGGGGCTTTGAGTTCCCCGTCTTCATCCTTGCGCCGTCCACCCAGAGGATCCAGTCAGACAGATGTCCCTGCTCCGCCGGATCATCAGCCTCCATGCCAGCCTCAAAGCCTCATCTGTGTATGCAGAGAAACTACACTTTGACAATCCAGACTACAAACACCCGTTTCCTCATTATCCTGAATATGTGCCAAGGCCGAGTCCTCATCAGCAGAAAACTGTAGCTCTTGAAAAACAAAACAAAACAAAACAAAAAAACAGCGAGTTAACATGGAAATGATGTTCTCTTTCATATGTTAAAAAAGATACTCAAAAAATCTAAACAGTAAAGAAACACCAGTGTTTACCTGCAGGGGTATATATTTTTATTTTATTGCCATAAAAAGGGTAAAAAAGTGTTTAAGTGCTGAATTTGCTGCTGTGCTAAATAGTAGAGTGGGTCTGTAATGGACCATATGAAGATGACAACATGGATTTACCTCTTCATGATACCCTTTTTTTTTAAACAGCTTCTGTGCAAACATTATGTAAAATATTGGACATTATTGGTCATTGTGTGCCATTGCAGGACAGAAACCTTTATGAAGCTGGATTATTCAACTTACCTCAGTGTGTAATTATTTTCTGTGTTACAAAATAAAAATGTGTCTGTTTGTACTTTTTTTCGTTATAGATTCTTAACAGATCCTCAAGTCATTGTTTATTTGAATAAGTTACACAAGTACTACTCTAACAGGGTCTTGAGTGTTTGTGTGTGCTTAGAATTTTTGTAATGGGCCCCAAACAAAAAGCAGGCTTATTTCAGGTTTATCTTGCTGCGGTGAAAATCCCTGTTCAGCAGTATTTGCTCTGATTCAAATATTTGTTTCGGATCCGAATCTATTCTAAGGGCCCATGGTAAACCAGACATGGAGGCTGATTATTTGTTACCTAGATGGCAACTACTTATTTAAATTATCTGTAGATGGGCATTCACTGTGGCTATTACACTTTATAGCCTCAACTAGCTGATCTATTCAAATCAACCTCAGGCATTAAATGACTGTATTTATTTTATATATATATAAAACATCTACAGAAAAACGACATAATGAGCAACATCCCGGAATAGGTAGGTTAAGCGACGTTCTAGCTAATGAGAACGTTCATTCTAGTGCTATATACCCCACCTTCTCTTATTATTTGAGCGTCCAATTAAAATTGAGCGACAGAAGCAGTAACGCTGACAGCCAATCAGATACGTCTAAAGTGTACGGTTGTATTAACTGATTGGTTGTTGTAGCTGTCAATCACGTTCCTCTGTGCACCTTACACGATGGACGACATTTTTGTGGTTTTATCGAAACGTCCAACCTGGCAGGAAGATATACAACAAGATAAGGACACGATTTCGAAATATGATATTTTGCTGACGTGTTTACTTATGTGCGTACGTACAAATACACGGTGTTGCGTATGCATTCTGCTGGACCGAGAACAGAGGAGGAAGGCTGGAGTTGAGTTAACGTTACAGTATAAGCGAACTCTAAAGCTAGCGTTGTATGTAACGTTATAGTCTTCACTGCATGGAATTCAGAGACTAGTTAAACGCATTGTTTCGGTTTGTTTATACTGTTTGTTTTATATCAGGTACTTATTATTGTGCAGAATAACTGTTACTGTAAAAATGGCCTTGCTGGCGGTGTCAGATGTAACGCTAACGGTCTAATAGCATATTAGTGCTTTGTTGCTAATAATATTAATAGATTTGTTTAACTTAACGTTACATACCCCATTTCGAGTTGACTATTGTGTGTTTAGAAGAAATCTGTATCGCGTTGTTGACTGAAGCTAACGCACGGCTGTTGCTCCACGCATGCTACTTTAGCGAGGTTATAACTAGCTAACGTAAAGCCGAACCTTGCTTTCAGAAGTGTATTTATCACACGAGCATGACGGCAGGTCTGCAGAGATTATCGTAACCGAATAGAAATGCGTTATTAAGTGCTGTGGGATCAGGCGGAGAACAGAAAGCTCATGGCTGTGCGCTGTTAGCTCGCCTCAGCTCTCATAGGCCACGTCGCCTGTGTGTGTTGATGTGTTTGATCTACTGACAGTGGCGTTGCATGAATGCAAACAAGGAAAAGCTTGAAGTCGCCAACTGTGCGGAAGGGATAACGTTACGGAGGAACCGTCAACGTAGTTGTCACCAACTTCAGGAAACTTCAAGGTTGCTGTAAGCCGAATGGGGAAGAACAGAAATCTTTCAAGATAGATAACTTCGCAGAGCAGTAACCACATTAGTAGTTTCTTGTTTTACGTGCGGCGCTCACACAAAGCCATAGATCGTTATCAGTGCGCCTCTTCTATTACGCGATGATCGGCTTCAACGCGAATCGACGCGGAGGTCGCCTCCCGTCCTTCATCCTGATTGTGTTATTGGTGATTATCGTCATTCTGTCGTTTAACTACTGGAGCGTGTCCACTAAGCACGGGCGGCTGCTGGACGAGCTGGCCGAGATGCAGACGCAGGTGAAGCGCACGGACGCGGCGCGCTCGCGCCTGGAGAAGAGAAACTCCGAGCTGATGATGCAGGTGGACACGCACCGGAAACAGAGCGACCAGAAGGACGGAGACTACAGCATGCTGGAGAGCAAGCTGCAGGCCAGGGATGTGCTGGTCAAAGCCTGCACCGATGAGAAGGTGGGTGAGGGAAACGGCAGTGTTCAGTCCGAGTCCACCTTGACGAGTTCTAGTTTTTAATCAATTGAGTTTAAGTGGGAGACGTTTATTAATGTCCTTTTTAATTAATTTTATGTTGTTACTTTTTCTTTTTTATATTGCACCTGACATGGATTCGTCTGTACTATATCCGAGTCCGTCCAAGTTCTTTCACAACTGCAGTCTGAGTCCAAATACTCAAATCCAGGGTTTCCTTTAATAAATATTTACACATCACTAATGCTGTATGATGTGAACATGCATTATAGATTTATCTTCTGTCTTTGTTTCAGCCACTGTCATGCCATACATTCTTGCAAATGATTGTTTTACAGACCTCTCACCCAGACTCTCAGCCACATGTGGATCTTTAGGATGAAAGGCTAGATTTTCTCAGTAACACTTTTAATTACTTTATTAACAACTTTTATTCATCACATTGTATCATAGTGAAGACCCATTTGTCATCTAGAGTCTAGACCAGGGCTAGGCAACGTCGGTCCTGGAGTGCCGCTGTCCTGCAGAGTTTAGCTCCAACCCTAATCAAATACACCTGAACAAGATATTTAAGGTTTTCAGAACTACTAGGGCTACAGGCAAGTGTGGTTTTAGTGTTTTGGTGTGTTGCTTAGTTCATGCAAACAAAGGTGTGTAGGCGATTGTCTTGTCTAATAGTGCCTTGTTTCAGGAAACATTCCGTTTTTATGGCAGTATTGTAAATATGTTTCACTGACCAGGTTTTTTTATACACAGTGCATTTAAAAGCAGATTACTTACTTTCTCTAAAGAAGCAGGCAGTTTGCTTATAACAACTGTTCCTTTTGTGCCTGTTCTACTAGTTGTGCCTGCAGATACGGCAGTTTTACTTTTGTGTGACGTGTTCAGTCAGCAGGTTGCATGAGGGACGGCATCACTGACTTTTGAAATGGGAATATATACAGGCTTCCCATAAAATTTCGGTCTATATATAAAAGGTAAAAATATGGGTCTTTACCTTTTTAATATTTTGTTAAAATCTTTTTGGTAAAGTTTTGTTAAAGTCCACCTGAAATCAAAATTGACTATTTATTTTGTTAGGGCACATTGCTATTTTTGTGGTGAATAATTAATTCATGCAAGTCAATCCACAAAATGTTTTTGTTTGCATTCATAATCTTTAATCCAAATCTGAAAATGACATCAGTTTGACGGCTTGGGCATGAGCGTGACATCTGAACCATACCCCTCCAACTGTCAGCGTTCATTTCTGAATGAAACGCCTACTTTATCAAATCCAATCAATTTGCTGTAGAAAAAACAAGACATGCCCTCTATTTTCCTCATTCAATATTCAGTTTCTCTCGGAAGTAAGTCACACTACGGAAGTAAAAACGGTCACAAACTTCCGGTTCACGTGGACTTTAAGTTGCTCTTTTTGATTTTAAACAATGAGTGTCTTGATATTCTGGATATCCCCACACCATTAACATCAGTACACGAAAAGTGTGAGCTGACAGGATGGAGAGCATCCTACCATGCTGCTCTTTATGGATTCAAGCCGTGGGCTTCCCTGTGGTAGTGTGACACAGCTGAGAGCTCATGGGCAGGGCCCATCTGTGTGCCCAGGGCTGTGAGAGCCCCCCCACGCTCCTTCACATCTCCAGGTCTTCTTACACTGCACTCTGTCTCTCTCTCTGTTCTTGATATTATATCAACATAATAGTTGGGAGTGTGTTGTTATTAGGACTAGATAGCAGTCATGGTTGCTTATTTTGTTAATAACATTTAGGAGGAATATGTATTTTGAAAATAATTAAAATAACATTCATGCCATGTATTGCTCTATAGCACTCATATTTCCTCTCCTTTATCATTTTCACACTGGTTTACAGTAAATGGATCAATTGGTTATTGTGAGAAGGGGTTGATGTGGAAGATGTCACTGTTGCAGAAGCTTGATTTTGAGACTCATTTCTGCCTAGGATTTGTCTACCTGGAAAGGGAAACAGGGTATATGAACATTGATATTCCATGTGCATTTGGATGCCCTGTACTTTTATAGATTGATGCTGTGCTGCAGCACATTACTTGCTCGGGCCCCTTTACAGATTATTACCCTTTCATATTCATTGCCTATACTATAGCAGTACTTGTAAAATGTGTTCTTGTTTTAGGAGGCACACTGAAGCTTTGCAACCGTGTACAGTTTGAATTAACTGAAATATTGATTTATAGCATGCATCTTGGTGTATTTGCTATAAACTTTTGTGTGTGTGTGTGTGTGTGTGTGATGTGTGTATTTTTAATGTTTTGTAAATAAGTTTCTTCTGCTCATCAAGGCTGTATCTATTTGATCAAAAATACAGAAAACGTTTGTGGAATATTATTGCAATTTAAAAGTAACAGTTTTCAATTTTTTTTGTATTGTCATTTAAAAGAAAAAGAAAAAGTTACATTTTATACTTTGCCCATGTGTCATGGGTTTATGAATAGGATCTGTTCCCTACTGGGAATGTCATCCTGTTTCCTGTCCTGTAAACCAAAGGTGGAGACCATACGCACACACAGACACACCTATTCACTCATACTTTCCTGTTCACTTTTGCTTTGTTCTGTCCAAGGAGAAAGTTAACTAGCATTGTCTTTCATCTCAATGGCAGTTGCTCAGATGACGTGTGCAAGCTTGAGCGCACAAGACCTGTATAGCTAGGCCACTGACGCCAAAGACAGCAAGTCCAGATAAATTGAGCACTGGTGAAATATAGTAATTCATATGTAGTTTGAGAATAAGATTGGTCTGAAATATTGATTGTATTGAATGGTTGTCATTGAAGAAACATGAAAGATCATCGCCTTTGTATCTTCAGGTTGTTTATGTTGAAAAAAAAGATCAGCCATATTTTTTTAATTATTAATCATTCTAGTAAATATTTTATCATGTAGGAAATAGAATGAAGCTGTGAAGCATAGGACCCATTGCAAATAATTGATATCTCAGCAATGAAGTTGTTTCTGAAGCTTTTGGGCTACTGGAGCTGACCTGCTAAACTGAACGAACCCAGTTTTGAGGTTACAGATATTTCTGTTCTCATACATTTTGTTGTCCGTTTGCAAACTATGTAATTAACGATTGTGGCGCCATTTATTTATAAAATATTGTCAAATTATTTATTTATGCTCTGTTTATTAAAATACCGTAATACAATATTACCACAGTATGATATATTTCACCTATGGATAAAGGTGTAAAAATAGGATGGCTACAGAAAATGTACTATCTGATGGGTCAAAGTGATGGGATGATGAATATTTGTATTGCAACCTGCAACCAATATGGATAGTATGCTGATCAATTTGTCAGCATGGTCAAGTGTTGACTGTAAAAATGAGAGTAAATACAAAGTAAACATGAAATCAAAATTGGCCCTGTCTACTTTAATACATGTTCCATCCATCTTTTAATGTTATTTTAGCCTAAATAGGCTAGAAACAGAAAATTACATATCTCCCTTCCAAGTACTTGGCTCCATCTTGGTATGTAACAGCCACATCATATTGACTTTAGTTTTATGTAAGGTCCTAATTATTATGGATGAAGATCATGGATCTGTGAGAGGTTGCCCTGAGCCAAATATTGAGTGGAAGTGGTTTGAAGTGATGCAGTGAGCTTCTGTTACTCTCACCTGCTGATGAGAAGGGTGCTGAGCTCGACTGTTTTCTCCACAGGGTGACATTGATGCTTCAATTACTGACCCCTCTCCTGTGTGATATTCCTCCATTAATTTCTACTTTAAATCGGGTGACTGATCAGCCTAATAGTGGAATCAGCAGTAGAAGTGTGGTACTAGTGTAAGGTCTGGACGTTAGCTTCCAGTTTGTAGATGTCACTGAGATGAATGGGAATGGAAACAGTTTTACTCTGAGATTAACTGCAAGCCTCTCCTTCCACTTAGGTGTCAAAAGAGTAATAGATCACGGAGGCATAGATTTGGAAAACAAACACCCCGGAAGCGCCTAACTATTTAGGCTGGCTCCCTCACTTTTCTTTTTTGATGAAGCATCAGTCCAAATCTATAGGATGTGCATGCATAGACATTTAGCTGACCCTTCAGCAGTGTTAGTGAGTTCTGCATACACGCAGTGCAGTAGACTGCTGTATTTCCTCCTCCTGTTCTTCCGGTAGCAGAAGCTCAAGGCTTATCGGGCCCCTGTAATAGCACATTGCTCAGTCCTTATGTCCGCTGCCCTTGCAGCTTAATTTGCCTTGCTGACTATCATCTTGTCTTGTGCTTTGAGCCAGGGGTCTGCAAGCTCAAGCTCTGACTGTGTCCATGTCCCCCTCGGTGAATTTGTCATCTTGATCACACTTCCCTCTGAGCTTCCCCCTCTCAATCCTATCGTAAAATCACAGCTGCCACTCTTACAGAGTAAAGCTCTGGAGATTGAATTCTCTTACTGTGGATCATTGAAAAGGAATTGGACAACAATACTTTTTGACTCAAAAAAGAGGTGATGCTGAAGAGCGTGTGGTACTGTAGGCAGCCTCACACAGTTTCTCATGGGTTCAAAATGTCCAGGGGATGGATTGATTTAAATACAGGAACCAATTTTTAAAAAGTCATTAGTAAAGAAGGAAGAAAAAGAAAGTTTGGGATATCAGCATATATGCCATGTTACTGTTTCTACTCTGTTTGGGCAAATAAATAGCTCAGTCAGCATAAGAGATGGCTTTCAGAAATAGGGTTGCAAAGGGGTGGACATTTTCTGGAAACTTTCCATGGAACTTCGTCTGAGGAATTTTTAGGTTTGAAACTTACCAGGAATTTATGGGAATTATTGGAAATGTATTTAAATTTGGGTACATTTATTAAAACTGTATTATATACAAACATAAATATAACAATTTAGTTTGTTCATAGGCTCACATGCATGCAAATTAATACACATTTTAAAAATGACATTTTGGGAGGGGAGGGTCTGTGATTCTTTTTTCAGGATTTATTGATGAATGAATAACTTATGAACAGAGTTTATTCTAAATAGAAATCTTTTCTAACACCTATCGAGAAGAAACAAAGCAACCTCGGCGTCCGATCGCAGGCCTTCCGCTCCATGAGTTCTCTCCAGCGCTGGAATGCTGATCCGATCCGATATTTACATGGGTCCTACTTCTTGCCTTATCGTTCTGCAGTCGTTTTCCTATTTTTGTTTTTATCCACCATCTCTATCTTTATGTCCCTCGGCTCGGCTGTTCACTGAACGCTCTCTCCTCCAGATCACGAGTAGACACACCCCTTACTGCTGATTGGCTACACGTTTGTTTTGGTACTTGGCCCGACTCAGTTTTCTAAAACATTTTTGAAAAATGTACCTACCCTGCCTTTAAGTAAAAAATCATGTGCCATGAATATATTTTGTACATTTCCTACTGAAAATATATCAAAACTTAAGTTTTTATTAGTAACATGCATTGCTAAGAACTTTATTTGGACAACTTTAAAGGTGATTTTCTCAATATTTAGATATTTTTTTTGCACCCTCAGATTCCCGATTTTCAAATAGATGTATCTCAGCCAAATGTTGTCAGATCCTTAAAAAACATACTTCAATGAAAGCGTATTTATTCAGCTTTCATGTATAATGATGTATAAATCTCAATTTTGAACAATTTAACCTTATGACTGGTTTGTGGTCCTTAGTCACATATATTACAAAAATATAATATTGGATTCCTGTTTTAACTCTTTTTTTTGTGCTTTCCAGAATAAGCTGCAAAATGATGTCAGCGCCCAGATGTCAGAGATTCACAGACTGAAAGGTAAGAAGTGCTCACTAGAGGGTGCTATTTCCCAGTATCGCCCCTGTGTTAGTGGAATAGGGTTGTGGTGGAGTATGTAAGTGACGTACACCACTATTTGTACATTTTCTCATACAGTCTTTTTTCTTTCTACTCCACACTGATGTAAACAAATCATGGTATCCTGTTGGCTGATGTGTCATATTGTGATGTTTTGGACTGCTGATCTAATGGGGCATGAAGTGATGTTTGTTTATATGTGTACACGTTTACAGAGCAGGTAAAGGAGTTGAAACAGGAGGTCATCCGACAGGAAGACCAACTGAGGGAAGTGCGGAAAAACAGCACCAATTTGGAAAAGAAGCTAGAATATGAGAGGTGAACGTAAACACTGGTGGACCCCCACCCAGAAAAAAAGGGTCTTGTTTTCTATGCCCTTCCATTCCTACATTAGGGATTGGTTAAAATGTTAGACTAGTTGATCATGTAAATATAAATCTATAAAGTAATATGTGCATTGCAGCTTGCAGTGTGGCCGACAAATAGCTGAGCTGAAGGCAGAATATGAGGAGAGCAAGACAAGAGTAGAAGAGGCAGCAAAACTCAGACAGGTGGGATATGAATGACTTGCAAACAGTCCGTTTAAACTGCAACTTGGCTCCACTATCACTCTGTATTTTACATAAAACAAAAAACTTCTTCATTGCAGAGTTTATTAGAGAATCGTAAAGTGGACACAGGGGGTCGGCAGGTGGAGGCGGATCTTGATCAATCCATCAAAAGAAAAGAGGACACTGCAGAGATCCACACAGTGGCTGCACGTCGAAATGATGGCCCACTTCTTAAAGGTAGCGAGAAAAGCTTCAATGAGTAGATGCATAAACATTTTGGTTTAAAAAAATCTCACTCTTGCCTTTTTTTCTATCACATACACTCAAGATGAGCTGGGTAAACCTGGTAGCGATGCTGGAATGCCTGGTATTGAGGACAGTGAAGTAGGCAAGATGGAAGATGCACAGTTTGGTGAGTAACACAAAGTAAAAGATTTAAATCTCGCTGATGAGTAACAGAGAGAAAAGAATATGAAGCATGCTGAAAAGAAAAAAAGGTCCTTCATTCTGATTCACATTCATGTTTCTCCAGCGCTAAAGAAGCCAGCCATCACACCGCAGAAGCACATGGAGCCCGCTGAAGCTGAGGCAATGCTGAAGGAGGTGAGGGCAGGGTTCGGCGCTGGTGCCGGTGCCAGACCAGGGGATGATTTGGCCCGCGGGGAACCATTGGACCGACCAGACTTGCCCCATGATGAAAACCTTAATTTGGGGAACAACGACATGCCTTTGCAGCAACAGCTTCCAAATCCGGTGATAGACAAACCCATGCTGTTTGACAAAGATAATAAGGCAGTCATAAAGGCAGATGAGTTTGGGGAGCAGCGCAGACAGCTGGGAGGTCAGAGGTCATGTTTTATCTTTGCTTATATCGCTTACACCTTTCAATTGTTGGTTATGCAGGACCCAGATATATACTCGCACACATAGCTACTTTGCAGGCAATAAGGATTCCACTATTGCATGACACACAAATCAAAACTGTATTAAACTGACTCTTAAATATTTTACTGAAAGTATTTTTTTATGAATACTTTATTACTACAGGTGCAGGGTTTTTTTTGCATCAGTTTTCTCAATTTCTGGATGATATTACCAAAAACACCTTCACACAATGCAAATGCAGTTTTTTCATGATCTCTTTGTACCGGGAAAGCCATGTAGTAAAACTTCTGTTCTTTCATTATAACATAATTATTTCATTATCTCTTTTAACTGTCCTGTTTTCATCCTCCTTTTTTTCTATGTGACCCTGTCATTAATTGAAGTTTACATTTTTACTTTCACTATTTGCTTTTTCACATAGGAATAATGGAGATTAGTGTCATGCCATTAAGTGACATCCCTCTACTTACAGAAATATATTTTCATATCTAGTGCTGTCTGTTTTTTCATTAGCTGAGGGTTTAAAGGCAGAGGGAGTTGGACTTCCTCCTCCTCCTAACCCAGCTCAGGTCCATCCCAAACACATTGACCAGCACAAGGGCAGAGATCCTGCACTTGCCGACCTTCCACGTCACCGTCAGAGTGAGTATTAAATTTTACAAAGGTGGGGATAGGTGCATTTTCTGAAGATAACAAGACAAAGCTATCCACTTGCTAATTCGTGACATCAAAAACTGTTTCTGGGTCCAAGCCTCCACTCTGTTTCAAATGAGAATTCGATCTCAATCCGATTTATGTGCACCATTCATTTATGGTAGAGCTGGGCGATATGGCTTAAGAAAAAAATCTGATTGACTTTTTAAATCGATTTTTTCCCCTTACTTAAACTAAACCTGCAAATGACAAAGAAATTGTTCAAAATTAAAGGGACAAATTAAAATTAAGTTTTCGCCACTAGAGGTTGCATTTTCAAAACGATAACAACTGCGCGGGAGTAGGGCTGAGCCCATTCGAACTAGAGGGGAGCGTCGGCGGATGTTAAAGAGAAAACCGATTTTCATTCAAACAAGTCGACGTAAACTACGCATTCTAGTTAATCAATTTATCGCCCAGGCCTAATTTATGGCGCACATTTAAGCTATTTTTTTTTATTACAATACAGTCTCTGGGCTCACCAGTATTTTAACAACTCAAAAAAGATGAACCACTCTCTGGCCAATTGAGATTTTGGTATGGAGATAAAGGCTAAACTCAGGATTTTTGGTTGTACTACAGCACACACTTAGTGGACCCAGAAGCTGTGACGTGACTTTACACTTAACAACCAGATACTTCTATTACCATACTTTTATATGGGAGTTTCTGTAAAGTGCTGATTGGTTACCTTCTTGTCTTTAGGCTCTCCCATCTTAAAAGAATAGCTCACACATAAACTGTCATTCAAAACCTGATTTTATGCTTTGCATGGAACACATTCCATATTTATGGTATTCAGCAGAATGTTCAAGCTGCTTTTGAATTACCAATCACACAAGTGAATGGTAATTCTCACTCGTCAAGTTTGTGTTTCCACTTAAGAAAAATAAATATGGTTTAAAAATGACATGAGGCAGAGTAAATGATTTTCATTTTTAGGTGAGCCATTCTTTTAAGACTCTCTCAGGGGTTTGATGCAACTTATGCTGGCTCCATTCAAGCTAGTCTTAAATCAGTTCCTCTGAGGTAGCGAATGTGTGTGAATGTGAAGCCCATGCAGAGCATAACTGTGTGAAATACAGATTGTAAAGCTGAATGTTAGATTGGCTTCTGCTGATTACTGCACTGCCTGACTTTGCTCCGTCTGCTAAACTCCTCCACACCACCATGTGCCCATCCCCCCTTTCTTCTGTGTGAACTCCTCTACCACCATCTCCATTCCTCAGTTGTCCTCAGTTGATTTTATTTCCTTTGGGCCTAAATTATGGCATAAGCAGTTACTTTCCATGTAGTCTCATCGTCCTTTCTTAACTCTTTATTCTTGTGAATATGCTTCTGATCTATTTGCCTTTCTGTGCTTTCTTTTACTATTCCCTTAATGTCCTTCTTTCCCTGTCTTTTAATACTTTGACATTTTGCTCCTGCTTTTCTTTCACTTTTCTTTTTCTCTCTTTCCTGATGGGGCCCTTCTCTGCCTCTGCAGGCCGTTTCTTTGATGAAAATGAGTCCCCTGTAGATCCGCAACACGGCAATAAGCTGGCGGACTATAACGGGGATGATGGCAACGTGGGTGAGTATGAGGCGGACAAGCAGGCCGAGCTAGCCTACAATGAGGAAGAGGATGGTGATGGTGGGGAGGAAGATGTCCAAGGTGAGCCAGGGGGATTGCGACTGCATTGCTATTCCGTCTCCTCTCCGCCTCCCTTGTGCTGTTGCTCTGCTGCTAACTAAGCTGCTGGTTCAGTCATCATGGGCTCACAGCATACTGAAGTACTGTCAGCTTGTTTGGCCTAAGGCTTGTGGATGGGGTCAGTCGAGGAGGAAGCCCTCACCTCAGTGTGCTGAGAGCATGTGTGAATGAGAGAGAAAGTTTTGAGTGTGCCTTAACCTTACTGGACCATGTGGTTATGAGACTGAACCTTCTCTCCCAGCATGCCTCATTCCAGTCGTTATCCTTACTAATCAATATGCTTGTGTGTAGCATTATTGTGTTTCCAGTGCCTGTGTTCCAACACCATAACACCGGTGTTGAATCCTTTTCACTAGTGTTTTGTTATTTTTGTTTAAGTTGTTTTAAAGTCACTGATGTTTAGCCTTGTAGACCGGGCCATCTTAATGCATTTTGCCAGTTTTTGCATCGGTATCACTTAACACTTGTGACAGTTGTAAAACTGTCTCTTAGACCATGTTCACAATGCGAAGTCTAGAGTGTGACAACCGCATGCAAGTGCAAGAATGTGTCCTGTACATTTCTGTTCCGTGTGTGTACATCATAGTTAATTTTAGGGCTGCACGATATTTCCAAATAACTAGTATATTTGCAACAAACCAAACAATTTGGTAATGTTAAGTTTTCTGGTTGATTATAACTATACAGCACCATGTTGACAGTAGTATTTACATTTGGATTGTTTTAATTCATATTAAATTACATTCTAAGATTTGACATTATTTTTATTGAAGGCTGCAGTAAAACACTTTTGTGAAACGTTATATATAATATTTTTATTTTACATATGTCAAGTTGATTTTACAGTTTTTAGACCATTAACATGTATTGCACATTGCATTAAGTTATGTAGTAACTTCAATATCGTGCATCCCTAGAATATATAGTAATAACCATACAAACATTTTGGCAGCTGTAAACAAAAAAAGTTACAATTTTTGACAAAAATGTGGACAGGCAGTGACAACCACATTTATAAAAAATATGCATACTGTGTATGGAACCAACTCTTTAGAAACAACAAACACTGCCTCTTCTGGCCGAGTAATTCCTGAATTCTGTATACACACGGAATGATAATATATGGTAGGCTGTAAAATGGATTAATTGAAAACAAATGATTTCCCAGCCCTAACTAACAGGATTCAGACAATGTTGTTGTCACTCCCAAAACTGTGCAGTGTGTATGTGGCCTTAGTAGCTTTCACTATTATTAGTTTAAATGTGTATAGGCTTATTTTTCTTCACCCATGAAAGTTACACTAGTTAGTTTGTTAGTCAGCCATTGTTGTAATTGTAATCACTAAATTGTAATTATCCCTGATGTTGTATCTTTCAGACGATGAAGATCGGGAGGCTCCAGGTGAAAGGGCTGTGGATTATGGAAAGCGACATCAAGCCATTGATGTCCTGTAGTTCAACATCTAAAAAATCCTTTACATTGAGCTTTGGATGTTTCTGACAGTGAAGTAGCCAAGCCAGGAAAAGGAACTTTGGATTTCCCCTGCAGTTTTGGTATCATGATTGGAGACATTCAGACTATTCAAACTATTTCAGTGTCTCTAAATCAGTGACTGCGGATGAGTTTAAATCAACTTTAATACGACCGTGATTTCATGATCTGCTGCAAATGTTTGCTTGCACATGACCTAATTTGAGAGTATTGTTTTCATGTTTGTTTAGTTTTTGCCCCATCTGTAGCACAGGTCTATCAGAATTGGGATTGGAATTAATATATTGTAAAATTTTGGGGTTTTTATACAAAAAACCTTCTCCGGTGACTGGAGGACAGTACTGTGAATAGAAAATACGGAAGTAATATTTCTCTGTTAGATTCACAAAGTGGAACATATTGATACTACTGGTGAAACGGACCTCTACCACACCAGTTTTCTTTTTTTTCTTTTTGAATGCTGAAAAGCATAATCTCCCTTTATCTTTTTGGACAACTGTTGCTGAATTGAACTGTAAACTATGGGAAGATGCAATTAAGTTGCTGTTCAACTTTTTAACCTCTCTCTGGGACATGACGACACAAATTGGCCAGACGTGTTTTTCTTCTGTTTCTAATTCTGAAGGAGCACTCCGAAGTGCACATGGAGTCTTGTAAGGACATTGTTGCATGCAAAAGGCAGCCTTTGTAAATCAGCCTGTAGATTAAGAAAATGGAAAAAAGCAATACTCTGTGCCACAGACTAAACTCATCACAGCTGTTGGCCTGCTTCCTTTCTTACTGGTAGCTGTAGATGTACAGTACATATAAGGAGGAGTCTGTGTGACAAGGAATACTGTAAAATTGCTAAACTCTCAAAAGGACATAATGATCATAGACCTAACTGTTTGTGTTTGTTTCATAATTAAACAAAAATTGGTAGGGTTGGGCGGCATACTGAATGTACTCTTTTAGCTTGTGATTGTTTTTGAGATCGGTCACATGGGTGTTTGGGCTTTCTTACACAGCTGTGCAGTGCAATCCAAGGATAACAATTAACAAAATACTCTTTCAAATAAACATGGTCCTGTTTTGGGAAAAGTACAAATCCTATCACTGTGACTGAAGTATAGAAAGTAGTAGCATCGAGAAGAGCACCCAGAAATCATTAATTTGTCCCAGGCTGCTTTACAAACATAAATGATTAAATGTGGTAACAATAAAAAAAATATTCTGTATAAACTTTCAATGTGTTTACATTTAGAACGTTTATATAAATGTTCCTATTCACCTAGATTGACCATAGAGCAAAATATTTTAAGTTATATGTATAAGGAATGCCTTTTTACCATATGATGGCATCTGAAGTAGAATGGAATTGAAATTCGCTTCATTCGGGAATAAGTACTTCGTAACGGTATTACCATGACAACCAGAACGTGCCTTTCCTTCTCATCTCATACTCCGCGCGCTCGTTCTATTTTTACTGGCTGCTTGTCGATGTGCTATGCATAAATAAATCTGATGCTTATGCTAGCACGCAGTAGTTAATCTGCTACGTTTGTTCTACTATTAAACGCTAAATCATCGGAACCACAATCCTGTCTGAATATGTATTGATTGATACTGACATATTTGCTAGTTTACCTGACAGGCTACCTGGTAAACGCCACTAAAACCGTTTTAAAACGGAATTCTTGCGTTTTTGCAAAAAAAAATATTACATGTGATTCTCGCTTCTATAGACTGTATTTTTTAAATAGACTGTTAGCTAAACCTGTCGCACTGCGAAGTCTCAATATTGTTTTGATGCTCGGAACAACAGAAAGGGGGTGTGGAATGCGCACCACAGGACGCATGCTCGCTACTCTCTTCATCCGGGTACCTGCCGTTGACTGTGTGGGTACGGAGGCGGGAAATGGCGTCCAGAGGTGCGGGGAGGACAGAGGTGAACCTAGACTGAAGAGGCACGCAAAAAACAGCAAGTATCAGCAGCCCTGAAAAAACGACCTTAATCCTGCGACTCGATCCCGGAGATTCGTCCAGTAAGTTATTAACCCAGTCTGTATTGCATGTGGGGATGGGGTCCCCCCGTCTGTTCGCTCCGGTCGGTTATGTTCCGCTGTGGTTCGCTCCCGTAGCACCTATACTCGCGGCTGCCGTCTTCGTGAGTCGTTCCCGCGCTTTCGCTGTCATTAGAAAGCTGCCCGTTGTTTTGAGTGGCACACGAGGCTTCTTCTAGTAATAGCGGGTCAGGAGAGACAGGTTTCCTACGGAGAGAAAGCTTGCATGTGCCCTACATTAAAGATAGACATGCACAGATGTGTTGAGAGCGGTTGCTGCATGTAAAAATACATCTCACACTTTAGGCTCTGGAGTCGTGTAATCATTGTGTGAACTCTAGTTTTTCTTAATGTCTGGCTAAACGAGGGAATCGTGGTGAGAAAGTTGCTCTTCTTCCGTACAGAATCTCTTAAGCGTATGTTTCCCGCCCACCACGACGCTGTGTTCAGGTTTCAGCGGCTGAACTTAATCATTTCTGAAGTGTCTGACGAGGTTGATCAGTTATGGTGTGGCAACACTTTTTTTTCTTCTAAGGTTTGACTGTAGGGCAGCGGTCCTCAAACATTGCCATTCCATTGTCAAGTCAATATTTCAAGGGCCCTCACGGAGTCTTTTGTGTGTGTGTGTGTGTGTGTGTGTCTGATAATATTTCAACACAACACTTGCTTTTAATTATGAGAAACTACCACAGTCAAGATAATAAAATAACTACACATTAGGAATCTCAAGATTTAAATGTTCTTCCTTTTGTTTGTGGTAAAAACCAAATACACTTTTATATTCTGCTGAATTAAGATGTACATTTTGTTTCTGCAAATATTTTTCGTAATTCAAACTGTCTACACAACTAGCTTATAACTTTCTAAAGATATATAAAAAATATAACAATTTAAGATGCTGATAGTTTTTTAGAAAATTACTGTAAGATTTAGTTTGCACCCTGCCATGAAACAATTGTGAGAGCTCCGTATGTTACATTGTTCTTCATAATAAAGCCATAGTTAAAAATGCCAAATTACTGGCAAACCATGTAGGAATTAATTTAAGATGCTTAGAGACTGTTCAAATTAACTGGCCAGAGAGAGTTCACTATTTATAAGGTACAGAGCGATGTGTTATTGTAAACTAAAACTACTGAAATAGTTTTCATTAATAAAATAATGCTGACAAAATATAAATATTACTCGCAAGACTAAAACTTAAGTACTAATGCACTAAAATTAAAACTGAATGCAATAAACGTTTCACACATTTTAAAACAAATGAATTAAATTACCAAATTCATAAGATTTATTAAAATGAAATTAAAACATATTTTGAAATAACCTTTACTATAAAAGTGTGCAAATAATACTAAAATAACTGCAGTGGAAAACAAAACTTCTTTAAACATGCTTGTAATATAACATAAACAAACATTTTGTTGGCCCATATGAAGTTTACTGATGCCCGCTAATGAACCACTGCTCATTTGTCCTAGTTGTCTGGCTATTATGGGACAGGTTACCAACAAAGTGCAATGGTATTGTCTGTGAAATCTATTTGTGCTGTTCTTTGGCATGCTATGCTAATTTATTAAATAACGAATCCATGTTCGTCAGTTACACTTTTAGGTTTACAATGTACTTCGTGTAACGTTCTAGATTCCTCAGAGAGATAATAGTAATTTTATGTCATAGTCAAACAGAGAAGACACAAAAAAAGCCTCAGGGATTAGTTCTTGGAAATGTGTCAGCACTGCAGCCTCTTTTTTTTTTTGCTGCCGGTCTGTCAGGGCATGTTTTTGTTTCAAACAACTTGGTATTTATTTTATTTATTAATGAATGTATGTGTTATTTTGCTGTCAGAACATATTGACTTTCGGAAACCTGCTGTGATAGAAGAGGTCAGAGGTGTCAAAGGAGTAATGGTTACAATCATTTTATTTTGATGGATTCAATTTTTTTTCTGTTGTTTAATGTCTGCTGATGTTATTTAAACCAGAAATGTGAATCTTACTGTGCTGTTGATATCACTGTGCCTCTGTTCCTCTAGAACAGGGGTTTTCAAACTTTTTTGTCGGCCGAACCCCTTTGACCTAAATTATTTATTTGAAGTACCCCTTGAGATTTTAAGTAAATATTAATAATTTAATGGCACATTTGCATGTTTAATATTGCTGCAACAAACGATTGTTTTGATAATCGATCGATCTAACGATTATTAGAACGATTAATCGACTAATCATCGATTATTTCACTGGTTGATCAATAGACTTTGATTTATTATTCAGCTTTTGCAATTAGTTAAAATATTGAGTTATACATATTCTAACAAATAAATAAATAAATGTAATCACTTCAGCTTTTGAAAATCAGATGTGACCCTGGACCACAAAACAGACATAAGGGCCAATTTTTTTTTATTATTATTGAGATTTAAACATCACCTGAAAGCTGAATAAATAAGCTTTCCATTAATGCATGGTTTGTTGGGATGATAAAAACATCACAATAATCTACAAGTAATCCACACCAGTCTATCAGTTAACATTGGCTGAGATACAACTACTAATCTGGAATCTGAGGGTGCTAAAAAAAAAATCTAAATATTGAGAAAAACACCTTTAAAGTTGTCCAAATGAAGTTCTTAGCAATGCATATTACTAATAAAAAATTAAGCATCAATGGAACATGATCTTTACTTAATATCCTAATGATTTTTGGCATAAATAAACTTTGATCATTTTAACCCACACAATGTATTTTTGGTTATTGCTACAAATATACCTGTGCTATTTATGACTGGTTTTGTGCTCCAGGGTCACGTATGTAATTACAATTATTACACAATAAATTGCTAACACTTTAAATAAAGTTTCATTAGTTAACATAGTTGACTACATCAGTTAACATGCTCTAATAATGAACAATAGTTGATCATTAATATACAATCATTAATCATTAATATTAATAACAATCATTAATAACAATACTTGATCATTGTGATAAAAATCACAAGTTGTGTTTGTTTACATTAGTTAATGCACTGTCAATTATATGAACTAACAGCGAACGACTTTATTTATTAAATAACATTAATAGTTTAATAAATGTATTGTTTATTCATGTTAGGTAATAAATTATAACACCTTACAGTAAATGTGTTCCCAATTGATTTTATATAAATATATATATATATTTGGCACACAAAATAAGATGACAGCGAAACTTCTTAATCGCCATTTAAGTTAATTAGCTACATGAGAAAATAACTGAATGACACATTCTGCCTAACATCTAATTGTGTAAGTCATATGGATAAAAAAAACGAAATAAAGGTAAGTGATAAGATGCTTTATTTTTTGACAAACAATTTGTCACGACATATATCTCTCTTAAAATACCGTATGGGTTATGATAATCAAAACAGTCCTGAGCTAGATCAAGCTTTGATCTCTGCAAACCAAACTACCACTAATTAATTTACTTCCCCCAACTAATACAAATATTTTATCACTAGCTAGCTCCACACTGCAGAGCTGCTTTATAACATAAAATCACGTAATTCTAACTGAAAAAGCGATACTAACTAAACTGCTTGATTTAAGGCTATCTATTGCATGAAGTACAGTACTATATAAATAAACATTATGCGACTGCTTTACTGAAGTACCGAACTGAAGAGCTCATGCAAACATCACTTTCTCACCGCTGTCAGTTTTTGTTGTTTAAACTGTTCTTTTGTTTGTTGTTTATTGTGTTATAGAGAAGAAAGCACTAAAGCGCTGTGTCTCTTCTTCTCTTGAACTGCATCAGAATTACAGTCTCGCGCTACAGCGCCACGCTGGTCAAAACTCAGTATTGCAGGCTCGTTCATTAGGTCAAATGAGATCAGACAACTACTCGACAATATAAATATTTGTTGACAATTGTTTTATTGTCGATAATGTCGACCAATCGTTTCAGCCCTAATGTTTAACTTTAAAAACATTTATGTTTTATCAGTTTTAAAGTTTCAGTAATATTTACATAGCTATTGTTATTATTATTGCACTCAACAGATTATAAAAAATTATATTACTGTAATTTACAATGTAATTACATTTTTTCAACAATGTTTTTTAATACAGGTTTTTGTTTCCCAAAAATATATTTTTAGTTACATTTAAGATTTTAAATGTACATCACATTTGTATAAATCTGTAACATTTCTTTGCAAAATGTTTTAATTTAATCTACATTTCTTTTTTTATTAATTTGTTAATGGTAAACCAACGTACCAACTAACGAACCCCCTGCAATTCCCTCACGAACCACCAGGAGTTCGCGAACCCCACTTTGGAAAACCCTGCTCTAGAAGAAAGGCTTCAGCTCCTCAGTGTTGTGAGGTAGCGGTCTTGGCATGATGTCTGTTCGAGGCAGTGGATGAGTCACCATTTGTGGTGGTTAAGGAAAAAGCTGAGATGTATTAACATCTGTATGCTTTCTCTCGCTACTTTTTGCCTTTCTTCTCCTCTCCTGTTTCTTACATGCTACTATTCTTGCAGTATGTCTCGACTCGTCGTCCTCGCTGCTTCTCACTGTCTAACTCCTGCACACTGCAGCCGTTGCAGGATGAGCTTTGTTTTCCTCTCCTAAAATGTAAAACTCATTTTCTGTTGACCGTTAGTTCTTATCATGTACAGTGCAATTCGGGTTCTCTGTAATTACACACAGGATCCACTGATACACAAATACACGAAGGCATCTGGAAAGACGTAGGAAATCAACTCCAGGGTTAGATCTACAAAGCTCTTCCCAGCTCCTTGGAAATCCATTGATACCCTGGAAAAGTATTTTTTATTTTACTGTGCATTTTCTAAATCATTGTAGTTAGATTCCTTCATGGCTAGCATTTGGAAGCAACTGTCAGAGCTGGTGGAACTCCCGATGGGTCACTAATGCTGGAGCACATTTGTGGTCAATTGTTACATAAGCACACTTTGAGGAGGGGACACACGACCAAATGCTGTAGTTAATTTCGGCATTATTCCCCCTTGATGTACAGGGTTTCCTTTAAAGAAGAGAGGGGCACTTCCTCCACATCAGGAAAACATTAGCTGGTTTTCCCCCTGTACTTTTTTAAGTTCTCTCTTTTTGTTTTTCTTTCTTTTTTGTCTTGCAAGAAACTGCTGCTTGCTGTTGATCTGTGATCACCTTTCTTTCTCTTTGCTAGTGCATTATTGAGCAACAGAAAAATAAGACTGAAAAGACATAAGAAATAAAGTCCATCCAAAAGTGTCTATTTAGAATTCTTCTGTATGTGGGAAATGATAATGCACTTGTAGTTGAGAGTGCTTTGCTATGGAGGTGCTTCAACTGAATGATGAACTATGTTGCAGGGTATGTTGTCTTGAATATATCCAGATGTCTGTGGCTAGAGCTCTTGGCAGAAGTGCTGCACTTTAAAAAACTGGGTTAAGCACCATAATTCATTCAAAACCATGGAAAGTGTGATTCATTTACCTGTGTGAGCGAGTGGAGTTGGACTTCTCAAGGTCGTTGCTAAATGGAGTGATTTCCTCGTGTTACACTTTTTCTCTGTGCAGTTTTGTTGTCTTTCTATACCTCGTGCATGAGCTTCTGTCTTGTCTTCTTTCTCTTCTCAGTCTTACATGTGACTCTTAACAAAATGAAGCTGAGAATGCGCAAGGCTTCTCAGCAGCCGAACCTCGCCCGCGGGCCCAGCCCGGCCCGGACCAAGCGAAAGCACTCTGAGATGGAGGAGTGCTCAGGTGATAGCAAGGGCCTTCTGTCCAGCATCAAGAAGTTCATCCATGGAAGTTCCATAAAGGTGAGTCTCAAGCAGCCTCTCTCTGTATTTTATTATGAGTTCAGCGAGTGTGGCAGATCCAGACCATATCAGCTGTTTTCTTGGTTTTCATTATCGTATCCCAGAATGTTCTAGAATAGAATCCAAGCAAGACCTGGTATCATATTCCCACAGAAACACATGATAGAAGGCCGCTGCTTGTCTGAGGAGTTCAGTCATGTTCTAATTTTAGCTGTGGTTCCACAGAGCTCACATAATGACAGTAGGTAGGGTTGGCTTTTACATGCATGCTGTCTGCTGCGGGAGAATCAGGATTATGTTCAGTTAAGGTATTAGGTTTTCTTGTTTGGGTTCTAGATCAACTCAGTTTGACTTAGGGCAGTGATTCTCAAAATGTAAAAATTTTACACTAGAGGCTTAAATACACTACACAATTTTTGCCCCAAATTGACAGTCTGGACAAGTTGACACTAATTTCCAAAAGGCAGAGCCAGTCCGCAGGTTTGAGTTTATGGGTTTCCTAGAAAATCGCATGGGATATGATAGCACAGACTTGTTTTTTTGTTTAGCTTTAGACTAGGGTATGATTTACTTGCTTCATTACCGGATGAATCAGCTTTTCTATTTTTCTTATTTCTTGAATTATTCAAAGACATACATTTTAACAGCCCCTACTGGCATAACAATTAAATCGATAAAATCCTTATTTGAAGTGTCAAATTACTTTTAAAATGTGAGTTACTATAATTTGATTGCTACAGTACAGATAGTTAATGTCCAAACTATAGCCTATGATACTTAGGTTATAATACTAATTAGGATCCCAGCACTTCTGTGATTATTTGATTGTTTACACAGAAACAGTGATACTGTGTGGTTGAAGCATGAAGCTGTTTTATTTAAATACATGACAGCTGCTCTCTTTAGGTCAGCGGCAGTGTGAAAGCAGGTATACATTTTCAAATGACACTGGTGTGAACGTAAGCTGCACGGACAAACCAAGTGATCACAACGTTGTGATTGCACCTGTCTAAGGTTAAGGAATGTAACGCCTGAATAATTGTAATTTAGCAATAGAATCACTTTGGTGTTTAAATCGTGTTTGTAAACTTTAACGATCTGTTCAATTAAAGTGCATCATTGTCACGTTGGTGGTGACACCTCTCTTGCAACGTGTAGCTTACCCCGATTTTCAATTCTTAACCCTACTTTACTAGGGCTGCAGCTAACGGTAATGTTTTTTTTTTTTGACTAATCTTTTATCGATTATTTTTCAATTAATCTATTTATTATTTTCTTATCAGTTGATGAATTCTTTAGTTAAACTATCAATAAATAATAACAGAAATCTATTCTATCTGAAAAATTTAAATGATAAAAAATATTAAAACCACATTGACCACTTAATTGTAGAAAAAGTACAATGATGACTTTTTAAAGGAATAGTCACACAATTTTTCTACCATGTATTAATTTTAACAGTAAACCTCTGTTTGATAAAAAAAATTAAAGGGTTTCATTTTCATTTGATTTAAAAATAAATACATTTCTCATGCCTTCTATTTGATTATCAGAAAAAATAAAACAAGAATTTCTGGAATAATGTTTTTTAGGGCGCTATTGTTCAAAATGTTGAAATTGAGAGTTTTGGACTTATTTTTTCACTGAAATAAATGTTTTTGTTATCACATAGAGAGTAAAGTACCGAAAAAAGATACCGGTGGGTATTGGTACCGTACCGGTTCAAATGTGAACAGTACCCAACCCTAGTTTCCACATGAGTTTGTGGTGTTTGAATTACTTGAAAGTCTGTTAGCCTAGTGTGTGGTCGTCAGGCATTATGATCGGTTTTTCCTCAGAATTTTTTTTTTTAATTGCTCTTTTGTTTTATTTTGAATTATATTATGTCAGTGGTTTACAGCCTTTTTAACTCAAAGGACCCCACTGTCCAACACACAATTTTAATGTCCCTTGAAGTTTCTCGTATTTCTGCTGTAATTATGAAAATGTTGCTTGTAGTTGTTTGCAAAGATTTTTTTCTTCACAGAAATTGGGAGTGTTGATATATTGTTATATTACATTAACCAATCATGATTCCAGAAATGTTCTTCAATATAAACAAAAGTTTTTTAAAGGGGATTTAATGTTGATTTGTATGTTGCTGTTTTGTTTTTTAACATTTTAATTTAATTTTAATTTATATTAATAATAGGTTTTCCTCTGTCTCTAACCCTAAACTTATCAAAACTGGGGTGTATAAAACTCAGGCTTGCGTGATTGTTGATGTTTCAGGTGGAGCCGAACAACCCAGCAAAGAGGAATCGTCTGAGCTGCGAGCTGATCACTTCCACCCCACAGAGGAAAAATGACCTGCAGAGGAAAAGCATCTACAGGGCCTGCAGAAGAAGCTTTGTTAATGGAGGTCAGTAAACATTGAAAACTGATACCATAGTCCGCACTAGAACTGTCGCTGTAGGGAAATGTCATTAGTATTAAAGTGCCCCTATTACGCCATTTTAAAGGTTGCTAATATTGTTTTATGAGTGTCCTAAAACACGTTTACATGCATCAAGGTCAAAAAACACTTTAGTTTTCTCAGAAAATAGCTTTAGTTTTTCCTCTTTGTTCCTAAACCAATCATGCAAAGCAGTTCAAAGAATCAGTCTCCCTAAACCCTGCTGTTCACTGCTGTGATTGGTCAGAAGTCCTTTTTTGATAGACAATAACTTTATTTATCATGCACTGTCGGCTTCACAACTTTGTTGAAAGTTTATGTTCCCATACTGCTACATGACACACTGTGTGAAAGTTAATATTTGAAAAAAAGCTTAATAGTGGCACTTTAATACTAATATTAATACCATTACAACAGCAAAAACTAATATGCTAGTGAACACACTTCCATATGTTCTTTATTTATATAAATACTAACAATTTAAATCAAAACAATGGCATATAGCCTTCAAGAGAAACAAATTGCTACTGCAATGAAAAGTACAAATGAAGTTTCTGATTTCAGTATCAAGCGGTAAATTGAATGAGGGATAGAACTAGTTGGAGTTGGGGATTTAAATGGTCTCTTCTACATTTATAATTTGATGATTGTTTTTCTTTTCATACTTTGTTCTATAGAAACCACAAACCATGACACGAGTAAGCCTAACGGTAAGTTGGAGGACGCTGAGGATGTTGTGAGCAGTCCACCCCGCACCACCCTGCTTGGAACCATCTTTTCTCCTGTCTTCAATTTCTTCTCACCAGCAACTAATAATGGTGAGATGAAAAACACTCAACTGAACTCTAATGACATGAATGATCATTTTAAATAATTGTTGCATTAGTTGATACTTTAACACAAAATGAACAACACTTACACTCCAACAAACTGTTTAGAATATCGTTCTGGTGTACCCGTGATGTTCAGTACAATATTTATTTTAAATAAACTTTAATGATGGAGCCATCTTCATTCATCATTCTTGAATTATTTTTTACTCTAAGAAAATTAGCCTTTGTTAAATCAACATCCAGCATTAATCCATTTCATATATACTGCTGTTAGAAAGTTTGGGGTCAGTAATGTTCTTGAAAGTAGTCTCTTGTGCTCTCCAATGCTGCATTTATTTGATCAAAAATATTTTTTATTAATGTATCTATTTATTATTGACCCCTAACATTTGAATGGTAGTGGAGCCAGATTTGTGGACTCTTAGAGTAGCTCCGGTCTTGTACTTGTATGTTTATTTGTATTTTGTAATGTCTTTCTAACCCGTTTCTGTTTACTTTTCACAAGCTACCTCTAAAGATGACACATGACAAATCTTAAGAACATTAAAAAGTGCAGTTCATGAGAGAAAGTTTTATATAAAACGTCAATATTGAAATTTAAAAAAGAGAAGGATTCCAGCTAAAACGGGGGTAGCAGGCCTGCCATTTTTGATGCCAGA
Organism: Gymnocypris eckloni scoliostomus; assembly: GCA_027564155.1. Classification (NCBI taxonomy): domain Eukaryota; kingdom Metazoa; phylum Chordata; class Actinopteri; order Cypriniformes; family Cyprinidae; genus Gymnocypris; species Gymnocypris eckloni. The sequence goes on along the minus strand of CM050413.1, from coordinate 25,384,057 downwards.
ATTCAGTTAGCCATGCACCCTTCATATTTTGTATTGATATTTTCATGATCATAAAAAAACACTGTTGCACCTTTATCCAAATGAATGCATCACCTAACCTGGCATGTTTTTTCTTTCTCCTTGCCTATTATTCTGTCTGGTTCTGTCAGCCTCGGATTCCCCAGGCCAGGTGGTGGAAGCAGAAGAGATTGTAAAGCAACTAGAAATGGAGCAAGTAGAAGAGATGCCCACCAGTACTGCCACATCTAAAGAGCCCCTAAGTGTCCCTCTCTACACCAGTGCCATGCCCTCGGCTTTCAGACCTCCACCTTCCACTCATACAATTGCAGAGGAGAGTGAAAATACCCCCCACTCTGACCTGCCGCCTCTTACAGGTGTGAAAGACATGAAATTACTTCACTTAAGCCCAAACCTAGGCGCAGTCTCCTTTAAATCTAAACAAAAATAACTGTTTTCAACATTTTTATATATAAGAAATGCTTCCAAAGCACCATCATATTAGAATGATTTCCGAAGTATCATGCGACACTGAAGACTGGAGTAATTATAATGACAGGAGAATACCTTACATTTACATTTTATCTAAATAGTAATATTGTAAAATAGTATCATAATTTAAAATCTTAAAACTGTTATATTGTATTTTTGCTCAAATAAATGCAGCGATGGTGAGCATAAGATGCTTCGTTAAAAAATATTTATTACAATCGTACCGAGCCCAAACTTTTGAATGGCAAGGTGTATTTACAGGGGCAAGAATGTATTGACACAGTGCTTTGTTTCATATATTATTTTAGCTCCTGGCTCTCCTGCAACAGGGGGTTATGTGGATGCCTCTCTCACTGTCCCAGCTGAAGGATCATATGAAGAGGAGTGGGAAGTGTTTGACCCGTGAGTTCACCTTTAGTGAATGTCTGCACTACTCGGGGAGAATTGTTTTAACAATATTTTTTTTCTACTGGCCCCTGTCAAGCCAGTAGGTCAGGTTATTGCCTAGCTGGTTGTTTAGCCCTGTATAGTTACTTTTTTTGGCACCTGTAGATCACCACAATTTGACAAAACAATATCCATTTTATACTGCTGTCAATGCACACATAATTTTTAAGCAATGAGAGGAAGTTGAGTAGGTGGAATCAATATGGTCCAGAATATTGTTGGGCGATATGGTAATTTAATCATATCGCCAGCCTGTGAGATCGACGATACACGATATTATCGTGCATGGGTGGGTGTGGGCAAGAGAGAGATTCTCTGTACTTGTCATAGGCTATCTCATAACTATTTGGTGATTTTAAACCATGCATGCATGAGAGAGAAAGCCTGGAAGTACCAATAACCAAAATTACAGTGGGTACGGAAAGTATTCAGTATTTAAATTTTAAAGTAAAGTATTTACATTTTTCACTCTTTGTTATATTGCAGCCATTTGCTAAAATCATTTGTTCATTTTTTTTCCTCATTAATGTACACACAGCACCCCATATTGACAGAAAAACACAGAATTGTTGACATTTTTGCAGATTTATTAAACAAGAAAAACTGAAATAATACATGGTCCTAAGTATTCAGACCCTTTGCTGTGACACTCATATATTTAACTCAGGTGCTGTCCATTTCTTCTGATCATCCTTGAGATGGTTCTACACCTTCATTTGAGTCCAGCTGTGTTTGATTATACTGATTGGACTTGATTAGGAAAGCCACACACCTGTCTATATAAGACCTTACAGCTCACAGTGCATGTCAGAGGAAATGAGAATCATGAGGTCAATGGAACTGCCTGAAGAGCTCAGAGACAGAATTGTGGCAAGGCACAGATCTGGCCAAGGTTACAAAAAAATCTGCTGCACTTAAGGTTCCTAAGAGCACAGTGGCCTCCATAATCCTTAAATGGAAGACGTTTGGGACGACCAGAACCCTTCCTAGAGCTGGCCGTCCGGCCAAACTGAGCTATCGGGGGAGAAGAGCCTTGGTGAGAGAGGTAAAGAAGAACCCAAAGATCACTGTGGCTGAGCTCCAGAGATGCATTCGGGAGATGGGAGAAAGTTGTAGAAAGTCAACCATCACTGCAGCCCTCCACCAGTCGGGGCTTTATGGCAGAGTGGCCCGACGGAAGCCTCTCCTCACCTGAAGGACACCTGAAAACACCTGAAGGACTCCAAGATGGTGACAAATGAGATTCTCTGGTCTGATGAGACCAAGATAGAACTTTTTGGCCTTAATTCTAAGCGGTATGTGTGGAGAAAACCAGGCACTGCTCATCACCTGTCCAATAAAGTCCCAACAGTGAAGCATGGTGGTGGCAGCATCATGCTGTGGGGGTGTTTTTCAGCTGCAGGGACAGGACGACTGTTTGCAATCAAGGGAAAGATGAATGCGGCCAAGTACAGGGATATCCTGGACGAAAACCTTCTCCAGAGTGCTCAGGACCTCAGACTGGGCCAAGGTTTACCTTCCAACAAGACAATGACCCTAAGCACACAGCTAAAATAACGAAGGAGTGGCTTCACAACAACTCCGTGACTGTTCTTGAATGGCCCAGCCAGAGCCCTGACTTAAACCCAATTGAGCATCTCTGGAGAGACCTAAAATGGCTGTCCACCAACGCTTACCATCAACCTGACAACTGGAGAGGATCTGCAAGGATTGCACCTTTCCCAAAAGACTCATGGCTGTATTAAATCAAAATGGTGCTTCTACTAAATACTGAGCAAAGGGTCTGAATACTTAGGACCATGTGATATTTCAGTTTTTCTTTTTTAATAAATCTGCAAAAATGTCAACAATTCTGTGTTTTTCTGTCAATATGGGGTGCTGTGTGTACATTAATGAGGAAAAAAAATGAACTTAAATGATTTTAGCAAATGGCTGCAATATAACAAAGAGTGAAACATGTAAGGGGGTCTGAATACTTTCCGTACCCACTGTATATACATTCAAACATACTGAAAAACTAACATGTTAAATATAAAAAATATTTAAAACGGCTAGTTCATATTCGGATACAGCAGTCATACGTTGCTATTAGGACTGCACGTCCTATTGTAACAAGTTTCAACAAGTAACAGAAGCTATCAGTCTAAAAATCAGGTAAATCAGGTCAATTTTAATAGGTAGGTTCCATCATGTATTATAGTGAGTGTTGTTTCCTCGGGAAGTCGTGGCCTAATGGTTAGAGAGTCGGACTCGTAAGCAAAAGGTTGCGAGTTCGAGTCTCGGGCCGGCAGGAATTGTAGGTGGGGGGGAGTGAATGACCAGCGCCCTCTCCACCCTCAATACCACGACTGAGGTGCCCTTGAGCAAGGCACCGAACCCCCAACTGCTCCCCGGGTGCTGCAGCATAGAGGTCTGCACGGGCTCAAAACTGAAGCCGAACCCGGCCCGTACCGAGATTGTCTGACCAACCCGACCCGACCGAGCGGCACAGTTGAATTTAGAGCCCAACCCAACTCAAATCCCCCAACGAATAGCCAAAAGGAAAAAGGCTGCATTTCACGATTGCATGCAAAAACAGATTAATCAAGGCTCTGCCATTTCACAAACATTTACCAGTTATGACAGTTTGTGAACATCAGGTACAGCACTGTGCATACATTCTGCGAGTTTATGAATTTTGTATGAAGATAATTCTTCCATACAAATTATGGTCATTTTTGTCAGTTAAGGCTCGTTAGCATTCTGTCTACTTTAAATCAGACATAAGATTAAGTGAGTGTGTTTACAATCTTAAATAAGATTGTATTTATTTGAATGCATTAATCATTTATTTGAATTAGCGAGAGAGAGAGAGAGAGAGAGAGAGAGAGAAGGGAATGTTGCGGTGCGTGTGAACCTGCGTCTCCGTCTCTCTCTACAAGCAATGAGGAGTTACTTCAAAAACAGCGATTTTGCTGCCTCATTGCAGATAAATATGATGTTGTGACTTAGTCAGTAGCCTGGCTATTTTACTAATAAAAGTTTCCGTGCTGTTTGTGCGCGATCTCTGATATGTGTGCGTCTGCATATAGTTTTGGTTTAACTACACTGCAGCATAAATGACTGCCCACTGCTCCGGGTGTGTGTTCACTGCTGTGTGTGTGCACTTTGTATGGGTAAATGCAGAGCACAAATTCCAAGTATGGGTTACCATATTTGGCTGTATGTCACTTTCACTTTATTTTGTTTGTTTGAGCATTTTTATACATGTTTTTTTGCAGGTATTTTTTCATCAAACATGTACCTCCACTAACAGAAGAGCAGCTAACTCGCAAACCTGCACTCCCTCTGAAGACTCGAAGCACTCCCGAGTTCTCCCTGGTGCTTGACCTGGTCAGTCTTAAACACCACTGGAGACTTACTCCTACTACAAGGGTTTCATTTTGGCATAGATTCTTATTTTTTTCCCCTTCTACAGGATGAAACCCTTGTCCATTGTAGCTTGAATGAGCTGGATGATGCAGCACTAACCTTTCCTGTACTCTTCCAAGATGTCATATACCAGGTAGAAATCCAAGCTGTCTTTGTGTGAATACATTGTTTGTCAGTAGCCTAACACTAGAGTGTGCCATTGAGCAATTTTAGGAAATTAAGTAAAGCATCCAGGAGTTTCAAGAAAGTCTCTAATGTTGAGTGATTTGAAATTTGTGAAACTTAGGAAATGACATGTTTTCCCCTTAATTTTAGGGGGCTAAAATCCTGCATTATTAGGAGCTTAATTCAAATTCACAAATTCTCTTAGGTCTATGTTCGATTGAGGCCATTTTTCAGAGAGTTCCTTGAACGCATGTCACAGATTTACGAGGTAAGCCTTCATCCATTTTACTCCACATAACCTCTTACCCTTTTTCTCCAAATAAGATAATATTACAAAGAAAAATTTTACCCTTCTTAAGTTAAATTCTGTTCATCATATTGGACTGAAGTTGTTCCACTTTTGGCTTTTTTCCCTTCTAGATCATTCTCTTCACTGCCTCTAAGAAAGTTTATGCAGACAAGTTGCTGAACATTCTCGATCCGAGGAAACAGCTGGTGCGGTCTGTGGACTTCTTTATTTGATTTTAATCATTTCAAAGAGTCTTCATTGACACTGTTTAAAATATATGGTTTGTTTCTGTTCCTTAAATAAAATAAAATTTTAACAAATAAAATAAAAATAGTTTTTTTGTTATAAGAGAACATGTAAAATTTGGCTGGGTGTCAGTTGTTGGGTAACCCAGCCTCAGTTTTGTCATCGCTGTGCAGAGTTTCTTTGTAGAGTTTGGTTACAATGATGGATTGAGAGATTGGAGTAGATTGGGAGCTTTGGTCTCTGGCACATGTAAACTCCATACCATCCTCCGATGTCAAACCTTTGCTTTGAATGCATTATTGATTGTAGTCCTGGAGATTTATTGTGTTCTTCTTCTCCCTGTGTGTGTTTCTCATATGTTCTAGGCACCGATTATTTCGTGAGCACTGTGTTTGTGTGCAAGGAAACTACATTAAGGATCTGAATATCCTTGGACGAGATCTGTCCAAGACTATAATTATTGATAACTCACCACAAGCCTTTGCTTATCAGGTGAGAGGTTCAAGGTTGACTTTTATTCAAATCCCTTATTGTTCAATTTTATATTCAGCAGCATCCCCCCCAGCTCACCCAGAATTTATTAGTAATTAAAAAATAATGAAGTATTCTGTTTCATTGGTACTTGTTTAAAGTATATGTAAGTATAGATTTCAGGTGTGTAACTGGGCTCTTTGGGTAGATGACCCATTAAAGAAATACCTTATAGAGAGTTGAAGGAAAATCTATATCACTGAAATAACCAACCCATGTGTTTCATTCACAGCTTTCCAATGGGATTCCAATTGAGAGCTGGTTTATGGACAAGAATGACAGCGAACTTCTGAAGCTGGTACCTTTCTTGGAGAAACTGGTGGAACTGGTATGTAGTAATGTGTTCTTAATCTCTTCTCCATCTTAGTTTTCTTGACTGTCCTTTCAGGGTGTCTCTGTGAACATTATTGTTATGTGCCTGATGTTAAAAAGGGATGATACCGTAACATTTATGTGAGACAACTGTTACTGGGTGTGGTGCAGATCAAAGAGGATACCGAAAAGTGAGATTTTCATTCAAAAAGTCTTTACTAGTCGTTGAGGAAAAATACAAATAGTTACAAAAACGAGCAAATATAGAATTCAGCACGACAAAAGAAACAGGAGTGTCACCCAAATTAAAGAAATAAACAAAACAAAACAATCCTTATACTAACCTCTAAACTGACTAACAAAAATAAATATGAAAATAAAACCGAAATCTTCGGCGTATACGATGCCTAACTAAACTCATACAATCAACAAACAAAAGTACAAGGGCGGCGTCACACTCAAACCTAATCTAACAAAGTATAAACTAACCCGATGCACCAACATGCAGTCTTAACTTTGAACTTGACATGGTAAGACTGAAACTCCAATACGGGCATCAGCGTTATCTTCAACACAGAATTCGATACAAGTCAATAGCCAAAGAACCAAATCTATAAATAGATCACATCGCACAACACAAAGCATGACTCATAAGACAAAATATATTAAGCATCGGTAGACAATTGGTGTCGAACACAAACTGCTGACCGCGTTGGAGCACAGGGTACGCTGGCATGGCGCACCCACACACAATCAACTCGCGTCCTCAAATACAGCTGGCATGCCAGCAGATTGTAATGATGATTGGCAGTCGAGTCAGCCAATAAACACCGACCTAGAAGTGGAGCAAAAAGGAACACAGTAAGACAGGAGAGCGAGAAACAAAACAATATACACAAAACACACGCGGAACGTAACAATTATACATGTGTAATATATGTATTTCTGTCTTAAAGTGGAAATGAAGCAGTCAGTCAAGTTTACATTATTTTGGAAAATAACTACATTTTCCATTATTTTGGAAAAAATATATAACACATGATTAATGTAACCATTTTTAAGAAAAAAGGTTGTTTTGTTATAGCTTTTGGAGCAAGGGCGCCGCCCTCTTGCAGTACCACAGCATGTGATGTCACAGGGTTGGTTCGCTCCGATGGCCAGTATAGTAATATAAGCATTTCTTCACATTTTGAACACACAAATGTTTTGAAATGGAGGAAGATGACCTTGAAAGCACTGTTGAGTCCATAATAAGTGCAATGCGTGCCTGCGCGCAGTGCCACCAGTGCAAACATAAATTATCTATGAGAACCGCATTGAAATCTATTTTGTGCGGTCTCATGCTTGAATTGCTTAAAACACTTTAATATTTAAACTGAAAAGGCATTAACACGTGAGAATGGTAAACTTTGAGGAAGCAGCACTGGCCCGATCGTTCAGATAGGCGATTAGTTATGAACACTACAACTGTTAACAGCTGGAAAGCTAATTGTATTCTCAGGTTAACATAAAATTTGATACTTAAAACTGGTGAACCAGTCAATGTAATGCATATGTCAGAATGGTCTGAATAATAATAAAATGCGACATGAATGATACTGTATGAAGCGTTGTTTTTTTACATCAAGCTGTGCCTTCCATTATGAAAAACAATATTTGGGATACCATGAACATAACTTAGCATATTGACAGTTTTATATACAGGTGTATCTCAATAAATTAGAATGTCGTGGAAAAGTTCATTTATTTCAGTAATTCAACTAAAATTGTGAAACTCGTGTATTAAATAAATTTAATGCACACAGACTGAAGTATTTTAAGTCTTTGGTTCTTTTAATTATGATGATTTTGGCGCACATTTAACAAAAACCCACCAATTCATCAACAAATTAGAATACTTCATAAGACCAATAAAAAAAACAAATTTTTAATGAATTGTTGGCCTTCTGGAAAGTATGTTCATTTACTGTATATGTACTCAATACTTGGTAGGGGGTCCTTTTGCTTTAATTACTGCCTCAATTCGGCGTGGCATGGAGGTGATCAGTTTGTGGCACTGCTGAGGGGGTATGGAAGCCCAGGTTTCTTTGACAGTGGCCTTCAGCTCATCTGAATTTTTTGGTCTCTTGTTTCTCATTTTCCTCTTGACAATACCTCATATATTCTCTCTGGGGTTCAGGTCTGGTGAGTTTGCTGGCCAGTCAAGCACACCAACACCATGGTCATTTAACCAACTTTTGGTGCTTTTAACAGTGTGGGCAGGTGCCAAAATGAAAATTAAATCAGCATCTTTAAAAAGCTGGTCAGCAGAAGGAAGCATGAAGTGCTCCAAAATTTCTTGGTAAACGGGTGCAGTGACGTTGGTTTTCAAAAAACACAATGGACCAACACCAGCAGATGACATTGCACCCCAAATCATCACAGACTGTGGAAACTTAACACTGGACTTCAAGCAGCTTTGGCTATGAGCTTCTCCACCCGTCCTCCAGACTCTAGGACCTTGGTTTCCAAATGAAATACAAAACTTGCTCTCATCTGAAAAGAGGACTTTGGACCACTGGGCAACAGTCCAGTTCTTCTTCTCCTTAGCCCAGGTAAGACGCCTCTGGCGACAACTGTAGCCAAATTCCTTGACACGTCTGTGTGTGGTGGCTCTTGATGCCTTGACCCCAGCCTCAGTCCATTCCTTGTGAAGTTCACCCAAATTCTTGACAATCCTCATAAGCCTGCGGTTCTCTTGGTTAGTTGTGCATCTTTTTCTTCCACACTTTTTCCTTACACTCAACTTCCTGTTAACATGCTTGGATACAGCACTCCGTGAACAGCCAGCTTCTTTGGAAATTAATGTTTGTGGCTTACCCTCCTTGTGAAGGGTGTCAATGATTGTCTTCTGGACAACTGTCAGATCAGCAGTCTTCCCCATGATTGTGTAGCCTAGTGAACCAAACTGAGAGACCATTTTGAAGGCTCAGGAAACCTTTGCAGGTGATTTGAGTTGATTATCTGATTGGCATGTCACCATATTCAAATTAGTTGAGATAGGGAATTGGTGGGTTTTTGTTAAATGTGAGCCAAATTATCACAATTAAAAGAACCAAAGACTTAAACTACTTCAGTCTTTTTAATACACGTTTCACAATTTGAATTGAATTACTGAAATAAATGAACTTTTCCACAACATTCTAATTCATTGAGATGCGTGTGTGTGTCTGTGTGTGTATATAATTAATTGGAATTTATGAATTAGTCTAAATACAAATTGTACTTTTCGTTTGTTGTCTTCCACAGAATGAGGATGTGCGGCCACATGTTCGTGAACGGTTTCGGCTTCATGACCTCCTCCCCCCTGACTGAGTGCACATAGTGGGACAGGGCAGTAACAAAGACAACAAATGCAGATATACATTTTGCGTTACAACATCATTGCCATTAAATCTAGAAAATAACTTTTTTTTTTTTTTTCATTGCTTTGATAACATAAAAACAAAAAGGACTCCCTTTTGGCACTTTTTGCCATTTGTGCAGTCAGAGGGGGTTGAAGTTTCTCGTGTGGTCTCTTCAGTTGTTTCATCCAGTACAAAGTGAAAGTGTAGCAGTCAGAAGAGAAGAGGATCATGTTGTCTTTTGGTGCTCCAATGGGATTGGTTGACACTGTTGGGCTTTTGACCAATTTCATAAGGAATGGCCAGTAAGAAAACCGTACTGTCTGACAGAAATTAGATGCTTGTGGGTGAATTTTATTTCTATGCCAAGTTTCATTTTTCATTATTGTATGCATTCCTCTCCATCTGTACATTTTGCTTGGTGTTTATTTGAAATCATTGTTCTCTAAACTCCTGGCTTATGTTTGCTAAATGTGTTCATTTCTCAAAGAGCATGTTCTGGGTAGATTATTGTTCAGTTTTTCACTGTAAAGTGGAATCACACACACACACACATATACATATATGGCGTGATTGAGAATGGTTTAAACCAGAGTGATGTCTCTTTTATAGAAAGATTTGCAGCGATTAAATTCTTTAACGGTTTAAATATGTTTGCTACCATGTTTGCAACTTCCATCTGTTGTCTCTCCTCAGATATTTATTCACCTTTCCAGAGCCAACAACATAGAAGTTAATTAGTAGCATCTCAGTGGTATTTTATCAGTCACTGTTTTATTACATATTTTTTAAGTACTGTTTTGCTTCTTATTGTTTCATATTTAGCCTGTGTATTTTTGATATTTTAGTTTTTTAAACGGGTGTTCTTTAAAAATTGCCACCTTTATGTATTAGTGTTAATTACATGGAAGTATTTCCATGTTAACTTTTGGAGTTAATGTAGCATTTGCCCAGAGCAAATCTATTCGAACTCATCTGCAAAGGAGAGGATGGAGGGCTGAAGCCTGGTAGAGTCCTGTTTATAGCACCAGCATAAGTCTCATCGCTGTGGTTTAAACCTGCGTGCGTGACGTTCTTGCTTTTCTTTCATTCTGGGGGGGGAGGTGTTCCTGTGTCAAGAGATATATTGTGATGTAAGCTAGATGAATGAGTGTGCATTATAGTCTGAGAGTAAGGAATGATCATACTGCAAAAAACAATTTCTTCATTTCCATTCTCATATGGCCTTTTCAGTTCTACAGTTAGAGATGATATTTCAAAATGGAGTAATACTGAGTAAGAGTTAAAACTACAGTAGTGCCATTCAGAGTGAGTGAAGCAGGGCCAGGCTAGTTGTATTCCCTTCTCTCTTTTTCTGCTCTGTGTTCTGTTTGTTTTGGAAATGAACTTGTTCACTTTCTACATGTCGTTGGTGCCATTTATGCTCTGTGCTTACAGTGTGCAGTTTTCTGATAAATGGGTCACTGTTGGTAATAGACAATCCCTGATTAATCATTTGTCTTCATTCGTTTGTGACCCTGTCATAGTGGGTATTTTTTCATAACTTTTTTCCTTTGAGGCCTTTTTGAAAAAAGAATGAAAAGATATCATCTTTTATGCAGTAAAGATACATTTAGTGTTTTTGAAATGTTTTTTATTGTAATTATAAAAATGAATTTCAAGGTGTTCGTAGTGCAAGTCTAAATATCCTGTGGTACTTCCCATTTGAAAGAGAAGAGGAAGGACACAAATGAAATTGTGATCCCAAGGATCCTGCTCTGACAATTAGTTTTTTTCTGTTTTACAGAGTCCACAAGCACAGTATTTCTCTCATAAAATTGGATGATTCAGCAATGGTTGCATATACATTTTGAACATGGTTAAATACAGTGTTACGTAGAAAGTACCATTTTATTAGTGTGAAGTATTCCTTTTACACCGATGCAAAACAGTTGAATGATGCTAAACTGAAGGACATCCTTAGTCCAGAATGATAGCTCAGATGTTGGGAGATGGGTTGCAACTACCGTTAGGCCCTGGCACTTTCTTACAAAGAAAAATATTTTGTATGTTTGTCAAAGAGCAGTAGTGTATTAAGTGTAAAACGTGATGCAGAGGTTTGTTTCATATGTACAACCAATTCATTGTAATGTGCATTATTTCTGTACAAAGCATATTGTACTAAAAACATGCAGCTTCATGAAAAAAAGTTAAAGGAAAATCTTTTTGTATTTTTGATTATTTGTATTCCAAAAGGCATGTCATATCTATTTTTCAAAATGTCTTGATTTTCAAATGTATTATTGCAGAACTTGTCATCAGGTTGTTATTTTTCCCCATCTTTGTATGTAGTAAGCCTGATCACTAAACATTCTCCGCATGTAAAAAAAGCCTGTTATGTGAGAGTTGGGATTTAATCAAGGCACTTTTTTGCAGATGAATGTTTCAGGTTTGTTTTCTTTTATACTCTATCTTCAAAAGCCACATGGCTTGCGATTGTCCTTGAGCTGCGTTGGGGAAACATTCTAGTTCTAAATGTCGTTTCCTGAAACGTGTTATTTAAGATTGTTCATATAATGGAAATTAAGTCTTTGGAAAATTGCATGCTCTTTTATTTTAATGTTAGCTTATGTCAAAACATGTTAGATACTTAAGAATGGATGGTTGTATTTCATGTCTTTTTCTGCTACTTCATTTTACCATCAAATGGTGTGTAATATCAAGGAGATTTTATGAATATGATTATGACTTGTATCAATTTTGTGTGACTCTGTCAGCATAAATGGCATCTTACTGATGCAAATTGATGCAGCCTCACAAAAGTGAACTAAAAGCCTTAATGTCAGTAGAGCAAGTTAAGGTTAATGTACATAAAAGGAGTTAAGATCAAATTGTACCTATGCGTTTTGTATATAAAACAGTTTCAGGGTTCCCACAATCATGGAACCAGAAAATTGTGATTTCCAGGCCTGTAACAGACGTGGAAATGAATAAATTTTGCAGTCATGGACATGTCTGATTTTGTTTATTTTTTTCAGTATATTCTGTTTTTCAGTATATTATCAGCTTGAAGATTTCTGTGTGTACAAAAACGTTAAAGGGTGTGGGAACCCTGAAGTTTACAATCTGAACGTTAACCTACAAAAAAAACCTTAACTGATCCTGTATTACTAGTGCATGCCTTCCTGTAGCTTAAACAGTAGAGAACAGCACTGGCTAAGCCAAGGGCACTTGTTCCATTCTCAGGGAATCAAGAACTGGTTAAATGCAAACATGTACTTATACATGCAAGTGACTTCGGATAAAAGCGTTTACCAAATGCATACATGTATTTATTATGATAAGATAACAATTGTTACCATATATTTTAACTATAGTGGTTTAAGCAAAAGTGGGTCAAATAAGTTTAATGATAGATTGCCTTTTGAATATCAGGAACCAATCAAATTAATATTAATAACTCATTTTCAAATGAGAATGTTCAAAGTAAATCAGCCACAAATGTGGTTTAAAACAATTGGACACTGATGTACAAAAATTATGCTTTTATACTAAATCCGTTTAATTGTTTAGTTTTTTATAAGAACTGCTTTGAGCATAATGTTATAGGCTAACATGAAATGGCTGTTATAGCATTTTGAAAAAGTTTTCAGTCACTTCATTAGTGGGCTTGAAACGGTCGCTATTATAGTCGTGTTGTAAACTCACGTATGCTCGTGCTGTTTTACCGCGTGCAGGAGTGACAATAAGGGCGAATTATCCTTCGCCCACACACCCACCTGTGCTTACGTTTGTTTCTACCTGTATCACGGCTCGGGTGTACATTACTGTGACCGAGAGGCTGACAGTCAACACGACCTGTTAATATTTCAGCACTTTCGGCGGTGTCTCCACTCAAATCCGTTCCGTGTGTTTGTTGGCCTCAGTTCGCACCTATTTTCTGCTGCTGTTTAATTAGGCGACTGATGTAGGATTGAGTTGCAGCAACACGGCAGCCGTGATAGAACAGAGACGAAGTCCAGGAATCACTTCACAGAGATTACATTACAGGACAAGTATTGCACATTATGTTATGTTAGTTATCTTATGGAATCAAAATAAATGATGTCTCTCCCGACATTAGTCATGGTCGTATTAAGTTAACAACCCGCCTCAACGACGTCAGGATTTTCTCGGTAAACATGTACCACGGAGGACGTTTGATGTGGCTCATACTCAGCATCATTTTAGGTAAGAGTTTCTTTCTTTCTCTCTCATTTTTTTTTCTTATCTGCGGCTGTATATTTTTAAATACCTCCCAGCTTATAATGTTTTTAAGGTGAACTTATGTTTTATAAATTGTCAGTGTGAAGATAAAATATTAAAGGCAGCATTTGTTTTTTCTTGTATTACAGTTGTCATTACCCATATATAGTTGTATAGTTTCAGTTTACACATGAAAATAATCATGAATAGCCTACCTGGTGTCTGTTAGTATCACCCACTATTTTAGTAGATGCATTAACACTAAGGCAGTAAGACTATTTTTCCTCTTCTTCGAAGGGATTGCATGTGGTGACTCCAGAAAGCCCTCATCACCCAGGAACATCATCAGACAGAGTGAAAAGAGTTCCAGGACTGAGGATGATTTTCAGAGGAACATCAAAGCATTGATGGAGAACATCAGATCCTTGTCAAAAGAAGAACAGGGAGAAGAGGCCTCACCGGGTCTTCATCAGAGCATGAGCAGAATGTCAGCACCCCTTGAGAAAATCGCAATTGACAGCACTAACCTAGATACTTACTTGACAATATTCAACAGTTTATTCTCTATATACCAGCCCGTGCTGATTGACAGTTTAATTGAAACTCTTCCCCAGGCTTTAATTTGTGTTTTGGCTGAAAAACAGCACTGTGGATGGCAAGCAGATTTAACCAGTATCGTTTCATCTGCATTGAATGAACAAATACGTTCCATGATCTCTTCTGTTAAAACTGAAACTTGCATGTCAACATCTAACCTGCGAATGGCAGACTCCACTATGGCTCAATTAAGCTCTCTTCAGGAGAAGTTGACGAATGTTTTGTCCTCAAACTTCCCATTTTATCTTCTGTCAGATACCTTTTTAATCTTATGGAATAATTTTGTGGACATGGCAATTCCACCTGTGATGTCGTTCATGTCTGATATCATGATGAGTACTCTTCAAACTCCTGTGGATTTTCTAAACCTGGGATTACAGTTCGGCATTGAGATCCCTTCCCTAGACCAGAGTGAGAAGTGTCAACAAGGTGTGTCACAGCTTTAGGTTAAGTTCGGTTCTTCAGTAATGTTCTGCATGTACTATAATACTTTTTCAGTGTTGTTGATTGTTCTTGTATTCTTCTGTCTTGTCTATACAGGTGATCTCAAACAGCTTATCATGTGGTATGTCAGTGGAACCCCATATTCCTGTTATACATTTGGAGAGATACATTATATTGTATTATATTATACTACATTCTCTGTTATTACTCTTTTTTAAGTAAAAAGTAATATAAACTAAAATCACATTACTCTTAGCTCAAAATACAAGTGTTCATTTCTATTAGTGTTTTACTTTAAAATGACTCAATTTGTTCTGTCTTGTTTTCTGTATTTAGGGGCATGAATCATAATGTAAGCTGGTCTTTTGGACAGTCACTTCTGGATATGTTTTTGGCCCCTGAAACTCCTCCTTGCAGTTTCCCAGGTCCAGAATGCCAGACCACAGGCAGCATCCAGTTTGGTCGTACTGGCACACCCTCGGTGAACATTCCCATGTATAGTCTCACCTGCGAACAGCAAAACTTTAACCAACTCAATGAAACCCTTTGTGCAGCAATTTTAAAAGCATCATCTCAAGAATCGTATGTCCTTTATCAGATGTGTAGAGCACTCGGCATGCTCTCTCAAACCGAAGTGACAAAGGTCTGGAAGAACGCATGTCACATGACCAAGAATATCATCTTACCTCTCATTGAGCCCTGCAGTGATCCCGGCACAGCACAATCAAGTGGTATTGCACGGTCCACTCTCAGCCTCAGTGAACTTCTCTGTAACTACCAGAACTGGACTATTGCTGATGCTGTGGACCCAGCTCTGGTCACAATGTGCAGTGAGAATGATCATGCAGCATTCATTCTTGCTGTGTGTAACAATGCTGAAGCTATGCATGTGCTGGTCAGAAATCCTAGTAATGCTTGGGTGTGGGAATTCTGTGCAAACGTGTCAGACACGTACACAGTGAACCTGTATTGTTCATATAACATGTGGACTGCTGAAACCATCGACCCATCAATGGTGGCGTTCTGCTGGTATAATGACATGGAGAGATTTCAGTTTGTTCTGTGTGACAGTGTGCCCTTCTTTATGGTTGTGTTCTCCAGTGAAGAAAACAACTGGCTGAAGCCCAATTGCTCTCAACCTCCTCCACAAATCGACACCAACACCCTTGTGGCTGAGTCTTGCAAATATGCCGAATGGAAGAACTTACGAGCAATCACTCCTGAACAGATCTCTGTATGTATCCAAAATGATGAGGTTCGATTCATTAATGAGGTGTGTGTTAATCACACCATTGTCACTGAACTTGTGCAGAACAGCGCAAATGCTTGGGTAGAGCAATATTGCACACATTCTATCAGGAATCCCCCTACAAGCCCACCGCCGCTGAGCATTGAAGTTTGGTGTAACTATAGTAAATGGACTAACATGTCTGTGGATCCATCTGTGGTTGCTCTATGCTGGCAGTACGACCAGATCGGCTTCCATCAGAACGTCTGCTGCAACATACCCTTGTATGACAAGTTGTCTCTTCATGTTGACAACCAATGGCTGATTAGAGAGTGCTCTGATAATGACACCAAAAATGTTTTGGAGCAAGTTTGTGTCTATTCAGATTGGAGCCAACCTACTATTGTAGACATGACAGAACTTGCTCTCTGTGCAGATCTTGACACTGAGAACTTCACTCGGAATGTATGTGCCAACGCTACGGTTCTCCAGAATCTGCTGGCAAATTTAGACAACACCTGGTTATTGGAGCAATGCACAAACCTGACTGCGTCTGGCCCAGGTGGTGGGGCTGGAAACGGGGGTAGCCTGATGGGTTTCCGACCGGCTCAGCAGTGTCAGTACTCCAGTTGGGCTTTGGTGCTCCCGGATGCTGCTCTCCTCGCTCTTTGCTGGGACTATGACCAGGCCAACTTTATCTCCTTCATCTGTGCTGACTCTTCCATGCTCACCTACATCACTCGGGAGCCCTCCAGCCTTTGGGTCGGCACTCTCTGTGCTACATACACAGCTCCACAAACCATCAGTGTTGGTGGGAGCAATGAAACGACTTCCCAGACGTGTATAGTTAGGGATTTAGCTAAGAAGTTAAACTGGACATGCAGCACAGACTTCAGCACTGTCTGCCAACCAGGTGCCAGTCAAGTCCAGGGTCTTCAGGTGCTGTTGCGCTGTGGGATAAAGGTCCTCCAGCCTCGCTTGGAGAATCTCATGACTACACAGGTGACATCGGTGGTAAAGCGGGCCACCAGCCTGTGGGTGGTCCTGCTGTTGGCTCTAGAAGAAAGCCAAATTACCTCTCTGAGGGTGATCGAGTATATTCGGCTCAGTGTGTTTGATTCAATTGTCATCTACATGAACAATGAGACCAACTTTGACAACAAGCGTGTGCTTTTGCAGTGCTTTGGGGTTGGTATTATTATTACATTTCTACTAACCAAAGTAATTCATATTAAGAACAGGGCATATCATTGTTTTCATTAGACCACTGTTTCCCAAAAAAGACACAATGAACTAGTTCTGGAAGTTCTTCTAGTTTTTCTGATTATTAATTAAGTATATCCCTTACCAGGTTCACCACTATTTTGTAATTGACCCATGATCTAACTCATCAACACGAGGTGTAAGGTGTTAGACCTGTCACCGGATAATCTAGATCTCTTCCTTAGCATGTAATATTAACTCTTGAGTCATTTGATTTGTCCCTACATTAGTATTGTGATACAAATACCTAATGTATGTTGTTGCTGTTCCTATCAATGTTGAGATTGTTCTTCTTGTTATGTTATAGGACAATATTGTTATTATACTGCATTTCCATTTAAAACTTTGCATGTGTGTATTTCAGAAAGTTCTGACCAGTCTGATGCAAACAGGAAGAGATGTGCCCACTAACTTTTTCCTGATCAAGGTTGGATGAACAACTTTATCTGCATGTTTTAAATTTTTAGATTTATGCTGCTAAAAATACCACTTAAAAGTGTTGGAGCCAAATTCATCTTTTGCTTTGTTAATCTGCATTAACATTCATACACAATATCTGCTTTTGTTTGCTGAATCAGTGTGTGAGTGGCACTTCTCATTATTGCTTTTACAGGAGTATTTCCGTATTCCTCTATCTCATTTGAGATCAGTGCTCAGTGCAGCAGACAGCGTGATCGTGAGGGAGATCCTGCTGTACTATAACAGGAACTATGCCACTTTGCAGGTAGACCATCTCATCATTGTATCATTACATATTTAAAAAAGAAGGAACAAACAATCAAGATAAATGCATATGCAGATATCATTTACAGTCTTTTCTTTTTTTTTTTTTGAAGCTAACAGATGATTACCTGCACACCATGGTGTCTGTGCTCTTTCAAATTCACTTGCCCAGGGATATTAGCCTGTTTCCTGACATGGGTCTTTTGTTGGCTCTAGCTACACCTTCAGACATCTTGGCAATGCCTCCGCTACAAAATAATATCAATGCGTGAGTGACACACATATATATACCTGTTTAAAAGCTTAAAAAGAGAGATCTATTAATCACGCCTTTAATTTGTTGTTAATATTTATATTATTATAATATTATATTATATATATTATTTATTCTTGTTTATGATGATTATGGCTGATTTGAATTACCGACTTAAAAATAATAATCTTAAGTCGGATACTTATTATTGTAATTAATATAAATTATACATAAATGTTTATGTAAATGTACAAATATTTATATACTATTATAGTATTTTTTATTTTGAATTAGCTTTTATATTTTCTGTTTTTATAAAATTTTTAGTTTTAGTTTATTAAAACTTCATTTTATTTATATTTTTCTGTTTACCTTTAATTAAATTTTATTTAAAATTCAACTTATTTTATTTCACTTAGCTCCCAAGGAATCAGTTCTAATTTTTAATCCAATATTTATATAATTTTTTCAGCTTTCTTTACAATAAAATTGTAACACTTAATGAATTTGTAATACTTTTAGTTTACAGTAACAATAGTAACGTATAAGGTTTTTACTCGTAATTCAAATTGTTTAAAACATCTCTGCTCCTCTACTTTTCTCCAGGTTAAGCATCATTAACTTCAGCATTAAAAACCTTTCCCTGGAGCAGCAGCAAGCATTTGGTCAATGGTTCAGTCAGTCCATTAGCTTGCCTAACATGACAGCCGGCAGCTTATCCTTTATCAGAGACGCTGGTAACCTGATCGCCCATCTGCCCTTCCGGAGCTTCCAGTACCTCTCACCTGCTCAGGTAACAGCCCCAACACCTCACAAAGATACCTGAACCCATCTGGCTCCGGTTAACCCACAGACGGCTCAGCTGGGGAAAATGCCAATGCTTGCCGCTGGTTCATTGTTAGAGACATGACCTCGTGGTCTGCTTTCAATAAATAAACACAGAAACACATGAATTAAAAATGGCTGTGTAGTGGACTGTGGTGCTAACACCATAATGAAATGTTCTTCGCTGCTGTCCATATGAACAGGACATTTCAGAATACACAAATAAATGTAAAATATAATTTACAGTTTGGTAAACAAATTAGGATTTGTAGGATTTACCTTGAAACACTCAGAAATTGTGAGTCAATTTCACAAATAATTACAAAGCAACAAAAACAGCAATTAACACATTGAATTAAACATGACATTTTAAAGTAGAAAGGATATAATAGCGTTTTCTTGTCAAATTTACTCTAATAATCGTTGTTTTATTTACAACTTTTATAGTGTAGTCATTCCTTTTTAAAAACGACACTTTAAGGTCATATTTAAAATTGCCATTTGATAGCTTGAAATGGCTAATAAATAGTCTTAAATGATCAGTTGACATATCTTGACTAATTTTGTTCTCATTGTCCTGGGTTGTGTCTTCTTAGCTGCTGGATGGTTTGGATGTCCTGGTGAGTAACCCGTTGAGTCTCCTCAAGCAGCAGTTCATTGCTCAGAGTCTCACTAAAACCTTCGGGAATCTCACTGTTGACCAGTTCAGGAGGTTAGCAAAATACAATGTTGTTAATTAAAATTTGAATACAACTCCTTGTACTTTTTCAGCTTTGGGACATGGAAATGTAAAAAGCAAAAAATAAATAAATAAATACAAATCGTTTCCTCTCACACCCCTCCAGGTTAGGTCATCTGTCCTGTCTGGCTCACCCCAGCCAGCTGATGTCATATGCAGGAACAGAAGCCTTCTCAGTGATCCAGGACAACATCAGGACGTGTGCGGTCCAGGGTTTTAGTGTTCCTAGCAATATGGTCAGTAAACATGGTCTCATTTGTATCATTGTCCCTTATATTCACCCTCTTCATTAAAAAACTACCCCCACTTGAAAAATATTCCTTACAAAATTAGCCATGGTTTTACAATAGTAAAATACGCCCCATGTATTTTTTCTTTTGACATTGATTATCATTTGTATAACCACAGTTTTACTACAAATACCATGGTTAAACTATGATTAATTTGTGGTTACCACAGTTTAACTATAGTAACCATGTTTTTATGGTTTTATTTGTGATAAAATCATGATGTTCGTATGGGAGTGGTACATATAAAATAGTCTCAAGTTTGTGGTTACTTTTTGTTTTGTGTCCAGATTTCCAGCTTGGTCTTGAAATCGTCTGACCTGCAGTCTCCCTCCAGTCTCACTCCTCAGAGAGTCTCTGAGCTTGGCCCTTTTCTGCCCCTGCTGGGATCCAGTGTCCTGCAGCAGCTCAGCTCAGCCCAGCTCATGCCTGCTCTCAGCACCCTCGCCTCTGTGCCTTTCACTCCTGCACAGGTAAGCACCATTGTTGCCACACATGCATATATTGGCCACACAAGGCAAATAATTGAGTAAAATCTGCAGGCCATAAATATTTCTTACCAGGTATGAATCTATTTTGCATGATTTACTGAAAAAAAACGTATAATATTTTTTATGACAGAGAGTTTTTTTTTTTGTTCTAGTGTTTTTATGACAAACAGCACTGACAAGTCATGTCAGTTATAGGCAGGGCAATGTATTTATATAGCACTTTATTTCATAGAAAGTGGTAATTCAAAGTATATTTGAAAAAGATAGTTACAAAAAGATTAAAAGAAATAACAATAAAAAAATCAGAAAAACTGAAGAAAAAAGTAAAAAGAAAATAAAGGTATACATTAAAAGGAATGTGAGAAACATTTATAGTATCATACACAAAATTGTCAACAACTGCCAACAAAATCTTACATTTTATTTTCATGTTTTAATTTTGGTAGCACAGTGTTAGAAATATTCAACATTGTTACATGTTTTATTTGAGTCTCTTATGTTACATCAGCAAGGTTCAGAAGGTAGATGTCTTACAGTTTGATCTTTATGTAATGCTACAGTTCTAATAATTCTACCAGACAGCTAGTCTGTAGCATGGTTTTATTTGCTGGCCTAAGACCATTTTTACTTACATTTTGCATTTGACATGTTAATTTTGGACACTGAGTATACCCAAGGGGGTGGTAAATTGAGTAGAGGTCAAAGGTTACAAGCAGGCATTGTGGGTTTAGTCTTGAGGGCTATGCAACAGATGGAAGACTGCTGTCAGAAGAGCCATGGTATCTGATATAGGTAGAGGATTGTGTCACTGCTCAACCCTTTTAATCATTTCTGCATGACCAAACATGTATTCTGCATGTCCATCTCAATGTGCACCCAAAACATAAGGAAGGCAGAGGATGGGAGCACAATGGAAAAACAGAAAGCTTCAGATGTCAATAGAATGTCTTTATTATAGGTTTAAAGGGGGGATGTCCTTGTAAAAGTCAAGAAAATGTGTTTTAATTAAATAAAAAAACAACCTAATACCCATATATTTAAACATAAGATACTTAATCTATCAGAATCTTCATCATGTTTCATTGTTTTATGATGCACTGCCTTATTCACTGCCTATTAATCAGTATAGTTTTTTTTCATAAGGCACGTGTTATCTTCGACAAGATCTCTGCCAACTTTAGTGTAAGTATATCTTGAAAAAAGCTGTGTTTGCTCTGATATTTTCCTTCTTAAATGTTTGAAAAGTCAGCCAATGTCTCTGTGAACCTACGTGTGTGTGTGTGTGTGTCTGTGTTTGAGATGTCAGCACTTTTGCACAGCCAGCTGGCCCACAACTCAGCGTAATAAACTCCGGGGTATTTCAAGGACAATTGCATTGGCTTTACACACGCACATCACCCATCAGTTACTCTTTATAAATTGGGTTTGCGTGTTTGAAAGTGCATGTAGCATTTACTCCTATGATCTGTGTGATTTGGAAGTTCCTCAAAGTATAGGATTGCACCAGGCACAAGGAAGTTATCAAGCGGCCCTTTGTATTTTGTGTCTAAGGTTTACATTAAGGGAACATTATGATGTACTGTAGGCCAGATAGGGTGTCACTAGTGAGCTAGCGCATGCCTCACACATCCTCTTTCATATGTGTGCCATCAATGAGTTTTTGGAAAATAGTCTGCTTAATATATTTTAATTATTTAAGTTAAGACTTGTTGCATTGTTTATGAAAGGGGTTTTCAAACATTTTCGATTAAGAGGACCCCCAAATGGAGATCATTATTTTATGGTGGACCCACTTTCTAAAATATTAGATCAGTCATACTGTAAATTCACATTACCTTCCAAAAGTTTGGGCTTGCTATGTTGTTGTTGTTTTTTTTGGCTTTTTTCATACGTCTCTTATGCTTACAAAGGCTGCATTTATTTGTTCAATTGCTTAGTGAAAACATTTATACTGTAACGTGTGTAATTTATTCCTGTGATTGTAAAACTGAATGTTCAGCAGCTATTACTCCAGTCTTCAGTGTCACACGATCCTGCAGAAATCATTCTAATATGCTGATTTTCTGCTTTATTTTCTATATTTCTTTTTAGTATCAGTGTCGACACTAATTTTATATGCTGCTAAATATTTTTGTGGAAACAGGTAATATTTTTGTGATTTGTTCAAAAGAACATTTGGTAACACTTTAGTACAGGGACCAATTATCACTAATAACTAGTTGCTTCTTTAAAAAAAAATATATACCATTTGTGGGGAAGTCATGGCCCAATGGTAGAATCGGACTCGTAATCTAAAGGTTGTGAGATCAAGTCTCGAGCCGGCAGGAGTTGTAGGTGGGGGGAGTGAATGTCCAGCGCTCTCTCCACCCTCAATACCACGACTGATGCCCTTGAGCAAGGCACTGAACCCCCAACTGCTCCCCGGGCGCCGCAGCATAAATGACTGCCCACTGCTCCGGGTGTGTGTTCACCGTGTGTGTGTGTGTGTGAGTGTGTGTTCACTGCTGTGTGTATGTGTGTGTTCACTGCTGTGTGTGTGCACTTTGGATGGGTTAAATGCAAAGCACAAATTCCGAGTATGGGTCACCATACTTGACTGTATGTCACATCACTTTCACTTTTTTCATTAACTTATATTTCTTTTTATGTGGATTTAAGAAAAAAAATGCAGTTATATTGTTTTTCTGTTTGTTATGGTAAATTCTCAATGATACTGAATATCATATTTTGTAAATATAAGTGTGATTTTTGTGCTCCCTCTCAGCTGGCTCTACCAGGCTCTGAGCATTTGTCTAGGCTGGGATCTCTTGTGAGTGGAGTAAAGGTGGAGACGCTATGGACTTTACCAACTGATGTTCTGCGAGAAGCGTTACCTGCTATGAGCCTTCAGACACCTGGGCTCACCCCCCCACAGGTCAACACTATCATCTCCAAACTCTGGGTAAGAAACTCACTCTAACAGATTTTCCCTTTAGGCTTCTAAACATGACCATCTCATTGGAGTACTAGTTAAGAGAAACAGCTGTAAATAAATCCACAATTAAATGACCAGACTGCATATACATAACCAATTGTAAATCAGATGTGCTCCATTATTATACCAGAGGAGAAGCTAAAGCAAAAAAGCTTGCATTTCTTCAGAGGAATAGAATCATTTCTGGTTTTGAATATTTCTGAGTGTCACAAGATTAAACAAATATATAGTGTCCTTTCACCAGATATGTTTTGCATGCTGATCTTGAATATGTAACCGCTCAGGCAACAGAAATTAATGTGATTTTTTTTCTTCCATGCTTTCAGGGTTCTAGTTCTGTGTCCCAGTGGATGGATAAAGTCCAACCTTTGCTCTCTAGCACTCCACTCCTCAGTGTGATTCCTCAAGTCCCTCTGCTGCTGATCAGAGACACTGCTGTGCACACTCGCCTCTGGAACACACAGCAGGTATGTTCCAGTCCAGTCATGCACACTTCATTTATCAGCCACAATTACAGTACAATTATAGTTTAGTGGTCATTTTATACTTATTTGCATTCTGAAATTTGATTGTTCTTTTTTGTCCCTTGTACATTTATTTAAACTTACATTAATAAGTTTGGGGTCAATATGACCTTTTAATATTTTTGAAAAAAGGCTTTTATGCTCACAAAATAAAGTAAAACTATTTTACAATTTCCATTACAATATTTTTGTTACAATTGTTACAGTTTTAAACAACTATTTTCTATTGTGATATATTTTAAAATGATTTATTCCTGTTATGGCAAAGCTGAATTTTTAGCCATTACTCCGGTTTTCAGTGTCACATGATCCTTCAGAAATCATTCTAATATTCTGATTTGCTGCTCAATAAACATTTCTCTTCATTAGTTATGTTAAAAACAGTTTGCTGCTTGATTTGAGTTTTGTTTCAGAATTTTGACGAACAGAACGTTTCAAAGAAAAACATTTATTTGTAATAGAAATATTTTTGGCAATTCAAAACGTTTATTTTTATCAATTTACTTTGTCCTGTAAAAAAAAAAATATATATATCTTTAAAGAAGAATCTTTCAAAAAATCTTACTGACCCCAAATATTTGAACTAGTGTATGTCTGTTCTTACACTGCAAAGACCATGAAGCATTTCATTCGCACATAATCAAAACCTAAAATATAACTTTGTTAAACTTCTACACTATTGATATGCTGCCTTTCAAGTATTGGTATTTCTTTTAGGGACTACAAGACTGGTGAAGATCATTTTTATTTTATTTTTATTTTAAAGATTTTTCAGAGTACAACACAGAACATTGTTTCAGATTTCACACGCACTCACAAAAATAAATACATGTAAATAAGAAAACAAAAATACTGCTTTATAATAATAAATACAGGTTCAGTAACTAAAGATACCATAGTACTGAGCTAAAAAACAGTCAATCATTAGAAATGCCTGAAGTAATGTACAACTCATAGGAAACATTAGACATTGGTTTGGCTGCTAGATTGTCTAAATATCCGAGAAATTATCCCAAATCTGGTGAAGATCTGATGAGCAAAATATATACTTCCTCACATAGTCTGGTTAAATGTGTGTGTTTGAGCAAGAGGTCATAACAAGTGTGTCTTCCATCATGACACTCCCTATTACCACAGAGATCTGTATAATACTACAGTGTCTAATTACTGGTTTAATTATTGACAATGGAGCACAACAAAGCTTCTTTGTTGTGTAACCTCTGATTTAGCACACTAGACACTGTATATCATGTTAACTAGCAGAAAATAAGATGAAAACCAACCTGAGCTGCTCTAGTACTGTCAGTCCCTTTTTCCGGGACATTAAGCATGAAAGAGTTTTGTAATCCCCCTTTCCTGTTACAGGTTACAGTAATTGTGCCCCCTGACTTAAGGTCATTAAGGTCATTAAGGGCACACTGAGTCCGAAATTTTTGCATGCGTATTTCCGTTTTTTTGTATTCCCCATCCTTTCCTATCAAAGTGCATGCCACGGATGCAAAAACGCATACAATTGGACCTGATCCAATTTTTTTTGATTGACAAAAGTTTTGGAGGTAGTGTGCAAACGTGATTGACACAACGTGAGGTCGTATTTATTTTTTAACGTATGAAAATTTCGGACTCAGTGTGCAGAGACCTTTATAGGTAAATTAAAGGGATATTATACCCAATATTGTTTTATTTAACTCTCTTTTTACTCACCCTCACATTGTTTCAAACCTGTATGAATTTCTTTCTTAGGTTGAACAAACGAAGCTATTTTTCAGGAATGTTGATAACAACTTGCTGGTAGCCATTTACTTCCATAGTATTTTTTTCTATAATCTGAATTATCCAAGCTAAATCCTTGATTGTTCCAATATCATCCTTACATTGTTTTTTCATCCAACAGGCTAAAGTTCTCTTTAAAGAGGCTGTCGTCTCTCATCCAAGTCTCTCACTTCAAGAATTTCTGTAAGTTTGGCCTTTAGGGATTTGTGAGTTCATTTTGTGATTATAAACAAGGTCTACAAACTGAATCATGACGCTGCTCAGTGAAGCACTTCATGCTGATGTTTTCTCTTTCTCTGACATGACAGATCTCTGGGGACACTGGCTACGGGAGTGAATTGCTTGGACCTTAGAAGCTTGTTCCAGAACCTGGCATCTCTATCGGCTCTACGTGACATTATGACATTTCTGAGAGAGCAGCCTGTGCCCCTCCACCCCTCACTGGTATCTAGTATATCTATATTCAAATTCAGGACCTAAATTGACAGATTACCAGTTTAGTTTCATCTTTATTTAGTCTTATTCGTAGTGCTTATTCATAATCTTATTCATAGTTCACTCAATGAATCAATAACATTTTGTGCAGACCTATCTGTAAATTGAGTGCAGATGTCGTGAATCCTGAATAATGGTTGGAGTATTGCACAAACACTCTCTTGACTGAAGTTTCTTTTTTTCCCTTTTCTGTACTACAGAAAAAATGTGTAACTGAGGAACTGTATGAGTTTGACTTCTTCTCAGATTTACTTGGAGATTTGGGTTCTCAGATTGCCCTGTCACTTCCGTGAGTCAAAGTTCAACTCATCAAAATACATTTACATGTTTATATAATTTTGTCTTCACATGTTAAATTTCATGTTATTGTCTAAAGGCTGAGCACCATAAAGAAATTTCCACAAGATAAGATGGATTCCCTGAGGAAAATGATAATACAGGATCCATATTACTTCCTGCTGCTTTCCAGCACCAAACAAGCAGTCCTGGTGGACAAGATGGTTCAAAGACTGGTAAAGAATATAATATTACTGTCTACAGGTCATGCACATATTTTCGTTATGGATCTTTTGAGTTAATCATTTTGACAGGGTTAACAAACCCTGATTCTATGTACATTTTGTAAAAAAAAACTTTTAAAAGGGCTTTAATGTCAAATTGTCCCGTTGGTATAGTAGTCTCTGTGAATCTCCAACCCTAATGTCTTTGGTTTTCTCATCAGAATATGTACACTGGGCTGTACACTGAAGAGGAGTTTCGTTCGCTAGGTGTCATGGCTACGTTTGTGACAGATGAAATATTGGAAATTGGATAGGAGCTTTTTTGTTGATGGTCTGGAGTTCCTACGAAGATTCTGCTATAATGCCAATAAACAAGACCTGGTGGCAAACATGCTACAGGAACAGTGGACATTTGGGTAAGGACAGTTAAAACGTTATCTTCTAGTTTATATTAAATTACCGGAAATGAAAGCTTGCATCAAACCCAACAAGTTTGCAATAAATTGTTTTCTCCACATAGCCCTGTAAAAAACTGGACATCGGAGACACTGAACCAAGTGGACCGCTTCTTGTTTTTTCTCCCGAAGGCGACTATTCAGCACATCCCCTTAGTGAGTGACCAGATATTCCGTTGTGTTATCTGAACACACGCCTGTGTTTTGACCTGTCTGCATGTGTGCGTGTGTCTTCAGGGTTTGATGAGCTTAGAGCGCATCGAGAGGCTGTTCCTGAGTCAGCAGAAGTGGGAGAGAGGAGAGTTTGGCTCTCTGTGTCAGAAACCCTCAGAGATGTTTGAGAAGAAGCAGTTTGTGCTTCAGTTCTTCCTCGGCTTCCTCAAAATGGGACGTGCCCCTTGTAAGCACAATTCTCTGCCTTGACAGAATGTCATCTGTTAAAATCATTCTGTTCACTTTAAATAAAAACAGATTGTGAAGGGATATAATACAGCAGTTTGACTGTCACTTCAAACTTTAGACTGCTCAACCCTTTTCATTTCATCTCTCCATCTCTGTGTCTTAGATACTGGACTGATCCCCACTTGTGAGAGCCTGCATGTGACACAACCTGCTGCCTGGACTATCGACAGCCTTAGAAACATGCCACAAGCTGCATTTCGGAGGTGCTTGGAGGTCATTGGCCAGGATCCGTTTTTCAGTGCATTCGAGCTGTTAATGCTCCTTACAAAGACCAAAGAGGTGCCTGAATTTCTCCATCAGCTCATATACTACTAAATAACATTCTCACAAGTGTTTTACAATTTTGAGATATGACATTTTGTTGGTGCTCGTAATTAGGCATATACTCGTTTTCAATTGTACCTTTCCACTTTGTGGAAATCCCATTAAAATGTTGATGTTTGGTGAATATCTGCATATCTGTGGCATAATAATAGTGGTGACTTTTTTGTCTGTGTGTAGGTGTATGGGATGCCTTCCTCGTTTAACTCTTCTGTGATCTCTCAGTTGGGTCGCATTACCACTCAGCTTTCGCTTGAGGAATTGGCCTCTCTTAGACTCTCTGAAATTCAGTCTATTTCAGCTATGGGGGCTCTCAACACATGGACCAGCAGACAGGTGAAATGTTGATGAACACATTTGTAAAAGTGAACTCGAATGGCTGGTAAAACTTTATTAGTGGTAAAACAATATACCACTAATAAATGAAAATACACTGATTGATTTTGCATTTATTTGAACAAAAATACTGTAAAAACGACAATAATATTGTGAAATATGTTTGCAATTTAAAATTATTATTGTCTATATTTTAAAATGTAATATATTCATGTGATGGCAAAGCTGAATTTTACTCCAGCCATTACTCAAGTCTTCAGTGTCACATAAACATTCACTCTAATATGCTGACTTTGGTTCTTAAGAAATATTTATTATCAATGTTGAAAATAATTGCTGCTTAATATTTTTGTGGAAACATAAATAGACATACAATGATACATTTTTTCAGGATTTTTTTGTTTAGGAAAATAAATTTCAAAATAACAGAATTTATTTGAAAAAAAAAGGGTTTTGTAATTGAAAAAAATCGTATTGGTTTTATATACATATTGTAAATGACCTCTGTTTGCAATTACAGCTGAAATCACTATTCTCCGCGGTTCTGAACTCAACCAGAAAGACTCCTAGCCAGTTGGACTCCAGCACTTTTGTGGCATTGGGGCACATTGTGTGTGGGATTGATGCACCAATCATGCGCAACCTGAATCCAGTGGAGTTCAGGTTGAATTGTCTAAAAAAACAAATATATCAAAATGATCTCAAAACATTTGCTGCATGTACAGTATGTTTCCTCTGATTATATTTACTCAAATGTGTTGTTTTTCTTATTCCAGTAAAGCAGTTTTGTGGCTTGGCCGTTTGAATTTGTCTTGCTCTGAGGAGCAGCTGCAGGCGTTGACAGGGCTGCTCAGTCACATCTTGGCATTTGGACCGGTCAGCTCCTGGGGATCAGAGGTCTTCATTGAGATTGGAGCGATTGCAGGTACAGCTCAGAGCTTGTAATCAGAAAGCTGATGGTTTGATTCCCACAGATATCACCATTGGGCGAGGCACTTTACCCAAAAGTCACCAAAGTTGAAATTGTCCCTGTAATAGGTGTAGGTGTGTAAGTCTCTTGAGATAAAAAGAGTCTATTAACAGATATTATTAGCATCAGTAGATAAAAGAACTTGTGCCTGATCTGCTAGTTGTGATAATTGATGTTTTTTTCTTATAAATGGTGTTTTTGTGCTTTCTGTAGCGGGCCTGCCTGATATGGCCATGTCTGCTTTGGTGAGGGAACAGATAGAAGGAATCACCCCACTTGCCATCCCTCTCATCCCAGTGGGCAAATTTTCAGTTAGTATCTGTTTTCTCTAGCCTCTTTAATGCCTTGCACTGAAATGTTTGTTGTATGTGGCTATTTGACTGTGTTCATAACTATTATTGGCAAAGCAAGGCGGAATATCCTTAGTCTTTTCGCATTTCTATCACCGATTTGACAACAAATGATAAAAATCCAACAAACAGTTACTTTCTTACCTATATTTCGCAGATCTAGAATTCTCTCACACTCCATCCTCTTTTCGTACTGAGAGTATGCGTGTGTGTGCTATTATTGTCATATACTGCAAGTTATTTTGTTTTAAAGAATCTCTGGAAAAGACTTCCCGAATGAACCCGCTAACCGAGGCTTCAGGAATACAAAAAAACTTTTCTGGAATGACAGTATTCTGAAGGGACCCCATAGATAACCTTGAAATATCAGGAAACTTAAAATGTCTTAACATCTTTTAAAAAGTCGAGGACATTTCTGTACTGCACTCGCTTCTACTTACTCAGCTCAAATATAAAAGTTACCTACCATTAGTTTACCTCGTTAAACTTAGGTTTTCCTCTATTTTTTAAGATTAAATGTATTTTGAAGTCATTCTAGGAGCATTATTACCTGGTGTTTCTACGTTTTCTCTTCACAGGTAGTGTTTAACCAGGCACAGATTCGGATGTTCACCTATGATCAGGCCATTGCTGTGACCGAAGCCCAGCGCTCCGCTCTGTCTACAGTACAGCAGACGGCCCTGTCCATGGTGCTCAACCCCGGGGAGGACAAACCTATTGATATTAGAGGTACTTTCAGAGGTACTCCTGGTGTGAACAAATGGAGAAGGAAAAGCTATTTTACTATACATTAATTTAAAACAAATGTTGGTTATAATTAAATATTAGTTATAATTAAATCAAGGTTCAAGGTTCAAGGTTCTTTATTATTCGTCACATACACAATCATACAAGTATAATCAGTAGTGAAATGCAAGTAGCACATACACGACAAAGCCACAGGGGAAGTGAATCCGGCCCAGCAAGCAGCCATCTGATCCCGCAGCCACTGATCCGGCGCTGGTCAGACCCGCTTGACCAGGCCAGCGGATCGAAGCGAACAGAGGCGAATGGTCGGGGTGGGGGGCAATGTCTGTAATGTCTGTAGGGTGGGGGAGGAACGCAAGAGTGTCTCACTGCATTGCACTTCTGGGGTTTTTTCCTGCAACAGCCTTGCCAAGGCCACTGTAGGGGAGCCAGAAAAAGATAAGATTGTTTTGTCTTTGGGGCGAGTAAACATTCAATTTTTTGCAGGCTACTCTCTGTCCATTTTGACCATTTTGGTCTCCATTTTAATCAATTTCCCTTTGTAAAGCCGTGAACTTCTCCTTGGTAGAATCCATATTGCGATTATAGTTCAGTCTCAATGCTGACCGCTCTTCCCACAGCTTCAATCATACGGGCAGCCTTGTGGGGCTTTGGACAGCTGTTCCCGTTTTCTGAATTCTTCGATAACCCAGGGCAAAGCCTAATCCAATCAGCAAAATACCTGTTATCATGGTTCCGAATAGGTAGATATCAATGTCCTCCACGGAAAGAGCCGCAAGACACACGATTCGCCACCTCTCCCACGTCCATCGTATAGCCGGCTCGCGAATGTTCCGTCAGGGCAGTCAGGTTCCCCAAACCCAAGTTTCGATAGTGTCAATTGCATTAAGAGACCAGTTAATCCATAATATTTTAGTTTGGAGAGCAGTGCAGAGAGAGTCTCTCACGAGACAAGGGAGCAAAGCAGGGAAGATAAGGGTGAGGATGGGGAGAGAAAGCGACCGCCTCCGTTGAGAGCCAGAAGAGAAGCTTTAAATGTGATCAATGATTGATATTCAGATATTTTTGCTTGTTAAATGTTCTTTATTATGTCTCACCATTATATTTGTGTATCTTTTAGGCTTTTCACTGGGAGTTGCAATGCATCCCTGTCCTTTCTTCTACCTCTCCAGCAGCCTGATAATGCTGCTGTTTTCTCTGGGATGAGTTAGGTCTGTCACTGCTGACTTGCTGCTATAATGAACTTTTCTTTTCAAATATGTGCAATATGATGTAACTTTAATACTGTATATATAAGACTTACGAGACATACAAGAACAATAACTCATGGAAATATTTCTTTCAGCACTTTATAATAGTTGGTCAGTGAAAATGTGGTTTTGTTTGACTGTTTTTGAATTATTGCTTGCTTGGAGATTAATGTATCAACCTAGGTCTGCAATTGCCTAAACTGATTTGGTTTGACTTGTGATTTATATTCAAATTATTGTTCTGTTTTTATTAATATTATTTATTTACTTTTTAACTGCTTTAACAGCCTTCATATGCTACCAGACAAAAGTACTTGAACAATATTATTTTTTTAAAGAAGTCGTTTCTGTTCATCAAGCTCACCAAGCAAATTAGAATATCAGAATGATTTCTGAAGGATCATGTGACGGAGTAATGATGCTGAAAATTTAGCTTTGATCGAAGGAATAAATTACATTTTAAAATATATTCAAATAGAAAGCAGTCATTTTAAATAGTAAAAATATTTCACAATATTACTGCTTTAACTGCATTTTGGATCAAATAAACAGCTTATTGAGCAGAAGAGAATTCTTTACTGTCTCACTGTTAAAAACGTTTGACTGGTAGTGTACTTTGAGATTCTGGAAAAATATCAGAAGGGATTGTATTAACAAAGTAAAACTTGATTGTGAAGTTTTCTTTTCTTTCCATTTGTAAACTCACTCATGTATTTATTCTGGCTTCTTATGTAACCGTAATACTTTTGTCGCCTGATTGTATTTACATTTTGTATTGTTGTGCATAAACCAGTGCATATATCCTTGGAAATAAAGCATTACAAGAGACATTATAAGAGGACTTATAATATATATAATTATAAAGGACATATAATTATAAAACTACAACAACATTTTGTATTGTTAGGTATAGTAATAATTATAAAAATGTATTATTATTATAAATAATGAATATATAAATACAGACTTGTGCAACAGTAATGGCTCGTGCTCTTGTGCGCCACACGGGGGCGACTGTAGTTCTCCGCATGAAGCGCGTAGATCAGAGTTGCACTGTGTGCACATGCTTTCTCTCAGCTACAACTGACACTTAGCCAAGATGGCGGATTCTGACGACTGGGGTAAGGACTACTTCCATATTGTAGATTTAAGTGTGTGACAGGGTGTCCGTAACCACACTGTCACTTAACCACAGCATTATTTTGGTTTTCGAAAGGCGCTGACAACTTTGAGCCGAGTGAGACGATCAGAGATGCCGCCGGGAAGCTGGATAGATGGGAAGGCGAGGACGAGGAGGAAGACGTGAAGGTAGCGTGCCAATGGCCATGTTATCAAAACTTTATCACTAAGAGCGTTTTATTCCTTTTA
Source organism: Gymnocypris eckloni scoliostomus (assembly GCA_027564155.1). Lineage (NCBI taxonomy): Eukaryota > Metazoa > Chordata > Actinopteri > Cypriniformes > Cyprinidae > Gymnocypris > Gymnocypris eckloni. The sequence continues at coordinate 25,351,185 of CM050413.1, read as the reverse complement.
AGTCTGCCTTATCGCGTGGTATGTGGCTAAACTAAGCTGCGCTAATATGGACGGTCGTGGTGTATTTTTAGAAGTTTATCTAGTCTAGAATAGGTCCGTTTTGTTTAAATATTCACCAGCTGTATCCAGTTGCGTGTTCATGATTTTCTAGCACTAACAGTTACTGTTACACTGACAGTTTCTGTGTTTACGTCAGCCAACGTGTCGTCTTCCATCTTGACGGATCTGTTATCTGACCGTTTCTCTTTTAGCAATAAAGTGCGAACACTTTACAGATCACTTTACTTTACAGCGCAATCAAACTAACTTGGGAGGTTTGGTAGCATATCGGTAACATCGTGTGAGTGTCAGTGGTTGAAATGTATTGACTGATATGAAACCAATGTCGACAGCGAGAAAGTGACAAGGCCATGTGGAGCTTCATTAGCAGCTTTTTCATTTGTTTTATTGGTTCATTGTACTGACTCAATTAAAACATTGGTATTAGGTTTTACAATTGTTGGAGCTACTTTTAACAAAGAACGTGATAAGCCGCACTCGGCAGATTGCTAACGTGGTCTAGTGAATGTCATAAGTTTTCAAACTCATTTTTTTCTTTTTTGACCGAGTTTTTTTGTGTTCCACATCTTTACAGTCGCTGTCATATGGATGCTGTATATTTTTTTGCGCCTGGCTGCAGCAGCTGGTTGAGTTCCTGTTGACGTCATGACGTGTGTGTGCGCGCGCTATTATTGTCATATACTGCAAGTTATTTTGTTTGAAAGGCATCTCTGGAAAAGACTCGCAGAATGAACCCGCTAACCGGGGCTTCAACAGTTTAAATAAACTTTTCTGGATTGGCAGTATTCTGCATTGTCCCCACTGCCATAGATAACCTTGAAATGTCAGCAAAATTAAATTATCGTTTTTGTGTCTTAAAATATTTGTAAAAATCGAGGAAATTTCTGTACGGCATTTGCTTCTATTTACTCAGCTTAGATCTAAAAGTTAACTACCATTGGTTTTGTTTTAAATTATAATTTGTGCCAGTTCAGTAACAAATAAATTGACACTTAAGTGAATTTAAAAAATAATAATACAATTACAATTTTTGGGTCTGTGCAATGACAATCACCAAACTAATCAAACACACTGGTGCTTGTATTAATTTAATTGCGAAGAAATAAGTAAGGAATGGTGTTATTGAATAATTACATTATTCCACCTATTACACGACTGCTTAACAAACAAGTGAATAGGGCATGAAAACATCCAAATTGAGTTCAGTTTTATTAGTTTACTTACGGTTATCATATATTGTATTCCTTTTTTATTCCATACATTTTTATTTTCCTTTCTGCAGGATAACTGGGATGATGATGAGAAGGAAGAAGAGAAGAATGTTGAACAGAAAAGAGCAGGTAATGATCTCTGTTGAGGGGTCAGATTTTATAGTGTAAACATATTGCAGGCAGAGCCATTGCATATTTGTAAAACTTGCATTTATGTATATCTTTTTTTTTTTTTTTTTACCGTTTTTCTTTAACCCAAGTGGAAAGTACTCTTATGGTGTGATTTACATTTATTATAGAAGTGAAACCCCCTGAGAAGAAAAAATTAAATGATAAAATAAAAGAAAAAGAAATTTTGCAAAAGAAAAAACAAGATGAGTTAAGAAAGGTAAGAAAAATATTACTACTTGTATAACGTCTTATCAAAGGATTAATCCCTTTCTTTCGTTACTCATTTCTTTAGCATATTCTAAAAGGTTTAACCTTTGTTTTTGAAACCTGTGAATAGATGGAAGAAACGGTGAAAGTGAGAATCTATCACTAGAGGAGCAGCATGCAGAGAAGCTTCGACTGATGAAACTGCAGGAGGAGGCAGACTTGGAATTGGCCCGTGAGGCATTTGGTAAGAAATAAGCAGTTTTGGGTAAGTTACTTTCAAAAAGTAACTTGGTTACTCAAGTAACTTAATTATTCAAATCGCTAATTAGGCTACATCTTAAAATACATATAAACCTTAATTGAAATTAAACTCTCTATTCTTTCAATTTGTCAAACAGAATAGTTTAGCCTTTTAGCTTTAAAACAACTGTAATACTTTATATATATATATTTTTTTACCTTCTTTGGTTAACAAATAGAAATACTCTGCAAAATATCTGAATAACAAAAAAGCTTAAAAGTTAAACAATACATTTCAGTTTGGCAAGATGTTTAGGAAAAGCCCAACTAGTAAACTCCGTACAGGTTTATGTAAAAATAACACGTTAACTAATGTAGGTAAGAATAAATGACAGAAATGATCTTCACTGCTGAATAAAGCCATGTCATATCGTGCTGATCTTATGAGGAAAATTCCTCAAAGTAGGTCTTCTTTCAAAAATTATGAAAATCAGACAAATCTTATTTTTTTAAAGTCTTTTTTTGTATCTAGGTGAGGATGTTTGCGCGCAGATGACTGCATATAATGAGCTCAAATACGGGAAAGGCTGTACCTCAGTTTCATACGGATTACATAATCAGATTACATTCGTTTTCGATTTGAATTTGTTAATTTAAAAGTAGAAACTTCACGCTTTTAGACACGGGAAAGACTGGTCTCGCTTTCAAACGGATAAGATAATCATAAATATTCGTTTTCGGTTTGAATTAGTTCATTTAAAAATAGACACTTCAAGCTTTTTATATTCTATTGATTTTAGTCTTATGTATCGGAGTATTTGAGGTTTCTCTGTGAATCAGGGAAATGTGAAAGTGAACGAGCCGGTGCGCGGAGGGTTAAAGCCGCTGCATTCAATTTTATCTTTAGACGGTAAATTTAGTTTTCAAATTCAATATTGATTTTAGAACTGTTGAAATTATTTACTGTATGTAATGCAAGTACTTTATAAGTAACTGTAATTAAATGAACAGTAATCCCTTACTTTACTTTTTCGGTGGATAAGTAGTTTTATTACAGTAACGTGTTACACCCAACACTGGAAAATAAGTTGTGTGCACTGCACTACATGTGAAGACTACAGAGTCCAAGTTTGAACAGTTAATCGCTAAACAATCACTCTGATTTCAGGTGCTGATCCTGCTGCTGCAAATGCCTCTACTAGTGTTATTACAACAAACAATGCCTCTGGAATTGAAGCCATGTGCCCTTCATCCAAAGATGACTTTGATGCATTTGAAAAATTACTGAAAGATAAGATAACACCGTTTGAAAAATCAGTGCATTATTCCAACTTTTTAGAGTCACTGTTTCGAGAGCTTTGTATTTCATGTAAGTGTAGAAATTATTTTTTTAGTTGTGTGGATATTTGTCTATTTTATTTTATAATGCAAATTACTGATATTTCCACAGCATTTAGATTATATGGTGAATCTCTTAAACATAAAACCTTCCACATGTCTGAAGACTGTTTTTCCCCCCCTCTGTGTAGTGGAAGTAGATGACCTGAAACAAATAAGTAATTCTGTTTCTGTTCTGCTCAGTGAAAAACAAAGGCAAGAAAGGGTAAGTAGAATGATTTTGCTCGATGTACTCTGTTTTAGAGGAACTCTCAAAACACCTTTTGAGTGCAAAGAACTTGATTCTTGCCTAGTTGAGGATCTTATTTACAGACACTAACACGCTTGTTATTTATAATTCTGTATTGTTCATTATCAAAATATTAACAAAAAAATAATTGATATTAATTTGTTGCTGTTATGCACAGGAAAAGAAGGCAAATAAGAAAAAGAAGAAAGGTGTAGTCCCTGGTGGTGGATTTAAAGCAAACATAAAAGATGACTTTGCTGATTACGGTGGTTTAGACGATGACTATGATGACTTCATGTGACGAAGGTTCATTGTCCCCCTTCCCATTCCCTCTCTGCCAAGATGCCCTTGCAGACATGTTTCTCAGTGCCATCTTGGACAGTGAACAATGTGTTGACCCTTTACATGGTTCCAGTGGTGACAGACTCCTCATAAAGCTGCTATCAGCCCATAGCACCTCTGCGGCAAATGGGGAAAAATACATTTATTCAGATTGCCTTAATCTCATTTTTATATCTAAAACCGATTGTATGGTGTGGGACATTTTTGATTGAGGCGTTTCCTCTTATTGGCTTCCTCTGAAAAGCATTTCAATGCCTTACAGAAAACTTTGCTGACATATCTTTTTTTTATTGAAAGTGACATGTTTTTAAAGCTGTGCAGTTTCAATTACACAGAAATAAATGTGATGTTCTATGGAATTAATTTCTTCCAAGAATGTCCTTATTGAAAGTATGGTTGTACTTTTCTTGCATATTCATGCACAATTGTAAACAGTTTTCCAAATGTGAACCATTCAACAATAGATTTTTTTCAGTGCTTTGTCAACACTACACAATGAACAGAGGCGGCACACTCACTGAATTAAAGAATGCAGGGTGGGGAATGAAAGTAAAACAAAACAGACTATCTGTTGTGCAGTTCTTTCTTTGCCAAAGTATATTTTAAAAGAACTCTGTATTGCTGCACATTTGATTGATTAATGGTATTCAATAGTGTTCCTAATATGGCAGTATATGATCAGTTTTAATCATCACTAGTTGAAGCAACAGATCCGTGGGGGTTTGTGCTACCCATTGTCACTATACATTAAATTTCCACAGGTATGAAGTAAAATGAAATCCGAACTTGTTATTGGCAAAAAAATATTTATAAAAAACAGCTTGGATAATTGTCATACATTGTTGGAATTGGGCAAAGATAATACAAAGGCATTGTTTTTTAAAGCTCTAATGTAATAAAATTTGGACAAGGGTTTGGACAACTTCAGAGTTTTTCTAATTAATGAGTGATAAATAGCATACATGATTGTTTGAGTGTAAATGTGATGTTCTACTGGCTTATTTTTGATACTCTGAAGTATGCAATAAATATGAGTATTTACAGTTTCAAATAGTAAAATATTTACCACAGTACAGTATATCAATAGAAAATATAAAAATGAAAAAAAAAATACATGAAGCACATTCCTCTGGAGTTGATGTTTAAAAAATATGGTGATTTTAATTATGTTTTAATAGGCAAAGTAAAAAGTTGTTTTCTTCACTCTTAATATTATTTTGAGTTGCAATTAATGCAATCTGTAATATTGTTTGCCAGTTGATGTTATCAGCAATACCAAATTGCTGACACTTCTTACTGCTGTCAAGTTTTAAAATGGCTTAAATCCAGTTACTCTGAGTTAACGTGAGAAGCCCCATAGGGAATGGGGCTGTCTTGTCTCGTGCATAGTTTTCAAGTTCTTCTAATATCAACCAATGGTCTGGGCACGTGTGTAGGAATTACGAGTACTCCTCCTACCACTGCGAGGTGCTGTTGAGCTACCTCTCTGCCTCCGGTTTCCTCTTCCTGGGCGTGCACTTCCAGCTGTGGCCTGACCCAGTGAGTTCTGTATCTGCTGGAACATACTTTGCCTAGTGACCTCTTTAACACCACAGGTGAATGTTAATGCCACTCCTTCATTGCTCTTCATGACTCGAGAGGTGCCATCTGAAGTACCATCAAAGCAACGGCCAAGCGCAATTTCTTTGGCTGTCCGAGGATCTTGGTCAGTCACTGTATATATACCGTAGTTGTGGCCCAGTGGATCTAGAGGTGCCAGCATGGTGAATTCATTTGTGTCATTGTTGACAGCCAGTGGGAGGTGGTTCACCAAGTATTCCTGTAGCATGCTGTTTACACTGTCTCGCTTACAGCTGCCCTGAGGCATTACTTTCACAAGGGTCCGATCCACTCGGTCTTGATCGTACAGCATCCCACTGCACTTGAACTCCAGACACACTGCTGAAACAGTTGATTGGTCCATGTCTCGGATGCTTCTTGTGTCACGAATGCCATACAGTTGGCCAACAGTTTTTGGATGGGTACCTCCCATATTGCGAGAACGAACGTTGAGCTCATGAGCGCTGTTGAGTTTTACTTTAATGTAGCAGGCCCTGTATTCCATGGGTTTTGGCCACCAACTCAAATAGTCTTCAGTCCAGCTCATGGGGTCATCCTCATTAAAAGGCACTGTGTTGTAATCATACCGATCTCCTTCAACTCTTGAGAAACGGAAGTGAGCTGCACTGAATGGAGCTTCCTCACACTCTTTAAGTTTGTCAAATGAATAAACAGGACCATTGGCCTCCTCAGCCGCATTCGATCGTGGTTTAGCCATATTGATGCTGAACGCTGTCTTTTTAATTCTGGGATCATCGTGGTCCGTGCGTCTGTAGTTCAGTTTATTCAAATAGGGTTGCGGGACGCCAATGGTGTTAGGATTCAACTTTGGAGAGGATGCCACTGCCTCTAGCTCTTCTCCCCCAAGGTTGGCCATGACATAGGCTGAATATGCATCTGCTTTCTGCTCATCACAGAAGGCTGGAAGACATGCACCATTTGGGCCAGTGATGACGCTATCAAATCTACCCCAAGCCCGAGGGTTGGTTGAAAAACCAGGCGTTGGCTCCATATTTATTAAAGTCATCACAACTCCTTCAGTTTGCTCACTAGGCATGTACCGTTCACCACGGAAAGCCCGTGCTTTCACATAACATCTCCTGTTCTCAGGTACATCCAAGTTAAACAGCCGTCTCTCACGGATTTCCATATTACCTATGAGGAAAGTCCTCTCCTCTCTTTTCCCCCTTTGTTTCTTCTCAGCATGGAACTGGCCCTCCTCCTCCCACAAACCTGTGTCAGGATTAAGGGACCATAATTTCATGGTCTTCAAGTGCTCAGGCATCTTCACTTGTGCTGCATCGAGACGCACTTTCACCTCTCCAGCATTGAGTGACTCACCTCCTTCTTCATCCCTGAAGTCCACAGAGAACATTCCATAGGTCCTCAAGGGCAGAGTGTCACCTTCATCACCAATGAAGTTTAGATCACTTTGGGCAGCTGCTGCTGTTGATACATCCCTGGGGTCAAGGAAAGTCACACTGGCCTTGACATTTCCCATGAACACCTCTCCATTTTCTTTATAGAATGCATTTGGTGGGATCTCGATCTCAGCAATGGGATCCTGGCCTTCTACCTCACCAAGATCTATCTTATTAATCTCTCTTGAGCTAATAATCACAGCTGGCTTTTTCCTCAAGAGCTTGATCTCATGGAACACAGCTCCTCCTCTAGGGTTGAATGGTAGCACTTTTGTGGTATTCACAAACTTCTGCATGTTGTCCACAAAGGTGAGGACCAGACGCTCTGTGTTTGTTGGTACCTGGATAGAGAATGTGCCTTTGTATCCAGTTCGACTTATTCTTGCGCCATCCATGTAGATGTGTCCAAACCTCATGGGCTCACCAGTGTCTGCTGCGATAGCACGTCCACGAACAATAGCTTTTGTGTCCACACATGTTTTACAACCACACTCAGTCACTACCATGATGGGCAACTGATATCCCTGACATGTAATCTCTTTCTCCTCCATGTTTGAAATTCCACAGCAGTAGGAAACTGAGTCTTTGCATCTGATGCCGTTATCTAGCTTCCCTGTGCATGTAGATGTTGGGCATTTCCCCACATTATAGTAGAAAGAGTTGGTCTCATTTTGAAAGCAGTCATGTGGTAGTCGAATCAGATGGGAATAAGGCTTAGGGTTGCATGATGGTGCTTTTTGGCCTTAACATAGAAATGGATAGAGAACAGATAAATATCAAACTGTGACCAGACTATCTGTTAAGTATTTTGATAAATTTTAGGTTAATATGAAATATGTGTAGTTATAAATAGAATGGCAGGGCACACCAATAACTGTGAGGGTGGCTGGCTTAGATTTGATGGCTCCGTTCTCATTACTGACTCTGCAGTAGTATTCTCCAATATGGTCCAAACTGACATTCCTCAAAACCAGTGTCTCATCATATTGATATTGACTCCTGTCCAGCAGAGTACCGTTGTGGAACCTAAAGATTGATGAGAGTGATTATCATAGTTATTCTAACATTTAGGATAATTGTTGCCATACTTTGGGGATGAAGAAATGACTTCATGATAACCTGGTTTGTCTGAACTGTCCTCATATAACTGTCCTAATATATATTTTTTAATACTTTATTGAAGGAACATAACATATGAGGGCTTTGACTTTCGAGGGCTTTGATTTTAGAGTGTCTTTCCTCATTTAATACCATCAGATAAGGAAACATGTTTCCTTGTAATCGGCCAAAATGTCATGGTGTACATCAATTTATATCTGAAAGTGGAAAGCTTACCATTCATACTGGTTTGTTTCAGATGTCCCATCAACCTTACAACACAAGGCAGCTGTCTGACCTTCCCTTCTGGCCTTATTCTCAGGATTTTTCAACACATACAGTTTTTCTGAGGAACACATTGGTTTTTCATTAGATTCACTGACTTTTTACATACAATTTTATGCTTTTCAAATGTAAATGTTTTAGTTTCCTGCCAATTTTTCACCAACGTTATAAATCTAGCAAATATGAATGAGGTTGCATTGAAATTGTCAAAATGACTTGTGATAGTCTTGGAAGCATCAATTCAAATGTGTTAAACTACAAACCAATCAGTAATGTTTAACATTGTATGCTACTGTTTTCCAGCAAAATGTATGGGTATACGTCATAGCTATATATGTCTTAATTTATTTATTTTTGTAAAGAGAAATTATTTTTGTAAAAAATAAAATATTTAATAAAATTCTAATGCATAAAATTGGTCATTCTTTTGTAGTGGAGCCAGCATAAACTAAAGACTTTTACATAAAATGATCTATTATTGACCCCTGAAATGACTAAAATTTAAACTTATCTTCAGAAAGTCTTCTTGAGATAGTATTCTAACACTAATACAGATTTCACAGTTCATATGTCAAATGGATTCAAGGTGTTTAAAGAAGCATTACTTGCTCTCTCTAGCTTCAAAAGGAGAACGGAGGTACGTTCAGTGCTCGGGGGAACAGTGACTTGGTGTGGAGTGTGGTTTTTCATCTTGATCATTAGCGTCGTGTTGCCATCAGGGCAGATTCCAGGGATTTGAAAATGGCCATTGTGATCAGTTACAGTCAAGAGTTTGGGCCTAGGACCAGCACGGAGGATGGCAGCTCCAGGTGCAGGGAGACCCCCGGCACTACGGACTGATCCTAAAATTGTATGATCCTGGCACATGCAGCCATCACACTCATCATTTACCTTGCCCATCACACACTGTATATCGCAGCCTAAGAAAGAAAAAGAGAAAACTTTTCATTGATTTTTCAACAAATGTAAGGTAAAATTAGTAAATTATTTTGGTTTGGTTTTGATTGTAAATATGGATGACAATAAGGATTATCTGAAATTCTAATTGACAAGACATTATTTTAAAACTGTAGGAAACAGTAGATGCATTACGTGGGCAAGGTGGCCCTTGGCATGGCATGGCTTCGACAGTTTGACCATTGCATTGTTTGGAACTGGATTTGCAGCTTCTAGAGCGATGCTGTATTGCAACCTGATCGCACTGGGCTGGACACAGACTCCAGTCTGACCATGGACCCCATATCACCTCTTCAACATCTGAAACTATTTCTGAATGGTGAGAGATATAGAGATTCTGCTAAATTTCTAGGGTGTCTTCAGAAATCAAAAACTGATGTTAACTCATGGTAAATAAAAAAAGGAACATCAACAAATCCACTCATTCCGTATTTAATCAGTTATCAGAGAAAATGTGCATAATAACACTGAGCTTTGAACATATAAGCATTTGTCATTTACAGCTCAGTTACTTACCTTTAGGACACAGGAAACGTACAGCATAGTTTGAGCAGTTTCTCCCAACAGGCTGTTCATCATTGACACACCAGAAGCCCTCAGCTGGGTCAGCATGTACTCTTTCCCCAGTGCTGCGAGCTGGGATCCACTCGGTAGTACGTGCCTCTAGAGCTCGAGGAACCTCACAGACACGGGCTCGATAATAAAATCGAATGACATTCAGCTTTTCGTAGTCTCCTTTCCCTCCAGGGTGATCTACATTGAACCATGTGGTCCACTCGTAATTATCTGAGGAAAGGAAGAATTTGATGGCTTTCAGTACCAGTTTGCCTCACCTATTGAAATATTTTATGTATATTCAGAAACATACAAACCTACTTTCATTATGGTACACAGCTGGGTTTGGTCTCCATGATGTCCCCATGATGCTACTCCATGTCCCTAATAAAGGAAACTGCATTCATTTCTTATAGTTTTACAATGATGCAACCCACTGATGGGTTTTGGATGTGGTAAGAAAAATTAAATATAAGTCATTTAGGGTTTATTGTTGTGGGTCTTGTTAATAAAATATTACTTCTTTTGTTTTCCTGTGATTTTTCAACCCTTCAGATTAATTCAGAAAGAGATTTCCGCTAGCAGTTCACACACACAGAGTAGAACCAATTGCTAGCAGGTGGCTTTCTGCTGCTGACTCGCAAAACACCTCAGCTTCTGGATATACTGAGGACACTAGAACAATGTTGCCTTCAGTAATGGGTTTGCTGAAGAGAGGGTTGGGGTTAGAAGAGTCATATTTCTAAGAACCAGCTGTCAATAGCGTGTTGAAATCTTTCAGCTTCAGCTATGAGCAATGACATGCAAGAACTGTTTTAGCAATAACTTGCATTAATAATTCAAGTCTTAAATGTGCTGATTAAAATTCATAGAGCAAACAAACCTTGAGAAAAGGTGCCTGTAGATTCCAACAGAAGCAGGAGAAAGGTCAATGTTGAGCGGCAGCCCATCCTGGCTCCCGTTAATGACCTCCGACCTCCGGTAAAGGGGCTCTGACCTCTCACACACAGCTCTCTCCACACTAAGAATACTCCAGCCACAGATCTAGTGCCGATCAGATTTAAATATGAAGACGATTAGTAAATTTCACACAGGGAAATGGACCATGTTGTTTTCATTTCTGTAAATCATACAGGAAACTCCCATGTCCCCGTTCAACTAGTTATGAACTAATTCCAATCTTTCAAAATTCAAACTGACCTGAGAAGAATTCTAAAACTAGTTTACCTAAAAATGTCCTATTTTAAATAAATGTCTGGAAATGAACTGAATCCTTGAAAATGCACATACTGAAACAAAGACAAGCTGCTGAGAAAGATCAAGTACTTAGAATTTTAGCTGCTCTCAAATATCACATCTGTGAGAGCAATCACTGCGTGTCAAGGGAGTGCACAACTGTTTTTACATCCAGCCAAAAAGACCTAAGTACACATTTCCTTATGCGCATACATGCATGGCATTAAATATTTTCAATGCAGTCAGTTTTAATAGTTGATGTCCGTATTCACATTAATTGCAACTTTAAATGACCAGACACAACATGACTACTTTAATACAAAAATGATTACAAAATGCAACAGCTCTTAAACTGAACTTTGAAGCATTGTTTTAATGTCACAATCAAACTATGAAGTACTATATTACAAACTGATATGTAAAATCATTCGTACATAAAGCAGTTAGCAAAAAACATGAACAGATAATTTTGCTCAAATCAATATGCCCAATACAAAATGTACAATATAATTTTTTTAGAAAGCATTAGTCTGAATATAAATCCACACAGTTTGGTTACAGTAAAAAAATAGGAAAAGCTTGAGACCTTACCAAAGGTTTCTTGGTGAAAATTGAAAGCTTTTGTACTCTTGCTTGTTTCTGTGGTATATTACAGAGCAGTTGCTAAATGCTTGGAATGAGGAGGAGAGAGAGTGAATGAGAAGTCCAGGTCTGTGTCCAGTACTTATATAGCTCAGCCCTGAGCCATAGGGTCGGCTCTCTGCCATGAAACAACAACATGGGTTCAGCACCATCTACTGCTCCTGTACAGTAGACTGCATTGCTGGCGTTCAGTCAGGAGTGTTCTGGAACAATTATCTCAAAGATATAAAAGATTCTCTATTGATAGATGTTTGATGGGGGTTCAGCAAACAATGGAGCTATTCAGATAAGGGTGTACGAGAGTAGATGGGAGACAAAAAAGTCAATTTTCTTTCTTTTTCCATAATGATTCACAGTTGTGTCAGCTCTGTGGTGAGATATTCATTGCTGGGAGTATGTTTAGTTATGCAACATTCACAAGAAAGCCATTCAAGAATGACATCCATGTGTTTCAAACACATGAAAGCCATTACGTGATTCTTTCTAAAACACATTAGCATGCTCTTTCCCATCAGTCCATCTGAATGTGTTGATAAACAATATGAATGATTTGTAACACTCGAGAGCCAACAGCAATACACTGTGACTTTTCAGTCATGATGTTAGAATCTGCCGAACAAATCCAGAGTATCAGCAGAACATAAACCTGTGTGATTGAAATCTGTAAGGAATTACAGATCCTAGGGTCAATGGGAAGTCAGAGCAAAACAGGTCTAAAATATTGAAATCAGGTCTTGCATTAGATACAAGAAAGTGTTACTTGGATTAAGCCCCTTGAAGATCTAACTTTCATATAACTGACCTACTCAAATGAATTCAGTAAAGCAGCTGCAAACTTAGAACAGAGCAATGGACCAGTTTCTGTGGTCCAAAACAGCTGCGATTAGTTTCAGTCCAATGATCTTTTCACCCCCTTTTCTCTTTGGCTCTCAATGGAGGTGGTCGCTTTCTCTCCCGTCCTCACCCTTATCTTCCCTGCTTTGCTCCCTTGTCTCATAAGAGACTCTCTCTGCACTGCTCTCCAAACTAAAATATTATGGATTAACTGGTCTCTTAATGCAATTGACACTATCGAAACTTGGGTTTCGGGGAACCTGACTGCCCTGACGGAACGTTCGCAGCCGGCTATACGATGGCGCGTGGGAGAGGTGGCGAATCGTGTGTCTGGCGGCTCTTTCCGTGGAGGACATTGATATCTACCTATTCGGAACCATGATAACAGGTATTTTGCTGATTGGATTAGGCTTTGCCCTGGGTTATCGAAGAATTCAGAAAACGGGAACAGCTGTCCAAAGCCCCACAAGGCTGCCCGTATGATTGAAGCTGTGGGAAGAGCGGTCAGCATTGAGACTGAGACTATAATCGCAATCAAGGAGAAGTTCACGGCTTTACAAAGGGAAATTGATTAAAATGAGACCAAAATGGACAAAAACGGACAGAGAGTAGCCTGCAAAACTTGGAATGTTTACTCGCCCCAAAGACAAAACAATCTTATCTTTTTCTGGCTCCCCTACAGTGGCCTTGGCAAGGCTGTTGCTGGAATAAACCCCAGGAGTGCAATTCAGTGAGACACTCTTGCGTTCCTCCCCCACCCTACAGACATTACAGACATTGATTTAAGATATATAACAGAATGGCGTTGGATAACAAGTCATTTTAAGGCCAACGGACTGCCAAAAAAAGCATGTTATTGGCATAATTTCTGTGGCACTTTATTCTTTTGACAAAAAAATACATTTACAGTTACTGTCCTAAATCTAGGGTTCATTTTTAAACAATGTTCTTCACTGTCTATGTGGAGCATAATGGGATACCGTTGACATGCTGACTTAGTTGTAGGATGCTGGAGAACAAGAAACACCAGATGTTCTGGGTTTTAGAGCATATTCTAAAAATATGTTAATCTGCATTCCTGGAATTCAAATGACCTTCATTAACTTGCCTCTTAATAAGAAAAAGCTACATGCATGCTAGAGCCATATGGAAGCATGCTTTAACTTTGAAAAAGACACCTAAATTCTATGGTTAGTGCTCTTGTATTTTTCTGTCTGTAGAATTATTTCAATGCCTGTGTTTGTTTAAGCCATTTCAACAGTGCCAGTGTTGTTTTGCTAAATATCAGAATGGCTATGATTGGGCTAGAGATAATCACAAGCATTCTGATATGCAGTTCTATAGCATAACTGTGAGATTGACAGAACATACAAATGGCTAAAATTAATTTTCTAATTACTGTTACATAATGGCTAAATGTAAACAGAGTCATGCGGAGGGCAATTCCTTTTTACGAGAAACATTTAAGCCCAGCATGCATGACTGGAAAAGTAGACAGCATCAATAAAATCTTACCTCAGGTTTTCTGGACACTCCGTGTCGCATGAGCGTCCTGTTTTAGGGCAATTTGGAGGAGTGTGAGGTCATTAGAACAGCATCAAAACAGGAAGTAGTTAGATGTCCCAGATGAGATGCCAGTATTCACAAAGGCAAATTCAGTAAGAATGGAGACAATATTATTATTTTCCAAGAGAGAGAAGAAACTTTGTTGGTTAGAGGTTATTCATGGCTCTGAATGACTACCATGTACTACGATGCTCCAAGATGCTTCAAAAAATGCCTTGCTACAACCATGTTCACCCCCCCCCCCAAAAAAAGAACATAACAAATAAATAATGCAACTTTATACTACACAGACTGTACAGTATAACTCGTCTCATCATAAGCAGTTAAATAAAAGTACAGCACTGTAACCTTCTGTGAGGTTTCTTTATGAGGCAATTTAAAGAGGACTTGTTCTTCAAAGCAACATATTTCTCTCTAATTGAGCAGGACAAGACCTGTAGGGTGAGCTCTCAGAGACAAACTGGAAATACAAACAAAAACAGACAAACACACAATAAGGTTTGCCAGTTGCCTAGCAACAGGCAAAGACTCTAGGCAAGTGATGGCACACATCAATACCTCAGTAAGGAACACGTGATTTGCAGGCGTCTAGTGCTTTGACTACTAATGCTGGAGGAAAATTAAGATCCGACCCAAAGTTTCTGTAGTCTGGGTAAAGTCTGCTTGATCATTTCAGTCATGTTAAATTCCCTTCTCTTTAGACTGCAGTCTTCTGGTACAATGTTTCTGGTCAAACTGTTTATTTTTTTTATTAGTGTTGTGTAAGACTAATCTTGACCAGCAGATACAAGTAATGGCTAAACTCAATGGGTCTGGATCCAAACTAAATCATACAGGGATAGTGTGCTGGGGTTCTTGAGGAAGCTTGAATTAATGACTGCACCAGTGAAAGTATGCAGAGCAGCTTCTGGTAGGGTCATTAAGGGGCCTGGACCCCAGCAAGAGCACATTAACCTCTTTCCTCTTGCCATTCTGAATGATGCACACATTCCCTGAAGTGGCTAAAAGCATTATACATGATTCACTCTGAGAGGTCAATCAGAAGTGGTTGAACCTGTGGATCAAGAACATATGGAACAGATTTGCTGGACATTGTCTTGTGTTTAAGATAAGTAGCGCTGATATTCAAGTAAGAGTTTTGTTCCAGACTTGCTTGGGAGTGTTTGAAATATTCACAAGATCAGACAAATAGCCATGTAAACATTTAAAGGACATGTTTAACATTTACACACCAGCATATGACCTGAGGCGCAGCAAAGAGCGCTTTCAGCATGAAGCTGCCCTGCAGCTATAAAACACAAAGACATGCAGAATGAACCATGAGATTAAAAACATGTGGCAGACCTGCAAGATGGATGAGATGCGCTTAGATTATGAGGAGGTGAAATCTTCCAACTTTCTAACATCCAATTGTTTATTTTGACTCAGTCTTTATTTCCCTTTAAAAGTCAAAAAATATACTTCAAGGAAAATATGCTTCAAATCTTCCTTTCTTCACATAAGGGATTACAAGTATACAACTTAAGGGGTTTGAAGAGTCAAAGGGGCATTTTGAACTACCTTTTTATTTGTGTTCCAAGAATAAGTCATCTCGTGAACATCAGTATGCATCACTGTTCCCCGTTTATGGCAAATTAATGAATTTCCATGACTTTTCAATAACCTTTCCATCATGTTATTGTTGGAATTTATTTTTAAATCATGTTTATTCAGGCCAGTTCACTAATGAATCATTAAGAATATTTTGCACAAAGATTCAATGAAAAACAAAATCCATAACACATACATTTCCACAGCTTACAAGAAGATTGTACTATATACAAAAGCAAACAGATTTTCAAATTCCATGATATTTCCATGAGTGTGGAAACCCTGAAGAGTTTTCATTTTAAACCATGTCAAGTTTAACACACTCTCACAAGTTCACTCTGCAGAGAACAGTTAGAACAAGTGAAGAAAATAATTCAAAACTAAATGAGCTATTGAATTTTGCTGTTTGTCACATTTCTATCATGTTTAGTACTATAAGAATGGAGGCAGTGTTCAGAGATGGAACAATAGCGATAAATGTTTTGAGAAGAAATACCAATGTAAGAAATGTTAAACCTCTGTTGATAAACAGTCTGCATGAAAAATGTCAAGATGTGTGAACGAAAAATTTAGAGCTGTTGATAGCTGTCTTGGTTCTTTTCAGGATTAAGAAAATATATTTTTCTTGTTTATTAATTTGTTTCATTGGTTTACAAAATGCTCTTTGTGATGTGATTTAAAAGATGCGTTGAAAGATGTGATTTGAATTTGTCTTCTTGCACATTATTAATGAGTCTGAAGTGAAATTCCAGCACTGTTGTTGGTTGTTTTTGGGCCATGAAAGGCCTTAGAAGACGTGTTTATGCTGCTGGTCTGTTTAGTCACAGCACCATTCTCACACATTTCTAACAATGGCCACAAATCTGCTCCCATCCAGTGGATTTCTGCATGAGGATAAGGACATTCTGCACTTTCACATTTATCATGGGAAAAAAGTAAAAGCCAAACTTTCTGGAGTCCAAGATTTTTGGTTAATAAAGCAATGTATGCATGTGTGCAAGCGCGCATGTGTGTGTGCGTGCGCGCGTGTGTATGTGACAGTGAGAAAGATAAGAGGACAGAGAGGGGGAGAAGGGAGGAACACCAAATAGTGTGAAGGGGCTGGTGAGTCAGTCTGTCTCCTGCCAAACTTAAAGTGACCCTCTTGAGATGTGGCTGTTACAATCACATTTTGAGATTGTTTTTCACAAACAGATTACATCACTGTCTGGGAGCTCCAGGCCAGCCTGCTTCCTTCTTTTCCTGTGTTCACCTTATCAAAAAACAAAAACCTGGAAAAAGAATACTCAGAGTAAGACGCATGAAAGAAAGGAAAAAAGAAAGCCTCTAGGTAAACATCTGTTTCTCATTCTCGGTTAATGTTTGGGCTTCTGAACTAAAACAACTTCAGGCTGCTTTAAAAAACTATTTCACCAGCCTCACTACTGACATTCTCTCAAGACCTTATTAGTCAAATTCATTGACTTGATGGAAAAACTCTCAGTATCAACTGACAAATGTTGTAATGGGTCACTTATTAGCATCCACCACATTAATCCTGGTTAATTTCTCTAACAACTTGTTACGACGTTTTTAAAGCAGCAACATAGTTTACCTCATAGCCCTGAAGTCATTTTTGGCAATGTACAGAGTTACCCCTTGCCCTGAAACCTTATGTTTTTATGATTTAGCCTCTTGACTAACTCCATCTCTCACATTAAAGACCAGACGTACGCATGAAGTCTACTGTGTGCTTCTTGCATCTTGTTCTCCACAGCCTCTTAAAAAGATACTGGAACATATTCTTCCTTGTGTTCTGTCCATAAAATCTATCAGCCTTATAGGCATGTCGAAATTGGTCAAACGAAATGTGAGAGCCGATTTCTTCATTGCCTGACTGCCTGCCCAATGAGGTCTGCGCACTCATCGCTATCATTCATCCCTGTCTTGCCT
Source organism: Gymnocypris eckloni scoliostomus (assembly GCA_027564155.1). Taxonomy (NCBI): domain Eukaryota; kingdom Metazoa; phylum Chordata; class Actinopteri; order Cypriniformes; family Cyprinidae; genus Gymnocypris; species Gymnocypris eckloni. Next base: position 25,333,612 of record CM050413.1, on the reverse strand, counting down.
GTATCTGTCCAATAGCCACAACACTTGACAAAACCCCCCTTAAACCAGGTCACAACAAGCAGTGCAAGAACATTGTTGCTTTTAGAATTGTGATTTTAATCTGACCTTGCTGTGCAGAAACTCTGGTCATATTTCTTTGCATTGAAATAAATAAAATACTCAAAAAATTGTCCAGAGCAGGTGCTGAAAGGATTCATTCAAATGCAGGGATTTTAATACAACACAATTTATGCTCATAGTGGTCTGTGTAATTGGGGTGAGAAGGTGAGATTAAAGTGCTTTGTAAAGTATGCCTCTATGTCAGTTCAAATTGAAGGCTCCTATCATTATCTCCTATATGGACACTACCATGCAAACAGACATGTATTCTCAGACAGAGCCCTGTAAAATCCATCAGAGCCAGTGAAACCCCCAAGATTTCCTCCTCCACAGAACAGAGACACACACACGCACTAACACATACCTCCTTCCTCTGGAGAGGATATTCAAGAACAAAGAAAACCACAAGTGTCAGCACAGAGCCAACCGATGACTGGTCAAAACATTTCTCATGTTTACATGACTGTTTTGCTCTTGCATTGACGTATTCCATTTTATGCATGAACAGGATATCTGGAAAGTATTTGTTCCTGTATCATGTGGCACTAGGAGGTAAGCTGTCCAGCTGCATTACTGTCTGGTATCAGAACTGCGGTTTCTGACCGCAAGTTTGTTGCAGATGATAGTTAAAACAGCTGAGAACATCACTGGGGCTTTTCGATCTTCCATCTAAGAAGCATCTAAAAGACTGTCATCAAAGTCCAAGACTTCTCTCACCATGCTTGCCCATTTGCCAATAGGAAAAGGATACTGAGACATTCGGGCTACATGTGCCAGACTCTGTAACAGCTGTACGACAGGCCGAAAGACTCGTGAACACCCAATTCTCAAAAAGGAAAAACAATATGGTGTCATTATTACTTTGTATGCATTGTGTCAGCTAGCATAAGCAAATTATAACTAGTTAATAGTAAACATATCTGATGGAAGTTCTTTCAGCCAAAAGAAAAGCTTTGAGGTCTTAAAGGGTAGATTATCTAAAGGGGATTGAAATCTTAAAGCAGGAGTCACCAAGTTCAGTCCTGGAGGGCCGGTGTCCTGCAGAGTTTATCAAACACACCTGAAGCAGCTAATCAAGGTCTTAAGTATATTTGAAACTTCCAGGCAGGTGTGTTGAGGCAAGTTGGAGCTAAACTCTGCAGGACATCGCCGCTCCAGAATCAAGTTTGATGACTCCTGTCTTACAGGATACTTAGAAACATCGCGTTTCTGAAGAATCACCACTAGGTGACACTAATGAGGTATCAAGCAGGTATGGTTTACGATTGAACATTTTCAATGTTCTTAAATGTAAAACATCAGGAAAAAAGATTCCATAGCACTAGTCCTGGAGTGCCGATGTCCTGCAGAGTTTGGCTCCAACCCTGAAAAAAAAACACCTCACCTGTATGCAGCCCTAGTAATTCTGAAGACCTTGATTAGCTTGTTCAAGTGTGTTTGATTAGGGTTGGAGCTAAACTCTACAGGACAGCCACACTATACAAACTGAGAAATAAGAGACAGGTAATAACAAAAATTGTTTCAAGAAGCCGAATTCACTTGATCAGGTGTGGATCTCCTTCAGACCGATTTCTCCTTACCATTGGCATTACAACAAACAGGCTACTTCAGCCAAATATTATTAATAAAACGTAAATGTAAAGTGAGCTCACTGTTGTGTAATATTATTTTATGAAATACAAATGTTCCCTGTTATTCTTCCCTTTCTGATCCTGCTCGGTCATTAATCTTAAATTAAGTAATCTCTTTGTGACAGCATGGGTTCAATGGGAATTTGTTATTGTGATATAGACGTAATGTCAGCCATCTGGAGTTTCACATGGAGGACTGTATAAACAAAAACATCACCATATGAAGATTTTCTGAAATTCCACAGGAGGACATCTATTATGAACAGATGACAGCAGTGTTCAGATGAATGTAATTTCAGCAGTCTCTCTGTACACTCACAAGCTCGTTTCTCATTCTCATCAGATCATCATCTAATGTGTAATTCTTATGACTCACCACTGGGTGGCAGTGTGAGGTGGTGTGTGGACTATGTCCAGAGTGCCAGAGGCATCATGTGCACCTGTGGAAAAGGACAAATGCCTTATTAGACGAGAGCCATCAATCAAACCAAAAAATAATTTTCACCCACAGCTTTCTATATAGGGAGCTCTAAGAAAAAACAATGGACAGAAACACTCAAACCGCTTGAAAATAACAACCATCAGCGGAGACAGCATTGCATTAAAATCTAATAGGTTTTAAGGAAAAGGCTGTTTGGGATTTAAAGGTCAAGATGAAAGTGGAGGAAGAAAAATCAGCCATGCATTTCAATACACGAGCTCATTAAACATTTGGTTTAAAAATTACAGCTAACTATCAGGGCCAGGCCATAATTAAAAAGCCATGATTAATGTTCCTCCAAGGAATAATGGGGCTAATTTATGGATCTGAACTCCAGTAGTGTATTAGAGACTGTATGAATATGTTGGTTTACTGTCACGGTACTAAATCACCTTAGAGTGTTAGTTACTACAAGTGATTTCCAGAGACCAAGAGAGTAATGAAACAGGCAGTTGTATCTCAGCTTTATGAATTTACTCTTTAGAGGTTGAGTATCAAGAGATAAACTCAATATACATGCACTCATGATTTAAAGAGTTCACATAAGTGCAAATAAAACGTACATATAAGGAGCGTAGGCCTACGCAAATAATAACTGAACACAAATAGTTACAACAGATGTAGACCTCAAGGATACACGATCTTGCAATTATGCAGAGAAATAATGATCATAATAGTCCTGGTTGTTTTTTTACAGTCACAGGAAATGTTCAGATGTCTGAACTGTGAACTTGGGCAAGGTCCAAGGTTCTTTTATTCGTCACATACTCAATTATACAGAATATAATCAGTAGTGAAATGTAAATCAGGTCAGGTCCGCTCAATGGACAGTGCAAAAGATGTAACACAACACAGAGAGAATATACATAAATATAGGTTAAAAATAAACATTTAGTAAAATGTGCAATTAAATAAAATGAGCAATACAATTCAGCATTTTTCCTTTGTGCAGTGAGTCTAAGGTCCACTGATGCACAATATTCGATGAGAATTAACAGCTCAGTTGTGGCAGTGTGAACACTAATTTCGTGGCCTAATGGATAGTGTCGGACTTGTAACCTGAGGTTGTGAGTGCACTTGGATGGGTTAAATGCAGAGCACAAATTTCACTGCTGTTATACTCTGTATAATTGGTATGTGACAAATAACAAAAAATCTAATTCAGCTCTAAGGAAAAACGTTGAATGACAGCTCTTTAATGGCGATCGTACTTATATTTCACATAATATATAATCATACTGTAGTATGAGACAAAATATAACTTATCAGTATATCCACGAAAACAATATGACGAACCGTTAAATAAGACTCACGGTCTTCAATGACGCACATTCAAACCCTCACGAAGCAAACTTCAGCGAGAGATTATTAACAGGAACGCACCATCAGCCGTCCATCAAGATCACAAACATTCTCCCTACAGTTCACAACGTGAAATCACTGCAGGACGACCTCTTATTTCGGACTAATTCACAACTTTCATGTGCCAGAGACAGCGGGACTGATTCTCTCCGCCATTACTGAACTTCAGCCATTTCACTTCAGATGCTCTCGTGATCTCTGAATAAACCACGCCTACTCAACTAATGGTCAATCAGAATGCTGTACAGCCATTTTAATATAAAGAACATGAACTGAACATGGGCTTTTTTTACAAGTAGGCTATATGATGGGGTCATAAAATTTGAATCCCATGCACTAAGCAGTAACATAGAAAAGGACAATCACAGTATAATGGGCAATTTGCCTTCCATTTAAGCCTCTAAATGCCTCATTCCCTGTAATTACCCAATTAAAGCTTATTCAGTAGATTTGTCTTTCTGGCATGCTCTCCTTCGTTCTCTGGACCATCATAATGATATTCCTGCAACAGGCCTTCAAAACGAACGTTTCTCACTGAGAAACATTTAAACAGAGTAGTAACAGACACTTGGTTTTGGTACCTAATTAGCATGGCATTAGCATGAACATGTCAATAATTGCATCCGGAATCTGGATGTGAACGCTCTGGCCCGCACGGCTTTTGTGGTTTGAGCTCAACCAGGGCTAATCAACCTATACTTCATTATGAGAGAAGAACAGGAGACCACAGACTAGATACTAAATAATGCCTTTACTTCAGTAATATATTACTATTAAATCCAGCACGATCTCACGGCAATTCGTGCATTTTGCGAGTTGGCTAATGTTAATTCTTAAGACATCACTGGTACAAATTCATGCGATTTTTGCTAGAATTCGTATGAATTTTACAGTCTCTGCACTGGCTACCTATTAAGTTTCGTATCAGTTACAAAATATTATTACTTACCTATAAGGCCCTAAGTAGTTTAGCTCCTGCGTACTTAACTAATCTTCTATCACGCTACAATCCAACCCGCTCCCTAAGGTCGCAAAACTCTGGACTAGTACCTAGAATAGTACCTAGAATAGCAAAGTCCACTAAAGGAGGTAGAACTTTTTCATATTTGGCTCCCAAACTCTAGAATAGCCTTCCTGATAACGTTCAGAGACACTCTCTCTGTTTAAATCTAGATTAAAGACACATCTCTTTAGCCAAGCATTCATATAAATCATCTCATAATCTCGTACTGCAGTTATATCTGATCAAACGCACATTATTATGCTTTAGCTTGGGTTGAACTGATAATTTTTGCTTGGATGCAACAACAGCTATGCTAATTATGTCTCTATTTGTTTCTCTATTAACATCCCATGATAACTAGGAATTACACAAGCTTCAGTCTGGATCCAACACTTAAATGATCTGAGATGACCAAACACCTGAGAAGAGATGATGCCAAACCCTCAGACAATATACAGAATTAAACAAATTTTGTCACAAGTTAAATATATTAAGTTTCTGCAATATATAAATCTATTGTAGAAACTTAATTCCCAGTAAAGTTGCTTTGCAACGATTGTATCGTGAAAAGCGCTATACGAATAATCTTGAATTTAATAAGCAAGTAAATAAGAAAAGTACAGTACATTTTCATTACAGTAAATTTAAACTTCTATAACTCTTTTTGTACTTTCATTTTTTGAAATGATTGCACTTCTGTAATTTATTGATTGTCTTCTTTAAAAAGAGACCAACATTAGGTCTGTATTCAAAGGCATTCTTGAATTATAACAATGTAAGTTTGAATAGTGCACTTTCACATCTATGTTCAAAAAGGGAGGGGTGACAGTTAATAGGTTAATTTATTGTATATAATTTAATAATATTGGTTAGATAAAAACAGTAGATTTTATATTCTCTGTCAGTACCGATCAGCAATGAATGACAAGTCAACGTATATGAATTCGGTATAGTTTGGAATACAAGAGATGAGGATGGAATAATATACATTAGTGGTGGTTGCAGAAAGAAGGCTGCATGTCTATATGCATGACATTCATGAATAATACAGCCAAGAATAATTTAGTAAAATGTGTCATTATCTTTTCTTTATGACTGTGAGCGTGTGTGGGAAGGAAAGGAGGCAAATGCAATATACTGTAGAAGTATACGTGGGAGATCCTGTGTGTACTTGAGTGGTGTTATTAGAAAATCAACACTTATAAATTTTTTTGCAGTGTCGATTTGCTAAGTGAGTATAGCAGGTGTTATATCACCTGCTTCTTAGCAAAGCAGCACTGTAAAAACATATTGGTACATTTATGGTAAAAACTGTATTTAATATACATGCCCAGTGTTGTCCAATGAAACAATACATATTAAAGGTTATATGAAAACTAATAAAGCGAATGTAACAATGTAAGCCTATGCGCAAAAAGGGTCAAAATCACATTTCATTCTAACATTGTAACATTACAATTTAAAAACTAAAATAATGCTTTTAAAGCAGAAGGTAAGTTCTCTAAACTAAAAGTGAAAATAAATAAGAGCAAAAGCTCAGACTTGTATTAGGCGTTTTTGATTACCACATTACAGCCACTTCACAGTTATTGCTATCATAAAAATACACTTACTTATAGGTTTAAAATGATACATGTCACATTTTCCAACTACAAATATTTCAGCGAAATATATATTTTTGTCAGAATTATTGCGCTCAAATTTCATTGCGCTCTGTCTGTTTGGCGCGCGTTTTGAACTAAGTATGTGAAGTTTAGCGGAGAATCGCAAAGCAGAAAGCTCATGCACTTCTGACAGGAAAATGGAAATATTGCCATGACTTTCTCACATAAGACGGAGAATAAGAGAATAAGAGAGAATGTAAGTTATGCATTAAGGAAAACAACATTTAAACACATTAAACAGCTCAAGTAGAGTCTGTGTCAGCCTCACGCAGACTTTCTGTCAGAGCATCTGATGGGGCGAGCCGCTTTAACTAAACTATACTATATCTTAAGATTCATTTTAAAGCCCTTAATATAAAGACAGAATTGCTTGTGGTTTCAGCAAACCCATCGTTTCATCACAATTTCACCTTCCAATTAGGCTCATCAACCATAACTTCTTCAAAAACAGCCAGAAACTTTGGAGTTGTGATTGATGATAAGCTGAATTTCACAGACCACATTACTAAAACTGCCCGGTCCTGTAGACTTGCATTATATAATATTAAGAAGATCAGGCCCTTTCTCTGCAACACAACTCTTTGTTCAGGCTCTTGTTCTGTCCAGACTTGACTATTGCAATGCTCTCTTGGCAGGTCTTCCAGCCAGTTCTATCAAACCTCTACAATTAATCCAAAATACTGCTGCAAGATTAATATTTAATGAGCCGAAAAGAATGCATGTCACACCTCTGTTCATCAATTTGCACTGGCTACCAATAGCTGCTCGCATTAAATTCAAGGCATTAATGTTTGCCTACATAACCACCTCTGGCTCTGCATCCCTTTACCTAAATACATTACTTCAGACTTATATGCCCTCTAGAAGCTTGCGTTCTACAAGTGAACGACGCATTGCTGTACCATCCCAAAGAGGCACAAAATCACTTTCACAGACTTTTTCATTAACTGTTCCCATCTGGTGGAATGACCTGCCCAACTCAATCCCAGATGCTGAATCCTTACCCATCTTCAAGAAACAGCTAAAAACACATCTCTTCCATCTTTATTTGACCCTCTAACTCTAGCACTCTCTATTCTAATTTTATTTGATCTAATCTGTCTTCTTTTTATTTAAAAAAAACACATTTGACCCTGTATTAATTGCATATTTATTCTCTAACTGCTAGCTTTTCTTGTAAAACTAACACTAGGTTTCTTTTTTCTATATTCTACATACTCGTTTTCATAAAAATAAATAAATAAATAAATAACCTTCTTACGTGTACTGCGTTAGGCCAACCAGGACTTGCAATAGCACTTGAATGTTGTTGCTCTTTTGTTGGTTTTGATTGCTTTTTAATGTCCTCATTTGTAAGTCGCTTTGTATAAAAGCGTCTGCTAAATGACTAAATAAATAAAATAAATAAAATAAAGCTTGTGGCATGTTTAGAACAAATTGGATTATGCACTTTCTCTGCAGCGGCTGAGTCGGTGTCCTCCGCTATATTTTTCAGATGTGCTCGTATCAAACTACTGTATATGGATAAAATGGTATTCCCTCATACCTTATCGCTTATAAAGAATATATCGATATATCGTACAAACTCGATATATCGCCCAGCCCTAATACTTATGTTAAAATACCACTTTAAAAATATTTGTGCCGTAAAAAGTACACATAATCTACAGGTTGTAAAATAGAAAGACACATATGAATCAGAGTATAAATTATATGTTGCCAATTTATAAAGAATGATCAATACTTGTATATACATTAAAATAATCCAATACACTACAGCTGAATATGATAAAATTAGGGGTGGGCATAGATTAATTTTTTTAATCTAGATTAATCTAGATTAATTTTGGAATTAATCTAGATTAATCTAGATTAAAATGGCTCATTTGAATTCTGCCGAAGGCATTCAGAATATGTGTGCTACCCAAATAATGACTAAAAGTAAGTCTTTGAGAACGGGTTTCTCAAGCCAGGTGGTGCATTAGACCAGAGGCTCATCTCCTGTTTCCAAAATTTATTTACTCCTGTTTATTCAGTTAAACATGAATTTTGAACTGTAGGCCTACATAAGAGGTCGTGATGAACTGTTTACAGTTTCCATTGGGAAGCTTCTTAAAAATAAATTTTCCCTGAAGCAAACCCGGCGGCTTCATAGCTGCATCCATGTTAGCACGTCACGTCTGATGTGGTAATTTCACAGTAACGTTAGGCATACACACAGGTTCGAAGCAGAGGGTGACACGGGAGTGAATTCTCAAGTTCACATGAGACCTAAAGCGCATCCTGTTTGCTTAAAAGCGCAACGTTTCGTTGTTATTCTGAGTGCACACAAATAAACGTAGAGTCTTTACAGATTCGAAAGATGTATTAGGCTACTTTTATCTGTATGACCAAGAATGACGGAGATTTTAAGAGCAAGTGGCGCACGGAGCCTGTCCTGCGCAAACGCTTCCACACAAACACTTCAATAGCGCACATTTCTCTAGGTTAACATCATATTGAGCGGCCATGTAAAGTTGCTACTACATACATCTTTCAGATGAAAAGCCATATTTGAGGTTGATGAATGATAGATGAGCGTTTGGATGTCCTGCCCGATTGTATTACCACATAGACCAGCCGTTAACAATCTGTCCATCACGGACTGCGAGCCTCTAGTTCAAGACTCGTTCTGCCCCTACAGTGCAATTCGGCTGGGTATACATCCGCTAAAATATCAGGGTGAAAGTCATCATAGCTTGCGTAGTATAGACCCAGCTCCCAACCCAACTTTGAGAATAGATTAACGGCGATATTTTTTTTATCGCCGATAAGAGTCTCGCGTTAACGCAGCACGTTAACGCCGATAACGGCCCACCACTAGATAAAATGTAACAAAATTCCCTAAAGTACAGAATGAGAAAGTAAAGTAATAAAGAAAAAAATTCACTGTGATGTGTTTTGCACTATTTAGCACATATGCAGCTCACAAAATTAATGATATTAACTGGCACAGTCATTATAACTTTCTATTTCAAACCCACTATATTGCTGCAGAATTAACTTCCTTTTGAAAGCCACCTGATTTCAGAGCTTGGCATCCATTCAGTGTGGAGCTTGGTGGCTTACGCACGACTGAATGAGGCTTGCCTTGTGCAGTTAGCTGATTGCTTTTAGGCTGGGTGGCTAATGCAGAGGGTTTGCTCTGCCATGCAGGATTTTTTAATGTTGATCTAGCGAGGTGTGCAGCCTGCATGTGATAATGGAGGAAGCACAGAGCAGCTGGAAGTGAATAATCAGAAGCGAGTGGGAGATCGTATGTGTGTATGCCTGAAAGAAATGAGAGCTAGCCTGTGTGTGTGATTATAAAGTGAAGGAGGGGTAACACCCTGGACCTTGAGACCTGCCTCACAGCTGTAGTGCCCTGGAGAGATGGCTGCACAGCAGGCAGGCAGAGATCTGGATGCCTGCTAGGGTTCCTAGCTGCTCAGTGAGCTCCAGGAGTGCTGTACAGACTGCAGGGAGAGCGGGCCATCTGTAGACTTGAGCAGAGCCTGCCGCGGGGGCCTGTGTTTTCTCCCATGATCAAACGTAATATAACAGCAAGGATGAAAAATAAGAGAGAGATGCAAAATTGATTGGGTGTGTAGGAGATAGGAGATACATTCACCTTCATTCTCTGTTTTCTCTGTGTCATATTCTTCATTTTCTTTTGTTTTGAGTACAGCTTATTTTTTCCTAGATTTGCTTTGTCTATGCTCACGGCTTTGTTTGATTTAAAAAATGAGGAGCGGGTGTTTTGATAGGAGAGAGAAAGCAGGGTCTTTTGAAATTAACTGGAATAAAAACAGATACTCAGGTGGACACAGAACTGAAAATATGATTAAAGCAGTGAAAGTGATTCTGATAAATACAAAAGAAGATATTTAAAAATGGGTTATGGGGCCCAAATAACACTGAACCACATTGACCTTCATTGTTTGGACAAAAACACAAAATATCATCCATAGAAGTAAGACAGTCATACAGATTTAGAGTCGACCAAATTAATTTATTGCACTCTGATACAGGTTTACTTCTATTCTGAAACTGAAATGAACCTACATACCTTTCAATGTCACACAAGAAGATAAAAATCATCAACATCCTTTATAGGACAGTCTGGCAAGCCCAGCTTCTCTCTTTAGCTATTTCCATTACAGTGAAACAGTTGCCAGCACAATACTCCTCTCTCGACATTCCATTCCCTATTCCTCCCCATTCTATGCAAAAGTAAATGAAAGTATTCTGTTAGCACAAGCTGCTGCTGGTGTATAGTGTATCTGATGCTCTTGACCTGTGTAGTTTCCCTGCACTTTTGTCCCGTTACCCCTCTCTACTACAATGAAGGCTCAATTCTCTTCCACAGACTTCCATCTGGCCACTGTCTCTCTATAGCCTCTATAGAGAACATGATTCCCTAGATCTCCTCAATCTATTGTTTAGTGGAAGAGACTCTGGGAAAGGAGAGGACGTTTTAAACAGCAAATGAAACCATAGTTTCTCAATTGAGTCCCATTTGCACATTCTCATGGGCCTCATTGATCCTGTCTTTGAGTCTGCTTTTAATACTAATATTGTGAAGGTACACCATTGTGGCTTGTATTCTTTACAGTATCAGATGTTATTGGTGACCTGTTGAATAGGCATTGTGTTGCTTTTTAACAGACAGGTGGAAGCAAGAGCTTCTCTCAGGCTGAAGGGGTGTGAAAAAAGACTGGGACATTGTGTCCTCTTAAACACAGAATGGCATTATGAAGAGAAATCAGTGGTTTAACATATATAATTATCCTTCTAGTTTATAAATATCTACAGTGTCGTGAAAAGGTTTTTGCCCCGTTCCTGTTTTCATTTTTTTGCATATTTGTCACACTTATAAGATTCAGATCATCAAACAAATTTTAATATAACACAAAGATAATGCAAGTAAAAACATAATACAGTTTTTAAATGATGATTAAATTATTAAGGGAAAAAATCTGTCCAAACCTGCTTGGCTGAAAAATGTATTGCCCCTCCTTTTAAATCACAGGACTGTGATTAACCACATGATTTTAGAAAGCTGAGTTAAATTTCACTAGCCAAACCCAGGCCTGATTACCGCCAGACCTGTTGAATCAATAAATAATTTAAATAGAACCTGTCTGACAAAATGAAGCATGCTTAAAGGGGTCACAAGATGCGATTACAAGTATTCCTTTCTCTTTGGAGTGTTACAAGCTGATTGTGCAAAGATAAGATCTCTGAAGTTGCAAAGACTAAAGTCTCAAAAACAAAGAGATATTCTTTATAAAAGTTAAAACTATGGCACGCCACATGTCTACGTCAGGATGTAACTACGGTAGTGTTGAAGCAGCAGTGTCAGGGAGACGCTGTGTATTTCTAGGCAAAAGCAAAAACACTTTATTTGGCCTTCAGAAAGTAGATGCATTTAGGAATCATTAAGATTACTTACAACAGAACAGCATAACACAGATGTATCACAAAGCATTTTATGGACAACCGTTTCGTGAACCTAGGAGACAAGGTCATTCTGACTTTGTTAAGACAATCTGGCGCTTCTGAATCAGCAACTGTATTTCTTTTATTATAGTTTAAGTATTTGCCTTTGACTGTTCAAATGTGGAGTTTTGTGCGTCGTGTGTGAGAGAGGGTAATCACAGCATATCAGCTTGGCTTGTGTGCAAATACATACGAGCATCTGTCTGTCACACAACTCTGTTCCCCTCTGGGGCTTGAACTGATGGTAAAACTGAGGACATTATTAACTGTCTTTAATTCTGAAAGTTGAAGCTCGCAATTATGGAAAGGGGCGTTACATTTCCGACGCGGCTTGTGGTGTTCGGCCAATCACAATGAACTGTGTTAGCTGGCCAATCAGAACAGACTGTGCTTGTCGAGGGACTTTGTAGGAATTGAAGCGTTTGAGAGAGGCGGGGCATTGAGGACCTACAATAATGTACAGTATTTAAAAAATTATGTTTTTGAACATTAAAAGCATGCCAACATATTCTATTACACTAAATACACAAAATAATGATCTTTAAAAAGCATCATAAGACCCCTTTAAAGAGCAACACATCATGCCACGATCTAAAGAAATTCAAGAACAGATGAGAAACAAAATTGTTGACATGTATCAGTCTGGAAAGGATTATACAGTCAAATCGAGAAAACATGGAACACGTGGCCAGACTACCAAAATTACTTCAATAGTGCAATAATAAAAGACTTTTGGGCAAATATTCTGTGGACTGATGAAACAAAAGTTGAACTTTTTGGAAGGTGTGTGTCCCGTTACATTTGGCATAAAACTAACACAGGTTTTCATAAAAAGAACATCATACAACAGTCAAACATGGGGGTGGTGGTGGTAGTGTGATGGTCTGGGGCTGCTTTGCAGCTTCAGGACCTGGACTTGCCATAATTGATGGAACCATGAATTCTGCACTCTATCAGAAAATCCTGAAGAAGAATGTGCGGCCGTCAGTTTGTGACCTCAAGCTCAAGCACACTTGGATTTTGCAGCAGGACAATGATCTGAAACTCACCAGCAAGTCCACGTCTGAATGTCTCAAGAAAAACTAAATTAACGGAGTGGCCAAGTCAAAGTCCGGGCTTTAATCCAATTGAGATGCGGTGGCATGACCTTAAACAGTCCATTCCTGCTCGAAAACCCTCCAATGTGGCTGAATTAAAACAATTCTGCAAAGAAGAGTGGGCCCAAATTCCTCCACAGCGATGTGAAAGACCCATTGCCAGTTATCGCAAACGCTTGATTGTAGTTGTTGCTGCCAAGGGGGGCACAACCAGTTAGATTTAGGGGGCAATTACGTTTTCAAGTAGGGCCAGGCAGGTTTGGACCGCTTTTTCCTTAATAAATTAAATAATTATTTCAAAAATATATGTTGTATTTACTCGGGTTATCTTTGTAATATTTAAATTAGTTTGATGATCTGAATCTTTTAAGTGTGAAAAATATGCAAAAAAACAAAAACAAAAACAGGAAGGGGGCAAAAACATTTCATGGCACTGTAAATATCTGTCGATATAGCATAACACTAAATTCCCATTTGGATTCCATAAAGTTCCTCTGTAATTTACAGTGATGTGTGACAAAATGTAAATACTTGAATTGTAGTTAGGTTTTACTAAATTTTGAACACATTTGTCGTTGAACCTCAATATGTACAGATTGGGGAAAAAAGGTGTGACTCAATTTATAATTTCTCCTGCCATGATGTCTGTGAAAGTCTGATGAGAGTCTGTGAACATGATGAGTTTCTCTCTTTCTAAGAGCAGATTGGCTGATAAAGTAAAAATGTTTAACATTTATACACGTTACTGTATAAACTATATGTGTGCTTTCATGTTTTCCAGATGTCAACAATAATGCGTGCAAGTAACCATACATTTGCAAAAGTAAACTCAAACATGCTTAGATCATATGTGTGAGTATGTGCAGACATATGATTATGAATAACACAGTATTTGCCCTAAGGTTTGGCCAAGGATGATGAAGCAAGGAGAAATGACCCTCCGGCATTGATTCCCGCCCACTTCCAACAGAAGTCCATTATCTATGAGATTACTTCTTCAGGTCTTTTATTTTGTCCTTCAGCTCCTTAATTAATCTCTTTCTTTCTTTCTTTCTTTCTTTTCTTTCTTTCTTTCTTTCTTTCTTTCTTTCTTTCTTTCTTTCTTTCTTTCTTTCTTTCTATGTGCTGCAGTGAGATGGAATGAGATGTAAGGATATTCAATAACTCCTGTGAGCACCCCATCATTACACCATTATTAAAATGAGGACATAATTAATACATGTCACTTTCCTCCATTTAGTCTGCTGCCTTTTCTATTTTTCTAATTGATCACAATGCCATTTCAGTAACTACAGGTTCAGAGGCCAGAACTAAGACTGTCAATTTGTAGCCTTGGTCTTGCATGCTAATTGATCTCACAACAAGGTTATATTCCCTGAACAATTTGCAACTGCTCAGTAATGATATATTAATCGTGATGGATTTCCTATGCGTACAGAGGCATGTTTTTACAGACCCTCTGTCTGCTGCCATGGACACTAATGATATGACCTTTGGACATTGACAAGGTCTATCGCCATAGAGCACATCAGATTACTGTGGAAAGTAACCAAAACAATAGTACAGTACTGATATCTGTACTAAAGACAGTACTTATGTATGATGTTTCTAAATAGTAGCAGTTTCTAGTCTAATGGAATAATGTTAATAATATGTTTAATAAGAATTTTTATTTGATTGCATTTCATTCTCCTTTGAAAGGTTTGTGCGCAATATAAACTTGTCAGGAAAAAAATGAAATCCAGAGTGGTTGTGTCTCAAAGGGTGTGCACTGCTCAGCCTTTTGATTTATGTCAAAATTGTTCAGATAGAGGGCAGAAGGTGAATTGATTGGAGGAGTATCTTATTCCTCTGTCGGGTATGTGATGAAAAGCATGGGGGAAGGCAGGCGACACAGAGCGCGCTGGGAAAAATGACATTGATTCTTCCTCTAGACAGCAGGAAGTAGAGGAAAACGGGACAGTCTGGAGCTGATCTGTCCTTGAGAAAAAAATTATGACAATTTTATCACACCACCTCTACTATAACAACTATCCTCATCTTCCTCGTTCTGTGCAAGTATTTTCCAATTAACATGGCACATGCCTGTGAATCATACCGATGACATTTTATTAAGTCTGCATGTCCTTTGTGGGAGCGTTCAGTTGAGTCTGGGACTAATGGAAAGGAAATGAGCTATTGACATCTTTCATATCATTTTACTGCAAATAAGTTACTTTGGGATGTTTAATTCATTGTCACTGATTTTAAAGGACTTCACTTCAAAAATCATTATCCTAATCAGTATTTTTATGTTATTTTAAAGTAATAATGTCTGCATCCCAAACAAAAGATACATAAGCAGATGTGCATAAAAATATTAGGACTGTTTAATTCGAGTTTAATTTCCTAGCTCCACTGGCAAATGGTATGTTTCTTGTTTTACACCTAAATATGGGAGGTTTATACTTAAAATATTTGTTATGCTTAAGAAGAAAACATTATCCCAAAACTATTTTTTCTTATCAGTATTTTTGATCTCATTTTCAGTACAAATGTATATAGATTTGTTTTAGAAGCAGATAGAGAGATAGATATAAGATATGATGGCTGTTTTTTTTTTTTTAACATTTTTTTACATTTCATTAAGTTTTATTCAAGATTAAATTTCTAAGCCCACTGGCAAAGAGTATTTTTCTTGTTTTACACATAAATGTAATATCATTTAGGGAGCTTAATACTTAACAAAAAAAAATATTTTAGTCTAAATCATAGTTCCTCATAGAGTGTCATTTGTGTGTCACGGGTGTTCATTTATTCTGCAGAAATATCAATGAGAATCGAACGGTTTTCAGCTCATCAAACTTGTTTACTGCCTTCTGCTTCAAGTCCATCACTCTTCATAAAAAGAGTGATGGGACATGTCAGAGCATCGGGACTAAACAGGATAGGAATGACAGTTCATTGATTAGAGCTGAGGAACAGGCAACTTCATCCCCTAATGTTATCATGCATTCATAAGCAAAAACATGTTTACATGCATATTAACATGCATATGCCTTTTCACAAACAATTACATCGGTGTAATATTTCAAACATGATCATAAAACAAAGCAGAAATGTTTTGCTAATTTAATGGGGTCATAATTATGCAGACCCACACACTGCAGATAATCCAGTGTTCTTAATGACGAATAGTGACTATCATCCATCGAAGGGAATGAGATTCTGAAATGTATAGATACTTTCCTTGCTTCACTCACTGGCAAAGCTTTTGACAGACATTATTCTCCCAGCAACATGTGGCACCATTCTTATTGAAATGCAAACAGAAAAATAATAAAGAGGTGACATACCGTATATCAGCAGTTTATCAGAGGGAAAAATGTTTTAGGATTGAGAAGTTATTTGCAGAGCGATATGTTACACATAAGAGCTGGGGATGAAGAAAAGTGATCTACATCACACTTCCAGTGTTCATATTTTGTAACTGTATTCAGTAGGCTACAAATACTTGGCTGCTGAATGGGTTGCAATTGTAACAACCTGTAGCTTTATTTTTCTGTTGAAATATCTACTCTCTGTTGTTAAATACTTAATTATTATCACCATATCTCTGATATTTTCTATCAAACTAAACAGTTTGCTTTTTAATCTAAACCAGTAGTCCAGCACGTTAGCATTCCGTTAGCCTGTTAGCTTGTCATTCAAACTAAATATAAACAAATATAAAGCTTGGCTTCATGAATATTAGATATGGGTATTAGAAGGGTAAGGGGGAGCTGTTGCTACAGTATAGTAATATTGTATGATTTCAAGTATAATTTAAGTAATGGTGCTTTACATACCATCATCTAGTGTAATAGGTGTCCATGATAAAACCCTTTTGACATTTGTACTGGCTACCGTGGACAGGACACCAGGGCATTATACAGACTTTATCAAATAATTTGCTGATTTTCTATCAGTTAGTTCTGTCACGGTACAGAAAGCTCGAGATCCAATTGCGAGTGAAAAACAGATAGTCTTTATTAGACAACTCCAAAACACAGTGGAGGTGAGATAAGCTGGCAGTGCAGGTGCAGACTCCAAACACAGTGGAGGTGCAGATATCATCGACAGTGCAGGTGCAGTAAACCCGGCAGTGCAGAGTCTCCAGCTCGGGCAGAGATATACTGAAAGCGACCAGGCAAGAACAGCTTCAGGACCTGGAAGACTGGCACAGAGTAAGTACACCACAACAGTAACAACGATCTGACAACGCACCACAAAAAGCGCCAGCCAGATATAGGCAGTGCAGACGAGCTACACCTGTCACCGTTCTGATTACCTAGTCAGGTGCACGGTAACTAGGCAACGCTGACAAGCACAACGAGCAGGTCCACAACATGAGCGAACACAGAATGAGCACACAGATCCATGAACCGTGACAGTACCCCTTCCCCTAAGGCGCCTCCTGGCGTTCCCAGATGAACTTACCTGACGATTGTAATCATCGATAAGAGTGTGATCCAATATGTCTCTAGCAGGCACCCAACTCCTCTCCTCAGGACCGTAACCCTCCCAGTCCACCAAGTACTGGAATCGCGTCCCCTCCGCCTAGAGTCCAGAATAAACGCTTAACCGAATAAACCGGTTCCCCATCTACAGTCGCGCGGTGGAGGAACCGGGGTCTCTGATTAATGGGGGCATGAAAAACAGGCTTTAATTTGGAAACATGAAAACGGAATGAATCCTCTTATGCGCTGGAGGAAGTTTGAGGCGGACCGCCACGGACTAATGATCTTGGTGACGGTAAACGGGCCAATGAATTTAGGAGCAAGTTTGTTACAAAGCAGTGCGGAGAGGAATGTTCTTAGATGAAAGCCACACTTTTTGACCGGCGACATAGGCGGGAGGCTTTAACGGTGGCGATCAGCCTTGGCCTTGGTGCGTGCCCCCACCTGGAGGAGGGTCTGTCTGGCCCTGCTCCAGGTGCGTCGACACCTCTGGACAAATGCGTGGGCAGAGGGACCGCGACTTCAGATTCCAGACTGGAAAAGATTGGTGGCTGGTACCTAAGCTACCCTCAAGCGGAGACAGGCCCGTACCAGATACTGGTAATGAGTTATGTCGTACTCAACCCATGAGAGCTGCTGGCTCCAAGAGGACAGTTCTGGGAGGCCACACATCGCAACATACGTTCTAAGTCCTGGTTGGCTCTCTCTGTCTGACCATTACTCTGGGGATGATACCCAGAAGAAAGACTAACAGTCGCCCCTAGCAAACGGCAAAACTCACTCCAAAATTTAGAGACAAACTGAGGCCCCCTGTCAGAGACCACGTCTGTCGGGAGACCATGAATGCGAAAAACGTGGTCAATGACAGCAACCGCTGTCTCTCTGGCAGACGGTAATTTAGGCAGAGGGATGAAATGGACAGCCGAGAACTGGTCCACCGGTCAAAACCACCGTGTTCCCACTCGAGGCTGGGAGACCTGTGACGAAATCTAGCGAAATGTGGGACCAGGGTCTCGGCGGCACCGACAGCGGCTGAAGGAGTCCAGCAGAGGATCGATTAGAAGTCTTAGAAACGGCACAAACAGAGCAAGCCAAAACAAAACATCGTATGTCGCGAGCCATAGGCGGCCACCAGAACCGTTGTTTAGTAAGAAACATACGACTCACCCCAGGATGACAAGCCACCTTGGAACAATGACTCCATCGAATGGCATCGGACCGTAAAGTCTCTGGCACAAACAAAGCGACCGGTGGGCATCCGGACGGGCGTTACCCCTGCGAGGCCGTGCGGACCTTCGACTCAATCTCCCAAGTGACCGCAGAAACAAAAATTTTCTGTGGCACAATGGGCTCGGAAAAAGGCGGGCGATCAGAATGGTGAAAATACGGGACAGTGCATCGGGCTTGATGTTCTTGGAACCTGGCCGATAAGAAATAGAAAAATCAAACGACCGAAAAATAAAGCCCACCGGGCCTGCCTAGAGTTCAAGCGTTTGGCGGACTTGATGTACTCAAGATTCTTATGATCAGTCCAGGCGATAAAAGGAACCCCGAACCTTCTAACCAATGACGCCATTCCTCCAAGGCAAGCTTGACTGCCAGCAGTTCTCTACCAATATCATAGTTGCGTTCAGCGGAGATAAGCGGTGAGAAAATACGGCGCGGGTGCACCTTGTCGTCCGAGGAAGAAGCGGCTGGGATAGAGGGCGGCACCAACCCCCACCTCCGACGCGTCAACCTCCACCACAAACTGCGGGAGGGATCAGGGGCGATGAGTATGGGAGCTGAAACAAAGCAGCCTTTCAGTTTGGTAAGCGCAGCCTCCGCTGCGCTGGACCACCTGAGCAGTCTTGATGGAGGTTAAGGCGGTCAAAGGCGGCTAGCTGGCTGAAACTGCGAATAAAACGCCGGTAAAAATTGGCAAAGCCCAGAAACCTCTGCAGGGCCTTGCGGGAATCTGGAGTTGGCCAATCATCCACAGCCTGAACCCTGTCCGGATCCATGCGCATCCCTCGACTGACACAATGTAACCCAAAAGGGGACAGACTGTGCATGGAAAACGCATTTCTCCGCCTTGACATAAAGCCCATTCTCTAACAGCCTCTGAAGCACTCGCCTGGCGTGCTGAACATGTTCCTGGAGAGAGTGAGAAAATATCAGTATGTCATCCAGGTAGACATAAATGAACTGATTTAGCATATCTCTCAACACGTCATTAACGAGTGCCTGGAAGACTGCGGGGCGTTGGAAAGCCCAAAAGGAAAACAGCGATATTCAAAGTGCCCCTGGGGGTATTAAAAGCAGTCTTCCATTCATCCCCTCCCTTATGCGAACCAAATGATATGCGTTGCGAGGTCTAATTTCGTGAAAAGCCGCCCCTGCAGGCGCTCAAAGGCAGAAGACATCAGCAAAGGATATGTATTCTTCACCGTGATGTTATTCAGCCCTCGATAGTCGATGCAGGGACGAAGAGACCCATCCTTCTTTTCACGAAAAAAACCCGCTCCGCCGGCGAAGAAGAAGGGCGAATGATCTTGGCTGCTAGAGAATCAGAAATATATTTCTCCATGGCCTCCCTCTCCGGGCGGAAAGCGAATAAAGTTTGCCCTTGGGCGGAGGCGTACCTGGTAATAAATCTATAGCACAGTCATAGGGACGATGCGGAGGTAGAGAAGCAGCCGAGACTTACTGAACACTCCCTTCAGGTCGCGGTACTCGCTGGGCACGTTTGACAGATCCATATGCTCATCCTGAAACACAGAAGAAGAGACAGAAGGACAAGCAGACAACAGACACGTAGCATGACAACCCTCACTCCAGAGAGAATGGAACTCTGACTCCAATTAAAGTGAGGGTTATGAAGCACAAGCCAGGGATGCCCAAGGACTACTGGTGTAGCAGTGTCAGTTAAACTGAATAGTTTCAGTGTGATTCCCAGTGGAGTCTAAGTGGACCCGTAGAGTGAGTGATGGAAGGAAGGGACAGACCATTGAGAGCATGAACAGCAATGGGCTGTGAAAGGGCAATCACCGGAAGTCTAAGTCTGTCAGCGAGATCAGAGTCTAAAAATTGCCCTCTGCACCAGAGTCAACTAAAGCCTGACAGTCATAGGTGACTGAGGACCACTGCAATTTGACAGTGAGGAGTGTAGCTGCCAGAGAGGATTTAGCCAATGTGATCCCACCGTCAGTAACCCTTAACCGCTGTCACTCTGGCTTTACGGGACACTGTGCTGCGATGTGCCCAGCAGCTCCGCAATACAGGCAAAGACCCTCGTTGCGCCGCCTCCGCTTCTCCTCCAGGGAAAGACGGATCTGCCCATCTGCATGGGCTCAGGTTCTGAAACCGACATCTGCGTCCACGGTAGGAGATAGGCGGGTGGTTCAGCCTATCGACCGCCGAGCTCGGCGTGCTCGCGGACCTCTCTGCTGTAATCTGGCATCCACCGAATAGCCAGACTAACTAACCCATCCAGTGACGTGGGTAATTCCAGTGCGTAGATCTCGTCCTTGACGTAATCAGCGAGTCCATGAAAAACATATCCCACTGCGCTTCTGAATTCCACCGGCACTCTGCCGCCAAAGTGCGGAATTCAATGGAGAAATCAGTGGACGCTCCGATCTCCTGCCGTAACTCCGCCAGAAGGCGAGCCGCCTCTCTGCCCGAAGCCGCCCGATCAAACACCTTTCTGATCTCCTCCGAAAACAACTGAAGCGAAGCGCAGCAGGGAAGTCTCTGCTCCCAAACGGTAGTTCCCCAGCGAGCTGCCCGTCCAGAGAGTAGTGTGATGACGCTATCTTGGATTCCTCGGTGGGAAAGCGATGGTTGGAGAGAGATATAGAGTGAGCATTTGGCAAGAAAGGAGCGGCATTGCTGGGGCTCACCAGAATAAAAGGCTGGAGGTGGAAGGCGAGGTTCGATGACCCGACCCGCCTGATCAGGGATAGTGGGCGCAGGTGGATTCGATGCCGTGGGTCGCTGTTCCGGCTCGGACGGGAGACGCTGTAACTGGGTGGTCAGCTCCGAGACCTGAGTGACCAGGGCTTGGATAGCGCGATTAGAGGCTGCCCTCTGTTCATCCTGGTGATCCATGCGTGAGTTACTGCGAGCTAAAAAGTCTCTTAATTCTGACGCACTCGCTGGATCCATCTTGGTCAGATCGTTCTGTCACGGTACAGAAAGCTCGAGATCCAATTGCGAGTGAAAAACAGATAGTCTTTATTAGACAACTCCAAAACACAGTGGAGGTGAGATAAGCTGGCAGTGCAGGTGCAGACTCCAAACACAGTGGAGGTGCAGATATCATCGACAGTGCAGGTGCAGTAAACCCGGCAGTGCAGAGTCTCCAGCTCGGGCAGAGATATACTGAAACGCGACCAGGCAAGAACAGCTTCAGGACCTGGAAGACTGGCACAGAGAGTAAGTACACCACAACAGTAACAACGATCTGACAACGCACCACAAAAACGCCAGCCAGATATAGGCAGTGCAGACGAGCTACACCTGTCACCGTTCTGATTACCTAGTCAGGTGCACGGTAACTAGGCAACGCTGACAAGCACAACGAGCAGGTCCACAACATAGACGAACACAGAATGAGCACACAGATCCATGAACCGTGACAAGTTCTTGCTGCAGATAAAGTCTTATTTGTTGGCAATTTTAATATTAATGTAGATAATGAAGAAGATTAATTGGGATTAGCATTTACAGACATTTGAAACTTTATTGGAGTAAGACAACACGTGACAGGACCCACTCATTGTCGTAATCATACTTTAGATTTAATATTACCACATGGAATTAATGTTAATGGAATTTAAATTCTGCAGCAGAGCGATGGAATCTCAGATCATGATCTAGTTTAGTGTATACTCCATTTAGCTAAAGCTGCAAATTCAACTCCTTGTAACATATATGGTAAAACTTCTACCACAAAATACTGCTTTGTAAACAAAGGTGGGATGTTATTGGTAACTAAATTTTTTTGTATTACTCATTGCTAGTTACTCCTTTCAAAATTAATATTATTACCTTACTTATTACTTTCTGGCAACAGTAATTAGTTACACTACTAGTTTAAGTTACTTTTCTTTCACCAAAATCCACATTGGATCGCAATCAGAAGTTGTTACAAATGCTCAATGGTGATTGATAGTGTAAGTAAAAGTGTTGTATTAATCTCATTAATTGTCATGTGTAGCTTGAAGCTAACTGTATCTAGAATTTCTCTGTTACCCATATACTAAAAAATCACATAAGTTCATAAGAAAATCTTCTGAAATTCTTGAACCGTAGGAACCATTTACATCAGGGTTCCTCAAATCTTCCCCTGGAGGGCCAATCTGCTGCAGAGTTTAGCTCCAACCCTGATCAAACTCACCTACCTGTGATTTTCTAATGATCTTGAAGACACTGATTAGCATGCTCAGGTGTGTTTGATTAGGGTTAGAGCTAAACTCTGCAGGAATGGGCCAGATTTGAGGATGCCTGATTTACATGAAACGGATGCATGCTTGCATCCTGATACTTTTTCCACAATGGTAGCGCACCGCTACAGACGGGATGAGGAGGAGAACAATTGTTGAATAAAGTCATTGTTTTTGTTTTCTTTGCGCACAAAATGTATTCTTGTAGCTTTGTAAAATAAAGGTTGAACCCCTGATGTCACATGTACTGTTTTACCGATGTCCTTCCTAAGTTTATGGACCTGGGAACATTGCAGTTGTGTTGCTGTCTATGGAGGGTTAGAGAGCTCTCGAATTTAATCAAAAATATCTTAATTTGTATTCTGAAGATGAACGAAGGTCTGAGTTTGGAACGACATGAGAGTAATTAATGACAGAATATTTTGGGGAACTATCCCTTTACATTTTAGTGTTGAAAGTACACACACACACCAAGTAGTTATCGGTCTGCATTCCCGCGGCTGTCCCGTGGGAACCGACCAGATTTCTTGCTAAGCGGGATAAAATTCCTGAATAAAACGCGGTAGCAGTCGGTAACTTTGGTGCAATTTGAACGGGAGCGGGCGGTCTAATAATATCCCGTTCCCGACGTCCTTTCAGAACAGCTTATCTACCTTTATTGTTTTCAAGCACCAGTACAGCCTGACTGTTATGCACGCGCTGCACGCATGAACAAGTGCTTTGTTTTGTTGTGCAGCATGTGCATAATGATACTCTGAGCAGGCTAGCCTCCTGGTGGGGAATATACGGCCCTCAGACAGAACAGGCAGGTTGTCAATGAGTGACAGAGCAGAATAAGGATGGAGCAAAGTGTGGATGCGCTGTCCTCGAAGGACGTTCAACTCGGTTTTGTTTATATTTTGCTTAGCCTATAATTTTAAATGACAGATGTCGTATTTATTTATTTATTTTAACACCTTTCCTAGGCTACTGTGTTTACAGCAAGAGGTTAAACAAATTTAGTATATTGATAAGATTAATCAAATTATAATAGGCCATTATTTGTACAACCTAAAAAAAATCTCTTTGCGACATTTGTTCCTATTGTGTTGTAAATGTTAGTGGAATTGTATCCTGACAAGATGAATACAAATAAGTAAAACATTTTTGTACATTTTTATTTTCTATGTGACACTTTGTTTTCTACCGTGTTGGCAGCAAAATGTTAAACGGATTCTGTGTCTTACAAAAAGACTCTTGACAAAACGAATTTTGTGCATCTACACTTATTTGTTAGTCTATCTCTCTTTCAGTAGAGGAAATTTAAATGTGTGATTCTGGAAACGAGATCTAAATTTAGCGGGAACGGTAAGGTCGGAAAGAAAATTATTCAAAGCGGACAGCAGGTGAACAAAGACTGAATATATAGCGGGAGGGGGCAGGTGCGAGATATAACCTCACGGGAGCGGGACTTACAAAACAATCCGATCTCCTTGCTACGTTTCTGGACATGGGAACATTTCAGTTGTGTTGCTGTCTATAGTAATAACTGCTTTTTATCCAATTTATGCCAGAGACAATCAGTGAGTAGAGTATGATCATGTGTGTTTTGATTTTGAACAGTCTCGTCAAATAAGTTCCTGTTTTTTATTCCCGTTCCAAGCATGACCTCAAACACACATGCACACAATCCTCCACATGTATGAACAAATCACATCATCCTAATGCACAAGGACAAAGCAAAGACTTTTTCTTTACAAGTAAACACTGTGACACAGACACAAATCAAGGTGTGCATATAATCACAAAAACACGATGGAAAAGTCTCCTTTGCCCTTTCATTAAAGCTCACGGGGAGACAGTGCAAATCAGCAGTGTTGGGGAGTAGTTAACTACAAGTAGCGACGCTACTAACTTAACTACATTTTTCAGTAGCTTGGCAGTAGCTCAGTTGCTTTTTAAACAGTGTAGCTTTTCCAGTAGCTAACTACTTTTTGCAGCAAGTAGCGGTGTAGCGCGAGCAAAAGCTACATTGCGTTTTGTCGAGCCTGCGCGAATCAGCGCGATGCAAGGATATTCTTCTTGTTAGATTACAAACTCATTTTTTGCCATTACCGCCACCTGTTGTTTAATCACGCATGTTGCGGCTAACGGTTCACTGACGTACAGAAGTGGGTTGACACTTTTTATTGTTATTGCCTGCTCTTATTAGAAGGACACTGCACCTCAATTCTCGACTGATGGTGTGAAACCATTCCTGTTTTGCTTGAGTGGTATAACAATAACAGTGACTAACTATGCCAGTTCAACTAAAATACTTAACATTTTCCAAGCGTTCTTACTCTTCAGTTGAGGCTTTTGTAACATTACAAATTATAACATTTTGACCCTTTGAGGTTAATGTTTTGGATGAGGTTTCAGTCTACTGCAACTACACCAGATAGTTCTTTCCTGCCAGTGCCACATGTGACGGTTGTTCAATGTATTTTCTTGCCAAAATGCAACCATCTCACAATCGGTATTTTTTGAGAAAATGTTCTACATGCAATTTACGTTGGATGTATATTTTGTTCTTACAATGTTGTATTTGTTGCAATTTTGCACTTTGACAAACAGTCTGAGATATTTGAGTGTTGTGTGTAATAAAACAATACTCTTTGAAATCATAATTGTATTGCATTGTTTTAAACACTAAATATTTTACTTAAAACATTCCTCAGACACTTATTCAGTTATTTATAATATCGTTGTTCAAAAATCAAAAGTAGTTTCAATGTAGCTAGCTACTTTTTGATAGTAACTTGTAGTGTAGCTAACTACTTTTCCAAAAGGGTAGCTTGACTGTAGTTTAACTACTTTAACTTACGAGTAGCTTGTAGCTTGTCAAACTACAGTTTCAGGTAGCTTCCCAACACTGCAAATCAGACAAAGATGAGCTGCATCAGTGTGCAATCCAGCACAAGGACATACAGCTACATCCTCACACACATAAACAAACACATATTTCTCCCCAGGGTTGTGACAGATTAGCGGCTTATTGATCTACAGGGAGTGCTGGGTATGAAGCAAAAACATGCCTGAAATATTTTACACCAATATAACCTCACACAGGGGATGCTGACATGAACACAGCAGAATTTAGTGGCATAATGCTTTATGTGTGTGTAAGTGAGAAACATAAATGTACACAATGTCAACACTTACAGCAACCAGCAACATAACTCAAATTCAAAATGACTGTGACTGTGTCTGTGACATGCTTTTCTACAACAGTTCAATAAATAAGTTAATATTGATTCACTTACATTTTAGACATAATAGTTCCAGTTATTTCTATATTTTTCCCTGCACCAAAGAAAATAGTAGTTTACTTGCGGTTTGTTTACTTTAAATATCCAAAATATCCATATTTAAAATTTTATAAACACTTTTCTCTCACTTCCACTAACTGTCATACATGCAAGACGTTCCGGCGAATGACGTAGGACGTATGCGCCAGTGAGAGTATGCTAGTCTCTCGAGTTTGTTTCTGGAGCAAAGGAAGCAAGGTTTCCTTACTTTAGCAAAGGAAAACCAGTCTCCTATTGACCAAAATCCTCTGACATTTTCTTTACAAATCCTCGTTTTGTGCTTCTAATTCATGACCAGTGTTTTGTTTTGCTGTCTCTCCACAAATGCGCTTCCGCATTTGTCACTAATCACTGGAGTTTACGCTACTCGTTTGTCTTACGTCATCCGCCCGGAACGACTTCCGTGTACAACAGAACGACAGATAGCAGAAGTGAAAGAGAAACATTTATAATGTTTTAAATACTTTTACTTACTTTTTTACTTTTTAGTCATTTAGCAGACGCTTTTATCCAAAGCGACTTACAAATAAAACAAAAGTAACTACAACTATAAGTTCAAACTCTATAAATACTATATATATATATACACACACACATTTAAATATGGATATGTTTCTTACAAAAATGAATTGATTCAGTACAGGAGGCCTTTACCCCCTCTTTTATATTAAGATGGATGCACTTTTAGCACTTCTTTTGGACTGTTGAACAGGAACACCTACCCACTGCCATTCTGAAGCTTGGAAGAACCAGGACAATTTGTATTATAACTTTGATTGGATTTGTCTGAGAGAAGAAAGTCATATGGGATGCATTGAGGGTGAGTAAAGCATGGGCTGATTTAAATTTTTGGGTGAACTATCCCTTTAAATACTGTCAACTGTCGCCACTGCTTTTTATAAATGTGCGGTGACCGCTGTGCACAAATTTGGTGATTTTTGAAGCATATTTCACATTGGCACTGTTTTCTAAAAAACACAGCAGACAAATTAAAAGTACTTTTTAAAACGCGACTCAACTTGACGTATTTTTTTCTATTCCTACTACTGAAAATGAATGGCAGCTTGTCTACTAATACCAATAGCTGTGCGCATTAAATTCAAGGCATTGAAAACCGCCTAGAAAACCGCCACTGTCTCTGCACCCCTTTATCTAAATTGACTACTTTAAACTTATGTGCCCTCTAGAAGCTTGCTTTCTGCAAGTTAACGGCACATTATTAGGCCATCCCAAAGAGGCACAAAATCACTTTCACAGACTTTTACATTAACTGTTCCCTCCGCCCACTCCGAGCAGCCTAGCCATCTTCAAAAAACACTAAAAACACACATCTTCCATCTGTTTTGACCTTCTAACTCTAGCACTCTCTATTTTAATTCTATTTGATCTATTTCTTTTAAAAAAGCCATCTAATACTTGCACTCTCTATTTGTTTTCTAACTGCCTGTTTTATTTAAAAAAGGGCTTCTAACATGAGCTTTCTCTAATCTTTTTCTATTTGCTTTCTTTTTATTTATTATATAAAAACACCATGCTACCTGTACTGCGTTAGGCTAAATTCATCATTGCTCTTTTTTTGGATTTGATTGCTTCTATTGTCCTCATTTGTAAGTCGCTTTGGATAAAAGCGTCTGCTAAATAAATAATTCAGTCATGAAACTCTAGATGACACAAGCTGACGGGTTGTTAACGTAACTGATAATGTTAAAAGAGTTTAACGACTTGGCACAAGCTGATTGGTTCATGCTGCATATGCAGCTAATGAGCTTACTGCCTTGCATTTATTTATATGGCTGGCTAGTATTCACTTGAAATTCCTGCAGCACGCTTTCAGAGTTCTCTGAAGCCCTCCACCTTCCCCAGCTCCACCTGTATAGATCTGCTACGGGTTATTAAATGCTATTTGTGCAGCAGCAGTATGTCTTAAATACTCACGGCACCGTATCACCATATGCATTGGCAGTAGCAAGTTCCTGTACTTGCTTGCAGCAGCAATAATCTACAACTACAGCAATAACCAACAGCAGCAGGGTAGCAGATCTATTCCACCAAGACCAAATACACTAACATTGTAATATCCATCACCATGCTAAAATCTTCAGAGTTATCATGATTGAAATGACTAAATGTAAATGTAATACTAATAGCAGTAAATTAAGGTTGAACATTACCTCTGCCTGGTAAGTTCTCTCAATGCTTAATATACAAACTCATACTGTTTTTCTACATTAGAAAAAACAACAAATAATAATTGTATACATTATTCACGCCATTCCATACATTTGAAGTGAATAGAAGAGAAGAGAAGAAGAGAAGAGAAGAGAAGAGAAGAGAAGAGAAGAGAAGAGAAGAGAAGAGAAGAGAAGAGAAGAGTGTTGTGTTGTGCAGAAGAGCACCAGGCTCTCTGTGGCTCCCTGGACAGTGAGTGACTGCTGGCTTGAATGATGTTGACAGGTTTCCAGTACAGCCTGGAGCTCATCTGCTTGTCTAAAAAAAAACAGTGCCCACTCCAGCTCAAACAAACCTTGGGCACAATGGCCTGAATTTGAGATTAAACAGGGAGGAGTGGAGGTGAAACGAATGAGACAGTGGCAAACCCATGTTAACATGACCTGAATATGACTCATATGATTATGCACAACCTCTACTTGACCTGAATATGACTTATACTGAAAAAAATGCAGGAGACATTGAGTAGATTTCTTACTGTTCTTCTGTGGTGGAACATGTTTTTACTCGTAATTCTATACTTTTACACATTTACATTTTAGCTCTGTCTTCTGAACTACTGCTGATTATAGTTGGTTCCTGAATGATAAATTGCTTCTGTTTTGACTCATTTGTAAGTCGCTTTGGATAAAACTCATAAAAGTGTCGTTCTGAATGTAAAACCACAAAGGAGGAATCCAAAAGAGACCATAGCAAGGAAAAAAAAATCTAATGGGTGCAGGTAGGATGAGAAAACAAACCAGAAAAACCAAGAGTCATGTTCCACACATTTACCCCTGGCCGACACATATTCAAAACAACACATTCCTGATATAATCTGGTCAGTCACTAAATATTATATTGATGTTGTCTGAGGAAATGTAATGATGGATCTATGAATAAAGTAGTCCTTCCGGAGGCAATAGGAAGGATGATGGTGGTGTCCCATGTCTGTCATCATAACCAATACCTGTTATACAGTATATGTGATGTGTGGTTAATGACAGGCCAGGTTCAACTGAATGTGAACTAGTGAACTTCTAGTGAACCTGGGGATGGGTGTCTCACACTATAGGTAGAGAAAAATATTTACAATAATCAATGTTTCTAATGAAGAAAAAATAATACAAGTAAATCTTGAAACAGCAACAACAGCTTATGACTATTTGCCCAGATAAAAAGATCAATCTTTGGTTGATATTTAACAGTTCAAGGAAGCCTAAGCCTGGGGATTTTGTTCAAGCATTGGGACTTTAATTGGCACGAGGGACAGTCAGGAAGCTGAAGATGCACACAGAAAGTGTTTACATTTCCTTTTTTGTATGTGTTTGACTACTGTGTTAAATTAAAATTCAATATTTCTTCATGACTGAGAAAATAGGTTAGCCAGCCTCATAATGTCATGTAAAGTGTGGAAAATAGCAGTTTTGTAGGATACAGGTTTGTGCTTTTCGCCAGCAGGTGGCAGTATAGCATTTAGCTAACTTTTGTTTTAAATAGTTTGATATCTTTATTTAAGAACAATATTGACGGATCTTACTGTTCAGCAAAAGCTAAAATAAAAAAACTCAGTGACTTCACAAGTTAAAAATGATTACAACAATAAATAAACAACAGCTTGACATGAAAAACATGAACATACACTGGATTGAAGAGCTTTGAATGCTATAATGCTAAAACAATGTCATGCTCTGTTGAATAGCCATGGTATATAGCCTAACATGATTCACTGATAAAAGCAAAAAAGCTATAAAACTTTATTTTCCTCCGCTAGATCTAGTTATTTAAAGACTTAATATTGATTCAGTGATTAACAGCCAAACCTGATCTTCTTCCTCCAGACTTTTACAGCCCCCTCACCCACCATGATGAGTCCTGTAAGAATTAATCACCATTGACCTGCATGTTAATATAAAGTCGGAATCATTGACAGGTGGAACCGGGTCACACGTTTACTCATACTGAACTTATAATCACACCGGACATGGTAAATCTCAGTAGAGAATAAATACTCATACAAGAGATCCTTATTGAGTAATTTTACAGTATTTCAGCATAAAAGCAGCAGCCATAAAACTACTGCCATGGAGGATGATGCAATGTAATGTAATAAATCCTCCATAGATTCATACAGAAATCCAGGGATTGACTGACCACAAGTCTCTTTGTGTGGGATTTATATACACTGGTAAAGCCTCCTCTTGCTCCCTGTCTCTCTATCCTTGTGCCTTTTTATCTTTCTTTCTCATGGCCATGTTTTGCAGCATCAAACTCTATCTACTGTAAGATATTGAATTTTGCTTCAAATACACAGATCAAAACAGGACTCTATATCTTCACCTGATGATTAAAGGACACATTTGAATTTTTGTTCCTTAAGGCTTCCTGTTCCCGGATTCATATTTCCATTGGGCTGGATGAGTTTAATTTTAGATACATAAGAGTCTCATCCTTTTTACATCAGCTTTAAGTAAATCCATTACATATAAGTGCTGGTGAGTTTGCTAACACACTTTTGAATGAGTGACAAAGTGAGGTGCTTCTATCACAGGTAAGAAGACCTAAAGTGTACAGCTGTTTATTCTGGAGGTGTGGGTTAACATGCAAATCTAAAAGACAGGAGGGATTTGCAGGCAAAGGTGGACAAGGCGGAATGCCGTTCCTGTGGGATAGCGAGGCTTTTAGAGGATTAGTTTGTCTATGGATGAGGATGGCATTAGAGGAAAGGAGACAATGACTGAGGACATGGACAAGTAGAGAATGAGAAGAGAGATGGAGATCTGCTGCTTGTGAAAACAATATCAAACCGTCCCATCTAATCCTGTATGAGGGAGGCTGACAGTGTCCCCCTCGCATTTTCTCTCTCACATAAACCCCCTCCGACGTACGATGTAAGAGGAATCCTTTGTTCAGTCTTCGTTTTTCTTCATGAAGAAGGTCATATCAACTCCCACCAAATCCACCACTAATCACCTGTCTTTCCCAAATTCAGCAGACAGCTGGGCAAACAATCATATCCCTCCCTGCCTCGCCATGACCTCTGGAGTCTGTACCCAGCTCTTAAACTAGTGACGGGGCCCCTTAGAGTGATGCCCACCCAATTCTAGTCATTTTTTTTAAATTCATGTGCCCTTGTAATCTTTAATGAAAATAGCTTTCCCTCCCTGCCTTAAAATTATTATTTTTTTTTTTAAACTAAATAGAATACACAGGAATTGTATTTACTTGCATGTGACAAATCATCTCACACAAAACTCCTGTTGCTATAAAATATCTAAACAAATTGTACAATTAAAATTAAATAAAAACGTGATCATCTTTCAAAGATGGCACAAGTCTTACAAAACAGTAAATATATATTCTTATAAATGGCTCTTTGTAACAGCCTAGTTTGTTTCCAATAAGGTATTGTATATCTGCCAGCCAATCAGGCTGGAGTTTGCCAGTTTGAGAATGCTCCTGCCGTTGTTGTGTCCAAAATGCATGCAGATAATCTCTGAATGATCTGTGTCCTCATCTGAGGCAGGCACTATAGGTACACGCATTGGGCAGAGATCTAAAGAAAAGGAAGATTCAGTCAAATTAATTTGGAGATCAGAGGGTTTTTTCTAACTTGTGTCTGAGGAGTTTGAAGACACATCTTGTCATTGTTCTCTCCAGGGAAACACAATTCTCATCACAGTAAAGCAGGAAACAGATGCTCTCTCCAGGAGACTCTTATGTAGATTTGTATAGCTTTGCATCCCAGTGGAGGACACAAGGACCTGGTTCAAACTATAAAGAGAATATCCATCAATTCTGAACATGATTGTTCATTCTTCTTCATAATGCTCTCTCTTTCATTTCCTCACCATTTCAGTTCTGCTGTGCAAAGAATTATTGGAAAGGTTTTTGTTGTTGTGGACCTGTGCTTGAATATAATTCTCTGTCTATAACTTGAAGGAATTCAGGTATGTCAAACATAATGCAAAAAGAACAATCAAAAGACATATGGTCTTTGAATTTGTAGAAATATCAACGTCTATTTATATCTCCCTCAAACCTGCCTGCATCGTTTTTTGTTTAATTTACAGGCAAAAGTTGGCATTTGACATGATAAATATTCCTTCGTTGTATCTATCATGTAGAACAACACAGGGGACGTGAATCTCTCTAACCTATTTTAACCCCATCTAGATCACCAGTGTTTACTGTGAACATACATCAGCTACACTACACATTTCCAAATCCCTTGTTTCAAAATCAGTGCTACATATTTACATGAACTGCAGCCATTTAACACATACTGCATGTGTTATAGTGTACATTCAGAAAACATACCTTTTTAATAAACAACATAAGCGGCACACATGCTAACTTCTCAGGGGAAAGGTTACTCTTTCATGTCCCGGGGCACTTAATGCTGATTGTCAGTCACGTGCCATTTAAGTATCAACTTCAGATTCTTCAGAAAAAATTACAATAGACACAAGTGAGAGAGTTGTTAAAATATAGTAAGAGCACAGCAGAAAACGCCCACTAAATCAGTATGGCTATCCAGGATGGAAATAAATACGCTTTCCAGTGATGTATGGTTTGTTAGGATAGGACAATATTTGGCCGAGATGCAACTATTTCAAAATTTGCAATCTGAGGGTAAAAAAAAACAAATCAAAATCCTGAGAAAATTGCCTTTACAAGTTGTTCAAATTAATGCATATTACTAATCAAAAATTATGTTTTAATATATTTATGGTAGGAAATATACAACATATTTTCATGGAATATGATCTTTACTTAATATCCCAATAATTTTTGGCATAAAAGAAAAATCTATAATTTTGACCCATACACTGTATTTTTGGCTATTGCTTCAAATATACCCCAGCGATTTAAGACTGGTTTTGTGGTCCAGGGTCACATATATATCTTAATATAATATATATAGTATAATATAATGTTATAATCTATGAACAATGATAATTAGAGGTATAATATATAATAACTTACACCTTTGTTTGTGATGTCCATTGGAGCTTTGCTGTCAACAGGCGCACACACACACAGACCAGCCATAGATCTCCAGACAGTATAACGCTGTTCTTCTGGTCGAAGGTCACCTCCTGCACCTCCTCTCTGGAGATAGAAACAGAGTGAGAGTAACAGCTGGACATGGTGAGGTATGGAAAAGAGCTGGGCAAATGCACTCTGGGAGTTCATTTGGTGTATCCGTATCGATATGAAGGTTTCCACAGTGGAAATGGATTTGCTGTTTTTTCCCCACCTTTCTAACTCTATTTGCTTTTGTGTTTTTCTTCTTTTTTTCTCTCACTGCATCCCTGCAGTATTCTTCTACAGCTTTCCATTGATGTGCTCCACACTGCAGCAAAACCTTCATTCTCGGCAGGAACAGAGGCCAGGAAAAGCAATTTGACTTGCACACGAAGGAGTATGATTAGCTCTGCAGGAATGCATTGGAAAAAAATTACTGACATTCCAATAAAGACTAAATAAATATCTATTACTGTATTACTGTGTGAAGGCAACTTTTTACTCCTTGGTCTTAAACTGCTTTCTCCACAGCTACACATCTCACACATTTCTTTGTAGACTTGGCTATCTGTTGTGCCACAGACTGGCCTGTCCTCTTTTCCATGGATTTTCACATCTGTAGATATTCTATGAATGCCAATGAATTTGGCTTTACAATTTCTCTCTCTTTTTCACTGTCCTGTTTTACACGGCTGCTGTCAGGTGCCCAGGGGAGGGTCTTTTCCTCCCCCAACCCTCATCTCTGCTCCATGTCCTCCTGAGGGGCTAACAGAGTTGAGAAGTGCACGGGTTTACAGTGTGTTTGCTGGGATTCGATCACAACTGTGTGTGTGTGTGTGTGTGTGTGTGTGTGTGCGTGCGTGCGTGCGTGCGTGTATGGACACGTGGATCTCTGTGGAATCAGCACTCTATATCTCTGCTCATGTAAGACACTCTCTATCAGCCGCAATAAAGGTCAGTGGATTTATTTCTGGCAAATATATATAATAGTATTTCTGGAGTGGCCCAAAGCAACTCCCTGGACTCATTCTTCACTTCCTTTATATTCTCATATAAATGCTCCATTTGCTAAAGTTTAGGTGTTGCATCACATCCTACTGTGCAATTCTAATGCATATGCACATATACACATGACTTACCCAAAACAAATGTAAGCTTAGAGGTCTCTTTAACACAGAGGGCAGCAACCACTGACTAAAATGGGAGCACACGCTACGCTACATGAAATTTGGTACACAGTGTGTCCCAATTGGACATCCTCATGTTTTTGAGTGCAAACACAATCACAAAGATGCCCTCACATATACCAACAACACTCCCTATCAGAGCAAAGCAGCAGGAACCGCCTGGCTGATTGTGACTATTAGCAACATGTTAGGAGGATGTTTTTCCTCCCCACTCACCTGGGAGCCATGTTACGGCTGAGAGATCTGCAAGCTGTACGAGGAGAGAAAGAAAGACAGAGAGAGAGAAGGGGAAAAAAATGCAAAAATCAGTGATGAAAGAAAATATGACGAAAGAAAGAAAAAAGCGATGAAAGAAGTGACTAAAGGAATTACGAAAGAAAGAAAGAAGAAATGACAGAAAAAAGAAATATAATAAAAATTAAATAAATTACGAAGAAGAAATTAAAGACAGAAAGAAACATACAACCAACCAACCAACCAACGAAATAAAGAAAGAAATGGCAAAATAAAGGATGAAACAGTGGCAAAATAAATAAAGTAAGTAAGTAAGAAAGAAAGACAGGCAGGCATCAGGTGGGAGTAGGTGTGTGATCTCTGGTCTGCTGTGAGTCAGAGAGCCCCAGTGGAGGAGGGCAGCAGTGTTGGGTTTCACTGGTTTATTTGGGCACACACACACACACACACAACACACGCACGCACGCACGCACGCACGCACGCACACACACACACACAAAGAGGGAAATAAGTGAATATATTAGAGCAATAAGAACCGTCAAAGGTTTATTGAGAGCATGCCTTAAATAGTGTTAAATGTTATTCATGCTATATTTTCTATCAAACCTTATTCAGTGTGGAATATTAATTGGAACAGGAAGTGATTTCTGTGTTCAGCACAGAGTTTTCTCCAACTCTCCTTGTCTTTACCATCCATTGTTTGTCCCCTACACTTTGTGTTATTACTATAATTTATATTCCACCGTTATCTCCATTAGATCATTAACAGAACACTAAGTGACTATACTAAATAAAAAAAATCTAAGTTAAATATACAATTTATCTGTTGTATGCCTTATTTTAAAGGAAGTAAAGCAAAAACATAAATGAATCTATTGACTAAGTACCTTACTATGAAAGAGCCCATATTAATCATTGTTTGCAGAGGTTTGAATCCTGATTGGAATCCTTCTGCAGGAGAAAGCAATGATTGAAAATAAAGCTAACTCCAGCAGTCTGGCACACCCACTGAAGGATCGAACATAACAGGAATCACATATTCATTTCCAAACTGGGAAGAAATAAACAAACCAAAATATCTTATGACTGGATGTTTAGTTAGGGATATTGCATGACAAAGTTGCAATTGCTATGAACTATAGTCTGATAGATGCCTGTGTCTCTGAATAAATAATTAATGCATTTCCACATGCAGTGCAATCAATCCATGAGCAATATACTGAACACTGCAGCTAGTCAATTAGCAGAGATCGCAGAGCTGACGAGGGAAATTTAGATACACACACACACAAATGTTTGAAAACACACCATATTTAAACATACACAACTGTTCAAACATCAAGGTTCTAAGATTTTTTTTTTTTTAAATCTTTTATCTTTTATTCAGCAAGGATGCCACAATATTTTCAATATTTATAATAAATGTTACTTCAGGATCAAATAAATGACATACTATTTTTTATGAAATAGTTCACAATATTACTGTTTGTTTTTTTAATGGAAAAATGCAGCCTTGGTGAGATTGCTTTCATAAACAATATTAATAATAATAATCTTACTGATATTGAACGGTAATGTTTACAGGCACAAATTCACAAAAACACTTATGGAAAGGTGAGCTGTGAATAAATACAGGAAAATGAAAGATTCATTGACAAAGAAAGGAATCGTTTTTTTAAAACTAGAACTAGTTTATTGTCATCATTGTTATTGACTTTAAACAGTGTTTCACAATGAACTCTAAAACAATACAAAACCACTAAAAACGGTCTAGTATTCTTTCCTTATATAAATATACATATACACATACAAATATATGCATATGTACATACACAGCACTGACCGTCTGTGGTCAGAGGGGGTTACAGACATCAAATCTGGAGAAGACAAACTGGTAGAAACAGTGTTTCCAATGCAGCAGAAACAGTAATTTCACCCGGACCTGAATTACAGAGAGTGAGTTACATGAAGAACTGAATACATCTCACACCTGCTCAGTTGAGCGTCATCTCTTGTGCTCTCTTCGTTTCCTCTAAAATGACACTCTTTCTGTGAAGAGAAATGGCTGGATGGCGAAACAGGTAATACGCAGCACAAAAGCCAGTGCTTGCTGGAGTTTGTCCCCAGGCATTGCTGTCATGCCTGTTTTCCAGCTGAGCTAGAGAATTACAGTTTGTATGGTGGATTACAGAGACACACATATGAATAGTCTGTCCTAACCCTGCAAGATTGTTACATTTCCATAATAATATGCAGCTCTGAGGGTGGTTAAATAGCTATACACAAATACAGTTTGCACTGAGACATTAATGCATAATTTCCTTCATTTCCCTTAATGAACAAAACACACTTTGACAGTAAATCAATCTGTCAAGTCATCACAAAGTGTTACACAGGTCTTAAACACAGAACTTTACAGTACAGTCGTGAATGCAAGGTGAAATTCACTCTTTTGTGGAAGAAGAACAGAAGAACAAGCTGAACATGAAAATGCAAAAAATTGACAAGAGCATCTTGTGATTCGCAGTAGTGGCAGAAATAGCACCATATTAAGGAGGTTTTCAGAGTTTCAGTCATGAACACAGTTTTACAGAAGTAACGGTCATCTTCACATTCACTGTACTATAGCCAAAACTGAAAACTGCTTTATATTTAAATTAGCTGAGATGAGGTTAAAAAGAGTCCAACTTCTTTGTAGTCCTTTTAACACAAGAGCAAGGAGTGCCATCCAATTCATGCTTGCCGACTAGCCTTAATCTAATCTGTAAAATATTAATTTTCATCAATATGAATTTGACAACAGTATAAACAAGTCTGAGGAAACAGCACAGGATTCATACTTTAGTACTTCACAAGGAATATTCCAGTTTTTTCAAGGTCTGTGGATTCCATGCTGTTGTTTACCACACACAATGAATAAAAACAAACAAGAGACACCAATGCAGCAATAAACTTACTATGGAAGCCTAAAAGTCAGGAGGGAACAAATATTTAAAATATGGATTTTAAATACCGACCTATCCAAAGTAATTCCATTGGTTCTACAAGAAAAGTAGAAATCTTAAGAGCTCAATTAAATGTAAAATGTAAAAAAATTAAATGTTTAACCCCCACAGGCTGTTTTTCTGCTTCCATTGTAAGAATATCACTATAAACATTTTCCATTTATGAACTAAGATTTTACTACCAGTAACAGACATCATCACAGGACCAGATTTTCACATGGTAACATCAGAAATCCCCAGTCGCTTCTATAAACCTCATGCTGGGATTGCTTCATATACACAAGTTTATAGCCTCTGTGTGTGTGAAACTGTAAAAGCGAGCATATCAATTCCTCTCAGTCGGGCTCATATTGGTCCCCTCACCAAAAGCAAAAAGTGCACTCCCATGTAATCCTGCATCCTGAAAGGGGCTTAACAGAGACAAACTGGTATCCTCTACAAAAAACAGTTTGTTTTACAGATTCAAAGTTTGAACGTCTTTCTGCTGCTGTGAATAGGTCGGTGTTGCCATAGCGCTGGGGGGAGCTGAGGCGGCTAGGCTACATGTTAATGCCTCATCCCTCAGTCTCCCTGGGGAAATCTGGGACAGGACTAATGCTGAGACAAACATGTCTTTCTTTACAGGGATGTGACCACTTGTGTGTGTATATTCATGTGCGAGGTGGGTTCTAGAGATGAGGGGCCATTTTGGTAACAAGTTCTTTGTTCTTTCATGGATTCTAGCCAGAAACGATACAAAATATTGAATGGAAACAAAGCGAGATCAAGCACTATGAGCTGCTCAGAAAGCATGTGGATCTTTATCACAGTAACAGTTTTCAGCATGAGGATTATCATCTCAGGTTCAATGCATGCGAAACGGCCCTTGATTTGAAACCAGATATGGGCTAAACACCTCCGTAAAAAGTTCAAGATGAATCTCCACATTAGAAAAAGATATGGGATCATGCCATCAGTCTGAGGTAGCACAGATAAGAACAATATGAACTGATAAACTGAAAACAGCAGCTGTCCGTTTGTGGTCAAACATCCACCCTAACTCAACAAATGAAGACCTGCTTTCTGTAAGCGAGTCTAGAGATCACACTGGAATCTTGAAGCCTGATGATGCTCGTGACTGTTTAAAAATACTCAGTCGTACTGATCTGCACACTAGTAGTTTACAAACCTCACAAGACCAAATCTATCAGGAAACAAGCAACAAAACGGCAGATGATATTTGGAAATGTAACAGCATTGAGAATTGTTTGTATCGCATTACACAACAGATGAAACCGTTTCGTCTTATTACAGGAATGCCAAGAGCGCCAGGACTGTACAATAGATATTTCATAGAGACTTTCATTATTAGGGACAAAGTTCTACAGCACAGCGTATCACATACCTTCCGTTGTTCACGCATTTCCATTAATTCTATTTAACACAGCCAAAGAAAGGAGCACTTAGCAGTAAACAGACAACACAAAAGCTTCTACAGTCTCCATTGACAACACTACAATGCAATCGGTACAATAAATATACAGCACAGAGTCTTTTCTACACTGTAATATACTGTGCAATTCTGTTCCAGAACCAGTATTTGAAGGAAT
Source organism: Gymnocypris eckloni scoliostomus (assembly GCA_027564155.1). Lineage (NCBI taxonomy): Eukaryota > Metazoa > Chordata > Actinopteri > Cypriniformes > Cyprinidae > Gymnocypris > Gymnocypris eckloni. Next base: position 25,294,265 of record CM050413.1, on the reverse strand, counting down.
ATACCTTACATGAATAGGATTTTTTTGATTATCTAGGCTTACTTTGTCCATTTCTTTAAAAAAAGACTAATTACATAATTCGTGGGCGTTATGAAAATATGCAAATGTGACTAATTATCTACACGCACTGATGAAGATGATGTTTACATTTTTAAATTAAGAAGAAAAAAACGGAATAAAGTAAACATGACTATTTGATACAGACAAACATAACACATGAAAAAATAACACTATACATTCAATAAAATCAAAGCGCATGAAAAGCTAATGCAATGCACTGATCTGCTAAAGGGTCCAAAGGAGATGTCCTCCTCTGATGTGTGTATGCATGTGTGCATGTGTACCATACAGAAAATACAATCTCCCCATCAGAGTAGGAGCGACCTGAGAGTATGACTGCTGTGTCGAGGTAGGTTGCTAAAAAAATATATATGTACCAAAGTACTATGGGACACCAGAGGAGAAAGAACATTTTGCTGGTACTTTCAACTCTCCCTCCCCACTGAAAGAAACAGCTGGTCTTGAATTGGGTGGCTGAGCACACAGTGAAAAGCAATTGAAAAGCAATTCAATAGCTGGCCAGATATTTGAAGAGATGACCAGCGGTAGCTCAGGCATCATTCTCAACTCAGCATTCTGAGAGTCTAATGCCAACAGATGTTATGTGTGCGAGTTATGTGCGTATGTCTGATGCACTTTGTGCTCCCTGATCAATGTGGCACTAAAAACATGGACAAAGGGCATGGGATATAAAAAAAAGATGGAACTCCACATAGAAGCCATGAGAATCTCCAGTGGCTTTGGCTTCTAATGGAGTGTTCACTTCCTGGAGAATTCTAGAATGCCCAGTTCTTCCATAGTTTGGCATTCACGTCTTAACATACAACAGAGAATCTGAACAGCTTCAACAGTATCTAAGGGTGCTTTAACTTCATAATTGATCACAAGTCCTGTAGTTACAACCCAGGCAAAGTCCATTTCAATTCTTCAGCAAAACGTCACAAGATGTGATATGTGTATCTAATCTATATCACAATTTACTTCTATCAGCACCCATATAAACAGTATATGTGCTTACTTCTGCAAAGAACACTTTACACATGTGTCGATCTCCCTAGTTCTTGACATGCAAAACACATGAAGTCAAACTAATCCAAATACCTAAACAAAATGTTGTATGTTATATCCAGGGTTGCGTACGGTGGTCTCTCTTCTTCCAGCGGTTCATCTGAGAGCAGTATTTTTGATCCGGAAAACATCAGTAACAGTGCAGTTTATCTTAAAAAGTCTTTCCATTTTACTACGCCGACTGTGATTAAAATAAAAATACTCTGATCAGGAAACATAGAAACAAAAAATTCCTACGTGAATACAAGGACACTATCAAAACATCTTTACAAACATAATTCATAGAACAATGTCATCTGTCAACTGGCATGAGGTACTGCCATATCAAAACACAGCAATTGATTAACATGAAGCCAGGATCTCACAAACAAGAGGCTATGTTTCAAAATGTGAAAATAACCACAACGACAATAACAACATTGTTATTTTGAGGTAGAACATTGACTTCAACATTTGGAAGTGCTATATGTTGGATGTTATGCTTTAACGAGCAGGAGAGCGGCAGTCCTTGAAATCTGAGGTAGAGAAGCACCTTTTTCTCTTTTGACTGAACGCTTGATGTGTATAAAAACAAAACAGACAGCAATATGCAGATCTCAAAGACTTCCTACAAGACTTCCTGAGGTAGGTTTTTTGTTTCACAAGGTTCACAAATTCACATAGCCCAGTCTAAAGTCTTCATGAAGGCTTAAACCTTCAAAAAAACTAAACAAAACATTGATATCAGTGAAAAGAAAAAGTCCTGAGAATAATTTGAAATCCCTGGAAGTAGGTCTTGGTCTCTGGTGGATGGGTTTGTGAAATCATTGGTAGGTTAAAAGGAGGCAGCATGTCGAATATATGTTTTAGTAGGAAAAATACTTCTCTGTTGAGCAGCCGAAGCCAAATAAAATTATTATAGATACTAGTGACTGGAGACTTTCACTGTATGCTGCCAGCTGTAACTGCAAGAGTGATTTGTTCACCTACCAATGAGAAATAATAGATGTCCATTGCAAAACCTCACCTGCTATGAGGCCACAGGGACCCCCCGGCATTACAGTCCAGTGATTCCCACAAAGGAACTTAACTTACGAATAATATATTCTTTGCACAAAAAAAACAAAAAAACAGAACTAAAATAGATGAATACTTCAGTTGACCTGAGTTGGACAGGAGTCTGAGTAGAGGATATCCTTGGCCTTCATTTCTTCATCAGTCTTCATCCTGCCGGAACTGCACCGCACACTCCTCCATCAGGCTGAAGTCATCAAGGCGAAGTGTGGACATCTGGGTTTCATTCAGCGGACAAGAGACCAAAGAGCTCTCAATCTGAAAAGAAACACACACACATACATGGTAAAAAAACACATTACCAAACACTACAGTACTTTTCAGTTATTGTGAGGTCAAGCAATATCGCCAGAGCTCATATGGTTATGGTTTTACTTTGATCCCATTCGGTACACTCAGGCAAATGCATCTCTTTCCATTCCGCTTTTACATGCACTCATAAGTTGTTCTCCGAGAAGAACTATAACCATGCAATCCAGATATCTATAAATGTATGCATTTCCCCCAAGGCTCACTGTGTGGGTGGTGTCAGGTGGATGGGAGAAGTGGGATGGTCCTGAGAAGAGTCGCTCCATCTCGTTGGAGTCGGTGCAGCTCTTTGCAGTGTGGGTTCCTCCATTCCCGTCTGAGCTGAACCTGTGGGGGCCGTTGAGGGCCAGAGCCCCCTGTGAGGAAGCGGAGGATTCGAGCACGACTCCTGCTGCTGAGTTACGGCCCGCCTGTCGAGTGGCCTGCACGGTTTTACACATCATCAACCTGCAAGGAAAAAAAAACACTTAACTCTGTATCCAAAGAAGCATTTTGACCTTTATTTGAATTGAAACTCTTTTCCACCCATGCTCACTGAGACTGCTTGCATTGCATTCACTATAAAATGATACCACACATAGTCAGCATTGATTCCTCACCTGCCCCTGTAGTTAAACATGAGGAAAAGGACACAGAAAATGATGCAAGTGACTCCAATATGGATGCCGATGATGATGCCTGTGGTGGAGCTTTTATTCTGTTCATCTTTTACACAGTTGCAAGGGGTATTTAGCACTGCAGGAACAGAACACGCACAAATACAGTCAGTGTGAGTGAGCTATTATGCTTGCATGTGTAGGAGTGAACCTGTGTGTTTCATCAGGCACCTGATTTCTCCACTGCTTCCTTGAGCGACACAAAGCGCAGGGTGGCATTGCCCTCTCCATGCTGGTTAAAAGCCAGAATTTTTATTTCATACACAAAAGAGGGGTCTGTCGAAAAAGAGGAAAAAGGGTTTTGGAATATTCAAAATTATTTATAAATTTGAATAACTTGTATTAATATAATATGCATTAATAATATATTAATCGATGTTAACTTGGCTATAAAGCAAAACAGAATACATGTTTAATGTTTTATCATGTTTATTGTTTAATAATCAATAAGTATTATTATTGTTATTTTTTTAATTGTGTTATTTACACAAAAATTAATTCTGCTCATATTTTTTATGAATAAAAAGCTGCTATGGCCAGACTCACCCAGCTGAGTGATGTTGTACTGGGTCACTTTACGTGGGAAACGTAAGGGGTCCGGTGAAGATGGGAACGGCGACCTTACGGTAGTAGAGACTGAATCCTTCCTGCTGGCCCATCTTAGTGGAGGGTTCCCATGTGGCCTGAACCACCGTCGAATTAATCACCTTCGTGAACAAGGCTGGTGGAGCAGGGACTGTAGGCAGTGCAAACACAAAGGATCAGACGGAATGTATTTCCCCAGCAAGAGAAAAAAACAACAGGTGGGAACTTTAACCTAAAACAATCCTGAATTAAAGACTATGCTGTGTCAAAAACTCCTCTGGGGGAATGCTTTATTGTTAAGAAGTTTCAAGAGATGTGTTTTTCCAGTTAATTACTGCCGGCACAATTAACAACTTAAAATAAATGGCAATTATACAATTATGCATAAAAAGAAGCCTGTGACTGCATGATTGTTTAAATATGTTTTATACCTTCTCCCAGAGTGCTCTCCACAGCCGTCTCAGAGGCTTTGCTGGCTCCTCGGGACGTGTAAGCCTTCACATAGAAGCTGTAGCTGGTGGAAGGCTCCAGATCTCCGATTACCTGCTGCAGGGTCATTTTACTCACAGCCTCCTGGTACTCCATCTCCACTGGGTCTGATGGGAAAGTGTGAAGGTTGAAAGAAGGAAAGAGAGAAACCATGAGAGACCATCAATAAACACCCCAAAATGGTTTGAGAGAAGAACAAATGGAGAAAAATTGGAGCATGAGTGTGAAAGTAAAATTAAGGATTAACTGCAACAATTGCCTCGCTCTTAATGTTGGCAGCTCTCTAAGTCACATTTATGGATGGAGTAAATGTTATATTTCCTCATCATTTATTCATGCCAAATTGCTGTAAGTGTTCATATACATTATAATGGGTCACACTCCAAAGCATATCTTACAGCGCTGTAGGGCAGTGAGGCTTCCAGCTGATGAGAGATGCTACAGACATATCAGAAATCTAAAGTGCAGTGGCTAATAGTCATACTAACACCACAGCGAGAGAATGGGAGAGAAAAGGAAAAAGTGCAGCAGAGAACACTTAAGTGCACTTCAGCATAGGTCTTAGATCAACTGTTCAGCTGTATTTGCTCCAGCACAGATAAACATCAACATGCAATTTTAAAGCTTCCCAGGAGAGAGGGACTGATATGTGAACACGCAGCCATCCTCATGTTGCGCTTTCAGGAAAAGGCTTAAGGCTTCTCTTTTTACCACCAAGTGCGTTCAGAGGTTTGATTTCATTTGGACTAAAACAGCAATTTTAAAATGCGTTTTAAAATGTCACATGAATACTTCAGGGTTACAAGATAATGCCACTGTAGCTCAGCTTCATCAGACTACAATTGGCCTTGTGCTCTCTTGACATGCATTTAATCCTTTAAAGATTAGATTGCACATTGTGTCATGTATACTCTGACAGAGAGATGAAGACTGTAGACTAACTACACAAAACAGCTTTAGCTCGATTATAAGGGCATACATAAACGTGTCTCTTTCTGTCATGCTGCTTAGACAGAAAAAAGCGGTGATTTGCTATCGACTCTAAATCTCAATGATTTCCATTATGAGACAGCCTGGAGTGAAGATTGAATAAAATATGCATTTCATAACATTTGTGGAAATAAACATTTACACTTTAAACAAAGTACTGATTTACTGAGGAGTGTTTTACATTCAATGTTGAAGAAAAGCTGAGTAAATTAGATTTTATTTGATTTTGCAAGCTTGCGTGTATATTTAGGTTCATAAACAGTTTTCCTACCAGCAGTCTTGCGGATATGCAACACATATCCAATTATGTCCTGAATGTTTTGGGTGGGCTCGTTCCAGGACACCTGAATAGAGGTTGGAGAAAGGACTTCTGCACGTACGCCCATGGGCACACCTGGCAACCCGTCAGCCCACAGCACAGTCAGACGGGCACTGGCCTGTGTGGAGCCAGCACTGTTCTCTGCAATACACTGATATATGGCCTCATCATCCTGGGTTACTCCATAGATCGTCAGAGTACTAGAAGAGGAGATGAGAGAGACTTTTAACCTGAGCACGAAAAATGTAATGTCAGAAAGCAGCGATAAACAATAAATTGGTATCAGTTATCAGCTGATAACTATATATATATGTAATAATTTAGTCTTTAATTTAATTTTAATTATTAAGACAGTATACGGTAAAATAATTCCTAGTTCTCACCCATGCGCACTGACATGAGTGTCTAACCTTGTTCCCAGTGCAGTTGTAACTGGCATGAATAAAGCAGAGGCTACAAACAAACCATATGCATCCACCATCTCTCGGTGCTCATTAACATGAAGCAAACCCAACCATCTGTCAAACTCCTCCCTCCTGAATCCTCCTCTTCACTTTCTATTCTTTCTCACTAGTCCCTATTTTTCCACTCTCACTCTTTCAGTGTTGTTTTTATTCTTTCTTTTAACACCTTCTCCTTTGTGCTCCTCTTCATTGCTGGGGGATACGGTGGTGGTGGAAGGGGGGAGCATTATTAGTGCTGAATATATAATCAGGCGTTTTTTTCTTTCATAATCCCGAGGCCCTGGAAAAAAATGAATTTTACCACTTAAAGGGCCAGGATATGGAAATGCGAGTCCTCAGCTTACTGCGACTCTTTCTTTTTTATGATATATGTGACCCTGGACAACAAAACCAGTCATAAGTGTCAATTTTTCGAAATTGATATATATATATATATATATAATCTGAAAGCTGAATAAATAAGCTTTCCATTTATGTTGGGTTTGTTAAGATAGGACAACTATTTGAAAATCTGGAATCTAAGGGTGCAAAAAAAATCTAAATACTGAGAAAATTGCCTTTAAAGCAGTCCAAATGAAGTTCTTAGCAATGCATATTACTAATAAAAAAATTAGTTTTAATATATTTATGGTAGGAAATTAACAAAATATCTTCATGGAACATGATCTTTACTTAATATCCTAATGATTTTTGGCATAAAATAAAAATTGATAAATTTGATCCATACAATGTACTTTTGACTATTGCTACAAATATACCCCAGCGACATAAGACTGGTTTTGTGGTCCAGGGTCACATATTTGCATGCGGCTTGTGTTCTCAGAGAAATGGTAGGGGTTTTATGATATTGCTGGCATATTATTCAGTGTGAATGGGAAAACAGAAAAGTGTTCATTCATTTTAAAATAGTTAATGAAATAGTTTTTTTTACATTCCAATTCGTCTCAGAGATTATGGTCCTTTCTTTTATATTCTTCATGTCTCACCACCAGCCTTAAGCAACCTGCCACATCTTTGTCTTTTACATGTACAACCTTGTACAGGTTACTGAGGTCAGTTTTGCTCAGTGAGCTGCAGCTGACTGAATTCTGAATCGTCTCAATTGGCGATGTCTGCTGGTGTGGTAAGAGGTCACTTTCTCTCAGTTTGATGGGATGCGTCTACACCCAAACATTGAAATCCATCGCAATCTTAGAAATCAACTGAAGAGAGCTCTTTAACTATGTTTTTGTACCAAGGGCTTACTCTGCACTTACATTACTGCTCAGCTACTTATGGAAATTTATATGGTGCTACTTATTAGCATATTACATTATCCCTTGAATTAATCCTTTCTGCTTGTATTTTTATCCATTGTAAGTTGCTTTTGGATAAAAAAAATTCAGCAAAATGAATAAATGTAAATGCTAATTAGGGAAGACAGAGAACACTCTCCTTTGCCAAATTGCATCTCTGAACCATGTCTTTGGGTGCTACCATGTGTACCAGCTTGAAATGCTTGCATATTACGTGTTAATGTCAACCTGGACTCATAAAAATACGTACCTCTGCTCTGTGCACTTTCTGTGCGACACCGTTTTATGTACCTTACTGCACGTTTCGCCGCAGTTTCAAAGAGAAATGTCCACTGAGTGGCGCTAAAACATAGGTTAAATACGTGAACCCTGGCATGTTTTTATTATGTAGATTTAGGTACATATTGCTGTGTTTTTATTACGTTGCTACAGGTATGTATTGCGGCGGTTCAAACCTGAGCTCCTCGCCTCCTAAGTACATCTCCGTACTCCGTGAGCTACCGAACAAACTTACCGTCTATGAAAACCCATAGATACGAGGCTGGATATGTGCGATGCTAACGTTCAAAAGCATCAGTTTTTAAATCTCCCAGCTTTTTAATATAGTTTTGAAGTCGTAACATGATATTCATCAAGTAATTGTGTGAAAATGACACTTTATTCATCAAAACTCGGTATATTTGTGTGAAAAGGAGTAAAAGATGTCTGGGTTTTACTGCCTCTAGTGTTTGCTTCTTTTGGAAACAGCAGTAATATGTAGTTATTGGTACGGATTTTGTGTCTCGCTTAAAAGTGCACCCAGGTACGTAAATGCCATGAGACCAGGTAGGTTAATGTAAGGAGTGTTTAAACTACCTATAAAGCATGCTAACAGAGCTCTGATGGAAGAATATATTGAATCTCGATGTGAATGAACAGGGATGGTCAGCAGTTTCAGACCACATCCACTTGTTTTGTGAAATCCTCACACACAAATAGAGCTGCCAATAAAAATCCAGCTGTTATTCCAAACCAGCATGACATGCCTTCACAATATACCACCAACCTTGGGCTCTATGGACCGTCAGGCAAGTTTCATAATGCCATCCTAGCTCTCTGAGGAACAGTGAGACAAATATTAGTCTCCCTGCAATCATCTAAGCAGCACAGTCAGTGTCAGTTAGGCTCACTAAGTTAACTTACACTACCTTTTTGACTCCAAGACCTCCCATTTTCCACAACAATATCCAAAGACACAAAGACTTGTCCAGTTGTTTGTGATTCACTGAATTATGATTAAGAATATATATATTTTTTTAAATATATATTTTTTACTAACAATTTCTACCGGATTAAATATGCCAAGAGCTTGGCATTTCTTGAAACGTGCATATTCATTATAAAAATATTCATGGAGTAACAGAATTATATATTTTTTCCAGGACAATGGGAACCCTAGTCCTTCAAAGAATTGTTGTTGAAGGGATATATTATTAATGCTTGTTTATTTCATATCTATTTTGAATATTTAAAGTTCCCTTGGCAGTGTCTTATTTTAAATAATTAAAGTTACCATGGCAGTTTCCGGGAGGCCGACACAGACGTAAGTTACACAAACGTGATTGTATGCATTCAGAAATGTGTCGGAGTACATTTTGAAAGCAAATAGGGTCAATTTAAGTTCATGTTTACTAAATCAACTCAATTTAGAAGAACATATTTGATTCTTCATCTGCAACTGATGCCAGTAATTGTTTGTTATGGCCAATACATTGCAAATATAACATTTTTATACTATTTAGAAAAAAATAATTAAACATGCAAAACTAAAATCAGCTGTTTTAAACATGCAACAATTGTATTAAGTCATTTCAACCTTATAATGCACAGTAGAAAATCAGTTTAATATTTACATATATTACAATAAACTACAATTATTATTGTTTTAAGTCTTACTTCATGTGAGCAAAAAATGATGGCAAAGGTCTTTTAAATGCAAAAACAGAGGATCATGCGGAATTAAATATCCAATACTGGCTGATACCAATACATTTGAAAAACGTAATTGTGCATTCTGATTTGCAATTGATCTGCTTACTACAAAAGTGCTTTGTTTTTGTTCAGATTACTGCTGTTTGAAGAGGAAAATCCCACAGTGTCCTGGGACCATCTGCACCCTCTCTATCTGTCTATACATTCCAGCCGCTTCTCAGATTGACAGAAAGCATCCGAGACAGGAGGGCTGCTATTCAGCACACTGAGAGCATGTTTGCACAGTCGTCACAGAGCAGTGCCTCTTGAATGGGGTGGTCACCCTTATTCACAGTCCTCTAGAGGAGAGAGAGAGAGATGGAAAGACGAGAAGGGGGTGGGAAAGGGGAGTGTTAGGTAGGAGAGAGGCATATGAAGCAGGGCTGCAGAAAGCCTGGTGGAAATGACTGATTGCAGGAGAGGTCAGAGGTCAAGGCTAGAGCTCGCTCCACTGTGCATGGGTTGGAGAGAGGGTAATGACCCAAAAGCGCATAATGAAGTTTAAAAGGGGCAAAACGAGCGAAAGAAAGGGAAGAAATTAGTGTACTGTTTTTGTCTGCTCAGTTGGAAAACATGGTGAACATTGTCAACACAGTTCTTTTGAATGATAAGGATAAAAAATCTTTAAAATTATTGTTTTTTAATTAGAAGACAGTAGAGTTTGCACAGAAAATAGGCCAGAATCAAATCTGCATGCATTAACATGTGCATTACCCAATGCACTGTGTTTCCGAGTCCATGGTCATTTTATATTTCAGCAAAGAAAAAAACATGCTGCACCAAACTTGAAACCAAGGCAAAAAAGTCCCTAGCTGAATGAAGCCCTCCTGAAGTACCAGAGCACAAGATTACTGATATCAAACACAAACTCTGCTTTAATACACATTCACACATGCAGTATGTGAAATGCAGACATAATATATAACCACCTTCAAAGTCCTTCTAAGAGCTGGCCGGTGCTTTCTGATTTGACTGCGGGTCACTGTGGCATTTTGATTACTGCTGTAATAGTGTTTTATGTTTATGGAGCAGGCAGTGACCCCACCCTCTGCTCCTGCAGCTACTGAACCGCATGACCTCCACTCTGCCTGCAGCACTTTAACACATGTCTGCAAACCTGAGCACACTCACGTTTGATTCAGTATTAAATAATGCCATACTATCATGAGATCAGAATCTTGTTAAGATTCAGTTGAATTGGATTACATTATTTTGGTGTCATTTAGGGATGCAGCAATATATTGCAATTGAAATTCTGATACTGTCAAATAGTTGTTATGGCCAGTGACAAACAAATAGCTGATTATAAAACTAAAGCACACTAAAAACTCAAACACACTCATTCTTGTTCACAAATACTCTCTATTGTTATATGTGCACAGCAACTGAATCCAACACACAAGTGCTCTCCAAAAGTTAGTGTCCTAGATTATGGGAAAAGTCACCTAAACCTTAAAATAGTTATGAAAAAATTTATAAAATAAGCTGATCCTGATAAATAAATAACTGCTTTACATTACATTTATCAGACGCTTTTATCCAAAGCGACTTACAGTGCATTCAGGATATATATTGTTTTTGTCAGTATGTGTGTTCCTGGGAATTGAACCCATGACCCTTTACGCTGCTAATGCAATGCTCTACCACTGAGCCACAGGAACTATACGATTTGGTGCTGATATGCTGTATATTGTGCATTCTGAACATCCTTCACAATTATTTTATCTACAAATGTATACAAATGTAACTTAATGTAAAATTGTGACACAAAATGTTTACACTGCATATTGAGACTATATTATAACTGATATAGTTCAAGAATTATATTTTGTATAAGAATACATAAAATAAATACACAGGAGTTTTTTATTATAGATGCAACAATATTAAATTTCATGTTATGGCCAATAATTGATAAATGATGTTAAAAATGTGTTACTGCCAAACAAAAAAACAAAAACACTGAAAACAAAAATCCCTTAAAATTGTATAAGTTAATTTAGGCATGACAGTGTTATAGTACAATGCACAGTATGTGTATGACCAAAAGCAGACCCATGCATAAATGTACACAAACAGTACACGAGAAAAGCAATGATAAAAAAATTAAAAGGTACATGTCTGTGTGTCTCAGTAGAGTGCATGCAAATGAACAAAAGAGAGGTGAGAGGAAAAGGACAAGCTAGTGAGCTTGCACATGTCAGGTGTGTATGTTTACATGTCATTGTAAGCATATGACACGTGTTTGGGGAGGCTGCCTATATATGCGAGCTGTGGATTCAATGTGAGCACAAGCAAGTTTGTTAAATGTATAATCGATTGTGTCTCTGAACCTCTTGAAGGTCAGCATCTCCCAGTCTGTCTGTGAGGAATTCTAGGTTGCCGGTTGGCAGGCAGAGAGAATCCCCAACCCACCTAAAACACACAACTACCATTATATAGGCTGCTTAAGATTCTAATGATGTTTCCACTCTGACCGAAAAAAAATGCTGCTAAGCATCAGAGATGACGTACGCACAGGAGCTGACAATAAAACACCATTAGGGTGAATTGTGTAATTGTTTTCGATACGCTCTCTTATCCCAGTTTAATGTGCAGAGCAACAATTGCATAGATTTATTCAGGAGAGGTCTGTTATTACTTTTCAGATTTATGATATTCCAGTGGTGGATGATGAAGAATCAAAAGCAAAAGAATCCCACAGTGTCGTTTAGTGAACAAGCAACCGGAACCATCTGTAGGAATATTTCTGTAGCTCATACAGCGGTGCCAGCAACACCAAGATCATGGGTTCGATTCCCAGGGCATGAACTTGCAAAATGAATACTTTCAATGTAATATGTGATAAATTCAAGGACAATAAATATAACAATAGCTAGTTATAACTGTACAGTTTTGATAATCATTGCAATTCTATGAGAATAGAGACTGTCAAACCACAGCTATAATGAAACTATATTTTCTCAAAGTGTTTTCCCCCAGCTGATGAATGATAAAAACACTGATGGCTAATCAGAATCCATCCAATTTTAAAGAGCTTTAGCGTTTAAAGTGGCAGATGACAAAATTACGTTTTGTCATTTTGTGTGTATGTTTAATACGTTTATAATAAGTGTACATTTATAATAAACAGAACATTATAGTCTGTTGGTGTGTGGATGCTAATATATTGATTTTTATAGTTATCAAGCTTGGTGCGAACAGGGCTTTAGAATCACTCTTAACCCTTATGAAACCACACACCATCATGACATGAGCAACACTCATGACACACGGAAATGTAAAACAAGATTACAGAACTTGTGTGTAATCCTTTAAATATACACATAATTTGTCATGTGTCGACACATATGGGCCAGCAATGTGTAAGAGGAGCTCTCTGCTGACTTCTCCACTTTATGAGTTAATTAGATAATGGTGCTACTCAGACTCATAGATTCCAACTTATCCACTCCTACACGCTTTCTCTGCCTACCTGCTTCTTTTCACTCCAGTCAGGCCATGCCTGTCCCAGCCTCCTTGTCTTTCCCAATTGATTTGCTCAAGCAATGAAAAGTATCACTCTATCTTTGCTGTTATAAATTTTAACCTCGTTGAAATTGATTTTCTCTCACATTGTAAACATGCTCTTTAACCACAACACAATCCCAGGCAATAAAAAATTTAGAATGACAGACAAGGATTCACGTTTCATTTCCAAAGACATGATCATAATCAAAGCAGCAGAAGGAAAAAATAATAAAGATATACAGAAAGCTGAGTGTCTTTCATAGCAGAGTAAGCAGACACAACACGTCCTCGATAAGAAGAATGCGGGACAATGTGTCCTACTGACCTCGACAAGTGGCGTCCTAACGTGGTTGTCATAACACTGTAGCTAGAAAAGGACGACCAGCAACTTAAAAATGTCCTTCAATGACACAAACAGAGCAATGGCCTTCACTAAAGCCTTCTGTAAGGTGACTCCACGTGTAATAAATTACATTGTGCAAATGAGTAACTCTGGAATCGATGGATAGCAGCGTACAGCTATGCAAGCAAAACTATTTTAGTTTATACAATTCCTGACACATTATACATTAGCTTACCACATTCCTTATAAAACATGGAAACAGATCTTGGAAATAAATTCAAGCTATATTACATCACGGCTTTTTCAGTGTTGTTACTGTAAACTAAATCTAGAACTCAGGAATTAAAATAAAGCTGATATAAAATAAAATAAATACAATATAAATGTTAGATAAAAAAAAGAACATTACAAATGCTGCCTTAGCAACTGACTGAAGTTAACCAAAATAAAAAAGTAAGATAAAAGTAAAACAAATAAATAAAAGAAACCAATTCAAAATATTAATAAATATCAACAATATAAATAATGGTACATAGATAACACTGGCCTTTTCCAGCTCACCTGTTGTTGTTCCTGAGTTTGACATGGCCATCGGGCTCTAAGATTTGTCCATTTTTCAACCAGGTGATCTGTGGGCCCGGCTCACCTTGGGCCAGACAAGTGAAGATGGCAGTGGTGCCCACCGGGCGAGCAATAGACTGAGGGGGCTGCACGAACTCTGCAGGGGCTGTAGACAGATACAGAGGAAGAGTCAGCAAGAGATAATGAGAACTCCATCACTGGCAATACAAAACAAGAGATCATTAAATAAAAAGGCTTGACATTTTGGAAACCTCTATATCTGTTGGAAAATGTCTCAGTATATTCACTAGGTGACTATACTAATGTTCCCAGTTTCACCCAGTTCCAGTTTCATATGTCACGTGTATGCTATTAATGACAATAGAAGTATTTGAAGAGGAAAACCACCGCACACACAATGCCGAGAGAGGGAGGAAGATGGTCTACATGGCTTTGGCTTTATCACATTTATAATGAATGTATTGTGACAGCAAGGGGTGGTAACAGGAATGAACTTAGAGAACGTGTCAGATTAACTCGATTAGAGTAGGGCAAAAACAGTTTTCACAGGGCCAGGAGAGAAAATTGACAATCCATAAATGACACAGTGTGAAAATTTAAACGGATTAAGCGCTGCAGAAGAGATGTGGGGGGCTTGGAAGGGATACTTGGACCGCACACCTCTTTGAGCCCCCCAGAGCCTTCTGCTGCCCCAACCTCACCAGATACCTCCTCCTCCTCCTCCTCACTCACCACGTGGTAATGCTGCCAACTGACACGGACTGCATCTAATCCAATAGTCATTTACTGCTTAATTAGGACACATTTAATCTGGGAAAATGTGAAATTGCTGACTGATTAGCAACCGTTGGCTCATTTGTATCCATTTTAATTACCATCGCACCTTTCATATTCGTTCAGGGTGCAATGACTTTAATTATTAAAGTCCTTTAATCTGCAAGTGTTGATCTTGCTCTCAGTCTCTCTCCTTTATTTTCCGTGTTACCAGCTTCTCTCAATAAATAAATGATAAGAAAGGTTCTAACTGCTCTCAGAGGTCCGTCCGGTGCATCACAGCCCTGCAAATTAGTGCTCTCTTTTTTCTTCTCTTATCCCTGAGTGCACGAGAGAGAGAGAGAGAGAGAGAGAGAGAGAGAGAGAGAGAGAGAGAGAGAGAGAGAGAGAGAGAGAGAATGGGGGAGGGTTGAGGCAGAGTATTGATGTACCACTGTGATATATCATCTGAGACATCTCTTCCTTCTTTTCTTATCTCCCCTTTTCTATCATTTAGTTCTCTCCTGGGATTTAACTTTTTCCTCCTTCCTATCAATTTTTTACATTACATTTTTTAAACACCTCTCTTACTCTTTCTCCCTCTATCTCTTCAAGGTAAATTAAGTGTATTACAGTGAGCTAAAGGCTGCTACACCATCTGGCTACTAAGCCATATCAATTCTCAGCTACACCTACAGCGCTGCTCCCGCTATCATGGTCTACATCCGCTGAGATTCAGTCGCTAGCGTCAAAGGCATTTCCAGTATGCATTTGGATGTTGTATGTATTACTCAGGAGTAATTAACTACAAGTAGTCATGCTACTAAATTAATATGGTTTTTTTTCAGTAGCTTGAAAATAATTATATTTTTAGTGCTGTGTATTTAAACTTAAAACTACAAAAATCACAACAAAATGACTAAAAATTTTACTAAAAGATAAAATCTCTCTTGTATTGTAGGTCAATATAATTATTTTTTGACTCATTTAAAAGTTATAAAAAGTTTGCAGTTTTGGGATGTTTGTTTAAAAGAAAGAGTCACCTTGCACAACTAGGCGTCCCTGAGCAGTTCTGCGCACACGGGTTCCTGGCTTGTTGGCCGCACAGACGTAAACGCCAGAATGCTGAACTCTGACATCAGAGATCATCAGGTTTCCTGTTCCTAGAACCTGGATACCCTCAACTCCTATTGGCCGGCCATCTGAAAGAAAGTTGAAGGCATAGTGTTGAAAAAGACTGACAAAAGACAAGAGAAAGGGGTCATCGCGATAATTTCAAAGAGAACTGAAGAGATCAGAAGAGGGAATAAAAAGAGTCATTGGAGAAGATATAATCACATGATCATCCAGCCATAAAATCATTTCCTGCCCCAGAGGAACTCAAAATAAATGTAACAGGACAACAGAAGCATGTGATGAGCCTTATATTTAACAGCACCGGTTAAATGTGACTAATTATGGAGCACAAAGCACCATCCGTCGTTCTGCCCCGGGGCAAGGAAAATCTTAAGAGAAAGAGTTGAAGAGAATGAGAGAGAAAAAACACCACCTCTCATGTATAAAAAGTGTACAGAGATAAAGCGAGAATCTAGAAAGAGGGGCTTTGGACATACGAGATGACCTATGAATGCCAGTGACGCAGGATATACGTGTTACCATGGATATTGCCCATACATGTGTAGAACACAGACTTCTGCATGAGCACTGAATCACATCAGCTACTATAAACCGTATTAGTCTCGATCATCTCACTCACTACAGCTGCAATTGGACATTCAGTGAGGAAAAGTGCTAATAAAAATTAACAATCCCACTAATCACATCTTCCATTCATATTACTGGCTTCTCTGGTCTCTCATTCTGTTTTGTTAACTTGCCTATCAAAATGACATTACAGACACAGTGTTAGATATTGCGGCAGAGTGCAGTTCCCATTTCACCAGATTTAATTGACTGACATCTGTTGTGAGTTACACAAACATTTCCATTTTTCAGTCAGCAGCTGTTTGAAGCTTCTCAATCCGGTTTCACACAGTTAATGATAGATATTCATCTGTCTTTTAGAGATACACACTTTTAGTCTTTCATGAGTTCATTAACATGTTCAATGAAATATCACAGAGACACTAACGTGTGTGTGTGTGTGTGTGTGTGTGTGTGTGTGTGTACAGCATGTGCCTGACAGACCCTAGTCAGAGTAGCAACATATTTCATTTTTGACAGGAATAAAGAATGAGTCTGTGAGAGAGAAGTAAATATAGTGTGTTTCACGGATTATAAAGTTAGAGCCTTTAACAACATGCTAACTGATCTGCTGATGAAATATCTTCTAAAAACAAAAACTCGATGAAAATTGTTTCAAAAGTTTTGAAGTGATCTCTATACAGGACTTGTCAAATTGTAAAAACGGTCTATTCTTAACTTAAGGAGGTTAAGCTGGATTTTGAACACGATAGACTGTTTCTGCAGGTCTTCCAAGTTAAAACCAGGCCCTACACTCAAAAAAAAAAATGTAAAAAAATTAAACATTTGATGGCTTTAATAACCAGTTTCACCAGCTAGTCTTGCATCCTTTCAAAATTCGGGAATATCAAGACTGAAAAATGAGTAAATGGGATACAATTAAATAATAATTACATTTTAATGAATAATACTAATAATTAACAATTAAATATTCTATTCAGCAAAAATACCGCCAGAAACTGAAGAAATTGTGAAGAAAAAATAAATGTTTAGATTCAGAAAGGAAGAAGCTGCAGCAGTTATACTGAACCTGATAGCAAATCAGCAGCCAATGCACATTATCAGGTTGTTGTTGCTTTCTGTTAATATTATTGTCTGTGTCACTATTCTTACTACTTCTTAGATGCTATCACTGGCTAATCTATTACTCCTTGACAACATGTTTGTATCATGTTATACTGGCCAGGTCTTTCTTCCCATAATGTGTGTGCAGGTAGGTGTGAATCTGCTTGGATGTATACATTTGAGCGAACTAAACTCAGGAAAATCCCTGGCTCCTAAAGATGATGACATAAATGCAGAATGGCATTAATCACTAACTGTTGGAGATCTATCACATTCATTACTAAGCTTAGCCATGATTTGCTCTCGTTGTAATCTAATCCAGCAAAATCCCATTGTGTTAGCAGTTAATTCCAGCAACATTACAGAAGGTAATATCCACAATCTGATTAGCAGCCGTTACAGGAAGAGACCATCATTTACATTCTTAATGGGTGAATCACATTAAATAATAGCTGAGAAAAAAGAAAGAGTTGAGAATGGATTATTTTACAAATGTGGGAGTCACCGTGAAATCTTTCTTGAGAGAGAGCGGTTGGTATGAGTCTGAGAGTAAATGTAAGTAGGATATGTTAACCTTAAAATACATAAATATAGTCTGAACTGGTTATTTAAATGCAAATACGAAATGCTACAGGCCTCAAGATGGGATGATTCAGAATAGCATTTCCCCCCTTATTTTAATGCAGGGACACATAAACACACACACTCATAAATGCAGATATAAACATGTTCCAACACAAAAACAACATCAATCGCTCTAACACCACCTCAGAAATAAAGATGAGACATTCTTTTATCTCCATTAATCCTCGTCAAGATAAGACAGACAGATGTGGCAAAGAGCCTTCAATGATCAGAATAGTCTGAAACCATTTTAAGTGTGTGGCTTCAGAACTCTGAGCACGCTTAAAAATAAATGAGCTATTTTTCAAACAGAAACTAATCTCACTGTACAGTGTCAGCCAATTTGATCTGTGAAATCCATGTCTTAGCAGGAAGTATGACAGAGTTTCTTTCACATTCCAAACCATTTGGCTTCAGTAGATTGGAGTGTAAATAACTTTAATACAACAGCCAGCTTTTTAAATATGGTTATATAATTTTCTGAATCTTTCGAACTAAACAAGATTGATGTACTATGCTAGTGATGTTCAAAGGTTTGGGGTTGGTAAGATTTCTGTGATGTTGTTGAAAGAAGCCTCTTATGCTCACAGAGGCTGAATTTATTTGATCAAAAATATGGTAAAAACAGTAATACTGTTAAAATATTATTACTATTTAAAACATATATTTCTTATTTCAAATGTATATTTTAAAATACAATTTATTCCTGTAATAATTTTTTTAAACCTGAATTTTCAGCAGCCATTACTCCAGCACTCAGTGTTACCTGATCATTCAGAAATCAGTTTAATATGTTTAATGTGCTGCTCAAGTAACATCCGTTATTATTCTGAATATTGAAAATAAATACATGTAAATAATATATTCTGAACAGGGGCGTAGCGTATAGGTATGCAAGGTAAGTGCATATGGCCTGACCGCCGAGGGGGACCTTTTAATTTAAACGAATGTTTTCTTAATTCTTGGCCACAATAAATATGCCTTAGAACTTTTGCTTTGGAACAAGTAATATATTAATCAGACCAAAGATTGCCAATTTAATATAACCAAAATGGATTATACCTCACGTAACACCTTCTAAGAGTCAGTGGCAAACTCCAGAAGGACTATGGTAGAAATGCGTCTTTTTCTAAAACTACGTGCAAGCACTGCATTGTCATGGTAAAATAAAATAATAGTTAATAATAATAAATAAAAAAAAACCTTTGTGAGGTTGGTAGCTAGCTAGTTGAAAAGACTGTATCACAACTGTATCACATCTAGCTTAAGCGACACCTGCACTGTTTTAATTCTTTTTCTTTCATTTTAATTCTCTTTTATTGAAAGATTATGGAAAACAGCAATTCCTTCCATTGAGATTACACAAAGCCATAAATGAAATAACAAGGACATTGTGAATGAATTTGCCGAAAGAAAGACCCAGAGAATTAAACTAAGTGAAATTAATTACAACTAAAATGTGAGTAGAGAGTAGTTTCACTTTTTCTAAATCTTCATCTTTCTCTTTATCTTTCTCTCCTTCTTTATAGTAAATATGGCTGCATTTAGTGCCACAGGGTTTTTAGGATATAGTATATATATTTTTTAAGTATATATTTTTGGACAACAAATTATTTATGAAAATAATAAAATAATATTGGCAAAGTTATATTGTTGGCGCTACTGAGGTAGGTTGTTATGTTATGTTATGACTGTTATGATTGTTCACAAGCTGTTTTATTGACAATTTTCGAAACACTAATTGATCGATTTCATGAGACATTCATTTTATTAAATTGTTCAGATTTTTTATTGGTCTTCTGATATTCATTCATGTTTATTTTGTTCTGTGGAAAAGAGGAAAAGATGATTAATTCACATATGCCGCTTGAACTAAGGCAAATACAGTGATCTCACACCGCATTAAAGAGCAGAAAACACATTATTGTTTGTATTTAATCATAAAATTTAAAGAATTTAAATGCTTGGATTTGTGTTATATTAAAAGCAAACATGCTACAAAACATGCTGCAAACACGCCGATGCACTACAAATAGGCTATTGAACGTTAAATATTATTTCCAATAATTTATCCCATAAATAAAGCAGCCTGTGAAAATTCATGCAAAGTTATTTACCTCAGAAAAGACAACAATAAGGATTGTTATTGACAATTTTCGAAACACTATAAAGCTTGGGGTGAGACATTAAGAGAAATGTTTTGCATTTGGCAGACTTCTATATTCATTCATGTTTATGTTGTTTGACCATACAACAGTCTATGATTAATTCAGAATATCATTGAATGAAAAAATAATTTTTATGATCCACAAGTCATACAGATTTGAAACAACATAATCATAATGAAATTTTTGATTTAAATGCTTGGATCTTGTGTTATATTCAAAGCAAAATTACTAAACAAGACACTGTAACTAATACCATAAGTGGACTTTAGGGAGAAAAATATGATTATTAAATAATTTAGGATATGTACATAATTTAAGATTCATGCAAAGTTATTTACCTCAGAAAAGACAACAATAAGGATTGTTGGAGTCCGCATTAACCTATAAAGTTTGGGGTGGCCCATACAAATGTTTTGCATTTGGGCCCGGGGCAGACTTGCTATGCCACTGATTTTGAAGTATGTTTTTGACCATACAACGAGTCTATCGATTCCTAAAGAATATCATTGAATGAAAAAAAATAATTTTTATGATCCACAAGTCATATTAAATAATTTAGGATATGTACATAATTTAAGACCTTTTTAAGGGAAGGTTTTCTAGATATAGATCTATTGGCTCATTTCTTCTCATCTCTGTACTCCATCATGTTGCATTACTTTGCTGGAGGAGATTTTTCCCTTTTCTATTTTTCAGTTGATTGGGTGTTTTATAGTCAGTGTGCAGTGGAGAGCGTATTAAAGCTCTCTGCAGCATTCCTGTCAGAGCTGCGCTGGGTTTTGCTCTGAGAGCCACTCGAGGCAATTTAGAGAGAAACGTAAATGGGTCTTACCCAGTCTACTCCATGAAACGATTGGGCGAGGATAACCAGTGGCAACACACTCCAAGATGGCGGTCTGGTGAACTGTGAGAGTGAGGTTTTCAGGGCCCACTAGAATCATGGGTTCTTTGTAAACAGATGACTGGGAGCCTTTAGGGAGAAAAAGGTAAAGCGAGTTAACAGAAAGAAAATTATGTCGAAAGACTCAAGAAAGCAGAGAAGAATTTTTGAGCATACCTGAGACTGTGAGCTGTGCTCCTGCACTGTGTTTGACTCCTGCACTGTTGTGTGCAACACAGCAGTACATCCCACTGTCCTCAGGGCGAACACCCGTTATCTGCAGCACACCCGTGGGCAACAGAGTAAACCTGCACAGAAAATACAGACATAGACAGGCCAACAGTGAGAGGGATTAAATCCTGTGCCAATAACACTGGGTACATCCCTTTAAACGTCATTGTGTGTAAGCATGTGTATTTACGGTAATACCTGTCATCAGAGGTATCCACGGATCGCCCATCTCTTTCCCAGCTGATGACTGGCTCAGGTAGGCCATGGATTTGGCACTGAAATCGCCCAACACCTCCCAGCTCTGCACGCACTAAACGTGGCTGCACATGAAAATCTGCCATTGCTGAAGACAAAAGAGACAGAGAACGACAGATTACTTTAACCCTTCATACACATATTAAAGTGGTCATATGATGCTTCTTTAAAGATCATTATTTTGTGTATTTGGTCTAACAGAATATGTTGGCATGCTTTAATGTTCAAAAAACACATAATTTTTCAAATACTGTACATTATTGTAGGTCCTCAATGCCCCACATAGTAAAGTAAAGACAGTTAATAATGTCCTTAGTTTTACCATCAGTTCAAGCCCGAAAGGGGAACAGAGTCGCATGACAGACCCAGTAATGAAGCTTGTATGTATTTGCACACAAGCCGCGGTTGAAAAGTTCAAAGACCAAACAACAGAATATACAGTAAACACACACTGTAATATACTGTCAGTTACTGTAAATAAATAAATAAATTCATTAATTCAGCATCCTCTGCTAATTTGCATTACAGTATTGGTAGTATCATTTGTATCCTTTTATAGATTTGTTTAGCAATTTCTTAGTCCTCTGACAAAAGACTTCTCTGCCTCCCCTAGACAGTCGTCTCTCAGTTCTGCAAAGATACAGTACATGTAAGGACTACTTGGCTACAAATCAATTCAACAGTAATGAGTTTGAGGGTGTACAACATGTGCTACAATATTTACTGTACATAGAATAATGAAAGTTCTCTCATCTGAATTACTGCTGCTATGTACTGTAATTATATTGTATGTGTCAGTAGTATTGAAACCTTGTAGATGAGCCTGTAGGCCATCTTCCCTCATGTACAAGAAAATGGCCAACCATAGTGCTTTGTATTTCATCAGGAACAAATGACCTTTGACCTCACCCCCTTCATTTTTATTTTCCCTCCAATTCCTATTTTTCTCCCACTACCAGGATTCATTTTCCAAAACACAAAATCACTTGTGCTCCTGTGCATATCATCCTAAGATCCTGACCTGTGAGGCATCAGTTTTGCTACTGAATGTTCACACATGGATAAATGTGTGCTGTTTGAGTTTATACTACTTGTTTTAGTAGTAGTAGCAGCCTATTACATACGTTCTACCGAAGAATAGTAATATGTTTCTGCCCAATGTCTTCAAGTGATACCAAACTTTTATTTTGACGGGTTGCCGTGAATACCTTTACATTTCTGTGTGTATATGATATGATGAGGATAGTTTTACTCAAATTAAATGGTCAAATGCTGATGAAGTGACTCTCAGAGCAGTTCTGGAGATGTTGTTCATATATTCATGTATGTGATTAGAGGCTAATATCACCGGAAGCGTCACGCGCTTCTGTATGAGTAGTAAAAAAAAAACACACATGTCTGCGCCATACATTAACAGAGATAGGCAGAAGTCATATTTAAATAGTCGCTTTGCAGCTTAATATTAACAAATACGAGTGGGAGTGTGATGTCAAAATAACATGCCGTCGTGTAAATAAGATAAATAACATAAGGCTATTTAGTTTGTTTAATAAAAGAACAAGATATAGACCTGTTCTATAGGAAAGGTAACATTAAATTACTTCTTTTGTGATCTGGTGCTAAAGAGAAAATAAAATTAACTTGACCTTCAAAGGGGGCGGGGGGCAACAGTATTATAACCAAAATAATGTTAGGGGAAACACTGCAGGAGAAAAAAGCCAGAAGCAACCAGTTACAGCATGATGACTAGGATTTGGACCCTTCCAGATCCGTATAAGGCAGTGATTTTCCAAAGCCTCTCACTGGGCTGCGGCTCACACAGCATGTCCCACAGGAGCTCAAACTGAGAGAGGGCTGGAGATGAGGGGAGGAGCTGGAAACACAAACACAATTAGTGCGAGGTCTGTCTCTCCCGCAGCCAACCACCGTCCTCAAGACAAGTGCTCTTATTTAAATGTTGGTCGTAATTAACTTGAACCAAGCGGGACCGCTCGGAACACTCTTAGCATAACAAGAGGGCCGGGCCCCTCCTGCGTCCTCTCTCACTTACCCCTCTGTGTTCTTTTTGTGTCCTACTGATATACTTGTTCCAGCTAATCTAGCATCATCGAGCTCAGAAGGATCTCCGGGTGGTGTTTGGCGGCTTAAACTCACACAGTGGTGCTTCTGTAACTGGTCGTTTTGTTTCGTGTGAGTCAAAGAAGGCAGGCAGAAGCGAGAGGGAAATAAGCATTCTCAGAGAAGGAAGGGAAAAGGGCTCCCAGAAAGACATCTTTTCAAGGCTTTCACACATATCTCATTGATTGCCTCTGCAGGAGATGTGAGACACAGAAAGGAAGGTATAAATCGAACAAATCTCTCTCTATCTGTCTCCACTATTTATATTTTTCTGCTTTATCACTCCACTGTGATTTCATTTATTATTTACTGTCTATTACATCTCTCTCACTCTTTTTTTAACATCACATCTAGGTCAATGCCAGTCTTTTTAGTGCAGAAATTGCATGCGTCCCAAAAACACATCATATTTAATGTAATTCATCTTTTTCACAGCCCTGCCGAAATACCAAGTAAATAGAAGAACAAACTTGTATTTTAAACGTGCTTTATTGCTTTTCCAAGATGGTCTACCAAACCTAACCAGTTTCATCAGGTTTGTGAATGATCTGAGTCAGGCCCAGCCAGCTGGTAGGGAACTTGTTCAACCATCTAAAAGAGGTTGGACCACTGAAACCAGGTAAAAGCAACTACCATGAAACATTCAAATTGTGTCAAACAGAACAACAGATCATAGCAAGCAACAGATCATTTCTTCTATATTATGATTTGTGATGTACATATGAGTAAAATGGATTTTCAAGAAAGAAAAAAGAAAAGTAGGATGGGGACTGTTATTTGGATGTTCTATTTACTATTGGATGGAAGCAGATCCAGCATTTGTCACCAAAGACTGGAAGATTGAGATATAGTGAGCAGTGGCGGCTCGTGGGTTTTAAAATAGAGGAGGCACACTAATTGGTCTGGGGATTCCTGCCGATTAATATTATTAAAGCATTTGCTGAACCACTTTAAAATGGCTTTTTGGTTACTCTTAGTCAGAAAACATAAAGAAAAGGACTTATTCAGCAAGATAATACAATTTCACTTACCTCACTTGAAGCAAATATCCATCCCTTCTTAAAAGTCTGTGTTAAAAGAGAGCTGCCTGTTGTATCATTTAATTAAACCGACTGCTGTAGCCTATATCCAGCTTAGGCATGTTCTTCCTTTATTTTCAATTTGTATATACACTGTTAATATATAAAGATAATATATAGTTGATATAACCTTTCTTTTCTCAACACGCCTCAGTGCTGAAAGTAAACACTCAATGCTGATTGGCTATTTTTTTTTACCAACGGAGGCATGAGACAAAGTCCCTTTCAATGATTTCTTTAAGGATTTTCACTTTTAAGGCGTGCAATTAAGTAGTGACAGGGTAAAGTTTCAAAAAAAAAAAATGACAAAAAATAAAAAAACATTCATTTTTATCCAGTGTATGAGATTCTGTGATTTCAACTATGTAAACCTTTTAAGATACTATAAACACAGCATGTACAATCTGTGTCTTTATCAGACCACTTTTTTTCATAATGAAGACATGCATAATAGTACAGACATACATAGGAATAACACAGTAGGGATGCAAATATAACACCAATATAAGAAAAATTTCATTAAATAATGTACTATCAGAAATAGAAATATAGGAAAAAAAATTATTTAGATTATAAATTATAAATATATATGTAATTTTGTAAAGTGTACACATTTTGGATTCTATAAATAAATGTCACCCCTATAATGTGTTTATGCTTCAGACTATGTCACCCTTCCTCACTTTGGCACTGGCGCATCACTCTGGATGAAACACAAACAGTCAGGGCTAACCTTTCATTAGAGCCCAAATGATGACTGTACATGTAAAGCATTCTGTGAATTACAGCATTGTATGGGTCGTTGGTTACAAAGGGTCGTCTCTTTGAGTCCCCTTGTCATCTCTTTTTTTGGTAGTGTTTCAGACATGAAATTAGATAAACATGTGTAAAACACAAATTTTCTAATATATTGTTTATCAAATGGTAAATTTGGCTTGGTAAGGCTTCATTCAGCGTGATCCCAAATTTTCCAGTTCATACCTCCCAGCTCATAGTCATCTGCAGGCTTCTAGTTTACACAAAAAATGCAGGCGGAATTTTTTTTGTTTTATTTTAGTGTATTCAAAGTGTTATTACTCAATATCAGTAAGACTTACTTATATTCTGACTGTTGAGAAACAAACTCAGAGTGTCACCTGTCAAAGGAGACCAACACCATGCATATCATCCAAATAACTCAAGAACAGCATGCAATTTACTTTGGGTATGCCTTTACCACTGAGTTTTAGGCAAATTTTACAGGAATCGTAAAGGGTTAAGGATTAATGCAATTAATTTGCAATTTTATGTTTCAACCACAGATGACAAAAGAGGGGTTTCACAAAGAGGTTTTTTTCCAGTGTATGTCTTATTAGGTTTGTGTCCTCCTAGGAATCAAACCAACGGCCTTACGCCACTGCTCTTTCAGGTACAGAAACACTGCAGAACAAATTCCCCTGCTACAAGCACAAATTCCCGAAGGCAAGTTCTGAGTATTAATTTCTGTTTTGTATTTGTGGCATCAGAGTGGGTTGTTTCTACTGTGAAGGATGTTTCCTCAGTTATGTTTTATCAGGTCTTCTGCTTTGAGCTTTTAGCTTCTCATTAGCAAGCACCCCTGCGTTGCTTCAGACCCAGCACCCTTCCTCACTTTGGCACTGGCGCATCACTCAATTTCTCATGTAAACACAAACAGTCAGGGCTGAGAGTGTAGCGGCTGAACCAGTGGGGGTACTGGAGCATATTGTATCTCTCTGTGAACTCCTCCTCCCTCCCCGTCCTTCTGTTCTCCTGCACTCTGTCTCTCTCTCCTTGTTTTCATCTCTTTGTCTATTGGTAGTGTTTCAGCATCACTGCTTCTGGGCTGTGCCCTAATGAGAAAAGTGCAATTTCCTGACATGATTAAATTTTAAACAAACATTCCTCACAGCCTATTGTTGTGCATAAATGTGTTATTTATTCACTTGATACCTGACTGCTCATATTTTGTATGTAAATTATGTCAAAAACTAAAGTTTTACTGTAAGTTCAGTCACACACACCTGTAAGATAATACAATATGATAGTTGGACCCCCTGCGTTGCTCTGTCCTTTACCACTGAGTTCCTCAGAGGGTCCAGCTGTAGCCATGGAGCGTCTGCCATTAAAACACAACCACTCGAAACACCAGGGCTTGGTTTCTAATCAACAAAGCCATGTCTAGTTATATGCTCTGAGACACTTTCCCATGTTAAAACATACATCATGTGATCAAGATCCTATTTTCAAATGCCATCTTTCCAGTTTCAGCTTTTACAGACACTGGACAGTTCATGAAAATGCATTTAAATTTCTGCATTTAATAGACTGGAGTCTCATGTGAGTGTTTAAACATCATTTAAATAGTTGTTAAACACATTCTACGTTCACTTTTTACTGCATGCACCTGTGAAGTCAACATTAAATTATTATATTTTCAACTAGGTTTACTTCCATATTGTGACATAGTGTATTTACATGTGAAACTAGTGAAACAATTACAGGGTGAAAGTTTTAATTATCTGAAATTCACTCGGATGTGAAAAGTGGTTGCTCTAAACAAGAATGGACCAAGAGGTCAAAATTGGTCTGTTAGCCTGACAGAACAAATGTTTTCCTGCCAAACAATGAATAAAAATATAAAACTAACATAAAAATAAATGTACTTAAATTATTAACATTTAAATAGCTTGAATTTAATTACAACCATATTTCATTTGTTTATTCACATGTATTTAAAAGTGTCATTGGATGCAAAATTCACTTTTCAAGTTGTTTGAACATAAATGTGTGTTAGAAGTGTGTGTACACATCCATCCTATAATGATAAAAATCCACCCAGTGTTTTTTTTTTTAAATCCTATTTTAAAATCCTCTTTCTTAAATCAGGCTGTTCTGAGATTCCTGTCAGAATGACGTAGTTCTGTATAGACTGCTCCCACGATAGTTGATTGACAAGACCATCTTACCTTAGACCCACCCTGAGTGGGCTAAGAGCTGTTCGCCATTGTGTCGACTCCGGTGCAGGGGAAGGCAAGAACGTCTCTGATTGAGCAATTGAGGTGTTTTGTTGTTGGATGTAATAATGAATAAAGCAGTCATCTTTTACTCCCGACATCTGAACCGCTGAAGGTTAATGTACCTTTCGCTATGAAGTGAATGCGCCAATCCTGATCTGCCTAAATGTGTCTATGTTAGCGTGAATCATTCGTGATCCAGCTTCAGCTACAGTGAGTATAACATTTTTTATGAATCTTTGCAAATTGCCTTTCCTAATAACGTGCTAGTTAGCACCCCGCCCGATTTTGGAGGTTCTGCCCACCTTTGGAGTTCATGCCCCATTTTAGAGATCTCCGGTCTGCAGTTATACCTACTTGAGTTTTGCGGTTAAAGTAAACAGTACTGCTCGTCACCCCATGGAAGAGAGGGGCGGGGCAAGTAGAGCTCATTAGCATTTAAAGCAACATGGACTAAAATACGGCTTGATGAAAACAGAGCAGATTTTTTTATACTACCATTGAGAAAATGTAACCATGTATGTTATAGACTTTTCATTAAGACCCTAAAGAATCATATCAACTTGTGGAAAATGGGCATCCATCAAGGATCCATAAGAGCAAACTGTGTAAAAGATGGAATTCCAGAAAAGCAAAAAAATGCTGCGTCAGAGCCAAGGCCAACCAATGTGTTTGTCGAAACCACACCCACCCACACAGAGAACCCCCTTAAGGGCCCCTGCCCTCATACATAAAAATTGGAGCTGGTAGAGGCCCACCACTCCTGCCACACACAGATATGTTTATTCAGGAAAACACACAAACATAAACAGACTTGAGCTTATTTTAGCATTAGATGAATCACTCCGCAGAGCACATGCAAATGCACAGGTGAAGAGTGTACATATAAACACACACAGTGTCCCAGTATGAATCTAAAAACTCAAACCAACACACCCAAGCTAAGAGGGTGTAGCAGTAGCAGTTTGGATTCAGCAGTCCCAGACACACACATTATTACAGCTTGCCTCTTCCCAGCGCGCCACACAGTATAAATTAACCAGATCTAATTATGGGGGGAGAGGAGGGAGAAATTGAGAAAAGGAGAGTGAGTGTGTGTGCGTGAGAAAAACTGTGAGATTCATTGAAAGGGCTAAAAGGAATATGAAAGAGAAAGAGAGAGTGAGATCTTTCCCTCCATCCATACATTACGAGCCTAACTGGCTGGATTGGATGCAGTTGGTTTCACCATGACAATCACTGTGGAAACGGACAGGAAATCAAAACTCTGACCAGAGCCACAAGTACATCCACTGTACATACTGGTCCTTCAAGGAAGTCATGTTCTTGTTATCCTGGATGTTAATTCATTTAAATTTTAACCCCCTCAATCTATAATGATGATTTCTCTCACTATAACATATACAAAGTCTGGGGTCAGTAAGCTTGTTGGTTTATTCTTTTTTTATATAAATTGATCGCAAGAAGGCAATAAGTTGATCAGTATATAATGTTACAAAAGAATTCTACTTTAAATAAATGCTTTTCTTTTGAGCTTCATATTCATCAAATAATCCCCAAAATGCAAAGTTTCCACATAAATATTAATCACAACTGTTTTATATTGTTAACATAATAAAACATAACATCAATAAAATAATAAATGTTTCTTAAGCACCAAATCAGGGTCATGTGACACTGAAGACTGAAGTAATGATGCTGAAAATGTATATTTATCATCACAGGAGTAAACAGTTATCGTACTAATATTTCACAATATTAGCATTATTTCATTATTATAATATATTCACAATGATATTCAATAATATTATATTATTCTATTATATTCATATTATTTCAAAAGTTTTTACTGTATGTTTGATTAAATTAATGCAGACTTGGTGAGCATAAAATACTTTTTTCAATATGTATATATGTCATATAGACAGCAATGCTCTGGTCAGGTACTCGGTTCAAGTGCTCTGTATGTCAGAGTGAGCACGTTATAGTCACATGTAATAATACTGGAGAAGGCAATGGAGGAAAAGAGGCACTAAGAGAAGACAGATGTGATTTATAAGGCAGAACTAGATTCATGTGTCAAGTATATGGACTATAAAAAAATATTCAAGATGATGAGGTGCTCCGGTCCACAGTGATGGATGTGAAAGACCTGCAGAGGAGATGACAGATTCTCTCTGACACACAAGAACACATAAGAAACTATGTATATATGCAAACAGACATTTACACATTTTTTTTTAAATACTGTTTAAAACTGTTCTAACTACATACACATGTAGCGAGCTCCACCCATCTGGGCAGTCCATTAGGCTGCTTTCTTTTCCTCTGTGTGCGAAGTGCTATAACGAAGATGGCACCATAAATAATGCATATGGTATATGATGCTATTTCAGCACAAAGTAGCATTGCCTCAACAGGCTTTAAATAGTCACACTAAAATATAATTTTCCATGCACAGAGTTCCCGGTCGCATTTAAATGCAGATGTGCAGCTTTACAGCACCGCCTTCAGGCACACACAGAGATTAATCTGCACAGCCTCTCAGTGCACCACTGAAGAAACAACCTGTTTCACACATCATCTTTGAGCAAAACTACTCTGTTAACACACAGGTAAATAAGTGATATGACTTCCAAAGTCATCCTACGTTTTCTGCTCCACTCTCTCAGAAGTAACATGGTTGCATTTTTTACCTCTCAGAAAATGGGGTCATCTTGTTTAAGCGTCTACAAGATTAATCGTTTATTAGTTGTACAGGTACATCTAAAAAAAATAATATGGTGAAAAAGTTCATAATTTCTTGTAACTTATTTCTTTTATATATTTTAGATTCATTACATGCAAAGTAAAACACTTCAAACGTTTTTTTTTGTTTTAATTTTGATGATTAGAGCTTACAGCTAATGAAAGTCAAAAATCAGTATCTCAAAATATTTGAATATTTACATTTGAGTTTCAATAAATGACCATCCATACAGTATAAATCTCTTGTTCTTTGAAACCACAATAATGGGGAACACTGCTGACTTGGCAATGGTCCAGAAGATGATCATTGACACCCTCCAAAAAGAGGGTAAGTCACAGAGGATCATTACTGAAAGGAGTGGCTGTTCAAGGAGTGCTGTATCAAAGCATATTAAATGCAAAGTTGACTGGAAGGAAGAAATTGGGTAGGAAAATGTGCACAAGCAACAGGGATGAATGCAAGCTTGAGAATACTGTCAAGCAAAGCAGATTCAAACACTTGGGAGAGCTTCACGAGGAGTGAACTGAAGCTGGAGTCAGTGCATCAAGAGTCACCACGCTCAGACATCTTCAGGAAAAGGGCTACCAAGCCACTTCTGAAACAGAAACATCGTCAGAAGCATCTTACCTGGGCTAAAGAGAAAAATAACTGGACTGTTGCTCAGTGGTCCAAAGTCCTCTTTTCAGATGAAAGTACATTTTGCATTTCATTTAAAAATCAAGGTCCCAGAGTCTGGAGGAAGAGTGGAGAGGTACAGAATCCATGTTGCTTGAAGTCCAGTGTTAAGTTTCCAGAGTCAGTGATGATTTGGGCTGACATGTCATCTGCTGGTGTTGGTCCACTATGTTTTCTGAAGTCCACAGTCAATGCAGCCATCTACCAGGAAATTTTAGAGCACTTCATGCTTCCTTCTGCTGACAAGCTTTATGGAGATGCTGATTTCATGTTCCAGCAGGACTTGGCACCTGCCCACACTGCCAAAGGTACCAAAAGCTGGTTCAATGACCATGGTGTTACTGTGCTTGATTGGCCAGCAAACTCACCAGACCTGAGGTATTGTCAAGAGGAAGATGAGAGACACCAGACCCAACAATGCAGATGACCTGAAGGCCGCTATCAAAGCAACCTGGGCTTCCATTAAACCTGAGCAGTGCCACAAAATGATTGCCTCCATGCAATGCCACATTGATGCAGTAAATCATGCAAAACGAGGCCCAACCAAGTATTGAGTGCATAGAAATTAACATACTTTTCAGAACCCTGACATTTCTGTTTAAAATATCCTTTTTTATTTATCTTATGTAATATTGTAATTTTATGAGACACTGAATTTTGTGTTTTCATTGTCTGTAAGCCATAATCATCAAAATTTCAAGAAATAAACGCTTGAAATATTTCACTCTATGTGTAATGAATCTATATAATATATGGGTTTCACTTTCTGAAATGAGTGACAAAAAATATTGACCTTTTTCATGATATTCTAATTTGTTTAGATGTACCTGTATGCTGATATGCTGAGAGAATTCACCCAAGGAACAGTTCACCCAAAATTAATTTGGGTATGGGTACCCTTAAATTGACTAAAATCTGCATGATTTTCCATCCCTTTTATGGTACATGTGCCATAAAATTGCCTCACAATCCCTCAAAATACACACAAGTGGAATATAGAACATGGCTAACTGTAGAACACTTGTGTGACAATTTATGCTGCCCAAATGTTTAAAATTCCAAACAGGGCAAGTAAATGATTAAATAATTTTCATTTTACTGTGAACTATGCCTTTAAAATGCATGCATGGGTAGCAAGAATCCCACTGCAACTTAACTTACTGCTGCTTATTTCTTCATATTTTTATTTTAATCTTGCAGTCCTCCTGTGCGACATGTTGAGCTACTCTGCAGTGCTTCTGAAATCAATTTCTCCACTTAACTTCATAACAATATTCTCTTTCATTTGGGCCAGTAATCTCCTATTTGTCACCTGCAGAGCTCTCTGAGGTCCTGTAGAGCTACTGCTGCTGACCTAAACTCACTTTTATTGATTTATCCCATGAGGTGGAGGAACTATGATTAATAGTGTTGTGTTGATTAATAGTAATTAATAGTTAACATCCATCCATGATTAACAGATGGATGGATGTCAGGTTATGCAAACATTAACATATACATCTTGTAGCCATTTGATCAAACTAGGATTTATGAGGACCTACTAATATTAAAGGGATAATTCACCCAAAACGAAAATTCTGGCATTAATTGCTCACCCTCATGCTGTTCATCTTCGGAACAGAAATTAAGATATTTTGGATGAATATTTTGGAGCTGTCAGACCCTCCCGTATAAAGCAAGGTTCGTGAATTTTTAAAGTCCAGAGAGGTAACAAAAACATCGTCAAAACATTCCATGTGACTTCATTGGTTCAGCCGTAATTTAAATTTTATGAAGCTACGAGAATACTTTTGTGTGCAAAAAAACCCCCAAAAAACGTATTTGACAATTTCTTCTTTTCATCGTAAGTTCAGGATGTGTGTTCACGAGGGCACGCCAAATTTTGGTCCTCACAACCCCCCGCTCTACATATTTTGTATGTTTCTCTTAAGGTCTCTGCACACTGAGTCCGTAATTTTTAACATGCATCTTTTCGTATTCTGCGTCATGCGCAGAAACCTTGCACACTGAGTCCGATGCGTATGAATGAATCCATTGCAAAAACAATTGCAAAACAGTAGTGTACTAAATGGAGTCTTCAAGCATTGAGGATTATTTTGTTGTCCTCTCGCTTCTTAATAAAAAGAAAAAATAAATACATATTGGGTCCATCCAATCCTAAAATATAGAGAGGAAGGAGAGTTCCTCCTTAAGGAGCAGCGGGATTATCATGGACGATTCAAAGTTTACTTCAGGATTCCAGTGGCTCAGTTTGATGGTTTGCTAGCGATACTAGAGCCACATTTTAAAAAGAAGACCACCAATTTCTGTGAACTCGGTGTGCAAGGATCTATATACATTGCTTTGTGGGAGGTGTCCAGTCTTGTGACATGGTGTGAGGACAACAACCTCACCCTCAACACTGACAAGACAAAGGAGATTATAGTGGACATGAGAAAGGAGAGGAGAACTCACCAGCCACTGTTTATCCGAGATCTTGAAGTAGAGAGGGTGAGCAGCTTTAAATATTTGGGGGTCCACATCAGCGAGGACCTCACCTGGACACTCAACACCACCCAGCTGGTTAAGAAAGCACAACAGCGGCTGTACTTCCTAAGGAGGCTGAGGAAGTTTGGCATGTCACCCAAGATCCTCAGCAACTTCTACAGCTGTGTTGTTGAGAGCGTTTTGACCAGCTGCATCCCTGTCTGGTATGGAAGCACTACAGTGAGGGACCGCAAACATCTGCAGAGAGTAGTGAAGACTGCCGATAAGATCATCAGAACTCCACTGCCCTCTCTGCAGGCCATTTACCATCGCAGAGTTCACAGGAGAGCTGCCTCCATCCTTAAGGACCCCACCCACCCACAACATGGACTGTTCACACTCCTACCCTCAGGACGGAGATACAGGAGTGTGAAATGCAGGACTTCCAGATTAAGGAACTCCTTCCCCTCAGCCATTAGACATTTAAACGTGTAGCCAGTGGACACAGACTAGTCTCACATATCTCATAGAATATGTAGACTGAACTGCTACAGCTTAATTTTGCACATTTGTTAATGTTACTAATATTACTGCTGCTATTTCTTATCAAGTAACTTCATCTTGACTTGCACATTATTAATGTTAAAGTTGCTATTATTATGTAGTTGCACTCTATTTGTTACAGGCCACTGTACTACTGTTTTGTACATAAGTCAATATTGCACACTCGCACGCAGAGATATACTACATATTACTGCCACACGTGAACACGTTAATGTTAATATTGCACGTCACTATATTGTTGTTTTGCACAATCAGCATTGCCACTCGCACATACAGATGTACATCTGTATCTATATGACCTATATTCATAGTCTATTTCTACTCCTGCAACATAGCTATACTTTTATATTTTTATTTATGTGTATGTCTGTTTTGTTCATGTCTGTTTTATTATTTTTTACGTTTGTATATGTCTGTTTTTATTTTTACATAATTTGGACTTGGTCTTGGCATTCAATGTGGATAGCAAAGAAATATTTTAATTGTACAGGGAAACTTGCCTTTCCTCACTGTGCACATGACAATAAAAGCTTTGAATCTCTTGTGCTGTGAGATGAAGATAATGAACTTGACTGATTTTGGCGTTCACTTGTACGGTGGCTCTGAACTGTCAAAACACCTTTCAAAATGCTTGCCACAGATGTGGGAAGGCAGTGTTCAAACGTGATTGACATAACATGAGGTCATATTTATTTTTCAACGTGTGAACATTTCGGATGAAAATTTCGGAGTCAGTGTGCAATTACCTTTACTACTTCAGGGGTTTGTTACATTCGGCCGTAAGTGCCCTGCAAAGTGGACATCACAGGATATTCTGCCATGATTCCGGTTCAAAGGAAGCGCATATGTTCCATTCAAAGGGTATTAAAGTGCACAAGACGTGACTTCTATGCAAATCTCATTAAATAACTCTTCACACTTCTGGATTAAGCTTTGTTTGTGTGTGAAGACGCTGCAGACAGTGGTGTCGAGCAAATCTGTGTTTTTAAGTGAAGTAAACTTTAGCCGATTTCCCGTGTACTGGGAGTAGAGAGCAGTAAACACTAAGTAGGGAACATGTCAATCGGAACACAGTTCATTCATTGAGATCTCTTGTAACGAGCTGGTTATCTAAATCAGGTGTGTTAAACAAGAAAGACATGAAAAATATATTTTTTAGTACCTTTCTTACACACACCTGTCATTTCAATTCAGAAGGCACCAATTCAGCCAATGGGGGTTTGGAGCATCAACATTTGGACAGCCATTCACTTGCATTATACAGAATATAGACACAGAGAAGGATAATTAGATATATTTTTTTTGCTCAAATCAAATATTGGGTTAAGATTAAGAAACCAAATACTTTTTATTCCACAGCCAGAATTCAAACTGCTACACAACCTTAAATGTATACGCACACATACTCATTACAAGCATGTTGAGGTGTCTGTTATACACACAGGGCTCCTGTAAATTAGGCTGCCACCATTGAAAAGCTCTGTTAAATTTTTCCACTATTTAACATGTTACAATGAGCACTAATCTGCCAGATTCTTTGAAGTGCACACTGGTGTGCGTGTGCTAATGTGTGAGTCACTTACACAATAAAACACACACACACACACACACACACACACACAAATGCACGCACACACACACACACACAATTTGGATCTTTGAAACACTGTCTAAATGTTAAGCATATTTGTCTTGTTAGAACACAGTCCCCAAACTCATTAGCACATCATTGTACTGCCTTGTCTTCAAAAAGGAGCGGTGGGAGCTTATTTTCCTTTCCTTTGGGCCTGAAACATATTGTAAACCAATCGACACATACATATCTGGACAAAAAAGGTCTACGTAGGGCAACTAATGGACAAATACAAAGGACTCTGGGTAAAATGTGCTGTGAGAGGGCTGATGGGAAAGCCCTGTCACTCATTACGCCCCCACCCAATCTGCTGTCCACCTCTGCTCCCTCTAGTCTGGAAGACAAGAGATTCACTTTCTCCGTCTCCTGCACCTGAATTTCTCTCTCTCTCCATTTAAACATGCTGCTTAAATCACAAAAAGGCCCATTAAAACAGCAGATGCTGAAAATTAAGACATTATTTAAATGACTGTTGCACTGAGAACAAGGGGTGGAGGGAGAAGGAGAGAAAAATAAGAGAGATGTACAGACAGATAAAAAAGGAGAGGGTTTAATTAATTAATTAGCCGCGTTTTCTTCTGCACTGCTGCGGTTGTCTTTGTTGATATTTTCTGTGTCATTTCTTTTCTTTTAGCTTATTTTAGGAATGTTCATTAGTGGCTGCCGGACGCGCTGTGCGTGTGTGAATGAGCGAGAGAGTGAGTTTGGGGAGACTCTTTTGTTTGTTTTAAAGATTGAGTGAGCCGAGATCTTCATGCTCATTACAGCACTTCAAACACTGTTACTCATAATCAGGAGAAGAAAAAATCCAATGATAAACTGCCCAGGGAATCCGCTGCCCTACAGAGGGCCGTCCAGTACTCCCCGTCTCCCCGTCGCTGTTCCCATGCTCTTGGCTCTCAGAGTTTAAATGGGTTGGACTGAAACTAGGCCGCTGTTTCTCAATTAACATCTCATTAGCTTTACATCACCCTAGCCTTCACCCTCCAGCCCTCTCTTTCACAACAACAAATGTTTATCATGCTCAGGCAACATTTCTGACAGCAAATCTTTCAGTTATTGTTTCTGAAATGTTTGAACTCTGAGGCTGTGCAGTGTGGGTGTGTAATTAGGGAACATGCGGTCAGGTGTAGGCTAATCATACCATTCCTTTGGTAAATATTACATCTAATCATGTTATAGCTGTATCTGCTGCACAGGTCACACAAACTCATGTCTGACAGAAACAAACTGATTAATCTGCATATATTGCATTGAATTGACCATTGAATGCCTGTGCTTGGCCGAATAACAGAAGTTGAAATACAGTACTGTGAAATACATGTCCATTTAATTCAACACTGTGTGTGTCATTTAATATAATTCAATTGATAAATAAATAAATGATGGAACAGTGCATGCCGAGCTATACTGAGAATAAGTGATGATTCGGTTGAGATGTTAAATGAATCGTGATACATTTGGGGTGGGTATTAATATGAATGTGTCTCTGAGGGGTACTGACTATATTCAGAAAAGATCAGATGGTATTTTGAATAATGCATATTTAAGCACATTATGAGCACAATGCCACTTACCATCAGGGAGTGAATTTGCATTCTCATTCATTGCTTTTATGTAGCATAATTTCCAAAGCTAAATTCTGTTTTAGTTTCAAATGCATTTTTCTGTGCATAGGTGTTTTTTACTGCTGGAAAATTTGGAAATGCTGATATTCTTTATTTTTATATTAAGATATTTATTTTATTATAAGATATTTTATTTAGTCATTTGGGATTTGTTTTACAATTTTTTTTTTTTTTTTTTGACAAAAGATATTTCAATTTCACAAAGAAATGTGCAGCATTTTGTCTTAGAAATAACTAAAGGACACCTTTTTTATAATTTGTCATAAATCTCATTTTATAAAAACACAAACAAACAAACAAAAACAACCTGATAAAATCGTATTGTCAAACCAGTATAGTGAATCGTATTGCATCGTGAGTTGAGTGAATAAACTAATTAAATTTATATTTTGTAATGTTTAAGTAGTCTCTTATACTTGCAAAGCCTCCATTTATTTGATCAAAAACATCATAAAACCATTAATATTGTGAGATGTTATATCTTAATTAGTGCTGTCAAATGATTAATCGCGATTAATCGCATCCAAAATAAAAGTTTTTGTTTACATAATATACTGTATGTGTGTGTACTGTGTATATTTATTATGTATATATAAAACACATATATTTTGAAAATATTTACTTGTATTCACATGTATATATTTAGATTCAAATAAATTATATCATATATAATATGTAATATATAAATAAACGAAACATTTTTCTTAAATAAATACATGCATGTGTGTGTATTTATATATACATAATAAATAAACACACTACACACACATATATTATCTAAACAAAAACTTTTATTTTGGATGCGATGCGATTAATCATTTGACAGCACTAATTTTAATATATATTATAATAGAAAGTTATAATAATACAATAGAGTTGTTATAAAAAGCAATTTACTCCTGTCATGGCAAAGCAACATTTTCAGCAGCAATTACTCCAGTCTTCTCATTAAATTGTATTACACTTCTATTGTGGTTATTGGCTGATATAACGCTAAATGGTTAAACAATTAAACATTAATTGACAATTATTTTGTTCAACCAATGCTATTGGTTAAAAAATATGCTTTTACAATAATGAGAGCTGAATTGATGGATTTATCATGTGCAGCAAATTACGCATATACATATGAGAAGCGCTATAACATGAACACAATTGAGTTCTGATAAGAGCGAATGGAAAAAAAATGAAGCATACTGTGCAGTGTGAACCATTTTGTCTGTAAAGATGATGCAATTCGAGTAACAATGAATTCATTTCAATAGCAGCGAGATCACACAGCGCGCATGTAGGATGATCACAAAAGACATGCGAACCATGTTTTTGTCAGCAACGGACATGTCTGTTGGGTCACTTGCTTGATTTATGACTTATAATGGTTAATAGTCAATTAAGAAAAAACCCTGAAAACCCCATATTAGTCGAACCTAAATACAATATCACAGTCTTTGTCCATTAGCTTTCTGATCTACAGGAGAAAAAGCCTCCTCTTTCTCACATACACACACACACAAATGGCTTCGCTGCCTGAGCTCCTTTTCTATTGGTCGATAGGATTGCTACACTTGAAAGAATCTGATGTTGTCGCTCCTGCCCTCTCACTGTGAGGACCCCTGCGAAATTACCCCCTCATCAGAGACTTTGCACCAGCCTCGCTCCTGATGCTGAGCAGCAATCAGGCCTTTCACGCTCTCATCAGACAGTAATTTCAAATCATCTTCTTCACACCGCTGTACAGATTTAATGGGCTGTCCGCTACCCAGAGAGAAATGGGGAGAGAAAGTGATCAGAGGAGGCAGAAAGAGAAGGAAAATGAGGGAGGGGGGAAGGTGATAAAGAGACGCCCTCCCTCGACGTGCTCAAACACTACATGATCTCCCAAGAGGGGGAGCAACAGTGAGGGAAAAAAAGAAAAGAGAGGGAGAATGGAGGGAGAATGAGGAATGAGAGGTTGGGGGGGAGGGAAGGAAGCAGGAAAATGGCAGATAAACTAAAGAAGACCTTAACCTGAAAAAAAATCCAAACATTTCCCACAGGATACGCAATGAGGCGAAGGTTCTGGAAATCTCAAAAGAATGCGCTCCAGATTGTCTTCACCGCTACAGTCACTTACACATAATCATAATTGTTACTCTCTCACCTCAGTGGCCAATCACACCTGTAATCAATTCCGACAGAAAATCGTAACTAATGTGCTTTAAAATAGCTTTTTCAATCATTCGCCAGTTCAAATAATCAACAGGAAATCGTTTCGAGTCCTGAGAGTTGTTGCAGACATGATCATATAAAGCACCATTAGCACGTAGCCTTTGCCCCATATCCCAATTAACAGCATCATCAGCATTCAGAGCAACTGAGCATTTCGTGACTTAAGTGGCTCTTTTCCTCGCTCCTTCCAAGGTTCATAAAAGAAGAGATTACATGCTGTAGCATAATCCTTCAATCAATCCGGTCTACTGTACTGACCAGACAAAACCATGACTGAGAAACACTTGTGGCCAAAAAGAGCAATGGCTTTGTGTCTTGAGCGGATCGTAAAATATCGAAAATGCAGTGACAGCTATGAGTGAATTAGTATTTAAATTCAAATGGAACGGTCATTACTTTCTCTCTAGCTTTCTTGTCTTTTCTTTCTTTCTCTGTCCTTTTCACCCTGCTTTGGTTTGTCAGAGCAGAAATGAAAGGGCTGAAACTTGCCGGGGCTAAACAGGCTCAGTTTTGAATAACAAAGTGGATGGACATTTGGCATCACAATTCACTTTACCAAAGACTCAATTACTTCCCCCTCATTAGCAGCAACTGTTGAAACCTATATTTCTCACTCTCTCTTTCTCACACACAGACATACACACTCAAAACTTAAATTGGCTGTAATTCAGCTTGTTTTTGGTCTTAAAACAAGGTGTTTCAAATCGGAGTACCGACAAACATGTCGCACTCGCAGAGTCGTGTTTTTGGCACATGTTTTTAATCAGTAAAAAGCCAGATGGCATTAATGTGTGCGTCTGTAACTGAATGGCTCACAAATATAAGAGTTTAGTCTTGAACAACCACAAACGGACAACATTCAGCACGATGTGAGTCCTGAGCGTCTTTGGATAGGGCTGTTGGGACAGGTCAAGGCAGAAACGAGAGCCATGTGTCTCTGTCAGCATAAGTGTGGATGGATAGGGGAGGTCAGACTTCTCTCGCAAGTCAGCATGTAGCTGTTTATTCACTAATATTCACACTCCTCACCATCTGTCAGCCAAACAATCTGCTAAAACGAGCCAAGAGTTGTGTAATGCTAATGCAAGAAAAAAGTAGTGTATTGCAATCTGTCCAAAGATTCAAGATTCCATACTTGGAGTGTTAAAGAAAAAGATAAAGATGTAATTACTCAAGCAATTTACAAAACAGGAAAAATTACTGCGACAGAACTGCATGTTTTGTTCTGCATTCCTTGTGTTTATATATGGTTACTTACGTGACCTCTGTGGCAATAAAATAATCAGACAGGAATGTTGCAATAATCAAATATGTAGCTTATTGCAGTTTTGCTTTTCTTTACTTTGGCAAAACAGTCTTGATTGCATGAGAGCTCAATAAAAAAATCTGTCATTTGTACTAAGCTAAAAAAGGCCATTTGATTCAACAGCAATGTTATAAAGAATCTGTATTGCAAAAGCAATAATATTGGAAGGTATTGCATTTTTTTCTCTATGTTACCTAAATATTAACAATATAAGATAGAAGTAAAGAGTGGATTACGAGAAATTAAGAAAAGTAAAGTGGAAAAAACACACATAAGCAATTATTCAGCTGACTGATCTGTAGCCTCCTTAAAATTATTGAAAGTATGTTTAACTTGTAAATTCCGTCTAGTGATGGATAAAGGTGGGAGAAACAGAGCTGTGGCTGAGTTGAAGAGGCTGACTATATTCATGGAGTTTGAACAAGGTGCTTCAGTTAGACAATATATTCTTCGTCTCAGACTCTTCAAAGCCCACATCCATATTCATACTGTACCAGCCAAGGGAACAAACAGAAACCCTTGCAGCGTTATCATACAGTACATGTCATAACCATCAACACTGGATTGTGGGAGGTGTTTTCCAAGAATATCACATTGTATAAATCAAACACATGCTCTTTTTCTTTCAAACGCATTGCTTTTCTTTAACTCTCTTGACCACATTTTAAATATTCTGCAGCTTTTGTTCACCCACCTGCATACTCCAATCTCTTTGTCAGTGATTATTTTCCATACCTGTACTCTGTCATCAATATCCCACTGACCAACTCATTTATTTACAAAACAAAAAAGTTATCTGTATCTGTCATCGGAAAGCTTAGCAGATGCAAAATGCTGCTCTTATTTAATCTGTATAAATTGCCTGTGCATAGCTCTCTCCTTCAGCTTCCTGTGGCTGAAAGAATCACATTCACAGCACTGTTGCCAGCCCATGATATAGCCAACAGTCTGGCTGACCTATCAGCTATGATTCATGCGGCGTGGCTGCTGAGTTCAGCCCTGTCTGGTTGTCTGGCTCTTCACACGAAGAGAACATGTCTAGATCATCTAGATTCAAATACATCTATCTATCTATCTATCTATCTATCTATCTATCTATCTATCTATCTATCATGTCTGAAGTAGTCTCAACCTCAGACGTCAACTAGTGCTGCACAATTAATCGTATTTCTAATCGCAATTACAATTACGGATGCCACAATTACGTTAACGTTCAAAGCAGCAATTAATCGTTCAGAATCCACTTATGTTATTCTGTGTGCTTAAGATGTGTTCTTTTCTTTCTACATGTTATCTGAAGGGTTTTTCCATTGTTTTAATTTTAGTTTTAGTATAGTATTATAATAGCATGCATATTTTTACTTTTGTATTTAAAGAAGAAACCAATCCAATGTATAGTTCATATTTGAGGCTTATAGGCTACTATAGAAAAGCAATACAAGTTTTTCAGTTTTTTTTTAGCTTGTTTTTCATCTAAAATATAGCATGCGATTGCTTCAAACAATGGTATAAACATCATTCAATGCAAATTGTGATAATTGTAATTAATAATCGCAATTACAATTTCAAGGGAATAATTGACAATTATGATTTTTGCCATAATCGTCTGATGCATTTGGTACACTGAGCCCGTGTTCCTGTGGCTCAGTGGTAGAGCATTGCGTTAGCTGCGCAAAAGGTTGTGGGTTCAATTCCCAGGGTACACACATACTGATAAAAAAATGTATAACCTGAATGCACTGTAAGTCGCTTTGTATAAAAGCGTCTGCTAAATGTGTAAATGTAAATGGTACACTTATCTGGAAACACTTCAGTAGTGTAGTCGTCGTCGGATTGGTTGAATTATACAGGATTTCTGGGAGACGTGTGTGTTGCGTTCTTAAATGTTCCGCCTCGATACAAAGATGCTGTGACGCCAAACCCCCTCGCGAAAGAAGAAAGCTGTCGTGTTTACAAATTTGATGGTGAACGCTTATCAGGGTAGACTAAATGCTGGAATTTCTGAAGTATGTGAAATATTTAAAGTTCGCAGCATATAATTTAAAAAAATACATCCGAGAGTTTCACACACACAATAACAAACTAATGTGGCGACATTTCCACACCCCGAAACGTGACGCTGAACGAAACGAATTGTGATTGGTTGTTTGACATGTCGGTCAAATGGCCTCATGGGTGGGCCTTGGCCATTGAATGTGGCCATCTATTCTAGACCTTCAACCGTCAGTCTAAAGGTCTAGCTATGACGTCTGGAGTGTCATACCTGGATTAAAAAAAGAGAGATGGTTCTGTGTAACCAAAAGGAAAACAAAACTTAACTGAAATAAAACAAACACCACAACAACAGCCAGCCTTATATTAGAGGGAAAAAATCTGAAAAGAAAG
This sequence comes from Gymnocypris eckloni scoliostomus, assembly GCA_027564155.1. Classification (NCBI taxonomy): domain Eukaryota; kingdom Metazoa; phylum Chordata; class Actinopteri; order Cypriniformes; family Cyprinidae; genus Gymnocypris; species Gymnocypris eckloni. The sequence continues at coordinate 25,250,988 of CM050413.1, read as the reverse complement.
TAACAGACAGAAACACAAGGGTTCAAGGACAAGAAATGTGTATGTGTATGCTGAGATCATGGAAACTTCATTCACTCACATCCAGTCAGATTATTTAATACTTTTCCTTGTATATTTGTAGTGTGTCTGGCTGGCTTCACATTTATCACTTTTTTCAATCTTTGTATGATAGGCTTAAAAAGATGTATGATCAATTGCAACATTGTGATGAACAACAAAAACGGATTAAATGCATTAAAAGGCTGACTAGAGGTAATTACCTACTGTAAATGATGTTACCTAAATTAACCTAACGTAGGGGTTGCGATATGATGATTTTTGATCATGGACAATAAAAATGTCTCCATGATCTGCTTTTGGAGAAATATTGTAGAATCGTGCTACGTCACACATTCTATCAGCTGCAGTTCTGGCGCCGCTGTCTGTATAACGTGACATACATTCACATCAGTGTTAACTCAGCGGTACAGTTACTCTCACGTGACACTGCACTTATTCGCAATCACAAAAGTACATTTTTTGCGTGTTTTAAAGCCTTGCCGGTTAAACATTGAATTCACGCGCTGGTCTGCCGTGTGCTTTTTCTGAGCCCGTACACCTGAAGCGTGCGTACGAAAAAGCCTGTTTAACAGCGCCTGATTAGTCAATTAAGTTATCTTTTGCGCTAATACTGTCAAAACACACAAGATTTATGTTTAGACTCAGTTGGTTATGTCTAAAATGAAAGTAAACAACTGAGAGAAACGAATTCCTGCCTGGATATTAGATGCGTGCAGCTCTTAAAGGGACAGAACTAAACATGCATCCGACTGTCATTAAAGGGACAGTTCACCCTAAAATGTAATTCTGTCATTATTTACTCACTGACATGTTGTCCCAAACCTGTATTAATTTACTTCTTCTGCTGAACACAAAAGAAGATATTTTGAAAAACGTGGGAAACCAAACAGTTTCTAGTCCACATTGACTTTGATAGAAGGAAAAAATACTATGGAAGTAACTTGGGACCAGCAACTGTTTGGTTTTCCACATTCTTCAAAATAGCATTTATGTTCAGAAGAAGAAAGAAATTCATTCAGGTTTAAAACTAAACTTGAGTGAGTAGATGATGGTATAAATATAAAACACTATGACAGAATCAACAGACAGATGACAGAATTTGTATTCTTTAATGTTAAAAAAACAAAATGCAAAGAGAAAAAATAACTTGCTACTTTTGACAGAAAAAAATACAGCTTCTTTAATAGGAATCAATCTATATAGTGTTTTATTTTTATATTTGTTCATTCAATTTCTTGAATGCTCCTGCTAAATACACATATACATATACAGTTTTATTTGTATGTTATGTTATGTGTATTTGTAAATTGTAATGTGTATCTTTCCTCTTATTTTTAATAACAAAGATAAAATAATGATGACAAGGATTTTTATTTTTGCCCACTTTGACCTAAATATCAGCCATTCTTTTGTATATTTTGTTACCTTGAAAGGATTTGGCTTTATAATAGGGAAATTATTTTGGCTGCACTGCTCAGACAAAATAGTAAAACCAACATGACAAAGAATTGTGATAAAATCTTGAAATTTCTAAAGATATTGTGATATGATATTTTTGCCATATCGCCCACCCCTAACCTAAAGGCTGTTAAATAGTCAGATTTCTTTTAAAGAACACCTTTATTGGCAAAACAACACAAAAACAAATCCATCTGCTCTAAACATGAAAGAAAACATCCCAGACAGGAACTTCAGAGAAGCATGTGTACATGCGCAGCTTCTAAAGCCATATGATCAATGTGGCCTACTTATTCATTAAAAACTAGAATAGATGTCTCGAGAGCAGTATTTTCGTTTCTTTTCATGGAGACAGCTACATCTCGGGTCTCAGGGTTCCCTCTACACTAGTAAACACATCTAGGGACTCACATGTGCACAACACCTATGCGTGTTCACAGCCAAACACACACATGCACACTCACACACACCCTCTCCTGCTCTGTCAGCTGAACTGACAGCAATAATGAGTTTCTTCTCCCCTCTTCTCTGCATAAGCCAACTGGCACCCACTCAAGGGAATTTTTCTGGCTGAATTGCGGCCATTAATCACAATCTAGGGCAAGGCAGAGGCATGAGTATGTATGCGGCAAGCCCAGATACTTTTAACACTGACTCGAAACAGGGAGAATAGAGGAAGTGATGTACCTTACAAATTCAGCCATTGGCTGAAGCTCAACAACAGACAATGTCAGAGTTTGTCACTGTGAGCTCAATTACCGTAAGAGGAAAGGTGTCCCATTAATCATACTCAACAAGACGGATGGACGTTCACCAGCTCATCTGCGTCTCAATAAATGATGACCAAAAATAAATCACAATCAAAACAAGCCACACAAACTGGAGCGCAAACACACACACACGCACACCGTGAATCACATCCCTCACCTCCTCTATTAACATGAACATTTATATTAAAGAATATTAAAGAAAAAGATTGAATTTGGCAAAACGTGTTATGATGGATGACAGAAAAGTGTGGCTTGGAGTGGAACCCTATTGTGTCAAATTCTCTCTCACACACACACTGCTTTCTCGTGCCCATCTGGGCTGATAGAACAAGTGATGGAACGGTGTGCGTCAGAGTGAGTGTGTGGGTGTGAGGAAAGTGGAAAGTTAAGGTGGCCATGGGGACCATCCCACCATGCCCCCCTCTTCACCCCCATCATATCTTCCATCATCCTACCATACTAAGACAGCTGGCAGTTGGGTGCCCGTCCCTCGCTCTTTTCCTTTTATATTCCTCTTTTTTCTCCATCGGGCCCCCAAACTGCCAGCTGACTACAGTCACAAGGGAAATCACCTCAGGGTTGATGCGCAGGTCACTCTGATGCACAGACCCCGCCCCTATACAGCACATGCTCTAATCCATATGAATTAATGCAAATACACACACACAAACCCAGCATGGCGCTAACTCAGCTAAGCCGACCCCGGTACTGTACGCCTCACTTCTGACAAATCACAAAGCAGTCGGGGCTGAGAACTAGAATTATGATCCCAGACCCACAGCGTTAATGCCTCCGCTCACGGCATCAATCTATGGACCTTTCCACTGCCACAGACAAAGAATCAGTCATCACAACCTACGATCAATCATGGAAAACAATGAACTGCAAAGACAAAGAATCAGTCAAGCATTATAACACATCATGTATATTGGGAATACAGTATAAAAACTGCTTATGAAAAGAAAATACATAATAACATTGGTGGATATTTATGATAATTGGTACATTTTACATTTTACAGTAAAACTATTGAAAAAACAAAAACAAAAAGGCATAATGTACAACTTTATTTTGATAAACTGCATTTCCCTGATCAATCAACAAGTGATGAGTAATATGGCCTTTTGTCAGTTGTTTAGATTCTATTTTTGTGGTGCCGCTTTCGGTAGCCCCGCCTACTATGAAATTTCATTGCTTCAGAATTGATCAGAACTTCACTAAATCATTTTAAAACAGACAATTGCTTGTTGCAGGAAATGTCTCACATTGTGTCCGGGTTAGGATGCTATGTTAGGCTACATTTTGTGGGTTCAATAACTGATGGATGGACAGACAGACAAAACGCCAGAGTGACAGACTGACAGAAAAACTAAAAAAGATGGATAGATGGATAGACAAAGACAGACAGACAGATAGACATATAGACGGATAGGTGGATAAATACAAAAAATACAATTCTAAATGGATGTTTTACATTGTGCTGGTCTTTGATTACAGTGCTATGGATTTACAGGTGTAATTTCACTCTGCAGGTCAGTTCAACTCAGAGGCAAATTTGCTTGTTATGTAGCTGAAAATGGTTAGTGGCTCAGTGTGTAATTACAGATCTAACGGCTTGTGTGAACATCTGTTACTGAGAGAGACTCCATCTGAGCTAATGATGTCATTCTGTACCTACACTGTCACTGAACACACACAAAACCACATCCCACTTGAAACCCAGTGACGATAATGCCAGTGTTTAATTCCATGCATCTTCATGAGCAAGTTATATCCTTACAGTTTTTCCTGCATTGCACATTTTTCCTGAAGCAAACTAAATAATATTTGATGCAGTTCTTCCCTTGTGCCTGTGTCATCATCTCTTGTTCTGTGATTTTGGAAGAAAACAAGCAACAGTGAGCCCTCACCCCTCCCTTACATGAAAACCTCTCAAGTTATACATCTCCCCTTGATGTTTCCAAGCAACTGACAATAGTGGCAAAAGGTTAGAACAGAAGTGCAAATATATTAATCTCTGACATGCTGAGGAAACATTTTCGCTATTGAATTACCACTGTGTACAAAATGTGCTATAAAAAATAACATTGCTTTGCCTAATTTTACCTTTGCATAACACTGAGTGAGGCGATACCATTCGTCTGTAATTAAAAAGCTAAAAACAATACTAATCAATACTAGATTTAGAGGAGATAAAGGCCTACAATTAAGTTCTCTATAGACATCTTAAAACAACAAGTCTGCAGAGCCTCATCAAGTGTAATGTCTTCCCATACAATTGTACTCCAAGATATATTCACCACCCACCAAGTGCTATCATAAATTACTTCTGGAAAAAGTCATTGTTGCGTTATTTGAGTAAAATGAACAGCACAAAAACCTGACCACGGTATCTCTGCTGCAACTTCTAGCTTTCCCAAGAACACTCAGTGAAGGTCATATGGAACAAATTGTAAAATTACAGATCAGAGAGGCATCCGTCCGCAACACTATCCTCCATTTCTTGCTTTCGCTTTTTCTCTCTCACTCTCAGTGCAAAGCACTCAATTGCAGGCTACACTGAAGAGAGGAAAACATGATGGAAAACACTGCCCGTCTCATGATCCTACAGCTGTGAACACAGACACTGAGGTGTTTACATGAATGCATTCATTTAGATTCATACAAGTGTGCTGTTGATGATGATCCACTAACTTTAATAGCCAAATTATCTTTCAGAAAAGCATTGTTTGTGCAACATTGTGCAGAAATGCAGTAGGTGTATGTGCGTGTTTGTGTGTGGTGCCCTTGAAAGAGATGGGGTCAGAGAAGATCAGGTCCGTTCCGGAATGAAACGCTCCCTCCAGATTCAAGGTTTAACCTCCAGAGTAGCCAGAGAACACATGTTAGTTTACTAATTCATTCCTTCCTTAGCTCAGTTTTGTTCCTCCAGTAAGCTGTTAGCTCTGTTGAAGATGTATATTTAAAATTTCATTGACACTTTGTTGTTGAAGAATCTGAATACTTTTTTACTTGACTTTTACTTGTATTAAATCAAAAGTGACATTTTTATTTCAAATAAAGGCTGTTCTTTTCAATGTTATATTCATTTAAAAAAATGAATAAATTACATTTAAAAATAGAAAATAATTATTTTAAATAGCAATAATATTACTTACTGTATTTTTGATCAAATAAATGCAGTCTTGATGACCATAAGAGACTAAAAAAAATAAAAATAATCCCCAAACTTTTAAAACAGTGTTTTCTGTCAATGCATTTCAGTACTGAAAAATATATTTTAAATAATTTCCCATCACCCACATTAAATCTTGAACTATAACAGTGTATTGCAGAACATTATGTACATTACTTTACTCGTGAAATGCTGCCTGAGAATATGGTTAAAAGTAATTTAGTCTAGAAAACTCATCCAGTGTAATTTCTAAAATGTTGTCTAGTTGTACAACTCACCACACTTTGGAATAAAACTAGCAAGTAAATGGCCCGGTCCCCTGATATCTACAATGCATCCAGCACAGTGATAGGCTGCATCTGCTCATCTCCGCACACAAAAGGGGGCATATTGAGTTAGCTTTCTCATTGAGGGCTGAGATTTAGCCATGGTATTTAGGTAATTGTCACTTAGGCCTACACAATATGTCCTTACTTTCCATGGGATTCATAAATAACTACCATTGTGCCCTTAAGCACAGCACTTAACCCAATATTGCTCCAGCAGTATTGTCCCTGTAATAGATGTACTGTAATTCAGTTCAGGGAATATTTTTTTTGAAAGCATCTGCTGGATGACTACTTACTTGCATGTTGCTTTGGTAAGAAAGTGTCAAGTGCATAAATTCACTGTAAGGATAAGAAAAGTTCACTGCCAGGAAATCAATGTAATGACTGATGAGTGAATCATAAAGACTCCTAAAAAGTTATTACCCATGCACATGCATACCTTTTAATGTACATACCAGGGCTGTGCACAATTCCAAATTGAATATATGCTTGTTAATAAAAGGTAGCAAACAGGATGCTGACTTGTACAATTGAATTTAAGGCAGTACATTTTTCATTGTAATTATTAATGATATTACTTCATTGTGAGTAAAAATAATGAATGAACTGAAATTAAAAGACATTCATATGATAATAACTTACTATATTAGTATTCAACCTTAAGGATGGAAGAACAGTTAAATGTCATGGATGTCATTCCTTGTTGAATTGTAATTCAGTTACTGACATTTCAATTCAGCTTCCCGCCAGATGTGGCCAATTTAACTTAAATTCTAAGTTAAAAATTGACTTTAATTCTACAGTTTCCCAACCCTGGTAAATGTACGCACACACACACACACACACACTACAAACAAGTCCAGTTGAGACAGCAAACATGACACAGAGTAGCTTTTTTCAGAATGACTTGCCAGCATTCCCATCCAAACCTCATCTAATTGGTTCCTGTGGAATTCCGTCTTGGCCCCAGATAACCTGCTCCAAATACAGCAGGCTGGCTACCTTTTAACCCCATCCCTTTCATGTGCACTGTCCATGTATGACAAAGAATTAAAGAGAAAACAGACCTAACCAACATTTGCCTGTTTTTTTTTCTCTTTCCAAAAAATGGCTGATGTTCGACTCTATGAATAATCAACCTATACACAGTACTCACACAGATCAGTGTGTAACATACATATAAGACACAGAGATAACGCAATCTTCTGTGGATTAACACTCTTAATAAAACTGTAAAACAAGAAATACAAACAATTCCCAGTGATTCAAAGAGGACCGTGATGTTATCTGACTGAGAGTCAGGGTGTTACGCCACCAGCACTGCCGAGCAAGCAAATGCTTTGTGCGTGAAAAGGGATTTATTTGTGCCAGCCAAGTGTTGAAGCGGCTTGGAAAAACATTAAACCACTGAAACAGATCTCTTATGACAGCATGACAAATCAAAGCTTTTCTCAGGGTGTGAGAGCGTGTTAGAATCGCTGTGGTCTTTTAATGATTGCAGAACGCCGATGCTGATGTTAGGGGGGGGAAGCTCAGTCCAATGTCAGTTCAACCCCCGAATTCATTCAAAGCCAAGGTCAATGTCGCTGGCCCCGAGGGGCCTGTGGGAGAGGAGGGGATGGGCGGCACAGGGAATGGAAGAGTGAAGGTGTGGGAGGAGAGGTGTTGGAGGAAAGGACGAAAACAGGGAGGGGTATTCTTCTGCCCCAGTGCACACACATAGGTCACTGTTCCCCGGCTGACCCCTCCCCCTCGCCATCCTACTGTGACCTATAACCCTGGCATCACGGAGTAAATGCATAAAAAGACAGGGGGAAGGGAGGAAATAGAAAAGAGAGAGGCAGAGAGGGGGGTGAACACTATGTGGAGTGAGAGATGACAAAGGGAGGCCGGAGACAGGCGAGTCAGTCAATCGGTGCAAACCTGGTCATCCACACAAAAACAACCTAACTAGAATGACAGGCCCATCTGGGAAGTGACAAACTTTTTTTCTTTAAAGGCATATTTTCCTTTTATTGTGATGAGACAGATTAGAACTGACAGGAAGCGAAGTAGGAGAGAGATATGGGGCGATATCGGGAAACGTCCTCGAGTCGGGATTTGACCTCGGGATGCCCGTAGTAGTACAATAGCACTGTATGTCGGCGCACTGCCCACAAGGCTATCGATGCTGGCAAGAAGTGACAAACTTAACTTAATGGTCAGTGACCACAAAACCATTATAAAGACTCAAAAATGACATCAAATCTTCTGAACACAAATTAAGATATTTTTGATGGAATCTGAGAGCTTTCTGTAATGTTAGGACTCTATGAGTCCTAACATTATTTTTTAACAATCTAACAATCAATTTTTTTTTTGTGCAAAGAAAACACTTGTAGTTTCACAACATTATCGTTGAACCCCTGAGGTCACATGAACTATTTTAACGATGTCCTTTTTCTGGGCCTTGAATGTGTCTGTTGCGTTGCTGTCTATGCAAGGTCAGAAATATTGGATTTAATAAAAAATATCTTAATTTGTGTTTCAAAGATGAATGAGGTCTTACCGGTTTGGAAATTACATGAGGTGAGCAAATAATGACAGAATTTTCATTTTCGGGTGAACTATCCCTTTAATCATGACTGCTCATGATTAAAATGTAGCAAGTAGCAAGTAAAGACTAGCAAGTAGAAAGTCATCATTCGTGGCTGTGAATGTGACAACTAAAACCTATTTGCTCTTATAGAAAATAGCAAATAGAAAAGCTTCTCTTTTCCATCTTAATATAAAATCCATCATGAAACTTGCGCTCCACAAGTGACATCATGGGGTCTTCAAATGAACTCTGCCCTGTCAAACCCCTTGGGAGACATCAAGATTTAACTAAAATGCTTTACTAAATTACTAACAAGAGAGATTGATGCTGTCCAAAGCAGCCCACAACAATCCCATCTTGAATCCCGAGAGAGAACGACAGCGAGACAAGAGAGATACAGGAGAAGATTAGTAAGATGTGACAGGCCACAGCGCCTCATTGCACCCTTCCTTTGTCTGTTCCTCATCCTCCTCTTCCTCTCGAGCTCCCACGCTTTTCTGCCAATCTTCCAACAAGATGTCTGCTGAATGGGGCGGACAGGAAGAGGGAGGTTTTTACTGGTGGATGGCTTGGGGCCTGTAAAGTGTGTTTAACAGGACTGGCTGGCTGTAAAGGTGCTGTTAAGTGTAGTGAAGCACGGTGATGGGGCAGTGGATACGGAGGGAAGGGGACTTCTGGGAGGAGTTGGCACAGAGAGCTGGCACACACTCCACAGCACATGAACACACACAGGCAGACAAACACAAATGGTGCGTGAGCCGACAAGATAACGACAAGATATTGCAGTGGATAAATGAAATAAAAAAATGTGGAGTCAAAAAGACAACACAAATAAAGAAATACTTTTCTGTTCTAGAGTTTGGGGTACTTTCTTTTTTAAAATACTTTTATTAAACCATGTTTTAAATTAATCAAAAGTGAAAATAACTTTTATATTTTATACTGTCACAAAAAAATCTAATAAATGCTGTTTTATAAACTTTTTATTCATCATAGAATCCCGTAAAAAAATGTCAATGTTCCCAAAAAAATATTAAGCAGAACAATTATTTTAAACATTGATAAGACTAAATATTTTTTGACCACTAAATCATCATATCAAAATGATTTATGAAGAATCATGAAGACTGGAGTAATGGTTGCTGAAAATTCAGCTTTTCCATCCCAGGAATGAATTACATTTAAAAAAATATTAAAACAGAACACACAGTTCTGTTTAAAAAGTAATAATATTTCACAATTTAAATGTTTTTACTGTATATTACACAGCTATCTGCAATACATGATTCTGATTGGTGAAACCATGACATTCTGGTGACATTTTTTTATGTAATGTAATATAATATAGTATAATATAATATAATGCTCCTGATTATCATAGTATAATTAAAATACTCTTGTTTAGTCAAGTTTAAAAAGAGTCTCTCTTGCTTACTTCCATACACACACAGTTAAAGAGGTGCCCCAGCATGGAAAAGTTGTCCTGCCTCACAATGATCTCTGACCACCTCTGTGACCTTCCAGCCCTTGACTTTAACCTCCATTACTGAGGAATTCTCTCAACGAGCCCTAAACCCTACACTCTAAAACCAAGAAAGGAGTGATCACAGGACCTCTTTTCACTTTTGATTGTTTGGGAAAAAGCAGGGGTGGTCCTGAGACATCCGGACAGAATTCATTTACAACCCCTGCCCCCTGCAGTGCCTCCAAATGAAGCCCCCTTCTTACCCAAGTGGAAAAATCCTCATAACAATGGCCTTGAATCTTAAAGTGGACCTGAAGCCAGATGAGTAGAGCCTATGGTCAAGGTGAAGGCCATGACTAGTCCTACAAAAAATACTTCTGATTCAAGAAACTGCATAGTATACAACTGGAAGATTATAATGCTGTGCTTAACATAATATTATCAGTGAATTGCAGAATAGCAACCACTCAAAGCTGTGAATAAATAAGAGGCAGTCTGAAGTTTGGAGTGTGAATGACAGCTGTTTGTCTTTCCTGCTTCAGACCGCCATTTATCCTCAGCACTCCATCCAACTCACTGCTAGAATGACAGACTTGTTAAAAGGCCAATAATAAAGGTGGTGGGGGACGGGTTGGGCGCTTGAAAACCGGGCTAGAATATGAAAGACTGCAAAAAGACAGAAACAGGAACGTGGTAATACTCTGAGGTAAGACTCATGAAAGGGGTATAAACCATGGGAGAATATAGACAAAGAATAAAACGGAATGTAAGAAGTACAGAGTTACAGACAGACATGAATGACACGTGAGGAGGGCTGGCACACTGACACACAGCAGTTTATGTTTATGTGACAGCTGCTTCTGCACTCTCCTCTGCCAGTTTTAAGAGTGTGTGAATTTCTGATGTACCCACTTCCCTTTCTGGCTGCGAACCATCTCTCCACTCACCTCTCCCATTCAAGTCTTGCCAACAAAAAGAGAGAGGCTCACATGGATTAGATTATGATGCTGACAGGCAAATGTGTGGGGAGCAGAGGAATCTGAAACAGGACTCATTTCCTTTTACCTTTAGTTGTTGACCTTGCTGGAAGTCTATCCGGATTCCTTGAATACATGAGGGAATAAATGTTGACTTGTGCATGGAAAACAACACATCCCTAAATGATTATGATCTGCAAATATGATCTGAATTAAACTGAAATGCCTTTCAAATAAGTTGCAACACTGTCTGAGAAATCGTACCTTTAGGGGTACAACAGTTTGTCGTTTGGGCAGGGCCAAAAATGAAAATTTGGGTGAAAAGAAAAACATTATTTACTTCTTTTCTGTGGTCTTCGGTGTTCATAAACACCAAAAGCAGTCAAGTACAACTACCACACTTTCCATAGTATTAATATCTTACTTGAGGTTCAAATATGCCAATACTGATAGAAAACCCTCAAGCTAGCGAAAACACTCGAGCTCCCCTTGAGACTCAAGCACGATACATCTGCTCCAAGATGGCAAAATGATGATATATTTCCACGATCCCTTCTCATGTGTCATTTTATTTAGAGTGGCGCATACAAATAACTGTTAAAACACTTTCTCTAGAGAAGGTGAGAAGAGTAAAGTGTTGAATTTCCTGATGGCTCATCTCTAGTGAATTATACACTGAGGCATCATGGCAGATGCTACAGGGTCCCTAGACAGATCTCATTCTATATTGACTCTAATTTTAGCTCTTTAACCCTCCCTTATTCAATCACTCACTACCTCTCTCCTCCATATCTCACCTTTCCTGCATTAATGCGCTCTGCTCATCCCACAAAGCAGTTATGTTAAAACTAAGGCTGAACTTGTACTAAGTACATAACCACCATAGACAATGAAAAAGACACGTCTCCCCATAATTCAATCTATTGGTCAATAGGTTTCTTCATGGTTGATATTTAATTTAAACAGTTGTAACCCACAACAATAACTCTGAATATGTTGGTACATCTTTGGTTTGTACAAAAATAAACAAATGAAAATAGAAGTGATGTAAAATGAGAAGAACGATTTTCAGTGTGTGAGATTGCTGCAGATAGGAGAGTGAGCTCAGTTGGCCATTAAGTGTTTTTCCTTTCTCCTGTAGCTTCTAAAGATTCATGGATAAAGAGGCCATGCCCTGAGCGCTGGTAAATGCTGATACTTACACTCTCATCATTCCATCTGAAACCAAGCACACATTCTCCTCTCACCTGTAACATCATTAATTGTTTTTCACACAAAAATAAAAGAAAATGTACAAAGACACAAGCAGTGGTCACGTTTCATTAAGATGGAGCTTATTGTCAATGCTCAAGCTCACACCAGGGATCAAAAGGTCACCAAGGTTCATATCAGTCGGTGATCCCACAGCCTGATCAATATAAACCAAAGCTGAGCTCATCCATTACACAAGCTGACAAACCACCGCCTCGACTATTCTTAGGCTTCTACAAGCATTGGTTGAATTAATGGGGTTTCATGCAGAATAGCCAGTCTTGAGTGCTGGTATCTGGCTCCATGTCACTTGCGGCTTCTGAACAGGATAGAGGGGGCTTGTGGGATTGCGGGGTTTGGTGGGAGGAGCCTGTTAACTGGACAAAGAGAGAGGTAGGACATGGATTGTTGAGTGATGGAGAGGAAGCCAGCGGAGAGGGAGAGAGAGGAAAGGGCGAAATCCAGAGAAAAAGCAGCCCCCTCCCCCATTACCCTGCACGACGGCCCAATAACCGCCTCTGCTTTGATGGTTATGTGTCAACACATCCTCCCCTCTGGTTTAACCAACAACACAGCTCTCATTCAACACCCAGGTTTAGTTGTTGACACACGACAGCCCGCAAAAATGTCAAATCGAATTGGAAATGTCTGAAGGGAAGCTCATAATAATGACAGCGAAGGAGGTTTTTATTGGAGCTTCCTGCTTCTCGTTCATTCTCCAATGCTCTTTACAATCTGCCTTTTTATCGGTCTCGCATTCATCCATCGAGGTGACCATACCCCGGGCGCTCTTATCATGTCTTATCATTATAAAGCGTTGTTTGACTGCAGACAACTATGTGAATATCTGTTTGTGTTTATTTGCAGTTCCCTCTTCAGTCGTCCCTGGCCTTGTTTCTTCTTTGAGTTGAGCCTTGCCATCTTAATTCAAGCAAATCCTCTCCAGAGTTGACAGGGTCAATTACATCCCAAGAAGGCTGAATGAGATGGTGAGAAAAAATAAATTAATACTTAACAAAGCTTAAACTCTTTCACAGTTGACGCTGAAGAAAGGAACAAGAGTGCATGCGCTCCGATTGATCCCGGAGAGCTGTTTGTAATGGGCGGGGGTTTTTATGGTCAGTTGCTTGGTGACAGGCTCAAGAGGAGGGCAGGAAGCAGGAATAAACCATGCGTCGTGATCCACTGTACCGTTTCCAAGTATGAAAAGCTTCCTGAGGCCCAGCTAATGAGGATCCACAAGCAAAAAGGAGAAAGAACGAACGAGAAAAGGGAGGAGATGGAGAAAAAGAGGCAGTGAAGCCATCAAAGACGAAACATTTACAAAAATAAGTGTTTCCTGAAAGGCCTTTGTGATTGAGAGCAGCGACGGGAGCTCAGCACCCGACTGCGTGCTCACAGAAACGGTCGACAAGCAAAAAGAAGAAGCGTAATTTATGGAAAGAGCGGCCGTTTTGGGGGTTGAAGGGGTTTTTTCTTTATATGAGGGGGGTTGTAAAGAACCTCACTAATCACACCCTCTTTTGCGATGGCAGCGTTCTCTCTTCACACCAGCGGGCCGAAATTACCCCGAAGTGCAAATTGAGCCGGTGTCTCGAAAAATGTGCACAAAACCAGAAAAGACACAAAAACACAGAGGCAAAAACTCTTTGATCTGGTCGAGCACTAAGGAGCAGATCTATGTCACCACACTTAGCAGGAGAAAGGGCTCTCCGAGCAGCCGGTGCAACACTGGTGGCGTCTAAAAGGATGAAAGAGCGCTGTAATGGGTGGAAAGCCTCTTGTATGCTAAAGCGGCCCGACTGGTGGTTGACCATTACACATCTACCTCTTTTTATTAGTCTCAATGTGCTGGTTACACAAACAGCCTGCCTGCGGTGTCACAAAGCCCCTTGGCAGCAAAGAACCAGGTACATTTATCTAATTTCTACTGTAAACGTCTCATTGAGAGAGGGGGCTAATATACTATTTGAAAAGACTTTAGCAAGTTTTCTTAATATATACATTACACAGTGATATTAAATATCTTGCTTTCCATCCTGTTATCACCTCTCTCTCTCTCTCTCCTAGGTGTCTGTAATATTTTGCTATCTTCCGCATGGAAATGAATTTGTGCCTATAACACACCTTGAGTACAATCAGCATTTCATGTGCCGCTATTCAGTCTGCAGCACAAATGTATCATTTCAAGCATGCAGTCTGAATTGAATGTGATGAGATAAAAAGACAGTAATGTGAATACAAAATGCCAAGACATGCTATTCTATAGTCCATTCTTCACTGCCAGCACTCAATAACAAACATACAGCAGAACAAATGATTCTTAAAGGCCATATTTTATGAATCAAAAAGACGAACAAGTTATCGATCTGAATCTGTCTGACAAATTCTTCGCTGAAAGAACTCATTGAATCTGTTTACTGAAAAAAGTGCCTATTGCAAAAAAAGCAGCTTTCTCATCATAGCAGCGATGTAACAGAAGTAGCAATAGATCTTTTGATGTATTTCTGAGTGAAACAAATATCAGAAAAATGTAGAGGACTTGGTTCACTCAGGTTGATTGGACGAGAGCTTACAGTTGATTGACTTACAAGGCTAAGTAAATGATAACAAAACATTTTTCAGTGAACTAAGGTACAACTCTAAAGACCAGCTCACACTGCACCGACCAATGGCAACAGACTCGGTTGGTCTGCATCTGTTGGTGGGGTGAATTGATCTTTAAGCGCAATCCAAAACAATGAAAGCAAACACAAAATGTGATGAGAGTCTCAATGTGAACTATAAACCGGATTTCCCAACTGTATGTTTACTAGTCTGCAACGTATATGTACAAATCACCACACACAGCAAGCAAGATAAAAAGTGATTGAGAACAACGTAAAAAGAAAATATAGAATGAAGTAATGCCCAACTTAACGACTTCAAATACAACTATGGATTTGACCTTATCTCATAATATGAAACCCAAGGCAGTCTGTAAAGACATGAAGATCAAACTCTGTCTCCAGCAGGACATCTGTAACTATTGAAAATGTGTAAAGATGGCGCGTACATGGCCAAGCAACGTTTTTAATTATTATTTATTGCTAAGACTCTTTAAATGTTTCTGTTTTCATGTCAGATATGTATGTATGTATGTATGTACCAAGAGCTTCTTAAAAACCATGACAAATTCCTTGTGTGTTTGCGCACACTTGGCAAATAAAGCTGATTCTGATTCTGATTAAGAGTCTCATTGATTGTAGTTGAAGGCCTTAGGGAAGTCTGCTCAAGCACATGTACTGATGTAAAATGAGAAGAACGTCATTTCAGCTGTGAGAGTTGCCCTGCAGATAGGAGAGTGAGACTCCAGTTGGCCATTAAGCCCGTTCTTCCTTTCTCCTGTACGCTTCTAAAGATTCATGGATAAAGAGGCCATGCCCTGAGCGCTGGTACGCTGATACTCTACACACTCATCATTCCATCTGAAACCAAGCACACACATTCCCTCTCACCTGTAACATCACTTAATTGTTTTTCACAGGTCAGACAATAAAAGGAAAATGTACAAAGACACAAGCAGTGGTCACGTGCTTCATTAAGATGGAGCTCATTGTCAATGCTCAAGCTCACATCGCAGGGATCAAAAGGTCACTAAGCGACCTTCATATCAGTCGTGATCCTACAGCTCTGATCAATATAAACCAAAGCTGAGCTCATCCATTACACACAAGCTGACAAACAGGACGTGCGCGCCCGGACTATTACTGGAGGCTGTGCTAAAGCACTGGTTGAATTAATGGGGTTTGAACATGAAACAAAAGAATAGCCAGTCTTGAGTGCTGGTATCTGGCATGTACTTGCCAAACTCTACAGAAATACTTTCTTATTGTCTGTGAATGAAATCTAAAATAATAATAATAATAACAACAACAATAAAATAAAATAAAATATACAAGATTTGTAAAAAATTTGCACATGACACAATGGTATTTCCATGGTTTTTGATTTTCTTCATGATAAAGTCATGATATTCTTCGAATTACTCTAAACTTGTACAATTGTGTGTATATCATTTGTATACTGAATTGTGTTAGAACCAATATGTGACAGGAAAGTAAATGAAAATCAACTCACCTATATTATAAATCTGATCTTTTGTGAACAATTAATCCAGTCATATTTTCAATTTATTTTTTCATTATGAATTAAAATATAGATTTTCCAGTGAACTGGCAAATCAACTCTGATGGCGGACATCTCCAATCAATTTAATCCACTTAAACTCCAGCACTTTCACCTTCGCTCAGCGACGAACAGTCAAATCTGAGCTTCATCCATCTGATATTGTCTCATTGTTAAGGTAATTTCCTTCTAAATGTGCATTTGTGTGTACCCAGACATTATGGTATATTGATGGTACCTATAGCTAACACATCGCAAATTGTATGAAAATAATAAAGAAAACATTCTGCCAGATAACGTTACGCTTTTATGTGAGCACTTTTCATTATCCTTGTCCACCCAGCTCTACTTGCCAATCATTCAGTCTGACAATAGATCTCCATCTCTTATGCTATTAGATTTGCATCCCACTCTATCTCCCGGCTATTGTTCGCCCGTAATTTATGCAGAAAGCACACATACTCATTTCTGGCCCTGATGAGAAATCGAAAAAAGGTGCTAAAAAGTAACTATGCATTGACCTTTACCAATCAGCGCCCAGGAGAGCGTGGGTTTAAAGGTTCCCCCTGTCCAGCGAGCCGAGCTGACTGTTCCCTGTGGCGTGGCAGAGGCGGTGTAACTTCAGAGGCCAGCCAGTAACCACTGGCCCACTGGGAGCGGAGCCAGAGTATGTACCACAACACAGCGGTGCACCGTCTACACACAGTGTGTCAGTCTCACTTCACCGTGTGTGTGTGCACTCAAGTCAACGATCTTCACATCACACACACACCTCACTGCAAGGCCAACAAATGGACTGCTGTGTTCAGATATGGCACAGCATGGGCTGCCCATGTGTGTGTGCGTGTATGTGTGAACAGACCGCAGGCAGAGATGTCTCTCTGTGTCAAACAATACGGCCACAGAGCTACATGTCTGCAGACACTGTTTTACTTTACGGAGGCAGAATCAATTGCAAATGTATGATGTGGTCGATAAAAAGATGTTAAATTAGGCATGTCATCACTGACCACACTGCATTACACTCAGAGCTCAATATCTCTGCAAACTGTCCATTCAGACTCTGTATGGTGTGGATTCATGCGCCCATTTTATTATTTTATAGAACAAATTATATATATATATATATATATATATATATATATATATTTATATAAAATATAAATACTGACCTGGGAGAAACCAATAAAATATTTCAAGAAAAAGAGCCAGAACAACTTTGTGTTATCATAAAATATTTTATAAATATAAAAAATACAGAAAATATTTCCCAATATATATTATATAAATACACACACGTGCCTGTATATATTCAAGAAAAATATGTAATGTTTATATATTTATATGATGATATAATTTATATAAATATTTACATATAAATAGTGTAAATATTTTCAAAATATATGTACTGTATGTTTGTGTCTTTATATATACATAATAAATATACACAGTACACATATATTATGTAAACAAAAACTTTTGTTTTGGATGCGATTAATCATTTGACAGTACTATATATATATATATATATATATATATATATATATATTATATTAACACACACACACCCCCCTCCACACAGTGGTGGTCAAAATTATTAGCACACTAATATTTTTAACAGCTAAAAAAACATTTAAAAAGTTTTTAAAAAACATATAAGTCAATTATTTGTATATTTTGCGGTATTGTGTCAGTAAGAAATATCAGTTTACATTTCCAAACATAAAATGTTCTATTAATTGTAATAATTCAGTGAGATTTTGTTTGCACAAGGAGTCTGACAACAGCCAGTGCTCCACGCAGAGATCTGATCTCATCATCATCCAGTTTGTCTGGAATGACAGTATAATATGAATATATATTTTATATAAATTACATACAATTTTACAAAAAAAATGTTTTTATAAAGGTTTACACATTTATATTTAAATAAATAAAAATAAATATTGTATGATAAAAGTAGCGACAAAACTCTTTAGGATAGGGAATTTCTCCCAAGTTCATCTCATGAGTGAAAGGCAATGGGTTACAGTAAGTACTGATTGTGTGAAGTTGATGTGAAAGGGCCTGATTGCTAAGAGCTTATTCTCTCTGAAGCACCATATAATAACAGCAAGAGACCCTGAATTCCTCACATCATCACAAAAACACAGTTTCACATTAACACTGCAGTGCGCTTTCAAATTAACACTTGCTTGACATCCATTTAATGACCAACTCTGCTTTCCCCTCGGCCACTATTTACAACTACGCCAACACAGCTACCTCCTGCTAACCGCTAAAGAGAACATAAAGAACTCTCCATAAGGCCCTTCTCTGTTTTCTTTCTTCTTATGCCCTTTATATTTAGCCAGCATCTGTATGAAAAGATCAAACACACTTAGGACGACATGAGCGCGGACAAATGATAATAAGTCATCTTTAGCTGCCATAAACACATGCTGAGTTTATGAAAATCCAATCATAATCACAATACAGTAACAACTTTACAGCACTGGACAGGAACAAGGCCCGATTCATACGGGGCCACGGTGGGTATGGATGACTAGAAAAGCAAATTTAGCCTTGGTGCCTGCGACCAGCAAGTGGGCGAACAACAGCACTCCAGATTATTGTGACACCGACAAAAGCGGCACGAAAAGAGCACAGCATGGCCGGGTTTAATAGTAAAGTTCAATACAAGAGCCAGAGATTTAGTAATATAAATCACAACACAAGCACGACCGGGAGCGCCACGGCAGCGCACAAAAGGCAGACTGGATCCTACAAGCCAATTTATCTTCAGAAATAGAAGGAGCCCATTGTCCATATATCAAATGGCTTGTCCCAGCCCCCTGTGTCCCCCATGTTCAGTTCATCCAAAGTTAATGTAGCCTGAGTCTACACCACGCCGTGCTCGAACACTACATGCTCTGTGGAAGACCCAAAGTGCACTGCAAATGAGCTGGCAGTGGCTTCTATCAAAGTCACTTTAGCTTCTCGGGACAATCTAAAAGGCACCAATATCTACCGGCAGAAACGTATCTACACATTTTTCACTGAGGCGGGCCATTTGGGGCGGAGACTCCTCCAAGAGTGAAACAGCAACAACAATACGTTTACACCCAAATAAAATTTACACCCAACAAATGTATAGTCATATAAGTATAGTAACATAACATATGTGTCATTAAATATCTTTTTTCCATTTACAGAAAAAGCTGCAAGTTATTTTCTTATATGTGATTATTTATTATGATGTTATTTATTACAATTATTATTACATTATGTGTTATGTAACTGCAGGTTCCGCTTAATAGAAAGGTTATTAAAGAGAGAGTTGTAATGTAATGTGTCCAAATTTCTTTCTACACCTTTATATAGAACACCTTTTGACACTTTTTTTATAGAAACAGCCATCAGTTGTTTATAATTATTATTTACTTGTGATTGTTATGTAATTGCAATTTGCTTATCGTTAAAATGATAGTAATGATAATATAATATAATCATTAAAAACACATTTGAAATCATATATTTTCATTATCATCATGATGGATGGCAGGCTATGCTTCATGCAACAGATTAAGATATTTTAGCTAAAAACCGCTGCAATTTATTACCTTTTCAAATATTTGCCATTAATAAGCCCTTGAAAAACAAACATGTGTAGTGTGAACAGAGCAAGTATTCAGGATTAAAACACACTGAAATGCTACTTACTAGCAGCCTGCACTCTGGCTTTGCGGCTCAAGACCAGCCCAAAGAAGTTTTGGGCAATGCACTCGTAGTCTCCCTCATCAGACGAGCCGTCAGACTTGGCCTTCTGGAAGTGACCAATCAGAAGCGAGCCATTAGTAAACATGACATAGTTTTGGTCCTCCACTATCAGAGCTCCGTTGCGCCTCCACTGCGTGGTGATGGGTGGGATCCCCTCCACCTGACAGTGCAGCATCAGAGGTTGTTCCTGAACAGCAATAATGTCACTGGGCTCCAGGGTGAATGACAGCTCGCCCCCACATGTCATACCTAGTAGATAAAAAAATGCACACAAAAAAGAGAAAAATTAAAAACCACACTAGAGACATTTTACATTTGAATACAATTTAAACCAAAGGAATTAAATGCTGTGTTGTGCTGCTTAATATTTTAGTGACTTTTATCCCCCAGAAATGTCAAAATAATAACATTTATTTTTGTAACAATGCGAAAGTCTTTGTCACTCTAACTGTTTAATGTGTTCTTGCCGATTAAAAGTATTAAATTGTATCTATTATGAAAGCTGCTATTGAGGAACAGAAAGAGGAGGCAGGAACATTTCTGTTATAATCAGTCAAGTGGGCATGATTATCTCAATGTCAATCCCAAAATGTCCAAGTACAATATAAATCAATTAATCTGTCTGACAGATATCATATATCAGTATAGTAAATGGGAAGAAATGGCTCAGTAAATTTAAACTGCAGTGAATTTGATTGATAGTCAGATTTTCTGTCTAAATCAGCAGTGCACTGAAATCCTAAATGTCTCCTTGCTTTAAGAAATTCACAGCATATGTGTGCATGTTCGTTTTTAAAGATACTACACTATTAGAAAAGCCCTGTGCAATTTTTTCAACCATACAATTATTTTCCAAGCCACTTGTTGTATGTCAATGCTGGAATGCTGGAGCCCATCCCAGAGTCTCAGGCCATAGGCAGGAAAACACTCTGGATAGATAGATGTCCAGTCCATCACAGTGTAACGTTTTTGTTAGTGTAAATATGAGAAAAATAAAATTAGACCTACTGGGACTATTCATATTCATTTTTCCACCATCAACAGCAAAATAATCACCACAACTTTTGTTGACTTTTTGAAGCAAATAATTTATTTCAGAGTTCAGCTACACTCAGCCCTTGCTTGGCTGCTCACTAGCATATGTTCTGCTTTGACTGGTAAATTACATTACCTTACACTACCTAGGCAACCAGCTTCTGCAGAAAGACCATGGTGGATCAGCTTAAGCAACATAAAATCCTTAAAGCAAAATCATAATATAAACTGGCGTGACGTTATTTTGAACTAAATCAGGACAAAACAGGCCGTGAGCGAGAAACTAAAAAGAACTTTGCTGTAAGTATATCAAAATATTAAGATATATTTTCAGCACTGGAGGAACAGTATGGACAGTAATGACAGCTGATGCGACATCAAGGACATATACAAAAGAAGAAGAGTGAAGAATAACCTATTTAAAGGGATAGTTCACCGAAAAATGAAAGTTATGTCATTAATTACTCACCATCATGTCGTTCCAAACCCATCAGACCTTCATTCATCTTGAACCACTGATGTTACGTGGACTGTTTTAATGATGTCCTTACTATGTTTCTGAGCCTGAGAACATTTCAGTTACATTGCTGTCTATATAGGGTCAGATTCGGAAAGCTCTCAAATTAATTACAAATATCTTAATCTTGTTCCGAAGATTAACAAAGATCTTACGGGTTTGAGACGACATGAGGGTGAGTAATTAATGACAGAATTTTCATTTTTAGGTGAACTATCCCTTTGAAGTTATGGCCTAATGGTTAAAGAGTTGGCCTTGTAAGTGAAAGGTTGTGAGTTCGAGTCTCGGGCCGGCAGGAATTGTAGGTGGGGGGGAGTGAATGATCAGTGCTCTCTCCACCCTCAATACCACGACTGAGATGCCCTTGAGCAAGGCACCGAAACCCCAACTGCTCCCCGGGCGCCGCAGCATAAATGGCTGCCCACTGCTCCGGGTGTGTGTTCACGGTGTGTGTGTGTGTTCACTACTGTGTGTGAGCACTTTGGATGGGTTAAACACAGAGCACAAATTCTGAGTATGTGTGACCTTACTTGGCCGCATGTCACGTCACTTTATAAAGAACATTTCCTGTTATCTAACATGTTTATATGTAGTTTGCATTTACAAAACAAACAAAAAAATATTTTAGACATCACACTAAGTCTCATTAAATGTTCCCTTTTAGTCACTAAGTCCTCCAGCAAAATCACTGACACCCGCACCGATGACAATAAATAGCAGTCTGCCCTGACTTATCGTGATAAAAAGCAGAGCTTAGTGGACTCTCTTGTGCTCTGCTCTGAAGGTATCGAGTTTCAGTCGCTGGTGGGCTAAGCAGTAGCAGCCTCTGCCTGTGGCTCAGGAATCCATCTGAAGTTTGGCGGGCGGGAGACACGAGGGCGCAGCTAGAGACCAACTCTGGAATCATCGTCAAATTCCAGCCCTGAAATATACCCCTGTAAGGTACAGCCGTGGAATGCTTTGACTCACTCATCCCTGGAGATCACATGACAAATAAATGAAGAGACAGATGAAGACAGAAAAAAGGCAGGCTCTCATTATGTCACTAAAGTGGTCTAAGGGGCTTGACTTATTTTTCCAAATCTTTCTAATCTCACTGCTGTTCCTCACCAAGTTTCTCTTTTGTTCCTGCTCAATTTGTGAAGCAAGAATCATGCTCCTGTCAATTCCCCTGATTTATTAACTGCCAGTTTGCTTCTCTGACTTCTTACAAGGTTTTATTGCAGCACCAGCGGGGCGTCATTCTCGGGGTTACACACACATGTTCCCAGAGCAACTGAAAACTTCTCACTGGATTCTTTGCTATATCAGTGTTCAAATCTTCTCTTCCCTTAGATGATAAAAAACAGGATTGTACAGCATAAAGTTTAGATCTTTTTAGAAGTTTAGAAGTCAATGATACTTATACATATCTTATGACTGGAATTCCCCAAACGACAATAATTCATGTATATACTGTATATATATATATATCATACAAAAAGTGTAGGCTGATGAAGTGGTGCTTGATTTGAAACTGAAGTTATATCAAAAAATATATTTTTCATCAAAGAATTGATCAAAGAATCCAGCAAACATGTATCGCAGTTTCCACAAAAATATTGAGCAGAACAACTGTTTTCAACGTTAATAGTAATAAGAAATGTTAATTGAGCACCAAATCAGCTTATTAGAATGATTTCTAAAAGATCATGTGACACTGAAGACTGAAGTAATGGAAAATTCAGCTTTGCCATCACGGGAATAAATTACATTTCAACATTTATTCAAACTAAATATAGATATTTTAAATTGTGATATTTCACAATATTTCCGTTTTAAAGTATTTATGATAAATGTAGACTTGTTGACCTTGACATTTGCATTTATAATATCTTATGATCTGGAAGATTAAAAAAAATATATATTGACAACTACTTTCAAAAACTTACCGGTTAAATTTTTTTTTTAAGTATCTATATATTTTTTTCTGATTTTGTTGTTATACAACACTTAGTCACTTACGTCTGTTTTTCTCTGTTTACCTTGGACCCTGTTCATTGCTACTTGCATCTCTCTTTCTCCATTTTACCCCTGAATGTTCATGCTTCTGTAAAGCACAATCGCTCAATCAAGCTCTATGCTAAGCGAGAAAGAAAGGGAGGCCACATCGGCAGCAGCCCATGCAGTTATTGATTAGAGATCTTTAAAGGAGGCTCCTTGAACTCAGATAAGGCATCAATAACAAGAGGAGGAGGAGGAGGAGGAAAATACAGCAGATGCGAGAAAAGGAAAGGTAAAGAAGTGACAAGATAAAATAAGAAATTAACAATGCTAAAAGGAAAGAAAGAAAGTTGAAGAGAAGTGCAAAAATACAGCAGCAGTCACCCCATCAGGACGCAGGCTGATTGCAACCACTCCTCTTTGGAGACGTGTTTAGGGTTTAAGCGTGGTTGGAGCACACTGGAGTTCAGGATTAGCTCAGCGTGAATCCAGCAGCCTGCCAGGCAGATGCACACGGAGTGCCTTTGAGTGATGCTCACACATGGGTTTACCGCTGACACTCAAAACAACATGCCACACCACATCAGCCTCAATCACCATTCTCTCCACTCCTCAGAAGCCTACATTTATCAGCTAGAAGGAAAAAGAAATCCGTAGAAGAGGTATTTTAAAAGGATAGTTCAAGGCAGGATTACAGGATTTCCAGCAATGCCTGAAACCCATATGATTTATTTTTCTATGAAACACAAAAGAAGTTATTTAGTTTAGGATTTTCAAGCAGTTCTTTTTCACACAGTACCTGCAGCTTTCAAATGCCAAAATGAAAAAAAGGGCAATGTCAAGAAAGTATAGTTATAGACTTGTGCGCTGTTTTCCAAGTCTTCTGACAACATGTGATAGCTTGAATAGATCATAATTGAATCCATTTTTGATTTCCACCTATTCAAGCAGAATCTGCATTCTAACAGAGGAGCAACATTTGTTGAAGGAGAAACCCCATTTCTTTCTTGTGTCAGTGTGCTACGTTTGAATGATATGGTGTATGGTATTAAAAACCCAGTAATAAACCACTTACATAATATTTTTGACATCCCTGCTCATAGGAATATCAATAGTTCATCCAAAAATGAACATTCTGTCATCACTGCCTCACCCTCATGTTTTTTTAAGACTTAGAAAAACTAAAAAAGGTCACAAGGGTGTCGTAAAACCAATTAATATGAATGGAGCAGTTTAAACCAAGCCCCTTGAAGAGATTCGACGGCATAATAGACAGATTTAATTTAGGTTTTTATTTACACCTAAACAATGATAAACACAAGGCATTTAGGAACTTTTTGGATCTTGTTTTGGTTACTATGGCTTTCAGTGTGTGGAGGGATAGAAACCTTGAACAAGATTTCTTAAAAAGATCGAATAGTTTCTTATTATAACCACATGAGGGTGAGTAAATTATGACAGAATTTACATTTTTAGGTGAATTATCCCTTTAAATGTAGATATTTTGCAAAATAACTTTTGTGTTACATAAAAATACATAATATTGAAATAACATGAGAGTGAGTAAAGATGATGGCAGAAATTTTTCTTTTAAGGAGACCCAACGCTAAGTTTATTCACATCTAACACCCAACCAGGGGTCCGGGACCCACATAGGGGGCCTCAACAAAATTACAAAGGAGCCACAAGATGACTTAAAATGATTGAAAAGTGAGAGAAAACCAGTATTAAAGTCACACAAAAAAATCTGGATATCTATCCCAAACCTTTAAAATTCAGAAATGTTAATATTTAGACACTTTTAGAAAACCTTGAAATTGTAAATGGTATTTTTGTACCACCAAATTTTAGACATCTAAACCAAGGCCAGGAAGAATTGAATAGGTCTTATATCCTGTGAATGAGGCAATCAAGTCTTATATATTTCAGCATCCTGCTCTGGATCATATAAATGTGATTATAACTAAACGCTAAATGCCAATTCTTAAGTCCTTTCTGACCTTGGATTGGTGAAATATCACACCAGTCACGCAGTGAATTAAAGCGCGCACAGACCATGAACAGCCCAGTTTCATTAGCAAAGGATAATTCCACTCTCAATAGTCATTCTCCTCTCACTCTAAATATCATTGGTTTGGCATGACCTATACTGTAGCTGTGAATTAAACAATGTCCGGGGGCCCCGGTGCCTCCTCCTTATCAGCACCCTCCGTCTCGCCATCCCTTTACTGAGCTTTCTGCTAGTAAACAGGGCATCTGTATAGCCTCACCTGCTCAATTCAAATAACAAACCCTTTTCCTCATTTCTGCATCTCTTCCCAGGGTTTTGGTGTGACAGCCTTTTGCACACTACAGGTCTTGTTTTGACTTCCTGTGACAAAGCACTGAAACATGCTGTCAGAGTGACGGCTGCTTTCAGCCCCTTTCTTTTGTCAAGATTTACAGAAAGAACTCTTAGATTGAGGCCACAGAGGGGGAGAAAAGGAAAAGTCAGTCTTTGTAGGGTGACCTTAAAACCTATCATCATCATGGCTCTGAAACTGGAGCGGGTTGTTTTTACAGTCACAGCTTTAATACTGGATCATCTGCTTGATATGCGAGGAATTTTTCAATTAAAGTTATTATCACTCAATCAGTGCACAAAAACGTATTCAAAACCTAAATGAGGGACGTTTATTTCTATACTTTATTTCTCGCTTTATTCAGGCATATATCACAAGCAAAGGCTATAAATGATGCATTCATTGAAGCCTTCAGTTTGAACTTCATATGCACTCAGCCTGTGGCTGCAATGATGTTGGCTTCACCTTCTATTGAGTATGTGGTCATAAGTGTTTTTCTTTGAGAAATCACTTTCATTTGTGGACTTTTCTCTCACAACCAGGAGAGTCACACAAGTGATGCGTTTATGCTTAAACCAAGTGTGTTTCCACCTCACAGTGAAACATTTAAAAATAAATTGTGATTTAAAGTCATAGAGTAAAATACAGGCTCAGTTATGAGAAATAAAGCACTTAATGATTAATGTGACTTGAAATACCTTTTTAAAAATAATATTTGAAAGAAAGAAATACATACTTTTTTTCAGCAAGAACACATTAAAATGATTAAAAGACTATAAATAAATTTACGTCAAAATAAATACATATAAAAATACATTAAATTAATTTTTGCTTTTTTTTCATCAACGAATCGTGAAAAGTAGGTTTCATGGTATCAATTAAGCTGCAGAACTCTTTTTAATATTGATAATAACAAGAAGAATGTTGAGCACCAAATCAGCTTTTTTGTATCATTTCTGAAGAATCATGTGGCACTGAAGACTGACGTAAAGGCTGCTGAAAATCCAGCTTTGTCTTTACAGGAATAAATAACATTTTAAAATAATAATTTAATAATATTAGATCAATAATATTTCACAATCATACTGTTTTTACTGTATTGTTGATCAAATAAATGCAGCCTTGCTGAGCATACTTCAGACATTAGTCCTTAGACATTTACAACATCATTTTAGAGATATTGATGTAATTATGTTCTCAATTTACTTTTTTTAAATGAATGGCTTCTGTTCTCACAGTATCCGTGATTGAATTACATTAAGCTTTCAGGACAACAGTGGTATACGCCAACAGGTCTGAGGACGCTCTTTGTTCATTGTGCACTATTACGGTAAAGAGTAACGAGTGCATAAAGTGGTTAAGTTAGGTTGGGCAGTCGTGGCCTAATGGATAGAGCGTTGGACTTGAAACACGAGGTAACCCAAGGTTGTGGGTTTGAATCCCGGCTCTGGCAGGAAGTGTCCACGACTGAGGTGAGCCCCTTGAGACCGAACCCCCAACTGCTCCCCAGGCGCCGCAATGTCGGCTGCCCACTGCTCCAGGTGTGTGTGCACTTGGATGGGTTAAATGCAGAGAACACATTTCACTGCAGGTTATACTCTGTATAATTGTGTATGTGACAAATAAAGCTCATCTGAGCTTAATTTGTATTTGTTGTAAACTTGTAATACATAACTGTTTCAATGAGATGCATTAAATGCTTTTGATTCTCACATCCTGCTTTATACTGGCCTACTCAAAACAGAAAAGAGAAAAACATGTATTCCAAACCCCCATCCAGTAATTTAACAACCCAATCCATGCAATTCCAGCTCAGTCTTTCCTCCTCTCACCAAGTGCTTTGCTGATTGGCAGTTCCGCAAAGGCACAATGCAATGAAAACCTGAAGGAAGACTACAGCATAAACCAATAATTTTAACACAAGAAATTAGCATGTAAGACATTTGCATTCAGAAAGACAATCAAACTACAAATAGGTGGCAGTAAAATGAGCTTTGTGAATACTAAGCAAGATTCTGATTCCCTAGATGTCATGCTCCGTGCATCCACACTGCCCTCCAGCCCAAGCAAACAAGACACACACTCACATACACAAACTGACAATTATAGGGGAACAAAGAAACCGAGCAAATTTACAGAAGAAGAGAAAGACGGCCTTGACACACAATCTTCAAGACAACAGCGGCCTTCATTTATTTCCTCACTTTCCCACTAAAACAGAAATACAGTAAAAGGAAACAATCAATCAGAGCTTCTGCTGTCTATGGCAGATAATAGATGCAAACTACTCATCTGTGGGCCGAGAGAAAAGAGGAGTTCCTATAGTTTAGGAAATATCCCTGCAATTATGATATCAATATTTAGTATCTTCCCTTTTAAGTTATCACATAAAGCTACTAAAAATTAACAATATGTTGTGGAAACCTGAACTGCCATGAAATGTCATGAATAGAATAATAGAATAGAATAGAATAGAATACAGACATGCCTAGAGTGCTAGAGATGTCTATGTCAATATCAGAAATGCTAAATATAGGCCTAGCTAATCAAGGTTACTGTTGATCATAAATCAGAGAATATGAAACTGCGCAGCTTCTGCTTTAATCTTTAGATTAATTATTAGTTCATTCATTGTCTGTACACCATCTTAACCTTCACTAATGTCTAGCTGAAAGTTATTTATTGTAGGCTATTTTGCTTTATTTTACATTGCAATTTTATTAGTACTAGCGGTAACACTTTAGAATAGGGAACACTTATTCACTATTAACCAAGACTTTTCCCTCAATAAATTCATAATTTGCTGCTTATTAATAGTTGTTAAGGCAGTTGTTAAGTTTAGGTATTGGGTAGAATTAGGGATTAATATGTGCTTAATTAATACTAATAAATGGCTAATGTTCTAGTAGTATGCATGCTAATAAGCAACTAAAGAAACCCTAAAATAAAGTGTTACCGTACTAGCACCTTATTTGTATTTCATTATTTAACATTTTGTCACTTTGTGTGTGTGTGTGTGTGTGTGTGTGTGTGTGTGTGTGTGTGTGAGTGTGAGTGTGAGTGTGTGTGTGTGTATATTGATGCTTTGCCAGTATTGTATGGCAGTAAGTAATTTGACATTGAAAGCTGATGAAAACACGAAGAAATTGATGTTCTGATAAAAACACACACATACAACAATATAACGTACTTGTACTATTAAATGAATCAAAGTATACACTTGGCACTTCTCAAATATCAAAGGCAATGTCATGATTGACTCTATAGATTATCATGATTAATTCATATCAGAAATAACGCTCAATCTACTCCTACCACATGCGAAGATACATTTTAACTCGAGGTTTCATACTGCTCCGACACAATATGAAATTGGCTACGATTAGAACTGCATTGCCATATTCCACATATAAAATGCAAAGTACGGGGTAACAAGGTCTCATATACCCTAAGTGAACTTCACATGTTAACATAAAAAATGTCAGTGCCTAAAACAGTAAAACAGCATGAAACTCTAATATAACGTCAGCAAGCGCGTGGAACTCTCCATTCACAAAATCGGTTTATGTTTCAGTATGTAGCATCTACATGTAACGTTACGCAAACACACCCACCCTAGTCGCATCTACAGCTGTAAACACAACCGCTACAACCGCTAAAGAAACGCGTCTGAAGACGACTACAATGTGATCAAGTTCACGGTCAATCGCAGTGCCCAAGTGACCCAATACTGCGAGGTTCCCGGAGAGAAATCACACACTTACCGACAATAGCGAGCAGGAGTATTCCGAGTGAGCGTGGAGCCTGGCGGCGCCGTCCGGAAGCCATTTAATCACATTGAAAATTAGACGAGATGCAAAAGAAGAAGGTGAAGCAAGAGCGAAGACAAGGATGGGAAAGCAGTAAATCAGTTCCTCTCGATCCAAACTACAGCCGGTGGCTCCAGCATACTTGCGCCATTTTACACATCTTTCAAGGAATGTGTCAGCGTCAGCAACAGCATCTCGTGCTCTCTCCTCCTCGCGACCAGCACACGCGCTCATCCACCTTTCTGAGATCACACACCCCACTGCTCTCTCTCTCTCTCTCTCTCTCTCTCTCTCTCTCTCTCTCTCTCTCTCTCTCTTTAATAGAACAAAAGACACGGTCTCTGAACAGATAGTTAGAAGAAGGTAGCCTTTATGTGCAGTGCAGGGCATAAAAATGTTCGTTTATAAAATATTTATGTTTTATAATATAAAGGCCACAGCTGAACAAAGACGGTCGTCAGGCACGAACTAATACACGTAGAAAAAGGAAATAGTGATGAAATGAAGTATAGTTAATCCTCAGATGATAATGATTATTATTATTATAATAACAGCCAAATAATAATAACTGGAGTTAGTGGAATGTTTGTACAAAAAAGTATAAACGTTTACTAAATCATTTATTTTAAAGAAGGATTAAGGAAATAATGATGTTTAAAAAGATAATTTAGAAACTGTATTTGTTGGAATTAATATTTGGCTGTGTTTAAAATTGAAATTTCAGGCATAGGGCAACTGCAATGAAAGAGTGCCATCTATTGACTGTCCAGCATACGACGAACAATGTTGCTTGACGTAAACACTCTTTTCATATATAGCCCCTCAGCCCCATCAGTAAAGTTCAAGCACCCCTTCAATGATACCAAATATTTAATATTATACTTAATATCATTAATCATTTTAATCATGAAACAAATAAAAACAGATGAAAAAGCCTCATCCAAAAATAAAAAAAATGACAAAATGTTGTGCACATTACATAAGTTTCTGTGTGATAGTAAACCTTATTTATTACACATCTTAAGAACCCTTTTCCTTTACTGACAATTAAATACATTTTCTTGTAAAGGTGAATTTGGTGATTTTAAAAATAAATATGATCTATTTCATCGGGTCTATCAATGTGAAGACACATAATTCTTCATAGATAATACATGCAGCACACATTTGAAGCAGTGGGATATAAAAGAATGAGACAATTTTTATTATTAATATGTTTATTTACATAGTACAAGTTTGCAGAGACTTTACTGCTGCAAATCTCACAGAGACAGTGACAGAGGAAAACATAAACATTATAATATCATTTTGTCCTCCCACTGCATCCATCCTTCATCAAACTCTACCCTTCACAGCTCACACACATGATATAATTGAGTACCAACATTTGATCAGTCATCAGATATAATTTCACTGCATCAATTATTCATAGGGCACATTTGTTCCAGTTAAAAATATTAGATCCAATCTAAGTGAGTAAATTGACACTTTCATATATATTCCGACTATGAAAACTGATGCCACAGGGCAGAAAATAAGACCTACAGATCATAGCGCTGTACAGTATAACATTTCTATAGGGGGGTCAAACAATATTGCCCTATCTCAGAAATAGAAACTGAATTGACAATGAAAGCTCCTTCACCTGTGTCTTAAACCCCATACAATCTTTAGATTTGATTTTACAAAGAAGGCCATGAGAGCGTACAAAAAAATAACAGACAGACACATACTGTAATCATACTGGGTTAGTGTAGTTTTGTGTGTGCTGAGACTGATGTTGTGTCTCTCACATTTAACCGACAGACGTCAGAGACCATACTGCTGCTGGTGTTACACAAATGTGTCCACAGTATTTACAGAATGTGCTGAGAATCAGTGCTGAGAATCTCAGAATAGCACAGGTCTGCTGGTTTTGGGGGATACAAAAAGGATGAATTCTCACATCACCAGAATAGAAAGGTCACCACAAAGCACCAGAGAAAACAGCTGTTAGAATACATGATTTCTTTAGAAAAATGCCTGTGCATCAGTGTTACTATTTGTTGTTGCTTTCCCCTGCCATTAAAGCCTTCATTTTCCAGGAGGACTAGTGAGGTTTTCATGCACACTTGTTTTACATCAATGAGCAGTTGCATTCCTCCGGAGTTTTTATGCAAAGACAGGGCACCAAAGCAATAAGCACTGATTATACGCACAGTATAAAAACAGCCCATATGCAACCATGTGTCTGTTTTGAGAGGTATGGCTTGACAGGGGACCCTTCTGATCATCTGAACTCTCATTTCATGCATTTTGCTATTCTCTCTGCAAAAAGTTTTATCCACACAAATGACAACCTTTCCATGCTTAATATAATTAAGCAAAATCCAGCCTGATGCTTCAAAATGAGGTAAAATGAGACAATCAACTCTGCTGCCAAACATGATGAGCAAAACTAGTGAATCTTTTACATGTATGTGCCATGTTTAACTGCAATTAAAATAAGAAGCAGCAAATGAGGTATCTGAATTAGAACGTATCCTGAAGGGCTGTTTCTGAACAATTAAATGCATATCTGAGTGACAAGACATCTGCTGACCCTGGCAAAACCACAATTTCCTTATTTTTAGATATTTTTTAGACAAGAGGTTTATTTGCCCCACACATTCCTAATGCTGGCGGTGGGATGTGATAAACGCTGTAATCTGACGTAAGACTCTGGAGCAAAGCTAAGACTGCACGTTTGACAACACATCAGAACAGAAGATTTTTGTGGTAACGAAACAACCAGTTTTTGCCCTTTAAATGATCTTTTAACCAAAAATGAAAAGTTTGCTACCATTTAGCACACAAAAGAAGACATTTGAGCGTTTTTTTGTCCATATAATGAAAGTCAATGGGGGTTCAATGTTGTTTTGGAAACACTCTTCAGAATATCTTCTTTTTTTGCAGAAGTAGTAAGTCATACAGGCTTGGAACAACATGAGGATATGTGAATAATGACAGAATTTTCATTTTCGGGTGAAAATGTCCTATTAACACAGAACTGACATGAAGCATGTTGAACAAATATGTTATAATCTCAGTAAAAGCATTGACTTGTTGTTGTTGCTGTGGACTGGCCACTGTACATTTAGAAGTGTGACAAATGACGACGTGCGAGTTGCTTACTGTATGCTGCTAAAAAGCAGCCAGAGTAATCAGACATTCATCATCTTCATTTCCTACATGATCAGCCCTGAGTTTGGCCTGCTGTACATACAAAAACTGGAATGTTTAAAAGACCATCTTAAAAGTAACCTAGTCTTTCTCTAGCACCAAAGCACTATTCAGTGAAGTTATTGACAATCAGCTGAATTGTGGCAATGACTGAGACTGACTACTGAGAGTTGTTGTTGGCATCATGGGCAGTCCTGTCAATGACCAGAAGTACGACGGCAGGATTTTGAAAGTTTGCTGACATTTCTCCTCCAAAATAACAGCGTTAACATCAAAGAAACTACTTTAAATAAGCGTTTACATTGTATTAAAAAGGAAGCGCAACAGATACAGATCCTGCTCTCAGGAGCAATACAACATGTATTTGCATGGAGGACATTTATTTACAGTTCCAGATTAACTCTAAATTTAACTCTAAATGGTGACAGATGCGTGGCACAAGGACAAAGAATATGGTATGGGACAAGACCTGTCTGAGAGATGGAGGCTATTTCCTAGATTGGCTGAAAATGTTCTTCTCAGACTCCCTGCATAGAAGTTCCTGAGATAAAGAGATGACTGGCATGTCAACAGGTAGATCTTATGGACACAAACCTTGAGGTCTTTAGTTAACCGTGTGGTTAGCCTTCCATTGTGTTTATATCCCTCCATCTGAAGTGTATATTGCAGAAAGTTTTGTTTTCCATAGCAAAGGACTACACAAGCAGATGACCACATGCTCACACAGGCTAATAACCAGAGACGAAAGTTTCAGTAACCAGTACACAAGAATACAGACACAGAGTGAGAAGGGCAGTAGATTCTGCTATTGTCCAAAGCCTATGAATCAGACGGCTCAAAACCCGCCCATAAGAAGTTGCCTTCTTAACTATACTCATAAAATCACACAAAGAAAATAAAAACAATCCTGTAAAGAAATGAGGTAGTGCTGTTGATTAAGAAAAACTTCAGCATGAATCAGTGTGATGTGTATTTACAAGTACACTCAGAGTTAAAATGATAGAAAATGTACATTGATTCTTAGTGTTCCGTTTGTATTGTTTTCCTTCATCATTTTTTTTTCTTCAGTTTTGTCATGTTTTTCTACATGTATTAGATACAGCAATCATGTATGTACAAATGCATCTTGAATTTGAGACTCCTGAGACACTTCGCTCCAGTCAGGGAATGTGTGTTTTTATTTATTTGTATTGTATTTGAGTTTGCACGTCACGTGTATGTATGCAAAAGTGTAAGTTCTGTCATTTACTCACCCTCAAGTTCTTCCACACCTGTATGATTTTATTTCTTCTGCAGAAAACAAACAATATCTTTGTCCATGCACAGGTTTGGAGCAACGTGCGGGAGAGTAAATTACAAAATGTTCCTTAATGGGTGAACAATCCCTTTAAAAGCCAGAATAGGATTTTTGAATTTTGAAAATTGTGCTAATTTTCTGCAACAACCGTTTTAAGCACAGATCTCTGTGTGTGTGTGTGTGTGTGTGTGTGTGTGTGTGTGTGTGTGTGTGTGTGTGTGGTGACCCTGAGACAGCAGGAGGTTGCTCTTTGTGGCAGGGTTATTTTCTCTGACAAGATCTCCACCTGTTGGCACTGATCTCGGACCGATCCGTGATGTTTGTCCGGGATTGAGTTTTGTTTCCTTGTGTAAGGCTGATTTCAGGATCCTTCGACTTCATCTCTAAGTACGAACACTCTTGACTTCACGTGTGCATGTAAACATATAAACCACTTCAGCACATTCCATACATGCACACAAAGAGGGGTTAAAGTGTGCCACTGATATGCCCTAAAATGCATATCCATGGATACTAGTGCTAAAAAAATATTCTATATGTACATACATATAAAATAATGGAACCAAAAGGTTGCAATAAAACAGACGAGAGAAGAGGTGTGCGTGGCTATGAGAAACCTTCAACTTCTCCAGCAGGAAGGTGCCACTCGCTGGACTCCTCTGTTGGCTTTCTCTGTCCCAGAACTTTGGGAACACCGTTTGTTACGCTCTCCTTCCTTCCAGCTTAGGGGTACACATAGTTATGCACCCCTGAGGTAGAATGGACAAGGCCAGAGCTGGCGAAGGATGAGGGGGAAGCGGGGAGACCTGGTGAGGGCAGAACCTTTCCTGTGGGGCACAGTCTGTGGGCCCCGTTCTCCAGGGTCTCTTGCTTTGAACGAAGGGGTTTGGATGAGTGAAAGCCATTGGTAAGCCCCACTCCTTGGTTTTTGGCACTGCCTATTGTTGGTTGGCTGAGCCCACTCTCAAATGGTCCATTGTGATTGGACAGTACTTCTGAGATGTGATTGCTGGGGGTCGGAGATGGAGATTGAGTCTCATGGTTGTCCTCGCTGTGGGCATAAGTTGGATGCGGGATTGATGGCGTCGCCTTCTCTCCAGGAGAAGGGTGCTTGGAAGATGGAGACTCGAGAGAGAGCTCCATGTCGCTTTGTGGACCCTGGTCAACCGTCGTGTTCGACAGCTGTGAATGTACGATGACTTCCGCCTCCACCTGGTTCTGGCTGACGGAATACAGCCTCTCCACATGCCCGCTCTGAAAATAGAGCACAACACAAGAAAACACAACTCTTCAAATGGGGTTTTATTTATTATATGGTTCTAGTTGTTTTTTAAATGTTGGAAAAGGTTATATAAAATAGTTAACAGACCTCTCATTAAGAATTTTATATTTTTCACAATACATGTAGGAGATTTTGAATCACTTATAGTTTTTTTTATCAAATAACTGGCATGTTATGCAAATTCATTTGATCAAATTAATCAATTAATTGCATATATCAATATTTGCTGAAAAAAGCTCTCAAATTTTAAGGATACTAAATATTATAATTTTTTACACTATACCATTCAGAAGTTTTTTGTTGGTAACATTATGTTTTTGATTATGCTCACCAAGCCTTCATTTATTTAATTACAAAAACAGTAAAACAGTAAAAATAAAAAATATATTCTTTTTGAATATGTTCTAAAATATCATTTATTCCTGTGATGGCAAAGCTCTAAACAATACTGAAAACAGTTCTGAGAACAGCTACCTAATATACAGTTTTTTTAGGATTCAATAATGAACAGAAAGTCCAAAAGAACAGCTTTAAACAGTCATTTTAATCAGTTTAATGCATCCTTACTAAATGAATGTATTGATATCTTAAAATCTTAAAAATAAAAATAAAAATGTTTTGTCAAATACGTTTTTATTCAATCATCAAATAACCTTACAATAATCACATGTTCCAGGATTCATTTTCTTATATCCAAAAACAAACAAAAAACACCTTGAATATAATACCCCTACCCCGGCCTGTTAATATACACTACAGTGATAATCGAAACAACTGTTAAGTTATAACACATTGAATTAAGGAATAGAATTGTTCTTGAGGTAACAGAAGAAAGGGTCCCGAATCTTGTGAAACTGTCCAATGTTGCCTTTTAAAAGATATCTGGTTCGTTCCAAGTGCAGAGTAGATATCAGTTCCTCAAGCTATAGTTTGACAGCGGGAGGATTAACCTTTTTCCAGAACAGTAATAACAGTTTCTTGGCTGTTATCAAACAATATGTAAGGAATTTCTGTTGAGCACTGTTCATTGAACCTGTATAATTAGAATGTAAAAAAAAAATCTAAATTTTAAATGGTAGTGTATATATGTATAATATTTTAGTATTAACCAATAATGTATAATAATAAAAACAATAATAATAATACTTATTAATTAATTTCTGTTGTGTTTTTCCAGTTTCTTACACCATGAATGTCAGCTATTTAAGACATCATGTCAAGTTGAATGTAGTTCTTTTTTTGGAGTTCAATAAAACATTTTTTCTTCTTCAGTAATTCACTGCACTAAATCAATGTGTAAACTGACAGGTCTGAAATAAACACTGAATAATATGGTGCAAATTGGACATTGTGGGCATGGAAGGTGGATGATCACAAACTAAAAGGTTAATGAATTTGTGAGGTATTCACAGTTCAGCTCTATTTCATCATAAGAAGTGGGAAAACTGATTTTTAGAAATGTCAACAGGGAAATAAAACCATGATACTATGAGGAGGAGAGATAGATAAAGGTGTAATCTTATGTGCTAGCTTCCTACTGCTCCACCATATCTGAGGAGATTCGGAAGGACAATAATTGGTAAATGGTCTGCAGACTTCAGCTTTCCATTTCAAGAGTCACATACTAATTAGCTGTGCGTCTTCCCCACTGTCTGCTTAATGGTAATTACTTTCTCTGTACATTTCCTGTCTGTGTGAGGCACAATCTATCAGCCCCCCCATCCCCCATCACACACATTCATAAACACACAAGCAGATGTGCAAGGATAACGCTCATTTCGTAAGATAAAGATCCAAAATCTGTTATGCGACTTCTGTATTTCTATACTGCCTTAGTCACACACACCATCATTGACAGGTGTTTCTACACTCCTTTGGCTCACCTTACTGATGTCTGATGGTGGTCCTTCAAGAGCTCCATTGATGAGAGCAGAAGAATCTTCGGTTATAGTATCTCTGTATCTGCTGATCCTATTGGCCCAGTTCCGACTAACAGATCCATTCCAGGCTGGCTGTGTTTGGAGCAGAAAGAGGAAACTGAAAGATTGAAAATACTAAAAGATGAAAGCATTTTCATAGATCAACATTTTTTATTTAAGACCAACAAGGATGCATGGTTGGGCAAATGGTTCTATGGAACATCATAATATTGTACTGTAGGTGCTGGCACACTTAACTACAGTATACAGCAATGATCACCTTGGACTCTGCAGGGACATCCTCAGTGCCTCCTACTTCAGCCATGAGACTCTGTTCCTCAGTGAGGTCTGTGAGGGGTTTGTTGGGCTCTTGTGCACTAGAGGGCATGAGGGTTTCCAACTCATGGCAGTCACTGCAGTCAGGCACAGTAGCAGGCACTGGACGGGCACCCTTCCTGTACTGAGGACTGAGAGAACTCGAGTCAAGTCCACCAGACACATCTCTAAAAGTGACAGAGAGGATGATCATTAAACATCACGCATCGTCACGTATGCGACCAGACGATACATCACGTATCGTCTTTTTATAATGCACTAATAATGCTTTTATTAATTGAATGCAAGTGGTGTACACTTCTGTAAGGCCTCAACACATGAATGCATGCCCCTGAGGCATGACTCTGTGGTATTAATGTAATATATATATATATATATATATACACATATGCCTTAGTCACGCACCATCATTGTCATTGTATATTCCGATGTAACATACATGCATATAGTGAGAGCTCACAGAAGTTTTCAAGGTTTCCAACAATGTAAATAACCAATTCAAACTGTTCAAATGCCCTTCCTCATTACTTTTTAAAGAGACATGATTATTAGGCACCATAGACTCTGACATACAGTACAAAGCACACAGCTCTCAGTTCTCTTATTAAACCTATTCTGAAAAAGGTCCCAATTTTACAAAGAGTACATTTTAAAAAAAAAAAGAAAGACATTTAGCAAGGATGCATTTAATTTACCACAAGTGACATTAAATACATTTATAATGCCACAAAGGATTTATATTTTTTAATAAATGCTATTGTTTCTATTTATCAAAAATAAGCAAAAAATAAGTTACACAAATTGAACTGCAGTTTGTACAGTGTATATACAGTAATTTATATAAAGTCATGGTTATGAATAAAATAATTTTGTTTTCTGTTGTTTTCGGTAAAAAATCTTGTTAAATCAAAATTGATGTGGTTAAATTATTAATGTTTTCCAATCTGTGATATTAAAAGATTTGTAATATCACCAATCAAATACATTTCAATTGTTAATGTTTTGAACATTTCTTCATATTTTACTTATGCTACTGTGAAATTGCACCCCCCGGGAAAAATCTTACTGCTTTCAAAGACACAATGTTCATAATTTTCTGAAATGTAACCTACCTCTTCCTCTTCCCCTTCTATATTCATCTATTGCTCAAGGTCAATGTTAAAGAACCGGTCCTTTTCTCTAATGAGCTTGGTGGCAGTTTTACAGCTGGAGGTTCCACTAAACTCCCCAGCCCAGAGTCTAACGAGTGCATATTAACCCAGCTTCACACAGCTTGTCAAATCTCCCACCCATTAATGGCAATGTATACTTATGTGAAAGTTTTGAAATGTAAAGGTCACAAGTGTATAATGGAGACACGATGCTCTATTCAGCCTGTTAACCAATAATCGCTGCAGCTGACCACAATTCTCAGAATAAGGTGAAATGAGTTTGGTTCTCTCATTCTCTAAATTCACAAGCCCAGCGGACTCAATCCGCCTCTGTGGCTGTTCATTAAACCAGAAGAGCTCTAATAGAGCAAGAGCAATCAGCCATGACTCTCTGTCATTCAGCTCTCAATACCCCACATCTGCCACATCTGCTTCAGACACACACACACTGTGTGATTGAGAGTTGCTATTCACCCATGTCTCATTCCAGAATGAAGGAACATCCAAAAGGTCCTTGAAACTTTCAAAATTTGAATCAGCTCGTATGCCATTAAAAGCCTTCGGAGAAAACAGTTCTGTCTAAGCTGTAATTGTTGCAGCATTTTTCTGTGTTGAAGGAATAAATCATTTAATAATACAAATACATTTTAAGAATTTGTGGGTTCTTATTCAGCGATAGTGTTATTTTAGTATTATTAATATACTATTATAATATTTATCATCTTGAATGAGCTTTTATTTGTATATAAGTTCTAATTTTGTCATGTGCTTTATCATTTTTATTATTTGTTTGTTTTATACTTCTATATTGCTTTAACTTATTTGTCAAGGCAAAGGTTCATTTTATTTTATTTTATTTTTATTTACATTTTCTTTTTATTTCAGCTTCATTTCAATTACAGAAAAATAAAATTGTTAGAATTAATTCATGATTAATTAATGATAACAAAACTGGCCCAATGTTGTTTCAAACATCACTGACTTTTATTGTATGGACAAAAGCAGGAGAAACATTCTTAAATATATATTTTGTTCAGCACAAGAAGGTTATATAAATGAATCATTCATGACAGAACTTTACATTTTGGGTGAACCATTTCTAACCAATGGAGCAATCTATACGTGTGGATCTTACAGAGTTTAAACAGGAGCATACCGTGTTTTTCCATTGCGGAAACTGACACACATGCAGAGCAGGATGCAGAGCAGACCAAGACACACTCCAACTATGATACCAGTCACAGCATGGATATCCAGCTCTGTAGGAGAGTGATACAGTGAAAGAGAGAGAGAGAATGCATGACAGAAGTGTAGAAATCAGCCAGCGAGCAATTACACATAATTAAACTTCATAGTAATTCAATACAAATGAATTATGCTTAAGCATAATAATGAAATATTAATTATAACACAATGTGTTATATTAATTATAACTCATTATACGACTGGTGTATGCAAGTCTGTGTGAATTTCTGTGGCCAACTCCCCACAGACGGTGTGTGTGTGTGTATGGGGCTGGACTGAATCACTTCACACTCCCTGTGGGAGTGCTATTAATTGAGAGTCAGTGATGGGCAGAGGCAGATGGCAGTCTCCACACACACACACACACACACCTGTGATGCCTCATGCGGATTCAGAGAAACTTAACTGGCATTATAAACTAGGGTTTTCTTTCCCAAAGCAATAGAAAATATTTTAATCATGATAACTCTCTGAAGATTTTAGCATGGTGATGATATGACAATGTTAGTGTATTCGGTCTTGGTGGAATAGATCTGCTACACTGCTGCTGTTGGTTATTGCTGTAGTTGTAGATTATTGCTGCTGCAACCAAGTACAGGAACTTGCTACTGCCAATGCATATGACGATACGGTGCCGTGAGTATTTAAGACATACTGCTGCTGCACAAATAGCATTTAATAACCCGTAGCAGATCTATACAGGTGGAGCTGGGGAAGGTGGAGGGCTTCAGAGAACTCTGAAAGCGTGCTGCAGGAATCTCAAGTGAATACTAGCCAGCCATATAAATAAATGCAAGGCAGTAAGCTCATTAGCTGCAGATGCAGCATGAACCAATCAGCTTGTGCCAAGTCGTTTAACTCTCTGAACATCATCAGTTACGTTAACAACCCGTCAGCTTGTGTCATCTAAAGTTTCATGACTGAACTATATATTATATACACAAAGATACATACAAGCACAAATCAGTGATACCTTTGCAGGTTCATGTTTGTGAGCTACAAGCTTCCATTTTCTGAAAGCAAATGTTCACATATCAGTCAAGTTTTCTGTAGTTTAAAGAGTATTGCAAGGACATAGGTTTGATTCAGTTGATTGTATACCTTGAATGTAGTGTATGTCTCTTTGGATAAAAGCATCTACCAAAGGCACCAAAGTGTAAATGTAACTTAAATGTATAAATGTATGACATAAATGTAAAGATTCTGAGGTTTCAATTAATAGCTATAGGAGATTGATTATTTTATATTTCCATTGAAACGTTCCATTGAAATTTCCCTTTTTTTGTAGACACACTGCCAACACACATTTCAGTTCAAACAACTTGTAAAAGTGCATGTCGTATCTGATGACCCCTTTAACAAATACTATACACCATACAAATAGTGTGAAAACTTCTACATACACATACACACCATATTTCTTTGGAGGAGTATAGACATCTTTCACGGGTGAATATGGTCCCACCCCAACTTCAGTGCAGGCCCCCATCTTAAAATAATAACGTGCCCCACTCATCAGGCCTTGGACCTCTGCACTGGTAACAGAACCTAATAAAAGAGAGTGAGTCAAAGAGAGATTTATATGAGACAATAATTATTATATGAAATACCGCAACATGTGCTGTTTGTAGATTTACCATCATGCGTGAGGTTTATCCACAGTTGATCTGGATGGCTGATGTTGCCACTGTAGAGGATCCAGTAGGTCAATATGACACCATTTGACTCCAGTGGAGGGCGCCAGCTCACCAGAACGGAGTATGAGTCTAGCGCACTCAACTGCATATCCAGAGGAGGAGAGGAGGGTCCTGTGGTAAAAACACACACAAGACACCAAAACAGGAAAGGGAAGCATATTAAGAAGGTTTTTATTCTGAATCATTTGAATGGGATACAGTCTTCAAAATGAATTGTACATTAATAAAAACTCCTTTACCCATTATTTTAGAGTACTTGGACTTAAAAGGGACATCGGATGCCCATTTCCCACAAGTTAGTATGAATCTTTAGGGTTTTGCAAAATACTTTGGTTAAAATTCCTCAATGCTCATGTAAAACAATACCCTTTTAACTTAAAAACTGTTATTCACAGCAAATCATGCTTTTTAGATGCTAATGAGCTACTGCTCACCCCGCCCCTTTCTTCTGTTTCTTTTTTGTATTTTGTGGCGTATTACCATCAAAATCTGAATTAATCCACTGCCTCCTCAGTGGCTCTGGTGTTGAGAGAAAATGAAGACTCTTATGTTCACTTTTACATCCAACTACAAAACGCCTGCATTGCTTTCGAGACATTGCTGTCACTTGAAAGCACGGAGAAAATGGCAGACGGCATACAACTGGCTGAGAGCGGAAATATCTAAATAGGGGACAGTCCATCAGCAATCGTGGGCGGGGCCTGAGCAGTATGATGTCATTCTGCTCAGAAAATTCTTGAAAATTGAGACTTTATGTTTTTGGGGATTTAAAAAAAGAAGTGAATAGATTTGTATCATTGTAGGTTAGTTGTGTCCACACTAAATAAATAATTCAAGTCTCTTATGTTAACCAAGGCTGCAATTATTTGATCAAAAATACAGTAAAACATTAATATTGTGCAATATTATTACAAACTAAAAGATTTTATAGATGATACATTTCATAGATTTTTTTCTATGTATTTCTATTTATTTTTCTAATTATTTTAGTTTGTGATGATTAGAAAAATAAATAGAAATACATAGAAAAAAAATCTGTTTTAATATATTGTAAAATGTAATTTATTCCTGTGTATTTCTATTTATTTTTCTAATCATTACAAACTAAAATAATTAGAAAAATAAATAGAAATACATAGAAAAAAATCTGTTTAATATATTGTAAAATGTAATTTATTCCTGTGATGGCAAAGCTTAATTTTCAGCATTCATTACAGTCTTCAATGTCACACGACTCATCTGAAATCTTTCTAATATGCTTTTTGCTGCTTAAGAAATGTTTGTTTTTATTATCAATGTTAAAACACAGTTGTGCTGCTTAATATTTTTGTGTAAACTGTAATATATGTTATTTTCCCCAAGGACTCTTTGATGAAAGAATATTTAGTAACATTATACATTTCTTTACGGTCACTTTTGTTTAATGTTTGATCAGTCATATAACATAAAAAAGTTACAAAATATCATAAGTGAGAGAGAGAAAATTATAGGAAATAATTTTTGGAATTTTGGTAATTTTTTGAAACCAGTGGCAATGTATAAAACACTAAATATAGGCAAATAACTGCTGGAAGAATGAATGCTTGAGTAAGAGTGTGCGATGATGTATGTCATAAGTGTGTATTTCACAATGATTGTTTATGATCTGTCTATACCAGTGGTCACCAAGCCGTCGAGCGCGATCGACTGGGAGAGCTTTATCACTGTCCCAGTAGATCCCGAAAAAAACTGTAAAACTTGTCCATTTTTGTACTCATTTGTCTGTTATTTTCAGGATCTACCGGAACACTGATAAAGAAAAATGCATTGCACCTTAGTTTGTAAACAGGACGTTAACAGAGGCCAGAGACGCTGAATATGGATGCAAAGAGAAGAACATTCTGTAGCGAGCAGAGCAGCTCACAGTATACATACTGAATTGGGGTTGTGGGATTATATTAATATATCACTGAAGGGAACTGACTGTTTTGAGAAAAGTTTAGATGGCAATGCCATTTTCTTCTTTTACCTCCATATAAAGTAGCATTTATCAGGACAGCTCTGTTTTGTTTACAGCTGTTCCAAAAGCGCCACCTGCTGTCAGAGAGTGAATTTGCATCTCAATAACTTATCTATTTATAATGATTCTTTTATAGATCAGTGGCCTCAATCAGTCCGTCTTCTGTTTTTGCTTTCATGCAGATATTTTATGAAGCATAACTTCACAAAGCTAAAGTCAGACCATTCAGTTTTTGCTTTAAATCCTGAAATTATACATGATTTCAAATGTGAACAGATATTACGGCTAGCTTGCTTGTTATAGAGCAAATAAC
The DNA here is from genome assembly GCA_027564155.1 of Gymnocypris eckloni scoliostomus. Taxonomy (NCBI): domain Eukaryota; kingdom Metazoa; phylum Chordata; class Actinopteri; order Cypriniformes; family Cyprinidae; genus Gymnocypris; species Gymnocypris eckloni. The sequence continues at coordinate 25,206,873 of CM050413.1, read as the reverse complement.
CAATAAATACATAATAGATAGATTTTTTGACAGATAAAAATTTAATAAAACTGATTCTGATTCTGCCATGATCTGTGCATCACTATTTAAAATACTAAATAAAAGGCCTCATATTAGAAATACAATCTGAGATTTCTTTTTCTATCAATTCTTCAATCTTGTCTTTCATAAAGGCCAAGGTCAGGGATCTTGGGCTTAAAAAGGTTGGTGACCACTGGTCTATACATTAGCATTATTGTGTATATGCCTGGTACCTGGTATAGTATGAGACCAGCGATGCATTGCGTATTCCTGCGGGGCTGCAGCGTATAGTGTAGTTGATGATTCGCACATTGCTAAAGTGCGGTTTCTCCCAGCGGAGCCAGATAGAAGTGGAACTGTTCACACGAGCTCTAACGCTGATGGGTGGCAACGGTGGGAGAGAGTCTGTCGTCCGCACTAAGAAAACGATACACCCCCCCACACACACATACACACAAATTTAGTCAGATTTAAATCTACAGGACAGCTAGATATGATTTGATCTCATCACAACCACACGCACCTCGTGTGAGCTTCTCTGTTCTGCCCTTCCAGACAGCAGGATAACCCTCAGTCTGTTTATTAAACGGCCAAACTTTCACCTCATACAGCTTATCAGGAGCTGAAACAATAAAGCAAATAAAACTGCACATGCTCATTCTGTAAAACATTGTGCATACTTTGCATTCATGCTGGTGTAGGCCAGTGTTATTTTTAGGATCAATAAGATAAATAATTGATACATATAGTAATTGTAATATTTTTTTATAGAATTTTCATTTTAGTGAAAGTTTTAGAAATGTTTTAATTTTAAACTTTTTATATATTGTATAGTTTTTTTAAGCATATTTCAGTTTAAGTAGTAGTTATTTTAGTGCTAAATTAAAATAAAAAATAATGCTTTGGCAACTAGCTGAAGTTAATTGTTTTAATATTTTATTTAATTAACATTTATTTTATTTAAAACAATGAAAATTATTCTTTATGGCTTTAGTTTCAGTTAACTATATTAACCCTGGTGTAGACTGGTCTGTTGAACAAGAATTGCATTAAAAATACTATCTGAAGTCATGTGCAATCTGCTAATACAGCCAAAGCTGATCTTTCTCAGATCCTTTTATAACTGCTGACAGTGACAGAGAGTCACTATCCACGAAGCACATCCAAAAATACAGTCCTTGCATTTAGCATCAAATGCGCTACTGTGTAAAATTGGCTTTTATATTAGAAATGCAGTTTCAAGTATATTTGTGTGTGAGAGTATAGTTTATGTCAATAAAGTAACTGCTCAACTCTCACCAAGGCCTGTGACCTCATGGTGTTTAACTCTCTTCCTCAGTTTGATCTGTTGAATCCTCTCATTGATCATAGGCTTCTCCTCACTGGGCAGCTCCTCTCCATCCATTTCCTGCCAGGAAAGCTTATAACCGGTGATCTGAGTATGATTGGGTGGTGGCTGCCATGTGACATGGAGCGAATGCATTTTGGCTCTCACTTTGAGCTCAGTGGGAGCAAAGAGCACTGGGAAAGACAACAGAAGGAGTTAGTGAGAACGGCGGAGTGTATTTTGTGTGAGCATTCTGGCAGGGCAGTACATAAGCAGTGGCGCCTCCAGGACAGTTTTAATGAAGGACGCTGAAAATTAAACTAGTATTTTAAACATCCAAATAGAAGCCTGCTAGCTTATGCAACTATAATAATTCATGTGGATCAGAATTATTAGATTATTTTATTTTCCCATGTTTAACCTCCCATTTAGGCTTTAAGAATAGACCATGGGAAACAGCTAAAAATTAGAAAATCCTAATAATTTAGCTTAAAAATTATTTACTTGATTTAATTTTATAAGACAAAATGTAAATAATTCAAACTACGATAATATAAATTAAATAATATAGAAATATAATAAAATAACTAAAATAATAAATAATTCAAAATGGCTATGGATTGAAGAGAAAATACACATATTCATTAACAGATGTTATGATAAAATTAGCATAATATCCATTAGCATTCAAAAGTTTGGGTACAATATGATTTTTGGCAAAACATCATAATAATACTTGTAACAGTGACACATTATATTGACCAAAAGGGACAGCAAATACATTTACAATGTTACAAAAGATTTTAATTTTTAAATAACTTTTGTTATTTTAAACTTTCTATATAACAAATTCCACAAAAATATTAAGCAGCACAAATGTTTTCAACAACGATAACAACAATAAATTATTCTTCAGCAACAAAGCAGCATACTGAAGACTGGAGTAAAGACTAATACAAATTCAGCTTTACATCAAAAGAATACATTTACATTTTTATTTTGTAAAAATATTTCACAATATTACAGTTTTTTCTATTTATGTTTCTTTTTTTATCAGAATATTATAAAATGCAGCATTGAACAGTAATGCATTTAGGACTTTGTACTTGACTATAGATTTGAACTTTGTACAGGGCAGACAAAAAATGACTAGCATAAAGCATGTGGTGACATATACTTTCTTGAGTTTTTCATTTTTGGACCATGTCTGATAATGCAGTACATGTAGACATCACTAGACAATCATTATTTAGTTTGAAATGTACCAAAAATGTATACAATCTTAGTGATTGCGAGACCAGTGGGGTTGTCAGTGTTGTTTTAGGGGATCAATGGCCCTCCGGCCGCCCCTTGGAGGCTCCAGTGCATATAAGTTTAACCTTGTGCGAGTTGAAACTGGTATCAGTGTGCATATAGTGCATCGTGTTTATGTGTTTACTCACCCTGAGTAAGGTTTGGTGTGTGGTGCGAGGCCCATTCAGAAGACTGACTGAACCCAGCTCGCGTTCCCGCCGCAATCCTGAGCTGGTACGTTTGATTTGGTTTCAGATCCCTTAGAGTCACCTGCGTCTCATTCCCACCCACCTCCACGGAGTAGATGTGATCCACTGGAGGGTGCACACACACAAACATGTGCCAGAAAATAAGTATGCCAGGGAAAATCATTTCTGCAGCTGGCTGATAAAGAAGCACGAACAATGAATGCCTAAATTGAGTTTGCGTCTGTCTCTCATTCTGCGTCACAGGCCATCAGACCGAATCTGTCTTTTGTTCCACCTTTATTGTTGTTCATTAAGCATCCAGAGCTCTAATAGAGCAGGAGCAATCAGCCATGTCTTTTCATTCAGCTCAAAATACTCCAGACATGCTTTCTGCCCTACTTCAGATAATACACAAAGCTACACATTCAGCAGCCAACATGTATTTATCATGTTTCAAGGTCAAGGTCACATCTTAAATTCTACTGTATCACATTTTATATGCAAATTTCAAAGACCTCCAAATTTGTTGAAATACCTGTTGTATACAATCTACAAAATACCTTTGTCGTTTGATAGATTGTACTTTTTAGCAAGTAAAAGGCCTTTTAGTTTCATTCTAAAAACTCCCCTTTAAGGTCATGATAAACATGTCTTTTTACTGTGACCCACTACAAAATATATGATTATAAAATGAAGAATTTAAATATCCTAAAAATGACTTGTACAGAGAGAGAGAGAGAGAGAGAGATAGAGAGAGAAATTGAGTGACAGTATGATATTATTCTGTTATGATCTTACTGATTTACATAAGAATGGAAATTTGAACTTTTTGGCTATATAGCTACAACTGCACACAATTGCATTTTTTTGAGCCTATGAACAAAGTGTCTTTGTTTTTTTTCTCCTCAAGTATGAGCTCCATATTCTCCTATCATGCTATATTAGCCATAAAAGCCAGATGTATAATATGATACTCAACAAAACACATATGTAAACTTTTTATTATTTTTACTATTTTCTGTAAAGGTTCAATAAGTTCTTCCATTTCCTAAAATGTGATTTGTCTGACTATTATGTAATATGTCAGGCTTTACTGGGCTCACATGAACACAGTGCCAGTAGGTGGCGCTCTTACCCTGCTCCAGCGCTCTGTAGTCAATGCGGTAGCGTATGATGGCTCCGCAGCTCAGCTGTGAGGACAGAGGCAGCCACATGGCTCTGATGTCAGTGGGAGATGTGCTCAGCAGGGACAGCTGTGGAGAAGCACTGGGAACTGCAGAGAACACAGAGCAAACACAGATTTACAAAACATGCTGTAAATGATGCACTACACACTGTGCATTTATACGATGTGCTACGTCTAATTTGATAAGGTTATTTTATCACGCAGCATTGAAGTCGAATAGCCCCTCCCATTGCGCTACGTAATGAAAGATGCAACACTTGAGTGTCCAAAATTCCACGCTTAGTTTTTTCAGGTAAATAAATATATAATTTGGGTATTTGAAATGCACACTACTCACACTATTAATAGTTCAATATGGCACATAATAGTACAAAGGTATTTGCATTAGGATGCACCCAGTGTCTATTTCACAGAGGTCATTTATTTTTCTCTGGACACCAGAGGGCACCCATAGGAACAAAATTTGCTTTTATGTATCAACCTCATTTTGCTACACAAAATTAAGCTATTTTTTGTAAATGTGCTAGGCTTCCTATTCATCAGGTGCTACAGGTAAATAACCAGAAGAATCAAAAAGTGCAGCAAACAGTAAAACTATTTGCAATACAAACCAGTGCATTTACAATTATGGTAATAAATTAAAATAATATGATTACAATTACGAATCTGCAACATCAAGCAGCATAACAGGCTGTTTATTTGTACAGCTAAAATAATTGGAAGTGGCTGGCATAGAAAATATTGCACATTCAGTTAAAAATTGGCAGCACCAGCTCTTATGTTCTCTTATGCTAAAAAATTGTGGAGAACACCAAATTAAATAGCAATCTGTTCGTTTCAGAAATGCAGTGAGTTTGCCATTTTGCCATTGTCATTTTATCTCTGAATATTTTATTCCATCTTTCAAATTACTAACATTGCAATCAAAATTGCACTAAACAACAATGGTTAAGTCTAGCACATTGCATACAGCATTTACAGTATTTGAGGTATTACAGAATATTTATTAGTAGGCTGTTCATGTATTCCAGGCTTAAACCGTGTAGATTGTACATAGCATACACACCTGAGGTGTAACCTTCAGTAAGACAGAAAACCAAGTGTGCTTTTTGCCAATTAGTCAAAACACATTGCTTTGCATTTAAAGAAATAGTTCACCCAAAAATGAAAACCTGGTCATCTTTACTCTCCCTCATGTCCAAACCTGTACGAGTTTCTATCTTATGTTGAACATAAAAGAAGGTATTTTGAAGAATGCTGGTAATCAAACAGTTGATGGTCCCCATTGACTTCCTTAGTATTTTACTACCTATGGAAATCAATGGAGACCAACAACTGTTTGGTACTTCAAAATATCTTCTTTTGTGTTCAACATAAGAAAGAAACTTAAACAGATTTGGAATGACATGAGGGTGAGTAAAAGATGACCAGGTTTTCATTTTTGGGTGAACTATTTCTTTAAAACCTGACCACTCCCCATTAGTCCGTGCTCACCATCCTCTAGCGTCTCCACTGTAACGGGCTGTGACGGGCGGCTGGCGCCTATGGGCGAGTAGGCCACTACATAGAAGGTGTAGGCTGTGTGAGGGAGCAGCTCATTTACGTGCAGTTCTGTTGTGTCGTTATTCACTGCAAACTGATACTCCATGTTTTCTGAGCCTGTAAACACACAAATAGTTTATTTGCTTTTTAAACATTTGATCTAAGCCAAAATATTTTTTCAGACAGTCCTTGAGTGTATGTGTTTCTAAATGAAGGAAGCGTGACCCCATCAATAACAGCCGGAGCTTACATATGGCTTGTGGTTCTGTACAGCCGCGATCTATGAAGTGGATTGGCTTCGGTAAAGTAATGAGACAGGATTTTTCTCTGTGGACTGATTCACTTAAGCTGGCTACACTCAGTGTAATGAGAAACACTGCAGGTCAAACAGGGACTTCAGGAATTTCCACTAACAAAACAGGAAAGTGCTCACAGAACGTTTTTATAAATTTGAGAACAAAGTAATGTTCTTTAAAATTAAACCAGTGTTATTATATTATTATGTCTATACTAATGTAGCATTTATCAGTTAATTTCCCATTTAACTTATCACATTTCCAGTTTTCAGTTTATTTTGAGTAATTGTATGTGTTTTTTTATTTTAATTTTATACTTTTCTATTTAGTTTTAATTTATTTGTAGTATAGTTTTGGCCATTTTAGTTCTTCAACTTAGCATAATTATTGACTATATGGCAATGTGTAGTACTGTAGTTGAAGGGTTAGTTCACCCAAAACTGAAAATTCTGTCATTAATTACTCACCCATGTGTCTTTCCAAACCTTTAAGACCTTTGTTAAGAAATTAAAGGGGTGCTATTATGCTTTTTCACTTTTTAATTTTTTTTTTATTCAAGATTATTTGTAAAGCGCTTTTTAGATACAATCGTTGCAAAGCAACTTCACAGGAAATTACGTTTCTAAAATAGATTTATATTGTAGAAACTCAATATAATTAACTTATGGCAAAATTTGGTTAATTCAGTATAATCGCTGATGGTTGGTTTCCTCTGAGGTCCTCCGAGGGGTTGTCATCATCTCTTCTCAGGTGTTCGGTCATCTCAGCAGTGGCGGCTGGTGCTAAACATTTTTTGGGGGGCGCAAACAAACTGAAAGTATGGGCGATCTGGTCCAAGCTCCTTGATCCTTTTTTTTTCTTCATCCGAACGCCTTGTGAATGGATATTTTTGTAAAGATAAAACCACATTTTCTTTCATCTCGAGATATTGCGCTTGCTTCCACATTAATTAGTACCTGTCTGTCAACTGACGAGCTGCTGCTGAGTGGAATGAGAGTCGTTGAGAACGGTCCAATCACATGAGGCCAAACATATAAAAACAATATTGATTCACTCTAACAACAAAAGTGGGAGGGTTTGAGGGCAGAGCCTGCGCCCCAAGGACAATTTGAAACAAGCCAATTAGAGCTTAGCCTCAAATCACATGCTTTTGAAAAGTTGTGTACCTACATATACACTCATTAGTCCGGTGCCCCGCACACAAATATGAAAGAAATATAGTTTAGATTTTTTGATTTTCAATAAATTATAATATAACTAACAGTAGAATACTATGACTAAATTATTTTATTTAGTTAATATTTGCGATATATATTTTTTAACTTATTGTTAACATGTTAAAGGGGGCTAACTTGAAGGGGGGCGGCGCCCCAGCGCCCCCTATTGACCAGCCGCCACTGCATCTCAGATCATTTAAGGGTCTGACTTTTTAAATTTTAGTCAGTGTGTAGTGTGTATGTTTGGATATAAAACAATCTACAAAGTTACAAATCTCAAAGTCCACTCCAAAGGGAGATATTTCGTAAAAAAAAAATCAAGAACTACAAGAACTACAACGAACGGCTCATTTGGACTACAAAGTTGTTTTCCTCTATTTGTGACATCACAAATTTAAATCCGCTACTGAAATTTGCAATGGTTGGCAGATGTGGAGAATGCTTGGTTGAGCTCTGCACATTTCAAAATCCTAAACCTGTGCTGGTGTTTTTATATCACTGTATTTCTGATGGAAACCAACTGTTTTCAGAAAATTCTGGATGTCATTTTCAGTTCATCTTGCAAGTAATGTCTGGAGCAGAGCTTGTGTGCAGCGAACGTGGCAGATAATTAATCTGCATATACTGTGGGACTATGGTATAAATAAATTCAACTGTATTACATTGTTATAATGTTAGAATTAAAGAACAATAAACATAATACATATCACTACACTTATCTAAGCTGTTGTTGACATCCCATCGACCACTTTAAAGTTATTTTCAAAGGTTCTGCACAATCCTCTTGTTCAATATTCTCGAGGTCTGAATTAATGACAATATTGACGAACTTGCTGTTTTGGCAAGGTAGTACTGAAACGTCGTCTAAACTGTTCACCAACACACTGGGACAGCAAACCAATCACAACAGAAGGCGGGCCTTCATCAAACCGGAACAATAATGTAAAACCTCTTTAAGATATTTTTATGAAATCTGAGAGCTTTTGACCCTTCATTGACAGTATTTTTTTTTTACTTTGTTTTCTGAAGATAAACAAAGGTCTTACAGGTGGTTTGGAATGACATGAGGTTGAGTAATTAATGAAAAAAATTGCGGGTTGAACTAACCCTTTAAATATACATTATGCATTATACATTAGGCAATAGAATGGTATTTCTTTACTTCCCATTCTGAAATTTTAAATACATAAAAACACACTTTCTCTCACCTGCTATGCGTTGGTAGTGTACAGAAAAGCCAATGATCTGGTCACTATTATGTTCAGGTGGGTCCCAGGTGAGCAGGGCAGAAGTGCTAGAGTGGGGTATGGCCAACACATGACGAGGAAGGCTAGGCAGACCCTCCCTCACGATGACGGACAGTTTGGCAGTGGCACAGGCGGTGCCCAGGCTGTTGGCAGCAATACATTGGTAGTATCCCGCATCGTCCAGCCGCAGCTGGTTGATGAGAAGAACTCCAGGGTTCTGAGTCTTAACCCGGGCATTAGACTGGACATATTCTCCATTCTTTAGCCAGCGCAGAGCAGGGGGAGGGTCACCAGAACTATTACACACAAACCGAGCCGTATTCCCCCGGGACAGGGACACCGCCTCTGGGGGCTGGAGGATGACTGGTGGAGCTGGGCAAAAAGGAATAGGAAAATAAACAGTGGGAAAAGTGGAGAAAAAAAAGAGAGTGATATTGAGGATCATATAGATACATTGCTACAGCTTATTAATGCATTAGGTACCATGAGCTAAAACTTAATAATGTAGGTTACTGTTCATATAAATGTACTATTTTAAAATGTACTCACCCTCAGACCATCCAAAATGTACATGAGTTGGTTTCTTCATCAGAACAGATTTGGAAAAATGTAGCTTTACATCACTTGCTGACCAATAGATCCTCTGCAGTAAATGGGTGCCGTCAGAATGAGAGTTCAAACATCGGATAAACACAAATACATCTACACTCTGTCCACTCCTTCATTTCTGTTATTGTTTTTATCAGATATTTGAACTCATATTCTGACTGCTGAAATTATTAAAATCTGTTCAGATACAGAAACAAATTCACCTACTGTACATCTTGGATGGCCTGAGGGCAAGTACATTTCCAGCAATGTTTTGGGTGAACTATTCCTTTAACTTATGTTAAAGTTAACTTAAAAAGTTAAACTTGAAAAAGGTGTATACAGAAATTAACACTAGGATTAATTTATTGTTTATTGCAAATTCATATTAGCAATTGTATCATCTACAGGTGATACAAAATAAGTGTTACGGAAATCATGTGTAAATCAACCAATGGGTAAAAACGACTCCATTACACCCAAAATGAGTCATATTATAGGCTCAAACATGTCAGGAAGCTATACACTTATTTTAACATAATTTTTCAAGGACAAAAAAAATTGTTCCCCTCCATAACAGATGGGTATCGATTAGATGAAGCCTCCTCTAGTGTGTAAAAAAGCTTCTTGCAGTAAAGTTTGGAGCATTTTTTTGGAGGAATAATTATATTGTACTTCCAAGATCAAAAGATCAGTCACTGCATTTAGTGTATGCATGGCCACAAAGTTCCTCTACGGTCTGACCACAACACAAAGCTGGAGTTGTTGTTCAAACAACCTCATTAGATAGTGTTTAGTAAAGGAATCATTGTATGATTTATTTTCCTTTTAAACTTCAAGATTCCACTTAAATGTGAAGTTCAGTATCGGAGATCTTGATCCTTGTGATTCTTCCAGTGACCATTTATGTATCTTCCTCGCTAAAATTTGCATCTGTTTTGGACAAATACAAATACAGTATATACTACATAAACTAATAAACAATAGTACTGCCATTAGAGTTTTGCTACCAAGGTGTGTGTGTTAATAGACCATTTATTTATACCTTCTATGAATTTTACATCCAGTCAGTCAGCAACCCTCTGTTTCTTTTTACCAGAAAGCTTATTGATTTTTCTCATGGTGAGGGGGGATTGTATAATACATTTTATGACAGAGGGAAAGAGAAACTGGCAACTGCACAGTTCCTGAAGAAATATTCAAGGATGATCAAAATTTGAAAACTACAACTTAACAGTCATTAAATCTTCTAGCCATTGTAGCTACAGCTTTCCATACGTTTGATATTCAGAATATGCAGGATCCATTAAAAGGAAAACACACAATTACCCAGTACTCGGAGTTCAGCAGGAGATGAGACGAAATCTCTGGTCTTGGGTTTGTTGGCACGACACACATACACTCCAGCATGGTGGCTGCGGGTGTCAGGAATCACTAGGTTGGTTGCCAAGACAACCACATCTGTAGCTATAGGCTTCCCATCTATGCATCCCAAAGGAGTGGTTGTGCAAAAAGAGGGCAAAATGAAAAAGAAAATGGAAAATCAATTAATCAGGACTGAGTAAGCAGGAACATTTAAACTTTTAATACAGATGTCAATATGAAAAATGGCACCCTTGAAAAAGCTTTATTTTATGATTAAACCACGTCACTAGGTGGTCTCATGTTCTATCAAAATAAATATTAAATAAAAATTATAATACAAATGTTAAGTTGTTAAAGGAATAGTTAAAAGTGTGACAATGTTTAATTTTGCCATCAATTACTCACCCTCCAAATGCAAATACAATGCAATTACAATGAATAGGGCCAAAGGTTTAATATTCCAATAAAGGAAAAAAACAGCAGCACAAGTTTCAATACATTTCTAATTCTGTAACCCATGCCGGAAAGAAAGTATTTTGTGTCTGAAGCAACATGAGGGTCAAAAAATTATCACAGATTTCCAATGTTGGAACTATAATGGTGTGCAATGCAAATCAAAACCCAGAAGAGGTCAGTGCAGCACTGGAGGAGGTACGGCAAGCATTAATGATTCCTAGACACTGACCGTCTGCTGCTGCCATATTAGCGCTCAAACAAAGAAAAAAGACACATCATGAATTTTTACAACATCTTGTTAATTTTTCATGAAATCTAATGAGAATAATGCTCTCAGTTATAGAGCTTGGCATTATTGTGGGGGAAAGAGGGCAAAATGAGGTCCGTAATGAACCTGAATGGAGGCAGTTAACAGTGGGGGTGAAGGGTGGGAGTGTAGTTGGGGTGTCTGCTGCAGCAAAGCCACGTGTCTATAAAGCAAATGTATAAGCTCATCTAAAAATCACAATTTGTGTGGTTCATTTACACTGTCCTTTGTAAGCAATCAAAGTTCACAGTGAACAGAGCACTAATTACAGTTCAGTCATTCAGCTGACACTTTTATCCAATAAAACAATGCACATATTACGCACAACATCTCCTCTTCAACTAGGGGTTTAAGTGCTTTACTCAAAGGCACATCAATGCTTGTTTAAAAAATGTGGACCTACCGGAGTTTGATTCTACTAGGCTCTACTACTCCTATTTAAATCTATTTTGTGAGCCTTGGTCCACATGGGTCCAACTATTTTTGGTATGGGGTACTTAAATCTTAATTTGATATATTCAATCCTGATTGGACAATACCGATCAGGTGGAGTGACGTTCTTATTTATGGGCCAATTCAGGCACAATGTACAGGCTAGGTACACATGCAGACTCCTAAAAACCTTCAACTTGTCAGTTAGCCTAGATCTGTCAACAGCAGCACTTTCAGTTCGTACAGCAGACCGGGCTACTGACGTGTGTGTGTGTAATATATTTGTGTTTGTGTCTTACCCTGTCTGCTCCATGATACGAAAGGTTTGGGTTCACCCTGAGCCATGCACTCCATCACAGCCGGACGACCCATGACCACTGTAGAGTTCCGCGGTGGAGCCACAATCACCACCTCACTCTCCTGAGACAGACCTGCAGAGACAGATAATAAGTGTGTGTTTGTGTACAGAACAAGAGTGTTCACTATCAGGCAGAGTGGTGTGCTTGAGTGAAAGCAGCATTAGTAATGTAAGTAAGTAACTGACCTGACAGAGGACATAGTTTCTTCTTTTGCTCACAGGAAGTGAGACAGAGATAGAGCGAGATAGGATTGAGGTGAGGAGGAAAGAGTAATGAAACAATGAAAAGAGTAATGAAGAGATTGAGACAATGAAAGAGAGGCCAACTTTGAGCCCAAAGAGGATAGGTGTCATTTATCAGGGTTGCAGATATATATATAAAGCTATATGTAATTAAGATTAATAATTTTATTCAGCATGGGTGCATTAAATTGATCAAAAGTTTCTGTGAAGTTTCTATTCAATTTGATTCTTTCTATCAAAGAATCCGGAAAAATGTTTCACAATTTTCACAAAAAATGTAAAACAGCACAACTGTTTTTAACATTTACATTACCGGTAATAAGAAATTTAGCTTGAGCACAAAATCAGCATCAGTTAACTGCAAAAAATTTAGTGTTGCATCACAGGAATACATTTTAAAATACATTACAATTTAAAATTAAATATTTTTTCTATCAATATTACAGTTTTACTGCAATTTTTGTCAAATAAATACAGCCTTGTTTAAAAAAAAAACACAAGCTTGTTATAAACAAATCTTACCAACCCCACGGTAGTTCAGACACCCTCAGATCATAATGAAGTAAAACATAAGCGTGCAGCTATGGATACGGTATGAAGGCAGCAATCACATATGCATGATAGCAAAGGGATTTAAAATGGGTCAGATTTCTGAGGCTACAGGGTGCACCATGTAAAAGCAATGTGAGTGTGTGTGTGTCTGTATTTAAGCAGGTACACCAGGGGATGTGCACCTGTGGTTAAAACAACAACGATACTGAGAACAGTAGACCACTACAGACCACGAATACCCACTTGAATAACAGCAAAAGTTTGATTATAAGACGTTTTCTAGATAAAGCGAGTGTGTAAGAAAATATTCAGTATCAACCAGAATGCTGATGAGCCAAACTACAGCCTCACATCACAGTGAGATGAGATACCTGCTTCACACACACATTAAGACAGGAACTGTGCACTTGAGCTGTCTGGTCTCAGGGGCAGAAGATGCATTGCATTCACAGAGCAAGATTTCCTAAAGGTGAAGATTACTCTCTTTCAATCTGTCTTTCTTTCAATTCAGCATGATTTTATTGGCATGCATGACTGTAAATATTAAATATTGACAAAGCTGACGATGTATGTCTAAAAATAGAACAACACATTAAAAGGTAACTTAAGACAACACACAACATAAGATCTTACGTGAACGACTGAAGTGTTTATGTAACAATAAAGGCCATTTGCATTACATAAGATGTCTACATATACACGCAGACACACAGGGTCACCATGGTGAAAAAGAGCGTACAGAAAACATACTGGAATAAAACATCTTTAGTCATAGACTTTCAGACTGTGATGTGAAAACATATCTAGCAGCCAGTGTTGCTCTATGTCCTTCTCCTGTCATGAATGAAAAGCTGCGTGGGGTTCTTCAATTTAATAATACAAAGAAAAACAATAAGAAGACAGATAAATTAAAACAAATATTATTTGTGTTCAACGAATCTTTCAACTTCTCCTTTTTTCTTAATCTAGTTTTCTTTTTTTCTCTCTAAAGGTGCAGTCCTATTAACATTTTGAGGAAACTCCACAAACAAACAAAAGTGTCATGAATACATGAAGCACAGCTCACATGGAAGTCACTTTCAGCATTTTTCACCACATTTTAGTTTTCGTCCATAAAAGAGAGAAGAAAGCTTTATGAAGCAACTGATACAATTAAAAAGGGCTGAAAGAGCAAATGGGAGTAAAAGAGAAGAAGGAAAATGATGAATGTGGAACAATTGTGTTTAAAAGAGGCTTAAAAGATGAATGTGTGAGATGGAAAATACACATATAGAAAATCATTCAGGTCTCTGGCTGATAACGCAGAAACATAATGGAAATGAGCGAAGGTCAGCATGGAGATTTAAGTCTTTCAGAGGTGTGTGTGTGTGTGTGTGTGTGTGTGTGTGTGTGTAAGGGGGTTAAAGACTCAGACTGACTTCATGGCATTACTGATCTGTCTCCCTCATCTTCCCACACTCCCTTTTATTTCCTTTAGTTCTTTATCTCTCTAGCCTTCTCTAGCCATCTTTGTTCCTCATCTCATTCCTCTCTTCCATTCCTTCTTTTGCCCCCTCCATTTCATCAGCCGAGCAGCCTTAAGGACAGCAGGAAATCAATTCTGCCTGCAACACAGACCACCTCTGCAGAGGGCACTTATACACACACACACAACATTGAAAGTGCCACTGCAGATATCCAAACTTTTCTTCAAACAAAAAGACTAGAAGAGAACCACAAAACTGGTATTTTTCACAATTTAAGGGGTCGTTTCATAAGGAATCACATTTCAATTACTCTTCTGATATATAAATACTCAGAGTATTATACAAATATACTGTAACTTCCATTTAAAAATAAAAAAATTGCATTGGCGACCACTTATTTTTACACATCAGGACAATTCAGTGTTTAGAAATCTCATCACAGTACAGTAATCCGCTTGTTAACCTGCCATGTAATGAATATTGTTTCTTGCATCCACTCTGTTTCAATTGGGAATACTATCTCAAAAAAAAATTTGTCTGCACTTCATTCATAGGTCACATTTAAGGTAAGCTTTTAAAAACTCATGTTGTACACAATGGTCTCCAGGCTTAAGGCATCACAGACACCAATATTTGAATGATTCAGAAAAGATGAATCTCTGTCTGGCCATTGGAGACTTTGGTATGGATATAAAGGTTTAAATCGTGACATTTTGGTAACATTACAGTACATTATGAGTGTATATTATCACCTTATGTTATGATTGGGATGTGTGATGTCAGCCAAGTGGATTGGGGGGGAGGGGCCGAATAGATAAACACCAAAAGAATCAATGATAAAAGTAAAATGCCACTGCCACATTGCAAGTCGGCATTACTTTAAACAAGGTTTCTGATCTGATTTCAGTCTGAAATTAACAGTCAAAGACGAGGCTGTTAAAAACTACACTGGCAAACCAGCAAAGTTCATTTCACATAAAAAGGCTACACTCTACACTCAAATATGGTCCAATGTATTGTGTTAATATGTTAAAAAATTCCTGTATTGATTTTTAACATGTGATTTGAATTATGCATTGCACTGTGTTGTGTTTAAGGGCTGAAAGAAATGTCTGACAAACTTAACTGAAAAAACATACTGGCAATTTTCTGCCAGGACATTACCCATTTTCTATAAATTGTATTCATACAGTGCACTTGGATAGACAAACAGACCGCTTAATTTCCAAGAGTCAGAGAAAAGAAAAAAAAACTAAGTTATGTTATATGACAACTAGCACTTTTAAGTACAACTCAGAAAACTAATTCTGGTGTATAATGAATTTTCCCAGAATGCACATGCTGACATCTTGAATGTACAAGACAGTGTGAGTCAGACAGATGAGGTAAATGGAGCCGATATGTGAGTATATGCGAGGTATGGGTCGTGAAAAATTGAAGGTATTTGGGAACAGGTCTTTGTGTTATACCTGCGCTAACTGTGAGCGAAGCATCTTGGCTGAAGCGCTTACGGGCAGAGTTGAAGGCCACGCAGCGGTACAAGCCTTCGTCTTCTTTAGTGACCCCTAAAATCTGCAGCACCCCATTAGGAAGAGATATGTACCTGCGTGAGAGAGAAAGAGCATTAGCATTTCTAAATCACCCCAAAACATCAATATATGTGTGTTTTTTTGCTGTTCTTCTAAACTGAAGAAACTCTTAAGCCTTACGAGGCTAGCAATCTGCTATACATTCTGGCGCTAAGTGCTACACAGCTCAGAGCAACATATAAAGAGGTACTATACAGAGACACAAACCATACTGCAGAAATAACATAGCGGGGGAGTGAAAAAAGGCAGAGAAAAGAAGCAGAAACGAGAGTCTAGACTACAGATGTAGGAGAACAAACCAATATGGCAGCTTGTATCTTCAAAAGTCATTTCCTCTCTTTCACTCGCTCTGTTTGTGGTGGCGAGGTCAGGTTGCAGCGCTAATATTCATTCCATAGACATTTCTCTCCCTAAGAGACTGCTTTCAAATCCCCTTTTCATTCAGGACCCATATTATACACCATTAATCTTGTAGACTCATCCCCAAGAGCAAGACACTCCGACAGAAAGGCCACAAAGACCAAGGCTGGGTGAATTCATCCACCTGTGAGTGCGAGCTGGTTGAAATCGGGTGCGTGTGACTCGCTATTGTAGAATTCATTGGTGCTGAGAGAGTTCAGCTGAGGACACGTCTACACCAGAGTTACACCTCCAGCAGCACAGCACCGCCTCAGCTGCGCTCGGGATGTAAATGAGAGAGTGACTGCAGCAGCCGCCAGAACACGACAGCGTATATTAATGCACGGCTAATGTGCAAGTGTGTTCTCATTAATATGGAGAGGGGCTGTGAATACAAAAGACACTTTTACGGACACAAAAGGAAGCATCCGAAGCAGACAGCGAATAATCTCGGAGGTACGTTTTCCAACAATCTGTCTCGCTTGGATCTCATTTGTAATTCCAAACTGCTTCAGACAAAAGCACTGTAAGAGGTCAGAGACTTCGTGTGAAGATGCAGTGAAAATTTCTCAAGACTACTAGAGTCTCTACTACCTCATACAACCTTAATTCACAAGCTCATATCTAATGAGATGGTAAACAGATTGGTAAGGGTAAACACATCTGGCTAGCTGTGTGTAAAATAGTGTCAAAATCTCCAATATAATGTAATTTTTTTTTGTTTTTATTACAAGTTTATATACATAATGTACATAATACTACAGTTAAAAAATGTGGGGTTAATAAGATTTTAAAAGTTGTTGAAAGAAGTATCTAATGCCCACCATGGCTGCAGTTATTTGATCAGATTAAACAGTAATATTGTACAATATTATTAAAATTTAAAGTATTTTTTTCTATTTTAATATATTTTAAAATGTAATTTATTCCTGTGATGACAAAGCCTTATTTTCAGCAGTCATTACTCTTCCGTGTCGCATGATCCTTCAGAAATCACTCTAATGTGCTGATTTAGTGCTCAATAAACATTCATCAATGTTGAAAACAGTAGTTCCGATTAATATTTTGGTAGAAGCATCATAGTTTTTAGGATTCTTTGAATAGAAGGTTAAAAACAGCATTTATTTGAAATAATAATCTGTTACAATAGTAATTTTTTCTCACTTTTGATCAAGTTTTTCCCAATCAGTGGGTCTTTATAAACTACTTTACATGACTGGATAAACATCATGAAGGTCCACCCCTAAACCAAGCACCCAGTAAGTCAGAGCAAATCAGGTAAAGCAGTAGAAAAAACATCCACACATTAATAAGTCAACACCCCCAGCCAAATGCAAAGATCTATATTTGGTTGAAGCAATGGCAAAAAGGCTAGTGCTTGTGGGGACCTGGGTTCAAGATTGGCTTGGGTCATTTCTGAATCTATAGTACCCCCTCTAGCTCTGCTTTCCTGTCCATTATCCATTGTCAATAAAAACAAAAAGCCAATAAACAAAAAACGTAACTCAAAACTCAATTTGATGACATTTGATGTACATCATTGCACAGTTGCTGTCATATGCAGATAAATATTTATCGGTGGATTCATCAAAAGAAATCGACAATGGGTGATGAAATCTCTAAATGATGCAATCAGAAGACATTTTCATAAAATTCTTTGTGACCTTATTTGACATTTCAAAATGGCTTTCCTTTTCTCTTTGCACATTTTCCTAAGCATTAACTTTTGAAAATATCAAGCCTGCCCTTATCCAAACAATCCATTAGGTATAAAACAAATCTGATGCACAAAAGCTGTAAAGTACAATTTTTTGTACAAAAAAATAGACACAACTAACTATGTAATGAGCAATATTATAATATCCTGTGGCTGGATATGTGGCATGTGGCAAAAGACATCAAATACCTCTTTTTCACTGGGGCTGGTGCCGGAGCTCATTCAGCAGATCCCTCTGCGTCACCAACATGTGACCATAATTGCTTGTTATCTCTTGCAGATGAAGAGCATTGAACTGTTCTGCTGACCACTGAAACCTGACATATTTAATTGTTGTGATAATGGATTTAGTTTTCCTGATCTCTGATGGCTTTTAAATATAGCCCCTTTCAAACTGCGGTCTGTAGAGGAAGCTCAGCATAATATTGTCAAACTGTAGGTTCCCTTGTTAACCAAAATAAGGTTTCAGGGCCAGCTCAAAATTTGGGCAATGGCCTAGTATTTTTTGAGTGGAAAAGTACAGCCCGGTTCCCAAATGGTTCTCCGGCACCAGCCTTGGTGGAAAACAGATTGATTTTAAAAACTGCAATGCTTCCCAAGGATACCAGAATGGAATACAACACTGATCAGGTGCTTTGGAGAACATAATCATGTCCATTCTCAGCATCGAAAGAAAAAATTATGATGTGCTTTATGCTACACACCTACATCTCTCTATGTGCAAGTGCTTTATGTGTATGTGAGAGTGAGATATACATTTTCTTATTATAAAACAAAAAAGACATTCTTGCTCTCAAGTTTAAGCATATGGCTGTGCAAGAGAGAGAAAAATGGTGAATCAACAAAGAGACTGAGAATAAAAAATAATAATAATAATACTGTACATAGAGAAATCTCACAGCTCTCTAAAGCATAACTTGTTTTGCTCCTGAATTTTACAAACAGATAAACAATAGCCAGTTGCCCTTTATGTCCTTTAATCCAATCAAGTTAAGAGATCAGCAAATGGAAAATATCAAATATCTTGCATGCAGCCATCTGCAAAAACAAAATCAGAACTCAAAATAATGTACTATAAAGCAAGGCCATACTAGTCTAGGACCATATTAATTATAATTAAACATACAAAAAGGGAATTAAATAGAAGCTCATTGTCTAAACCTTCCACCAACATCTTTACAGGCTAGAGACCATACAATACAGTGAGACAAATTACACGAGCAAATGATTATATGATGTACAGGAAAAGTCAAAGTTGCAACATGTAACATGTTATGCAATCTAGACAGTATATTCAAAAACCTAGCTACATTCAGCAAAATTAAATGAAACATTATTGCCAGGAATGAATGAACAAGACTCATTGAAATTGTTGGGATGCACCTATTTTTCTACATTTGATATTTAAGCTTAGAAAATATTTTGCTTTCATTAGGGTTCCAGATCTGTCGTTTTACCATTTCAAAACCTCTGACATGAAATAAGAACATTTGGTTTAATGATTGAAGGAAAAACAAATCTTTCTAACAAAGCTAACACATTTCTAGCAAATCCCTAATGCATGTAAATATCTTTTGAATGTATTTTGTAATCAAATATTACTGTACTACATAGCTAGCAAACCAAAAAAATAATAATAATAACTTTCAGATTTCTAAAAGATTCTGTAGCTGACCTTTTCAGAAAGGGTGAGTGAGTTACAGAAATGTGGCAGCCTCTGCTATAATAAGCCCTCTGTTTATCACATGACATGACACACTTTAAACCCATGACCCGGACTTTATTTGATGCAACAGTTCTCTGCCCTCTGCCCCCCTCCCTGTGATGCCCACCTCTTTGATGGGGCCCATACCCAATTCTTTGACCTCTGATGGGCCCCTTTTACACAAATGTCATTGATTGACTCTTGTCATGTGCAATCTCTCCTGCTCTATATTGACATATTGCAAAAGCTACTGTAACATACACAGACTTGAAAATGGTAAACAACTCTGATTACCACATAAGATGAACTGGCAATACTGTAACATGAATTTACTGTGTTTGGCTGCCTTGTTTCAAACTATTTGACATCTTTTCAAACACACAAAATAAATCAAATGAGTTGAAAATCTATAGGCATACCAAATATTGATTCAATAGATCACTTTATTAACCATAAAGCATAGCTAGCATGGTGGTCAGATGTATTAAAATAATGACTAAAGCATAAGTATTTTATATTTATATTTTTATATTCAGTTATATAAATGTATTCATAATGATATTTTGATATTATTCTAAAAGACGCAGGCCATTATCTGTTATGACAGAGTTTGAATGAATCAGACAAGTACTGGGCAATTCTAATATCAGGAATACCTTTCAGTTACAGGTACCAAACGACCTGGTAATTGTGTAAGTGTTGTTCAGTCATAATTACTTTTAAGATAGGGCTGCATATATAGTATGATAATCGTTAATAACTTAGATGAACATTATAATAAAAAAAGGAATTTACATTGAAAAACATATTTTGTTGTGAAATCTCATCCCAAAAAGCTGTTACTGTAAGTTACCCCCCTTCCTGTCCATCTTACACAGTCTACATTGCAAGTGAGCAATACAACACAAAAAATCATTCAAGATTAGCACTTTTTGAGTGTTTGTGAAAATCAGACTGCTTCAGACTCACTTATTAAGACTAGTTGTCATTACTGACGCTCATTTGAATTGCCACTGAATCCAAATGCGTGACGGACACATCTGCGATCATTACAGTGTTCAACTTCTGCAAAAACATGTTGCAAATAAAAGATTTTTACACAATCAAGATGTTTTTCTTGGTTATAAAAATGAATAATATTTCAAATAAATGCTGTTGCTTTAAACTTTCAAAGTACCCTGAAAAATGTATCTTAGTTTCCACAAAAAGATTAATCCTAACTACTGTTTTTAACATTGATAATAATAAGAAAAGTTTCTTGAGCACTAAATTAGCATATTTGAATGATTTCAAGGATCGTGTGACTGAAAATGCAGCTTTGCCATTATAGGAAAAACTAACACTTTAAAATATATTAAAATAGAAAGCGGTTATTTTAAATTGTAATAATATTCACAATATTTCTCAATGATACTGTATATTTGATCAAATAAATACAAAATAAGAAACTTTCAAAAACACTAAAAAATCTAACCGACCCAAAACATTTGAACAGTAATATGTGTATGAATAATAATATCTATATTTTTTCTAATAATTGTACTGACTTTTTTCAAAACACCAAAGTGGTCCCATGTTGGACTAGCTTTGAACTTGCTCTGTACAAACAATGTTGTATGTGAATAATTTGTCAAAAATGGAATCATACATTCCAAAGCTCATGCCAAGATCATTTACCTGGATGGTTTTAGAGGTCCTGTGGGTGAAGGTAGGGGTGCCTGGTCCTTCTCCCAGGAGATACTTGGAGTTGGCAAGCCATCCACATAGCACTCAAACCGGGCAGTTCCACCTACTGGCTCAACCTGAGGTTCAGGAGCCTGAAGAAAGCGGGACAAGCCTAAGAAAGACAGAGAGAGCGAGAGAGTGTGGCAGAAAGAAGAAGAAAGCAACAAGAAATCAAAAAAGGCAATCAGTGAATGCATCACAATAACTTTTCGTGGAATAAGCATAAGTAATATATCCACATGGTGAGAGTAGAGGAAGGCGAGCGGGGCCCCTGACCTCTGCTCCGGTGCCTCTGAGCTTTGAAAATACTCTCACTTTGATCTGCTACATCTGCTAGACTCACACCGCTCATAACACCACGGTACACTGAACAACTCTCACACACAGGAACAAGCGAGAGGGTACTTCATTATTCACACAGCTACCAAATATATAACCAGACATACAATTTTGCTAACAGCAAGATTCAGTTTGCCTTTTTTAGACATATATCAATTGTTTTTATTCCTATTGTTCCTATCCAGGAGCAATAGGTGTTCCTGTGGCTCAGTGGTAGAGCATTGTGTTAGCAGCACAAAAGGTTGTGGGTTCAATTCCCAGGAACACACATACTGACAAAAAAATTCAAATATATATATCCTGAATATGTAAGTAGCTTTGGATAAAAGCATCTGGTAAATTTCAATTTGTAATTTTTGTATATTTAAATTACGATTAGTTGTGTGTTTTATAAACAAGTGTGAATTTAAAATAAACAATAATATATTATTAAATTAACATTAACCTACATTATTAAATGCTGTAAACCTGTTGTTCATTGTTAATTCATGCTACAAAATGCATTAACTAATGTTAACAAATTTACACTAATTGGAAAGTGTTACTATAAACTCAAGTTCACAACCAAACTGTTAAAACTTACGCTTATAAAATCTTGTAGCATTAAACTGACACTTAAGAATACGAACACTTATAGTGGACCAATGTTATTTCAAGGGACTATTGACTATTGAATCTTCTCAGAATGAATAGTCTTCCAGAGGAGTGGGCATCAATATACAGACAGTTCAAAAGTTCCTAAACAAGCTCACACATGAAGAACATTGGCGTATGTAACAGCTCCGCAGGCAGTGCAGCCTGCTCGGCTGAGACCTGTTAAACATTAACACTAGATATTTTTGACTTGTACACAGCATGCGGTCTAAAGCAAACACACTCTACAAAAAACATGGGGATTTAATGGAGCACACACCAACAGTTATGTGTAGCTGTGAGCATCTGAAATTACAAAGCTATTCAGGAATAATGAGAAATATTCAGTTACTGAGAAAAAAAGCCACTTTATAAGAACAAAAAAGTAGTATATGGAGAGAAAAGCGTTTAAATGAGGGTCCCTTCCCCCGCTCACCGAGTGAGTAATAATGAATAAGATAATTATCATGATAACTGTCTGTAAGTGTGTGAATGCTACAGAGTCACTGTTGCTCAGAGCAGCTCACCTCCACATGCTGTAGCACTGAGGATCCCAGTCAAGCAGATGACAGATAACCGAGGTAAATTACAAAACCATGTACTCGCATCCCTCCCCTGGTAGAGACCTTCACTGCTCTGATTTCTCAATGGAGGAAATGGTATCTTTGTTTGGACTGTCTCCAGTCCCAATACTGTCTCCCTATCTGGTTCATTCTCAAAATACAGTGACAAAGATTTACAGTAAATATTCAAAAATGTATGTCTGTCAGTATGTATATGTATCTATAGAATATCTTACTTATTTCACTTACTCACATTAGTGTGTGTTAAAATCCCCATTTTATGTCAAATAAAATAACATGTATGATGAATATTGATGTTATTTATGCAATATGTTATTTTTATCATTTAAAATTCAATCTTAATTTCAACATGACAGTTTCCCACCACCATAGGAAGTAACTGTTTCCCACAACAAATAAAATAAAATAAAATAGGAACTACTTTTGTTGTGGATAAAGACAATGAGAACATGTTTCTGAGTATCAGGTTATGACACACTATCTCTTACCCTAAAACTGCAATGTCCATCATTTTCTACAGCAGAGACAGCAGGTACTATTACTATCTACATAAAAGTTATAAAGTAAAATTGAATGAACAGAAATAATGAAGCAAGACAGAGTCATGGCCAATGAAATACACAATGACTAAAGGAAATGGTCTTTATCATCTAGTGGACTGCCTTAAATACGAAGAGAAAGAAAAAATAAATAGAGAGGGAGGTAAAGAGATAAATGGGTTGAAGTCTGATCTCTTTCTCCCTCCTCAGGCTCATCAAAAAGCACAATCGAGTCCTTGTGCAGACCAGGTGAAAACGACACTCAGATCGAGCCAAGCAAAGACAACCACCAAGTGGAATGTGGCAGAGAGAGGGACACAGAGAGAAGATGGTATGCATTGTGGCTTGTTTAATTTATATCTTAATATATTTGTAATTTCTTTGTAACTATTTGTGAAATATACTAGTCATTTCTGAGTGAAAATTGCTACAAAGTAATTCCTATAGCAATTGTTAAGTGTATAATATAATATAATATAATGTATATTTTGACAATTTGATCAGATGTTTATCAGGTGTGAGAACACAATAATTAGTATGTGATGATTTTAAGATGATGCAAAATGAAACAAAACACAACCAAAAATGTGAACATTGGCTGGCCTCTAAAGTTTTAAAGAATCTGTTTCTTCGATCTCTCTTAGACCCACAGCTGCTGCTGTGTTGGACATAAGTCAGAGTAGAAAGTGTTTATACTCACTGGCGAGATGCAGGGTGAGAGCCCGACTGGTCAGGGCTCCTGTCGAGCTGGTACTTAAGCAGCTGTATCCGCCCTCCACAGCCGCTGGAGCCTGGCCATCCGAGGAAGAGGGAGAGATGAGAAGAGATCCGTTGGGCAAGGGCCGGATGGTCTGGCTTTCTGAGAGAACCGCCCCATCTCGCAGCCAGGTCACATTGAGGGGGGGCTCACTGGCCCCCAGGTGGCACTCCAGCAGCAGAGGGTGATCAGGCTCCAGAACCACATGGACAGGACCAGCACCACAGCTCAGCTCCACGGAGACAGGCTTCTCTAATTAGTGTGTGAGAGGAGGAGAGAAAGAAAGAAAGAGCTGATGTTACAACCTTTGACAAACAAAAGAAAGCGTGATAGAAAGAAACCCAAAAAGACAATGATCAGTAAAAAGGGTTCATAACAGTGACAGTAATATAACAGTAATACTGATATTTGCCCAATCAAAATGATTTGATTCAATACAAAATTCTATTTCATTAACAAAGATTTCATTTGAAAAATGTAGAATTCTATAAACTCTTCCCCTAATGTATCTTGGGTAATAAAAAGAAAAACAAACTACTTCAGCAAGTAAACTGAAAGGAAATGCATTACCTGCAAGAACATAGAGGTTATACTTGAAAAACAACACAACGTTCAGTACAAACATAAGTGACCTGATATGGGAGGGATATTTTGAAAATATATTCCCTGTACATAACTTACTAAAATGTAATCACTTACCTAATCCAAATGTCATAATATGAAGGTAAAATAATATGGCTGCTTTAATTGCTTTTATTTTGCCACAAATCAGTATCAGTAAAGCAAAATCAATTAGATTAGGGTCTTTAAACTCCAGTTCAAAGGGGCCATAAAGAGATGGGCCATTTGTGGAAAACATCTGTTGAAAAAAGGGGGGATAAATAGTACAGTAGAAGGGGGGGAAATATTGTACTTTACTGTCATTCTGCTTCAGAAATCTGGTATGAAATCATGATAATTATAATTATTTTATCCATCGATAGGCCCCTTTGAAACTAGTAAAAAAATAAAGCGAATCTACATTTAATTTTGTGTTTATCCCACCTTCCTTACAACAAATTTGTTTGTACAAAATAGCTTGTTTGAGTGTTATATACAGGGAATTTTTCCTTGCCACTGTTGCCCAAGGCAATATTCTTTGTGAAAAGTGCTATAAAAACTACAAGTGTAGAAATACATTTCAAATGAATTGAAAGTGCTCTGTGTATGTCAATTTAGCTAAGTGTAGTTTAATTTAGAATAGAATAGAATAGAATAGAATAGAATAGTATTGGCTGAATGGCCTCTAAAGCATAAAATAATTTAGACTTGCGCTCACAGACACCCACAGCTACTCTGTGCTGGAGCTGAATCAGAGTATAAAGCCTTTATATTCAGTGGCGAGATGCAGGTGGGTGAAATTATGAACCGAGTTGAAAATGTTCTCTTTGGATATACAAATACCTAACATTACTCTAACAATGTGTAAAAAAAAAAAAAGGTATTTCATGAACTTAGGTAAATATCTTCTACTTAATATTTTCCTAATTTCTTTGCTTTTAGTACAACACAGCACAATGACAAAATAAGCTGATTATTGAATTTTAAAACAAGCTACATATTATAACAAAATTATTGATTTTTATATACAAGAACGTGCAGAATGTAAGAATGACCAAAGAAAGACCATCATTCTTTAACAGCATATCTGACTCAATTTTATTGACGGATGACATTTACTTTTTACCAAACAATGAAAACAAATCTTGTAGCAGTGTACAGTAACCTGGAAAACATCATTTACTTTACACTCAAAGTAACCTGCAGAACAGAGTTATTCACGCTGTCAGTCATGTCAAGCACGAGGCAATAATTTTATAATGACTATGCTAATCAGCCAGCCATAACACTATTTCAGCACTATGTACACTCTCTCTCTCACACGCACGCACGCACGCACGCACGCACGCACGCACGCACGCACGCACGCACACACACACACACACACACACACACACACACACACAGAGCAAGACCACACGTTGAGCACACATTAGTCCTCTACATTTTCGTGCTGCAGTAAGCTCCCAATTAATTAAGCTAATGGGAAATGGAATTATTTCCTAGATTAAAGTGGAAGCTGATCCTCCGGCATCCCTGGATATGTGTGTGAGACAGAGACAAGCTAGCAAGCAAAAGCAGCTCACACAGCTAGCGCACAAAAGAAGGAAGGGAAAACACAATAATACTTGTTGGATGGCTGAAAGCCAAAGTGCGCAAACAAATATGTGAGACAGTGACTTCTGAGGCAGAAAGAACACAGACTGACAGAGAGAGACTTGTAGTAAGTTCAGCACAACCAGAGCTGCAGGGTCCCTGAGTGCGATCACCTACCTCTGTTTATAGGTGAAAATAAGGCCACTAAGCCCCTGGCTCCAAAAAGGCCAGCGCCATTCCAAATGAGACCTTATTAGTAAGTGAGAGAACAAATGCGTGTGTCTGCGTATAGATCTAAGAGAGAGAGGACAAAAAAAATGAAACGCTACCCACAATGAGCTGCCCTGTATCAAAGGCATTAGAGATCGGTGGGCCATAATAACATAAACACTGGCCTACTTTCACCAGCCATTAACAGTTAGACAGAGAACGCAGGATCGCTTCAATAGACAGTCGCTCCAGCTCGCCTTCACTATGCTTCTCTGTCCTCTCGCTGCCTTTCCTCTATTCAATCTTCAATTAAATCTCATCA
The DNA here is from genome assembly GCA_027564155.1 of Gymnocypris eckloni scoliostomus. Classification (NCBI taxonomy): domain Eukaryota; kingdom Metazoa; phylum Chordata; class Actinopteri; order Cypriniformes; family Cyprinidae; genus Gymnocypris; species Gymnocypris eckloni. The sequence continues at coordinate 25,180,074 of CM050413.1, read as the reverse complement.
AGGCCATTTATGGTCATTTCTCAGCCAAATTTTTGGGGCTCAGTCTCCAAAGTTTTCTGAGATCCTTGATGACTTTACATTTTTTACCTCCCAACTACTTCTGTCTCACACGCAGAGTTTGGCACAGAGCACATACAAAAAGAACAAATCCTTGTAAGCACACACCTGAAGTGTGTAAAAACACATTAAAATGAAATGCTGTCCGTTTGTGATGCTACTCTTTCTTTTGCGTGCACATAAATGCACACCAGCTTACTAGACCATGCTGAGTTTGTGAAATGGCAATGTTTGTGGGGTGATTTCTCACCCTGATGGACCTCTGCTGCTGCGGACTCCCTCTGAAATCAATCCGGTGGGGAATCTCATGGCATGGCAGAGATCCAACCAAATCATCACTGTTACGCTGCCTTTGTAAATTAAGAGAGTGTTAAACAGAGATGGAAGATAGAAGAGACATTATTTTCCATTGAGACTCTAGTTATGTAGAAGCCCAAAGCATCTGCCAAAGCAAAGTAGCAAAACCATAAAACACTCCTCTGAAAAGAGGTCATATGATACGTCTTGGATGCTGGCTTCCTTACAGTTATTTCAACCAGTTTCACCGTAAAGATCACGCTGGTCTAACTGCAATACTTGCTAAGTTACATTGGTGAACAGCACCAAAACAGCACTAAGTCAGGACCAGTATGAAAATTTGAATCCATACACATTTTCCATACATATACACATTCTATTATATTTTGTTTATTATTATTATTCTATAATACTTAATATTTTGTTAATGACACATGAGGAAAATTGTGGAACTTAACATAAATATTTGACTCAAAATTATCTCAAATATTTAAATGAACACTCTTATGAGCAAAGATTTGAAGAAAAACGTTTTATATAGTAAATATATAAAATAAACATGAAATAACTAAATGTATATTTTACCTGTACAAATATAATATACTAAAGTAAGTCTCTAAATAATATCGATCATCTTATTTTGACTCGATCATTATTGGGTTCTGTAGATGGACATCAGAATAGTTTTGTGCAAAGCAGGGAAAGGGAAGCACAAAGGAGAGACCATGAGTTTTAGGGAGGTAAGACTTGATTAACACACTACTGTGCATCCCCAGCCAGACAGGTCTCAGACATTAGAGGAAAAAAGTCTCAGGAAAACCTGTCAAGTCTGTAGAATTGCATTGTTGCTGAGAAAAACATGTATGTGTTCTGTAATTTCAGATGTGAAATAAATATTTAATTCACTAGCTCTAGTGTAGGACATTACATAAAAAGTTGTCAGTAACTATGGCTGAGATAACTACAGTATGTGCTATTATAGGCAGTACAGTTTAATGCTCAAAATATGAACCAACCTTGTTTGGACTTGGCTGGGAACCCGGGGAATACCTTTTTGTTTTTTCTAGATTAAATATGTTCTTTATTTTAGTTGCAGCCATAAAATGACTAGTTTCTTGAAATATTGTAATTGTAAATTCTTGAAAAGATGTAATTATTCATTGTTATCATTGTGTAATGTAGAAGAATGCAGATATGCAATAATTTTTTTTTTGTTGCTTTTATTGTTTCCATACAGTGTATGCCATTTATGCCTTGAACAATGTTAATGTTCATGTTAAGTTTGTTAAAGATACTTAAATACACACGTTTACCTTCCTCAGTATTGTTGCACTGTAGGAATAGTGGTTTAAGCAAGGGAAGTGCATTGTGTTTTACAGTTCTTGCACACAGCAGGCTTGAAAGAAAAAAGTGATAGAAAAAGTAATTGGGGCCTGTGCCCCAGTAGAGCTTTAGGTCTAGCAATGCCCTTGCCAAAAACCAATGTTAATATTCACATAATGGCAAAATACCATCTGATTATGCCTTTCTGCCCATCATCACAAAAGCTGGTCTTTTCAGCAGCTTCCTCTAGCCATGCTAAGAGACTAATACTGATAAAAGAATGTTCTAGTCATTCTGGCTCCATTAATTACTGTGCATTCATCTACGAGAAGATCTACCCGCAAACGCCATATATTACACACAAGCTTCTCAGTTACACAGCACCATCCGTGCCTCATCTTTCACAAACACACAAGTAAATTATCGCCTCTGCATGTGTTACTGTGAAGTGGAGACACTGCTCAGAGGTGGTACAAAACATTTTGTCTGAACTGTGGTCCATCCAACTAAAAACTTGGAAAACTAGCAGTGGCCTGAGTGCATCCCCAAAAACATGAAACACTCGTGATGTGACTCAATAAATACAGCACATTGTATTTACGCAACATAATTCATTATCAGTGTAACATGCAGAAGGACACTCTCAACATCCGGCATCTACTGAAGCAATTCGGGTGTCAACTTGATTTATAACTACAGATTTTTTGTATCTTTTTATAACAATGACAGGTTTTGAACCCTTTGAATTGAAAATGTTTTAATAATGCAATGATAATTAAATCACATAAAGAAAAAAAACGCTTCTTTTTACTTTAAAACATCTTCCAAAATTCTTCAGAGTTATATATCTGTTCTTGTGAACACCATACATTCATGGTTGAAATGCAATTTGTATATACAAAAATATGAATACGCCTTTTTTTGCCACTATAAAAACAGTAAATATACTAGTAGAAAACTGGCTTACAGATTATAACAGTAATGTTTGACTGAGGAAAGGCAGAATGAGCATAGTGGCCTTTCTATCAACATCCTTAAAGTTGCACATGCATGTCTATATTACAAACAGTCGTGGTCAGCATTATTGGCACCCTTGGTAAATATGATCAAAGAAGGATGTGAAAATTAATCTGCATTTTTAATCCTTTTGATATATATATTTCTTTTTAAATCACACAAATAGAACCTTTCATTGGAGAATAAGAATTTGAAAATGAGGGGGGGGAGGGGGGTCATTATGAAATAAATATTTTTCTCTAAAACACATTGGCCACAATTAACGGCATCCTTTTATTCAATACTTTTCGAAACCTCCATTTTCCAGTATAACAGCTCTTAATTATCTCCTATAATAACTGATGAGGTTAGAGAACACCTGACAAGAGATCAGAGACCATTCCTTCATCCAGAATCACTCCAGATCCTTCAGATTCTCAGCTCCATGACGGTACTTCTTCTCTTTAGTCATTTAGTCACTCATTTTCTACAGGGTTCAGGTCAGATGACTGGGATGGTCATAGCAGAAGCTTGGTTTTGTGCTCAGTGACCTATTTTTTGTGTTGTTTTTGAGGTTTGTGTTTGGATTATTGTATGGTTGGAAGATCCAAACATGGCCATTATAAGATTTCTAACAGAGTCAGTCACTTATTTATTTTTTTATCTGTTGGTATTTGATATAATCCATGATGCCACATGTCTAAACAAGATGTCCAGGACCTCCAGCAGAAATATAAGCCCACAATATAAAAAATACAGCAGTATATTTCATTGTACACATGGTACTTTTTATCCCTGTGTTCACCAAACCCATCTTGAGTGTTTGCTGCTAAAAAGGTTTTCTGAAACAGAGATTTTCTGCAATTCTCCAGCTGTGGTGCTTGGAGAGTATTTAGCCACTCAAACTCTCCTTCTCACCATACATTAAGACGATATAGACACATGTCCTCTTCCTGGCAGTTTCGTAACATTTTCTGTTGATTGGAAATTCTTAATTATTGCCCTGATGGTGTAAATGGGAATTTTCACTGCTCTAGCTCTTTTCTTAAAGCCACTTTCTAATTTGTGAAGCTCAATTATCTTTTGCTGCACATCAGAAATGTATTCTTTGGTTTTTCTCATTGTGATAGATGATTAAGAGAATTTGGGCTTTGTTTTCTCTACATTTATATTTCTGTGAAACAGGAAGCCATGGCTAGATAATTTCATATTCATAATCACCCTGGAGTGCTCAAAATTGTGAATATGAATGGGAATATACTTCAGAGATGTTTTACTCATAAGAATTTCTAGGGGTACCAATAATTGTGTCCAATGTGTATTTGAGAAAAACGTTTATTTCATAATAAGATTTCCCCCCATTTTCAATTGTTTTAGTTCAATGAAAGGTTTGATATTTGTAATTAAAAATTAACAAGATATCAAAAGGATTAACACTGCAGGTTTAATTTCCTTAGCCTTCTTTGATCATATTTACCAAGGATGCCAATAATTCAGAAAACGACTGTATGTGTAATGTTCTTGCATTACAAAATATAATCACTAATAATACAACAATATAAACAATAATAAAAAGTACTTAAGTACTTATAAATATTAAACAACAATAAAAATTGCTTAAAATAATGCATAAGACCACAATAGATCTTAATTAAAAATGAAGGCCAGTGAACTAGAATAAAAACTACAATAAATTAATGACAGTTGGATAACAAAAACTGCTTTAAAAATCTTTACACCACAACACCATGCATACAAGGGTTAGTGTGTAATAAGTAAACAGAGGTTTACATGTTTCTAGTTAATTCAAAATGCCGACAAACTGCCAGTATGAGAAAAGCGACACTGTAAAACTTGCCTCTTGACCTTTTGATGTCCTTGAACATAATTATTTGGACTTTTTAGATGAGCAAAGACCACTTCACCACCAAAACAAATAACTGCAAGGCTCTTCAATACTTACAAAAACAATACATTTTATAAAGTATTCTAACTAAATGCAATGGACCACAAAAAATCCCCAAATTATGTATGGATTTAACAATGTGTCACACACCCCATGGATGGGGAGACAAGTAAACAAGAAGGATAAGGATCTTTAATGATAAGGTTGACAGGGTATCCAACAAAAGGAAGACATTTAACAACAGACGTGAAGAAAGCGAAACACAGGGCTTATAAACACAAGGAAATCAAACGAGGAAGACCCAAAACAGGTGGGGAGTAATTAACACACAGACAGAGACTAATAAACTAATAACGAAGACAGGAACAGGAAGGACCAAATATGGGCATGTAAACACTGGGAACACGTGGAAACAAGACATGTGGACACAATGTAGTGTTTCTATAAACACATCTTTTTTGGATAATTGTAAAATCAGTCTTTATCACCATTCATTAATATTGCCGAGATGTTGAGCGCTGACTGAAATTTTAGTGCTCTAATGGACTGATTAAATACAAACTTTGAAAAGTTTGCATTAAAAAATACTTTAAAAGCCACAAAACTAAAGGTTTATGTTCAAAAGAACAATATGTACTGTGTAGGTGGTTAAAGTATCTTCATTCATAATCAAAAAAGAAAACAAAATACTCCATATCTGAACAGATATGCTGCTGATAAAAACAGTAAGAACAGATATACAGCATCCTATCTGAGAACAGATTACAGCAGCTCACACACACTTTGTAAACACTAAATTAGGTTTCAGTTCACACTCACATGGAGCAATTCTGCTTGGCACTCCTGCCAGCTATCGGCTGAGAACGAAGCACTGCACGAGGTGGACAAAGGTGGAGCTGTGTATGAACATGCGTTGGTGCCAGCTGGATGTGTGACATATGCACTGCACAGCCACTAATGAAGGCTGGGAGGAGAGGGACAGATGGTCTGATTGATAGTCCAATGCAACAAACCATTTAAAAAAGATGGCAACATATCTGTGTGGGTGCATTTGTGTGTGTATCCCGGGTACAGTGCCAGCTATTACTCAGCAGCGTGGCACAATCACTGAGAGAGAGAATACATGAAAACATGACCGCAGAAAAAGGATAAATACATGTAACTTCACATCAGATTTTAGAGTAGGCAGAATACATTTCTGAACGCACAACACATCGAACCCTGAAGCAGATGGGCTACAGCAGCAGGAAGACCACACCTGGTGCCGCTCCTGACAGCTAGGAACAGGAAACGGAGGCTACAAATCGCACATACTCACCAAAATTGGAAAATAGAAGATTGGAAAAACGTTGCCTGGTCTGATGAGTCTCAATTTCTGCTGCGATATTCAGATGGTAGGATCAGAATTTAGCGTAAAGAACATGAAAGTATGGATCCATCCTGCCTTGTCTCAACTGTTCAGGTTGGTGGTGGTGGGGTAATAGTGTGGGGGATATTTTCTTGGCATACTTTGGTACCCTTAGTACCAATTGAGCATCGTTTAAACGCCACAGCCTACCTGAGTATTGTTGCTGACCATGTCCATCCCTTTATGAATACAGTGTACCCATCTTCTGATGGCTACTTCCAGCAGGATAATGCACCATGTCACAAAGCTCAAATCATCTCAGACTGGTTTCTTGAACATGACAATGAGTTCAATTTACTCAAATGGCCTCCACGGTCACTAGATCGCAATCCAATAGAGCACATTTGTGGTGGAAAGGGAGATTTGCATCATGGATGTGCAGCCAACAAATCTGCAGCAACTGCGTGATGCTATCATGTCAATATGGACAAAAATCTATGCCACGAAGAATTAAGGCAGTTCTGAATGGAAAAGGGGGTCCAACCCGGTACTAGCAAGGTGTACCTAATAAAGTGGCCAGTGAGTGTGTATATATATATATGTATATATAGTTGTGCGGTTATTCTAAAACCATCTTTTGTGTTCCACAGCATAAGTCAAACAAGAATGACATGAAGGTGATAAAAATATGCGAGTCCAGGCCTAAGCCTAATGAAAATCAACATCCATGCTGGTAAAATTCCTTAACTATACAGTGTGGAAGAATAAAAGCGGTGCTTGCTGCAGTGTATGGGAATTGAGTGGGAGGACTGCAAACTCTCCATCTTTGAGGATATGACAAGAAAGAGTGCAATGATGAGGAAACAGTTTACAGCCCGGGAACAGTTGAGGGTTCGGTGCCTTGCTCAAGGGTCTCACCTCAGTCGTGGACAATTCCTGCCGGAACCGAGATTTGAACCTACAACCTCGGGTTACAAGTCCAACGCTCTATCCATTAGAGCCACGACTGCCCCTGCGTCATTCATTAATGTATTCTACTAATAACTGTTGTTAGAAAACTGTCATTCTTGCTACTATTTCATATCATAAAAAAAAATGTTTATTTTATGTAAAATCCTAATACACACTTATATTATAAGATATTACAAGTATATAATAAGATACAAGATAGGTAAGATAGATTATAAGACCAGGCAGATAGAGGAGGAAAAAAACTATATTCATAAAAATATATACAAATAATACTTATATTAATGATATTAACATACTAATATTAATGAAAAACCATAATTAAAAAGGTTATTTATAACACCATTAAGGTACAATATAGCATTTTCAAAGCATGGTTCTGTATGGAACCCTATAAAAAAGTTTCTATTTAGCACTAAAAAGGGTTCTACTATTGTTACAAATCGAAGAACACTTTTCTGGTACTGTTTAGAACCATTTTTCTTAAGAGTGTAGGGAGATAAGAGGGTCTGTATTACTTACTATTGGAGAAAGTGTAACGGCTAACTTGGATCACGTGTGCCATAATAACCAATCACATTACAACCTTGATGTCATTGAATTTCTATCAGAGTTGTGCGACACTCAATTGCTGTTTACGGATCCCATAGGAATGAATGAGAAGTGTCGTAAGCTGAATCCCACCTGTCGCAAAAAGTCAGTGACTTCTATTATAAAACTTATTTTTATACATATTGTTTAGTGTAAAACATGTTGAAGATTAGCAGATAGGCTGTCAATTCATTAAATGATAAGCCGCTAAAAAGCTGTTTATTCTGCGTAGTGAAGCCTCTCCTCCATTGACACCCATTAAAAAAAACGGCCTCTGGTCTCATTTCCCACGTACTGCAAGACCGGAAGCATTAGCTTTAGCCATTACGCTTTTTTGGCTAATGGTTGCAGGCTTGCCTTCTATAACCCTTTTCCACCAAGGCAGTTCCATTGCTGGTTCGGAGCCAGAGCCTAGTTTCAAACTGTTTATTTGTTTTTCCACGCCCAAAGCACAAGCTCCGAACCAGGAAAAGTGGTTCGTAAGTAACACAAAAACATTGCTGGGTTAGAAGGAAGAACCGCTTGCGTCAGGGGCTACCATGACCAACAAGATGACAGAAACTTTGGACCGCCATTTTTGAAATAGCAGCTAAACACGAACACGTTGGATTCGCCGTTTTTGGATGCAGATTCAGGTTCTCAAAGCCAAGAGCATCAAAAGCAACGCAACATCCGCCATTGTTGAAAGTTTGTTTAGGCTTGTTCGATGGATCGGTGCTGCGCGGACCGTTCAGTGTGAGGCATCGCGGTGCTGTGGGAGTGACTGGAAAGCAGACGGCTCTTTATGCTTTTGGATCGCTCTTGTTGTGTGCCTAGTTCTTAAAGGGCTCGCCAGTCGAACAAACTAAGAACTGGCAATAGCACTGGCTCTGAATTAGCACCTGGTTCCTACTGGTGGAAAGGGGCTACTAGTGGCTTTGGTTTAACTCCAGCCACAATCAAACACACCTAAACAAGCTAATCAAGGTCTTCAGAACTACTAGGGCTAAGGGCAGGTGAGTATTTTTTCAGGGTTGGAGCTAAACTCTGCAGGACATCGGCACTCCAGGACCGAAGTTGCCTACCCCTGGTGTAGATGTTAATAAATCACAATTCAATAGGTTGAAAATTAATTTAATTGTTCGTTTCCGGTCGGAGCTGCATCCAGTCTAGCCACAAACGTCTCGTAAGGTTTAGGCCTATGTCTTCTTCTCTGTTTTTAGGTATCTCTGTGGCAAAATTACAGCTCCACATACTGGCCGGGCATGTATATATATTACAGTGAAGAAGAGGATGGAGTGGAAGCCGATCTGACCATATCCTTCCTTCTGATATTAATGAATTTATTAATATTTATTGTATGATTATTAATCAAGTTACAGATCAGTATTTCACCACCTAGATTATTGGATGATTCACTTAAGTTAGTGGTGCCATCTATAATAATAATTATAGATAGAAGTTTTTGGTCTTTCATTAAAGCAGTGCAGCAAGAGTGAAATGCGTAACCTTATGCTTTACATGCCGAGATCTATTTCTTCCCTAAAGTCATCCACAAAAATTGTTAACTTATCTCTGTTCTACAACAGTGTTCTGAGTCGGTTTTTGTGGTTTTGTGTGTACGTAGATATTTCTTGAGACAACGCTGTGTTTACGGAATTTTTTTATAGAACAAGGAAAAAAAGATCAGATAGGGAAAGCTCTGGCTTCATGTGGATGAGCCCTTAGTTTGGTCTTTCAGTTTGCAGTTTTTCCCTGGTCTGTTCGTTGTCATGGTTATTGATTTGATTTCATCATTCTGTTCAGGTGTGTGTTGTTAGTATCCTCGTTTGCTGGTGTATTTAAGTTGCTCTCTTTCTGTTTTTTATGGTCTGGTCTTGTACATAAATGTATGTATGTGTTCCTTTTCTGTGTGGATTATTGACCGTTGGATATATTAAAGATTACATCTACCTTCATCTTCGTGTGCTAGTGTTTTTTCCAGCAGCAATCTATGACAGAAGACCAGGCTAGAAAAGTGAAAGCGGCGTTTCTTTGATTTAGTTTTATTTTCATTTTTGAATAAGTGTTTGTATTTAGTTTTTCTATGGATTGCTTCACCACGGTAAACCTGCTTTGCCTTGAGCATGGGAGCTGCTCCCTTGAGGATCATGTGGATGAATTCCTCGATCTAGTACATCTGACCACATTCCCAGATGACTACCTGAACACCACTACATGTGCGCAGTTGTCCGGGGAATGTCCTCGAGGGAGCTTCGCTGACTATGTGGAGTGGGTGCTGGTTTCCTGTGGATCAGCCTTCTCAGTTGAAGATGTCACCAGCTCTACTCCACTCCAGACCCAGAGCCCAGCCAACCATCACCCCGCTGCGCAGAGTATCAGACAGAGCCCACTGCAGACGGAGAGCCAAAGCCCACCGCAAACTAAGAGCCATTGCCAGAAAGAGTGACGGAGCTGAGGATCGCCCCGGAGGCAAAGCCTCGTTGATCTTCTGACCAGGTGCGTGAGCCAGCAATAAAGCATGTGACAATGGATGATAAAGTGGAGACCGAGGGCATGGAAGAATGCACTGCCCACTGTTGCACCACTGAGGGTGATCTTAGGCTGAGCTCAGACGACAATATGGATATGTATGCAGATCTGCCTATTCTTCTTCCACGTTCAGCATAGTCTTTGCTCTTCAGCTCTCTGTCTCCACCCTGGGCTCCATTACCACCAGCTCCAAATACATTAGTTGGCCCCCTGGAGCCGTCAGCCCTTCCTCCACCATGGCTCCTCCCTCCATCGGCTCCACTGTGGGCCACCTTCCTGGTTGTGGTCTGGGTTCTGCCTGGTTCCTCCTGCTCTTGGCTCCTCTCTCCATCTGCTCCTCCCTGGCTCCTTCCCCGTCTGCTCCTCCCTGGTCATCTCCTCCACCTGCAACTCCCTGGATTTTGTTTGTTGTCTCCCTCTCTGTCACCCATCCACCTCCACAACCTCCTCCTGCATCTCTCCACTGGGGCGCCATCCCTTTGCCAGCCCCTTTCACCATTCCTTAAACATCTTATCCTCCTCCCTTTATGGTCGTGCCTTCCCGGAAGGGGGCATTCTGTCATGTTTCTGTTGGACGTTCAGTTTGCTCCTTTTCCCTGGTCCGTTCGCTGTCAGGGTTATTGATTTGATGTAGTCTTCTATTCAGGTGTTGTTAGTATCCTCGTTTGCTGGTGTATTTAAGTTGCTCTCTTTCTGTTCTTTATGGTCCAGTCTTATACATCGATATACAATATATAGATGTGTTCTCTCTCTGTATGGATTATTGACATTTTGGGTTTATTAAAGACTACCTTCATCTTTGTGCGCTAATGTTTTACAGCTTTTATATGTGACAATCAGCATTAGAATGAGTTCTGAAAGATCATGTGACACTGGAGTAATGGCTGCACTGTTTTTATTGTCCAAATAAATTAAATCTTGGTGAGCAGAAGAGACTTCTTTTAATAACATTACAAACTCCAACACATTAATGTTAGTTGTTGAGGCAACCGTTTTAAAAACACAATTATACGCTTTAGAGTGACTGAAATATAACTAAGTAAATGCCCTTAATGTGTCTGAAGAACTAAATGGAAAAGTGGAAACCGATTTCCACATCTATGGCATCTGGTGGCAGAAGTATTTCCATTGTCACAGGTGCTATCAGTGTGATAAGAGGTAACAGTCATGGCAGTTACGGAAGCTTCAGCTACACCTCTTTATCTGTAAACCACAGGCAAATACAAAAAGTTCTAGCATGATATGTATTGATGTTATCTGTCTCTGCATATACAATTCTGGGAATTCAGCTTAAGGAAACTCAGTGCAGCTAGATCAAAAGCAGAGGAGCAGAGCATGAGACAGGTACAACTAGACAATATTATGAGATACGCTGTAAGAAAAATAAAATGACAACTGAGTCTTATTGAAAAGTATGCTCAAGAGATGTTACAAAAGATCCACTAAAAACGTATGAGAAAAAGCACCACTTTTATACATTTGGCTGATAATTTAAGTTTACACAGTTTATCTGTTCAAGGCATACATTTCTTGGGAGTCAAACCCTTGACCCTCACAATGCTAATTTATCTTTTAATAGGGATGCACGATATATCGGCCACCATATCGGTATCGGCCGATAAATGCCCATTTTTCTGTTATCGGTTATCGGCCCAATAAGAAAATTTGGCCGATATCTTTAAGCCGATAAATAATGCATAATTTTCTTCAGACACTTCAGATGTGTGCTGTTTGCCATGATGGTTGAAATATTTCAATGCTTGAAATATGATTGGAATCACTTTGAAAAGGACAATATGTGCAACATGTGCAGAGCGAGTCTGTCATAAAGGCTACATATAATTATAATAAGAACATTACTGTAAATGACGTTGTGTAATCTTTGTGTGCTGTGTTTTGTGCGTGCGTTTAGCGCATCCACAACGGAGCTACACCTCCATGACAGTTAAGTTTGCTTGTGCATTTGCAGCCTTTTGTGCAATTGTATGTATTAATATTGTGTTTATTTGATGTATATCTGCTTTATCTCATATAGAATGCGTTTGGTTAAGTTAATAGAGCGTTCATAGAGCGCTTCAGTTTGCTGGTGATCATCTCTAGCTCAGCGCACGCAGCTCAAACAGTAGCACACAACTAATAACTATGATTGGGACTGTCGTGTATAAATCATTCTAATGAGAATATTATTATAATAAAACGTTGTGAATTCTTTGGGTTTAGTTGCCGTGTTTCAGCGCGTTGTTACGGGAGGTCAAGTGCGCGTCCACGAGTTACACATCTGACTAGCGCATAACTTAGTTCAAAATATAAGTTGTAATATTATTATTATGTTCTATAAATATCTGATTCTCATGTAGCCTAATTAACCCGCTATAACAAGCGCTTCAGTTTACCGGTGTTCATTCAGCTTCATACAGCGCACGCAGCTCAAACAGCTGCTATTTTAAACAGTGGTAGCCTATTAATTTGTTTAATTTGTCTAAAAATCACTGAAGCATTATTAATAATAACCACCACTTTTATTTTCTCTTATTATTTTCATGAACAATATGGTTTAGTAAATACTATAATTTAATTATTGTCCATGCAGATGGCTCTTCCGTTGTATTCATCCATGGCACATGCATTTAGATTCTTTGCACATGTAATGATGTCCAATGACTTGTTTGCATTATTTACGCATGATTTTATTTGAATGGTGAGAAAAAAATGTATGGGCGAAATTTGGTAATGGGAGAGAAAATATATATTTTTAAACTTACTCTGTTCAAACTAGGCTGCTTATGTCGAAGTGTTTGGGATGTGGCTTTTAATGAGACCTTTTTTTTAAATCAGGCTCTCAAAAAGTATATAAAAGTTTAGATATAGATTTATCGGCCAACATATCGATTATCGGCTTTCAAATATAAAGAATTATCGGTTATCGGTATCGGCCAAAATTTTCATATCGGTGCATCCCTACTTTTTAAATTGTAACTTATTAAATTGTAACTTTTTTTTTTTTATTAATTAAAAATTAATTAAACCAAGTGGCATTTACAAACAAATAACAGACATAGACCTTTTATCAAAACTTTACTTTTCTTATATTTCTGTGATTAATTTTAACTAAGTCCTGCCAAGGTCACTTTTGGGAGTCGGTTCCCCTCACAGTTTACGCAAGTGAAGTATCACAGATGTACAGTTGTCCATCGTATAACCTAGAGATATGTAAACTAACATTTGAAAACCAGAAAATGTCCAAATGCATTGCAATTCAAACACATTCACATACAAAAATACATGCAAATAAATACATTCTAATGCATTTATTGTCTTTTTTATCTATTATTGTATCATTTAAGAGTGAACAGCTTTCGTGCTTGCTTGAGGTTTTCTTAAAATGTGCTTGTATTATCTTTCTTTTAAAATGCCACTTGGTTTAATAATTACATATATATTATAATGAAAATGACTTGTGTGTAAAATACTTTCTGTATTTGCAGATATATATATATATATATATAAACTGTATGCACCTTATTTTTTAACAAAAGACCAGGTGCAGCCATTTGTAACTTGAAAGTGCGAGGCTTCCGCAGTCATCTGCTTCCAGTTATTGTACCTGCGCAAAAACAGAATGTTATGATGCTTGATATTGCAAATTGGTATTTATTATAATTTAGTTTTAATTTATTATCCAAACAATAAACATACTGGTTTGTAGTGCTTACTGCACTTGTTATTCTTCTAATAACTTACATAAAGTGGCTAATGAATCGGAAATCTCACATTCACAGAAAATAGCTGTTACGCACTGCAAAAAAGGTGGACAGTGTACAGAATTAATATGTACATTTTTCGTCCTTTTTCTTGCAAATGCTTTAGCAATGCATTTTTAAATCGATATAGCACTTTTGAATTGACTTCTGTCCTATTGTATGCTCACTCCTGCATATCCTAGCAAGTCAAAATAACAGTAGGCTACTGTCTTTTTCAGGCTTTTAAGAGGGTCTCACGGTCCACAACACTATAATAGTGGGGTCCCCAGATGGCCCAGTCCTGGCACAGGTCTGGCTGAAGACCACATTTGTCCCTTAAAAGTAATCAATGCTAAAAACAGGAATTTAAATAGCCCGTTTGGAGTCTTTGACGTATTTACAGTTACCTTTTATCCTTTTCGCCATTTTATTTTGTCAAGGAAATTACCGCACTCTTTTGAAAACAAAATTAAGAGGAAATTCAGGACAAAAGAAGTCACTAAAGACAGACAGCCATTTGCCAAACAAAAAAATATAAAATTAGCTACTGAAAACCAAACTCTTGGTGAACCGGCAAGGTTGTAAAGGTTGTCTTTTATAAATCTGCTCTTGTTAATTATCTTCACAGCCTCTTTGTGAGTAGAGAATTTTATTACAGTCAGTATCTGACATGTTTAATACGTCTGCTTTAAAGAAAAAAAATACACCCTTGTAAATGTGGGAGCCTGTGTCCACAATCTGAATCGCCCTCAGTGATAAATGGCTCCCCTTCCAAAGGCATGCCTCCCCACCCCTCTATGAGCCCTCCTCTGTAGTCATGTGACCAAGTGGACAGCAGCACAGAATGGAAGGAATGCGATCGTATGACTGTTTACCCAACCAGCGTCATGAGGAAAAGACCCCACTTCACAGACTCGCTCGCACATGCATGCATCGACACATACATTAACACACCACTATACAGAATCACACAAGCAATTTTCAATAAAGAGAATGAATTCAAATTAAGGTAATAGAAAACATAATCAACATATTATAAACTTCTTGCAACATAATAAGCTTCATAATTTTATCATTTATCTAGTAGTCTGAGAATGATGACTGATGACATACCAGCGCTTTAATTCATCAATATATAATTTTGGACCAAACATTTTTCTTTCCCAAGATTCACTCAAAGAACTAATGGCCACCTATTGATCATGTACTGAACAGATCTTCATCTCTGCTTCAGCAAATGTAGTATTTAAGTATACACAAAACCTAATTGTTCATCTCATGAATTCCTTTCAATAGCTGCAAACACTAAAGTTCACAGAGTGGAAAAACATATATATTACTGTATATGTGGCCTTGAAGTTGCTCTGTTAATTTATGTTTTTGTGAAAACGTATGCAACAGACAGTGGCACTGGTATATAGTAGATTCTTCTTCAAACCTCTATTACATGCACCAAATCGAACACAAAAGGGTTGAGAAACTTGCTGATTTAAGAGAGACCAGACAAAGATCTGATGTGGTCAATCTAGTTGAAATAACAGTAGTCCAAGTTTAAATAATTGTTAATGCAATATCTGCAATGCATAAGCTGCAGAGACTCATGGGTCTCTTTGATTTTTCACATTTACTAATATATATAAACATATATATATATCAATTCTTTGCATACGATTTGTGCATATATAGCAGCCTCCAATACCTTGTGTTACCTATGTTAATAATCAAACAACAAAGAAGAACGAATCACTCACTGCTATTAATTAAACAGCTTCTGTAGATTTAATAGGTTTCTGTGGACATTTACTTCATACGGAAATACAGCTTTCTCAAGCACTGAATTTGTTATATTTATTTGTGCTATTGCTTGTAATTTGTTTATCTGTTCTTTAGTATTGACTGTTTACTTGTCTTTAATGTTTGAACTTTATATAAATTAGGCTATTCGTTTTTGCTGTGATCGTAACTTGAGAGTTGTGAAACTTCTTTGGTGTTTAAAATGTTTGTAGTGTAAGGTTACATAGGTCTAATCAACAAAAAAATAACTTTATTTATTTAGGCAGGGTGAGTGATTTTGGCAGGGCAAGAATAATGATATGATGCTATTTTGACAATTAACAAGTTCAAGGCCCAGTAAGGTAGCAAGGACTCTTCCGTGTCAGTCTCAATGTGCTCATGAAAGAACCACACTATTCTCTTAGCTTCAAAAATTATGGTTGAACCATTGATGCCACAAACTATTTTAACAATGTCTTTAGCTTTCTGATCGTGGAAGTTACGCTTTTGGTCTATGCTGGGTCAGAAAGCTCTTAATTTTATCAAATATATCTTAATTTGTGTTCTGTATGTTGTGGTCTTACGGGTCTGAAAGGGTGAGAAATTAATTACATAATTTTTTATTTTGGGGTAAACTGTCCCTTTAAGTATCAGCAGGCTAATTTTGACACATTTTTCCTTTGCCTCATGGCGCTTTTTTAACACTGTAAACAATCAGCAACAGGTTCGATCTATGAAAGCAGTAATTTTTTTAAATGCGGTGGGTACAATGAGGAGACATTATTTCACTCACCCCTCAACCATCGATCATTAAAAGTACATTTAAAAGTGTAAAAGAACAAATTTTGACATACCATGAATAACTCCTAAAGATCCTCCTATCCACAGCAATATTACGGGCCTGTTAAATATCATTATAGTAATATACACTCACTGGCCACTTTATTAGGTACATCTTGCTAGTACCGGGTTGGACCCCATTTCGCCTTCAGAACTGCCTTGATTCTTCGTGTTATAGATCCAACAAGGTGTTGGAATTTAAACATTTCTCAGAGATTTTGGTCCATATTGACATGATAGCATCACGCAGTTGCTGCAGATTTGTCGGCTGCACATCCAAGATGCGAATCTCCCTTTCCACCACATCCCAAAGGTGCTCTATTGAATTGAGATCTGGGGACTGTGGAGGCCATTTGAGTAAATTTAACTAATTGTCATGTTCAAGAAACCAGTCTGAGATGATTTGAGCTTTGTGACATGATGCATTATCCTGCTGGAAGTAGCCATCAGAAGATGGGTACACTGTAGTCATAACTGGATGGACATGGTCAGCAACAATACTCAGGTAGGCTGTGGCGTTTAAACAATGCTCAATTGGTACTAAGGGGCCCAAAATGTGCCAAGAAAATATCCCCCACCAGTATTACACCACCACCAGCAGCCTGAACCATTGAGATAAGGCAGGATGGATCCATGCTTTCATGTTCTTTAAGCCAAATTCTGACCCTATCATCTGAATGTCGCAGCAGAAATCGAGACTCATCAGACCAGGCAACGTTTTTCCAATCTTCTATTGTCCAATTTTGGTGAGCCTGTGTGAATTGCAGCCTCCCTTTCCTGTTCTTAGCTGACAGGAGCGGCACACGGTGTGGTCTTCTGCTGCTGTAGCCCAGGGCTCTTCTTCAGGGTTTGACGTGTTGTGCGTTCAGAGATGGTATTCTGCATACCTTGGTTGTAACGAGGGGTTATTTGAGTTACTGTTTCCTTTCTATCTCTAACCAGTCTGCAAATTTTCCTCTGACATCAACAAGGCCTTTTCGTCCACACAACTGCCGCTCACTGGATATTTTCTCTTTTTCGGACAATTCTCTGTAAACCCTAGAGATTGTTGTTCGTGAAAATCCCAATAGATCAGCAGTTTTTGAAACACTCAGACCAGCCCGTCTGGCACCAACAACCATTCCACATTCAAAGTAACTTAAATCCCCTTTCTTGCCCATTCTGATGCTCGGTTTGAACTTCAGCAAGTCGTCTTCACCATATCTAGATACCTAAATGAATTGAGTAGCTGCCATGTGTTTGGCTGATTGGCCATTTGTGTTACCAAGCAATTGAACAGGTGTATTTAATAAAGTGGCCGGTGAGTGTATGTCAATATTTTGTAACAATTACATTTTATGTCATACGTGTGAAAACAAACTTGGAAAGAGACATGAGGATTTAGGGAGAAAAATGAAAGATTCTTAGTGCATTCCAGGGAATTATTCCTGGTTTATATTGTAAATTAAGTTGGCAGAGCAGACACAAATGCAAAGTAGGCCAATATGTAATTTTTTTCATTTACTTACAGCGAAATACAAAGTAAACATAAAAAATAATCAGGAGGAAAATAATGCAGCGGCCTGAAAAGAGCATTGTAGTTATATCACGTCACATTAAAATACCAAACTTAGAGTTATTCTCCAGGATTAGGCTATTTGTAGCACAATCTTATAATTTGAAATGATTTGTTGCAGTCTTTTTGAATGGAACTTCCCCAAACCGAAAATGTCTCCGATAATTTAAAACACAGTAGGCTTGTTAGAAAAAGGTGGTGCTGATTTCAAAGAGGCACCACTTAGGCAGTGGTGTCTTGCTACACATTCTCACTGAGGGCTGAGTCCCCATGAGGACGAAATCCTAGAACTGTCCCTGGTGGATGTTGATCACTGTGAGGGAAACATTTCTGGCAACAGTTAACAGGAAGCTGTTCAATAAAAGCAAGGGAATTGGATCAAATAAGATTACAAACAGTAGAGACCATTAATAAAAGCTCAACTTTGTTAAAAATATTCTCCAGGCTCTTGGCTAAGAGGCCGTTGGCAGGGCTTGAGTGTTCTTGGTAGTTTGTATGTTAGCAAACAAGTCAATTATCAACTAATAGAGGAGGGAATGCAGTGATGCATTGAAGTTTGACTGCATAGTGTGTACTTGGGGGGTGGGGGGGTCACAAACCTGCTTTGACATCTATACTGGCTGTCCCACTTGCTACGATCAGAGAACTTTAAAGGGATAGTTCACTCAAAAACGCAAAATCATCAGAATTGACTCACTCAGGAATCTTGAAGAATGTTGGTGTGCAAAGTTTTGGTGACCACTGATTTCCATTGTATGAAATAAAACATTTCATACAGATTTAAAATAACAGAAAGACAAGTAAATGCTGACAATCTTCGTTTTGGGGTGAACTATCTCCTTTAGAAAGACAAGCAATCACTTTAATTATCATGTAAATGGTTAATACTACTAATTATTTCAATTACTCGGACCTTTCTAGTCTCTCATTGACCCATCCAGTTCCTCCCTTTGTCCATCTTTTAATCTCCCTTTGACCCATCTGAGGTTCTATCTCTGGTCGAGCCACATGCTGATAGATTTTGACAGCTGTTATCCAGGTCACAGTATCCCTGGAGTCCATGTGTACAAATGTTAAACTCAAATAGCCATTGCAACACAGAACACAGAGAACTTAGCACCATCACCTTTATTCGTATGAACCATAGATCAGTTTGGGGATTCTTATAAGACTTATTGCAGATGGTCAAATATATAAACATGCATATTGTATGTCAGATATTTACACAACAACTGAATCAATTTCAGGTATTACTAGTTAAAACATCAAGTACATTGCTAAGATCATTGAAGAGATCTGTCAACCTTTCCTAGGGTCAACAACTTGCGGAAGATCTTTGTAAAGACTAACAGGAAGTAGGATAATGAATAACTTCCTTGCATGACCGACACTTCCTTCTCCTGAAAATGATTCACCTCACCACTGACCAGCAAACCTGGCAAATGCAAAATACACGGAGGCTCGCAGCTTTGGAAAAACCACCTACACCCAAACGTAAAAAAAAAAATATATCACCCAACCTGAATCAATCTCCGTTTCAATTGTTTCCCTCCAGACACTTGTCACTCACTTGAGATAAAGCAATTACTGTAGCAAACGATAATGATCAAATCAATTCCCAATGGACAAAATCGAGTCCTACATGTTCTTCTTGTTCAAGAACACTCTAAATATAAGCCACATCAGGGAAGAAAAGACCACAATTTCATGCCAAATTTAAATAGCATCTACAATGATATTAATTTGCATCTACAATCTTAAGTATTTTTTTTCCAATGACAGTTGACGTATTCAACATAATAAAAATAAAAAAATCTATGATTTCATATAAGTTGATATTTAATATTTATTAGCCGATAATGAATATTTAATTATTTTGGCACATTTTAAGATTTAGATCATCATCTAGCAGTACCTCAAAGGGATAGTGATAAATTATGGTAAAGATTTAAGAGCTCTTGAAGTACACTTTCTCTATAAGAGCGCATGTTGAAGTGCTTATAGCTAAAACTCGCCACACATAATAAGAAACAACATCAAAACAGTTAATGGTTTACAAGTATGAGCCAGAATTTCAATATCAGTGCATGCCTAGAGGTTTTAACCAGCAAGACTCTAAAACTAGAAAACCTCTTTTAACCTATCACCCTTCATCCATTTTAATCATTCACTTTGAACAATATATTCAGCTTATGCATCAAAGCCCAAAACAATGAGAGTATAAACGCCTCGACATAGTGTACGCTACTGTAACTAGAAGCATCTGCTTCAGTCTACAGTTTGTGCAATTATTGAAAATCCCTTCATCCCTCTCAGGGGCATTAAACAATATTAAGACTTGTTAAAGAAGAGGGGAAAGGAGGTCATGAAGGGATGCTTAATGGAGGTAATGGCAGAATTGCTGCAGCAGTATTAGAGAAAGATTACACAGCAGATCTAGTGTTGAAGCTGAAAATAAATGCGATGGAGCACAAAAGAGTAACTCTTTCCTTTCTGCAGGACAGGCCGTGTTGTGCTGATGTGGTGATCAAAACACGGTGAGCCCCCCAGGACAGAGCACACACTGCAGCTCTGAGTCACGGGGTTGGAGCAGCATGCCTCTGAGACCATGTGACAGACCCTGCGAAACACACTGCTTCTGTCTTTTTTGGTGAATCTTTAAAAGCAGACAGCTGTACATGGCCTTCTAGGAGAATGCTGGAATGTTAGACAACACGACGGGAAGTTTTACATGAGAAAGCAAAACATAAGCTAGATTTTTCACCAAGAGTTCACAGATATTTTTATGTGATCTTTCCTGTGGAAAAGCAAAGCGCTTTGTTATGAATCTGAATAGAAAGAGAGAAAAAAGAGAGATGGAGCACCCCAAATCACCCTCATGATTCCCCAGCATCACTTACCAAAACAACACACTTACACATAACAAAATTCCTCTTCCTCTCTGTAAACCCTCACACAGCCCCAGGGAAGCCAAGTCTGAATTTGTGGGTCTTAGTGCACAGGAGGGAATAATAGCAGTGAGGAAACGGGGATGTTATGTTCTTGGTTTTGAATTCACTGAAAAAATGTTAACTCACTCCAACTAGGAGATCTATGACCACTCCTTCTATCTTCTCCTATTATTGTATTTTCTTACAGAGTCTCTTGTGGTGACACCTGTCAAAATACTGCTCTCCTCCACATCACTGCCTGTCCATAATAGAACATCTATTATGATCAAAACATCTCTGATTTCTTTTGTTATCATAAACCACAGGTGCTCAAGTCAGCATTTCATTTACATCCCAACAACACCACAGCAAGCCTGTAACTTTCAATTTAACCCTGAAGATTGCGTTTAGTAATAGTTATAAACATAGGAGTAGATTAAGTAGTAGTAGTCTTTTAGAAAATCTGAAATGTCTTCACCTTTTTCCTCAAACAACATGGAGTTTACTATTTGGATTTCACAAATTAGCTTTCCACCTCTCTGAAATTAAAAGTGATTTTTTCCATATCAGAAATGGATGACTTTGTTTCCTTTGTGGATCATAAAATAAAATATTTTGAGAAATGTCTAAGTGTTTTTTGTCCGTACAGAGGAAGTCATGGGTAACCAAAAGGTATATCAGGTATATTGGATTGCATTTAATTTCATTTTGTGCATTCGTGACTAAACCCACTACCACATTGATAGAGGGATAATACTTAATAATTAATATAATATACTTAACTATTGATATAGTTTATTAATGACTAGTAAGGGGAAATAGCTAAATCTCAGCCGTTATATAATATACTTGACTGAGTAACTTATACTTGAGTATTTAATTGTTTCTGTCCATTTTATATCCTCATCTAACACAAACCAAAGGTGATACTTTATTGCAATGTCTTAATAATTTAACAGCAATCTTGAAGAACGCTTTGCACTTTCCTTTGTATAACCAGAGTTGTTGCAAGGTAAAGCGTTCTCTCTTCTATTATTAAAAGATAATAATATCATGGGTGAAACTGGGTAAATTGGGACACTTTTTTGCAATTAAGATAACAAAACAGCCCGGTCATTCTGAACTAACCCCTATGATCTTAAATACTGGAACATGGGAGCAAAAACAACCCTCAGTAGCCATGTACTTCATGAACCAGTCAAACATAATCCACAGGACTAGCATGCAAATCTAAACCCCAAAAGGACAATAAAATAAATTAATCAATATATCTTTAAATGTATCGATTCGTAATAGAGACAAATATAGGATAATCATCAAGCTGTATGAAAACTGAATTTAAGATTAATGTTTACAAAAGATTGTCAAAACCACAAGTTGTTTGTATAATTGTCAAAAGAAAAAGAAAAAACACGAACAAGTAAACAAAACAGGTATTGTAACAGAGCCATCCTTCAGCTTTGCACAGCGGTCTCGAACACGCATTTTGAATGCTGTTGATCAGGTCCCGCCCCGCTGTAAATAATCCATCCGCTACAGCACTGGCACTCAAAGATGACACTGTGTTTTGACCGCTGTGGTTGCCGTTTATTCTTCCCAACGGACATCGGTGAGACGAGGCCATCGCTGGATGCCAGGAGGTGCCCATGTGTTTCGGGGCACTCTTTGTTATTTAAATAAGGTGTATAGTCTTTGGATAAGTCGCCCTGACCACTCCCCACCCCTTTTTCCTCCAGCACCTCTGACTGAATCCTGCCCGAGGCTCCTGCACTGGAGAGCGCTCACCCTTCACGAGCCACATAACACTCCTACTGGATTTGATCTCTCCAATTACATTCCTTACCAACCAGTCCGATAAAAATATGCCATAAGATTACACAAAAGTGTGTGTATTGTACACAAACAGTCTCAAAGCCCTGTTTAAACTAATTATTATTTGATTTAAATGTCAGAACAAGCCATAAATCTCAAAATCATAACACGCTGGTGCCAGTAATTTTCCGGTCACCTATAAGTCACCATTTTAGAAAAGGGTGCTAATTACACTATTGTCTCTCAAGGCGGGTATACATTATGTATATATTATTATATGATATATATATATATATATATATATATATATGTGTGTGTGTGTGTGTGTGTGTGTGTTGCCGTTTTGGCACACTTAGGGAATGTGGACCAAAAAATAAATAGATAGGCTATATTTTATGGTTTGTTAAGCTATAGTACACAGGAAAAAGTGAAAGACACTCAATAGACTGCATGAAGCATAAAAAGCAGATTGCTTTCTCTTCCACCTGACCTGTCCAACTCCCTGTCATCGTGTTCTGTCTGAAAGACACGTTTCTTTTGCCCAAGCTTGTTATCGTTGTAACCTTTACGTATGTATGTTTACTTACGCTACATTACAGTAACCGAATTTGTTATTCCAATTCAGCGTAACAATCCGTGCAAGCGTGACACTATTTTTTCAGCGTCATTCATTTCATAATGAACATTCAACTTTAGTAAATGTTAATTTTAAACCATTTTTAAAGTTACTTTCCTATATTCAACTCTAGGACACTTCGAGTAAATGGGAGTTAATATTCGCTTGCAACATTTAGAAACACGTATAATTTAGACGGCTAAAATGGACTTTATAAGAACAATCCGCGTCGTGGGACTTCAAATCTAAATAAGGCAGTCACACAAACCCCTTTTAAGTCTAACATTTCATTTACCAAATGTTTGCTATATAAGCCATGATAAATATCAACCTGTCCTGTAGCCTACATTCTCAAACTAGAGCCCCCCCTACAACATATCCGCCCCTCTGAGCAAACACTCCCTCTTCATCCATATTTTTTTAAACAGTTTTATTAAAAAAAATTACCATTACGTCTAAATTAACACAAGTATTGAGCGCATAATATTGTTTACAAAAGTGAGGTTTGGATATGACAAAAAAAGTTGAACCCACAAATAAATACTGTACTTCAGTTCGGCGTAATTTGACTGTCTATTTGCGTACAGGATATAAAAAAGGAAAACGTGAAAAGTAAAAGCTCCGAAACGCTGCAACAAGCAAGGTGCACGACTCCTCTCCAGCCCCTCTACTCACATCCTGACAGATACAAAGAAATACATACATACAGGCTACCAGACACACACAACTTAAAAGACACTGCAACGGGAAAACACTGGGGTTAGATTTAACTTGTATTACCTTGCACGGATAATCCACAGTAACCCAGAGAAAGTAGACAGAAGAACCAGATATTCTCCACCGCCATGTAGAGCGTTTGATTTCCAGCAGCGGGGTAAAGCAGTGTGTGCTTTATATGACCGCAACAGCTACATGCATATAATGGAATTCTGGAAAAATCTCTTCAGGTTTAATTAGTTGCGCGTAATTTCACGTATGTCCCTGTCGCGCGCTTCCCCCACCTATAAACATAACGTGGTTGTGTTAGTTGGGGAAGAGTCGTCGTGTCTCTCGGCGCCTCATCGCCATGTTGTGTCCAAATGTTAAGTGTGTGAGAGTGTGTGTTAGCCCGCAAGCCCCCACCCCCCACACACAGTGAGTCCCGCTTTAGGTGTCTGCTGGAGCTGCATGAAACGCTGCCAGTATCCTCACACACCCCCTTTCCGAATCCGTGTACACGGCTCCATGCTAGTTTCCTGAAAGCTGCGAAATACGCTGCGCCAAATACACGACACAACAATGTTAAATAAACAGACACTGACTGATTTAGAGCTTCGTATTTCGCCAGTAACAATGAAAAACCCCCATGGATTAATATGACGTGCTGGTAGTTATAGCACGCGCCCATTTGCTATAAAGTCAGATGTGTTCTTTAGAACATCGTTTATTGTAACTTAAGTATCTTAATTGTATAGGTCTTTGAGGCACACACAATCAAACGTGTGTGCATAATTACATCAATAACACACAATAACATTCACTGATATGCAACTCATAGACTAGTGTGCAACACACACAGTTGGGGTTGCAGGACCCTCTGCCATGACCTTCAAATGGGCTGAGAGAGAATTCTTCTCTCCTGATGTCTGAGGGGGGCGAGAGATCACATGTGCATCCATGACATGCGCTCACAGGCTGAGGATCCCACTCAGCCTGGTCACTGACACAGCCACGTGCATGGGACCCTTACTGTCTCTGAACACAAAGAGCTAACTAGGGTCAGCTGTACCACAGGCTCACATGGGACAGAACCAAGGTAAACAACTCATATATCTGACAGTGTTTATCTACACACTCTTTGTAAGTTAAATGGGCTGTGAATGCTGTGCATAACATTTCAGCATTTTAAAAGTATTTGCTTCTTCTGACTTTGTTCATTGATTTAAATGTAGACTATCTATCTATCCATCCATCCATCCATTTTATTCACTTTACGGTGTAAAAAGTTTTAGTTAAAGTGTTATTAACACCAAAATTATTTTAAGAACGAGACGTGTCACATGCATCGTCATACTGTTGTGAATGTGCATCAAAGACTGACATGGAAAAGAAAAATAGTTGAATAAAGTCACTATTTTGGTTTTCTTTGCACATAAAAGTCTTCTATTAGAGCAGGCATACTCAAATCTGGCCCATTCCTGCAGAGTTTAGCTCTAACCCTAATCAAAAATGCTCCTGAGCATGCTAATCAGAGTCTTCAAGATCATTAGAAATCACAGGTAGGTGAGTTTGATCAGGGTTGGAGCTAAACTCTGCAGCAGATTGGCCCTCCAGGGGAAGATTTGAGGAACCCTGTCCTAGAGCCACTGATATTACATGGACTATTTTAAGGATGTCCTTACTACCTTTCTGGGCCTTGTCAGTTGTGTTGCTTTCTATGTAGGTCAGAAATCTCTCGGATATCATCAAAAACAGCTTAATATCTGTTCCAAAAATGAACAATGGTATTTTGGGTGTGGAACGACATGAGGGTGAGTAATACATTTTTTTCGTTGAATTTTTCATTTTTGGGCGAACTATCATTTTAAAGTTAAGATGCCAATTAAGAACCTTTAATTGGCATAGATGCCAATTAAGAACCTTTACAGTATGTTTAAGAGTGTTGGAAATGTAAAATGGTTCTTCTCTGGCATCGCTGCAAAACCCACTTTTGTAACCTTAAATTTTATGAGTACAAGAACCTTTTAGTGAACATGCAGTTCTTAAATAATCTTTTTTTTTCTAAGCTTGAAGAACAATTTAATAAACTCTCTAATATATCGAATCTCTTTCTTCTGAAGAAAGAGAAGGTTTATACTCCTAAAAAAAAATACAACACAAACTCTGAAAGATACCAGGTGTAAATAATGTTAGCATATATACCAGAAGGCAACATTTTGAGGTCCAGCCTTGTGTATTTACAGAGCAGATTAGAGAAAAACCACAGGAGATTATTATGTAAGCATTTATTCATTACCCATGGAAATATGTTTTATGGCACAGGCTTTAATTTTTCATAGTGTATGTATGTGGAATCTTATTTTTCCCCAACTGCAAACCGATGGGCTTCCTGGGGGTAAGCGGTATCCAAACCTCAGAGGGTTTGGAACCGATCAAACAACAGGGATGTCCCTCCTGCAGCTGCCGTCTCTCCAAACAGCACTGCTCCTGTAAGCAGAGTGTGCTCTCTCAGTAAATATCTCCTGCCTCTCTGAGCTGTTGTGACTCTAGATTGCTCTGCTTCCACCACATCAAAGGCACTTTTGTCATGGCATAATGGAGTGATTGTGTGCGTGTACTTGTGCGTGTTGTTTTTAGGGTGGGCTGCTTTCGCTTCACCAAAAAAAAAAAAGAAAAATAATATGCACTTGTTACAGACACAAAGAAACACCCCAAAACACAAGAATGCTGTTTTGAGATCTCAAACATCTGCTCAAAAGACTTAAAGTGCCCTCCAGGTAAGGCTTCAGTTTCTCGACTGCTAATCAAATAAAAGTATGTAGTTGTTAAACTAATGCAGAATTACAATATATAAGTCTCACTCTAAGAGATGTGAAAGAAAGCAAGTGATCAGATGCCTCTGAAGAAGTCAGAAGAAGTGCCCTAAGGCACTTTCAATCCGAGTCATCCTATTCATTGCAGGACAGAGTGAATGTATGAGATTGACTTTTCATCCTTGAAACCATACACGTCAGTGAATTTAAAGCCAAGGAAGTTTTGTTCCTGTATGTATTAAATCATCGAACCGATTTTAGCTAATGATCTGAATATCTGAAAAGAGCTTAGATTTTTCAGTCAGATTTCAATTTATTCAAAGGAAGGAGACAAATGCCTCACTTTCTGTTTTTCTGACCCAACGTATACTTAGAGCGACCCAGCAGAGCCAATCCCCAAACA
Source organism: Gymnocypris eckloni scoliostomus (assembly GCA_027564155.1). Lineage (NCBI taxonomy): Eukaryota > Metazoa > Chordata > Actinopteri > Cypriniformes > Cyprinidae > Gymnocypris > Gymnocypris eckloni. The sequence goes on along the minus strand of CM050413.1, from coordinate 25,152,895 downwards.
TGATGGTGTTGTAAATAACTGCCCTGCCCAGTTACTACTCTGCTCTTCTGCCATTGTAAGGGCCCCAAATGTATGCTTGGCACAGTTCACATGTCACCATGGTTACTGAGACTCAGGAGTGGCACATAGGCATAGGACAAAAAGCTCAGTGGTACAATCGGTGGTCCAGTGCCACTTGGATACGCTGGCATGTGGCCCAGAGAGGGAGTATAGAGAGGTTTGTGGACGACCACTGTAATAATGGGGAGGCACCGAGGCAGCAGCCTGAAATCTATGGGAATCTCTCCACAGTACACTGAAGGTTTGGTTTTGCTTTATTTTCCTGGACTTCTAAAATACTTTCATGTTGTGGCTAAAAATATGATTGAATGATTTTTCTTGTTGGCTTGAATGATATCCTGCTCTCTCCTTTCTTTCCCCCCTGGGAACAAACAATTTCTTGTTATCATTTATACTAACATTTCCTCGTTCAGGAGTTGAAACATATTTGAAGTTTTTGGAAACACTTTCCAAGAAACAATGAATATTTCATTTTATATAACAGTTAGTGTCAGTCTTCAAATCTGATTGGCTGACCAGCCTTCCAAGATGCTGGGACTTTTCACGGTTTGTTTGTGTCACTGCTCGTGTTTGTATTAACGGATTAGGCCTATCACTAGGTTTCTGCAGGTTAAATCATTACAATAATAGCTGGTGGAGCAATTAGGGTCTCTCAGCAAACTTCCAAGGGGCCTCACGATGACTTCAATTTAAATGAAATAGTAATTAAATATTATTTTATTAATATATTAAAATAATGTAACTAATCTAAATTAAAATACTTAAAATGAAGATCTAAACTAAAATCATAGTTCAGTCATGACAACTCTAGGAGTGATCATTTCAAACACCAGTTATTGGCATGGGTGTGAAATATACATAAGCTTGATTTTGGCAGACTAGATCTGCTGCTGCTGTAGAGCAAATACAATAATTAGTTCAGCTTAGTCAAAAACGAAGAATGGCTGCTTTAAGAAATTTAGAACCCACTAGCAGATATCCACAGGTGGCCCTGGGGAGGAGGAGGGGTAACATAAGCTTTCATAATCACGTAACCGAACACAGGCTAGGATACACTATATGCATATGTGGATTAGGAAGTACCCCTTTTAACAAATTAGTTAATTTAATGTATGGACACTCCCAGTTGCTGGAGCCTTTCAGGTAAAATTTGTTGAGAATCACTGTCCTAGCCGATTTCTAATGACTGATTCATTCCGGGAACAAAACACTTCTGCATGTTGCTTGAAAACGCAATGGTTAATTCTGCTGTGGTTTCCTTTGGAACAATTTTCGTTGGCGGAGCAAAAATTAACACAGGAATTCAAACATTGTCAACCCTAAATGTAAAAGTGCTGTCACATTTAACATTGCTATTGGCAAATTGCAGGTGAATGCAGTAATTTTATTAGGAGTCGTTTGGGAATTTTAATTGAAAGTAAAAGATTTGCCCATTTAGGGTACTTCGACCTGTTCACATGGATCGACATCAAATACTGTATTATGCATGGCAGGCCAGTAGTTGGTGATGTCACTTTATAAAGAAACACCATTTTCAAAACCTTGCACTTTAAAAGCCGCTTTTAAAAAGTTTGTGTTTTAAGACCTCAAAACGCTGTTGTCATCTAACTGAACATGCCTTGCTCAGTCGTGTCAGGTCTGAAAATCACCTGCATAGTGAGGTTCATATTTGGAACAAAAGAACTCGCATGATATTGCTTTTATATATAGTCAAAGCTGACAGTAGGTTAGTTGTGTATAGGTTTATACTGTTTTACTTTGTGTTGTATATCTGTATTAATGTAGCACCGTGGTCCTGTGGGGCACGACATCTCGTCACACTGTATGTCCACACATGTAGTGGAATGACAATAAAGCTCAACTTGACTTGACTTGCTAGTTTCTTTGTCTATTTCCCCCCATCAGAGTCAGTTTTACATGAAGCCAAAAAAAACAAAAAACAATGCTTTCAAAGACTTGCACATGCAGTAAGTGTGATCGTTTGCTGCTTCCTATTGGCCTAAAGATGTAACCTGAAGAAAGGGCAGCTGAGAATCCTCAAATTAAAAGCACATGGATGACATATTTTAATGTAGGCATCTGGAGAATTGGCTTGCCATTCATTTATTTATGAACTCTTTTGAGTTAATGTTTTAGAGTGAGAGAGATCCTCTTCTCGTTCATGACACATTCTGATCACATGGCATTGAAAAACACAGAAGACAAACTCTTAATGTTGCATTTAAGAGAAGTGAGAATAAGTGTAGACTGCAAGGAGACAATAGCAGAGTGGGAGTGGCTGATAGCAGTGGGACAGAAGCAGTTCTGTCTCCTCCTCGAGGCAAAGAATTCATTAGACACAAAAACGGCTGTGTCCAGCCCTTCCCCATTAACAATATACACAGTTTAGTGGAGAGCCACCCTTAAAGGGATTCTACCTCCTCGATCACCTGTCCATGGATAATAGACCCACAACAGTTGTATAAATCTACATAGACTAAAACGCATCCTTTTAAAGATATGTTTGCATAAAAATGCATCACATTCAAGAAAGATGCCATTGATTTAACCAATAATACGGCCCTATTGTCGCTGTATAGTGAGGAAGAGGAGGGCAGTGGTTAAAAAGAGAGGGAGCTCTTAACATAACGAGCATAAAAGTGGATTTTAAATGCTCCTAAAGGGCTGTATGCTAGAGACAGAAGGGATCTGTCCAATGCGGCTGACCACAATACCATCAGGAACGTTCCATAAATGGAAGCGTTGTTAGCCAGCAGGAGGGAAACCCTTTCCCAGAGTAAACTTCTCTACATTTGGACTCTCTGCTGAATGTCATTTAAATACAAGAACTGTGAAGGGTATAGTCAGACTTAACCTGATGAATATTCATCAACTGGTATATGCAGAGGGATTGGGGGTGGGGGGAACCAAGGGAACAGAAGGATGGCAGAACGAGAGAATGGAAGGACAGAGGCAGGAAGAAAAATGGTGAGGAGGAAGGGATTAAATGGAGGTAAAGGATTGTTGTATGATAGAGAACCGTGAATGCAAAATTTGGACACAAAATAGAGCAGAGGAGGTAGAAACAAAGACAGGAAATGAGGTTTAAAGCATGCTAACAGAAGAAATACAAATAAATAAAAAATATTCTGTGGAAGAAAGTGGCTAAAATGATTCACTTCCTGTCAGTTTGCATATCAGTTTGTGTAATCATTTTTTTATAGATGAGCAAGTGTACTACTGTTCAAAATGTTGAAGTTAGTAAAAAATAAATAAATGATTTTGATTTTACCGTTCATCAAAGAAACCTGAAATATTTTTTTTCCACAAAAATATTAGGCAACACCATCGATAATAATGTTACAATCAGCATATCAGAATTTCTGAAGGATCCTGTGACACTGAATACTGTAAAGGCTACTTCAGATTCACCATTACAGAAATAAATTAGCCAGCATAGCTGCAACAATATTGTACGTACAAAATTGTTTTTAAGCATTGTTAATAAAATAAATGAAGTCTCTGTGAACAAAAATATATATTTTTTAACAGTGATGTACAAATGTCAAAAAGGCCTTTTCAGATTTCAGTCCCACTGGAGGACAGAGAACGACAGCGCACACTGACATCACCTGTAGTTTAGTGACAGTGTATTAAAGCGAGTGAGGATAACTGTGTGCGAGTGCTTGACAATCGGCACATAGAGTTTGAATTCCTGTCTCCTTGTGTGCAACTCCACCAGTTTCTTGCTCACTAGACATTGGGAAGTGACTGGCATGTCTCTCCTTCCTCTCTTTAGGATAACTCCTCAGTCTGTGTCTCGCTTAGTAAAACTTGCCTTTTATCCTGCAAAGATATGAAAACTCTTATCCATGCATTAAAAGTGTGAAAACAGAGATGTTATCACGGAGCATGGCCAGATACTTATTAAACTGATTAACAGATGTCATGTGAATGAAATAGGGGGTTTCTTTCTCAACACAGACTCACCGGCTACTTTATAAAGGTACACCTCACTGGGCATGGCATAGATTCACACATTCCTCAGATATTTTGGTCCATACTGACATGACAGCATCTCGTAGTTGCTGCAGATTCATTGGCTATATGATGTGAACTTCCCATTCCACCACGTCCTAAGGTTGTTGGGATTGAGATCTGGTGACTGTGGAGACCATTTGAGAGTGTAGATACACATTTTCATGGTCAAGAAACAAGTTTGAGATGATTTGAGCTTTGTGACCTAATCAACCCTGATCAAACTCACCAACCTGTGATTTTATAATGATCTTGAAGACTCTGATTAACATGCTCAGGTGTGTTTGATTAGGGTTAGAGCTAAACTCTGCAGGAATGGGCCAGATTTGAGGATCCCTGAGCTAAACTCTGCAGGACAGTGTCTGGTGACCCCTTCTGTAGCCCAAGATGCTGTTCTGCATGTTGTAATGAGTGGTTATTTGAGTTATGATGCCTTTCTATCAGCTTGAACCAGTCTCGTTATTGTCCTCTGACACCAACAAGGCATGTTTACCCACAGTCGCTTATATTTTCTCTTTTTCAGACCATTCTCTGTAAACCCTAGAGATGGTTGTCTGTGAAAATCCCAGTAGATCAGAAGTTTCTGAAATACTCCGATAAACCTGTCCGGCACCAACAACCATTTCACGTTCAGAGTCTCTTAAATCACCTTTCTTCCCCATTCCGATGATCGGTTTGAACCCCAGCAGACTGTCTTGACCAGGTATAGGCAACTTTGGTCCTGGAGGGCCGGTGTCCTGCAGAGTTTAGCTCCAACCCTAATCAAACACACATGCTGTAACATTCTAGTAATCTTGAAGACAATAGGCACGTTCGACTTTAAGCGGCGCTGCACAGAATGGTCAGTGTATGACATCAAAGTACCGCCAGAGCGATAAGAGAGCAGATGGATCCTATGCTTTCGAATGGCTCTCGTGGAACTTTGATGTCATACACCATCCTGTGCAGCGCCGCTTAAAGTCGATTAGCTTCTTCAGGTGTATTTGATTAGGGTTGGAGCTAAAGTCTTGACATGTTAAGTCCTGGTCTTGACCATGTCTAAATGCATTGAGTTGCTGCATGTGATTGACCGTTTAGATCAGGGATAATCAAATCTGTTTGATTAGGGTTAGAGCTAAACTTTGCAGGAAAGTGGATCTCACGAGCCAGATTTGAGTATCACTGGATTAGATATTTGCATTAACAAGCAGTTGAACAGGTGTACCTAATAAAGTGGGCATTGATTGTATACAGTGGTTAACAGATGCAGAGCCCCCTACAGAAAATACTAGCAAAATGCACCTAATAACAAACCCCTCAATGGACGAACTTCATATTACCTGTATGTTTTTAGATTTGACTTTAGAAGGCAGCAGACACTGCCTAAATGACAGTTTAGCATAATAATGTAGAATGACTTTTTATTTAGTAATAAGCATGTTGCATATTGTGTTCATTGTATTATAACTGTTGCAAACAATGTCTGAAAAAATGTAAATGTAAAAACAGTTACAGAAATGTATGATTACTTTAGGATTAGGATTTAGGATTAAAAATAAGATTTTAGCTGTTTCCCTCTAATGCAAACAAATGAATTTGTCTTCTGAAAAAAACTGATTTTGGCTGATGTCATTACCATCCATCACAAAAACTGTCACAACAGATGGATCATTTATAACTTTATAAATTAAATTAAATTGTAATATTAAGAAATTATTCAGTTGTGATATTTAATGGTAAAAATCTGTAACAGTTATTCTTCTAACTGAATTAGGCATTTGGTCTTGAACTTTCAAAGTGACCTATACATTCATTTCTTTCAGTCTAAGGTTACTTTTCTAATAATAAATGAAGCTGACTTCATCCTTACATTCTGTAATCAGAATCAAAGGTGGACTGGAAACAACCGATTCCAAAGCATGACTCTTTCACATCAACACAGAAGAAATAAGGTAAATACTTACAGAATTACATGTTTGACATTTCTGCTTTTAAATCGCACAAAATGGGGCTCCATTGACTTCCACAGCAAGTATTTCAAGTTACCTTCATATTGCATTTTTTTATATATATTTTATTGTTGAATCTGATATTCAATCTGAATTATCTTTTGTAGCAATTAATTGCAAATGCTGTTGATTAAGCTTAACAAACATTCCTTCAACATAACATGCATTCTTTAGCATTAGTATCTAATTATTTCAAATAAGCCAAAGTCTAATCAGATCACTCTCTTCAGCAATAAAAGTATTGGTTTAATTTATTATTATTTTATTTGTAAGTGCTTGGGCAGTACAGCAAAAGCATTTTTTAAATGCTAAATTGGGCTATAATCAACTGGGTACAGTACATACATTAGCTAAACATATTCTCTCAGGGATCCACCAAGAAGCACAAGACCGAGACAGAGGTCAAAACAATAATATAAAGATGGAAAATATATATAAATAACTCTGTTATAACTAAAAGTCAAAAGTCTTCCTTTTTAACAAGACAAAAGAGAACATGAAGCAGGTTAGATATCAACAGTTTCACCATGCTGGATACTCGCACACTGTCATCTTGGCATAAAAAACCCTGAGTAACCTATGAGATCAAGTCACAAAATAAATGAATTCAGTCAACTTTGGGACGCGATGTTGTATCTTGAGGATGTGATCACAGGATGTGGCTTTCAAGACGTGTAATCATCTGAAGTTCAGTGACCATTGGCAGTGGACTTTTGCCCAATCGTTTTTGAATACTTATCTAAATTGAGCAATTCCAGCATTATGGATATAACGTATATTGAAATATATGTTTAAAAAAACATGAAAGTACATCGACTGAGCATACTTATGTAGTGGAGTGCAGAGATTTATTTAGTTTTTTAAATTACGATCTTCAAGAGAAAGTCAAATGAAGATTAAATGTTAGATATTTATATTGCAAAGAGGCTGGATATGATTAAATACAATTACTTGATGCCTGCAAGACATCGCTGATACATTAGTTGGACTGGCTAGCTAGCTAGCACATTCCATAAATAAATAAATGCATAAACAGGCAGTTTTGTTCAAAAAGTACATACATAGATATGTGTAAAAAATGGTTATGCCCATGACACAGATCACTTCAAAAGAGAAACAATTTGTTAACTACAAACAACCTTGACAAAGGTTAGATGTGCGCAGGAAGTTAGAATAGAAGCACATTCATTTTATTCAGGCTTAAAATTTCACCTGTTTGAATGTGTTTAGCTATGAATGACATATCTGAAGTCATTATGTCTGTTTAAATCATGAATTAAAAATAGTTGTACATTTATTTATGTATATATCTACATTCTGAAGGCTAACTGTAATCTGGAATTGCCCAATTTATCTATAGTGTTGTTCAATAGCAACTGAATTTTAAAGCAAGCTAATTTTGTAGGATAAAAAAAAAAAAAAAGTTTACCAGTGTACTGCTTCATCGAGTTTTGTTCTGTTGGCTTGTGTGCTCATCACAGAATGTACGCCGCACTACACGACTGATTCTAGGTGAGCTGATGGGGTTTGACAGTGGCAGGAGTGAGTGATCCAAACTACTGTTGTTTGCACTCTGCAGGCTGAGGATCCCCGGTCTGAAAAAAAAACATAAAACAGATGGGGAAAGGAAGAGAGAACTTTTTTTATTCAATACGTTGAAACAGTATCTGCAACTGCAGGAGGAGTGCAGGAGAAAGAGGGAGATATATCTTCATCACAGAAGAGTGGCTCATGAAAGCACATTTACACTGAAGTATCTCTCTAAGCCTTTGTAGCACCAACAATGTGAATGCAGTCATTAATTAAGATAAAAGCGTCAGGAAATCTAAAGTGAATCACCACTCTTTTGTACTGCAGATACAAGCGAGAAAGTGCCTTTCACCACAGCCTGATCCACCGAAAGAAAACGTGCCGTCTGAAGCTGTTGCTTTGCATGAAGGGGTCATATCACGACGAACCAAACCTCACTTCAACTTTTGAACATTTATTTTTCAGAACTCAAAACTTCTCAAGTGCAAACAGATCATTAATTGAAGTAATACGCTGCTAAAAAAAGATTGTTCTGCAATCCTACAGTCTCTGACATTGTAAACCCCAAACATTAACATATCCAATTCAATGCTTGTTTATTTGTATAGCACTTTTCATGATACACATCGTTTCAAAGCAGCTTCATATGTGAATAACCATAGATTTGGTATTCAGAAACTTGACCCATCCAGTCACTATGATTGAAAGGGCCAAGAAAAACTGATTTGTGACTGTTTTGGTGGTGTTGGCGGTGGGTGGGGGTTCATTTTTGATATGAAACAAACTCAGATTTCAATTTATATCTATGGTTTACAGTATTCAAACAATAAATATGGCATTTTGGCGCTGTTTAATGTGGAGTGAGAGATCGCTGTAGCACCTCAGCTCAACAGACGCAGCAGCGCATAGCGCACGTGAACTGATCATCTCCTCCACATTAATACCAGTCTCAAAATAAACATGACTAAACATCCGAAGGCAAGTTAAAAGAAACAACTTTACAACCCCCTAAACTGTCAACTTTACAGACTCATTTAATTGCTCAGTGTTTCAGCCGTGCAAAGAGGTCTATATAACGTCTTGTAAACAATGTCACGTAATTTACCTCAGAAAAACATATTCGGTGACCATAAACTCATTAGTCAGATAGAAAAATAAACGTTAGAGGGGCATTTTGCTAAATATATGCACCATATAGGCTAACATATTCATTATACATTTTACTGTTCTTCAATGTTTAATTTATGTTTGAATAAATCCATCAAGTTATGACAGCCACCAATGTGTTTAAATTAAAATAAAATATATATAAAATATTATGTTTAAGAAAAATGATAATGTAATTATAACTTTATAATTTTCAAAAACGTCATTAAGTGTCATTTTAACAAATAAGTAAATTTTAACCTTTAATATTATAATAATGTAGTACCAACTGACTCGTGTATATTTCACAGCATTAGTTGAGAGATTTTTTTTCTTTGAGAAAATTTGGCATGTACTGTAACTGATATATAATATATATATATATATATATATATACACAAATAATCAATATCGAATCAAATTGCAAGCTAGTGAATAACAATCGAATCGCGAAATTTGTCAAAACTCAGCCCTACTACCAAGATAATGTTAATTTAATGTTTTTAACAAAAGTCTCTTATGTGCCCCAAGTCTGCATTTATTTGATAAAAATATCAGTACAAACAATAATACTGTAAAATATTATTACAATTTAAAATAGCTGTTTTATTAGCTGTTTCTATTTTAATATATTTTGAAATGTAAATTATTCCTGTGATGGCAAAACTGAATTACAGCAGTCATTACTCCAGTCTTTAATGTCATATAATCCTTGCTGAATAAAAGAAAAAATCTTACTGACCCCAAACTTTTTAATGTTAGAGTATGATATGATCCCTTTAATATTAGATAGAAGACAAGAAACCCCAGTACTGAAGCACTCCGGGATCAGGCTCTAATGTCAGTGTAGACCTCAAGTCTTCCATGTCAGTGCAGGGCGGTATAGTCACCTTGAATAGGTGGATGTAAAGTTATAGCAAGATATGTATTCAAAAGAGGATGCCACATATCTGAGCTGGAAAAGTACTTGACCTACTAAATACCATCAATAACTATTAAGCAAAATACATTAAGCAAAATGGACGGAAGGACCTTGTCCAAAATTCTCTAATTAATACAGCAGCTGTGATTCTGTCCTTTTCTCTTTTCTGTTACAGTCTTGTACTGAGATTTTGGGCAAGGCCTTAATGATATGGCTAAGTATAATGTCACATGGGCGCTGTAGGGATGGGATAGCAGACACAAAGAGAGGGATGAGGCCGAGAGTGATGTGTGAAGGCAAAGGTTAGAATGGACTCATGACATTTCTTTCTTACCTAGAAATGTATGAGGTGAGAATGACTTATGCCTGTCACTAGGGCAGAACAGCAGATAGAGAACAACCACAATAATTATTAATCATCAAACATGCAAATAAACCACAAACATTCATCCAAAGAAAACAAAAGACAAAATTAAGTTACAGAGACTGAGGAACGCTGAACAAAGAGACAATGAAGTAATTCATTTTTACATCTCAGTTCCAGTTTAGATCTAAATTCACACTGACCTTGGAATCTCCCTCCTCTTCATCATCTTCGTCCTCCTCATCTTGGTCCTATTTCACACAAAACAGAAAGCTAATCTAAATAATTGAACATAATATCATATAACACATGATTTCAACTGTAAATTTCCATAAAACTCTGATTCCTTAATTTATCTTCAAATTGTATAAAGTGAACTCACCTCCTCTTCACCCTCATCCAGTTCCTCCTCTTCAAACTGCATCAACAGACGCAAACAAATGAATGTATATCACAAATAATTGCAGCTACTCTGTTAAACCATAGATATCATAAAGCTAGAAACAGTCAAGAAATACGAACACTTTCATCATCATCCAGGGCTTCTCCTGTGAAATACAAAACTGCTCTCGGAACGATTCTTTCCCTGAAGAAATGACCGATTTCAAAGTCTGTGGCTAAAGTGTACTCCGAATCCTCATCCTGTTGAACACAAAGAATGTAAGCACAACTTTTCTGATCATTTGAAGACAAAAAATGTAATCTGATTATTTCTATTTCTCTGAAAAGATTCTCTTTCAAAACTTTCAAAGTAAACTAACCACTCATGTCTTTCAGAAGAAATAATGACATTTTTCTGACCACAAAACATATCAGGCCAACTAATTGCCTAGCTATAACGGAGTTAAAACCAGAAAGAATAAAGAAACCAAATACTCACCAACTCTTTATCTGGTGAAACTAAAAGAAAATAAATATTTGTCACTTCATGCAAAAGAGTAGGCCTACAATATGAAAACACTCAAATGAGAGAATTAAGACTGAAGAACTAATATTAAAGAACCATAATTATTAGGGATGTAACGATTCACTCAACTCACGATTCGATTCATGATTTTGATTTCATGATTTTATTTGAACAAAATTAGATTTAAGACAAATTATAAATTAAATGAGTACTTTTATTATTGCTTGGACAAAATGCTGCACGCTTCTTTTGAAATATAACACTATAATAATTGCATATCTTTGCTCTTTTGTTGGTTTTGATTGCTTCTATTGTCCTCATTTTTAAGTCGCTTTAGATAAAAGCATCTGCTACATAACAAAATGTAAATATAATGTAAATGTAAATAAAACAAAATTTTAAAATAAGCCCAAAATCAAATAAATTAGTAACCCAAATCAAATAAATCTCTTCATATAAACAAAATAAGGCTTTGTCTTCGCTCTTTCCATTTAAAATTAGAAGCAGCCACTGCATCATGATCCAAACAAAGATGCTGCATATGATGCAACATGAGCATTTTATATCTAAATAAGACTGCATCATTTCGAAATTCAGAGCAAAAACAGAATGGTTTTACTTCAGTTTTGTGAAACTATACATAAAAAATATCTGCATGAAACAAACATCAGACGAGCTGAATGAGATGCAGATTCACTCTCTGCCTTTCCTTGGTTTCCGCTGTAAACATACATGCTCAGCCTATCAGCTGCTCTGCTCTGCTCGTGCTCATCAGTTCTCTTTTCACAGCAGTTCAGTCAATGTACTGTTGGGATATTGTTTTATTTCGACTCCGAGGGAGTGTCAGGCATGTTTATAAACCGAATAATGCAAGTAATTTGTGGATTAGTGTGTATTGGAGACGCGAATCGTTTCAAACGTTTCAGTTCGATTTGGTGAACTGGTTCGACCGGTTCAATTGAATGATTCGATCACAAACCGGACATCACTAGAAAACAAACAGCGCTGCCCTTCTGAACTTTAATATGCATTATACAGAGGCAAGATGAAAAGAAAAATACCATCTAATCTTTTCTAAAGACAATAAGTTCCCCTCAGACATACATTCATATAAATTCCTGCCTCTAATTGAATCGCGATTCGTTTAGCATCTCAACCGATTTGAATCGTCACATGTTTTAATCGATTATCAACCGGCTCGCAGTTAATCGTTTACATCCCTAATAATTATCGTGACACACTATGTCACTCGTGCTTCCTCTGCCTTGCAGTCCACCTTATGATTTCCCAATGTGCAATTCAACCTACTGGTCTCATTCTCCTGTTATTAGCATTTATAAAAGTTCACACGCACATCTTGTTGCATACCTTTAATAGGGTTGAAAAAGTTGAAAAAGGAGTCATTGGGCACTTGCTTGGTGATGACCCTCGCTGTCCCTCGGCCTTTATGCTTCTGTTTCTTCTTGATCGTTTTTACCGTCACATCTTTGCCTTTGTGCCAATCAATTTCACACCTGCCAAAAGAAAAGATGAATAATGAAAAAGTGTGAAAATCTGCTGACAATCCGAGCAGGTATTGTTTGAGAAGTGCTCACCCCTCACAGTCGATGATTTCTGGTCCCTCAAATGAAAACGGATCCTCTGCATCTGGCTCCGACTTCATCTTGTATACTTTTGTGAGGACTGTGTTGGTGAAGTATTCATTGGGTTCAAAATGGAACTCTAAAGTGAAGCTCTGTGTTAGAAAAAGGAATAATGAAATACATTTATAAGTACAATTTAAAATGAATCCGATTTGTACAGCAGTTATGACCAAGACCTTCGGTTTAAAAAAAATCAGTTCACTGGGTTCACTTTAAAATTAACAAAAAACCTTCAAATACTGTCCTTACCATGGGCTGATCAGGACCAGAAAATATCACTTTAATATCATGAAGATGTTTCAGTATTGGTTCATCATGCTCCTGTTGAGAAAGAGAGCATTATGGACAGAACAGGTTTTCTTTTCATTTCAAGTGTTCTGGAAAATGTGGTATTTGAACATTACCGTCTTTTTATGAAATTGTATTCATAATATTTTAATAAATATATAACTGTAGTCACATTCACATAATATAGTTAGTTACATATTGTCTGTACAAGGTTACAGGGCAAAAGAAAACATGAAATAATCATTATTTAGAAAAGAATAGCTAAGTCTACAGATGAGAAGGTCTCTGTAGAATATCTAATGTTCTGCTGGTTCACCTGCAGCATATCACTCAACATGTCCACACTCCGGAATATGGTGAGCCAAAACTCTGGAATTCCTTTGGGTTTCTCCTCATTAGCATCTTCTGTCTTTTCCTCTATAGCAGCTTTCTTCTTCAGATCTTCCTGAAAATGAAAGGTTTGCCTCAGACTGCTGCTCTTCTGTCTGATTTCAATTCGAGTGGACAGATGATACTCACTGCTAATGCTGCTTCATCCTCATGGTCGCTCTGCCATTCACACTCCTCATCAGTGGGTTCCACTTCTCCAGAGACAATGTTTCTTCTCTGGAAACACAAAAAGCTCACTTGTGAAAGAGTATCATATTACTCATCCAGACAAATGTGACGAGTGCTTACATTGAGCTCAGGAAAGTTTCTGTGCTTTGGAGCCATACTGAAACCTACAGTGCAGTGAAAAGATTTTTGCCCCTTCCTGTTTTAGTTTTTTGTATATTTGTCACACTTAAAAGATTCAGATCATCAAACAAATTTTCATATTACATAAAGATAATGCAAGTAAAAACTGGTACATCATACCACAATCTAAAGAAATTCAAGAGCAGATGAGAAACAAAATAGTTGACATGTATCAGTCTGAAAAGGGTTATAAAGTCATTTCTAAGGTTTTGGGACTCCAGCTAACCACAGTCAGAGCCATTATTCACAAATGGAGAAAACTTGGAACAGTGGTGAACCTTCCCAGGAGTGGTCGACCTACCAAAATTAATCCAAGAGCGCAACGACGACTCATCCAGGAGGTCATAAAAGAACCCAGAACAACATCTAAAGAACTGCAGACCTCACTTGCCTAAACTAAGGTCAATGTTAATTAACTGGACTGGACAAAAACGGCATCCATGGGAGAGTTCCAAGGCAAAAGCCACTGCTGACCAAAAAGAACACAAAGGCTCATCTCACACTTGCCAAGAATATTTTGATTATCCCCAAGACTTATGGAAAAAAAATTCTGTGGACTGATGAGACAAAAGTTGAACTTTTTGGAAGGTGTGTGTCCCGTTACATTTGGCATAAAACTAACACAGGTTTTCATAAAAAGAACATCATACAACAGTCAAACATGGGGGTGGTGGTGGTAGTGTGATGGTCTGGGGCTGCTTTGCAGCTTCAGGACCTGGACTTGCCATAATTGATGGAACCATGAATTCTGCACTCTATCAGAAAATCCTGAAGAAGAATGTGCGGCTGTCAGTTTGTGACCTCAAGCTCAAGCACACTTGGGTTTTGCAGCAGGACAATGATCCAAAACTCACCAGCAAGTCCACCTCTGAATGTCTCAAGAAAAACTAAATTAACGGAGTGGCCAAGTCAAAGTCCGGGCTTTAATCCAATTGAGATGCGGTGGCATGACCTTAAACAGTCCATTCCTGCTCGAAAACCCTCCAATGTGGCTGAATTAAAACAATTCTGCAAAGAAGAGTGGGACAAAATTCCTCCACAGCGATGTGAAAGACCCATTGGCAGTTATTGCAAACGCTTGATTGTAGTTGTTGCTGCCAAGGGGGGCACAACCAGTTAGATTTAGGGGGCAATTACATTTTAAAGTAGTGCCAGGCAGGTTTGGACCGCTTTTTCCCTTAATAAATGAAATCATTATTTAATTTTATATTTACTCGGGTTATCTTTGTGTAATATAAACATTTGTTTGATGATCTGAATCTTTTAAGTGTGACAAATAAGCAAAATAAATGAAATACAGGAGGGGGCAAAACCCTTTTCACGGCATGTACAGAACATTGAGGAACAGATACTGTACACAGTACAAATTATGTTTAACTAAATGGCAAGAATTAAGCACTATATATATTTTTCCAGATCTTTTAAATTCTAAAAGGTAAAAATATAAAATGGAACAAATACAGTAAAGCACAAACAAAGTATGCAATGGCTGTGGCATCTTTAAGTATGAGAACGCTAACAAAGACTTTCAGTGCATATAAGAGCACATACACATCTTACAATTCTTATTAAAATATGCCATAACTACAAGAGAGAAAAAAACATTTCGTTAAATCCCAATTTAACAGTAGTTCTCTTGGGCTTTTGAAAACGTTTTAATTACTTTATTTAGTTTGCACAAGTACCTCTCTTTCTTTTGTGTAGCAGCTCTGTGTAGGTTGGCAAATGTATTGCTCAAAATCTACCTTTTTTCTCTTTCAGGGACTTTCTAAAACTATTACATCGAAGTATGCATTCTCCTGGTTTGGATGAAGTGTCTTTATGAGTGCATCACTTCTGAATTCCCTGAATTTTCTCTTCGCTTGCTTTCCCCGCCATTTACCTGAGAGCTCTTTTCATGGAAAATCCAAGGTCTACTTTAGACTTAAGACTGACTCAATGCAAGTCTCATCTTTCATTTCATACTTTGGCCCATCTTCAGCAGGTCTGTCAACACTACATTAGCTGTAATTACTGTCTGAGATCAGAATAGTTCAAAAGTTTGGGATAGTTTGGTAAGATTTTTTTCATGTTTTTGTTTGGTCTTTTTATGCTCACCAAGGCTACATTTATTTGTTCAAGAATACAGCAAAAACAGTAATACTGTGAAATTTATTACAATTTAACATTTTCTATTTCAATCTATTTTGTTGTTATTTATACATGGTATTTATTCCTGTGATGGCAAAGGTGAATTTTCAGCAGTCTTCAGTGTCACATGATCCTTATCCTAAAATGTGATTTGGTGCTTAAGAAATATTTATTGTTATTATCATTTATGAAAACCAGTTAATATTTCACATAAAAATGTGGTTTACACTTTTTCAGGATACTTTAAATAACACAAAAGTCTAAAAAGAGCATTTATTTAAAATGGAAATCTTTTGTAACAAATGTCTCAACGGTCATTTCTGAATAAAAACATACAGGTGCATCTCAATAAATTAGAATGTCGTGGAAAAGTTCATTTATTTCAGTAATTCAACTGAAGTATCCTGAAAATCATCACAATTAAAAGAACCAAAGACTTAAACTACTTCAGTCTGTGTGCATTGAATTTATTTAATACAGGAGTTTTACAATTTGAGTTGAATTACTGAAATAAATGCACTTTCCACGACATTCTAATTTATTGAGATACACCTGTATATTTATTTAATGCAATTTAAACTGTAGCATATGTAAATATATAAAGCATATAATAATATAATGCTAAGATAAATACATAGATACACACAAAAACCCAACTCACTTTGTAATATAACGGCTGATAAAGAGCGCTATACTTTCTCTCCAGCTCATGCACCTCCTTGTAAAACTTGGCTTCGGTGTGTGTGCTGTTAACCTGAAGATTCTTTAAGGCATTGACTCTTCTTTTCACAGACTTTGGTAAGCTGAAAAGAAGTTGGGAGAGGAAGAGAAGAAAGACATCGTGTGAGCAGATGGGTGTCCGGTACTGCACAGCTGGACCAGTGCATTTCCCTGCTCTCTGGGGTCAACAGATGGGTTTGAAGTAAGAGCATGAGATACAAGAACCCTGTTCATATCACACCGCAAAATGTGCTTAACCTCTGATAACTCGACTCACACGCTTCATGCGAAAAGCCAAAATGTTATTATAAAATGGGCTGTTCAATGCAATTGAATGTTCGATGCAATCAATGAATCTGTTTTAGTCGGTTTAAAAATAAAAGTGGCTTGCTCGCCAGCATCCTTTCCACAAGCCTTGTGATTGGTCTTGCAGTGTTCACGAACAAATGGATTATTGCTGTTTTGTGCAAATATTGTTGTCTGTGTCATTGTTTTCATGACCGAACTCAGTTAGTGAATTAGCATGCATGGGTGAGTGACCTCTCTCTGGGCATCATCAAGCGGACACATACATAGATACACACCATTAGGAATGACTTCTCTTGCATGCAGAGACAGATTACAGGCTACAGGCAGATGGTCTGACTAGAGTTTTCCCCCTTATATGGATGGTTATATTACACCGGCAAGGTTGTCTCTCTATGTAACACGAGGAACAATAAAAATGCAATGTCCAGTTTTAAAATTCCACACAGGAAATATGAGACATATCCACTAAGGAAATAGTTTTCTAAAGATAGGAAACATGACCATGCCATGACTAGAAATAAAAACAATGAGGTACAGAATGTATGTTTGCCCTGTTAGTCTCTTTGTTTCCAAGTTATTAGTTTGGTTTGTAAGAGAAATGTGCTTCATCTTTCAAATATTTCATCTTGCTTACCTGTCCATGATGGAAGCACTATGTGAGACACTGTCTATTTTGTCCTGAAGAGCTGCCAATGCTTGTGGGTTCTGCATCGCCTGGTCGCTCACCTTACCTGAAAATAACATGCCATCACCAGCATAAAAAAATGAATCGATGGCAAAATCTATGCTATTTTTGACTATCAATTCTCAAAGAACGTGTTTATACTGCATACAGTCCTTTCCACAAACAGTTGTCCATAAAGGAAGCATAAAGTCATGTTCAGCACCGTAAAACAGCACTATTGTTTCGCCTTTGATATTGAATTAATGAATTTGTGAGATTGCACAAATTTCTCAAAAGAACCTATGAGACAATCTTTTCCATTAAATCAATAATTGAAAGCAGTGATGTGCTGAAGCTTCATGAAACTTTTACACTGAAACATTATACTGGCTTTTGTTTGAGAAGCACCCTGAATCAGAAAAATTATTGACAAGACAATTTAAGTAACACATAAAATCATGTTCTCTGCCAGCTCATAAATGTGTCAGCATTTCAAAGGCTATACAGACTGTACAAGGAATAGCTCGTGAAAAATGCAAGGTTGCTTGTCAAAGACAGTACCAGGAATTCATACTTCTTTCATACCTTTGGCTTCATTGTCAGCATCCATGTTGACACAGCTCAAATATTCTGTGAAAAACACAAAACGTACAACTTTATATTATCTAAATAAAAAGTTTTCCCCTATGGGAAACACATTAATTAACTTGAAATTTAAATTATATTTATTTAAAACAAAACATATTCATATTAATATTTAATAACATATGATGCTTTGCAGCACAACCAAAATGACAGTGTAATGAACCTAAACTATGACAATGCAGAGTCAGAAGTTAATAACTTAATTAGGGAGAATAATTAATAGCCCCCCCCCATCCTTAATTTTGAGGGTAATTTTTTAACCATAAAACCAACGTGGAATCCAGTTATGTTAAGTATTTTTATTTGAATCAATTCATTAAAATAACTGGTACTTTAATGGCATTGTTAGTAGTGCTAGCTTTATATTTGAGTTGATTTTATTCTTATTCTTATTATTTTCAAATCAAAATCCACAAGCTAGACATTTAACATGGTAATTCCACAGTCACTGTTGTATCATTTTTAGATTACTTAAATATTAATATTATATTACTAAAATAAAACAGATAACGGTGTTATTAATGTTTAGCAAACAGCATCGATAAAAATTAGCAGCTCAAAGTTAGGTACAAACAGATGTGTTTATGTTGACGCCTATAAGAGATACACTCGCTAGCAGCTAACACGCTAAACTAGCCACATCCAGATCATAACAGATTAAATCAGATCTCATAATCTCCACAACTAGCAGTTTAGCACAGGTAATGGAGGGGGTCATAACAGTGACAGAGGACAGACAGTGGAAAATCTCCAAACCAACACTGGAGAAGGGTTAAGTGTAAATGTCACAGGCCAGCAGGCTTTCAGACCCTCACAAAACACACCCCCGTTAAGTTATGAGTTTAGACTATTTCTGCTGCGGTTAACAAGTTAACTTACATGGTAATTGTTTGTTAACTGGCCTATAAACTGTATCAATTTGGAGCAGTCACGCGCAACTTTATCAAAACAAAGATGACATGAAGTGAGAGCACAAGCAGCACACTACTATCATACATTTACAGCCACGGAAAAATAATACAGTCTACTTGACGTAAACTAGACCCTCATAATATGTATTCCAAGGTAAAATGCATAGTATAAATAAAGTAATATTTTATTTAGGGAGATTGCGTTTCTTACCTGAATCAGCGGGTGTTGTTCAGCTGTGGACTCGGCAGTAACGCTGAAGCGCATTGGTCCAATAATAATACATACTCCGCCTCATAAGAATACTCCGCCGGGTTGAATCAGTTCTTTGGCATGTATTGTTCAAAAGAACCGATTCTCTAAAATGACTCGGACATCAGATTTGTTTTACGCCCATGGGCCCTGACATCAGTGAGTACGGAGTAAAATACTACATGCTCCTAAACATTCCAATAAAGCTATTTTATTATTAGTTTTATTAACAATTATTTGTTGCAACCAAGAATAGAATACACATAATAATTTAGAACATATATTATTTGTATTTACATTAAATAATATAAAACAAATATATATTTTAATCTCTTTCAAATGTATTGCATGTGTTAATAATACATTTCAAGCACGTATTGTTGATTATTTGTTACATTTATGCTAATTAAGCTGCTATAAAACTTTTATAATAAAAGTTACATTGTTCGAATAGGACACGGCGATTCTTGAAACAAGTATTCAGTTCGATACTTTCACCAGTGTTACATGAAGCTCTGTGCAATGTTTTACGACTGAAAACTAAATATCTGTATATGTTCGTGCAGTATTAATAACTACACAAACAAATCTTTTCTAGACAAGTCTTTATGGAAACTTAAGCAAAAAAAAATTACTGGGGAAAAATGAGAATCACACATTATTCAAAATCCTTTTTTATTTTGGTATTTCAAGTTCTTATAAAGAGTAAGTTTGAGTAACAATAATTGGTGCTCCTATGTTGCCTCTGTTTTTCCATTTGCCATAAACCTACAAACCTGAAGTCCCTTCATTCCTGTATAATCTGAGATATTTTGATTCTGGAGGAATCATATTTATCACTAGCTGATGTGTAAACAGTGTCTCAGAAAAAAAAGCGTCTCTTTGACCAGCCAGATTTAAAAAAATCAATAATGAAATCATTGAATGTTTGATCCATTACCACAATAACAGCTAAATATTTATTGCATACTTCATATAAACCACCAAATCCACAGAAAAGTTCTGATATACTTGCATCTTTGTTCTATGTGTGCAGAAAGCACACAATATCCAGTATATACCCTTAATATCACGGTCATAAAATACCTCTCAAAGTCATGTTTGCAAAGCATAAAAAAAACAACAATAACTTTCCAACCATGACCAGAAAGATTAGGCAAAATCTTGCCAAACTCACAGATGAGGTCCTTAAGTTTTGCTGCCTTTTCGCATACACAAGACAAGTTCACAACAGACAGTATGGGCGGATGGCAGATCACATCAGACTCAACACCATGTTCTCAGCTCCCGTTCTGGGTCGACTGGAGGTATTCATTATACAGCTTCTCTTGAGCCTCGTAAAGCTTGCGAAGCTTTTTGGCCAGTCCCTTACTGAGCTCCTTTCCCTCAGCATCATGCGTTGGGAAACCCTGTGCAAGCAAAGAACAGACATGCTATTAGCATTTCTGAATAAATGTGACCAAATGATTAAAAATTCATAAGGACTCATCCATCCCCTATAGACCAATAATCACTTTAAAATGGATCCAACTTACAGTAGTGAGACAAAAAGAGCGTCTCTTATGACAAAAATTAAACTGAATGGTTTGCATTACCGTTTCATCAAAGGTGGAGTACTTGTCAGTCTCTGACCGGAACATTTCACTGGGTTTAACCTTCATTTTTGCCAACTTTGCCATCTATGACATAAAATATACAAATATTCATAATAAAAATTATTTAAAGCAATGACGCACTAACAAGAATACACTTCTCTCAATGTATTTACAACTTTAAAGACATGAGAGGCTTTTTACATGAAGTGTGTCTAAATTATAAAGTGTGTCGGGAGGTTTCTGTCTTTGTTCTAATCACCTCTTGCTCTTGTTTCTTTCTGGCAGCCTCCTCCTTTTTCTTTTTCTTTTCATCTTCCATCTTGAAACATGAACGAATGAGTGGAATATAAGAATTAAGTACTAATTTACATAAACATAAAACAACAAATTAAATAATATTTAATGTAACATTTAAAATGAACCCATTTTTTTTTAAATAAATGAATACTTGTATTCAGCAAGAATGCATTCAATTGATAATAAAAGGACAGGAATGAATTTTTGCATAGTTACAAAATATTTTGATTTCAAATAAATGCTGCCCTTTTGAAATTCCAAAAATCCTGAATAAAACTTATTACGCTTTCCACAAACATCACAACTATTTTCAACATAATAAATGTTTCTCAGCTTTGCCACCAAAGCAATAAATTAAATATTAAAAATATTAAAACAGAAACAAGATATTTTAAACTGTAATATTTCACAATATTGGTGTTTTACTGTACATTTTATTAAATAAATGCAGTCTTGGACAGAAACATAATGTTGAAAATATTACCGAGCCTAAACTTTTGAACAGTAGTGTGTCCGTAGCGTATTTTAATTTTAAATTACTATCCTCCTCTTTTTTTTTCTGTGACCATCTCCGGTGGATCATGACTGATCTGCAGAATGTGTCCAGAGCGGCGAGCGTGCATAAGAGGCTCAAAGGAGTAATTTAAAGAAGCTACAACAATAAACCGGTGCAACTTGAGTCCTTACAATTAATTCTAAAGACCGCCATTTACACTGACAAGCTCGAAAGGCCTAACTAAATTTTTCATCACCTGGTTTGCATTTGAATCATTTCTTTTGTGATGCCTGATACGCTAAAAAACGATTTTCCATTGACAGAGGGAACATATCCCCTTACCCTGGTGGAGAGATCGTTTTGATCTGATTAATGACTAATTTGAACTTAAGGTGTACCGCAGACCAGCACATCTCTGGCAGTACTATATGTGAAACGAGATACAACATCTACACCACTGACACCAAATAAATCAAGTAGAGATATCACAGTATACTGCCATGTAGATGGATTCTGCAATTACCTTCTTCTTCTCTTCTCTTTCCTTCAGAAGTGTCTCTTTGTCAACCAATTTCACAGATGTGGGAAGTCCTTAGAAAAACACCAAACAACATTGCCATTTTCCATGACATTCAGGGTTTAATAAAATCTCTGTTTCTTTCATTTACCATCACGATCCTCCAGTCGGACACCCAGCTCAGGTAAAGTATCATCACGCAATTCGTCACACAGCCGCAGCAATTCTGTCACTGCAAAACAAACACATTTCCCTAACTAATTCTCTTTTATGCGTAAAAAGCACAATCTGTATTGTATGCAAATGTATGTTGGAGGTACAGCTACAACATCCATAAAAAAAGAGAAATAAATTAGAACAAACAAAATGACTTGAGTTCACATTGTAGATATTTGCACTAAAATATTAATAAAGAAAACACCCCGAGAGATTTACCTTTCTTCTCTCTTGCAATTTTTCTGACCTCTTCCCTGAAATCTGACAGTGCTGACAAATAGGGCATGACTGTGCTCTCGAGCTGAAACAGAAATGTAAAGATTAAGAAGAGTTTAATGACGGATTAGTCATTACGGTGGACAACAATCCACAAAAAAGCATTATTAGATTTAATCTTTAATGACATGTCTTCACAAGTCTGGCTTTGTAACATAAATTAAAAAGAAAACCTTTGATGAATCAAACATGATCTGAGCGGTGTTGCTTACATCAGCATTCTGTCCGTTTCCTCCAACAGGGAAGCCAATGGGCTCAGCTCCCTCAATCGCTCCAAATGTCTGTCAAAGCAGAAAACAGTTTTAGCAAGCACTTCAATGTGCCTCCATTGTTTCTAAATCTCAGCTTATTCATTGTAGTAATCAGAGTAAAGCATTTGAGAGATAATACAAAAACAAGAGTTCTTTTGTTGCATCAAGGTATCAATTATGTCCAAAGTCAAGCTCTACATAACTACTTTTTGGTCATGCTACCTTCAGCATGTCAGTCAAGTACAGGGCAATGCTCTGCAGCAACATGCGGTTAGGCGGCAGTTTTGCACTCCTTCTGGCAGCCGTGTAGGTGTTACTCTGACCGACAAGAGCCCGCATCTCCTCCAGAGCCAAACGAGTGTCTATGTTGTCACACAGAGCCTCATGAACTGATGTTTTCTTCTCATAGAAGCTACACAAACACACACATGACTTTAAATCTAGATTAAAGACACATCTCTTTAATAAAGCATGTATTGCCAAGCATTCATATACAGCATCTCATAATCTTGTACTGCAGTTATATCTGATCAAACGCACATTATTATGTTTTAGCTTGGGTTGAACAAGTACTTTTTGTTTGGATGGAACAACAGCTATGCTAATTATGTTTCTATTTGTTTCTCTGTTTCTGACTAACATCCCATGGTAACAAGGAATTACACAAGCTTCAGTCTGGATCCAACCCTTAAATGATCTGAGATGACCAAACACCTCAGAAGAGATGATGCCAAACCCTCAGAGAATATACAGAATTAACCAAATTTAGTCATAAGTTAAATATATTAAGTTTCTACAATATATAAATCTATTGTAGAGACTTAATTTCCTGTAAAGCTGCTTTGCAATGATTGTATCGTGAAAAGCGATATACAAATAATCTTGAATTGAATGACTGTAATGAGTGATAAAGCTTTATTTTTAGGAGAGAGTCAATGTAGTCTTAAGGAACATACGTGTCACCTTTTGTTTAGTTCAATCTCCTCAGCTTCCCATTTCTCAAACTGGCCAGTGATGTCTGTGGGGCTCCTCAGAATATCTTTAACATTTAGGAAGAACTCCTGTGGAAACAAAATGAGAGGAGCAGAACACACATTTTTCATTTGCTCGCTTAAAATAATTTAATTTGAAACAAGTTATGTGTTTATAAAGCAAGCTTATAAACCATTCAAACGTTTGGGGTTGGTAAGTAAAAAAAAAAAAAACGTAGTTCTTCAAAGAATATTTCAAAAGAACAGCATGCATTTGAAGCATTAATAATATAAAAAGTCCTAATTTGTATCAACGTATTGAATCCTTGCTGAACAAAATTATTAGTTTACTTTTTTAAAGAAAAATCTTACTGACCTCAAACTTGATGATATATATTCTGTGGTAATAAACAAGCAGCCACAAATGTTGTATTTAATAAAAAAAATTTTTAATTGTTTACTTAAATATGATACCATATAACATAAGGGTTAACATATTTAGACGATCCACAATCCCTAAAAGAAACAAATTAATTAAAAACAGCAGATTTCTATTGCTTCAAGGTCTAAGGGTAGTAAACTTGTGTCTGCATTATCATATATACATGTTTTAGCATAGTTCATAAATATATTTTCTTAAGGCGGTTTGTAAGTGTTTGGGAAAAGAAAACCAAAAAACGCTACCACTGCTAGACTACTCCTAAAATACTTTTACGTTATTGTATTAACTCAGTGTGCAACATTTCACACACTACATACACTAACACCACTCTCAGCTTTTGAATGTACTTTGTTTGAATATTTACAGCTTTTACTTCTAATTTGGGACCTCAGAACCGCTATTCATCTCCAGTTATATTTCAGCCAAATTCTGTTGAGGGAATTGCACTATTATTGCATCACATTCTAATAAGCCGTCTTCATTTTTACTCAAGTACAGCCTTTGGAGGCACACTGGGGTAGAGGGAAAAACACTGTGTGCCTCATTAAGATCCTAACCTCAGGTTCGGGTGAGGCTGCTAGAAGAAAATATAGCGTGTAGGTCAGTCATAGGTAACCTTCACATACTTCCCATGCTAATGGCTGCCTGTGTGTTTCGGGCAAATCTGGAACTCTGCCCATGTTATATTCCTTGGTGACAGAGTAATTGATAGGTGGAAAGAAGCGCAAGACAGAATTAATGCGCCCTGAAGGACACGACCTTCTGGGTTCTTGAAGGAATCTAGATAAGCCTATTGTGCACTCATGAGGATTCTGTATGCTGATAAGTGGCAGATATTACATTTGGATAGATTATGAATTATTGGTGCTTTTCTCCCACACTGCCTCTTCCTTTTGGTTTCTCACTCACATTTATGAATCTCTCATATTGGATGGCTGACTCCATTGTGTTGTTGGAGTAATCCAACGTGTCTTTCCACGAATGCATCAGAAAGGCCAAACGAAGCTGTCTTGCTAAAAGGAAATAGAGCACAAACGCACAATGTCAAAACTTCCTATTGTATTTACTGGGATCAATGTGCAAGGCAGAATATATGACCACACAAATGTATAGACACCGCAGAAACTCACAAAGGTCAATGACAAACGAGGATGTTTGAGAAAAGAAAAAAGAAAAATATTTTATGTGAAAAGGTCTTAGTCATCTTTGGATCATTGTTGCAAGGATGTGAAGTGGTATATCATCTAGTGAAAAACACCTTCCTTGCCACTTGAAGACGCAGGACTTTACTTAATTATCAAAAGGGTTATTGAACATCAAGAAGGTCAGTGATGAATAAACTTACTCCATTTGGCTTAAATAAAACACCCTTTCATTTTGGAGGACAAAATGTGTGATATTGGCCAAGAAATATAAAGACCTTGACACACACTCAATGAGGGACTCTTCTTTTTTTACCCTTCAAAGAATAACAACTACAATTATAACAATAATGATAATAATCTTAAAAATAACTTTGATTTGGAAATTTAAACCATACAGGCTATTCAATGTCAAATAACTTCATTTAAAAGACCAAAAAAGTATTTTACCCATATGCAGCAGATGTCTAAATATATAACAGCGTAGCGATACTTACAATAGTATAATCGTAGTATAATTACCCGTATGTTTGGCAAGGGCATCTTTGATAGTAATGAAGTTCTTCAGAGATTTGGACATCTTACATCCGGCGATTGTCAGGTGACCAGTGTGTAAGAAATATCGAACCCAGTGATCATTCTCAAAGTATGCCTGTTAAAAAAAAAAAAAACATTGACACAGCAATCCAGAGACAGGACCAAGTTCTTTATCATCAGTTTTCAGATTTAAAAATAACTAGAAACCATCTGTTTACATGGCGCTGTTCAAAACGTCAAAATGTATCCTTTGTAGTTGATGACAGATAAATATTTTATCACTACATCATGTCATCTCTATATGCTCTTGCAACATAAGAAAAGTGCACTGCTACAGTGGCTATAATAGCATGCATATCAAACAGAAATGTGTTT
The DNA here is from genome assembly GCA_027564155.1 of Gymnocypris eckloni scoliostomus. Lineage (NCBI taxonomy): Eukaryota > Metazoa > Chordata > Actinopteri > Cypriniformes > Cyprinidae > Gymnocypris > Gymnocypris eckloni. The sequence continues at coordinate 25,126,548 of CM050413.1, read as the reverse complement.
TAAATATAGGTTTGACAAAGACATGAACGGTTTAACTAGTCGGAAACTCGCAATTATGGTAATTTCAACGTGACATAAATGCAGTATTAATCTGCTGAATAATGAATGGGATTCTAATAATAGCTTTTCAACAACAGATTTGAAACATTCTCCTTAGGAGCACATTGTAATTTTCTCACCTCAGATTGCGCCAATTCATTGTCATGATGAGGAAAACGTAAGTCAAAACCTCCTCCGTGGATATCCATAGAGTCTCCCAAAACGGATCCAGCCATGGCGGAACACTCAATATGCCATCCAGGTCTCCCCTTTGACAGCCCCAGAAGAATTTTAGATATTGAACTCACAAACATTACCAACGCAATGCAACTTTGTTGCGTTATATTAAAACTACTAAGCAGCCAACTGTGGAGGCATTTTAAGACATGTTCATCTATGCATGTGTTCCCGATGTGTACTTTCTCACCTTTCCCCAAGGGGAGTCCCAAGATGGTTCTCCAGGCTTGGAGGCCTTCCACAGTGCAAAGTCATTCTGTGATCTCTTTTCACTAAGTCTCTCTGCTGAGATGCTCAAGTCTCCTGCATAAGTTAAAGAAGTAATTCCCTCAACAGAAATACAACCCCATATACAATGTCCAGGTGAACACTGAAGAAAACACTTATATAAAAAAATGCCCTAACGTCCTGTTATACAATGGATAATTCTGGCTTGTTGTATCCACTGCTCAGATTATTATCGAGCTATATCTAGTAACTGCTCTATTGGTGTGCATCAATACAACTGTATTACAGCAATAATGCAATGCCGTTCCACATCCAGTCGAACTGGATACATGTATTGTACATCTCAAAGGCCCACTTAAAAGTGTAAATCATTTTAAGGGACGTATTTCAATTAATTCCTGTACCTTCTCCTTCTTGAAGAGCCTTCTGATCCCCAACAGCTTCTGGTACCAGTTTGGCATAAGAGTGAGCAGAGCAGGAATCAAAATTTGCTGTGTCAAAATATACCGATCCATTTGACTCGTATCTTGTGAGAAAAGAGCAGAAATTCATTCTTAGACATTTTCTCTGGAAGTAGTGTTTTTTTTATGGGTTATATCATGAAATATCAAAATAATAAATCTAGAAAGAAGACAGCTCTATTCATACCCATAACCGTTGTCCACAATTCTTTTGACAAAAGCTACAATCTCTGGCACGTACTCGCTGACCCGCGTGAGAACATCAGGAGGGAGGACCTGTCAATCAAATACACCAGAGGCTTTCATCACTGCTCAGACTTAACATGTTTTAACATATTGGTAAGAACATGCATCACAATATATACACTACATAATAGACATTGTTGGGGCGTAACTAGTTACAGTAACTAGTTACTAGTTGGGGAAGTCGTGGCCTAATGGTTAGAGAGTCAGACTCATAACCTAAAAGTTGCGAGCTCGAGTCTCAGGTCCAGCAGGAATTGTAGGTGGGGGGAGTGAATGACCAGCGCTCTCTCCACCCTCAATACCACGACTGCGAGGCACTGAACCCCCAACTGCTCTCCGGGTGCCGCAGCATAAATGGCTGCCCACTGCTCCGGGTGTGTGTTCACGGTGTGTGTGGTGTTCACTGCTGCGTGTATGCACTAAATATGGGTTAAATGCAGAGCACTAATTCCAAGTATGGGTAAACATACTTGGCCACATGTCACGTCACTTTCACTTTTTCACTTTCACATGTAATGGAGTTGCGTAATTTAAAATAAATGTAACTGTAATCCTTTACAGAAAGTGATGTGACATACGGCCAAGTACGGTGACCCATACTCTGAATTTGTGCTCTGCCCAGGAAACAGTGTACTGAGAAGAAAACAAGTGTAATTAAATTACATTTACTTACGAAAATGTTAACGATTACAAAGTGGGTTAAATCTAAATATTTTCTGTAAAAAGCTAGAATATGTTGAATAATATTAATTTGTTGCTTTGCCTGTTTTTGATGCGCATGATGCCGACTGCCACTTAAAGGCCTTTTAGTAAAGCAATGCTATTCTGATGCTTTTGATTGGGTCTCTTGTTTGAATTTGCAGCGTACCACATCTGCCGATATTACATCAATCCACACTGAAGCTGAAAGCTTTAGATTACATCCTGTCTGAGAGCTGACTACTTATTAGATTTTAAAAAGGGTAACTTGTAATCTGTAAGCTATTACATTTCTAAAGTGGCCTTCCCAGCCCTGATAACACAACGAAATGTTGAAATACGAAATTATGAAATGCTAAATATGAAATGTTTTTTGAGCACCAAATCAGCATATTAAAATAGTTTCTGATGGAAGATGTCACACGGATGACTGGAGTAATGAAGCTGAAAATTCAGCTTTGCTGTCACATAAATAAATCACATCTTTGAAATATATGAATGCAAAAAAAAATATTGTAATAAAATTTCACAATATACAGTTTTTCTTGTTTTTCTGATCAAATAAATTCAGCCTTGGTGAGCATGAGACTTCTTTTAAAAACATTTAAAAAATGACTGACCCCACATTTTTGAACAGTAGTGTATATTCATATAAGATGGGACATTTTCAAGCTATTGAATTACTCATCAGTATTAGTTCACTCACATTCAGGGCATCCATATCTGTATGGTACTCTCCCTCCCAGTACTTTGGTAACAAAGAGAAGATTGAGTTTTCTGTCACTTGACTTCCAAATTGAGAGTCTAACCAATCTGACAAGAGATCCTTAGCCTCTTCCAATAAGACCTACAAATGAAAACCATTAAGAAAGAAGCAGTTAGTTTCAGAACCATGACTTGAATTCAAATGATCTCATGAAAAACTGTTAACACTATGTTAACTGATGTGTCATTGAATGACATCAGTCAAATAATTTAGGACAGAATGCCTCATACGGCCCTGATCTAACTAGGTCACATTAAATGTTTTTAAAAAGCTGCTCAAATAATTTACCTGTGCCTGATTCTGGAGTGTATCTCCTGCAGCGTTGCTCTGCACTGCCACCTGCAGGGGACCCAGGGCAGCTTCCACTGCTGCATCCAGCCTCTCCAGCATCTGTTTCTTATCTGGGTCAGTAGTCTCCGCAAGCTTGGCTTTAAACGGCTAAACACAATAAAACCAAATTACATTAAAGCGCACTGATGGGGAAAGAGATGAAAGCAATGAAAACATGTTTGTGAAGGCCAGTAACCAACAGTCTAGCGGGTTTGAGGTGGTCTTGCTTCCATTTCGTTTTCAGAGCTGCTTAAATCTTTTCAGCTAAATTATTAATTTCAATACTTAATGGCAGCTCTTTCAGTACTTCAGGATATTGTATAAATCTTTATTATCTTGCTAATGTGAAAGCAACCATGTCACACATAAGTGTGTGTGAAAACTGCAGACAGACCTGAGCTATTAGAAGAGTTTATTTTTAATAGCATCAATAAGAGCAAATAATAAAATTTGCAGAGCATGTAGTATTTCTATCAGTCTAATAGTGTGCTTGAAATAAAAACTGCAAGTCTTTTTGTCCGTATAGACCTTAGTCAGGGTAGCGACATATTTAATTTTTGACAGGAATGAAATCAAGATTGTGAGTAATCAAAGTACAAAGTCAAAATCCCAATTGTTCAGCTGACAGAATGTCTTTCTCAGATTTAAAAAAATATATATTTCAGTGGGGCACACTGAAAATTATATATATTTTTTTAGTAGACAAAAACAACACAATGCAGTTTTGAAATTTGTGAGTTGGTGAAAATAATTCAAGGCTATAGAATCCCTCACAGTCTCTTTTTCATGGCCTCTAACATGAATAAGGTCTACAGTGACGCATATCTGAATAAAAAGCTTCTCATTGCCATTGGCTAATTCTACAGTTGTTTGATGCGTCACAGGTTGCATTCATCAAGTCAGGTTGCTGGAAGGGAATGATTAAACCTTTATTGGGCATCTCTATTGCCCAGCACACACAACAATGTACACGTCATCAGAGAAGAGACGCAAAAGAAGAGGGCCATGTTAATGGTACTGATTATAAATATTTTTTATAACAATGATGTGCAAGGATAAATAATTTATAGCTACAAAACTGCATAAAATGTGTTAATTTTGATTTTATGGTGCCTTTCAATTGGTACTTTGAGCATCTGAAACATCTGAAAAGTCCCACAGAAAAGGAAACTCATACAGGCTTTAAACCCCACAAGTCTGCGTGCATGATAACAGGATACATTTGGGCCGAAATGTCCACTGTATGAGTGATACCCTCACCGTTCGGGCTGTTAACACATCCTGCAGTATCTGAGAGGGACTGGGCTTCTTCTCTCTGTACTGCTCCAGCAGGTAATTCTGTCGGGCTCTTTTGATGATCTGAAACGAAGAGGTCACACTGATGACTGGATCTTTAGAACACTGCATCACATGTGGCCTTCAGAATTAAAGCAGCATTTCATATGACCGAAAGCATAAGGTACAAGGTTACTTTAATGTCAACTACATTCAGACTCTGCAAACACTGCTCTTACTTTGTCATCAATATCTGTGATGTTCATACAGTAGAAGACATCATATTTGAAATAATCCTTCAGTATTCTCCGCAGAATGTCAAAAGAAATGTAGGACCTGAAAAAACAAAGACACGGAATCCTCTTGAAATACAAAGAACTGATACATCAGAAACGCTGTATGAGCCTTGGATGGAATTTTTTATTTTCTCATTTTACCCATGTTCACTGAACCATATTCAAACACAGTAGTTCTATGATATTTGATGTACAGCCTCACATACACAACTAACAAATCCTGACCCTGGATTGAAAGCTGAATGTCTGTTTCAGCCTTTTCATTGACTGTTGTGCTGTGTCTACTGTGCTGTTTTCAACAGCTGGGGCACACTGAAAACAAAGAAACACTATGAATGGATGGGCAATATGTCACCTGGCATGACCCATGTGAGAAGCATCATACACTGTGGGGCCGCAGCAGTACCACAAAACCCTGTTGCCCTTTTGTGGTACAAACACCTCCTATAATGCACAAAACAAGACAGATATGAATGATTTTAACAGTTTATTATCATAACGCAACATCCATTTTTTTGTGTTTATGAAACAAGTCTGAAATTTTTTGATCAAAAATGCATAGTGAGATTATAATTTGAAAATAATTGTTTATATTTGAATCTGTTATATTTGAATCTGTAATTTATTCCTGAGATGGCAAACATTATTACATTTTTCAGTGTCACGAGTCTCGTGCTCACTATGAGTTACAATACAGCAATACAGCAATAACAGTAATACTGTGAAATATTATTACAATTAAAAACTACTATTTATATTTTAATACATGTTAAAATGTAATTTATTCTTGTAATGGCAAAGCTGAATTTCCAGTCATTATTTCAGTTTTCAGTGTCACACGATCCTTCAGAAATAATTATAATATGCTGATTTGATTTTATGTTATGCTCAAGAAACATTTCTTATTGTTATAAATGTTGACATTTTTGTGGAAACCTTGTTTTTGATTAATAGAAAGTATAGAAACAGTAACAATTTAAATGACTTCACTGTCATGTTTGATCGATTATGTGCATGCTCGCTGAATAAATAGTTTCTTAAAACATGTTGATATTGTAGATTTTTTTAAATACTTGGGTTAATTTGATTATGTTTTCAGCTACCGATACTACAGTAATATAATGTATAGAAAGTTGTGGATTTAGTCTAGTAATGTTCTACGTGTCACCCACACATTAGGCCATGTTGATATCTTTCAAAATGTACCTTTGTCCGTGTGAGACTGTTGTAAAGACGCAGCTTTGAAACATCTGTGCCTTCTGGCGGAGACCATGGTGGCTGCACCCGCTTCCCCTTTGCTGAAAAACAAGAGACACTTTTTTTTAACCCAAATGTCTTTTTAGTATAAAATAAGTCACTTTTACAGATTAATTTATAATATTCAATCCCTAAATTGAACAACAGGCACATCACAGGAAATAGTTGCTTGTGCACACCTGCTGCACAATTATAGGAGAGTTTTTTTTTTCTCTGAAAACATCAAACATGTATAAATGAAAGTAACACATACACAGTGTAAAAGTGAAACAAACAATGTGCAAACAAAGCCACTGAACATTGCGTCCAATTAAATATTTTTTGTAAATCACAAACACCTCAGTGTCTATCAGTCAACTATAACTCAACCCATTCCAGTCCTGTCCAGAACAAACCTGAGAAGTGATTGTCTTGTTTTGACTGTACATTCCTTGTCAGATTCTCGTTCACAAATCAGCTCATGTATACTAACTAACTACCCACATCCTCAAACTCATGCAACACATTCTGCAGATGTCCTCAGAAACCACTAACTCAAAGCAACAATTCAGCTACAATCTACGTTCATGCACCCTGACTACGACGGGGGGAGTTCTGTCTACTCACTGCAGCATTCTGGGGTCTGGTCATTCGTTTGGGGCTTCAGGGCGGCTATGTGTTTGTACCAGCGCAGGGCGTGGACATGCCGCTCAGGTGGGGGCCCGCATAGAAGCGCAAAGGCTTCTGTATCCGCCTGTGAAGGCCCATAGCCAGCCAGGTAACTGCGACTGCTCAAGTACTCATTCAGAGCCTCAACCCTGCGAGCATCCTCACTTATGCGCAGTAAGAAGCCATAATCAAAGGCTGGGAAAACAAAAGGGCATAGACACACATAAACACATAGACGAGTAGACATTAGAAATGAGCTAAGGGCCCGTGGAGAATGACTGTGATGACGCCTGTAATCCTCTCTAACCTCATTCCTCTGAAACATAAGCTGTAATATTCAGCTAACACACCATTGTGAAAAAATACACTCACAATTCTCATAATGTCAATTAATTTCATAACTGATGATAAATTCCATAAATAGTTTGAGTCAAAAAGACGTATAAAGAGGAATACAATATTTTAAGACATACTCAAAGAGATGGAGCATATTTGGAGCACAAATAAACCTATAAAGGGCCTTTAAAATTGTTACCGTTAACTAAAAATATTTTTTGTTAATTGAAATAGAGCTGAAATAAAATAAGATATAAATATTAGATAACTGAAATAAAATACGTTTAAAGTACTTAAATGACTAAAACTAAAATAAAAATGAACATCAATTTAAAAAAATACAAATATTTAGAAAACAAATTAAAATGACGAAAGCACATAACAAAACCACTAAAACTCAAACTACAATAGACAAGATAAAAAAAACTATTTGAAATACGAATACTATAATAGCATTTTTAAAAAGCACTTATGCTCATTAACATGCTATTAAAAATATATAAAAAATGCATGACAAAACACCAAGTAATGTGCATGTCATGCAAAAGAAAAATCTGTTATGAACCTGCTCTTTATTAAATCGAAACAACTTATGAAACAGTCGTGGCTGAATACATCTGACTCATTTACTGCAGCATATTATTATTATACAGCGTATAATTATATATACCTCTGTGTGTGTAACATTATTTGTTGTTATATATGTTCTATTTTAATCTGATAATGATCTTACCATCTTGCAACAGACTGAATGCATTTCTTTCACTAAAATACCAACAAATACTACCAATACAATAATGTAAACATAAATCCCATTCGATTACCAATACAATAATGTAAACATAAATCCCATTCGCTTACCAATACAATAATGTAAACATAAATCCCATTCGATTACCAATACAACAATGTAATCATAAATTCCATTCGATTCACATTCCTAGTTAAATATACAATTATTCACATTCCTAGTTAAATATAAAATTATTCACATTCCTAGATAAATATACAATTATTCACATTCCTAGTTAAATATACAATTATTCACATGCCTAGTTAAATATAAAATTATTCAAATTCATAGTTAAATATTAAATTAATCACATGCCTAGTTAAATATACAATTAACGTTATTTAACTCATTTACAGTATGTGTTACTCCGGCTGTCTGGTTTCGGTCAGTTATCTGTCAAAGCAATGTAAGTTAGCTAACATAACAATATGACAGTAACACATGAATAGGACAGACTCGGGCATGTTGCCATATCTACCATTACATGTTTGAATTTTAACATGACATGTTTGAATTTTAACATTACATGTTTGAATTTTAACATGACATGTTTGAATTTTAACATTATATGTTTAAATAGTGGGAAACATCCTGTAACAGCTGCAGGTTTAAATAGGACCTGCATTAATGAATAAATTAAAATAGGCCTCTACAGTAGAAACACGCGTTAATGTTATATACCGTGCATCATGACTGTTAACGTTACATACAAATGAAGAAAAATAAAGAAGTAACGTTAGAGAAATGTACCTCTATCTCCTGTGCTTGCCATTTTCCACTATCTGATGCAACAATAACGTGTCCGGAAAAAAATGCTAGGAAATCACAATGAAACACAGGACATGTACGAAATCTATGATGTTTGACTGATCTCTAAACCATTTACACGTCTCTTCTGTGTGTCTTTTCAAATACAGATCTGATGTTCTTAACACTTCCGGACAAATATTAAAGCTCCCTTCCTTCCAAAATAAAAGTCACATACCGAAAGTGACTTTGATAATACTGAGACATTTTAATGATTAAAGTAATGAATTGCTTACATTAAACATTTCAATGACATTTTTAAACATTAAATATAAGCTTACATCTAGCCTTAAATTAGATTTTTCATTAAAAAGGTATAGACCTAACGTAGATGTTAAACAGGAAACACAGTGGGTTTGCAAATCGTGTCGTTTTCAATTTATGTTAAATTTGTCTTACATTACTAGATTTAATTGTCATATTTTCGTTGATTTTGTGTGTGCGTGTTGAAATTTGTGAACATACAAAGACCACTAGGGGGAATCCAAGTATAACCTCAGGTTGAGTGAATGATGTCATTTTGCGGGAATCCAATTTAAACGGTGAAGTCTTACAAAATCACAAGCCAGTTAATAGAATTAAGTTTCTCTCTCTCTCTCAATTACGTGTAACCTGCTTAAAACATCTTATTAGAAAATAAATACGTTTCAAAATCGCAATAATAAAAATGGGATAATAATTATTAGCCTGTGAGTTAGAATTAGTTTTCCGAATGTCTAAGAAAATCTTCTGAAATGTTTTTTTGTTATCTTTCTTTCTATGTTTTTGTACGAAATTACACTAGATACAGAACTTTTCATGACATTCGTTATAGGTCAAGGATCCTGTCAGACAGCTCTTATCTTAGGACTGTGACTCCAGAGTCCAGACAGACTACAGACCCTAACCTCTTTGACAAGGGCGCAGATTCCTGTAGCTGTTGAAGGCCAGACGACACAGACCTCCCCTCACAGAATGCCAATGGACCGTAGGAGAGTGACCGAGCCCACGTAGTCTGTGTGCATGCTTGATTTATTTGTGTGGATCGTGTTCGAGATCTCATCATCATACACGTATCTCTGTCTAACAGGTCATGTGTGTACATAAAATGCATTTTTGTCTGTCCAGTTAGTCCAACTGTAATTCGTTTAATGAAATGCTTAAATCGCACTCACAGCAGGTCACATTGGTTGCTAATTCCAGCTCACTGTGGCTCAGCTGTGGCAGACCCTTCTGGATTCACACCTAGATTAGAAGAAAGCCAGCTGCATGGCCCACAGTGAATATATAGTCATTACAACAACTGCAAATAACTTTCCTTCATGTCGTATCTCCATCTGAATGAACCCTTCCACGAAGTTGTCAGTATGCAACAGCTAGCGTGACTGGTAGCTGGAATGACAAGGTGCTGACAGACCTGTGTGACAGGGGTCAAAAGAGTAAGCTACCCAGTGCATCAAACTCGTGGACAGTCGTGGGATTGGTAAATTATTTAAAATGACTTTTAAAAGTTTCTAAATGACACCAAGGATCTGTCATTTTGACTAAAGCAATTAAATCATCAGCATATTATGAGTTTTTGGCAACGCTCTCACGGCAATTCGTACATATTTCACGAGGTTGCTAATTCTTGTTTTAATTTTTTTATGCCAAGGTACCAAAGATAAAAGAACAGAAAATAACAACATTATGTACAAACAGGTGACATTACCTGCAAAGCACCTTCTCTAATTGCATGTAACAATAAATAATCAAAAACAAAGCTTTGAAAGAATAAGTTAAAAAGTGTTTATAAAAGTTAAATTAACAGTTTTGAGAGCTTTAAGATTCTTGGAGGGCAGGGTTAGGTGTAGGTCATTCGTACAAATTCATACGAATTGGCAACAACTCGTATAATACGTACGATTTAGCAAAATTTGTATGATTTTTTTTACGAGTGAGGTGATACGAATTAGCCACCTCGTAAAATATGTACGAATTGCCGTGAGATCGGGCTGGTTTTTGACTGTATTCTGTCAAAATACAATAGGCCTATTTATGTATTAAAGTAGGCCCATTCGGTTAAACAACAGGACAGATTTTTTAAAGATAAGATCAAGGCAAGGTACATAAATCAAAAGCTAGTGGTTGTTGATGTCCTTTATGTCTCAGGGTCAAAAGGTGGACATAAGCATGAGAGAAAGTGAAAGCAGTTGCCAAGTTATATATTAATCCTCCATAAAACACCCTTCAGAAGATAGGAAAGAGACATGAAATGTTACTCCATTCAGGTTAGAGCTAGCTTGTTTAAAAAGTTAGTATAATTTGATGCTTTTAATGATAGTATGAAACAAAAGACCTCACAGAGCCAGAATTGTCTGTAAGAATGAACAACTCACAGAATGAATCTAGACACTGTTGAGTGTATGCACCGGACAAGCATCATTATCATTCGACTCTTGACAGAAAGGTCAAACTTAGCAATGCTTGACTAATGGTATGAGGAAAGGGATCCTGCACTGGTGGGGAAGTGAACGCTATCAGCCTCTTTGGCCTATTTGTCCAATATAAAATTGTCTTATGGGGCTTTTTTATGCAGGATATTGTCATTAGCAATAACACACTTTCAATTAAGCAACAATTTCATCTATTTGTTAAATTCTAGATGAAATTCAATACAATTAAATTCAGGTAACTAAATGTATACATCCTTTACCTTATGTATATTAAGAAAGTTGGCACACGTTCTAAACCTTTTCTTTATTATATTTTCTGACATTGACAAGCAAATCAAATATAAAACAGAATACAAAACTGCAGATGTAAAGGCTGTGGAAGGTAAGAGGTTGTTCAAGATACTTAAAATATTACAAACAAATAAGCAGTATGATTAGGAGGGAACATCTGAAGATTCTTTGCTTCAGTCACTCTAAATTTAACCCACCCGGTCCCTGTTTCCTTATCCTCCATCCACCTATAGATTCTTTAGTTCTGTCATCCAATGGAGGTGACAGAAGGTTGGCTCAGTCATAGGTCACGGTGGTAGATGGATGAAGGGGTGGGAAGGATGGTTTGGGGCATGTACTGCGTGACATTTGGGGGGTGTGGGGCGGTGGTATCTATAAAAGAGAAGTGTTGGTGTTTGTGTCCACAATGCCTGTTTGTTGGAACCCTGTAGGGATACTCAACCAGGATGCCAGAGCCAACCAAAAAAACAGGTATGCCAGTGTTTATTTTCTGTTTAATTCTTTGACAAATAGTATAACACATTTCTGTTAGTCAGGAGAGATTTTAACTGGTGTTGTTTTCAGTTGTTGGTTGAGGAAATGAACTTTGATGCGATTTGTGCTGGGTTTTCTGTGATTTTGTATTTTGTATTTCTGTGATTATGAATTGTTAACAATTCATAATAATATTTTGAACATCATACATGTATATTGACAAAATGGGCAGTGTCAGTTGATTTGATGAGCAGTTTCATTCTATATTATTATCACAATGTACGTTTAAAAAGTACTGCATGCTGCAGCTGCTGTTTTTTAAGCCTACTGCAAAGCATTCAAAGCATGTGACTGCACAAGTTCTTCTTGGCAATTTCTAACCAAAATTCCATTTAATAGCCTGTCTAAGCAAAAGTTTAGAATAATGGCAGTGGAGTAAAGTTTTTTTTCCCCAAAAGTGCACAAAATAACCCTGCCTAGGCAGGAATTAAAGGATTGTCATAATGTGATTACATCTGTTTTGACAGCCTACTGTGGTGATATTCGCTAAGACCTACAGCACTCTAACAATGCTGTTGCATGACTTTTCAGCATTAAGCAATGGAGTTTACTGGTAGTTATAAAATCCATCTGCAGACAGTTTCTCTTGTCTTTTTCAATCTCTTTGTCATGTTTCAAAGTTTCTAGATCAGTGGTTCTCTACCTTCAGGGGCCAGGCCCTTCCAGAGAGGCCCCAATAAGTCTTGAAATGTATGTAGTTATAATAACATTCTTAATTGAAATCCAAAAAAACAAACTATTTACGTAATGTATTTTTAACAACAAATACCAGAGGTGAAGCTTAGATAAGAAGGTTGAATATTGTCTTGGACAAAGTTAAAGCAGACCAAAAGGGTGAGAAGCACTACTCTAGACTCCTAACAGGACATCTTCACAGCAATATGATCTTATAATAATAGTTTATCATGACTGAACAGATTTCCTTTTGAAGGCTTTAACACACGGGATTTGTTTGAGGGGCAACCTTCATGATAAATGTCACCTTCATGAAACGACATTTCAAATGAACATGTTTCATTCTTACCTCACATACATTATAGTTCAAAGTACAGAGACATCATTAGGTTATTATCACTGCTCAAGACCGTCCAGATGGCAGCAGTGGAGCAATGTGAATACCAGCAGTTTTGAAATGGCAAGAGAGGGACCAGTATTTGATAAACTACAGAAATAGATCCTAGCTAATCCACCTAGCAGCTACCTGCAGCTGTGTCAACGTGGACTGCAGTTCTTATTGGGAAGCACATGCATTCTATTTTTAAACTCAGAGGGTCGGCTTGTTTTATGCTTTATCCATTTGCACTGATGTAACTTAAGATGTGTAACTCAAAGTGAAAGAAAGTACGATGAATACGTATTTAATAATAATACAAAGAAGTGTGAGTAACAATAGCCATGAAGATCAAGTCCCAGCAATAGCTTTAAGTGTCAAAAGGGAAAAGTAGTTTCCTAAATATTGCTTAAGCTATTAATATCATATCATTTTTTTTAAGTTTTTTTTAAATACAACTTAGGTCATTGGTATTTTTACAGTTTTACCGATTTATGAATAGATAATTATATCTTGTGTTATTAATGGGATAAACGCATACCAGAAACTAAATACATCATGTGTTATATAATTTTTTAATTGGACACAAAAACAAGACCATTACAAATCTATTTAGAACTGCATTTATAGATTTGAATGTAGATAGCACATTGCTAAAAGGCACAATAACACAAACATTACAAAAAGTAATCTTGAGTGGAGTTTGTCTTCTATTTTTAATCCTGATCAGCTCTGTAATAAATTTGCTAAGTTTGGTGGGTAAAATTATATATTGTGTATATAAATTAGATTTGACTAATTCTAGCTTTCATTTTGGAGTGACATAAGTGTACATGTTTTCATGTATTGCTAAATGATATTGCGGTCTGCTGGTTATCTAGAGACATCTTAGCACAAGGCTTTAGTCTTCAGGCACATTTAAATGATGTGATATCATAGTGGCTAGAGAGGAAATGGTGTCAGGGCAGGGCATTTTCAGAGGTATAAGCCTGATGTGGAGATTTTGGAAATGCATCCTTTCCTTCTGACCTACCCTGCCTTCCTCACTTCTTCAGTCTCAGCATTCACCAAGAAACCAAAGACTCAGACGGCTGAGATTGGGGCAACGGTCATATTTGAAGCAGAGACTGAGAAGCCTGATATAAAAGTGAGATGGCAGCGAGACTCCAAGGACATTGCATCCAGTTACAAATACACCATCTCAGCGGAGGGCAATATGCACTCTCTCACCATAAACAATATAGTTCGGGAGGATGCAGTGGGATATGCTGTTATTGCTGGGGTGTCAAAGGTCAAATTTGAATTAAAGATAAAAGAATCAGAAGGTGGGTGATGTTTGGATGGTGACTCACGTCTTCCTGTACTTAACTCACTTTTACTCCACCTTTGTTTTTTGTTTTTGTAAACCAGTCACACAGCACCACAACCAATTCCTTTCCAATTCACTTTTCTCACAACTGTTTGGCTTTTGAAGCACCTTTTTAGAGCATGCTGTCACCATTTGTAAGTATTTCTCAGCCTGCTATGGAATTTGGGAAACTCACTAGATCTCTTGTGGCTGTTCTTCACTTAAAACATTTATGCCCTTCAGTGTTCATTCATGGATCTTGTGATCATGTTAGGCATTGTGCATGGACAAAATATATGGGTTAGATTAAATACTGGAGGAATAGCTAGCTTAATAAATCTTAAAATATTTCATTACAAATTGGTTTAATTTGAAGCTATAATCCTCAGAAAAAAAGCAATACAATTATACTTGTTGAAATAGAAGGTTCAATGTAACATAATATTATAATAATATTAGTTGAAATGTTTCTTAGTCATAGCACACTTGTCACTTGATATATGGCCAATGTTTCATATCCTCCATTAATGTTGTGCTTTATCTGGATATATTGGGATTAAAATGAGTTTTAAGTCTCTAACAGCATTGATTCAGTCAATGGTTATTAGTCAAGTATTTAGAGCCATTTATCGAGACACAGTGGAAGATGAAAAGCAAGACTGTTGTAATTTGTGTGGCCTTTGGAATCCTGAAGAGAGAGATATCAAAGCTAAACGGGCCCATGTGAACAAAACTTTGCAAGCAAAAGCATGTTCATTAATAGACAGGTATAGTGTATTTTGAGGGCATGTGTGAAATATTTTTAGTCTCTGAATTTTTGCTTCACAAAATCTGGCTTTAAGTTCAAAATGCTATACTCAAGAGCCCCATGAGCTGAAGAATTAGCACCTTGCTCTGACCTAGACCTTTTTTGTGATATGTAATTCCTTTTATAGATGCAAGAATGATGAATTATGAATTAGTTATGTGGAAGTAAGGCTTTAGGGACATTCATCAACAGTGAAAGGGGAAACTTCTATGACCCAGATACTTGTTTTCATCTGCCAGAAAGCCATTTTAAGTTTTTTTTCCCACCGTTGCAGTGAAGGAACCACAAAAAGCTGCATCCCCAGACCCTGCAGTTGCAGAACCTAAGCCTGAAGAACCTAAAGAGGCTCCACCAGCACCCACTGAAAGCTCCGCACCGGACACCATTGGAACCGTGTCAAACGGCTCAGCACCTGAAGGTGACAGACAAAACACAGACATATTTAAAAATGCACATTCATTTCATTAAAATTAAAATCCAGTCATTAAAATTGACTGGAAAACAAACCTATTGTTCTGTTTGTTCTTCAAGTTCTGCCTGAGAGTCATCAGCCTGACACAAGGCAGGACCTTACTGGTCTCTTCACTGAAAAGCCTCAAAGTGGGGAGGTAAATGTAGGTGAGTAACAGGGCCTCTGGTCTCTAAGACATAGGCAGTACTTATGAAATAAAAAAATGTTCCAATCTGTTCCTCTATGTAGGTGAGAACATTACATTTGTTGCTCGGGTGTGTGGTGAATCTCTGCTGAAGAAGCCCACGGTAAAATGGTTCAAAGGAAAGTGGATGGATTTGGCCAGCAAGTCAGGAAAGCACCTGCAACTCAAAGAGCACTATGACCGCAACATTAAGGTCCGACAATGGTCAATGCCAAGCAGTTATGTAATATACTACCTCAATATGTTTAGAAAAAGTTGAAAGTCAAAAATGAGCAAAATTAACCTTTTTCTATTCAGGTGTACACGTTCGAGATGCTTATCATTGCAGCTAAAGCCAACTATGCTGGAGCTTATCGTTGTGAGGTGTCCTCTAGAGACAAGTTTGACAGCTGCAATTTTGACCTGGTAGTACATGGTAATAAAAATAACTATATGCATGTATAATAAATATCAACAAGGAATTAATAAGTCTTAATTGATAACTGTAACAATTGGTACATTAATTGGTAATGTGTTCTTTTCACTGTGTACATTCTCCTCCAGAGGCTCGTGCAACAGATGGGTTTGATATTCGCTCTGCATTTAGACGCACGTGAGTATTTGTCTTTGTGTTTTTAAATGAACTACAAAGTATTAATTTTAACAATTGCATCATAAAATTGAGAAAAAGATGATTACTCATGCAGGCCAGCAGTATCGTGCCATTTCACAGCATATTAAAGTGTTCACCTGGTTTGTTTGGTTTCTTGAATATTGTGGGGTTTGTTGACATGATTCTTTTGTGCGTAGAACCTAGTGCTTCTAGTGGTTTGTTTTTATAGATAGTCCATATTTGGGATTTAACATTTTGTATTTGTATTGCATTAACCCATTTTGGAACTGCTGATTACCCAGGAGCACCAGTGCAGGTGGTAAGAAGAAGATGGGAGAACCTGGCAGGTAGCTATAGGGGTTTGCTGCAGCAGCTGGGGATATATTCACACAGTCTTTACCCAACCAAACCCTCTGAAGAGTTCCTTTGAGTCCTTCAGTGTCCACCCGTGTCCCTCTGTCAGTCATCTGTTATAGCTTGCCCTTTTCTTTATGTCCTTTTCAATCTTCTCCCTCCCCTGCCAACATCTAAGGAGAGTGATGTTAGTCATTGCTGATGCTTTATGACTCACTCTCCAAGGATCTTTGCAAAGTCTCATTTCCTTTCTGTTCACTTCTTCCGTCTCTTCTCACACCTTTCTCTGTTTTTGTGAGAAGGGCAATTTCCCAACACTCATTACTGGTGTATCAGAGGCAGGGGGCTTTAAAGTGAATATGATTTCCCTGTCCACTGATCTTTTCAAGCGCAGACACTGATTAGGAGTGAGCAAATTAGAGGATCACACTAATAACGCTGCCACCAGTTTAATCAGAAACTGCGTTTGGCCGTGATGTTTTGAAATACTTTAATTCTGGTTATTTGAAACATAATAACAGAAAACTCTTGATGCACTTCTTAGCTTTGGCTGACACCTTGTCAAAATCAGTGGAACTAGCTGCACAAACTTTGAGTGGCGTGTCTCTTTTGTTGCTCCTCTTCATGTCTTTAAGAAGTACCTTAAAGACAGTTCATCATGGGTCATACATACAAATCCTTAAAACACTACTAGCTTTACAGATCAGAAAGAAGACTCAAGATGTTGAAAGAAGGATCGAGATGATCACTTGTTATAATATTGTTGCCTTATAATAACTGTATAGCTGCCCAGGTCTTTGATATGTACAGTGATGTGTGATCATAGCGGGCGTCTGCTATGGATTTCTTCTGTAGATCAGCATTTCTGTGTTTTTAACCCTCATCTTTGACATCCTCCAACAATGTGTGTTCAAAAACAGTACAGTGCAGCTCTGCTCCAGTTTCTATTGCCTCAGTAATGATGTCTGTAATATGTGCATGTATTGTTTGTGCATCTACACACCTGTCCAAATGTTCTTATGTGTCAGTATACATCATTCAAAGGTTGAGGTCAAAAATATATTTTAAACTTTTTGTTTGTTTGTTTAAAAGGAGTAAATAATTTAATCCAGCAATGCATTTACAATATGTGACCCTGGACCCTAGTCTTAAGTCGCTGGGGTATATTTGTAGCAATAGCAAAAAAATTATATGGGTCCAAATTATAGATTTTTCTTTTTTGCCAAAAATCAATAGGACATTAAGTAAAGATCATGTTCCATGAAGATATTTTGTAAATTTCCTACCGTAAATATATACAAAACTTAATTTTTGATCTGTAATATGCATAGCTAAGAACTTCATTTGGACAACTTTAAAGGTGATTTTCTCAATATATTGATATTTATTTTGCACCCTCAGATTCCAGATTTTCAAATAGTTGTATCTCTGCCAAATATTACAAACCATATATTACAATCCATACATCGATAGAAAGCTTATTTATTCAGCTTTCAGATGATGCAGAAATCTAAATTTTGAAAAATTGACCCTTATGACTGGTTTTGTGGTCCAGGGTCACATATAGTAAAATTAAATAAATAAATAATAAAATACATGTTTCTGTTTAAAATAAATATTTGTACTCAGCAAAGATACATTTACAATATAATAAAAAATAAATACTGGAGTAACGACTGGTGAAGATTCAGCTTTGCCATTACAGGAATAAATGTTAGAATATATTGAGCAGTTATTTTACCAATAATGTTTAATACAATTACTATTCTTACTGTAATTTTTGATCAAACAAATTTAGCTTTGGAGAGCATAAGAGACTTCTTTCAAAAAAACATTTACAAATCTTACCGATCCCAAAACCGTTGAACAGTAGTGTTCATCCATTCCATATGTTTTATAGATAATAATGCCTCCTGAACATGTCATTTCCATTAACATACTTGATATTCTGTTCTTTTACAAAATAATTTATTTAATAATTTCAGTTTTAAATAAATGACTGCATTTTAATGTTATAGAAGCTGTTTGAAAATGTACCTACCTTACAATGAGGTGAGAATGTAACAGTTCTGTGTGCTCATGTTTTGTGGTCCATGATTCCTTCCTCTCCTACAGTAGCACAGATGCAGGTGAAGACTCAGGAGAACTGGACTTCAGTGCTTTACTGAAAAAGAGGTGAGTCTTTAGAGATCTAATTCATCACATACATTCATTGCCTACTTTATAATTTGGGTTTAAAATCGGAGACTAAAAATGCTATATTTTTAAGTCAATAAGTCAAAAGTTGCTCTGAAATAATTCAGCACTCAAGCTAACATGAGTCTGAACAGTTTGTTCTTCAATGGAAGCAATAACATTTAACATTTGTATAAAGGAGTTTACATGCTCAGTGTCACAATTTTTTTATTAGTGACCTTTGAATAGTTGAATCAAATACTTTAGATGTATTTCGATCCTTTAAAGTGACTGGTTGAATCTAACAAAATCTAAAATATTTTATTAATTTTACATCGTTTAGTGTTCTCAGCTGTTTGAACTCACATGGTGTGAATAAGTTAATTAAATATCTTTTCAAATACTGAAACGTAAGCTTTATTTAATCATTTATTCTTTTGTTTTATTTGAACTACACAATGATTTTTTCCTTCTAAGGCTCATCTAATGTTCTCCCTGTTTTTCTCCTCTGTGGCTGCTCCACTCCTGTGTTCAGAGAGTAAGTGAGTCACACTGATCACACTGAGTGCTTGTGCATGAAGGAATGTTGAGTGTTGTATTGCCGAGTGTGTGTGTGATAACTCGATTATTCTCTCTCCTAATCAGCCACTGATTGCCAACTTTAGTCCTAGGTTTTTCCACTCCGCAGACTGCACACCCACTTGGAACTAGATAGATAGAGTCACGTTTGAATTATTTTTAGCAAACCCTTCATCATTACTCATATACTCTTAATTAATCACATTAATAAACCGAACTCTCACGATTCCTACGTCATTTCACATCCTACGCATTCTTCCCACATTCACTGACTCTGACACGACAGCATAGCAAATTGGTTATGTCAGTAAACACTGTCCGTTCATGCAAATAGTTTCTAACTCTTTGAGCTTAATAAACACAAAAGACATGTGAAGATAAAACATTTAAATAAGGAGGAAGTTTCTATAGGCCACAACTCTGCATGCTTTTAGTACCTTTATCAAATATGGTTTAACAATGCATTGCTATATGATCTGAGAGCTTGATAATGTGCAATAATCTGCTGTGGTTTGTTTTACAATGCTTGACGCTTGGGTTCTGCCTCTACATAAGTACAGCAGTTTCTTAAAAACTGGAACACGGTAAGAATTTTTCTTAAAAATCTGTTTAATAACATTTATTTGCCTATCATCGCCCTTATTTTGTTCCAAACCTGTATTGTTTTCTTCTGTAGAACAAAAAGATATTTTGAAAAATGTTTCAACTGTTTTTATCCATACAGTGAAAGTCAATGTGGTCCATTGCCGTTTTGGACAGAATTCTCATTGGGGGGGCTATTCCTTTAACAAATGTTTAAAAGCAATATCAAAACATTGTGAAGACATAAGATGTTTGGACATGATTGACCTGTTCTGATCAACCTCTATCCACTGTTGTGGGTCCGCAGAGCTACTCATGTGAGCGCAGAGCCTGACGTAGACGTATGGGAAATCCTCCAGAAGGCTCCATCATCAGAGTATGAAAAGATCGCCTTCCAGTACGGAATCACAGACCTGCGGGGGATGCTTAAGAGACTCAAAAAAATGAAAAAAGAAGAGAAGAAAAGTGCAGGTTTGTAACCTTGTTGAACTTTGCTAACTGTACAGGCCACATAAGCGACATATATACAGTGCCTTGTGAAAGTATTCATACCCCTTCATTTTTTCTCATTTTTGTTATGTTGCTGCCTTATAATAAACTGCTTTAAATAACTTTTTTTTTCACATACACCACAATAAAAGCAAAAAACACATTGTGACAACTTTATTAAAATTGTATTAAAAATAAAACACAGTAAAAATTTGAACTGCATCAGTATTCATACCCTTTTCTGGTACACTTGAAGTTTATCTCAGGAACATTCATATCGCTTGTACGTTACTACATTTCAAAAGGAGTTCATCTGTGACAAATTCAATTTAATGAGTATGATTTGGAAAGGCACACACCCCTCATCAAAAGGTCTACAGCTCCAACAGCTGAAAATGCATATATATATATAACCAAGACCTGAGTTCAAAAGAATGCACTGCCTGTAGAGTGCAGAGACAGAACTCTGTCAAGAAACTAATCTGGGAAAGAGTTCAGAAAAAAATCTGCTGCATTAAAGGTTGACAGATGCATGTAGTCTCCGTTATCCTTAATGGAATAAGTTTTGAACAACCAGGACTCTGCCTAGAGCTTGCCTCCTGGCCAAACAATCAGTGGAGAAGGGTCCAGAGTGTTGGCCAAGAAGCTGATGGTAACTCTAGTTGAGCTCCATATACTGTATGGAGATGAGAGAATCTTACAGAAGGACAGATATCTCTGCAACACTCCACCAATCTGGGTTTCATGGCAGGGTGGCAAGACTCAATCCACGCCTCAGTATAGACACATGAAAACCCACTCGGAATTTGCAAAAACCTCCTAAAGGACTCTCAGACTGTGAGAAATAAGCTTTTCTGGTCTGATGAATCTGATGAACCTCAGTTGCAAGCATCAGGAAACCAGGCACTACTCATCACCTGCACAGCAGCATCCAACAGTAAAGTGCTGTGGTAGCAGCCTCATGCTGTGAGGGTGTTATTCATCAGCAGGGACCGAGGGACTCGTCATAGTAGAAGAAAAGCTCTATACAGCTAAATATAACGATAGCCCTTAATGGAAACTTAGTCCAGAGCATTCAGAACCTCAGACTGGTTCACCAGAATGTTCACCTTTCCAGAACAATGACCCTAAGCACACATTAAGAGTGGCTTATATACAACTCTGTGAATGTCCTTGAGTGGCCCAGCCAGAGTCTGGGCTTGGACCCAATCAAATATTTCTGGAGAAACCTGAAAATGGCCCCATCCAACCTTACAGAGCTTGAAAGGTGAAAAGGTGAAGAGTGCCAAATGCAGAGGTGCAAAGCTTGTTGCATCAAACCCACAAAGATGTGAGGCTGTACAGGTGCTTCAGCTACAGTAAGTACTGAGTTAAGGGTATGAATAGTACTTATTTCAGTTATAAACATTTTATACATTTGCAAAGTTGTCACAAATCTTTTTTTTTTTATTTGTCATTATATAGTGTGTAGTGTAGATTGATGTGAAACAATCTATTTAAAGCAGTCTAACATAAGTGAGCAACATAAAAGGTTTAAATAAAATGAAGCGGTATGAATACTTTTGCAAGGCATTGTAAGTCATTTACTAAATTGATTGTTAGCGATAGGTCAAGTTGCAATGATGATGGTGCGATATAATAAAATGGATTAGAACGAACTATACTTTCTTACTCCCAGCAGTATTGTTGCAACTTGCTTCAAAACTGATCTGTTCAATAAAAACCTCACATTTTTTTTAACAAGCTCATGTGCTGCACATGTCTTTCTAATAGTGGGGACTTAGCTTTTCATCTTTATTTTAACCACAGCATTTCTGAAGAAGCTGGACCCAGCCTACCAAGTCGAAAAGGGACACAAGATCAAACTGCAAATTGAAGTGGCCAATCCAGATGCAGAGGTTAAATGGCTAAAAAATGGACAAGAGATACACCCAACTGGAAGGTATTTACTTAGGTCCTTTCACTGTTAAAAAACATGTTTGATTCACATGCATTCTCAAAATTGTAAGTATATGGAAAAGATTACAATTAACTGTCTCTATTTTTTTGACGTCTGGCAACAATGTGTGCTTATGGATGGATGGTCCGCTCTTCCTGCTCTCCGCTGTCAACCCTAGCAAGTGAGTGGCATTCAAGAGCATGCTTATAAAAATACGCAGCCTAAACATAATCAGCAACTTCAAGGCTTGTCTCTGTGGGGATGGATGTCTCAAACAGCCTGTTGACTATGAATATGCAGGGACAGTTTTCCAAGAATACATAGCAGCTCTGTAAACTCAGATGTCAGCTGTGCCTACGGATGGAGGCTGTCAGATGTTTAAGGACTCAAATAACAATAGAACAAAAACTATCCGCAGTGGCTAATAATATTTTTCAGTGACCTTAGTTAAAAAACGAAACTACTTTTGATAAAAATACAACTTTTCATAAAAAATACATCTTGTGAACTGAAGAGTTTTTAAAGCAAGTTTTGTCTTATGTTTACAATTGTCTATTATTTGTTTGCCACAATATTTTTTACATTATATTGTCATCATATCAAGGTTTTTCACGTTAAAGTGCCCCTATTATAGGTAATAAAAGGTTCATATTTTGGTTTTGGGAGTCCCAAACAACAGGTTGACATGCATGCAAATCAACAACTCCCAAACGATTCGCTCAACGATTCATTTTTCCAAACCCCTCCTTGGCGTGACTCTAATCTTTGGTGATTGGTCCGATTGGTCGATTTAATTTCCATTTCATAATAAAAGCAGCGTTTGTGAGCAGTGCTGCTTTGTGTACAGTGTTACTGGGGAAACAGCTATTTTACCGCTCCAAAAGCAGCACCTAGTGGCAATGAGTGAATTTGCATTTCAAGACCAACAAGTGGGCGGCAATATGCTAATGTTGACTTCAACATGAAACGGCTTGGGATTTGTTTTAAAAATGACTCGTTTCAATGATTCAGAGTCAATTCGTTCTTTTGAGAGACCATAACTTTATACACGGTGCACTTTCAGATTTAAAACTTTGCATGATGTTTCATTGACTTAGAGGTGTTACACACTGCATGAAAAGTCATTTTCACAAATCCATAACAGAGGGCAATTTAAACAAGTGTTTTGTTCATTTTCTGGCATGTATTGTTAATGTATGTTTGGAAGAGCCTCTCCAACAGTAATGCTTTGTCCCCATCTAGATAACAAACTTGGATCTGCTCCTAAACTATTTCTGATCTTCCCACAGGTACATCTTTGAGAGTGTAGGCAACAAACGCTTCCTCACTATCAACAACTGTTCTCTGGCAGATGATGCTGCTTATACGTGCGTGATTGGAGAAGAGAAGACCATCACTGAGCTCTTTGTTAAAGGTAATAAACTTGCACAGACAGGAATCTCTAAGAAAAGACAATATGTTATAGGCCAGTAAATATTTGTATATTATTTTAAATATTTGTAACTATATTATTTATGCAGTGTTGTTTTTTATTTCTCTCTGCCTTCAGAGCCTCCTATTGTGATCGTACGTAACCTAGAGGATCAGATGGTTATGAAGGGAGAACGAGTAGAGTTTGAGTGTGAAGTGTCTGAAGAGGGGGCTCAAGTCAAATGGTAGGTCTGTCAACAAGCACACTTCCTCTCCCCTTCCGTTAGTAGTAACACATTTTCCAGGATACATTTAAGAAAAAAATGCATCCATAATGAGCATGAAAGGCTTATATCTGTACTACACTGCAATACACAAAAGATATCAAACAACACCAGAGAAGAGTTTAGAAAAGGTGACCGTTTCTCGAGCTGTCCTGGATGAGTCGGAGTCTTGGCATTCCACAGATGTCCAGTAGATGGCACATGTGTTTCTTTTAGCATGGCAGGCTGGTTGGGTGAGTCACACTGACTGACAGATGGATGCGTGCATGAGTGAGTGCTGGTTCTGCCATAGCTGTAGCCAAGGCTTTATATCACCCTGGGCTGTAAATGATCAGTGCCTGGAAAAGGTCATAGCAACCTTTTAGCACCTCACAAGTGTCCTAGAATGGAATGAGAAAGTCACTGGCGGTTCATGGCACCTCTCTTGAATAGTGGATGACTTTCATGATTAGAGAAAGGCAAAAGTAGATACTGTTCCTAGTACTGGAATTCCACAATGTATGACTTTATATTACAAGTGTAATGGGGTAAAATAATGTGGTATTGTGTCTTTAGTCTAAACTGATTGGAATTAATCGCCATATGATGTAAAGTTGCATTGCTTGGGGGTCTGTGTAAAAGCTTATGCAAGCATGAGAAAGGATTAGCAGTTATCAACTTAATATGAATTGTTAGTTCTTTACTATGTCAGCCATTTGATTGATCCCAATTGCTCCCACTACCCTGCAGTAATGCTCATAAATCAAGCTTTACATTTTAGAGGTTGTGATTAGAGTACATTATTGCCATAATACTGTTAGCCATGATAGTACCTTTAGAAATGCTTTTGTTCTTTCCTGTTTAGGTGCAAATCTTCTCGGAACTCTTCTTTCTGTAATTTAACATCTTTTCTGTCAGAACATTTTTTTCAACTGCATATAAGCCTATTTATATGAATACTGAATAGCAGTTCAATGAGACACTTCAACAGATATAAATGAATACCAAACTTCTGACCTGTACAGGGAGAAAGATGGAGTGGAACTTACCCGAGATGAGTCCTTCAAGTATCGCTTCAAAAAAGATGGATGTAAGCATGTCCTTATCATTAATGATGTGACCAAGGAAGACTGTGGACACTACAGAGTGAAAACCAATGGAGGGGAATCATTAGCAGAGCTCATGGTTCAGGGTAAATATCTGAATTTGGAGAGTTTCAGGTCCTCCTATATTTGCAGACTTCGGTCCCCAGCTACAGATGTTTTCAGATTTGTACTGCAACGTATTGAACAAATTCCACCCTTGATAGTGGAGGGATGAATTCATTATATATTTATGAAATAAAAATACTTTGCACATGTGGTAGTCATTAAGGTTTCACACTTATGACCATGTCATTCAAACTTCACCTCTCATCAGTTTAGAAATCATGGCCACCGTCCCTTCTGTACAAGGTTAACATTCCAATGCCAACATGCCTGCTATTGTTAGACCGCCTGACCCATATATTTTAACAGGACAGGTGACCCTGTCTGTTCCTCCCTCACTCTCTCTAAACACTCACCGCTCCGTCCCTCTCTTTTAATAGCATCTATAAAAGATTTATGACTCATTCCCTTTCTCTCCCATTTCTTTTTATTGTTTGCTTCTGTCTCTTTCTCACTCTCTCAACACCCTCTGTCTCCTATTCTGAGTCTTGAAGCATGTATAGCCATTTAAAAGCAAACTGATACCCAGGTATGTCTGCTACCAGTTTGTCTGGGCTTTTGATCAAATACAAGAGGTGCCAAGAAAAAAAAAGCTGCCCAGTAATACTGTAACTCTACCAGCCTGTTAGTGGGATTGTTACCTGTGTTTAGTTCACCCAAACATGAATCTATTACTCACCTGCAGGTTGCTGCAGAACTGTATGATTTCTTTCTTCCCTAAACCACAACAGGCAGGAAGTTCATGCTGTTTTTTTTATTCAGTGAATGCAAATGATGATGACCAGGGTTGTCAAGCTCTAAATAAAAGTGTTTTTATTTATTAACATTTTATCAATTTTAACTTGCCTAAATCTCTTACAAACATGGTATAGTATCAGATGTCAATACTATGGGTACTGAATATTGACTAGCTATATTTACAAACAATGGTGTTTACATGTTACATCAAGATAATTCAAAGTTTTTCCATGTATGATGTTACATCCAAAAAATATGGTATTTCGTTGTTACATTTACTTAGTGATTATAACATATATTAGAATAGCTTTTGTGGTGTAATATGGTAAGTATCTATGTGTGATGACAGTGTTCTCTTTGACCTTTGACCTTTAGAGAAACAGCTAGAGGTCTATCAAAACATTGCTGACCTGACGGTGAAGGCCAAAGACCAGGCTGTGTTCAAATGTGAGGTTTCTGATGAGAATGTGAAAGGCATCTGGTACAAAAATGGAGTAGAGGTGAAACCTGATGCCAGAACTCTTATCACACACATCGGCAGGTAAGTGCAATTGTGTAATATTAATATTAAGTTGGAGATTGCTTGAGATTTCTATAAGCAAAGTCCAAATGAAGGTTCATTCTTCAAATTATGGTAAAAACACATGGTTTAGCTAAACTTAATGGTAGCTATACAATGTAAGTAACTTAACCTGCAAAACACTGCATACTGCCAAAAGAAAAGCAGCCCTAAAAGGGGTATGACATTTAAAATATAATAAAACATGGCATAAATAGAAAAAATATTAGTAAAATAATATTAAATAATAAAATATAAATTAAAAAAAGTCTTAAAAGTACAATACGCCATTGTAGTCCTGTGGCATTTTCATGGTACTGAACCAAGTCTTGTGTTTACATAAAACACAAAAACATGTCTAAAACGTCGTAGTCCATTGTAACTTTATATTAATTTTAGTTTTTAATGCGTTTTGGAATTTCTTTACTTGTACCCAGGGCCGCTGCTGGCCAAAATGTGCCCTAAGCAGAACTGTATCGTTGTGCCCCCTCCCCCAAATATTATGATGTAAAAAAATAAAATAAAACACTAGGGGTCAAAATACTAATCTTTAATAAAATATAAGTAAATAAAAAAATAAATTGTCATTAAATTTTATTATTTACAAATTAAAATTTTAGCTCTAGACAGTTACCTTTGGCTTGTATTTTATTAATAGTTGTCTGATTTTTGTATATTTTTTTTGTCTCAAGCATTCAAAAATCACAAAAGATAATTGAGCAGTTTTACTACGATAAAACCATGGTTAATTTTGTATGTGATGTGATGTCCACATGTTTTGAAGACAGAGGCTGTAGCATTTCTATCATAAAAAGGTGGCCAAAAATGACAGATTATTTGAATAATCTGGATATTTGAATTAGCCTAAATGTTCTGTGAATATTAAAGGACTTGATTGTTCTGTAATGTATTACCTGGCCTTTGGCTCCTTTTACAGGCATTTGTAAAAATGTGTTATGTAAATATCTCAATTGTTTATTTTGTATTAAATTATGTATTTTAACAGTGTTTTTCAATGAAATCATATAATTATTAATTAACCAATCATTATTGCCTCATTGCTTCTATATAACGTATTTTAAGTCATTTAAAAGGATGTTGTTGGCTTAGGTCTGTTTTTATAACCATATATATATTTTATCTTTATACGTTTTTGTATCCTAGTATTTGAAGTAAAAGAAATATGTTTATTTGTGGCATCCATGGCTACAAGAACAATGATTTTTGGTTTTATTCGTAGTAAAACGTCTAGGTTACGTACGTAACCCCCATTCCCTGATGGAGGGCCCGAACATCTCTGACTAAAGAGAAAACGCCAATGAAATTGGCTAGTGGATTTTGCATACCTGAGCCACTCCCCGTGCATACGGGTATAAAAGGGCGACAGGTGCATCCACTCATTAGGTTTTACGCTGAGGAGCCGAGACGAGTCCCTGGCAACCAGCGATGGTTCAAGATTGTGGCATGGGGACATAACGTCTCCGTTCCCTCCATCAGGGAATGGGGGTTACGTACGTAACCTAGATTTTCCCTATCTGTCGGTCACTACGAGTTATGTCGTGACGACATAGGGGTCCTATGGAAAGCGCCACAAGCTGAACCCCGTCACAACCTTGTGGCATGCAGATGTTGACAAGCGAGTGTGTGACAGACAAATGCCATGCAAGAGGTTGCAACCTTCCTACCGCTCCAGCGCAAATTCGCTAACCTTGGTGCCCACCGGGACCACTGAGTACATCGCTGCTGGAGATAGCCAAGCCGCTGTTCCTTTCCCCACGGAATCGGAAGGGATTTTGACCTTCAGTGAAAGACAGCTTCAGGTCTTTCCTATTTGTTGTTACAGCTTGTCGTAACGGCAGGGAAGCGAGCCTTCCAGAGAAGGGCACTACGGAGGCCACATCCTGCCCGAAGGGAGGTAACATGTGGAGACACTGATATGGACTGGCCCAGGCTTGGGGCAGTACTACATACGACTGGACTCTGGGGCAGATCCTACCTAGGAGTAGAGAGGAGGGCTGCCAGCAGAACCTGACAGAAGCTCTGTCACAGGGAAGACACGGGTTTACCGTGAGGGAAACCTTACCGTGGAAGAATACACATATGGGATTACCCGAAGGTGAATCAGGCCATACGGACACCTAGCCCAGTACAGGGGCTGACCGGAGACCCGGGCGAGCTAACACCAGTACTGGGCCTGGCGTCAGACTGCTCCGCCCAGTCTAACTGCCGGGGGTGCTTGGAGGATTCCACCAGGGTTCACCGTCCGGGAACTGAACTGGGGAGAAAAAGGCGCTCGTATCCCGGGTGAGGGGAATGGCGCAGCAAGCGTGACACCGCCAGTTCTTCCGCCCATTACTTACCCAACACACGGAAAGAAACTGGCTCAAGCGGAGATTGTAGAATCTTGCGAAGGTGTTCGGTGTCGCCCAGCCGCAGCTCTGCAGATGTCTGCCAAAGAGGCGCCGTGCGCCAACGCATGGGAGGAGGCAACACTCCTGGTGGAGTGAGCCCTCACCCCAGGGGCACGGCTCGCCTTGCGACTGGTACGCCAAGGCGGCGGCCTCCACTATCCAGTGGGCCAACCTCTGTTTGGAGACAGCCTTCCCTTTCTGCTGCCCTCCGTGGCAGACAAAGAGCTGCTCGGAGCTTCTGACGCTCCGGGTTCGGTCCACGTATATGCGCAATGCTGAATGCGCATATGCGCAATGCGAAGCGTGCTGGAGGCATCTGTTGTGACAACAGTATGCGGGACACTTGTTCTAGGGGCACCTCGGCCCGTAGAAAGGCAAGGTCTGTCCAGGGGCTGAGGGAGAGGCGACACTGCTGGGAGATACCTCACTGAGTGTCAAGGGCGCCATGCCCACCTCGGGACCTGGGAGAGGCCCCTTCCGAGGGACCGGCCTGGAGGACTTTGTAGCTCACGAGTGGGCGAAGGCAGTCGCCGCATCAGCTCCTGCATCAACCCCGGGTGGAGGGTACAGCCTTGTGCACCTGTTTGCAGCGCCTTGGCTTGGTGAACCTGCAGGATAGCCATGGCGTGCAGGGGCGGAGGCTGCCTGGCTCGCAGCACTGTAAGCTTTGGCCGTCCAGAGCGGCTGTCAGCTACAGGCCTTGACGGGAGAGCAGAGGTTCCTCCAAGTGGCGGCGTCGTGGGCACAGTGCACCGCGACCACTCTCTCCACCTGGGGAATGCCCAGCGTGACTCCCTGGCCACTCCGCCGTCGAGGTAGTGAGGATGGAGGAGGCGGACGAGCGGCTTCTGGCGAAAAGTGGCCATCCAGCTTTGTCAGCTCCTCATGCACCTCCGGAAGAAAGGCACCGGAGTAGAGCGCGGTTGTGAGCCGTGCCCCCGCTCCGAAACCAATCGTCCAGCCGCGGAGAACTGGGACTGGGCGGTCTGTTGACCTCCAGCCCGATACTCACGGCTGCCCGGCAAGCATGGCCGTCAGCTCCAGGTCTGCAACAGCAGTGGCGGAACTGCCGCAAGGCTAAATGCACTGCCCACAGCTCCAGGCAGTTGATGTGCCAAAGCAGTCGGGGCCCTGTCCAGAGCCCAGAGGCTGCCTGCCCATTGCATGTGCGCGCCCAGCCCGTGCTGGAGGCATCTGTTGTGACAACAGTATGCGGGACACTTGTTCTATGGGCACCCGGCCCGTGAAAGGCAAGGTCTGTCCAGGGGCTGAGGGAGAGGCGACACTGCTGGGAGATACCTACTACGCAGTGTACCGCGGCGCCATGCCCACCTCGGGACCCGGGAGTGACATCGCCTTCCCGCGCCGTGACTTTCGTGGCTTGTAGCGGGCAGTCGCCCGTCGCAGCTCCTGCATCAACCCGGGTTGGTACTACCCTTGTGCACCTGTTTGAGCGCCTTGGCTTGGTGAACCTGCAGGATAGCCATGGCATGCAGAGGCTGCCTGGCCCGCAGCACTGTAAGCTTTGGCAGGCCTTGGCCTTGGGGAGGCAGCGGTTCCTCCAAGTGGCGGCGTTCGTGAGGCACAAGTGCACGCGACCGCTCTCTCCACCTGGGGAATGCCCTGCCTGGCCACTCCGATGGAGGAGGCGGACGAGCGGCTTCTGGCCGAAAAGGGGCCATCCACGACTTTGTCAGCTCCTCATGCACCTCCGGGAAGAAAGGCACCGGAGTAGAGCGCGGTTGTGAGCCATGCCCCGCTCCGAGAAACCAATCGTCCAGCCGCGAGAGCTCGGGACTGGGCGGTCTGTTGACCTCCAGCCCGATACTCACGGCTGCCCGGGCAAGCATGGCCGTCAGCTCCAGGTCCGGTGCGGCGACAACACCCGAGGGGGGCAGCCCCACCGCACCTTCATCCTCGGAGGACGTGAACCCATCCCCCGATGCTGCAATCGACATCCTATCCACAGATGGCGCACCGAATGAAATGCTGGGCGCCCCGTGGGACGGACCAGCGAAATCACCCGGGAACCGGACGGGATGTTCGCTGCGTGAGGAGTAAGAGGTCCGTGGGGATGTACCCGGCGGAGAGGCTCTTACAGTAACCCTCAGATCTCCCAGAGCGTCAGCCGGCGATCCTCTGCTCGAGCCAGAGAGATCAGCACGGGTGGCGGCAGAGGGTGCCAATCCTTTCATAAAGGAAAGGCGAGATCGCAGCGAAATCATGCTCATACGCCCACAACAGACGCATGAGTCATCCACGCAGCTTCAGCGTGTCGGCCCAGACACTGAAGACAACGATCGTGTCCGTCATCCGCAGACAGAAAACGACCGCAACCAGAAGGACACGGACGAAACGGCATCTTGAAAAAGACGCGATCGTCCGTGATTTGCTCTTTTAGAATTTGCTCTCTCAGTTGAAGTGCCCAGGGGAATCACTGATGAGAGGTACTCCGCTGATCGCACCGTTACGCCAACGGGAACAAAACAAAAATGAACGGCTTTGTGGAGATCAGCACTCTTCTCATCCACTCGGCTCCGAAGCAAAAATCTAATGAGTGGATGCACCTGTCACCCTTTTATACCCGTATGCACGGGGAGTGGCTTAGGTATGCAAAATCCACTAGCCAATTTCATTGGCGTTTTCTCTTTAGTCAGAGATGTTCGGGGCTTCCAGGTAAATCCCCTATGTCGTCACGACATAACTCGTAGTGACCGACAGATAGGGAACCATGGATAAGTTTTCGTGAAGAAACATGGAAAGTCAGAGAGAATATTATATGCGTTGTTGGTGGTTAAATTATTACCGACATTAGCCTAAAACACGTTATTAAAGTCAACAGCTAAAAACAATTCACAGGATTATGAATGTAGTCTACCTAAAAATGATGCACGGGTTTCATTTTTTTATTATTCTTTTCTCGGCGCTGGATTGCTGATGTCTTTTCATAGGCATAGCTGTCCATCAATTATGATAATTGGCTTTCAGCTGCAAACATGCGTAAAGAGAGCGGCTGTACTGCTTGTACCTTCATCCAGTGTTCTTTTTTTCCCCTGCTCTGTTGTGAAAGTTGTAAAAGAAACCGCGCCAAACTGTTTATTATTTTACATCTATTATTTACTTTTTTATTTATCTTTAGGATTCATAAGCTGACTATTGATGACGTAAAGCCAGAGGATGAGGGTGACTACACTTTCGTTCCTGAGGGCTATGCTTTTAATCTATCTGCCAAACTCAACTTTTTAGGTACATCCTTTTAACTATTACTGAAGAATGTGAGATTAAACTGCTCTTTAAAAATAAATGAATAAAAATCTGTGCTATGTTTTTAAATTGATTGTGTTTTATCTTTACAGAGGTCAAGATCGACTTTGTTCCTCGCCAAGGTAAAAATAAAAACAGCAGTAATATAATTTGTAATCATGATGTATTTCTGGTTGTAACTACATTAAACCATAAATATTGAAATGAAATAAAGTAACCCTTTTTTGTAACACTTGATTTTTAGACATCATTTTCTTTTTTTTAAGATCCTCCCAAGATTCATCTGGACTGCATGGGCCGAACCGCTGAGTCCACAATCTTGGTTGTGGCTGGAAACAAACTGCGACTAGATGTACCAATTACTGGAGATCCTGCCCCTACTGTGGTTTGGACAAAAGGAGAAAAGGTAGGAGCGATTCATTGCATTTTGTCTGGTATCTATTTCTAACAATTCCAGTCTGAGCGAACAGGTCTGAGCTGTGTTTCCCAAAAGCATTGTAAGCCCAAGTAGATTGTAGAAACCATTGACCGTAATGATCTGTAACATCTGCTTGAGAAATGCAGTCCCCAAACCTACACAAATGATGTTTTTGAATTCACCTGCAGTTTGTGGTATGCTTGATATGTTATTGTAATTCTTTACAATTTGCCATGTTGTCCTGCAAATGTAACAGGAGATCCATCATCTGGGCTTCAGAAGCCTTGGCAGGTAGGTACTGTAACATCTCCCAGCCTTAACCAGAACGTCTTGTCGAGGCTCACTGGGACTGGGAGTTTTGTGCTGAGATGGAAGTTTGATAGTTCAGTTTCTCACACTTAACCTCTGACCCGGTTGCCATGGCTTCACAGCTTCTGCTCTGCTCATGTAGGGTAGCTTTAAGGAGGGAGAGTCACGACCTGAACCGAGGCATACATGGACATTGAAGAACGGTGAAGTGAGTTTGGGCCTTAACAATCCCGACTGCTTGTACACTGGATATAATCATTTGTCTTACATGCTTCTTGCTTTGGCTGTGATGTTATTGACCTATGTTGCATGATGTTGCAGTCTTGATCAATTTATCCAGGGATACACTCCATATATATATATATATATATATTCAGAGCTGGGTAATAACTGATTACATGTAATCTGGATTATGTAATCAGATAAAGAAATTAAGTATTTGTAATTAGAGTAAATTACATTTTAAAATACTCATAATCAGACTACAGCTACTTTTTTATGGATTACATGATTACATATTATTCGCACAATAGCAATAATTATTCTTTATTATTAATTGATTCTCCTAATTTCTCTTTTTCATCTTTTACATTTTCCTTTCTAAAATAGCCTACCAATTATATACATATCATATATGTATATGGGTAGTTGATATATCAATGTGTCCTATGGTGTGATGAAAAAAATGACCAAAAACCCCAAAATTCTAACATTGAAGATAAACCTCTCTCAAGCTATTTGTAACTCTAAGAATGAAGATACAATTTTCTCATGTTATTTAAATCTTACGTGTTTTTTTGTTGTTGTTTTTTTGCTATATCACACCATAGGACACAGTCCAAATTTGATTTGTCAACTACCATATATAGTCCAGTTTTGTGGACATTCACACAAAGATCAGTCATTAGTCCGGTGGCGACAGCATTTGACCACTGGATTTACAAAAATCATTTCAGGTTTAAGTAGTGTTTAAACCACGTATTATTAACTATAGGCTAACTAATTAAAAAGCACTTATTCACGTTATTTCTTAGTTACATGTAATGAAGGCATTCCAAAACTTTTTGTCATCTAAACTTTATTCACCAAATATATTTGCTTTAAGTACCCCTGAGATTTTAAAATAAATATTTCAATAATTAAGTACCTCATTCGCATGTTCACGGTTTCTTTGATGTTGATCCATGATCACATGACATGCAGGTTAATTTTAGTAAGTGTTTTATATAAAATAAAAACTATGGAAATACAAAGACGGTTTGCTCCCATACTTATGAATGGCAGAAACTGCAGCGCGCAATATGGAGGAATAGTCCCACCTTCTAAATGAAAGAGCCAAATTTCCCATAGAAACCTGACTAGACCAGCCAATGCACATGCGCTGTATAAGCACATTATGACTCCGCATGCACACTGGCTGGTCTAGCCTGATAAATAAAAGTTTTAACACTATTTGAGCACAAGAAACAAAATTCATGGGGCAATTAATTTCAGACTTTTGTTGCTGATTTGACATATGTAATTTAATTGTAATTCAGTGAGCAGTTTTTGAGATTTCAGGATTCCTCCATTCATTAAGATAGGTATTTTGCGAGCTACCCGGAAGCGTTGAAAAGATGGCCGAGTGTTTGTTTTAAAATTTATTAAAAAATTTTTATGATTTAATTAATTGGTAGCTTTTCATTAAATTCACAACCCCTGCAGTTCCTTTACGAACCCTAGTTTGGGAAACCTTGATGTAATAAAATGTTTAATGCACTTCATGTTGTAAATTACAATGAATGGAACAAGTTTTCTTACTCTTTGCATTTTTTACATCATTATGGTGCACGATAATGCTATTTAAATCAATGTAATAAACGAGTAAAACCAAAAGTAATCTAAAAGTAATCCAAAAGTAATCTGATTATATTACCTAAAGTGTGTAATGTAACGGATTATGTTACTGACTACAATTTTTGTCATGTTATCTGGAATCAGTAACGGATTACAATTTGTAAGTAATCTACCCAGCTCGCTTTCTCTCTCTCTCTCTCTCTCTCTCTCTCTCTCTCTCTCTCTCTTTCTCTCTCTCTTTATTTTTCTCTCTCGCTCTATATATATATATATACACATATATACAGTGTTGGGGAGTAGCTAGTTACATGTAACATAATTACATAATTTAATTACAAAATAAAAGTAATTGTGAACAGTTACTAAGAAAAAATGTGTAATTAAATTACAGTTACTTAAGAAAATGTTTACGATTACAAAGGGGTTACATCTGATTTCTTTCACACTCCCACATTTAATAGATTTAAATCAACCTTTGATTTAATAGATTTCTTTTATAAATTGCAGTGACTGCTCTAAAAAATGAAACACCAATGTTCCAGGAGTTTAGAACATGCTTATTCGATAACTCTTTTATTTCCTAAATGGATTTATGTATAGGTTGTGTAAAACAACACCCTTTTTACTTTGCTCTGTTCACAGCATCTCGTTTTGTGGCACATCCCTTTAAATGCTAATAAGCTCTGCTCATCCACCCCTCTCTTCCGTGGAAGAGCAAAGGCGATTTGCAAATAATCATAAACAAATATAAAGTGTCAGACTTCTTCTGGAGGTGCAGCTGGATCACGAACAATGGGTACTGATCTATCTTTGAGTTTTAACTTTTTAACAAAACCTGCCTTGAATTGTCCCTCATTCAGAGAGCAATCTGGAGTAAAATTATTTGTGCAGATATAAACAAATGTAGGTGTATTCGGTGGCGTATTGCCATTAAAAACAAACCTAATGCACAGTGTCCTCAGCGGCTCCGATGTTGGGAGAAAATTAAGGTTCTTATGTTCTTCTACATCACAAAACTACAAAAAACCTGCATTGCTTACAAGACAGCTGCTGGAGCATGGAGAAAATTATGGATTCGTACAAAAATATGCTAATATTGGACAGTACTTCAGCGGTTGTGGGCAGGGCCTGAGCAAAATGACATCATACTGCTCAGAAAATCAAAACGGCTTGATAATTGAGATGGTTTAGGATTTTGGGGATTAAAAAAAGGAGTGAAGGGATTTTTATCATTGTAGGGTAGTTGTGTCCACACACTGCTAAGATACATTTATATGCAAACACCATGTAAAAGTGAATTTTGCATCCAATGTCTACTTGAAAAAAGAAATCTTAATTCAAGACATGAAGGATTTCGAAAGTGTAACAGTAATCAGTGTTGAGTACTACTGTAAGGTTTACCCTGCCTGGTTTACATATTTGACAATAATTAACAGTTGAAAACATTTGACATTTAGAAAAGTAATCAAAGTAATCAAATGTAAACAGTTACATTAATTTAATAAATTAATTGAAAAGTTACACTACTTATTACATTTTAAGTAGTGTAACTTGTAATCTGTAACCTATTACATTTCTAAAGTAACCTTCCCAACACTGTATATATATATATATATATATATATATATTCACTCTTTAAGTATTTCTGTAATATAGTTTAGTGATTGAAATTGTTCAAATTTGATAAAGCATCTTTTTCTTCTCCACTTTAATTGTGGTTTGTCTTTTCCTGGGTAAAAAGGAAACAAGCTGCTATAACATTAACACAAGCATTACTTTGACACACAAATCATCATACGTTTGAGATCTTGACAGTTATGAAGCAAATGTTTCACACAGACCACACACAACTCTGTAGAATACTGTGTCTACAAGGTGAGTGAATCTTTTATAATCTAAAGTTTGTAAAGTATAAAGTTTGAAAATAAAAGGTAAGCACCATCCATTCATAGGAACTAGGGGGGGTATTTAACAGGTAATGTATATTATCTGATAATTCAGATATTTGTGGTATCTGTGTGTTTTGGCATTTGCAAGTTATATGTTAGATCTTCCTCTGTGATCTGTTCCTGTTTGCCTGAATTCAGAGTTGAATTTGAAGGCCTGTGATTGATCCTGATGTATTTTTAACAAGTGGTTTTGATTGGTTGTTCAGGTGCTAACAGACTCAGATGGGCGTGTCCACGTGGAGAGTACCAAAGGCCATTGTATCTTTACCATTGAGGGGCGGAGCGTCAGGATGAGGGCGTGTACTCTGTCATTGTACGCAATCCTGCTGGAGAGGACACAGCTGACATTAATGTCAAAGTTGTAGGTAAGCTTCTTTAAATCACATTACGATGGGTACATTTCACAGCTGTTCTCTGGGAGGCTGAAGCTAGGCCCTAATTTCATTAGGTTATGTTGCAGCACTCTTTTGTACACTTCACTTTAATACTGCACTAAAATAGAACGCTTCAAAAGGCCACTAACTTAACTGTCCACATTACTTTTTCTGTCTGTTTATTATGACTCTGTGTGTATTGCCTTCAGAAGGTTTGTAGTATTCAAATGTATAGAATAGAGCTGCCATTTGAGAGCAAAATGCCTTTGATGTTAGCTGTAGAAACGGCATGACTGAGCTTTGATGTTTTACAGATGTGCCAGACCCACCTGAAGCTCCCAGAATCCTTAGCGTCGGTGAAGATTCATGTGTTGTCCAATGGGATCCCCCACTCTTTGATGGTGGCCAGCCAGTCAAAGGTGACTTAATAGTAATAGTACACAGTATTACTACATAGCTATCTATAGTGTTACTACAAGTAGTTCCCCAATTGTAAGTCGCTTTGGATAAAAGCATCTGCAAAATGACTAAATGTAAATGTAGTTCATATTCTACGAAGTAAATCTTGTTG
Organism: Gymnocypris eckloni scoliostomus; assembly: GCA_027564155.1. Taxonomy (NCBI): domain Eukaryota; kingdom Metazoa; phylum Chordata; class Actinopteri; order Cypriniformes; family Cyprinidae; genus Gymnocypris; species Gymnocypris eckloni. The sequence continues at coordinate 25,089,008 of CM050413.1, read as the reverse complement.
ACATCACATGTTCCAAAGAACTATGAAAGAATTTTACTTGAAAATAACTTGAAGTTAAGTAAAGGAGCCTATATTATATATAGAGCTACATATTATGAAAAAAATCCACCTAATGAAAAATGACCTATTAATATAGCAGAAAAGCCTCTTTTAAATGTGCACTATAGAGGAAATGTATGATGATAACAATGTGCTCTTAATGTATTTCAGGTTACGTTCTTGAAAGGAAGAAGAAAAAGAGCTATAGATGGATGAGACTCAATTTTGATCCTTTTAAAGAGACCACATATGAAGCCAAGAGAATGATTGAGGGTGTATCCTACGAAATGCGTGCTTACGCAGTAAATGCCATCGGCATGTCACGCCCCAGTGCTGCCTCCCAGCCATTTGTACCAGTTGGTGAGTTCCACTGCTTTGATTTATAACTTTGCTTGAGTATTAAGGACTTGTTTGTTTCCCCTGCTTTTCTTTAAGCCTCTGTTGCAGATATTTAATTTTAGTATGTTTTGGCTAATCAGGAGGATAGCGTATGCTGAATACCAGTTTTATGGTAATCCCAGATCTGATTGTCAAGTAAAGGGATAGTTTAACAAAACAAAAAACATCATTCCTTAATCACCCCTCACGTTGCTCTTCTGTGGTTTCAGTTCCCATTGCTTTCCTTTTTTGTCCATACAATGGGAATCAATGGGAACTGAAGCAGTTTAATTACCAACATTTTACAAAATATCTTCTTGAAAAGTCATGAAAGTCATGAGGGTGAGTAAATAATGGCAGAATTTTCACTTTTGGATGAACTATCTCTTGCTGTTCCTCTCCAGACACATAGAGCTATTTAGCCGGATCTTTTCATGCATATTATTGGTACAATTAAAAGGTTGTGTTCTTTTAAAGTGGTCTGAAAAGGTCCTTAATGATGCATTAATTGTTTGCTCATCTTCAACATCTTCGTCTAGTGAGCTGCATTAAAAGCATTGCTATCTGTGTAGACTGTTGTCTGTTACAAGACAGCTGATTGGGAAACTATCCATGGCATCCTTCTCTATAAATAATGGCATGTTAGCACTTTGCAAAGCTGTATCTACTGCATTGACAAAAGAGAGGAGGGGGCAGGACAGTGCACTTCCTTTGTTACTTGCCTGTCACCGTCACTGTGCCTAGAGAAGACCACAGCAAGTGTTACTGAACGGACAGACACTTTTCAGGAGGCTCTACTTGTAAGACACACCGGACTGAAGTGATCCAGAGACAAAATGACCAAACCGATGCTCCCCAAGACTGCTGAGAAGAAGTCAGCTGAGGCAGTGCCCGATGTCCCAGCAGAAACCAAAGAGCCAGAGCCAGAAGCACCACCTCCACAACAACGTGAACAAGAGGTCAGTGCTGAAGCTCCTCCACCTCCAACTGAGGAGGCAACTCCTGCTCCTCCTGAAGATGGAGCTTCTCCAGCAGAAGCAGCGCCACCGGGAGAGGAAGGGGCGCCATCTGCAGAAGCACCTCCAGAGGAAACAGCCCCCCCACCAGAGCCGGAACCAGAGCCTAAACCTGTTGGCAGTAGGCGTCTATTTCTAACTATCTTTTGTGGAGATTATTCATCTCCAGGAATTATACAACTCTTTGTCTTTATATAGATTTTTACGGCTGTTTTGATGAATCATTATAAGTTATTTCAAGAATACAGCATAGAGTAAAATGCCTGTCCACATGGGTATTGTTACTGTATTAAGCTTGTGTAATGATATGCTGTTGAGATAGTATTCTCAATTGAAACAAGTAAAGGCTTGGGCCCGGAAACAGTATTACATACGTCATGACATAAAAATCAAGTTGGATCTTGAACCCGATGCAAAATCTGCATGGGCAAATCTTTCACTCTCATTCCAATTGTAAATTCCTGTTGAAATGACTAGGCTTAGATTTCACCTTGAAAATTTTGCATAAGGATGGTAAATGTGAATGAACCTTAAGGCCTGATTAAGCATACCAGAGCAAAGCCTGATCATTTTACTCTGTTTATTTCTATTGGCCCTATATTTAGAGTGGTTGTTTGCATGTCAAGTAATTAAATCATTTTTCTACTCTAGATAACTTTTGGCTAGATATTAATAAACGTTCTTGGATATGCTGCAAGTTCTCAGTCTTCATAAATACACAGCTTGACCTGAGCATGTCATTGGCGATTAAAAATGGCACAAACATTTTAGACTTGAGCTTGCTTACAAATCACAGCAGACAGCATGTTTATCTTCAGGAGGCCCTTATCACCACTACCATAAATTAGACTCCTTCAAGCAATGTTGGTTATTCTTGTCAGTAATGAAATGCTTTATTTCAAGGTAGTCTCAAAGGTAAGTGGAGATAAACCTCACACAATTGAGGTTGCTTCCATAGTTTCCATGGCTGCTTAGTTTAATGACAACGCAATGCTCTTCTCACATTGTTTAGTCAAACTTTACTAGAGACCACAATGACAAGATCTACTTAATCCAGCTATGTATTAAAAGTCTCCAGTATTATATCTGTCTTTAATGGCGTAGTAACAGTATATAAGTGTAATACAGCAAATGTTGCACTCAAAATACATCATACACACAAGGGTTTTCCTTGCTGTCAGTTGACAAAGCTAATCTTTAGTACATCATCACTTCAGAGCTAGGTGCAAAAATCCTAACCAATGTATTGTCTAAAGTGATTATGGAAAGACAAATAAGAGTGTCAGATGGTACTTATTGATTTACTCCAGCCTGCCAGTACAAAGGAAATGGTACTTGGCCAAACCTTTATACAAGAACATAGTTTCTTTTGACTGAAACACATACTTATTTGTATCAACTTCCTGTCCACAGCTCCTACCAGCGAGCCCACTGGCCTGTGTGTGGATGACATCAGTGATACCACCATCTCTCTGAAATGGAGGGCTCCAGAGAGGATAGGTTCAGCTGAACTTGAAGGCTATGGGGTTGAGTGCTGCAAGGAAGGCTGTAAGTATGGGATGGATTAAAGATTTATATGCATGACAGAATTTATTTAAATGTGTTTATAATGAGAATACATTTGTTTAAAAAAAAGTTTGGTGTCAGAAAGATTTTTTGTCTCTTATTTTCACCAAGGCTGCATTTATCAAAAATACAGTCAAACATTTTTACTGTGATGGCAAAGCTGCATTTTCAGAAGCCATTGCTCCAGTCTTCAGTGTCAGAAATCATTCTGTATGATGATTTGGTGCTCTAGATTTTATTTTGTATTTTTTCATAATTCTTTGATGAAAGTAAAGTTCAAAACTACAGCATTTATTTGAAATTGTATTAATAATGTTATTTATTTGATAAACTTAAAGCATCCTTGTTGAATAAAGATATAAGTTTCCTTTAAAAAAATTGCATTGGCCCCAACCTTTTTGAGTGGAAGTATAGCTTCAGAAATTCATGTGTAAAACATATAATTTTTTAACTGCATCAGAGTACTATTCAGAATAAATTCTCACTGCTCTGTTTTTGAAACCTTTATTTAATTTCTGTAGCGGATGAATGGATTCCTGCATTTTCGGGTCTCACAGAAAGGACCTCTGTGATCATCCGTGACCTTCCAACAGGAGAGAAGATGCAGTTCCGCGTGAGGGCGTATAACATGGCAGGCCCAAGCCTTCCTGCCACATTGCAACAAGCAATCACTATCCGTGAAATCATGCGTGAGTTACACAGAGAATGATCTTAAAATGTTATGATAGCCCATTTAAGGTCAACACTTTAGAGTGATGGGTTTTTGCACAATGTGGACTGCTATAGGTTCAAATATGTAAATTGTTTGTGTCCTAGATTGTGTTTAGAAACACCATATGTTAATGTGTCTTGCTTCAGATGAGTCTACCTGATAATAGAATGAAACTACGCTTATAAATGCTAATGTTGAGGCAAATTAGCTTTATTTTTAAGTGAAGATCCATCTATTGCATTGCATTACAGTTCACTGTTGGGAAGGAAATGAGATAGGAAATGAGATGGGGTAAGACAGGCTATTATATTATAATATGCAGGGCCACCGTGTGAATCACTTGCAATCTGTTATTGCAGAGCGACCCAAAATCTGGCTACCCCGTAACCTCCGCCAGACAATCATCAAGAAAGTAGGAGAAGCGATTAACCTGGTAGTCCCCTTCCAGGTGAGAAAAGTCATCCTTAAGATTGGGTTTGAAACGTGCACATCCCTAACAAAATTATGCTGCGGAACATGTGATACAGTCCATTCAAACAATTTAGATTTGCATGAAAAGATCCAGCAAAGTTCTGCATTGCTGTATCCAGCAGTGTTATTTGTCGCAATATGAAACCATTGGCTGTCCTCCTTTGATGCAGACTTTGACCTCCAACAGTTTCCATCAGCTAGAGCTTCAGTGTTTGGCTAGACTGTAACTTCTCCACTTGTTTGTTTACAGAACCCAGTTTGTGAAACATAGATCTTCATCCTCTCACTCTATAAATACTCTGAGCTCTATGGCTGAAATTCAATGAGAGAGGCTGCATACAGATGGTAGTCAATGACAGAAGTCTGCACGGCATCTGTAACACTCCTGTAGAGAACTATAGTGCCCAGAATATCGATCTATTGATCGATCAATGTTTTTCTTAGTTTTTTTGTTAGTACTATAGTAAGTAAACAATGAGATGTCTTGACTCAGTCTTCACCTGCCTAACTTTTAAGGGTAAACCACGACCTCAAGTGACCTGGACAAAGAACGACGAGCCTCTGGACCCTAAGCAGATCAACATACGAAACAGCGACACTGATACCATCCTCTTCATCAGGAGATCTGAGAGAAAGGATTCTGGGAAGTATGAAGTTCAAGTGCAAATTGAGAATGTGGAGGACAGGGCCAGTGTGAATATACAGATTGTTGGTGAGTTACTAGGACCAGTTTGACAGCATACACTGTCAGTTTGAACCTGTATTATCACTAGATTTGACACAACTGTGCAAGAATAAAATCTAGAAATCACACTCAATATTCACAGTTTAGAGGAACAGAATATGCTATCTTATTTACAGTACAAGTCTGTTTGAATGTATCAGTAAAAATCAAAGCATATTTTGTTTTGTTCTAATATCAGACCTGCCAGGCCCACCCCAAACCTTAAAGGTGATAGATGTTTGGGGCTTCAACGTTGCCCTGGAGTGGAAACCACCCAAGGATAATGGCAACTGCGACATCACAGGCTACACCATCCAGAAGGCAGATAAGAAAACCATGGTAAACCAAAACTCACAAATTTGTGTTTTTGCTCAAATGGAGAATTTTATATTATTTTATTAATTTCCTGTTTCTTTAATAGAGCCTACTTTCAGAGTACATATGTCAAGGACTGTTAGTAAACTCAAATTTGAAAGAAAGAGAAAGAGTTAATGGGTTTGTAAGCCTCCCCATGCCTGCCATTGTCTATCTAAAGCAGCTAAGCTTGTGATCACTGTAATTGAGTAATGTATGTACACTATTCATCAGTGGTACAGCAGTGCAGGGAGACTGAGTTTATAGCCCCTCTTGTGACATACAGTTGGCCAGTGGCACTGAATTGTAGGCCAGGGGAACAGCATCCAGAACATCCAGTACCCAAAGCTCCAAAATTACCCTTGCTGCACACCAAACTAGAGCACCTGTGCCCCCTTTGGTGCAAGCATGCTGTAATATTAGCCTACGGCCTTGCCCTGATTTAAGTGCTGTCATTATAGTGCTCTCTTTACCCCTTTGTACTCTTGAGCCACTAAGGTTAGTAGCTAAATAAAAAGCACCCGGTTTGGGTTTCACCTCACATTGTTACTAGAGCTAGTCTATTCCTCTCCCTGTGTCCAGAGCAGCAGGCAGGAAGACACCGGATTATCAGGTTTCACAGGACAATCTCAATCAGAAATCGGAGATGCTCTGCTGCTAAATATAAAAACACTTTAGGCTGCAGGCTTTGGGGCACATTCATGAGCAGGCCATTTACCTGCTTCAACATCTACTGCTCCCACAAACATACTGTAGTAATAACTCTTTGGCTTAATACATGCACTAAGCAATCCTGCAGCATTTTCCGCATTATCTGTAACAATGGACAATGATTTTACAGTGGCATAGACAGATATCTGAGAACCACACTACAATGTTTTAGATTAGCAAGGATAAGTAGTGACATGGTTCCCACATACTGTTTGCTGGTGACCACATGACAAAGTGGTTCACGATGAACCTGGATTGTTTTATACCCATTTTTAGATTTACACTGGAAAACTAAGGAAATAAATATTATATCGAATTTAGTGGGGCAGGTTTATGCCTATGCAATTTTGCATTTCAGGTAAATGTATTTTTCTTCATGTTCAGACATTTTTCATGCCTATATATTTCTAAATGAACTAACACATGGGATATATTATATTTACAACCAGCGCAAATAAACATGAAACTTGTCCAATGCAATCCCCACCCCACAATAAATAATATAAATAATGCATTTCTGTGATGGCAACAATTAATTTTCAGCAGCCATTGCTCCAGTTTTCAGTGACCTAAAGTAAAAGCATTTAATATGAAATTAAATGAAGGATCATGTGACATCAGAGTCAGAGAGGCTTTATTATCATATTTTAGCTCTATACAGCTTGTACACAGCGAAACAAAACAGCCTTTCTCCAGGACCATGGTGCTACACAAGACAACATTGGACTACAAAAACTCACACTGTACTGTACAAAAGACTATACATAATGCAATCATCTTAATCTAGCATAATAATAAACTGGAAAGAAGAAGAAGAAAGTAAAAGCTGAACATAAAACAAAGTACAGACTACATAAAGTGCATGTGTGCATACCTGAATGGAAACAGTGCAACAGCCTGGGACAGTAAAACAATTTTTGTGTGTGTTTGTTTTTAAAACAGGATGGCTTTTTAATGACTGTAAATATTGATACATTTAATGCATCGTGCTGAACAAAAATAATAATGTCTTTCTAAAAAAAGATTTTATGGATATTTTTATATAACAGATATGGTTTGGTCAGTTTTAGAGGAGAACAGATACAGATTTTAATCAGAGTAAAATGTGTCTTACGGTGTGGTTACACAATATATGACTAGGTTTGTGTGTTTTTTCTCTTCTTTGCAGGAATGGTACACCGTGTACGAGCAGTATCGGCGCACTAACTGTGTGGTCTCAGACCTGATCATGGGGAACGAGTACTTGTTTCGTGTGTATGCCATGAATATGGTGGGTCTCAGTCCAGAGCCTTGCCTCTCCAAAGACAGCGCCTACATCCAGAAAACAGGTGACTGTTTGTGTCCAGATACTTTATTTTCATGCCTGCTCATTGGTATGCAGTGTAGATAGCAAAGAATAGATAGAAAAAAGTATTTCTAATTTCCATGTGGCTCCCCAGATCTCCTGATATACTGTATGTTTTGGTTTTCTTTATAGGCATTGTGTACAAGTCTCCTTCCTACAAAGAGCATGATTTCTCCGAGGCCCCCAAGTTCACACATCCTCTCGTGAGTCGCTCCGTTATTGCTGGATTCAATGCTACACTCAGCTGCTCCATAAGAGGCATCCCTAAGGTGAGCACATGTGACCTCAATTATCAAAGGTCATGCACTATACTGTAGGTCTAAATATATGAAACACCAAAAACATCAGTCATTTATGCTTGTTCAGCAATTCTAGAGAATAAAAGTCTAAATTGTAAGATAAAAAATATCATAGTTAAAGGGATAGTTCACATAAAAATTTAAATGTCGTTCCAAACCTATAAGACACAAACACAAATTACGATATTTTTGATGAAATCCGAGAGCTTTCTGACCCTCCATAGAAAGCAACAGAACTACATTTACATTACATTTGATATTTTTGTCATTTAGCAGACGCTTTTATCCAAAGCGACTTACATTAAGCCAGATATTAACAGGCTCTGAAGAAACAAATATATAAATAAAAATAAATCATATAAATGTTAATGTTTATGAGAAAATTCTCAAGACGGTTTATTTCTAAATCCATCTCAATGTTTTGTGCAGCCTAAAATCACATGGTACAAAAACAAGATGGACATTTCAAATGAGGCCAAGTACCGTATGTTCAGCAATCAGGGTGTGCTGACTCTGGAGATCCGTAAGCCGTGTCCGTTTGATGGAGGTGTGTACATGTGTAAGGCGGTCAACAACAGCGGAGAAGACACAGTAGAGTGCAAACTGGAAGTTCGCCGTAAGTACATGCCTCTAAATCAGGAGATTTGCTTAATAACAGTTGATGATAAAACTAATTGTTATATACTAAAGACGAAATTTGATTTGTCTTTCAATTCTGTTCAAAAGAAGAGATTTTAAAGAATGTTGGTAAGCAAACAGTTGCTAATCTCCATTTACTTCTTTGGCATTTTTTCTATACTATGAACGTCAATGGGGACCAGCAACTGTTTGGTTAGCCACAATTTTAAAACTAATTGATTGTGTTCAACAGAAGAAATAAACTTGACAGAAGTTTTATATTTGGGTCAACCATGCCTTTAAATGTATGAGGGACCATAATCAGTGGCACTCTATATGAATGAAACTCACTTGAATGACCACTGAACGTAAGAGAACACTCTTATGTTATGATAAAATGAAATATATATGCTGAGACATATAGATCAAAATTCAGCCATGCTTTTGTCTGTATTAACATTTTATTTTATTTTATAATTCTGAAATGAGTAAAAAAGTCTAGAATTTCACTTTTACTTCAAATAAAACCAAGAAACATAGATAACATGTCTTGGCATAAATAGAAAATTTCATTTTGGTTAATAACTGTTGGATTGGACCTAGAAGTGTCTCTGAATTCCAAAATGGATCTCTATCCAGTGATCCATGATTTCTACTGTGTGTCACACTTTAATACTTCCTCTTACTTCCTGTTTCCCTTCACATTCAGCTAAACAGTAAGCTCAAGTTTGCTCTGTGTGAAATGTGTCCAAGGTAAGCATGACAGTGCCCCATGTGTTGTCATCACACCCACACTGCCTGCAATTAACCTAACAAAGCACTCCGCTGTCTCAAGTCCAGCATGTCTGGGTGCTTCTCAATACTGAAATCAATCAAACTCTCCATCATGAAGGACAAATCTATTCTCTAAAAGCACCGTGAGGAGAGGGGAAGCTTTCAGAAGAGCAAGGATGCACAGGTGCACACTATGAAGAAGTTTGCAATGTTCAGTCTGTTATTTTTAGTTTAGTTAATGCTTTAATTCCTTCTTGCATTTGATCCTTGCATCTTTCCCCATTGTGTTTGTGAGCTTAGATTCCTGGAAAGGATGTGAGAAAAGGACACAATTATGGAGAGTTAACAAATTGAGACGCACTCTTGGTCTCTGAGCCACCAGATACTGACATAACTAATATTAGTTTTGCACATACGTTTAAAGCACTCTACTATTCCAAAATAAATTTGGGTCAGTATGATTTTCCATCATTTGAAAGACATCTTTTATACAGTAAAAATAAAATTGTGAAATGTTATTATAATTTAAAATAATTTGATTTATATTTTATTAGATTTAAAATGTAATTCATTGATGTGATGGCAGATTGAATTTAGCAGCACTTTAAGAAATCATTATTTTATGCTGATTTGGTTCTCAATACATTTTTTTTATTCCTATCAATGTTAAAAAACACTTGTCCTGCTTAATATTTTAGTAGTAAAATTTTTGATTCTTGAAATATTTAATTTTTTATTTTTGAATCTTTACTATCACCTTTGATCAGTGTAATGCATCCTTGTTGAATAATAATTATATTCAATAGTATTAATTTCTTAGAGAGAATTAAAAAAAACTTGCTGACCCCAAACTTTTGAATGGTAGTGTATATCTAAACTATTTCAACAGGTGCACTAATTCACGTTTGTAATCCTGTATGATATAACATAGAATATTTGGGATTATCCACTTCTATATAAATGTTTTTAAAGATTAATTAATTTAAAATGAACATAAAATGTGATATTCATAACACAATCATAACTCAAAGTTGTATATGACCAGAATTAACAAAATGGGCTTATCCGTTTCAAAGGTGTAGCTTTGAAGTGCATGCTGGTTTGTTGTAGGTCACTCAGATGTGTAATGAATTATTTTGAACATCACTGAAGGTAACTTTAGATAAACAGCAGTAGATCTACAGCAGTAGCCTTTTCCCTTTGTAAATGCAGGATGTAATCTAATAATGGTTCTTTCACTTCGTCCCAGCTCAAGTCACAAAAGAAGACATCAAGAAATGAGAGAGACGTAATGGGTTTGGAGAAACTGTGACACTTGTCCTCTTTCTGTCTTCTGTCCTGAAACTGATCCCATGACATGTCCGTGATCAAATGACAGTGCAAAGAAATCTTTCAGTGCTTTTCTTCATTTGCTTGTGCTCTCCATTTCTCACTCTCATTCTATGGTCTGTGCTTAGGTGTGATTTGCTTTTCTTTATTGCTTGTGTTAATGTTGTTTCATTTCATGTTGTATTTAAGATCTATGCTGTAGGGTCTAGTGGTGACTCGGTTATTTCCTTCCACGTGTGATGTTATGCAGAACATGCTAAATAAAGCCAAGAGATTTGTTGATGCTTATTGTCTGGTGAAGAGATGAAACCTTACAAATTACTCTTTTGCACTTACATTTTAGCAAGTTAGGCTTTATCCCAACACACACATAATTCCATTCTTTGGTTGCATTTCTCTCCTAATTTCTAGAGATTTCTTAGAACTATGAACATTTGATATGCGTCACGTGCAGATGTAATTAATCACCTGAGAAACCACAGTCACACTGAGAGTGGCAGACAGGTGTCTCCTGTAAGTTTCCATACATCACTATGACGCACTCTCCTGTCTATACCAGCCATGGCACAGCTATCAAATGCATTCTTTAGGCACTCACGTGTCCCAAAGTATGTCCCAGCATCAACAGGCTGCTGGTTTAATGTAACAAAGCCCACACAAAGTCCATCTGGAAGCGTCAACTCAGTGGTATTACCCGTGAGAGTAGAAGGCATGGCTGGCCTGCATGGCTTTGTTCTGGAATTTTCTCCAGTGATAATTTGGTGGCGGGTTTGAGAGGATGAAATGTTTGAAATGAGGCCCAGGCTTGCCACCATGACAGAGGTGTCAAAACGACTGTGGATGGCCTGCTCCATTATAAAGTTTAGCAGCTGTCTTTGCCCTATTTGGCTATTTCTTTCATTTTTCTCGCATAAACGTATTGTCCTAAATTTTAGAAGCCACATGTTTTTGAATGCGGAAATAAAAAAGTAACAGTTTTTAATCCAGAATTTGAAAAACTAATCCAGTCTTTATAAATATTTTTCAATGGAGCCACTGACTGGAAAGCAGTCTGAGGAAATCTGAGTCTAGGGGTGCGTTTGAATGACAGATCCACTGATTAATACGGTCAGCAGGCCAATATTTCTTCATTAACACAGTTCAAACTCTCTACACCTTGTCAGAAGAGGGATTGTTTTTATATTACATGTTATTAATCAGTAATGCTTTCAGTGTCGGTGACGTGCTGGCTCCGTCTTAAAGATGCAACCCGAGACAGACGGAACACAGTCGATGACAAGGTTGACAAGAAACTAAATTGGGCTGACAAATCCTTCGAGGGTGTGTTTATTGGTCTGTGACCGTGTACCATTACATTAGAACATAAAAACTCATGTATGTAAATGTTGACATTTGAACCTGTTTCCAGTACTGAGTTTTTTTCTATATAAGATTGCAATAATTCATAATTGTTTTAACGACTAAATTGCAATTATTTAGTTATTTATAATAAAAAAAAATAATCTTTTACGTATTTAAATAATGCACAAAGTGACCGAGACCATCAACCAATTGTAACTGTTGTCCTGCAGCGCCCTCTAGTGTTTAGGTAATTGCGTGCTAGTTTGGCGATGCAACTGCCTGTGAATGAAAGTATTAACCCCCAAAACGTATAATCTAACTTTCTCCAATAAAGAAAAAAAAACACATGCACAAAATATTTTAAACCCACAGTATATATATATAAACCGTATCCTCAAAACAAACCACTTTGATCAGTCTTTATACATCCACATTAATGTAACAATACAGCAGGACAGAAATATCAAATAATACAACAGTTCATTAAAAACAGTCTAAACTAGCTGACCAGACACTGAAAGAGCTCCCAGAATGGATGCAAGTTTGGTCTTGTTACCTGAATCACAGGGAGAATGTCGTCAAGATAAATCAATACAAAGCATTACTGGAAAAAAATCTCAAGAGAAAAATCACTTTATCAAAAAGGGTTAAAATATCAAAGAAAACGGTTATAAAAATAGTTAATCAGCCCCCGTGGACAAATCCAAGTATGAATGGGGAGTGCATAACCTGTTTGAGATGATGATGACAGGAAACAGATCATGTCTCATTATTGCTCGTGATACATGATGCTTTAAAATGTATGATACTGTTGAAAGAACCAACCTGAGCACCCTTATACACCCCTTATACACCCCAGAAAGAAAAGAGATCTCTTGATTCTTCTTTTTGTCAATAACAAATGATTCCTTCATGCAAGACATCAGACCTCCCTTTTATCTCTCCCCCCAAAACACCTACGTATCTCACAGCTCGGGGTGAGTCATGGGCCTCTATAATTAGACACGTTAAATATTTTATGAGAGACTGAGAAAAATAGACAGCTTTTTCCCCAAGCTTGTCAGACACTGAAAATACCTGCATTTGAGGTTAAAAATACATCAAGCGTGTTGCATTGTTTAAAGAGAAAGTGCAGTGTGAAACTACTTTTATAACACGAATCTTGACAAAACAGGATTAAAAAAAACATGCATGTCAATTAAATCCTTAAAATTTGGCTGTAACATGAACAAGTAGAGGTTAATCTTAAGTAACGCATGTAACGGGACTAAAAAAATGTAGAAAAGACTTGATCAAATCTTCAGCTCCAGATCTGCGTCTATTTCCCAGACATTGATATGTGTGAATTAATTACTGACGTTCCAGAAAAATGATTGATCAAAAAAGGAACCTGGAAAATATAGGACAAAATAAATTAAAGAAAATGACAGCACCAATTCATAAAAAATTCACTTGAGCTTCATTTAGACAGGTCTCATAATGAATGGTGAATAAGGTTGGTGTTCTTTAACATTCATAGCTGTTTTGCTAGCATTATGCTCAGTTGCTACCTCGTGATAAGCTAATATAACCATTTAAGTGAACTGATTCTGAAACACGATGCAGATCTTTGTAATGATCAGCGTGAACTGGGTGTAACATATGGACCCACGGCTGACTGAAAGGCAAGCGCCACATTAACATTCAGAAAGCGTTGTGAAACAGCAGACGATAAAACAAAGCCATAAAACAATCAAATTCCCCCTACGCTTTTACATTTAGTGTTTCTGCTGTGAGGATTTCAATTAAAATCTTAAATTCAACAAACAAAAAATGGAATGCAAGCCTGAATAAAAGCTAGTGACTGCTTCATTGGGTTTCTATGTCATTTCTATTTATCTAACACTCAAACGGTGCCAGAAGCATCTCCTCTGAACTGCTGTTTGGTTAAACAATTCATAAACACTCCATTCACATATTCAATCAAAAGCAAGCCGTTTAAATGGAGTAATCAGGAGCGAATGTAGCATGTTTTGAGGCTCTAAAAGACTCTAAACAAATCCAAATAAGTTTAATATTATTGTTGATGCAGGCTGATACTTAACTAAATAGAGCTGATGAGATTTGCACAGCATTTTTCTCTGTCCACACATTAATGAAAGAAAAAAATGGTGTTAGTTTGTTCTGTAAACATGATGTGAAGAGTCAATCAGTTTGGGTCAGTTAGCGATATCAGAGTGACATTTTTGTACAAGAGTATATTTACAGCTGACATTTTGTGTTTGAAACAGCAGGACTGATGGGACGCTTGTGTCACCGCTCTGCCATCTATCTCTCTGGAGACTCAAAATGAGATTTTAACATTTCAGCTGAACTTTTCTTTTTTCTGTGGACAAACAGTAAAAAAACTAAACAAACATCTATTATAAACCCTTCACTCAATGCTAGTTATTTTGAGATTATGAATCTTAAGGTCATTTTGCATTTTAACATGGTGGTAGTGTTCATTCATTTTGTGCTTGGACCATAAAACACAGCCTACGACGGGACGCAATGGGGCTGCAGGCTTTTTGTGTGTAAATCTCGAGGCACTTTTTTGACATGTTCATTCAGATGACCTCAGGAGTGGAACATTGCAATGGTCCTCTTGCATATCGAACTAATCAACATCCCAAATGACAGTACATTCTTAGTAATGCACCAATAGTGCATGTGTGTGTGGTGTGTACGTTACAACATCCAGAGCCAATGTAGTAGTGTTCATGCTATGAGAAAGAAGTGTGTGAAAAGACTGTTAAAAAACTGTTGAGAAGGTGAGGATTTAGAAAATTTTCACAAAAAGGAGTGCCAAACATGTGGCTAATCCCTGGCTGGAGAAAGGGGGTGAGCGAGTGTGAACGAGGAAGACAGATGGCAGAAGATTTAAAGACAATGACAGAGAGAGAGAGAGAGAGAGAGAGAGAGAGAAATGGGAGGGGCGGAGGGCTCAGGCGAGATGCCCTACTGGGGGTAGTTGTTCTGTTGCCGGCGTTTGGCAGACCTCAACTTCTCAAAGCGCGACTCCATCTCTTCGAGAACCTTAGGGGTGTACCGTACCACCAGCTTCACTGTACCCTGAGCAGCCTTCAACAGCTCCACAGCTTTCTCATGGTGCTCTCCTTCTACACTCTGAAAGACAGAAAAAGTTGACATGCACTTTAAAAGTTCAATTTCAGCTGAAAAAAGCTAGACTTTTTTTATGTCGTGTAAATACTTTAGTCCAACTGAAATCACACAAGTCTGATTTTTGCGATCCTAGACAATGAGATAACAGCTTGACTTCATTCAGCACGTATATTCATCCATTAGATTTAAAATTTGTGAAGCTCAATCGTAACTGACTGTGTCTGTAAACAATCTTTTCACATTACAATTTATTCTATTAATCTATTATTACAAATTCTTAAATTAAAATAGTCCATGTGACATCAGTGGTTCAACCGTAATCTTATGAAGCTACGAGAATACTTTTGTGCACAAAGAATCAAAATAACGACTTTATTCAGCAATTTCTTTATTCTTCTCTTCCGTGTCAGTCTTCAGCATGTTGACAAGAGTACCACGACAATGCACAGCACATCCAGTTTCTACGTCAGAATACTGGCTCCTGCACCAGCGGCATCACACGCAGGAGCCGGCATTCTGACGTAGAACCTGGATGTGGCAGTGTTGTCAAAAGACCCGATACTTCGGTA
Organism: Gymnocypris eckloni scoliostomus; assembly: GCA_027564155.1. NCBI lineage: Eukaryota > Metazoa > Chordata > Actinopteri > Cypriniformes > Cyprinidae > Gymnocypris > Gymnocypris eckloni. The sequence goes on along the minus strand of CM050413.1, from coordinate 25,073,618 downwards.
CCAAGTCGATACAAAAAAAATGAAAACGTCACGGTACCAGGTTTTTCAAGTACTGGTGGTACCGAGTACCCGATTAACCCGGTTCTTGACCTGTACAGCCCTATGATTTCCGTGATGCAGAAAACGAAAACGTGGACGGAATCTCGGAATCCAGTTATAACAGAACTTACAGTTTAACACGGAATGTCACGGAATTTGTCAAAGTTTAGATGAATTAATCAAAAGTAGGTCATTACACTTAAATCAAATTGTCATATGGACTAGTATCTGTAAACATTAAGCTGAAAAAGTTGACTAAAATATGAATCCTGCATATTCTGTGTCTCTGTGAGAATGAATGAATAGCAGAGATGCGCGGTTTTGTTTACTAACATTACATAGACTGAAGCGCATGCGATGCTCGCAGTGATTTCAACATCTGCCGTCTCATTGAGGACATAAATCTCCAGAACTGTTCTGAGAGTCACTTCACGAGCATTTCACCATTTCATTTGAATAAAACCATTGTCAATGTAAAGGTATTCACGGCAATCCGTCAAAATAAAAGTTTGTTTTTACTTAAAAGACATTGTGACAGAAATATATTACTATTATTTAGTAGAATGTATGTGATACTACTACTACTGTTGAATTCAATTAATAAAACTTTATTTTTAAGAAATAATCTGACAATATTTCTTCCATGTTTTAATTTTAATAGTAAATCCCCTTTATTAAAAAAATATAAATAAAATGTATTTAAATTTCATTAATTAAAAGACAAATTAAATGTGGGTGAAATTAACAATTTTAAATAAGTAAAAAGAATGGCATTGATTTTTGTATATTTTCTTTTTGTTTGACTTTATTAATACAAATAGTGTGTTTTTAATTAGCATGTTTTTGTGTTTTTCTTTGGTACTGAGAACCGTGGATTTTCACTGGTATCGGTACCAAATAGAGAATTTTTGTTGCCGTGACAACACTACGTTGTGGTACTATGCAGGGTCAGAAAGCTCTTGGATTTCATCAAGAATATCTTAATTTGTGTTCCAAAGATGAATGAAGGTCTTACGGGTTTGGAACGACATGAGGGTGAGTAATTAATGACAGAATCATTTTCTTTAATGTGAAGTACAGGTGCATCTCAAATTAGAATGTCATGGAAAAGTTCATCTATTTTTGTAATTCAACTCAAATTGTGAAACTTGTGTATTAAATAAATTCAATGCACACAGACTGAAGTAGTTTAAGTCTTTGGTTATTTTAATTGTGATGATTTTGGCTCACATTTAACAAAAAAACACCAATTCACTCTCAACAAATTAGAAAACTTTATAAGACCAATAAAACATTTTTTTTAGTGAATTGTTGGCCCTCTGGAAAGTATGTTCATTTACTGTATATGTACTCAATACTTGGTAGGGGATCCTTTTGCTTTAATTACTGCCTCAATTCAGTGGCATGGAGGTGATCAGTTTGTGGCACTGTTGAGGTGGTATGGAAGCCCAGGTTTCTTTGACAGTGGCCTTCAGCTCATCTGCATTTTTTGGTCTCTTGTTTCTCATTTTCCTCTTGACAATACCCCGTAGATTCTCTATGGGGTTCAGGTCTGGTGAGTTTGCTGGCCAGTCAAGCACACCAACACCATGGTCATTTAACCAACTTTTGGCAGTGTGGGCAGGTGCCAGATCCTGCTGGAAAATGAAATCAGCATCTTTAAAAAGCTGGTCTGCAGAAGGAAGCATGAAGTGCTCCAAAATTTCTTGGTAAACGGGTGCAGTGATGTTGGTTTTCAAAAAACACAATGGACCAACACCAGCAGATGACATTGCACCCCAAATCATCACAGACTGTGGAAACTTAACTCTGGACTTCAAGCTACTTCGGCTATGAGCTTCTCCACCCTTCCTCCAGACTCTAGGACCTTGGTTGTCAAATGAAATACAAAACTTGCTCTCATCTGAATAGGACTTTGGACCACTGGGCAACAGTCCAGTTCTTTTTCTCCTTAGCCCAGGTAAGACGCCTCTGACAACAACTGTAGCCAAATTCCTTGACATGTCTGTGTGTGGTGGCTTTTGATGCCTTGACCCCAGCCTCAGTCCATTCCTTGTGAAGTTCACCCAAATTCCTGAATCGATTTTGTTTGACAATCTTCATAAAGCTGCGGTTCTCTCGGTTTGATGTGCATCTTTTTCTTCCACACTTTTTCCTTCCACTCAACTTTCTGTTAACATGCTTGGATACAGCACTCTGTGAACAGCCAGCTTCTTTGGCAATGAATGTTTGTGGCTTACCCTCCTTGTGAAGGGTCTCAATGACTGTCTTCTGGACAACTGTCAGATCAACAGTCTTCCCCATGATTGTGTAGCCTAGTGAACCAAACTGAGAGACCATTTTGAAGGCTCAGGAAACCTTTGCAGGTGTTTTGAGTTGATTAGCTGATTGGCATGTCACCATATTCTAATTTGTTGAGATATGGAATTTGTGGGTTTTTGTTAAATGTGAGCCATAATCATCACAATTAAAATAACCAAATAATTAAACTACTTCAGTCTGTGTGCATTGAATTTATTTAATACACAAGTTTCACAATTTGAGTTGAATTACTGAAATAAATTAACTTTTCCACAACAGTCTAATTTGTGGAGATGCACCTGTATGTTGGTCTACAAAGCTATAGCTATGTACATACCACTCCATTAACAGACAGCATCTGATCTCCTCTCTTCAGGCCGCCGTGCCGATCGGCGATGCCTCCAGGAATAATGCGGGAGATGTAGATGGGGGAGTTTTGTTCCTTCCCACCCATGATGTTGAACCCCAGTCCTTCCTCTGTTTTAGGGAGCTCTACCACACGTGGGTGAGAATGACCCTCACTGGCTGCAAATGCAGCCACTGTAGCCTGGGAACAGAGTGAGGATGGTAATAAATCAAACACTTGTGAGTGGCATAAATGCAAATTATTAGTCCTGTGCAAAGGCTGTGTGCATTGCCAATAAATGCAGTTTTGCCATCAGAAATAAATTACATTTTAAAATATATTAATGATTTTTTGTATTAATTATTGTAAAAAAATGTATTTTAAACTGTAACAATAGTTCTTAGTTCTTTCTGTAATTTTGTTCACATAAATGCAGCCTTTGTGAGGCTCAAAAACAGTCATCTTAGCAACCCCAATAAATGTTTATCCATAGTGTATATATAGATATTATATAAAGATATATAATAAAATATATCCAATAATGTAAATGGCCACATGCTACAAATAAGATGCTCATATATTTTTAGGCCATTGGTCTGGTGTTAAAGAAGGTATTACTACCAAGCCAATCAGATAATGAGATTAACTGTCTAACATTGTTCATGCTAAAAATAGCAATAGCAGAATACTGTTAGTTACAGAAAAGAAAAGTCAGTTCAATTAGCAGATATACAGGGACTAACCTTTGCTGTTGCATTCGCCCTCACCTCTGGGCTGCTGTTGATGTCCACTGTCTCATACACATGCTCATATACCTGGAAATGAGAGAGCACTGTGTGAATTATACAAATACAGTACAAGTAAAACCTCTACCATCTTAAAGGCTCATGAAACCCCCTGTTTCAGCACTGGTTAGTTCTCACCAGTTTTGAAAACTGCTACAAAAGTGCACAACAGACAACTTCAGTTTCAGATGGTTTCATTTCACTCCCCTTGAGTTAAAACACAATTAAATGCACAGCCATTTGCCTTTGCACTCTGGACCAAATTTAACTCACTAAGTGAAAGAATCGCATTTGTGGCGAACTCTAGCAAAACAAAAAACTACACTCTCCTTTGATCCATGAATGTTTCTCTCAGTTAATGTACGCGATCTCGCAGACTGAAGAGTCTGTCACACACGCTAAATAAATAAGCAAAGCATCTTCTCATATAATGAGAACTAACTGTCCTGTGAATAATTATGAGACACCGACATGTCATCAAAGTACCATAGTCCTTTGCCATGTCCCAAATTGTGATGTCAACATGTAGTAGATTATAAACACAAAAGACGAAAATAGTGCAAAAAAGGTACAAATTAACTTGTTTAACAGTTAAAATTAACGGATGTGATTGACTTCTCTGATGTGCAACACAAACCCCTCTGCAAAAATCTCAAAACAAGTAGTTTGAGGTTTCATGTTCCTTTAAACTGCCAGGTAAACAAAACCAGATGTACAATTTCAATCAGATTTCCAGAACCTGAGGCAGTTTCCCAGATCCATCTCAGTTTAGTCACAACTAAATTACTTGTGAATCGGAATTCACCCTTAAAAAGCTGTTTAAATTCATCACATTAGTCTGTATCAGATCTTCAGAGAACAGCCACCAGTAAAACAGTAAGTGCTTCTTAAACCAGCTGTAATTGGTGAGTGGAATGCCATGCCATTAAGAGAATACAATATCAAATCAATCTCTTTACATGGCTTGCTCTTGGTGCTTGGGCACATGCTAAACGGCTGTTTCATCTTCCATTTAGAGCCATTGTTATACATCCACCACACTGCCTCAGCATTCAACTCCGAGTCATGCATGTTTATCTGAGAATCAAGCATGCATTCAGAGGTTCAGTGCAAAGCGTAAATGTTTAAGACAAAGCTTTTGAGTTAACAAACAACTATTTTATGCATCCATCACAAAAGGTACAGCACTTAAGTCAAGCACCACCACATGCAACAGCCTAAATAAGCATTTCTAGAGAAATCGTGGGTGGCCATGGAGTCACAAAACACGCAAAATCTACACTGTTTTGTCCATCCAGAGGCCGGGTGTAATAAGGTTGTGTAGGCACAGAAATAAGTGAAGGGCCAAAGGTTTCTGTAAACTAATGATGCATTCACAAGTCTCACACTCAACAGTGAGGTAAAAAAAATCACCGTACAGCAAAATGTTTTTAAAAGCGACCTAAAATTAGGGCTGGGTGATATATTGAAAATGATGATCATGTGTATCTTGTCAGTAAAGCCAGTTCTGTGATTAGCGCAAAAATCTCCATCACCTGCTTTCAGATGGAGAGGCATTTTATACACAGAGCCGTAGTTCACCGACAAGCCACACATATCACGTTCATTATCGCAGATGAATCGTCTTCGATAACGAACGCGATATGTGTAGCTTGTCAGTTATCTACAGCTCTGTGTTTTAACTGCCGCTTCATCTGAAAGCAGGTAATGGAGATTTACCGCCAACCATGGAGCCGGCTTTACTTACGAGATGCGCATGAGAATCGCATGCGATTAATTGCACAGCCCTAATTGATACATCGTTACAAATATATAAACAGTGACAAGACAATATTATCTTGTTGTAACTTAAAAAAGAAACACCTCTATCTTAGATTGTTGCTGAAAACTAAAAATACAGTTTATGATAGACCAAATAATTTCAGATGAGTGCCTAGATTTATAGATATAATCATACCGCATGACGATCTTCATTAACTCTGTCCAAAACCTCTTTAAACTTATGCAAACAAATCCTTCCTTTCAGAAACCCCTGCTATATTCTAGGCTCTTACACAACGCAAAGAGTGCATCTCTGCCGTGAGCATCACTTGTGCTGTGACTTCAGAGTCTTCAGTGAGCGCGACAGATGACCAAGCAGCAGGAACCAGTCAAGTGCCAACAGTCTTAGATTCACTACATGGGCAGCAGAACACTACAGCAGAGTTTTATGCCCAGTCTGAAACAGACAAATGGATTGATGCTATTTGTGGATATCAGAATCAATATCCAGTATCAAGTCCTTCTACACAACAGTTTAGTACCTTCATCACACCTTTTGTCCCCTCCCCAGCATTATGCACCATGTTCATTGCATTTTGAAGACGGTGGGTCTGATTAATTAATAATTGCATGTACTGTTTTATATTTGTATGCACAGGGAAAGCTTTAACTGAAAATTCTACCTAATTGACCTGAACTTGCTTTTAGACTTGTTCTAATGTTAATGAATTTGGAATATTCTAAATGAGTAACCGTGTGCCCGAGGTTAGTTATTTGCATAAATCATCCCAAAACCATCTCCATATAAGGGCTTTCACACAACCTTTCCTCCACAGCCTTTCATCAATCCCAGTAAACATGACACTTTCTAAAGACGTGTGCTCCTCAAAACCAGTTCATATATAATAAACACCTTTTATACAGACCTCTCATCATCCAGGTGTGCATGTGTGTATCTGTTGTTATACATAGAAACCTCACAGCTTTTCTTGCTCTTTCACGTTATATGATGAAATCTATCAAATTAAATCAGATTTTGATTATGACACCACCCCTGAGGATGTCATTTGTTTGTGTAAGTGTGGCTTTAGTTGCTCCTACCTTTTTCAGAAATTATGGTAAATTTATGGTAAATGCATGAAAAATTATAGTAAGCAGATTTTATTTCAGATTTCATGTCTTGCTGCCCCAACTCTACACGAAGTACTGAGCAAAATGCCACAGTATGTTATTGAATAAAAAATAGGCCTAATTGTTTTGAAGCACAAATAAAGACAAAGTTTTTATATTTTCATGAGCAATCTCTTCTGAATGGTTGACTCGCTAATAATGGCATGTAAAATATAAGATGTAAAAGACAACCAAAATCATCATGAGCAATCAAATGGCCTAAATTTATGCCCAACGTGTTTTGTTTTTAAAGTACAATGACTTGAATTACGCACTTTAAAGTTGCCATATTTACCCAATTTACTCCTACAAGGGTGAATGCAACAAAACAGTCTGCACTGTTTACACTCATGAGCTACAAGATTACATAAGGACCTGGATTCATTTGAATGCATGAATGTGATGCTGGCACACTTACCTCCCGTACGGCATTGCAGAACTCACTCTGCAAAACCCTCTGCAGTGCCTGTAGCTTCTGGGGAGGCACTTCCCCTGTTCTCTGGAGTTTGTCCAGTAGCTCAATTGCACGAGATATGTCTAGAAAAGAACACATGCAAAACAATGAGGGCAAGACAGAGGCCGTGGACAATCATTTGCATCATTCAATCTGAAGATGTTGTCTTTGGCTAAACATCTATGCCTAATAAATAACATTAACTTACATACTCAAGTAAATATTTCAAAATGTAAATTCTCTCTCTTAAAAAAACAAATAATTGTTTGTCGTGATGTTTTTATGATGATGATGATGACAGTAATTACTACTATTATTATTATCATCAAATGTATCTACAACCAAGAAGCAATACCGTTTGTTAATCAATCTAAATGATAAACTAACTTCTAAACGAAATACATTTTTGGTTCTCAGCTTCAGTCACATAAGTAACTTAGGTTTGTCTTCATTCTGCAAATATTTAGAATCATATATTTGTACGTATTATTAACTCCACGAATATCAAACGAGATGTAAAGACCTCTGATTTTAATAAATCAGCGCTTTTGCTATTAGACTAACGTTAGCCAACGCTCACTCTTAACAATGTAAAGCCCCATAAACAATCAGATGGATTACAAATAAGATGCTGGCTATCAGGATGTCACTGAAAGACTGTACTAAACCAGCAAACACATTAAAATACACTGAGCTCTTTTATTAACGCAGTCCTCGAGTGACCATGCTAACAGTGCACACTAAAGATTACTGTTCCTGACAGCTAACGTTAGCCTGGTGTTTTGCTTTCATTGAACATAAACACGCCGCTTTAACGACAGAAAAATGATTCATACTAAACATTTTATACACTTTCGTAGATGTTGTGGAATTTATTGAATATTACTAATGATCTGATACAGTGAATGGCAGCTAGCTCGCGGTCGTCCACTAATCCATCCTCACGAAATGACAGCGGGATGATAAGAGCAAAAAGCGTGATTTACACAAGCTTTCGACCATTAGATTCAACAGAAAGCGTTTCATTGAGCGTCTTGCCTCTTTCCAGATGCACAGTTTCTCCTAAAGAGGCCATTTTAGCCCTGGATATTGAGTTTTATCGTTTGGCGAAAGCTCCAGACTCGCGTATCGGCTGCTGTGTTTGTTGCTGTTGTTAGCTAGCTGAGTTTAAGCGCTGTGGCTAATGCAAAGAGATTAAAGGGCGCGTCAAGAGCATCATTCCTGCGCTGCTTCTGTGCAGACACTTTGCATACCATAACAAACACATTTTTATTATGAGCAGCCCGCATATCATTTTATTGTATTATATATATGGAATATATAATACATTTAAGGTTTAGGTAGTAGAATACGTGCTATATTGTGAATACAGTTACAGGGTACTGTTTGGCACGACTACAGTGGAATTTCTGTAATCTTTTACTTTAATATTAGTTGCAAATATTCATGTAAATATTATTTTTTATTAAGAAAATGTATTTGGTGTCTTGCCTTTCGGTAGAAGATACAGTCCATAGTGAGCAGATAATTATCAAATTTTTCTGGCTAGGTTTTAGGTGTTCTTTTATCGTTAATTCTGTGTAACATATGTACAGAGAAAAAAAGAAAACATTTAACTTCTCTGTTTTTAATTAATACAGAACACTTTTTAAAAGAGGATTTATCTACATATACAAGCAGGCCTGCTGGTAATCGGCATACCGGGCATTTTCTCACTGAAGGGGCCGACAGAATATTTATTTATTTATTAATTTACTTTTTTTGTGCCAAGGACCATCACGCACGGACAGCGAGCAGCCAGTGGCCGATTTGTCTCCTGTATTCAGGGGTGGAGCCAGACATTATAAACATTCGGGCTTGGCCCAAATATAGTGTTTTCTTGTAGTCAGTTTTCTTAAGTCAATACACGAGGCCAACAGAAGAACATTTACTGTATTTATATTATATTTCTTAAGGGAGTAGCATACAAATATATAAACTTGCTAAAAGTGCCGTACGTAGGTTTTTATAAATACAGAGGTCCAAAAATGTAGCTAGGGGTTTCGGAGGCATGCTCCCCGAGAAAATTTTGATTTTCCTGACTTGCATGTTTGCATTTTAAGATGTTTTAAGGCTTATTTTTAAAGATGTTTTAAGAAAATAATTTTTCAAGATAACAGATTCTTAAACATTAGTATCAGATTAAATGTTGCAATGAATGATACAAGCTACAAACTGTAAATAGAGAATATATAGTTTGTTTATGTTTATGAATTTAATGAACTCAAGTTCAAGTTCTGTGCTTGAACTCAAGTTCAAGCACAGAAACTGCACTTGTTAAAATTACAAATGACTTGTTTTTTGCGTCAGACAAAGGCTGCATCTCGTTGCTAGTTTTACTTGATCTTAGTGCTGCGTTCGACACTATAGATCATGACATACTGATAGATTGATTACAAAACTATACAGGTATTCAAGGGCAGGCTTTAAGATGGTTTAGATCCTACCTGTCCGATCGCTACCACTTTGTTTATTTAATGAGTCATCTCAATTATCACCAGTAAAGTATGGAGTACCACAAGGATCTGTCCTAGGTCCTCTATTATTTTCATTATATATGTTGCCCTTGGTAATATTATTAGAAAATACGGATTAGTTTCCATTGTTATGCTGATGACACTCAACTATATATCTCAACAAAACCAGATGAAACTTCTAAACTATCTAAGCTAACAGAGTGTGTTAAAAATATAAAAGATTGGATGACCAATAATTTTCTCCTATTAAATTCAGATAAGACCGAGATATTACTTATTGGACCTAAAAACAGTACACAGAATCTCTTGGATTACAATTTGCAACTAAACGGATGTACTGTTACTTCCTCTACAGTAAAAAATCTGGGTGTTATATTAGACAGCAACCTATCTTTTGAAAATCATATTTCCAATGTTACAAAAACAGCATTCTTCCATCTTAGAAACATTTCCAAGCTACGGAACATGTTAAGTGTTTCTGATGCAGAAAAGCTAGTTCATGCATTCATGACCTCTAGACTGGACTATTGTAATGCACTGCTAGGTGGTTGTCCTGCATCTTCAATAAACAAGCTACAGATAGTACAAAATGCTGCGGCTAGAGTCCTTACCAGGTCAAGAAAATATGACCATATTACTCCAATTTTACAGTCTCTGCACTGGCTACCTATTAAGTTTCGTATCAGTTACAAAATATCATTACTTGCCTATAAGGCCCTAAATGATTTAGCTCCTGCGTACCTAACTAATCTTCTATCACGCTACAATCCAACCCGCTCCCTAAGGTCGCAAAACTCTGGACTCTTGGTAGTACCTAGGATAGCAAAGCCCACTAAAGGAAGTAGAACTTTTTCATATCTGGCTCCTAAACTATGGAATAGCCTTCCTGATAACATTCGGGGTTCAGACACACTCTCTCTGTTTAAATCTAGATTAAAGACGCATCTCTTTAGCCAAGCATTCATATAATGCATCTCACAATCTTGTACTGCCAGTCTATCTGAACAAATGCACATTATTATGCTTTAGCTTGGGTTATACTGATAATTTCATCCAGGGTTATTCCTGGATGGAACAACTTCTTACGCTAATTGTCTTACTGTTTCTATAGTTTCTGCCACGGGATTAACATCCCGTGGTAGTTAGGAATTACACAAGCTTCAGTCTGGATCCAACCCTTAAACGATCTGAGATGACCGAACACCTGAGAAGAGACGATGACAACCCCTCCGAGGACCTCAGAGGAAGCCAACCATCAGCGATTATACTGACTTAACCAAAGTCTGCCATAAATGGAGGATCAGCACCTGGAGACAACCTCTACAGCCCTGACCGTCAGTGGAGTCTAGGACACATAGATGAGCCCCAGAGACAGATCTCCAGTGAGGACCTCGTCACCTAGACATCCATCGGGGAAAGACCCCTGGAACCAGTGGACCACTTACAATCTGACTTTGCTGCAGTTGGAACAAACTACTGATTCGTCTGGCCGGAGGGGAACTGGCCTGGTTTCTCCCAAGGTTTTTTCTCCATTCTGTCACCGATGGAGTTTTCGTTCCTTGCCGCTGTCGCCTCTGGCATGCTTAGCACAATCATCGACTTGATTGCACAGATATTATTTAAACTGAACTAAGCTGGACAATGCCATTACTAAATTCAATAATGAAATGCATTCAGCTGATAATTGAGTGTTAAATCCTGTCATTTTACATTACTGACACAATTTGCCTATTTTGATATTGTGCAGTGCTTTGTTACAATTTGTATTGTTAAAAGCGCTATATAAATAAAGGTGACTTGACTTGACTTGACTCAAGTTATAATTATCATGGTAGCCTTAGTTCAGTAAAATCAAGTGTCTAAAATGATTAAACATGAATATTATTTTTATATGTTTAATTCACACTAACAGAAATTCGTCTTTTCCAATAAGTTTAAACTGATTCTTACATTTTATGGGCATTTTTACCTTTAGAAAGACGTTTTTTCTAAAAGTGTCCATTATCTTTTAAATCATATTCTTACATTTAATCAGTGAATTAGAATAATAAGACATTTGGGCTGTTGCAAGCAAATCAAATCAACACAGAAGCTACGTCTGAAGTGCCGTTTAGATGTGTTTAATGCAAGACATGAATGCATTTAACTGCAATTACTAATGCATTAATAATTTGTTGACATATTAAACATAAAACGTTAAATACTATTATTTGAATTTATTTACATAAAAAATCGGGACAAAATCTAAATGCTAAATTAAAACCGGAATATATCATAAAACATATGCGAATAAAGCACTGTTTTCATCCAACAAGTAAAAGAGAACAAAATCGTCACTTCCTGGTAAACTGTGGCTCTAAATATAACTAAGATGGGCCACATGTGGCCTGCGGGTCGCGGGTTGAGAACCACTGCTATATGGGTTTATGTAGGACTTATGCTTTATTTTGTAAGGCATTGTTAGATCCAGTGTTTCATGTCATAGCTATGCAAAGATTTGATTTCAAAAACAGTATCATAGCTATTCAATTATTTATTGTTATGATTTTAAATCTGTATTTATCCTCAGCATGATTTTAAAAATAAGTCTGATTGTATAGTGGCTGTGCTTCAAAGGGACATTGGATGCCCATTTTCCACAAGGTGGTAGGCTTCTTTAGGGTCTTCTTGAAATGGTCTCAGTGGTCGTGTAAAACAACACCCTTTTTACCTTGTCAAAAACAGTCTGTTCACAGTGACTCGTTTCGGTGCATATCTCTTTACATTCTATGATCACAGCTCACCCCGCCTCTCTCTTCTGTGGAAGTGATCATCCTTGAGTTTCAACTTTTTAACAAAACCTGCCTTGAATTGTCCCTCATTCAGAAGACAGTCTGGAGTAAAATGATTTGCGCAGCCAGGCATAAATTAATAAATGCAAAAGTGAAGAGATGTGTGGCCAAGTATGGTGACCCATACTCAGAATTTGTGCTCTGCGTTTAACCCATCCAAAGTGCACACACACACAGCAGTGAACACACACACACCGTGATGAACACACACCCGGAGCAGTTGGCAGCCATATTGCTGCGGCGCCTGGGGAGCAGTTGAGGGTTCGGTGCCTTTCTCAAGGGTCTCACCTCAGTTGTGGTATTGAAGGTGAAAGAGAGCTGGTTATTCACTCCAAAATCAAAATGGCTTGATAATTGAGACTGTTTAAGTTTTGGGGGGATTAAAAAGAGGAGTGAATTTCTATCATTGTAGGGTGGTTGTGTCCACAAACTGCTAAAACACGTTAATATGCAAATTAAGATATTTTTCATCCAATGTCTCCTTTAAAATTATTATATTATAAACTTAATTCAAGAGCTGAAGGCTTTCGAAAGTGTAACAGTAATCAGTGTTGAGTTCTACTTTAAGTTTAACCCTGCCTGGTTAACATGCTTGAAAATGATTAACAGTTGAAAACATTAGAAATGTAGAAAAGTAATCAGAAAGTAATCAAATGTAAACAGTTACATTATACTTTAATAAAGTAATTGAAAAGCTACACTACTTATTGCATTTTAAGTAGGATAACTTGTAATCTGTAACCTATTACATTTCCAAAGTAACCTTCCCAACACTGCACATTTGTAATCATGCAGATTTTTTAAGAAAAACGGCACTCTTCTTGAGATATTTATTAACAATATAAAATTATATGAATATATACATTTTCTGCCCCCTTATTCTGAATTATGTGATCATTCTTAATGCATATTAATAGACTGAATCATGCAGTGAAAGAACGCACTCTAGCTTTAAATGCATAAGCACACGAAGTTAGTCAAGCTTCACCACGTAGTCTAAAGTGTGCACATCTAAAGTGTGCACAATTTAGATGTGTTTTATTAGTTTTTTTTGCCATATACTCGATAATATTGGTGTCTCACGAGTTCAGTATTTGCTCAAACATGCGCAGATTTGGCTTGCATGAACTTGCCCAAGACATTAACGAGTGAACATAATTTACAAAAAGTAACCCGCTAGGTAAAAATGCTGACGAGTGACGTGCTGAGTGATTGACAGGAGGCGTGGCTGTGTAATGCTGAGTGATTGACAGGAGGCGTGGCTGTGTAGTAATGAGTGATTGACAGGAGGCGTGGCTGTGTAGTGCTGAGTGATTGACAGGAGGCGTGGCTATGTAGTGCTGAGTGATTGACAGGAGGCGTGGCTGTGTAGTGCTGAGTGATTGACAGGAGGCGTGGCTGTGTAGTGCTGAGTGATTGACAGGAGGCGTGGCTAGTAGGACTGTTCCGGTATATGTGACGTGAGCTCGCTTTCTGTCGGAGGAGAGAGAGAGAAAGCGCAGCTGATGATATCGTTTTATCGATCCGGGGAACGCGGCATTGAACCGTTTTAAATATTTATGTATAATATGTGTTAAAAAACTATATTTTGACAAAACTATTAACAAACACAAAAGATTCGGGGCTTTTAATAAAATATTCGGGTCTCGAGCCCCAGAAGCATCCTCCGTAGATCGCATGTGTAGGCTGCATACGTCATAATATCTTATTTTAGAATATTAACAGTTATGAATTGGACTATTATTCTGAAGTTTAAATTGTTGTAATATGCTTTTGACTCACAAATGAAATGTTCAGTTAACTGAACATAAACCAGGCTTTATGACATATGCAGCCTACAAATGCGATCCACGGAGGATGCAACACTACTTTGCCTGTTACATAAGCACCACCTGCTGGCAGAGTGTGAATTTGCATTTTTAACATACTTTTTAAGCCCAGTTCAGCCTTAGTAGAACAAAAAAAGTTTGTTCGTTCTTTCTTGTCTCTTGCTTAAAGGAAAAAACTATTCGTAGCCTATAAGAATCAGCTCATTTGCTGACAATTATAATTTTTCATGAAAAATCATGATCAGTGCATCTCTAGTTTTTGTAGATAGCCTACTGCTTAGTTTCCTCAAACACTCATGACTTTTACTGACTATTAACAGCAAGTCAGGAACGAGTGAGTACACTGGTCCACTATACAGGGTAGGTATACACACAGTGTTAGTGTACCTGGTATGACCAAGTTATGGGGTCCAAGTGTGTGTATGCGTGCGCGCGTGTACGTGTATGTGTGTGTGTATTTTGAACGACAGTCCTAGGCTTTACACGGGTGCTGTCTGGCTGGAACAATTCTGATGTAGTGAAAAAATGCCATGGCTGATTCTTTTTTGTCCCAGTCCAACCCAGTATATATGAGCATCGGAATATGCTAAATTTAATTATAACACTCAATCAAAAATGTTTTTAATCAAGCAAAATACCATTTTAACTGTAAATTACTTAATTGCACGTAATTGCACGCAATATCATTAGATGCTGTATTTTGCTCTGCTAGTTTTTTTTAACTCTTTTGATGTTTTCATGTTTTATCAAAGCCACAAAATAAACTGAACTAGCTTGCTATGCTAAAACAGTAATTGTAGGAGTTTTGTTGCTGGTATTGTAGAAAGGGAAACAGAGAATAGAATGACCTACTTCTGTAGCAAATGGGACAGGGCCCTGCTGGGTCTTACCAAGGACTACTTTGAACTGGGGAAAATCTGAACCTCACCAAAATAACTCAAGTCATGCAAGATTTTTCTAGGGGGAAATGCACCAGGAGAATGTTGTATTGTCTACTTCCTTATCTAGTCCATTCACCAGTGCTGTAGTGTATATAGTTGAGCAAGGGTTTTACTCATTAAGCAACATTGATAGTTGATTATAATTATAGTTTCTATGATTCGTTGAATTATTCGGTGTTTGATTTGATTCATAGGTATATCTGAAAATGGTTTGTGTTTTCTGAGAAATATGTACCCATGATCATTTATTGTGACTTTCTGCTTGAGCATCCCTTTTTTTGCCCTGTCCACATACTTATGATGCAGTGAGATACTTACCATAAACAGATGAAGCTTCATGTCCTCCCTTATCTGTGGCAGTGTATCAGTGTCACAGTTTCTGTTCTGTTGTCTGATAACAGCCTTTGAAGGAAAGCAGGTTTGTGTATAGGTCTGTGTCTGTGTTCAAGTGTATCAGATATCATGTAGAGTGCATTGAAGTGTTGACTCCATTGATCTATCTTTCAGACAAAAGAAAATCCTAATCTCCTAGTGCTAGTGATGATAACCTACTGGACAAAATTATGTGAGGGACTGGTTTCCATAGAATTTACATGCCAAGTGTACAATAGGTCTTACCTGAGAACTCTTTGAACTGTTTGTTCTTCTGTGGAAGATAATTGAATCTACATTGGATAAACGTGTTTTCATCTGCATTTGCAAAATTCTTTAAACTAGCTTTTGATCCTCTCGATTATACTGATATTTATATATGGTGAGAGAGAATAGGAGGTACTTCAATGGATCTCTATCCCTTTTGAAATCATTTTAATGTAGGATCCAATGTATGTTCGCTGTGAGAGAAGAGGTTCTCTCCAAAGCTTGTGCCAAATTTAGACCTGCAAAGGGAGAGCTCAAACTTTATTGACATTGGTTTTGTTTTTCAGATGCCTATAGTAATTTTATTTTTTCAAATAGTTCAATTTAATATTGCAAACAATTTCACAACATACAAAATGAATTATATTAATCCAGAACACATGTCAATGAATAAATTTATATATTTTTTATATATATATCTCTTCTTCTTGTGGGGATAAAAAAATAAACAGCAAAGCTTTGACAACAGCACCTTGACATATTATGTATTTCCAACATTACCTTGAGAAGTTGAGGATAGTAAACACACAGAGTACTGAGAGGAGGAAATCCTGTTACGGTTGAGAATGTAAACGGAATGTTTTGGTCGGAAATCGTTTCCTTGTTTTCCCAAAGTGGACAGTTTCTCAATTCACAATTGAAGCAGCATGCAAGTTTTTTTTTTCTTTTTTTTCTTGAATGTAATTCTTCCTCACCCCTCCTCTCCTCATCTCTCAAAATCTTGGCAACGTAAAAAACACAATGTCTCGAGGAATGTGATATAGTAATTTGAACTGGGCGCGAATGACTGATCAGATCTTTTTTAATTGTTTACAAGATCATGAATATGTTCAATAAATAGATTGTATCACTTACTGTATAAACTTTATCTTTTTTTCCATGCAGTCCATAAAATTTTCATCTGACGGAATAATTTACCCTGTTATGTATATACACAAATAGATATTTTTTTATTTTATGTATTTTAGAACTCTCAATAAAATCTATACATTGTGTACACTATCTGCCCCTCTTAACGGTCAATGTGCATACACACGAAGTGTCTATCCGTATAAACCGCCAGCCGATCTTCCTTTTGCTATCCATGGTAAGGGCTCGCACGTAAGACTGGGTTGTCCGGCATTGTGAGTTATAGTGCCGCTTGTCTATTCCTCGGCAGCCCTCCTTTGTGTACCCTAAGGGGTTGCATTTGGTCTCGAAAAAGTATTGCTTCAGCTGACCATTAGTCACGGGGACCTTCTCCAGGACGGTGACCGTCTGGCCCGA
Source organism: Gymnocypris eckloni scoliostomus (assembly GCA_027564155.1). Taxonomy (NCBI): domain Eukaryota; kingdom Metazoa; phylum Chordata; class Actinopteri; order Cypriniformes; family Cyprinidae; genus Gymnocypris; species Gymnocypris eckloni. The sequence goes on along the minus strand of CM050413.1, from coordinate 25,056,740 downwards.
CATGTCTATGGCCGTCTTTTTGTCCAGAGCAGTCACCCACTGGCTAATACTGTCACAAACGCTGAGCTCCCCTCGCCGCGCGGGGTCCGAGTGCCGCCGCACGCGCATCGACATGTTGGCGGCGTCCAGGTAGTTTTTGTATTCCTCCAAGAGAAAGAGTAACGGCGGCTCCAAAGGCACTTGGTTGCTGATCATCACCCGCGAGGCATACATGTCAACATCCTTTGAGTCAGCCACGGCTGCAGGACCGTCCCCTTCTTGGCCCTGGTCGGCCCCGGGTCCCAGTTGCTGTGTCGCATCTCCTTCCACCTCAAGCAACTCCTCAATCACCTGCTCGAAAGTGTCTGTGAGTGAGGGCAGCCCGCCCCCACTCTGTGGAGTCCCGTAGCCTCTGCTGCCTGAGGTGATGGCAGCGGCGGCGGCAGCAGCGGCGCCCAGGTAGCCCTCGGCCCGGTGGCCCCCCTGCATGCCCGGGATCTCTCTCATGGGCGCAGCTCTCATGCAACTGAAGTATGAAATAACCATAGTAACGAACAGGATGGTCATCACTCTTCTAACCTGTTGGAACTGGAGACAGCAAAAGGGGAAAGACAGGAGGGATGGGGGGAGTGAGGAAAGGGGAGGGAGGGAGGAAGAGAAAACACAACGTAAAGCAACCATTTACATTCACCATACTGCAATAAAAATGACGTTAAACACCTTTATTAATGGCCATGTGTTATTGTGCCTAACGAAGCTTCGCAAATCATTTCCATAATGGACTACAAAGTACGACACAAACAAAACGTGCCAACTTATTATTTCTTTGCGCTTTCTCCATCCCTGCACACACACCTGCACATTTCGTGCCCCCTTCCCCCACTAGAAAATACAGCGGGCTAAATTCAGAGACCCTGGAGTATCATTAAAAGGACACTAGAGAACTGCTCCCACTCTCCTCCGTCTTTCTCTTCCCCTTCCCTTCCTCCTACTCGCTCTCCTGTGCCCTTGCCTCCTCTGTTCCCTTAGAGGTGTGTGAACTGCTTGTGTGAGCACCAGACAGAACAGATACATGTGACAAGTAAAAAAACAGCTTCTATCATCAAGGTTTTTCATGGGGAATTCAATATTGAATTCACTCTATTTTAAATGTTTATATTTACTGCAATAATACATACTCCTAAAATCATAAAAGGTTTTTTTTCCAAAAATGTTCACAGATTAATTTTATATACTGCCTAAATGTATCACAACATCTAAACTCTGGAATCAGCGGAGCAGGATTCATGTGGAAGAACAAACCCACACAGTAAGGTGATGCTTATCTTTCCCACTAAGAGAGTTAAAAACAGAAGGAGACAGAGAGATAAGGAAAGACACAGTAAGAATGCAGAGAACGAACTGAAATGGAGTGATTAAAGAAAGATACACAGGGAAGGAGAGATGCAGACCCCAGTCATTCATTCACTCATTCATACCTACACACAAACTGCTATGTTCTAATCAATTACATTTTTTCAGATTATGAAAACAACGCAACTAAATAAAAATTCCAGGAAACTGTGAACCTATTTGAGTCCTCTTCTCTCTCTTCCTCTCTGCAGCTTTCTCTTACCTCTCTGAAGTCCCTCTATGAGTCACTGCGATTCATTGCATCCAACGACATCCCAGCGCATATGAACAGACAGGGGAACATGCATTCACAACAACAAAAAATACCCATTACTCTCACTTTTCTAAGGAGAAGGAGAAGAGGTAGGGGTGGGGGTGGGGAAAGGGGGGTGGAAGGGGGAGTGCATTTAAAAATATCCAGCACCGCAGCAAGGCTTCGCCAGTTCTCTGTGTGCTGTCCTCCCAATGCCCCACGCAGCCTCAGGAAGAGGCAGAGGGAGGATCCGCTCCCAGAGCAGAAGGCAGTACGGGCCGGTAGGAGAGAAGGTGGGACACGCCCTGTCTAAAAGCCATTTGTTTCATTCTTAATTGGTGTCTGGGGCCACGGCTGCGATTTGCTTGCGCAGCGATGACTGCCATGGAGATGTGCTTTCTATAAATAGGCCGGTTGGGAGTCCCACAGTCTCGATTCAGAATATCACAGCCCTCTATTTAATGAGCTCAAAGTCCCCTCGCTCAGTGACGTCGCAGTCCACGAGGGGTGTGTGTTCGAGAGAGCGTGTTTGCGCCAAAATGTGTGTGTTTGGCTAGGGAGATGAGGTGGGAGCATCTTTAATCTCTCCTCTCAAATGGTCAAAACCAAGCATGGAAAAACCCAGAGCCGAGGATACAGCTGTGGAGGACAGATCAATCTTAATCAGATCAGGCAGCGCGCAAAATGTGTGTACAAGCTGCTTCTGCAGGCATGAAAAGATACTTCAGTCTGTCAGCTTTCCCCGTAATGGAAAAAGCTTCTTACATTGTCAGCAATTACCTCTGCTGAATATAGCGAGGAATTTAAAGTGCCTGCCTGAGGATTATTCAATGATTCTGTCTTATTTCATTCCTCCAGATGTGTCGTGCCTGTGAGGATGGATGGATTATTGTCAGCATTCGTGCTCTAAAGACAACCTTAATGCGGGTTTACGCACACACAGAGCAGCACAGCCCAGTAACGCCCCAGTTTCAGGATGATCCCAATTAGCAAACATCTGTCGTCTCCCCAATGAGAGAAGTATTTATATATATTGCAGAGGCTTCTGAATGAAATACCAGCGTCAGTCATGCTGACACCCAAATCCCTTCTGTTGCCCTACCTGACAGCAGGTGGAGTACCAATGCAATCTCTCATCCAAATCCTACTGGTAATACATAAACTTAAATATATTACAGAGCTGCACGGCTTTGAGGTGTCTTGTAAAAGGGCGAAGGTCAGATATTGTTGACTACTGAACTTTAGCGCATAGCGCTGACTAAATTGTATCTTTCTCTCCTAATTAGACTAGAGCACCGGTGTGTAGTTGTGTGGCAGGGGGTGGAGGCCAAGAGCACAACAACTCTGATGACGTCTCTCTCTGGTCTCAAAGGGGGATGAGAGGAAAAGGGTGGTGGGGCTAGAAGGAGTGGTGCTAGGGGCAGTGCCACTCATCAGCTTGCAATTGCTTTCCATTTTCCTCTGGGGTCCATTTTCACCAGGAACAACAAATTATTTTATTTCTAACTCTGCTATTTCCTGTTTCCATCAAGAGAATCAATATGAATTATGCTCTCAATCAACTTCCTGTTAAAAGGTAATCTAGACTATGAATCACTTTATTGCTCTGGGACTGAGTTGGCAATAACTGAGACCTTCTGTCTCATTCAAAGCAGCGAGGGAAGACAAGATTACCTTGACGGACATGTTTGTTCTTCTTTTAATATGCGTGCGTTTGAGCTGCGCATGCTAATGCAATATCAATATCCTGTCATCGTACGGTATGATGTGCAAACATGAGTTATGTTTGTGTACACAGGCAGGACAGGTGTTTTTGATGGGACACAGAACATGAGTGACAATGCGGTTGTAGCCGCCACAAAAAAAGAATCCAGTCATGGTTTCAGGTGTGTTTAAATGTCCAAAATAAAAAAGATGACTTTCATGGTTGATGCCTAAATAATCGGTTCAACTGTTAGGTAAACAAAGCTGCTAATTCATGCTTTTGTGTCCCTTTTGTAAGGCCTTTGAATCCAGATTCAGTATGAGGCATTGAATATACAACAAACCCGGTTTCCATCAATCAAACCTCACACATCACAAACCATCCAGCCTTCTGTGATCTTTCAAACTCTCTATCTACAAAGTAAGGTACAGAACGCTTGATGAACTACTTCATCCACAGCTGTATTTGACCCATATGGTCGGGGCTAGGCAGGAGCACGTTCAAACGCCTTTCACTGTGAAACATGATTGTTCTTTAATTAGGCATGAGTGGCAGCTCTATGGTTTTGGCAAAAAGACCACATGCACCTGCTCAATTGTTTAGAAAGGGGCAGGTAGGACAGGATAGATTGGTCTGCATGATCTTGATTCCCCCACAACTGTATTTGCTTTAATCTCCATGCCATAGAGGGATTAAGAAACAAAACTACTCATGACAGATGGATAAGATTTTAAAAACTTAAAAGAATTGTGGTAGCATACACTTTCAGACGGTAGTCTTAGCACTCTAAAGAGAAAATGTAAAAGGTATTCACTCCTTAAGGACAAAGAAATTTAACAACGCATGATTAAATATTTGAAAAGAACAACAAAAGTTGAGGAAAATGCTTGTAGCCTGAGAAAAGACTTTAGTTTGCTTTGGTGTCTCAATGACAAGAACACTGTAGCGTGCATTACCTAAGCTCACACAGGTGTCTCAGCTGTTAATTATTATTATGACTTTGAGAACACATTAAAATGTGGAATCCATAGTAGTTGCAATCTGGCATTAGTGACACAACAAGAGACAACTGCGAAATAGCACTCTCTATTCATCTGGTGAAATCTATGTTTCCAAATGCAAGGTTTTTCAAGAGGTTGAGTTAAAGAAGTTCAAGACCTCCAGCTGGTCTCAACCCAAACTGTATAGCTCGTTACAGATGCAGTTTACAAAAGCAACAAGAGTGATGAACACCCATACATGCTTGATTAAGCTCTAGTTAATACAAAAATATGTTATCTTTAACGAAACTACACATTTTGAGAAAGATAAACTAATGAAAATTCTCAAAATTACAGCAATCTGTATCAGTATACTGCTTAAAATAAAAATCTATAATCTATAAAATCTCAAATCTAACGCTCAATTCGCGCCGCGTCATTTGCGCGAATCGCGCCGCAGGATGTCTATAGCGTGTTTGCAGTATATGAGGGTTTCGATAGGGTTTTATCAAAGCCATTAATAAAAAGTAAATAAAAGCCATAAATAAAAGTTCGATTCTAAATTAATCGGATCGCATATTTTTAAAATAAAGAACTGAACAGATGAGGTAACCATAACAACAGTGTGCTGCGCACGCGCAGTATAATCAGTAACGGGCGGTCTCTCTTCGTTACAGGTAACATAATCAGTAAACGCTTTTTATAAAGTCTTAGATGATTGACGTTTGGCGAACTAGCAGTAACTCGACAGATTAGGCAACATCAATAAAAGTCTCCTTACAACAATCATAAACAGAGCAGTTTAAATATCCTTTAAAATAGAAGAAACTACTGTCATTGTAAAAGTCACTCACTTGTTGGCGATTGCATGTGTCTCTATTGCTGAATGCCAGGAGACAAAGACAAATTAAACATTAGTGCTGTAATAATTTATGTATAAGTTTCGTCTTTTCTCGTAACAGGAGAAAGGGCAACGCATTGGCGAACCGGATCCGCGAGGAAAATATAATCTAAGATTTGCCACTCTATATGTTAGTAGAGATTGGGGTTGTTTTCCAGGAACTTTCTAAGGAATTTGAAACATCCTGCGGGTACTATCAAAACACTTCTCAAGCCGCGATGGTGCGCGAATATCCCATTACTGCTAATATGAACTTAACGTCGTAATCGTTTTTCTAAACTAGAAAAGTGGTGTCAGAGACACGATTATTTTAAACAAGCGGAATCTACACAATCCATCCTTTCTTTACTCGTCAACAGGCTTTACAACACTTCTGCACTAGATGGCGCGTTTGTCTGCATAAAGAGCACTTGAAGTAAAGGCAAGCAGAAAAGCATAGACCATAAGAAACATCTCTTTCTCTTTGACACATAAACATACGTTTACACACAGAGAACGCAGATTAATAAGAATTAATAGGCTTGTTTTCTTTGCTGCGTCCTACATCAAACTTTTCCTCAAAAACAAATTGAATCTTCAATATAATTTATATAGCCTGTATACAAGATAACAATATTATAGACATGCTGGTCACTAAACAGTATTGTAAACAATAAAGCCAATTGCGGTTTTGATCAAATAAACTAGTATGGTTTAGTTTAAGCTGTTTGCCCACTTTTTTATCCAAAAGCAGCCCAGAACTATAAGTTATTTGTTAGTTTCTAATTTGAAAACTTTATCTTCACTTTGGGAGTTAATCTGTTCCAGGGGAAGGCTAGACTCTACACGGTAAACCTAAACGATGATCTCAAGTTTCATGTTCTTCGAGACTCATTGAATTCACGAAACGCATTTATTCCCTGAACGTTCGCGCGCATAGTTTTCGCTTAAACTGAAAGCAGTCTATCCATATGAGTATATCTACTGTTATATGCCGTTTGGTAATACTTTTTCCTCCATTAACGAGTAAAATTATATATGAATAAAATACAAATGCAAATAGTGCAGCAAATATAATCAAACTAACTATTAAACAACTGAACGCATAAAAGCGGCAAGGATAAACAGCTAATAGCTCTGGTTAATAAACCAAATCAACTTTTTGGTTCTACTGACCCCTATCAGAAATTAAATCAACATAATAACGCCGTATCTTATTAATGAAAGCGAGGATAGCGTTTCATGTTGCCGCTGCATGATCCAACACTTGAATACTTTCTTAACTCAACACAAAACCTGCTCTAATCACTCTATTCCGCGCAAAAACCTACCGTTACTGTCCAGTCGTAAAGGAGACCATTCAGCAGGACAGTGTCATCTGGGATGCTTTGGATAAGCCCTCCGCGTAACTATTTTGCTATATTCGTCCGCTCTTCGCCAAGCAGCAGCTGCAAGTTGTCTCTTCAGCTTTTGAGCAGATAGATTAAATTATTGATGGTGGAAATTGCATGGTTGAGGTAATGGACTCCCATGACCGAGCGGATCCTTTGGAGTTGGGTTGAAGCAGTTGGATGGCATGGTGAGCGCTCGCTGTATGGTGCGCATTGAGAGAGCTCTCCAGCTTGAAATGAAGGCTTCATTCCTCGCGACAACAGTAACTACTGCGTGACGTTGCAACATGTGACTCCAGCGCGAGCGCGACCGAGCGCCAACCGAACCGAGCGAGACGCTTATTCCTAACGATTAACCGGAAAATATGTTATTATGGCGTTTACCGAGAGCCAAAGAGCAACATATGAAATAAACATTTTAATTCCTGGATGTGTTGAGTCTGAGTGTGCTTTTCCATGGCTATTCTTCGTGTCTTATGTCATCGCATCTTCGCTTAAGTGCACCTTCAACCGATTACCATTGAGTCAGTGTGGGCTTCGCGTTTAATAATGGTATAAAATATGATTCCTTTTTTACCAAAGTGAATCACTTAAGCTAATGCGAACTCAGTTTTGTTTCATTTTTGTTGACTATTTGTATTTAGACATGTATTTAGAAATTATAGCTATACACGTGAACACCCGAAACCTATAGTTTGTACAACCGGTAAAATAATAATGTATTATTTTAAGTAATTACATTCACAGTTCTCCATTCAAAAGATAATTTATGGTTTTAAGTTATTGCATTTGCCATCTAAATCCCCATAGTTCAACCCACTTTAAATTAATTGGCTTTGCTGCCACCAAATGCTGCAACAGCTTCCTAATGGACAGCCGTTAGGTTAATATGAAACACCTTTTTGTGACAAGATCATCTGCTGAAATTGATATTTGCAATTGTGACTCCACAAAGATAGCTTCAAAGTAAAGAGCTTTTACCTTGCCCCCACCACATCAAGGACCTATTATCCCCTGGCTCTCTCTGAATGTGATATTTTAAACTATTGTCAGCTCGAGACCCTCTGTCTGCCAAAGGAGCTTATGTGCCAGATGTTGGTTCATTGCTTTTAATACTATTCATTGTTCTTCCAGTGTCAGTTATATTCCTCCAATAATGGGATTGGTTTGTTTGACATTTGTACGGTAAATGGTCAGAGATGTTTAAACTAACAGGGCAGTGATATACTTTTGCTATTCAACTGCAGATTTACCGTTTATTCTATGCAGTATTTCACATGACCTTCGAGGAGGAGTTTAGGAGAACTACTCCTTGTTCTTTCACCCCATGTTACACACCACATCATTAGCCCCATACTTTCACCAGGACTCTAAAGCTCCAAGAGCTTTTGGATCTCGTCCAATCCAAGATTTATATTGATGAGTTTGGTGTATAGTGATGATGATTATGCTCTGCATAAGGTAATGAGGTGGAGCGGTTTCAAACCTAGCTGTTCCCAGCATGGGAGTGGATGCTAACACCTGCCTCCCCATCTCTTTATTTCTTTCCATCTCCATATTTCTGTTTCTTACTCTCGTTCTCATCTTTCTAACTTTTTTTGCACTACTTAACTTGCATACTTTCACCTTCATTCGTTTTGACATACTCAAGCTTATAGCCCCATCCTCTCTCCTATAGGGACAAGCCAAGTTGAATATAACTCATCCCATAGGTTCACAGGAGGAGATGGCAAACCCTGGATGACAAAGAGTTGCATCAGCAATTACTGCGCGACATGACTCCAAGAGAGGTAAAATGCGCACACACACTCACTCACTCATGTACACTCTCACACTGCGCATTAAGGCTGTTCCAGCTAGGTAATTCATAAATAAATCACTCTGCTTCTCATTAGGAGCACAAAAACAACATGGATCTCATTCAGAACTGCACATACAGCACAAAGTTGACACAGCACCACAGACAGAACTAAGATAACCACAAAGTGGACATATGGACTAATGAGAATACAGCAAGAGATGAACTGTGGAAAGACCTTGACTTTCATTTGCTGCAACTTTGTGGAAACTTTAGGGTCCATACAATGAAGACAAAACATACAGTATGGACATTAGAGCTGAAACATTTGCTGAAACTTGACCATCCGGATCGGCGTGTTCAAAGTGATGAATGTTGAGAGAGTCAGAGCGGCGTCAGAAGCGATGGCCGTGTCTCTATCCAATAGGTCGGGTCGCTAATGACGTCACCTCGGCTTTCTCAAAAACTTGCCATCTGTTGTCTTGTGTTCTGTCTTGACCCATCGTAGCATATTCCATCCTGGAGCTGAGAGAACAGGTCTTCCATACTATGGCAAAATAGGATTTTGAAGTTGCCTTGTGACACTTAATGAAGCATCTTTATGAACATGTTGGAGGAGATCCGTGTCCTTTATAAACCTGAAATGGTAAAATAATTTCTGCTACTCCAGGGCAAGATAACAACACTTTTAGAGTGTCAAAACTAGCTGTAAAAACAGAGGTGATGGAAAAAACAGCTTTGGGCCACTGCTAGTAAACTAGAACATTAGAAAACTAGACCAGTTCATAGTGTGACAGGCCAAAAAAGTCAGTTTGCAACATTTATCAAACACATCACAGTATTGTCACAGAGCACATGGAAGTGAACAGTGTCATTTCTGACCATCAGGCTGCAATGAAAAACAAAAATAAACCACAAAATGAGTGTCAGCATGGCACCAGATTGCACACTGAAATATACTCTTAAAAATAAAGGTTCTGTATTGGCATCTATGGTTCCGCGAATAACTTTTTAACATCCATGGAACATTTCCATATCACAAAAAGTTTTTTATAGTGGAAAAATTTTCTTCACACCAAGAACATTTTTTCTTTTAGTGAAAGGTTCTTAGAGGAACCCATTCTTTGCCGGAAAACCCCCCTTTATTTTTAAGAGTGTATCCGAGTCTTCACAAACATTTCCCACACAAGACAGCTGTAAACAAAAATATGAATGATGAAACATAAATCATGCAGAGTATACTTTTAAAAAACCTCAGTCAACGTCAATGATTTAGTGTTGTTTAGTCTGTAATGTGGAGCGTAGATTTGAGTATGTACACTTGCTCAAGTGTCCCATCTTTCCATTTTGTCATTGCATTGAAATGAGTGAGTCACTTAGTGGAACTTAAGTTTGCCCATTCCTGGGTGTCTGTCTCTGTGTTTTTTTCGGCTCGCTGCATTTAGGGAAGGGAGTCTGGGCAGTGCTTGGTGTGACTCACATCACCGTCTCATCTAAGACCCACTCTGCACACTGAAGAATTGCGCAGTGCTCATCTCTCCAATAGCAAGATGCAACAGGTCCCAGTTATCAATAAAGGGCAGACGGTGGTCAACAGTGGCCATTTGTGTAAGATAAAGATCTCAAAGTCTTGACATATAGAAGCTACATTATATGACTAACACACTTAGATATCCACATTAGACACAATGAGCTATACAATCCACACAACTGTAATCTATCCCTTGAAGCATACACCAGCTACACTGGTAATGTATCCGTGGGGTATAAGCCCTCTGCTGCACTTCATCCCTTTGTACACACATCCTCTGGTAATCTAGCCTTTTGCTTGCCCAACAAACCCTTATGTGTCAAGGTGAGTATTTACATAATTAGGTAGACAGTTCTTGTTAAGCACTGTTGTAGCTTGTCTTTTGTGGTTATAGTTTGTATATTGATTTCAAATACGTACATGTTAAAATACCGTGGACTTGCATGTGACGAATGCATGTGAGAAGAAACGCTATAAACAAATAGTACACTTAAGATTTGAAATAGCACTACAAATGATCTGAAAGCTGAAAATTGCATTGATTTACTTATTAATTGTAATGAGAAATTAAGAACTCAAGTGTCCACGAAGAATGAAAATCACTGTTCTACAAAGCAGTCGGAAAGAAACTGCAGTCTAAATGACCTCTAAGAAATGTAAAACATTCAAATGTGGAAAAAAAAAAGTTTGCTTTGTTCAACAACCTTGTGTTAGAGCCCGTAGAAATAACGTTAAGCAGGTCTATCAAAGTCATGCTCAAACACAAACACAGTCCGGATGACATTCTTAACCAACATCCACAGAGGCAAATTGCAAACATGTGACAGAAGTCCTGCATATACATACCCAAGGATTGACGTTGGCGAAAAGTTAGAGGATTCCTTGGTGGAGCCTTAGTTGCCAGGCACCAGTACTAATGCTGCTCTGTAGCTATTCACATACAGAGAGGCAACTGCTACTCCATTTTATATAAAGTGAGTAAAGCGCACAGGTGGGTGGCAAACAAGTAGCAAAGCCCATCACACAGACCCCATCAAACTGTTCGAATAAGGATGCAGATATACGTTGGAGGTATATATCCATACACATGCACAGACACACACCACACCCTTGTTTACCCGCAAACATTTAATGCAAACACAAGGGTTCACGCACCCTAAATAGCAAAGTTCTTTTTACAGTCTTACAGAAAAAAACAGACATATCCAGCGTCATTTACAAGCAGGTTATGGAGGAATTACACCGTAAAGTGGAGATATCACACGACCTCTTGCAGAACGCGCGCTTGGCGCTAGAGCGCCGCAAGTCACGCTCCTGCTTGAGCGCGCGCCCAATTCCTCAAACCTCTTGTGATATTCTTGAGCAGAATATAACGCGATCGGAGATGTTAATTGACTTAATGTCTTTAGACATGTCCAAATAGTATCATAAACACTAAAAGCGAAGTATCATTAAAATAATTTTGGCACCAGGAAATTAGCCTTTATTAAAATTGTGATTAATCTCAATATGATGATTGGTATTTTTATAGTTATTACTATTGTTGTTCGCGAAACTGTGAGACTATTGCTGTGCGCAAAATATAATCTTTTAAGGGGGCAAATAAAAAACGGACCTTTTCCTTTTTCGCAATTGTGTCGAGCACAGGCTTTTATTTCCCAAATGAACTCAGCATATTCAGTAGGCCTATAATAAATTCCTCCCGCGAGTGAAGCAAGGCGCAATAAATCGGTACATCTCTATTAAAGTTAATTGAGAAAGCCACTCTCCGTAAACAAAACTATTTTCATATTTAGTTAATAAATAAATATCCCCTTATCATCCGCGGCGGTCAGTCGAACAAGGATGAAGGAAACGCAGATTAAACTGTAAAATATAATGCCGCAATAGCATTATATGATATCTGAATTGAAACCTACCAAGCTCAGATTTGTTACTGAAGCCCACCCTTAACTCTGCAGCGATCCGAGAGCGGAGGGAGGGGGCGGAGAGGGAGATTCTCAGCTAGATAACACAACCCCATTTATGGACTGATCCGATGACGTACATTGCAGAAAGTTCTATAAAAAACCTTCCGTACATACAAAGTGTGTCGTGCCATCCCCCAGCACCCCCCACCCTCCCCGCATCCGCCTCCAGCCCCCTCCCCCCGCATGCCCACACCCACACCACCAACCCTCATCTCTATCCCTCTCTGTCTTATGAACTAAAATTATATTATATATACGTTTATGTTTAGAGATTAAAAAAATGCATTCAATAAATGAAAACATGATTCTGAGCCGTTAGGGGTGTAATAAAATCACACACAAATAATCGTTTAATAATAACAACATTTAAATCTAAACAAAACTAAAAAAAAATTTTATATTTCATATATTGATGCATAAGTATTTAGGCATTCACCACTGGATTATTTGAAAGCAAAAACAAGAATTACTTAAAACACAGAGCTGAAATTATGCATGGAATATTTGCTCATAAAAACGGCGCTCGTGACCGTTTTGTTGCATGCCAACAATAATGATCATTACATCTGCCCAAAAATGATGAGCATTACGAGGATTACAATGACAAAACAGCAATATTAAAATCCGGTTATAGCTAAAACAAGCTGCTATTATTTGGACTTTCCCCCCCAAAAAACATATGCTTCTGTCCCACTTGATTCATGTCACTTTAAAGTCAGATGTTCGATACATTGCTTTTGTAGCGACAGAGATTTTCTCGACAACATGTTTCGTACGATTATAATAAATAAAAAAACATGTTCAATAGAGAAATTACCGAATTAGCAGTGCTGAAAGAAGCTAACGCTTCCGGACAAAGAGAAACAGTCACACGGATCATTTAAAAGCAGCTAAATGACACACTGGATGTCTTCCGCCTGATAGACTCTTGATTAACGCAGTGCTGAGGCGCCCGTGGGCTTTCGTGTCTGTCTGTTTGTCATTCAATCGCTTCACCCTTTAATCAGATTCTTGGATACAAAGAAAAAAAAGGCGACCGTAGCCAATATCCTCCGCTCATCCCTCTCAGCAACTGAGACGAATTCCTAAACTTAGTCGGCATAAAAGTCAGAAAATCATCAGCGAAAGGCTTTAAAACGCTGACTGTCCTAATTTCGCCTCTGTCTTGCACAGCTTTTCTTCAGCTTTCTCCACAACACGCGTGACACCCTCTCAGCCATTTCCTTATCAGGCAATCTTATCGGTGGCTCCATCTAACCCAGTCTGAACAAATCTGACCACGCCTATCCAAATTCTTATTCACTTTAACTGGAAATATATATATATGAACACACAAACACACACGCAATATTTTGACCATCGGGCTATTTTTGGAAAGGCGATTCAAAATACTTTAACATGAGATGTTATCTGTGGCGAAAGCTTTTAGCTCTAAGTGGTTCCCAACTGTTCGGCGTGTGCACAGACAGACCTGTGCGCTGGGGAGCGAGCTGAGCAGGTGATGCTGGAGGAGAGGAGTGGAAATCTCGGGATGAATGAAACGGAGAAGCGGTCCGTAGTAAAAACACTAGCAATATGTCCACGATGACGAAGTACGGAGATGCTACAGACGCGATTACATTGATAGGGCTGGTTGCACCACTTTAGGATCGATTCAACGAATAAATTATCCCTCCATGCTAACGAAAACAACATTTAGCTGATAAGAAAGGATGATGAGAATGACAGCTACAGAGATAGATAGATAGATAGAGAGAGAGAGATAGATAGATGATGTATAGATGTATAGATGGATAGATGGATAGATGGATAGATAGATAGATAGATAGATAGATAGATAGATAGATAGATAGATAGATAGATAGATAGATAGATAGATAGATAGATAGATAGATCGGGTCGTTTCGTTTTAAGCAAGACAATAAGTAGGAGGTAGCTCGTGCCGAGTCGTATATGTTATTAAAGACAAGCCCCATTATTCGGCAAGCAAAGAAAAGCGTGTGCCAGACAATTGCGCATTTAAGACAACAAGAATTCCGCAAGTATTTGATTATGATGAGGACGGAAAGTCAGCTGTTTACGCACTTACATGCACTATTTACTTATTTTTTACTAATTTGCTCTATATAACAACACGTAAAATAACCGCTAAATATGAACGTCTCTATAGGGGCGAACTGTGCGATATAGAAATGAATGCATTAATGAATTCGTGACCGAACAGTGGTAGTTAATTGAATCAACTTTGCCACATTTGGTTTTCTGCTCTAGTCATAGTGTAAAATCATACGAGTAAAGTAGAGGAAAAATGTAAAAGGATAACGTAAGTTTAACATTTCCCTCACGACTCAGTGCCTTCTATCTACCATCTCTACTCAAAGCTCTCCCTCACAGCGCAACATTTTCTCTATCCGTGACCACTAATCAAAGTTAAAATGCGTAAAGAGGTGAAGTGAAACATCTGCCCGAGAAGGGCTGCTAGTGAAGTGGAGAATAAAACAAACAGGTCTTACCTTTTTAAGAGCTGACAACCACTATCAGTGGTTAGATCTCCAAGACCAACACTTGCATTTCCCAAAGTTAACGCTGTGTAGCAAGTGGAGCTTGCAAAGTACGCGTACACTAGCAGCTCTACGATTGCAACTTTCACATGCTCTAAGTGGCGACAAAACTCCAAGCGCAAAGTAAGCAGCCCCACTATCGACTGGTTCTTTTCCACGCGTTTGTTTCTTTGTTATGTTTTTTCACCGGTCTCCCTCCGAAAGCGAAAAAGAAGGAAAAAGTGAAACAACTCCCTAGCTTTGGCAAAAGAACTGCAAAACAAAAGGCGATGTCCACTCACTCCGTGTTAGTCCGCAGCGTTCACTCCGGTGCCTCTGTCCAAAGTGCTGAAATCATAGCACAGCTAAGGTTACTTAGAGGCAAAAATCTATACTTTCGTTAAGTGCCACTTGATATTGCTTTACTCTATTGCTTCCCCACGCCTTGTCACGTGAATATATCCTTGGCAAACCCGTCCTGTTAATATTTGATCACATGTTGGCCGGTCGTTTTCTTAACAAAAAAATCACTTATCTGAAAAGTCGCTCATAACCCTCTAAAGAGGAGTCCTCCCAAAAGGTTTGAAACCCATGTCCCCAAATCGCACACTAATAGCGCCTTGGTGCTCTTGGTGTTGTCCTGCAGGGCAGATGGACATATCTACACATGTTGCTTTTCACTTACAAGAGCGAGCACTTGTAAAAATGATATTCAGGATAAAGTCTAAAAGCCCAACAGACATCAAAGCGCAGATTGGCACACAGTGCAACAAATGCAAAACCCAATTAGAATGTACGTTTCTACGGCTGTGTATGTGCCTGCGTTACGTTTGCTAAAAAAAAAAAAATTCTCTACCTACGAATCACAGAAAACAGCAGCATTACAAAGTTTTTCATTCATGTTAGTAAACTCGAACCCTCGTGTAAGTAGCCTTCAGCGTTAGGGTCCATATGCACGAGAGCACTCGTACATGTCTTACATCAAAATATCTTCTTTTGATATCAAACCTACATTGTAAACACAAGCCATGCCTTTTGGAGTAATTATTCCTTTAAGAGTAGTATTTCCGTGCTACTTACCATGTTCCCCTATGTTGTCCTGGAGATAGAAGTGTCTTAATATCCACACACTCCAACAGATGCTGGTAGGTAATGTGTCTTGTTTGAAGTCATCATGAGAACTTCTGCCGTGCTCAGAAGATCGCCCACCACTTGGGTGACTTATGAATCTAATAACCCTTTGCAATATCCGTGTGCTTAAACTCTCTAACACCTTGGTGACTGTGCCGACAGGACAAATAGCAACCAGTCGCGATTTACCCCAAACCCCTTTACAGATTTACGCAGTGCCCTCGCTCAGAGAAAAGCCGCTAGTGCTCTTACGTGATAGAAAGACGCGAAGGTGGTCAAGTTTAGGTAGCAACTACAACCCCGAGACGCTGAGTAAAAATGAATGACCATCAGAAAAGTTGCGCATCCAAGACAGCAATGTGCACTTTTTTTTCGCGTGTCTGTGCGTGCATTGCGCGTGATATGTCAACATTACACAAAGCCGGAACAGTTCAAGACAGTTTAAATCTGGCAGTGTACCCAGGGATGAGTCGGGTAGGATCACATTTCACAATATTATTTTCTGCCAAGTAGGACCAAGTTCTCGGGAGACTTGTTGCTGCTGCTACAAAGCTGTGCTATTGGAAGCCAAACAGAGAAAAAACATGGTTTAAGTACATACTTACATCTGTGCAATACAGATTTGAGCTTCGTTATCTGTGTACTCCAAAGAAAGAAAAGCTGAATCTTCGTCAGTCTTGAGGCACGCTGTCAACTTAAAGAAATGACAACGTTATTTTCCCGCGTACGCTTTTATCTTGACATAAAGAATGAAATGGAAGTCACGAAATCCAAGTACGACCGTTGTCTGTTATCAGTAAAATTCCATCAGAGCGCGAACACTCAGACATCTAATTGTTATGCAGTGACGAGGCGCTATGCTTGGATGTGTCCTACAAATGTGCTGGAAAGTAACATGAGTAATAGGTGGTATTTACCCGCATACGAGCCAAGATTCTTTCTAGCCGGAGAGTTGTAAAAGACATGAAGCTCTATTGTATTTATAACTCGGAGCCACAGTAAACAGTATGCTTAGGCAACACGGACACTCACAGTAAACGAGCTGGGAGGAAAGAAAGGGAGAACAAGTTCAAAAGCTCAGTGGACAGAGTCCCTTCTCACAGAAACTTATTTTCTGGTTAGCATTGACATACACTGTTTCCTCTAAACTCACAAGTCTAAGTTACTGGACATCCATCCATCCATCCATCCATCCATCCATCCATCCATCCATCCATCCATCCATCCATCCATCCATCCATCCATCCATCCATCCATCCACCAATTCATTCATTCATCCACATAATGTCCTGGATTACTGCCAGTAACAATCACAATCCAACTGATTTTCTTGTTAGTCAGTAGTAGGATATGATGATAGCATATACCCGACAATTGATTCCATCATATCGGACTGAAAATGAATGCAAACAGGCTTGTCATCTTGGGTTTGCTTTAATTCAAGAAAAAGCTGATTACACACAAATGCATCTCTCATCCCTGCCGGTCTGCTTAAGATGTAATGCAACTGGAGACAGCTTTTCTTCAGACCTGGTTTTTCAGGAGTTTTTAAATGCACTTTTAATGTATTTTCCATGTCTTTCTAGATTGAATAAGTTATGACGATATAGAGAACTCATTTTTTACTAAATCTGAAACAAAACCCTTACTTTACAATACTTTTCTTGTCACATTACATAGCTTATGCAAAATATGACCAGGTTTATTTATTTACTTTTTCATTTGAACATTTGTCTGTAACTGAGCTTCCTGCCTCACATACATCCCTGCGTGACTCGTTTTGCTCTTGCAGGTCTTGGTGCACTGCAGACGAACATGTACTAGTTCTCCATGATCAGATGAGGATCAACAATGCTGTCAGGACACATTAATGTGCATAGATGTTGCGGAATAAATTTGTCAAAGAACGGATGACTCAAGGTTGAAAGACTGTCGCAGGTGAGTATAGTTTGTGGAGTATATAGGTATTTTAATCAAAGACCATCGAGTGGCCCTTAAAGTGGTTAAACAGAATAAATTCCAGTCTCATTGTATAAAAAGTGTACCTCACGTGGAGGGGTCAGTGCCAGTATTGAGGATACCACACTGATGCTCTTCTGAATGTCCCAATGCAGCATCCAGAACCTCCCTCAGATAACCCTGTCACTGCTTCCTCTCCTTTCTCAAATCTGCATCACTTCATCACTCCAGTCTTCCTTTCCTCTCCTCCGTTCTTTCCACGCTCCCACAGTTTTCACAGGCTCCCTGGATGACTCACATATGGCCCTCTGCACCACCTCTGCCCTCCCCCGTAACTCCTAAACAGAGATACCCAGAACCTCAAACTACAGGTCAGTCAGACCACAAGCATCTTCTCCTACCCAAGACTACACCCACCGTTCCGGCTCTCATCTGACGCCTTTCATTTTGGCTCGGCAGTTTATTTAAGAACCTGAAACATTGCTATTTATTTTCCTATTATACACAAACACACACACACACACACACACACACAATCTTATATTACACACACATACTTATACACACACACACACACACACACACACACACACACACACACACACACACACACTCACTTTATTTCAACATGAGGCATTCTATTTAGTTATTTTTTACCCATTATGACAGTAAAATCTTTTTAGATAGACATTTTAGGACTTAGCTGTCAAAAGCCAGAAGCCAAGAGTGATTGGACTTCTCAGATGCATTAGCAATATAAAATATTAAAAAATATTAGTGTGGAATGTGAGATCTCAGCTCTGTTCTTTATTGCCCATTTAAGTGAATCTTAAGTGATAAATGCTGTACATCCTTGTAGAAACTACAAAACTCAGGTTCTACAAGAAGAAAAGCTTATTTTGGAGAAAAAAGGTCTATTCTATAACTCTATACTGCCACATTATGTAAAATACTTTCTCTTGCTAGTTTTATTTCAATGCAATTTTGTCATTATGCGGGTCACCTGAGCTCGGTTGTTTGTCATGCCTAATTACATTTGGGCTTCGCTCAGTCTCCAAAATCATTTTGAGAACTGAAATGTATGGCAGCAAAAATAATTGCACCGTCAGCATTTTTGAGCCCCCTTCTTCACTACATTTACCAACCACTATTAAGAGTGGATGGGTCCGCTGGGAAGCGTATCATTTCTCTGTTTCAATTTGTGTTCCATAAATATCAGTAATGGGGCTTGCACGTCACAACTTACACAGTACCTGGCAGTAAAAATAACCCTCAGCAGTGGGTGTGGGCACGTGTCTGTGGAAGGATGCGTACAGTCTTCTGTAGGACCGAGGGAACATCTATAGTTTCTTAACATAATTTATCTCTCATCCTCACTCTCTCACAGCTCCTTTCTGGTGCCATACTCTACTGTTTCAGATATGAATTCAAATTGGACACAGACAACCATTAGAATGCATAACATTCATATTCAGTGTTCATAAATATACACTGTTCACATAAACAGGGGAAAAGGACAGATTCAACAAGATAGGTTTATATTCAGATTACTGGGGATATATGGAAAAATGTGGGAAGAATAATACCCCCTCCAATCAATCAATCAATCAATCAATCAATCAATCAATCAATCAATCAATCAATCAATCAATCAATCAATCAATCAATCAATCAATCAATCAATCAATCAATCAATCAACCAATCAATCAACCAATCAATCAACCAGTCAATCAATCTTATATATATATACACACAACAAAACTGCTCACACTGAACGTTTTTGAAGATTTCAGTAGAATTGTAATGCTTGCGATTCCCAAAGTACTACATATTCCAGGTGAATCTGACTATGCTCTAAATATATTGCTTAAAAAGGTATTTAAGCAGAAATTGTGAAAAGACTAGGCCTAATATCCTGTTACCCAGTGTTCTTAGATCCGAGATTGCATACTCACTCTGGTATTCTTTACTGGCAAATCCTACCTCAACAATCCTAATGATTTAAATGAGTAAATCATCTAGTGGTTTGTGATCAAGAAGTGCCAATGACTGAATCACATGGGGAGGTGGATCTTTATATTATAATGAGTCATCATACAGTGTTAAAACCTATGATGATATTGAACTTATGATGACTACAACACTGAGTAAAATGTTTGAGGAGGGACTGTGATTGACTTTTTTCTCATCAGTCAACAGTCTGTTTTTAGATCAAGTTTGTCATTATTCTTAGTGAACTTTTGAAATGGATGCCTTAGCATTTGGGTATACTTGGCTATTCCATTCGATTCTATTCTATTCTATAAAATAAGTCTATCAGAAGAAATTGTTTATAATTTAAGCTGAACTTAAAAGCAGTGAACAATCATATCAGCATTTTACTAATGTCTAAAAAGATTGACTGCTGACAGAGAGAAACAGTTTGTCAGTATGAAGCAAAGTGTTCATACTTCATACTTTCATACCAGAAATGAAAAGCAGTCAATCAATCAAATCAGCATTTTACTACGAACTCTCTAGCATATTTGATTAATGAACATGGTAGGGTGTTGAGCGCCTTACCTTTGCAATCTGCTTCCTAAATAGATACACTCACTCTGTGGCCATACTGATCTAGCATACTATAACAGATGCACATAAATACAAACTTGCCATTAATGTAAGTGCACATCAGTTAGATAGAAACAAACCCACATTTAAAACGTGAGAGATCTAGGTATGAACATATTTATACTGAGAGAAGTATGTCTAAATGCACATGCAAATATGCACATATAAGCAAACAAGTACAAACACATTAATTTGCATACTGTACATAATAATAGTTAATGTAGGCTACTAGGTTATGGAAATTAGTACTTGGATTCATATCATACATTATCATATGTTGCCTAACAAAGTGGTAAATTATTTAATAAAATTAATAAATTCAATAATACAATTATTTAATAAGTAAAATTATTTATGTACATTTATGATTTCGGTAGGCTTGTTTTTATAACAGTTTTGATCATGTGAAATTAATATGTGGTTGTAGATATATTTATATATACTATGTATAAGTTATATACATATTTGATCCAATAATTTAAGGCAAAATATTTTATGACTATTAGCTATGTTCCTGCATCCATAGGTCCTGAGGAGCAGTTTATTTGACTAGTCTTATTTGCATGCTTTTCAATAGATGAGGTTTGTAAGGGCCAACAAAAGTGAGGTTTTGTCTATTTGCATCATGACGTACATGAACATATAATATTGAGCTGTTCATACAGCAAAACGCAACACAGTTTATAGTTTTAGTGGTAAAACTCTTTGCTAAATGGACAAAATAGGACAAACTAAAAATTAGACAATTAATGCTCAAATAATTGTATCAAATGTATCAAAGAATGCTGTTCTTTTTATAAGGTCTTAGACATGAAAGCTGCGAATCTCAAGAGCATATGCGCTTGCACTGTTTATGTTTTTATTCATCTGGTGAGTCAGTGACCATTTCTGCTGGCCATTTTAGTTAGCATTTGGTCTCCTGTGGTACTATTGGCAGTTGTAAAAAAGTTTCTTAATAGAGTTAATTTTTCTAATTAAGACACGACAGTGTGAATGAGACAAATAAGATAAATGGCTACTCATTTGCTGTACTGATAAACTCACCTATAAAAAACATAGCGATCTGCCATTCTTTAAAGTAAAAAGAAAAACTGGTTATTTTAGTCCCTTCAAACCTGCATGATTTGTCTTCTGTAGCACATAAAAGTAGATTTTGAATAATGTACTGGTTGCTTTTTCTGCATACAAAAGACGAAGATGGGAACTTTCATACGTTAAGAAGCAATAAAAGAACTATGACATCTGACACAAATTTCTGATTTGTTACTTTGAGTCAAATTGTTCAGACAATCACTTGATTCAATTCACAAAGATCGATCTAGGTTGCATTTTCCTAATTCATAATTTATGGTCGCAAGTTCCGCTGAACTTGAATATTTTATGTGCTTTTGCATGCTCCAAGCCCCATTCAATGTAATCAGAAAAGAATAACCAGGAAATTATAACTCATATTTGTTTTCTATGGAAGACAGAATGATGTGCAGGTTTGAAACAGCACGAGGGTCAGCTTTAACGTTAAAAAATTCATTTGGGAGTACGGTCCCTTTAAAACTAAAACAAGGACATGAGGTTACTCCTCACATTAACCACCAAACTATTGTTTTTGTAGAAGTGCAGTCACAACAACGCATCATTTGCAATGTATTATAATGCAAATTTCCTGACAGTTTTGTTGCATCACCATTTGCAACTTACCAATTAGGAGTGGATATCTTGGTAATAGCATATTAGTTCCTTGACTAGGTTTTTTATTTCAGCTTTGTCTTGAGGAACAGGTGCAAACTGAATGTTGCCATTGGGCCTGTAATTCAGTTTTGACACTAAGCAAACATGTGTGCGCTTGGCGTGAAGCCATTTTTTTCTGTTACACTGTAAAGCAATTTCCAACATGTCCATCCCCTCACATTTGGCATGCATACAATCAAACACGCAGACACAAATACCGCCCTCCCCATAACGCTATAATAATAGACAGCTTGCTCAATGGTCTAAAGTAAAGCCATTAAAGTGAATAAAGGCCGTAGTTGCTGAAAGGCTAGGAATTGTTAAAGACAATACTAAAAGAGTGGGATTTCTTCCCTGTTGATCTGTTAGGGATATCCTACTCCAAATGCTTCCCTCTATACATCAAAGGGCCGGCGCAAATAAAAGCATGCTTGTCGAGGGTGAACAAACTATCTCCTTTGTGCCGCCTCCCAGCCAAACTCAAGCAACACAAAGCAGTTGGATGTAATAAACTGCAAAAAGAAGCCCGGCACTATTTAGATGACATGCTCTGCTCTGGTGCTTGGCTGCGTACCTTTGTCTACCTCTAGCTGGGACCGACATATAATATTACTGCATCGAAATCCTCTTAGACTCCAGGGTCCGATTACAGCCCCCCTGTACTTCTCTCCAGTTCTTTTCTTCCTTTAAACTAAGCAAAGTTGATATCTGTCTGATAAAACAGAGACTGTTAACACTTTAGCTTTAAGCCTGCGGCTGTATAGTAGGGAGTGGTCTGACAGATGGAGGATGTTTTTGAATACAATGAACATGATTTATGTCATTCATCTGAAATGAAGTAGAATAATGTGCGTTTAACCCAAGTATATAAAGAATGTTTAGGCATGATGAATGAAAAGATAAGGCAGATACAGTATTTACTGTCCTCATTCATCAGTTTGAATGTAGAGTTGTTGTTTTTATAAAATAAAAAACGGATAATCTTGTGTAGCCTCCTCATAGCTCAAACTGGTGATAATGGGTTTGATTTCCAGGAAAGAAAGTACTGATAATCTGTGTACCTTGAATTCAATGTATGACACTTTGGATAAACGCATCTGCCAAATGTATAAATGTAAAATAAAATCATCATTGTATGGACAAAACACTTGTCTTTACATTATGAGCGATTGAAGACTTAATAATAAGGTTCATTTGTTAACATGAATTAACTGCATCAATACTTCTGCAGCATTTATTAATCTTAGTTAATATTAATCTCAACATTTTCGGTACTAATTAATTTTTAAGGTCAAAAGTAGCATCTCATAACATTAGTTAATGCACTGTGAACTAACATGAACATGAGGATTAACAAAGGTTAATCAATTCTGTGAAAATATATTATTTGTTGTTAGTTCATGTTAATTAATGCATTAACTATACTGTTAACCTTATTGTAAATGTATTATTTCCACAGGAGACAGGCTTGGATTGACGACATGATGGTGATTAAACAGTGACAGAATATATAGAATTTAAAATTAGAAGTAATAAAACACATTTTTTGTCAATGAATTTACAACATGAACGTACCATCACACTATCGGAGGCTTCGTGTATGGCAGGTCTAATCAGCTAGAAGAGTAGCACAAGTCTCTCATTAGCTCTTCATCTCACTCCCCATGAGAGAAAAAGCAGCCTTTCAATGGAAATGTTCAAAGAGAAGCTTGATTCGGTAGGGCATGGAGGGGAAGAACTGCAGGGCTCGGGGCCCTGCGGGGTAGCGGTGCTCTCTGGCCGCATACACCTCATAAGGATACCTGGGCTCTCACTGGATTTCACTGTGTTTGTGAGGAAAGCAGCCTTAAAGAGATGTTATGACTCATCCCCAGGGTCATTTGCTCTCGCTGCAAATGAGAGTGGGTGTCTCACTAAATTGCAAATATAAACTGGATATTGTTTTCATTATTCTACAGCTATATTTGGTAAAAGAGAAGAGAGCGAGTGAAAGAAAAGCAGCAGAGAGAGACAAAAGAAAACCTATAAGATGGTTTGCATCAAGACAGGTTCCTCCTTCCCTCCTTGCCATGTTTACCGTCAAACCTTCGCAAATGTCAGCTTGTCGTGATGGGATGGACATTTGCCCTTGGATTCTGACGCCATGGGTTACCTAATCAACACCTGTCCTTTGTGACTCAGTCAACTGAATTTCATGAAAAAAAAGGACTGAAAACGAATGACCCCTACAGGTGAGAACACCACAACAAAACATCAAATCCACAGAGAGGACGTCTGCTAATAATCAAATCCGGTGTCCACATTACGTGCCATTTTTCATTTCACTGTCAAACTTCAGAACATTTTCACCCTCAGGATAAGGCTGTAGCCATGGTTTGATGTGGACGCCATGGCAACACAATAGGCGGTCTTTAGGTGTCCTCACAATAAGAGCGAGGTCGTCAGGGACTGGCTCATCAAAACCAATTCTCCATACATTCGCCCTATTTTTTGACTGATGGAAGGGTTAAGTAGGGGATGAAGTTCGACAACAACGTCGTTTGGAGGGAAATTGAGTACATGCGAGTGTGGCAGAAAGAAATGATATAAATAAGCATAGAAGATTCTCCTCCAAAGATTCTCCTCCGAAGCCTCTGAAACAACCTTAGAAGCACCCACACCGCACGCAACCATAACTCCACATGCCGTCTTTCCCCTTCAGATGATCCATACTCTGAATACAATCACCTGCTGTCATGCGATGGGATATCGTGGTGTTCCTGTAGTTTGGTTTGAATATATTTGAATGGAAGCTGCAGTGTTTTCACTCGGCTCTTGGCCTCTTGTTGCCCTCTGACGTAATGACACACCTTTTGTTTGCAAGGTTTGGACTCAAACAATGCACCAAGCGTTCAGAACAAGAACATTCTTATTATTCTCCATCTGTAACTACCGCTCATCTTAATACTTCCGGTTGGATCATCATATCTGGATGTCTTTTCGCTTTATCTGTTTGGTCGTGTTTCTGTGGGAACACCAAAGGAAGTAATATTGCATCAGAATGCTGATTCCCATCAGGCTTACCTTAATGCTGTGGTGCGCTGCTAGGTAGCGTTGGACCAGTGGTCCCATTTGACTAGGTCTGATTTCGGAAAACGCGCCAGATCCGCGGATTCTCTCCCTGCTCCAGGAATTTTGATATTCGTCTGAGTGGCGGAGCTTGCAGGGAGCATTAGGGAGCGGGTCAATCTCCCACGTACCCTGCTTTACATTTCAAATCTTAGCTTATCCAAGGATTTCCATACCATCTATTTGAATATTTTCCACTCTGAAAGCTGGGAATTAGTGTGCTGAAACATTCCTGTTTCATAATCCTTCACATGACAGTCACAAACTTTATGATAATAGATGCCCCTCATCCCTGCAAGAAAGTAAAATCACAAATGAGATATTAATGTCTCAATTGTTTATCCTAGAGAGCAATGAGAATAAATCAAGAATAAACTGAGACTGGAGCTTCAATAGAAAAAAGGATCTCAACAGAGTGATGAAATTCTGCGATATTTAAATTCTAATTTTTCTTATCAAACATGTCCATGAACAAACTATGTGGGCTCTATGTGGGCCCCACCCCCTCAAATACTTACTCCTTTTGAATGCTCATTTTAACTGCCTCCTTTATTGTTATTTAAAATGTAAGGGGTTTTAGGATCAATTTTCATAATTAAAAAATAACTAAGAAATATTCTGAGTTACTGAACAACTTTGACCAGTTCAATTCTCATCCATTTAAATGCAACATATTTTCAGATACACATTGTATGCATGTGAACACAGATTATTATGGTTTCAAAAAAATTTAATAAAATGTGGTCAATCTACACTAACGGCACACTTTGTTGACATCCAGCATTTCTAACATAGTCATAGAATCTCTTTACATAGAAAGCCATTGTTCTTTCTGCAGCAATTTCATAATTACTCACCCAGTTTCTAAAAGACAATGCATCATGAGAATTGTTACAGACACACCTGCTTGTGATTTGCATAATAATCAATCCCTCCCTGCAGGAGCGACACGCAGACAAAGGCTAACATTTATTTTGATGACCTTTAACCTAATGCCTTTTCTGTACGCTTAGTTTTGGAGCAGTACTGCCACCTTAAAATGATTAAATCAAGTGATTGAACGGGACATAAATATGCTTAATTTATTTTAATTGAATACTCGCTGTAAATATTAATGAGGTCTTTCCACATCAGTCATTTCTGGCAATCACATATGGATCTTACATTAATGTAATCAAAGCTGATTTTCTAATCATAAAGAACTCGATATATTTATCTAATCATTCAAATGTTTCAAGTTCACCTGATTTTTTATTTTCGGTCTTTATTCTTACTTGTTCTCTAAAGATTTGTGGCTATTAGATGCATTTTCTGCAACTCTTGTTGAGTCAGCGTCTATTTCTGGTCTAGTCTCAGGTGTTCCTGCTAATCAAATCACACTTATTCATTATCTTCATCCTTTCAGGCATTCGAGTATTTTCATCCTGCTATTTCTTTTCTCCCACCCTGATGCTCTCACCCTCAGCTTTTAGATTCAATCTATTTGTCTTTTTAATTCTAAAACACTGTGTTCCTCTTGAGGCGATCGCAGCCCCTGCACCGCTGTATCTTCTGATGAGGCCTTTTAAATT
Organism: Gymnocypris eckloni scoliostomus; assembly: GCA_027564155.1. Taxonomy (NCBI): domain Eukaryota; kingdom Metazoa; phylum Chordata; class Actinopteri; order Cypriniformes; family Cyprinidae; genus Gymnocypris; species Gymnocypris eckloni. The sequence continues at coordinate 25,030,216 of CM050413.1, read as the reverse complement.
ATTGCATTTTCTCTTAAAAAGACAAAAGTCAAAGGAGATTAGAATTTGAGGATTAGATTAAAAGATAATGTTACAAAAAGGGATAAAATATAAGGAGAATAACAGACGCAAATAAGACGAGCCACGCTAAACAATTTCACAAACTACTATTAATCTTGCATCAAGTGCGTTTTTCATCTGCTAGTAAGCCACATGTTTAGTCAATATGATGCGTTATGACACTGCACACCCACACATAAATCTGTGCAATATAACTTCAGGTCAGATGTAGTGATACGCTCGACCACAGGATTGTTCAAGAACTTATCAAGGCTGCATCATCTCTGAAGTGTTAGCTGGCAAACTCTACTTTCTCTCTCACATGTAAGAAGTACTGTGGTGCTGAAGTCTGTAATTAGCCGGGTACAAATGCATGGCATCTGTGATGTGAGCTGGCTGGTGGAGGAGAGAGGCTACGTTGCTTCGTAGGAGGTACTGCGCGTGTTTGTTTACGCTGTGGCGGGGGCGTGTTAGCCTGTGTTACGCCACTCACCTGTCATAAAAACAGCGTGGGGCAATCTGGTTTTAAATTCTGGAGAACGCCCACCCAAAACTCAATCCTTTCTTTCTTGCAGAGTCTCTGTTTTCCCGTCTGTCACTCTGTCGTGGCCACACCACACTCAGAAGTCCATCTTCTGTTCTTTTTATAACCTAATGCATGGTTATATTAAAAACTAGAAAAGAGAAATTTGAAACGCCCAAAATAAACTGGAGCGCCCCCACATTATTTCCCCTAACTTTATCAGCGATCAAAGGATTTCTTTTTCAACTCAACAAGAGCAAAAATGTTTCTTTTCAATCCTATCGAAGTCAAACTTTTGATGCACTTTATACGTGCATCTTTTTTTTTCAACATTCACATCACAAAACAATGCATGTGAAGTCTCTTGGGGTCCTCTGATGAAGACAATGACTTCAACGTGATCCTGTTCTACCTGCAGTTGCTAAGCAACATCCACCTCCGACCTCTCACTCAGTCTCATTGGACAATCTTGGAAACACAGCTGTCAGCTCATTGGCTCAGAGGAAGTTAATAAACTTTAGTCACAGCCTTCCCCTTTCAGGGGGAAAAGCTTAGTGTACAATTTTTGTGAATGAGAGAGAGGGAGGAACAGAAGCAGGCTGAGATACAGAGGGAGTGTCACTGCTCATGTTTTCTTGATGCATGCTTGAGCTAACTGTTAAAAAACAAAGCAGACAATGAAAGCATGCTGCAAACTTCAATTATGAGACTGATAAGTTGAAGAAAAGATGTTTCCAGTATTACAGCTGACACTGTGTTTCACCTCGGAGAGACGCTTAAGAGACAAAAGGAGGGAGGCGGGTATCCGATTGCGTGTTCAACATCAGTCTTTTGTGATGTTTGGCTGTGGGAGTATTAAAACAGTATCTCTTTACTGTTTAGTCTGCAATTCAAAAGTTTCAACAATAGTCCCACCAGTGGTCAATATTAGCTGGTTAACAGTTGTTATTACCAAATCACTGGTGTGATTCTGACGTTTATCCTCTTTAAAAAGATGCCAAAATAAGATTAGACAAACTTATTTATTATTTATTTGTATTTTAATTTATTATAGGGCTTAAAATCTCAAAAACAATTCATACTTAATATGACTTAAATGAATTGTAAGAATGAAAAAGTGGTCAGGAGTTAGTTTACAAGAAAAAGAGCAGCTAGGACAACATGCCATATTATATTCACCTATGTTGCAGGACATTCCATATGTTTACTGCATGTTAAAATTAACTAGAGGGCATAGCAGACACAATATTAAAACAGGCCCATGAGGGATTTTTTTCAAGGAGGATGATATATAAACTCATATTTAACCGAATCAATAAACCCAATAACCGACCGCAGGTTTAATATTTACTGTTATTTATGCTCATAGACACAAGTCGTGATACAATCATGACCTGTAATATTGTTTTCCCGATCACCAACAAAACACTTGTCAAAGCCACGCAGCGCAATACAGAGACGATGGTCTTAATAAACTCTTAAACATAAACGGAAAGCCCTATCCCTGCTAACAACTTACCTATCAGAAGATGAACTTCATCCTCCAAATGTATATGGCCCTGTTCATCAGTTTGACTGGTTTTTATGTGCTTCATTAATTTGTATTTTATCGATATTTTCACAAAGGTTTCAAGACGCACGTTTGTCTGATCTGTGACGCGATCGCGCGCAGCAGCGCAGAGATGATTCTGTTTACTTGATCTAATATTTCATGTTTTTTTAAATGTAGATTTAAGTAGCAAATGAAAATCGCTCAAATTAATTCATATATTTTGAGACAAATGTCTTATTTATGATTTTCAGTTTTGTTTAAGATAGTTAAGAATAAGATCATTTTTACATAATGAATATGTAAAAGTATGGTATTTGAGGTAAAAAGCGCTCCTGCTGTTGGGGCTAAAGGCGCACAATTAACATAATAATTAATAGATGGCTGACTTTCCATTTGTTGACATGACCTGGTTAGATTCTGATGGTAAATATAATATATTGTGTTGGTTGTCCAAAGAGATAATCACCATGTTTAGAATGAAACTATCATAATTAAAAACATATTAATCATATATAATAAAATATAATTGGATGTTACTACTGTAAATCTGTTTTCAATTATTATTGGATCTCCTTCAATACTTTTAGAATATTTATCATTTTGTTTCTGTATTTTAAAATATATTTTTTATATTAACATATTTTAATGACAGTATATATATATATATTTTTTTTTAAATAGGCAGAAAATAGTGCAAACTTTGCTAAAGTGATTGTTTTGAACAAGTATTAACTCAGACATTATTTTAAAAACATTAATTTTAGCTGAAGTATTTGTATTAATATCGTGTGCATTTTGCCCCGTGTCTGGCCCCCTTGCCACCTCAAATATTATATGTTTTTTAAACAAAATAAACAGCTTGAAAGATTTATTTTCACACAAAATATGTTGCTCCATTAATGTTCAATAATTTTTCTGCAATTATAATACATTTTAGGCATATATATATATATATATATAAATATAAAGCATATTTCTAAACTCAGCTTGTCAGGCATGAGGCATTTCAGTATTCAGTATGATTTTTCTCTCTCAGGACCTTTGAACCAAATTATTAGCAGTAAAAGTAACTATTTTTATTTCTAACGTTTTAAAGAGAATTGATTACAGAAGTAATTGAACACCTTTCTCACCCCAAATCCCGTTGATAACACAACTGTCTGTATAGCCTGACTTCATCTCTTAGTCCAGCATATGAGGGTGGTCTTCTCACATTTCAGGCCTGGCTTATTATCCATTGATAAAGAACAGAAAACACAGTAAAGATTTGGCAGAACATTTAGACAAACTGCTTAATCTAACAAGTTTAATTCTTTATTAAAAGAGCAAGAGAGAGAGAGAGAGAGAGTAGGAGGAGCAGATCATGTGGTTTTGGCCGTGTGCTTGACATTGCTACACAGCTGTCAGGTGGTCCACCCATTACACCACTAGACTATTTAAACAAATAATACATTATGTGAAGAATTTCTAAATTGGATTATGTCACATCCAAAATGCATGAGAACAGTCCAGAGAGCAGTGAAGCATAACAGTTCTAACTTTCCAAGTGTTGAGAAGAGTGATGCCAGGACTGTCAGCTTCAATCCAATGACTGTCTCAAATGTTTGGGTGCTGCTGGTGTCACTTATTATTGCTGTTATTCTGTAAGCCTATTAAGTTTCATACTCATTTGCAGAGCAGCCAAGGGCGCACACAAAGTATGAGACAACTTATCAAAAACAATAAGCATGAAACATCCAAACTATGCTTAAATTAAAAAATCCCTAATTTCTTCTCACCACGTCAGAATAATCCGCTTTCATAATTGAAATGGTCTAAAACATAAATCGCACAAATGATGAGACAACGTGACACTATAGCACAGATAAACTGGAGAGAAATGCGTACAGGGAGCAAAAACTATAACATGCAATTAATTCTCCAATTATGTAAGCATGTTAAGATTAAAAAGTAAAAACCTGTCCATTCAAAATGAGCCTGTACTATAGAGTAGTTTTCAATGCAGTTATTGTTAAGTAATATTTTAATGTCTAATATAGTCAAAACAAACAAATTAGATATTTGATCACATTAGTGTAATATTATTTTTCTAGCCCAATGGAGGGCCAAACAGGCAGAACTTTATGGATGTCTTGAGCCCAGTACATCTGCCTGTAGGCGTGTTACATAATTATCCGTTAATAATAGCCTCATTAACAGAATTGATTACAGTTAATTCCTTAGGCATGATGTTAGAACCAGCACAGCTATTCGCAGCGCAACCGATTGTCTTGCAAACCAAAAAGTACCTTTCAAAAATAGACAGATACAGCTTAGCAGAGAGTGGTGGCTTCATCACTGACACAGCTAAACCAAAGCATTTGCACTGAATCCCGTTCTGGTTGATGAAGATTACAAGCACTTCCGTGTGTAATGTTCATTGTATTGTTGGATATGTTAAAGAGTTTGAACACTAAACGGGTCACACTCCTGACGGGAGGCTCAATTTTCTTATGGTTCAGACAGATGGCATGCAGGAAATGGACCAAGATGAAGCTCAAGCTGCCAGTCTCCAGACTCCCCTTTTTCCTCTAGACTACAAATCAGCAAGAAACAAGATGACTGAACTGCATTGCAAGACAGTTGGAGATGAAGATGCATGAAAAATCTGCAGAGAATGAGGTCAATTATAACTAATAGGTTTTGCTGCGTAGCTATAATTGAAAAAAATTATGAAGCAAATTATTTGTAATACTACTTGTAAATGCCCCATAAATATAAAATAGAGTACCTTTAAAACGGTTACATTTCTGATGTTTGTTACAGGCCAACAGCTACAAAAGTCTCAATGCAATTATCTGCATAGAGCTATTTTGTAATCAGGAGCCCAAACATTTGACTAGTTTATTAAGAATCTCTAAATATTCTGCATGAATGAAAATAAAAAATAATTTAATGCTCAGTTCAATAAAACACAAGGTCGATATTTCTTTTTAATCAGTCATGAAATAGAAACTGCTGACCTGAAAGAAAGTAGCCCTCTAAAAAGAGATGTTTTTTTTTTTAATTAAAACATTTAAAAAGGGGAAGGGAAAAAAGTCAAGTTGCTTTACAAGACCTGAACATCAATTAATACTTTATTGAGAGCTTCATATTAGGCTGGACAAGTTTTCTATGCACTTACAGATTTTAAAACATTAACATAAAAACAATCCAGTTTCCTAGAAATAATTAAGTCCAAATACCTGCTCCTGTAATAAAAACAATAAAAAACATATTTAAAAAATAACAATTTTTTACATATTTTCTACATCAACTTTGATGAAAAGGAAGGATGTAAGGCCAGTGAATGAGAGAACAGTGCCTTTAATAGCAATCGGAAGCCTCTCACATCCTCTTGGTGACTTTTTTAAAGAGTGCAGCAGGCCTCATTGAGCTCAACTTGGGCTTCCGCTGTTCAAGCTGATGGAGGTTTCCTTCAGACACACTCCGTACTACTCTTCGGCTTGGCTCATTCTCCGATGATACTAGATGCAGTGGAAGAGAACAGAATTAATAAGGAATCTGGAAAAAAATACAACTGATTCCCTCAAAATGTTTCTTGAGCAACCAATCAGCATATTAGAATGATTTCCGAAGGAACATGTGTCACTGAAAACTGGAATAATGGCAGCTGAAAATTCAGTTTTAATTAAATTGAGCAATTCCACGAGGGAATGGCACCATCGCTGCTTGGGCCCTAAATAGGCAAGTTTAAATGGTAATAATAGAACAATATTATGGGATTAACTCATTTTTTTGATAAAAATATGCAGCATTGGTGAGAATAAGAGACTTCTTTTTTGTTTTGTTATCTTACCCCAAACTTTGAAACAATAGTTCAACAAAAAATGCCATGCCAAATTTTTTAACAAATGATTGGATTTATTTTAAACATTGGTGCCATATATTACCACGGTCATTTCATATAATAAAAGTGGTTTTGCCAAACAACACCTTAGAAACATGGCGAAAATCACGAATGCACGGCCTCTAGTGGCTTATTACTTTATGAAACTGGGGTAAATTCAGCCAACTCGTGGCATTATATTACTAAGGAGCATAAGCCACTGGGAGTGGGAGGAGGAGATTGTGTGTTTCTGGCTGTGCGCCTGACACTCTTTCACAGCTGTCAGCCGGCCCGCCCATTACACTATTACAATACTTTACCAAACATAATGGATTATGTGAGGACTTCATAAATGGAATATAATAAGAGACGCTTATGTTCCACTTCCAAGATACAAATGGAAAGCCCATAGAGGGTAACTGTAATTTTTCTGCTTTGAGAATAGTATACTAACCTCCAAAACGTCGGATTCGCAGAGGTTTAGACGCCTCGCAGGCATCAATCTTTATGCGCTTGGGTGCCGCAGACACGGCCTGAGAACTGTCTTCTATCCCAGTGTTGGAACTAATACATAGAGACACAAAGTGAGATTTTGGAAAACACCACGAGTGCAAAATGTCAACAAGGCATGATTTGAAACAGCCCCAGTGAACAGGCCCCACAATAAACACACACCAGTTGATCTTGCGCTTGACCTGAGCAGCTGAGGTCATGGCCATGTAGGATGGTTTGGATTTTCGCAGGTCTAATAGTGATGGGATCTCCAACCTAGAAACCAATCGGAAAGAACTTATTAGTAATAAGTTCAACTTATTAATCACTGCAAATTCTACAGTTTTCACAGCAAATTGTACCTTTTAGCTGGCTCATTTCCGTTGTTAGCACGTAGTGCCCGAAGTGTTGTGTGGCCAGGGGGCTCAGGTGATAGGATGACTGTGGCATTACCGCCTGATGGATCCTCGTTGTGACCAATCTCGATAGTGGAGTTTGGATCAAAGCTGCTGAGGTGTGTGGCTCCTCCTCAGGAGTGTACTGCAGCGGGAACATACCCTCCTGTTTTAAGACCTCCTGAATGGCAGGGGGGTAATGGGATGGCAGAGGATTGGGCTCAGCCTCATCTGGGTTTGCAGGAGACACAGACAGCTTCCTCCTGATTGGTTTTTTAAGAGGACATTCAACATTTTGATCCTGAAGTTGAGGGCTACAGCCTAAAATAAAAAAGAAGCACAAAATTCATCAGCTTCATTGGAAGACATCACCAAAATGGAAAAGACTTCTCACAAAGCTTTTACTGTTTTGATAAAAAATCTGGGATATATTGATCTCTTCCCAGTCAAAGCTAAAATATCAACAACTTTATGATCAGAAATGTCAAATACGCATTTAAACAACATTTTAAATAGTACATTGTGTAACTGCTATGTTGTAAAACAGCAAATCAGTGATATGAGGGAACAATCGTTCTCAAACAATTCAAATCTTCCTTTTATGTAAAGCACTTTGAATTACCATTCATTGTGTATATGAAATGTGCTATATAAATAATCTTGCCTTGGCTTGTAAGTGATCAAATGAACTTAACGTGATAACTTCAATATGACATTTGCCATGTCAGTCGTAGGGATCTTGTTAAGTTCGTGTTTATAGACTTGAGGACAGAGACAGATAGATTAGATGGAACGATACAGTCAGATAAATACAGACAGTCAGACAGATAGATGGACAGACAGACTATATGGAAAGATACAGACAGATAGAGATAGAGATAGACAGACAGATAGAGAGAGATAGACAGACACATTAGATGGAAAGATACAGACATTCAGACAGATAAATACAGAGACAGACAGATAGAGATAGATAGATAGACAGACAGATTAGATAGAAAGAAACAGTCAGATAGATAGATAGATAGACAGACAGAGAGACAGATATTTAGATAGACAGACAGACTAGATGGAAAGATACAGTCAGACAGAAAGATAGACACAGACAGATTAGATGGAAAGATACAGGCAGACAGATAGATAGACAAATTAGATAGAAAAATACAGACAGTTAGACAGATAGATATAGAGACAGATAGATAGACAGATAGATATAGAGACAGATAGATAGACAGACAGACTAAATGGAAAGATACAGGCAGACAGATATATAGACAGACACATTAGATGGAAAAATACAGACAGTTAGACAGAGAGACAGATAGAGAGACAGATAGATAGACAGATAGATAGACAGATAGATAGAGAGACAGATAGAGAGACAGATAGATAGACAGATAGATAGACAGACAGATTAGATGGAAAGATACAGTCAGTCAGGCAGGCAGGCAGAGAGGTAGACAGACGACTGAAGGAAATGACCTGTTGTCAGATAATGATATCAAATGATACCAGCTACAACACTTTAAAATAATGTAGTTTATAAGAGAATAAACTGTAGCACTATATCGCAAACACTAATGAAACAGAAACTCCTGTTTCAAGAATTGGAGATGATTGCATTGAACACATGCCAGTCACAAATTTCATAAAGTGCTAACCAGAGTAAAAAGTACTAGGCCGTTAATGTTTGAATGAATTCTGACCAACACAAGTAACTGGTATATTATCATATTACTCTGTGTTGTTGTCATCTGATTGTGAGGCACATTCCTGAACACATCTAGCTCTCTCTCACACACACTTAAGTTGTCATTGCTGATGGAAACACACAAAAATGATTTACTCAAACAACAATTAATCATTTATCCACGCTTGTCACGTGAGTATTCATGAGCACATCAAGAGCGGTGTGCTAAGAGCAGGTTCTGTTGCGTCGTCAAGACAAACAGTACATGTATGTGTGTGCCGGTGGGTGTGTGTGGGTGAGGAAGGCAAGGGAGGCTCCAGGAAGCTGTTGGAGGGGTCTGACGTTGGATATTGAGTGGCGGAGTATGCCGGAGCACGTCGCAGTCTGGCCGCACACTGACTCACACGATGCAGAAAAGCGAGGGAGAGAGAGACACTGCGGCTGCATCTTAAGCGTTTTGACCAATCGCGATGCTTCAGAGCTCCTGCTGGTTAAACTGTTGACACACAGCCATCTCTCCTTCTCTCTGAGTCAGTGCTGATTCTCAGAAATCTGGATTGCATGGGAGAGGACCTGACATCCTGTTAATGACTAACTATACTCACTTTTTTAGCAAAAGAAAGTTAGATAACTGAAAACGCCTCTTATGAAAGTTAGAGCAACTGCGCTTTGCTTCGACAGCCTCTCGAAGCCGGCAGCTGTAAAACATACGAGATATAACTTCATTTGAGAGGCACAGGGTGATCAGGTGACAGAGCAAAGAAAAAAAACATCACAGAAAGAGGATGGGCGGCAGACAGTGATGTATGGCCCAGAGCGGAGGCAGAGGAATAGGTGCAATCAGTAATTGGTGGCAGAGTGCTCTGGGTGGCGTATTTTTGGCTGGTGGGATTAAAACATGCATGAGGAGCTATTTCTGGAGGAAGCCACTGCGGATTAGGGTCGCCTGGCTCTCGCTCTCTCATTGCTTGCTCTCTATTTATTGCAGAATCGTCCTCGCCCAATCCAAGAGCGTTTCATACTATATGTAATAGCTCCCCCTCCCTGCACTGAGCAATGATTTTATGAATGAATTTCAGAAGGGCGGAGGGTCGGCGCTACTGAGAGGCTAGACATAGATGGCGAGGTGAGGAGGAGAGACAGACAATGGAGATATAAAGAAAGACTGATTAAAAATAAGCAGAGCACAGACAAAAAACATACAGAAACGTGAAAGAAAAGAGTAAAAGCAATGAATGGAAGGAGAATGGAAAGAAACAGACAGTCTAACAGTCTGAGAGGCAGTCTCGTGCGCATTGACACGTGACCCCTCCTGCTTCTGTCCTCTATTCCATCACTATTTTCCACCCTTTCACGCTCTCGCTCCCTCTCTCCACCGAGCACTTGAGCACGAGTGCAGCGATGGTATCGTCATGAAGCACGTCGATGGTGGGGGTGGGGCGGAGGTTCATTCATAACCCTCTCTTTGAATCTCTAAATCTCTTTCAGTTCCTGCAGATAGGGCTCCATCTCTATTGTCTTTCAGTAGGGAACGCAGAACAGGACGACCTGAACACAGCTCTTATTTTCTAATGCATGAATGCAAGCAGGACTTGTTCGAAACTTTGAACCTTGAAAATAAACATCTCTTTGAAAAAAAATAGCAGCAAATGTATTTTGGTGCAAATCTGAAAATGTACAAAAATAGGAGAGCAGTAAGACAAACACATTGGAATGAACAGAAAATGTGTGTGAACTGATATCTGCCTAAAAGGAATAAATGCTATATTTATGTTTATGACAAAATAAATGAATCTAGAGGTCATGAATATTGCATTTATTTTCTAAGTGGCTACAATGACATCTTGCAGAGCCAGGGACTAGTTTGTTCTTCCAATAGCTCAGTAGAACAGCCTGGGAACTTGTAAATGGGATTTTTTTTTGTCCCCCAGTGGACTGATAAAAACCTGAACACCATTTTTGTGTGAAATATGCATCACATTGTATGTTTCTTACCAGGCAGCAAACAAGTCATTATTCATCATTTATATAAAGCTCCATTTGCTTCCACTGAAAATGAACTTTTATACTGTCCTGACCTGGTCAAATCCCATATGGTGTTTGAAATTAATCATTCAAATTTAAACAATCATTGGACAGGAGGGGAAAATTACAAATAAACAACAGAAACACCCCAACGTCCTTGTCAAAAAAGAGGAATTATAGACAAAGGAAATTTGTTTATAATAAATACTATGCTCGACAATGCTAAATATTCCAATACTATCAATGCAGAAGTTTACAATATATTTTTTCCAAACATAATTCTTAACAGTATCCGTCTGTTTTCCCCCACTTCCCTCTTTTTCTTCCTTGCAGGTCTCTGTATTTTCCTGAAATGTGTGTATTTCCCACAGCGTGTCTCAATCAAATGAGGAACACCTGTTCTGCAGCAAATATCATTACTCTCCATTTACTGAGCAATAACTCATCACTCCTTCAATTTCCCCAAGCTTTCCTCTCTTCCCTTTCCCCTTTCTCCCACCCCTCGATTCCCTCCATCCAGTGAAAAGATTGTTTTTGTATTTAATTCGGTCAGCATGGAGAATTCTGTTAGTTTCTAAGCTAAAAAAAAAGTTATTTACATAATTATGCTTTATTTTTGCTTTTATTTATTTTAGGCACTGACATGATTTGATTCTTAAAGAAGCATTATTTTATTTTGATGCTCACACAGAGAACGATAAATGGTTGATGCATTGAAAGGGACTATTGTAAACAAAGCTGAGCCTTCACAACTGTGCAACACATGCATGGGCTGTCAGTATGAGCAATGTGACAGATTCGGGCAGCTGGATTGATAACTTAAGCAGAATATGTTGAAGCAGACATTGAGGGGGAAAAAACGGGAGACAGAGATGAGTTTACCTTTAGATAAGTGTGTGGTCTGAGACACTGTGAGGTTCGGCTTGTGTGTTTCTCTGAGCCTGAGTGAAGAGAACGCATTGTTATTCATGTGTGCTGGTTCTTCCTATTCAGTCCAGCATATACATCACACAGGAACTAAACACGTCTTAAATCAAGACACATTCATCTGTCAACGTTCACACAATGCAGATCACATTACACTGACACGGAGAACAGTAAATCACAAGGCAGACATAAAATGAGATCACTATGAGGTGGCTGTGTGACACAAATGAGATGGCTCATCTCGCAAGCAGGAAGTTTACTGACATTATCTTTTGAAATATTTCCAAGCGTCCTCAGCTGTAGATATTACCCCAAAACAGGAATTATAAACAGCATTTCAAAAAGAGAAAAAAGAACGAATAAAAGCGTAATAGTTTCAAAGACGATAAAAAATATAAAATAAAATACCTAAAAATAAATGACAATATTCAGCATTATAAAAATTATAATTAAAACTAGTGCTGTCAAATTATCAATATATTTAGATAATATATGTGTGTAGTGTGTATATTTATTATAAATACCCACACATGCATGTACATATTTAAGAAAAATATGTAACGTTTATATTAAAATATATTAAATGTATACATGTAAATATTTCCAAAATATATGTTGTATGAGTGTTTCTTTTAGGGCTGCTGATTATGACAAAAAAAACATAATCACAATTATTTTGGTAAATATTGTAATTGCGATTATTTAACACGATTATTAGTGGGCTATATAACCCCAAAAATTAAATAAATTGAATGCAAGTCTAAAGTATTCAGTTAATAACCTACTATAGAAATTGACTAATTAAATGTAAAACACTGCATAGTTTTCACTGTAAGAATTAAACTTCCTTTGTTTCTTATTAAAGCTACAAAAGACTTCTGTGAAGAGCAATGAGTGATTTTGTCTTTTGATTAATATTAAGTACACAGTCAATATAGCGCACTGCCACTTTAAGAGCCGTACGGATCCAATTTACACGCGTATTTTCAGTCTCATCTGTAAACCCAGACATATTTTCAGTCTCATTTTTCATCTTAGTCCCCGACGAGGGTTTAGGTGAATAATCATTAAGCGACGCATTTTGACACATTTTTGCGTGTATTTGAGCGTTTAGGTGCATACGTTCAGCTAAAAAATGACTTTATAATCCGTGCTCTGCTCCATCTCTGAGCCCAAACCTCTCGAGGAACAGCACTTTTTCTCTTTTGCGCTTTTAAAAACATTAATAAATCTAATCAACTTTAATAAATTAAGCACGTCCCATTTTGCAAAAATCACATTACATGATTTTACTGATTTGCACATGAAAGTGGGCTTTTATGGATGAGTGAATGCACACTGCTGGAAAGGGGCACAATCCTTTTTCCCTGACTAAAAATCTGAATTTCCATTACTTATAATGAATGGAAAAACAGGCCGCTATTATGCTGGGCACTTTTTTGGCTTTTACCTGTTAAATGCACTTTGATATTTTTTTATACTGATATCAGTCTTTGAAGTGCTCAATCTTTTTTGCCAAAGCTCCTAAAAATTGACATTTTCTGGCATGTTAGCCTCAGTTATCCGGTACAGCCTGGTGACTGCATTTAACTTAAGAGATTGCAGTTGATGAGCGGAAAAGGGAAAAAAATGGCGCTGACAAAATAGCCCAGGGCTCAACGCTAAGGATTTTTTCAGTGGTTCAAATTATTACTTGCCCTGTTCATTTTTTCACTAGCCTTGCCACAAAAATAAATAAATAAAATAGCTGCTGTTATAATTTTTTTTTATCCATGTTACCTTTTATTCTAATAAATAAACTTATGAGACAAATTTTTTGATAAAAATACAATTCTCGATTTCAATTTTAATAACACAGAGAAAGAGAAAATACAGGAAGAGAAAATATTTCTCATTTGAAAGTTTGACTATTTTATCAAGATTTCACTCACTGCATGGCGTGCTCTGGTGAGACACGAGGTGTGAGAAAGACAGGATGGGCTGTAAATGAGTGCTTCCTGTGCCACCATCATCCCTATCCTCTGCTTTCTCCTGGTCTGCCCAGACCACACCCCTCTCTCTATGCACCAGCCGCTCCAGCTCCTCCCACTCAGCGTCATCTGTGGCAATGCTTGCGGCCTTCAGCGCCAGGTGCTGTCGACGGCAGGTGGACAGCAGGGCGTTCACCAACCTGACAGGACAGGTGGAGAGCAAGTGTGGTATAGTTGAATGATATAGATGGAAGCATTTACATTGCAAATTAATCTGAATAACACAAAGAACTTTCTACAAAGAACCATGCAGAACATATAAAAGAATGCATGGTTTCCCACAAACACATAGGTTCAGGGTGACTAAGCTCAAAATTAAAACCTCTACACGTGTTGACTCATACTTGTGCGTGTGAGCGTTCTCCTGGTCTTGAACACTGATGAGGTGGCTCATATGCTCAATGTGTTGCTGAAGGTCAGTGATCTGCAGCTGCAGCTGATGGCAATGGAGTTCCCTTTTCAGCTCCTGTATGCAGAAACACAAAGAAAAATGCAACAATAATTGCAGCAACCAGTAGCTCCATCTCCATCCCCTTGATATTAATGCTATTGCTAAGCACATCAACATCATGCTTTTAATAGAACATACAGGTGGGATGAAAATGCAATCTAGTTTAAATAAACACAAGAATGATATAGAATCATTTTAATTTATTTGCAACAAAATAACGGCAATATATTCATCAATAAATGTAATAAATAGCACTGAAATTACAATAAATAGCAGTATTTAGTTGAATATGTTTACCAAAACATTTTAATTAGGCCTCTACAATTAATATGTCAATTTATGCAATCAATTAAAAAGAAACAGGCTTATGTTCTACGATATGAAGAATGACTCCTCTATTCAATGCTTTTTTTAAACGAACATATTTGAATTATTAATTTGTGGGCTGTTCTAAGCAAATATTGATTTGCATAATTGACATTCATAATTTGTATACATGAAAAATTTAGATTTCTGAGTGATGTCAACAAATATTTAAAACAGAGTTATGAATTCATTTAAATAATTTAAATGTATGTGAAAAAACCCACTATCAAATTTAATTTAGCTACTGAATGTTAAATCAGAGATGCTTATGTTCTCTAAAGACAAGAAATGAAAAGATAACAACAAATAAACTCAAAAATAGCCAAAAATCATGCATTAAATTATTGACGATTCATTTTACATTGTGAACACAAATTATGCATATAGCATAAATCAGTTCACACGCAGAGACTGCCTTCCTATTAGATGGCAAATTTTAAATAGAATATCAAGCTCAGGAGTGAGAGTGTCGTGGCTTTCTGGGAGAAGAAGAGAACGACGAGATTAAACCATCTCATCTATGCGCTATAATGAGAAAGGCAACATAGGCACGGCACTACAAAAATGATGAAACGGCTTAGATGTTGTTTTTAGTCTAGCTTCTTGTTTTCTTTCTGTCTCACTGAAAATGCACCTTCTGAGGAGTCTTCTACCCCCTCTGACGCAAGAAAACGCAAAACAGCACAGCAAAGAACATTTGATGGGCGGGTGCGTCACTACTCCGTTCTACTTCCAGGAAAAGATATACAAAAAACAGGAGAGCAAGAAGAGAGCGAGAAAAGAGGTG
The DNA here is from genome assembly GCA_027564155.1 of Gymnocypris eckloni scoliostomus. Classification (NCBI taxonomy): domain Eukaryota; kingdom Metazoa; phylum Chordata; class Actinopteri; order Cypriniformes; family Cyprinidae; genus Gymnocypris; species Gymnocypris eckloni. The sequence goes on along the minus strand of CM050413.1, from coordinate 25,015,071 downwards.
TGGATTTAGGTAAGCAGCTGTAGGGAGTGATGAAGGAAGAGCATTGATTTTTCTTTTATTAAGACATCCTCCGGTGGGGAAATGGAGAGAGGAGCTAAAAGAGGGGGCGAGAGAGACACGGAAATGGTCATAGTGTCTATCAAAAGGCCACAAATGAGGGCAAAAACAAAGATTACACAATATTTTCAGCTCGTCCAAGAAAACCACTGACAAACAGTGATTTTTGTATGTTTTTTTTAAATTATCGGTTGATGATGTTTGCCTCCTACATGCAAACTGATTAACAGAGTGCATGGCTGCAAAATATGTCATTTGCTTCAGAAAAATGTCACTGTCAAATTAACATATAGGCACAGGTATATTAAGATATAGAGTTGCAATTTATGCCAGTTTTTCCAGAAGATAATACTAGCCCTCTTTAAGTGTATTTGGCTGTCCGATGAGCTGAAGAAGAGCTCTGCTTTTCAGGGTCTCTGAGGATCATGTCTGCCTCCGACATCACAACACTGCACACTGGCACCCTAGAGCTTCAATGCTCGGGTAGAAAACATGAAAACATTCAATAATGGCATTTCGAAAGGGATAACAGGCCAAGGCTGTCCACTCCGGAACTGAAATGAGCCCTCAAATAAAGATATATCACGATAAGCTGAAGGACAAAAAACAACAACAACATAGATCTGTTGCAGGTGTAGGCGGTATGACAAATTCTTATATCACGATATACAATACAGCTATTTTTGCAGCAAATTCAAACTCACAATGTTTTATATATTACATAAACAAAGTGATGTCTATTTTCCAGGAGTCTATTAACTTCTTAAAATAATAATTATTATTGTCTATTTTCCAAGAGTCTACTAACTTCTTAAAATGATTATTATAATTTGTTTTATATATAGACTGGAGGTAAAGATATTCAAAACAGATGAATGATAAATCTGGCCATCAGTGCAAAAGCATTTTCAAGTTAAAGTACTTCATAAAGTAATCAAATCGTTTTTTGTTTTTTTAAACATGTCTCTAGACCATACACCTTTTTTTCCTATTCAAACAGCTTGTCTTTTAAAACTTTTCAACGCAAAAATGCTTTCAATGCGAACGTCCCCTTACACTTCCTACACCAGCTGCAAGCGGCATGACAAAGAGTCAAAATTAAATTGCTCTCATTACATTTAACAATGCAGTCTACACTGGAAGTGCATGTCTGCAATACATTTGAGTGTGTGCTAAAGTTTTTTTTATTTGAGTATAGTAGAAAATTTACTGGTTGACATTTCTGCCACCACATGTATTACTCCTAATATGAAGTAAAAGTGACCCAACCCTGACCTCTGGAGAGTGTCCTTCATGTCCAAGCAGCTTCATCTCGTTTTCGATGCGGTGAAGCCATCCCTCGTTCTCCTGGAAGTGCTTTTCACTCTCCATCAAGCGTTTACACAAGTGCTCCTGACGAGACTTCAGGGAGGCCAGTTTACGCTCATACTTACAGGTGGCCTAAAAGAAACGATGACTAAATCAGGGTTCACACACAGACTGAACAATGCATTTCTGTAACTTTTCCAGTCGTTCATCATTTATAGACAACAATTTCTAGCTAAAAACTAGCACATTTTGAGCATGGCTAGAGGAAATTTTTATAACGTACAATACCAAACACAAGTCTCTTATGCTTACCACGGTTGCATTTATCTGATCAAAATAGAATCAAAATTGTAATGCTGTGAAATCATTAGAATTTAAAACATGTTTTTGGAATTTAATATATCTTAAATTTAAATGTATTCCTGTGGTGGCACTAAATGTCACATGATCATTTACAAAATCACTCTAAAATGCTTATTAGGTGCTCAAGAAGGTTTTTTTCTTAAAAATCATTTACTTTTTTGTGTGTTGTAACATTATAAAACGTCATCAACTGCTGAATGAATTTTTTTTTTTTGAAATCACTAAGTTTTAAACAACCTTGTGTGTGTGTGGATCAGTGTTGTTACCCTTTCGGCCTTGTTGTCAGGGAAGAAGATCAGACTCTGCTGATGCCACAGCTCCCTGTGTCTCATAGTCAGCCTGCTTTCATTCAGCTGCTTCTCGATGTTCAGATGTTCTTTACGGACCTGCAGACGTGCAGCAAACACACTGCGCAGGGACTCAGACATCCTGCAAAACACAAAAGACTTTGTGTTATTGTCTCTATTCGGTGGATGCCACTCTCTCTTTCCCTCTCAAGTTCTGCATTATAGAAGTTGAATTGTCGTTAATGTATATGCTGCAAAATACAAAGGTGGCACTTCACTATGATTTTTGATCCTCTATGCATTATCCATATATATATATATATAAAAAAAGTTTCAGCACTGCGGCACAGAGAGCACTGCATTGCTCCTGACCTACAAGAGGTTATGCACTCATAAGGACCTGGGTTCGAGTGGGCCATGCCAAAGTCCTTTCTCCTTGCACCTTACTGTCAATTTCCACATTAAACTATCTGCTAAACATAAAAAAGGGCAATAGAATTCATGGTTCATGGTTTAGATTAAATAGTTGACTCAACATCATTTAATAAAGAGTAAAGACAAACATGTTCATCGTAATTCAATTACAATGGAAGCTCCTTTTTCTACAAGAAAAATGTATCAAGCCAGATACCAGTCTTAATGATCTAGTTTAGTTGCGGAGTACAGTATTTTTTTAAAGTCTGGGGTCTGCAAGATTATACTTTTTTTAAATAAATACTTTTATTCAGCAAGGATTCATTAAATTGATTAAAAGTCATTATAAAGATTGATAAATAAAACTGTATTTCAAATACATTCTGTTCTTTTAATCCCCAAAAAGAATCAATTTCCACTGAAATATTAAGCAGTTCAATAGTTTTTAATACTGATGATAAAAAATGATTCTTGATCAGCATATTAGAATGATTTCTGAAGTATCATGCAACACTGAAGATTGGCAATTCAGCTTTGCCATTACAGCTATAACTTACGTTTGAAAATGTATTAAGATAAAAAACAGCTAATATTTCACTAATACTTTATTTATAATCACATAATCAAATAAATGCAGCCTTGGCGAACATAAGAGAATACTTACTTAATACAAACTCAAACTTTTGAATGGTAGTGGAAGTTGCATTGAGAAAAATATGAAGCATACCCGACAGTTGGCTGAGAATATATTTCACCTTATTGCAACTTTTTCTCTTCTATTTAATATAGGCCTTCGTGCTCTCATTCAAACACATTCTCCAACACAGCCTTTTGCAACACTGTATACGGCTCCTCAATAAACCCTGTGAGATATCACCTGAACTGTGTGTGGGCGGTATTAGTTTTGATAAAGTACAAATAAAAAGTCCATTGAGAAAGAGAGAGTGCAGAGGCTGTATTTGGGGCCATAATGCTGGTGCAGCGCCGACACTGCCAGACTCCTGCATTATTAATGCAGGCAGGAGCGTGCCCGGCGCTAAGCACCTCTCCCCCTCTCTCACTCGCTCGGCAAGTTGTGAATTCTGATGCCGGTGAATGAAACACGTAGTGAGACTCATTCAGCTTTTTCCCCTCCTCCTTCCCCTCAACATCCCTCCCACCCTTGCCATTTTCCCTTTCTCTCCTCCCTCTGCCTGTCCTTCATTTTCTCTCTCCCATCTATGGATGCTGCAGTGGTTTTTGCTGACGAGAACCACACACACTCACACACAATGAAACGACTGAATCTAGAGACTGAGGGGTGGGGCAGTGGGACGTGTAGCAAAACTGTGATACATTTCCCATCCAAAACAAGCAATAAACCAAAAAACAAAGGAAAGGGGTATTTTTTTCCCCTCAAATTAAAGAAACTGAGGAAAACACAAAGCACAAGCCTCCACTCTCCACTGGGCCTGATGAAAAATGCAGAAGTAAGGAGACCTCTACCTGCGATGGTGTCTGGCTTTGTCCTGTGTACTCTTACTCATTAATAATTGAGGCGTATTCAAAGTTTCAAAGGACAGCGTTAAAGAGCTGCACATCACACATGGCATAAAATAAACAACATCTAAACAAACAAAAACACAGGTCTCAAGATGCATACGGTGCCTACAAATAGTTTGCTGTGTCGCATGAGTGCACACTTTTGGACTGAACGTAGACACGTGCTGCTTACTTCTCAAATTCGTCTCTCCTCTGGACGGGGTTTGGATTAAGGACAGGAACCTCCACCTCCCGCTCTTCGTACTTTTTGAGTTTCTGTTTCAGCATGACAATCTGCAAGCACACACACTCTCATTAGACAAGCTAGTCTCATGTGGATAAGACCCATCTCACCTAACAGGAGAAGAATACCAGATTTACAAAGTAAATAATTCCACATTAAGACGCAATTAAGGATGAGATTGATTGAGTCTTCATTTTTACCTCAGCTTTCTGCTTTTCACAGATGACAGCATACTGGCCAATGTGACTGTCCAAGCTCATCACATTACTCCTCAGCTGAAATACAGGGAGAGAGAATCAGAAATATGATCTATATTATAATGATGCTTTGATACGATATTTGGACGTGGTGAACTCATGGGGGATTTGAGGCCGATGTTGTTGGCCGGGGGACTGCTGAAGTTGTGCTTGTATGTGTAGGACTTACAGTGGATTTGATCTCCTTGGCGCGGTTGGCATATTTGAGAGTGTTGTGAGTATCTTCATAGAAGAGCGAGGACGGGCTGACGTTCGCGATCATCACAGTTCGGCAGTTTCCACCGAGAGAGTCTTTGAGGAGCCGTGTCAGCTTGCTATCTCTGTAAGGAATATGTGTCTTCTTACACTGAGAACAAAAAACAAACCAAAGCAAAGAAAAATCAAATTCAACAATATCACAAAAGAACGTCAACCACACAACTACAAGAAACAAAGACTGAAAAATAAAAACTGATACAGCCTTCTAAAACTCGGCAGAGATTACATGATTAGGCTTAAAATGTCATTTTAGGCTGTTTCTGATACGAGTTTATATTTCATTTACAATGGATCCGCCACTAAGCTACACCTTAAAATGTTACTAACCAATCCAAGACAAGCTTTTTTTAATGTAAGTCTATGGAGAATCTTTGGGTTTTGATAGATTTAAAAGCATTTCAAATGGAAATTTCCTAAAATGTTCTTATATTCCTAAAATATAACTTCTATCAGGTGACATTATGCTGGACTTCTCCAATGAATTAATTTGTTTAAACACTGTCCCTACTTAAAATCGACTGCAATATCTAGGGCCTACATTTTTCTTTTTCAGTTACCTGTTAATTAACATGTATAGCTTTAATAAGAACGACTACATTTGCTCCTAATGTTAATGTCACAAACTTAATTTCACTTACATACTGAAATTGTTCATAGGAGATGAATGTGTTGCAGAAACTAACATCTCTGGGATCTTACACTACTCTATTACTGAATAATTTAGCAATTTATTTAAAGAAAACCACAAAAATACGATTTTAAGCTTAACTTAAATTAACAGCAAGCCAAGCATTTCAGAGTATGATTGAGTAATTCAGAGAGGTTACATTTCAAAAGTTGCCAGACAAGCCAATTTTGCTAGTGAAAACACTTCCTTCTCACTTCTTTCAGTAAATTTCAATATTGCTTATAACACAAAATATGGCAGCAAATAACAATGATACAGACTCACCTTCTAACATATTCTAACAATAATTTCAGATTGGTCTCAACTCAGCTTCATGCTGTTAAACATGTTCAAACAGCCAGTTGGCACTCTGGCTTTTATTTCGCTGGCCTGTCTGACCCGCAAAAGAATGCAATCACAAACTGATGGTCTAATTAATTTCAGGATCTAGTGACTTATACACAGTCCAGATATCAGCATGGAACAGTTAACATGCATGGAGAATGACATGCACAATTTGCCAACACAAACACAGGAAAACACAGCAGTCAGGGGAGGGAAATGTGGAAATGTTGTATATTTCATCTCGTCCAGCTGATGCCTCAAACTATAGCCTACATCTGGACTGTGTATGGGCTCATGTTTTCATTATAGTTTTGAATCAAGTGGTGGCCTGCTGGGAACCTCACAAACTCCTATGCAAAAGGGTGAAATAAAGACAGTGGCCCACTTTTCAGTCGCTTTCTTGTTCTATGTTAGGAACTACTGCACTAAGAAAGCGGGCATTTTCAGTGATAAAACACCAGGTTATGTAACCAAAAAAACATACAAGCAGCACCATCATGATAGCTAGTCTGTGAAAAATCACATTTCTGAAGGCAGCATGTTCTCTCTGTTGGCACGACTGTGTTAGCAGTGTGTGTGAGTGCGAGTGGCCTCCCAGGAGAACATGGGTAAGGAGAGCCGTCTGCATGACAGGTTAATTTATGCGGATGGCATGAAAACAATACCTATGAAGCTGCCTGTGGAGGGGCCCGGAGACAGGGACAAACCTCCTCACCTTACACACACACCAGCTGAAACACTTCTGCATCAAACGGCAAATACAAAAACCACAGAAGACACAACACAAACACGAAAGAACATAAACAAATCAAAGAATCCCTAAAACAGAGCCAGAACAACAATGAATGAGATCATGATGACTACAAATTCAATCAATTAATAAGAAACATTTAAATAACACGCATCCGGCTTTGCCAGACAATAAACAGAAAGAGGGCCTGCACTTATCTAGCACCAAAATAACTCGAGTTGAGTTTTTTTTTTTTACCAATCCCATATTTATGGGTCACCGGCTTGCTAAGATTCAGCTACAGGACAAAACAAAGATGTACTGCATGCTGAAAAACTCCAGAGAAAGCAAACGAGTAAAACGAAACAGAACCGCCTCGCTCTACTTTGCTCTTCAGTAAAGTAAACACAAACAAGCTCGCAATTGAGAAACTTGGGCATGTGAACAAGTAAACTTGTCTACAGTACTTCGTACTGAAAATAAACGTTTGAGAAACAACAGTCACAATAGTTTCGCACGCACATGTTTGTGGGAGCAGTCAATCCTTTATTACCCAGAATAAAGCTTTTTGAGCATGGACCTAAATGTACAATAACATTCAAAATGTTGGGGTCAGTGAGAAATTAACACTTTTACTACACAAGGATGCATTAAATTGATTAAGTAGGATATCTTTTTATTTTAAATAAATGTTTTTCTTTTTAACTTTCCATCCTCAAATGTTTTCAACATTGATAAGAATTTTTTTAAACGGCAAATAAGCATACTTAGAATGATTTCTAAAGAATTGTGTGAAACTAGAGTGACGTGTGTGCATATACACACACAACCTTTGCAGATGTTCTTGGTCTATCAATCTCAGCCAGAGATACAGGAGACCTGAGTCACCATAATCATATTTTTAGAGCGAGTTCATTTGATGTGCACTGCATGGACTGAAATACAGTTGAAAACTGGTCGCCTACTGTGTCGTTGACATGCGTATGGAATAAGGCACATGCTATGTTGTACTATCACCAGTGATAGGAATTTCAAAATCTCTCAGGTTATGAAATATTGTGTGGTCGGAGAAGGAAATAAAGACATTTTGAGTGTTTAAGAGGAGGAGAACAAGAAATTGAACAAAACTGGCTTAATATCCAAGTGTCTGAAAACAGGAGTTGCTTGAACGTGTTTAGAATCAAATATTCTAAAAATGCAACAAAATCTTGATATTTATGTTTTTGCTGTTGTGTTTCACTATGATTACAGACATTACTGAAGAATATCACTAGTTAGAGGAAGATACTGACCTCAGTTACCTGTTCATAAAGACAGTACTGAATCCTCTTTTTAGGGACAACACCATTTAAAATACAGGATTTTTCTAAAGATCTTTTAATGCTTTTGAAAGGAGTCGTATGTTCACCAAGGTTGCATTTTTTTGTTACAGTAAAATAAGTAATATTTCCAAATATTTTTTCAATATACAATAATTCTTCCATTTTAATGTTAGTAATTTATTGCAGTGATGAAAAAACTGACTTTTCAGCATTATTACTCCAGTCTTTAGTGTCAAATGAACCTTCAGAGATAATTTGAATATGCTGATTTGCTGCTCAAGAAAAGTTTCTTATATTAACTAACAATGTTAAAACAGTTATGTTGCTTGATATTTCTTGTGGAAACTGTGATGCATAATTTTCAGGATTCTGACATGAATAAATCATTCAAAGCACTTATTTGAAATAAATATTTTGTAACATTAAAAATGGTTTTAAGTTCACTGTCAATTTATTGCAACCTTGCTGATTAAAAAAAACTAAAAGTTTTGAACAGTAGGTATGACCCTTAAATTACCCTGTTGAGTAGAAGTCATTTGAACATCAATTTAAAAAAGCAGACATGCATTCAGTGGTTTTTCATAACTAATGAGAGTTAAAAGTTGTAATAACATATCAGGATTTGTGACATACACGGCAGCAAATTTTCAGCTGCACATTTTCTCCTAACACACCAAAACAATTAAAGAATGGTTTATAATAGCTTTTGGCACAAAACAAACACTGCAAGGCAGATTTAACAGCCATTTTCTAAGACTACATTCTATATCCGTCACGGGCTAATGGGATTGGGTGGTAAATTACCCTCAAATCTTCTCTGAGACGGAAAATCTGGTTAGAATTCCACAGTGTCTCTAGTGGAGGTGTACTGGAATCAGCACTAGTGCATGAGCAGGACACACACACACAGCAGCCCTGAGGAAAGGGATAAGTGTACACAACAGAGTCTGAGTTGTAGGTCTCCTGACTCTGATAGCATCAGTCCCTGAACCATAGGGCCAGCGGAGCCTTTGGGATCGTTCCAAAAGCAAAGAGGAGAGGCAAAGGCTAATACCATCAGAGCAAATGTGCCACAGCACAGTATGAACCCAGCTGACCCAGACTGGATAAAGACCAACAAAGGCTAAATTGAAGATAAGTAATAGTGATACAGTAAATAAATACATTTGTTTACAATACAGCAGGATTGCAGGTAATTGGTTTTGTGGTAGAACCACACAATTCCCATAACTACTGTACACATTTGTGTTAAATAAATCTAAAAGTACTACACTTTTACAAACATATTTTTTTGTTTAGCAATAATATGAAAACTGTCAAAAGCCACAGAGCAAGATGAAACAGAAAAAAAGCATGTAACAGGTAAGGCAGAATATAATATTAAATAATTTAAAGGCCATAAGCATAGAGACTTTATGGTTAAGGTTGTCATATTACAAACTTGTGTTAGTGCAGTTGCAAGGTTTTTCATAGGCATTCATTGTTAAGGTTTCAATAATGTGAGCATTTCCAATTTGACCAAACAGAGATGAATTATAAATGATCAAAATACATTTCACGGATCAAGGACCAACAAATTATGAACATGTATACAAGGGCAAAATGTTTATATTAATCTATAAAATATTAATATTCTCATAATTAATCATAACAATAAAGTTTTAATAACTGTTCTAATAATATAAGAACAAGGAAGTCCACATCACAACTACTGCAATAACGACACAGAGGAACAATGTCGTGGAAATTACTTTCAGAACAATTTTTTCCCAGCTGATCAATAATAAAAAACATTGCCGGCCAATCAAGGCAAGTTTATTTATATAGCACATTTCATACACAATGGTAATTCAAAGTGCTTTACATAAAAGGAAGTAAAAAAAACGAAAAAAAAAAACTCAGAATCCACCGGACTTTAAAGGGGTCATATGATGCTTTTGTAAAGATCATTATTTTGTGTATTTGGTGTAACAGAATGCTGACATGCATTAAAGGGGTCATCGGATGCCCATTTTACACAAGTTGATATTATTTATAGGGTCTTAAAGAAAGGTCTATAAGGTTAAGGTTTCTTTATTTGTCACATAATAAATTATACAGGGTATAATCAGAAGTGAAATGTAATCGAATCAGGTCCGCTCAGTGGACAGTGCAAAAGAATAAAAAAAGAATTATATAAAAGTAACACAACACAAGAGCATATATATGGTAAAAAAGAGAAATAAGAGTAAAATGTGCAATGGAATAAATGCACAAAAAACAATCAGATGTGCAAAACAATAAGATGTGCAAAAAACAGTGTACTGGGACTTAATAAATAGTAATATGAATAGGAGGGATGTGCAGACGGGTTGTTCAGGGTATGTACACAAAAAAATACAGGTGATGAGAATATGTATGTATCCAGTAACAATCTTGTAAGTGTTTATGAGACTGGGTTTGTGTTAAGGAGCCTGATGGCCTGAGGGAAGAAGCTCCTCCTCAGTCTCTCAGTTTTTGCCATCATGCTCCTGAAGCGCTTGCCAGATGGCAGTAAACAGAAATGATGGTTGCCGGGATGATTCGAGTCCTTGATGATTTTAACAGCTCTGCTTTTGCAGCGTTTGAGGTAGATGTCCTGCAGAGAGGGGAGAGCAGACCCTGAGATGCACTCAGCTAAGCGCACGATTCTCTGCAGAGCTTTGCAGTCCTGGTTTGAGGAATTACCATACCACACTGAGATGCACTGAGTCAATACACTTTCTATGGCCCCTGAATAGAAAGTTTTCAGGATAGCTGGTGAGACCCTGAATTTCCTAAGCTGTCGCAGATGGTACAGTCTTTGCCTGACTTTCTTAACCTGAGTCTGAATGTGTGTAGTCCAAGTTAGGTCCTCGGAGATGTTTACACCGAGGTACTTGAAGCTACTCACCCTCTCCACAGGGGTCCCACTGATCATAATAGGGGTATAGGGCCGCTGCTGTCTCTTCCTGAAGTCCACAATCAGCTCTTTAGTTTTGCTCACGTTCAGAGAGAGACAGTTGTCCTGGCACCATGATGTGAGTCTCTCCACCTCATCCAAGTATGCGGCCTCGTCATCGTTGTTAATGAGGCCCAGAACCACAGTATCATCCGCAAATTTGACAATAGAAGTGAGAGGACACACAGTCGTGGGTGTATAGAGAGTAGAGCAGGGGGCTCAGGACACAGCCCTGTGGGGCTCCTACGTTCAGGGTGATGGAGTTGGAGGTGAACTGGCCGACTTTCACCACTTGTGGTCTGGCGGTGAGGAAAATTTTGAATCCAGTCACAGAGTGAAGTGTTTAGGCCGAGGTCTGAGAGTTTGACAGCTAGCTTGGTGGGGACTATAGTGTTGAAAGCTGAGCTATAGTCAATGAATAGCAGCCTGACATAGTTGCCATTTTTGTTGTCAATGTGAGTGAGGGAGGAGTGCAGTACCTGGGAGATGGCATCATCAGTAGACCTATTTGGCCGATAGGCAAACTGAAGAGGGTCCAAGGTAGCAGGGATGGAGGAGCAAATGTGTTTCTTTAAAAGTCTCTCAAAAACCTTCATGACTGTCGATGTGAGGGCAACTGGACGATAGTCATTCAGGCAAGAGGGTTTACTGTTCTTAGGCACAGGGATGATGACAGATGTTTTAAAGGAGGTGGGAACAACAGAGGTAGCGAGGGACTCATTAAAGATGGAAGTAAACAAACCAGCAAGCTGATCAGCACAGGACCTCAGAACGCGGCCAGTAATCCCATCAGGTCCTGCTGCTTTCCTGACGTTCACTCTCTTTAGTTCCCTCCAAACAACGTCCTCTGACAAGGTGATAGCATAATCATCGCTGCTCTGTCTGCTGTTTCCTGACGGGCTGTTCGGCAGAGTTGCACCGCCGAATTACATTCAAAGCGGCCGTAGAAGGTGTTTAGCTCTTCGGCCAGCAACGGATCTGCTCTCACCTCTGCGGAGGAGTTATTTCCAGAGGAGCATACGGTTTTCAGTCCCTGCCACATGCGTCGAGTCATTGAGCTGGAAATGTGACTCAATTCTCTTCCTGTACCGGCGTTTAGCGGCTCTTATTGCACGACGAAGAGCGTAGCACGATGTTTTTGTCGCTCATGTTTCCTGATAACAGACCGGCATTGTATGTGGCAGTGCGATGGTTAACCGCATCACGGATTGATCTGTCCACCCACGATTTCTGGTTAGAAAATGTCCTTATTGTTACCGTTTCAGTGGCTTGCTCGGTTAGCGTGTTTACGAAGCTTAATGCTACATACTTAATGCTAAGTATGCTACATACTTAATGCTATAACATACTTTGGTTAAAATTTCTCAATGGTAGTGTAAAACACCTTCTTTACCCTGTCAAAATCAGCTCTGTCTTCAGTAGGCTGATCTAGTTCATGATGCTTTAAATGCCATTGAACTCTGCTGACTCCGCCCCTCTTTCCGTGGAGTGATGAGCAGACCATAGATGTGTAGATTCCCTATTCAACCGCTCCAGATTCATTGCCGCGTCAGCCATCTCGCATTCACCATAATAATCAATGAATATTCAAATATATTCAAGTGTATATTTGCTGTTGTAGACACACACACACAGTCAATGCGCTCAAAGAGTCACAGACCGTTCCAAAAATGGTGGATGGATTACGTATCGTGGCCCAAATGAACAGTCGATAATGAAGCATCTAGGTATATATATCTAAGGAGCAAACTAAACTTCAGCCGCGAACTGAGCTAACTAGCACATTATTAGGAAAGGTGATTCATAAAAACCCTTATACTCACTTTTTCTGTAGATAAAGCTGGATCATTAATGATTCGGGCGAACATAGACAAAATTATGTAAATTGGGGATCGGCACATTCCCTTCAAAACTAAAGTAACGTTAATCCTCTGCATCTTCAGCGGCTCAGATGTTGGGAGTAAATGACAACTGTTATATTCATTATTACATCTAACAAATAAACACTTCAATCACTTAATCGGAGACATCTAGTCTTCCCCTGCACCGGAGGCGGACAGCTCTCAGCTCAGTCAGGGTGGGTCTAAGGTAAGATGTTGTTGTCAATCAACTATTGGTCTGTACAGAACTATTTCATTCTGACAGGAATCTCAGAACAGCCTGATTTGAGAAAGAGGATTTAAAAAAACACTGGGTGGATTTTTATCATTATAGGATGGATGTGTACACACACTTCCAACAAACATTTTTGTTGAAACAACTTGTAAAGTGAATTTTGCATCTGATGACCCTTTTAAATGTAAAAAAAACACATTATTTTTTCAAATACTGTATATAATTGTGGGTTCTCTATGCCTCGCCTCTCTCAAATACTTTGTTTTCTACAAAGTCCCTCCTTCCGACAAGCACCGTCTGCTCTGATTGGCCAACTGACCCAGAGCATTGTGACTTTTCTGAACACCACAAGCCTCATCGGAAATGTAACGCCTCTTTCCATAATCGCAAGCTTTAGCTTTCAAAATAAATGTAAAGTCAGTTAATAATGTCCTTAGTTTTACCATCAGTTCAAGCCCGAAAAAGGGAACAGAGTCGCGTGACAGACACAGTGATGATGCTCGTATGTATTTGCACACAAGCTGCGATTAAGAAAGCTGACTCCCCTGTGATGTGACCCTGCCTGTCTCACACACACACACGCACGCACACAAAACTGAGGTTGCTAAAATTTTTACATATGTTACTGATTTTGATATGGAATCCAGGAAGTGATATTATCATTATTAATATTATCAGGCAACCCAAACCGGTATCTTGATTTTAAATGATATTACTCATTAGAACATGCTGATTTTTTTTTTATTTAGATATTTATTTTGTCAAGGAAAATGAATGGTCTGGTTTCTACAACTTTCACTTTAGAGCAAAAATCTGGCTTTAAACTTGGAAGAAATAAAGATTTGACATTTATCGTGATAATTAACGATATCTGATGTGAAAAAAATTATTGTGATAGTTATTGTGCTAATTCTTTGGGCCATATCGCCCAGCCCTACTTTAGATAACCAGGTTAAAGATCACAAGGAAAAAATCTCCTTTCTAAACCTTTAACTAGAAGTGTACACATTTAAAATAGCAGTCCATGTTTGCAACATCCAATTTAAATTTGAAATAATAAAATTGATCTCTTTTCAACAAGATCTGGGCAATCCCTCAATCTTAATAGGAGGTGTAGACCTACTTTGGGGTTGGCGAGCGTGTTGATGACATTCCCCAGGGCGAGGAGGGAGCGGTTGATGTTGGCCCCCTCTCTGAGACGAGCCCCCTTGGCATTGGTTGCACTGGCCCTTTCTGAGCCGGCCAGGTCGATTAAGCTCATCTTGGCCACAGACATTTGGATTGAGACTGGCTGTCTTATCCTGCTGCCTTAAGTAGATCTGAAGAAAAAAGATGGCACGAGAACATCTTTCAGTTAGATTGTATATTTATATTTTCGCCTGACTTTATAAGCCAGCTGACACTGGTTTGAACTGTGCTGTTAACTCCGAAACATCCAGATCAATAGATAGATGACTGAGATGTTAGATTGCAGAGGAGATTAAAGCTTTATTGTTTTTTAAACAAATTAAATTTTAGAATATAGAAATAAAACAGAAAAGCCAAACGGCATGATTTATTATTGCCTCGTCAAATCTTCTAGGAAACACACAAATGCCTGGAAATTTTCCATTCAGGCAAGTCAACTGATAGCTCACGCTTAATATCAAAACAAGGGGATTGATGTAAAGTTGCTCAAACTCCACGGGGGTTCATCGCACACAGAATGAGGCATAGCAGCATAAAAACAGTTACACAGAACCGGATGTGATATTTACAGAGAAAAGAGCCAAGACTGCGAGAAGCCTTTTACCTGGAATACGGCATGGGAGCGGGAAGACGTGGCGTTCATGTCAGTGGGGTGCTGCGTCCTGTTTCTGTTACCATAATCAAGAGCTTCAAGGATGTGCTCTGCAGATTTGGGCTACAAAGTAATGAGATAACACATACACCATCAGACAAGGCAAATCAACAACAATTCTTTGTGGACTATGGTGAGATGAATCAAGGTCACAGAAAATGCACAGATGACACAGGCAGCCAAACATCACCTGGTGCAGGGTGAGTCCTTGAACAACAACTCCATTGGAGCTGTCCTCTCTCACCGCCAATGGACCAGAGTTAGTTAGCAAATCCCGAATCTGCTCATTATAAACCTGTTCAGAAGAAAGTGCAGAAACCCATTGCTAAAAACACAAAAGGCTGACAAACTCACACTGCTTCAGGTACAATAAGCCAGAGCTAACACAAATGCAGCACTTTTCGTTAGATGCGCTCAGTATTTTCTAAATTAAAAAGGTAAATTATATTAAACTAGTACTGAAGCTAAAATCTTTGGTTTTTGTGTGCCTCTGCATTAATTCTGCTAAGTGTCTACGTCTAAGATGACTGTCATATTTTGGCAAAATAAATAAATAAAACCTCGAGAGCAACTTTAAAACATACACAGTATCATTCAAGGTGTGGTGTCAATTAGACTTTATTAATTAATACTTTTATTCAGCAAGGTTTAATTAAAGTTAGTTTTTTACATTGTTACAAAAGTGTTTATTTCAAATAAATGTTGTTCTTTTGTCATTTTGTTCATCAAACAATCCTGAAATAAAGTATCTCAGTTTTCACACAAATATTAAACAGCACAACCTGCAGTACTAAAATAAGAAATGTACCAAATCAGTATATAATAATGACTGGTGAAGGTTCATGTGACACTGAAGCCTGGAGATTTGGTGCGTTCAAGTCATGTCGTATACATCGTATTTACGAGTTGACATGGCACATGAATGCCACCACAAAGTCGTTATTACGAGTGGGAAACTCAAAATTTTCTGTAAGCCTCGAGTTTCCGAGTTGGGGGCGTGTCAGTGAAAAAAAGTGCCGGATGCAATGGACGCAGCCAAAGACTAAAGATATGCAGCGTCAGTAAAGTTGTTGAAATTAATATATATATATTTTTTAATTTACAATAAAACTATATAAGTTACACATACAAAATATGATATTATTGTATAATTATAATATAATTATTCAGTTTACATCAGCTTCATAAATTAAATAAAAACTGAAAAATGCACAATGATGCACATTCTTCATTCATCATTTTATAGATGTAGTTTTAAAAAATCATTGCATTTTTGTAGAAAAGTTAAATCGCCATCTTGTTCTGACCAAAGTGACTTGAACATACCCGACGTCGAAATAACGACTTGTCAACTCGTTAGAACGAACGTCCCAGGACTTGAACGCAGTATTATAGCTGCTGAAAATTCAGCTCTGCCGACACAGTAATAAAACATATTTTTAATTATGATATTATTTCACAGTATTACTTGTTTACTGTATTTTAATTATCAAATAAATGCAGCCTTTCTGAGCATAAGACCTCTTTCAAAAACATTTAAAAAATCTTTCGACCCCAATTTTAACAGCAAACCCCAACTTATACAAATCTTAATTAATAAATCCACAATGCTGTTTAAATTCAGTTGGAAATCTGGAAACCTTACCTCAAGATAAGAAAAAGCTACGTTAAACACTTTTTCCTCTTTGATGAGGTCCATACGAGTGAAAAGATCTTTCATAGTGAGAAACATCACTCCCGGAGCATCACTAGTGCCCAACATGGTGTGTGTTTTCCCAGCTCCTGTAGCTCCATAAGCAAACACTGGCCAAACAAAAAGACACATTTAAGTATAAAAAACATTAATCGCTAAACCAGCAGTCATAATGACATCAAAAATATTCATGAGAAGTATCAAATAGTGGCAAAGATTTTAATAGCATCCATTTGAAAAATACATAAATGACCAGATTATTAGCAAGATAAATATATACACCAACCATGCAAAATTCCTCTAACATGGTTAAATGGAGGGAAAAAACTGGATAAATTAAAAGGCCATGATTTTGTAGCACTAACAAAATGTGAATAAGGTAATTTAATTTACTAAATATTGTTATGTTACTGACACTATTTCACATTCTGCATCAAGTTCTAACAAGACAAAAGATGCCAGCCCAGAATTGGATGATACATCTAGGTTTCACTAATGAAATCAAGTACATGACACAGAAAGTCATTTTCTGATTCAATGAAGAGAAATAAAATGTCTCACCAGTGCAGTTGTAGCCATTCAGGACACCATCCACTATTGCTTTAGTGGTGTTCTCAAAAACTTCCACCTGTGAAGAGTCCTCCCTAAACACGCTGTCAAACACAAACTTGAGGTCCTTATTGGCTCTCTTCCGCACATCCCTTTTGCCTACTCGCTGGCCCCGGAAAAATGTCACTTCTTCCTCTTTAGGATCAAAGATAAGCATGTGGTTGTCGACTACCTGGACAACCTTCTTGTAATTTCCATCCTTTTCTTTGTTGTTAAAAGGACGGACACGGACCACCACTTTTACATGGCTGCACACCTCCCCATCCGACATTGTCCTATTTCACGGCTCCCCACTGAAGATCTCTGCTTCTTAGTGTGTGTATCTGTAAAACACAAGATAATCATTTATAAACAGTGATTTTGAAATTCCAAATTATTCTTCTGAACTTTTTATGTAGGTAAGTTACAAAACAAACAAACAAGAATGTCACATTTTTCTACCAATTCACATTCTATAATCAGTTACTTTGGATGTCAAGACAGAGGTATCCATGCTGGCAAAGCATTTGTTTTATTGTGGATTGATAACATTACCTTTATAAATAAACTCTAACAGGAAAACAGAGGAGGGAATTTAAATAACAAAATTAACGTTAAACATTATACTACGTATCAGCCAATAAGATTCTCATATAACGTTAGACTGTACATAACATGTAAGCCATGGATGGAGCCTGCAAAGTTGGTGGTAATTTATTGTAACGGCTGTATCATAAATAGACTAAGTTATATCATCGACCCATATATGTCTGTTAAGTTCAGCAGATTTTTACGTTAAAGCTCGTATTTGTATTAGTTAGTAGCATTTGCTAGCGTTCGGCTAAACGTTGCAGCTAACGTTAACTGCTCATCGCTTTCATTTCAATCACAAAAGATTAAGTTAACGCTATAAAATGCGTATGACCTACCATATGATACAATATGAATCCACGACGAATAATTTGACTATTGTATTAAGAGTTTTTATTTCTCTTGTTTTAACTTTTAACATAACATTTGAGCTGATAGTAGGCAAAAGCAAAGCAAAACAAAAACCCTAAGCGCGAAGATTTCAAACACAAGCGTCTGTTCCATCTCTGCATCTGATTGGACGAGAACATTCTTACGTCAAGCGACGTATGACGCTACGACTGAGTCTTCAAAATATTTAAAGTAACGTTGGGTCTCGTGGTAATGTGAAGGTCATGCATGTTTTTGATTGTATTTCTTTTATTTTATCCTTTATTTACCTGACTTTATATTATCTGTTGTATTGTTCTGTATGTTGTTTAAGGCATGATAATAGAAAACAGTGTATCCTTAAAGTAAAAAATATAATTCCCAAATCATGTTATGTTATATATAGCAGATTTAAGTTCTAAGTTTTAATTTAAGTTCAGGTTTAAATTTGAAGCGCACTTCAAATGTCATTTAGCGGGATTTAATTTATGTCATAATGTCATATTAAACATTAATCTTTAATTAAATTAGATTTTCAGTTCAAAATGTTTTTTTTATTTATTTAAGTATTTTAAACAAATATGTCACTCATTTAATTTGCCAAGATGATGTTTAAAAGCCTCAGTTAACGTTACCCGAGACTCTCACAGTTGTGACCAAGGATAAAATGCATAACGTATTAACGTTACTTGGTGAAAGCATGCATCAGTGAAATGTGTATGGAGTAAAACATGCGTTTAATGGAAACATTGCGCATAAAATAATTGACATAAACCGTCAAGTGTCGCACATATGCATTTAGTCACATTCAACATATATAAAATATCGCTACAGAATAACTTTACTGTCAAGATTGCTAGTTGATGTTTCCAAGATACAGATATCGATAACATCTGATTTTAAATGCCAGTCCGGTTACAGAAGGAACAACAAATCATAATTTCTTGTTTCTTCCGGGAGCAGTCGCAGCTGCACTCATCCACAACTACGCTGAATAAAGGACCAAGCAACCGTGTTTAGAGGATAATAGCGATTAATATTTAATTTACAACCTGCTGTATTGTTTTATCGGTTTGCATTGTAAGTTGTATGTTTCCGAACTGACCCTTGACTATGATATACTTTAAATACATCATGTGTTGACAGACATGCCATAAGTTCATGCACTTCCTTCGAAATCCGAAGATGATCTTGAACATACAAACCCTGCCTCTGGCGTCCTGCACGCGTCCCTATGTCTCTGCTTGTGTCATGTATTTTATTCGCGGTGTTATATCAATTGACGTTAAGTGCTGAGACATAGGAGTTTGAGAGAGTTTTTTATATGACAAGTACATGTTCACGCCTAACTTGCATTTTGTACATGTATGTATTGTGAGTTTAAAATATCAAAGTTTTAATTAAACCTTTAATGAGACAAACATGACAGATGTCATGTTTGACAACATGATACCTCTTGAATTTTTATGCCTTGTCAGTATTATTCTCATTAAATATCTCATACATTTTATCTTCCCTATTCTGTGCAGATTCCAAATGCCTCTATATTGTAGTCGTTTCATGGTTGCACCCTGCAAACGAACTTTCGGAGACATTCCTGACCACAGGTACAGAATGTTCAGACGATGCTGGAGGAAGTTGTGGCATCCAGAGAGGCCATATACTGGCTCAGTGACTGAGTTCAGAAATTCAGAGATGTCGACCCAAAGTGAGAAACCCTTTCACACACCGGTCATGGTGAAGGAAGTGTTGCAGTTTCTGGACATCAAACCAGGGCAGGTCAGTCCTTCATCAGGAATCAGCTTTCACTGATTTGAAATGTTTACACTTACTATTACATGTACATCTATCTTTTTGCGAGACCGCATTTGTGTCATTTGATTCTTGGACTTATATACAATCTGTGATTGTAGTAACTGAGGCACTAATTAACTGAGGTTTAAGTCCTGTGTCACACACACACACACACACACACACACACACACACACACACACACACACTGTGTGTTTATTGTTGTAAGTGGCTATTGGCCTTTTGTAGCAGTTGTGATCTACTTTTTTCAATAGTTTTGAATCTAATAATTCTGTGTGCACAAATATCTACATTGTTATAAAAATGTAACAACATGTAAAAACAAAGTAACTTATCTACACTGAACAAAATTATAAACACTTTTGTTTTTGCCCCCATTTTTCATGAGCTACACTCAAAGATCTTAGACTTTCTCTAAGACTAAAACAATATCCACAATCAACAACCTGATCAACTCAATGCGAAGGAGATGTGTTGCACAGCGTGAGGCAAATGGTGGTCACCCCGATACAGTAAAACTGCACATTTTAGAGTGGCCTTTTATTGTAGATAGCCTAAGGCATACCTGTGCAATAATCGTGCTGTCTAATCAGCATCTTGATATACCACACCTGTGAGATGGATGGATTATCTCGGCAAAGGAGAAGTGCTCACTAACACAGATTTAGACACATTTGTGAATAATATTTGAGAGAAATAGGCATTTTGTGTACATAGAAAAAGTCTTAGAACTTTGAGTTCAGCTCAAGAAAAATGGGGGCAAAAACAAAAGTGTTGCATTTATAATTTTGTTATAGATTAGTGTCTTAGAGTACTAATATGTACCCTTAAGTATTACTACTAACATTTTAGGGGTAAAGAAGGTACAAAGAGAGTACACTACTGGTCAAAAGTTTGAAAAGTTTGATGTTTTTGAAATAAGTCTCTTATTTAGTGCAGCATTTATTTGATTAACAATACAGTAAAAACAGTAATATTGTGAAACACTATAACAAATTTGACTAACTGATTTCTATTTTAATATAAATATTGAAAAAAAAATATTTCTTAGAATATTGCAATGATTTCTGAATTATCATGTGACACTGAAGACTGGATTAATGGCTGCTAAAAACTCAGCTCTGCATCACAGGAAAAAATACATTTTAAAATTGATTCAAATAGAAAACATTTATTTTTATATAATATTTCACAATATTAAGTTTTACTGTATTTTTAATCAAATAATTGCAGCCTTGGTCAGCATAAGAAACTTCTTTTAAAAACACAATTAAAACAAAATTAAATTAATCCAACCTTTTACCAGTAGTTTATGTTTAGTTATCAAGTCTGGTTTTATGTGATAAGATTGTAAAATGTTAAATGCATCAATTAATATCTGATCTAATATAAAGTATTGGTTCATATGCCATCTACCAAATATCTTTTTTTGACTGTTAGTATCATCAGAAATCATATGATTCGTGACATGTTTAGATGGAAAAAATTAATGAAGAAGACCATAACGTGCATCCTTTTTAACTCCTACACAGGGTGCAACATTGAACTTTTCTGTTTGTGTATTTGTGTATGTATGTGGGAAAACCTGGAGGCGGAATGTTGACTTGTCATCGCCTCTGTTAACCACATGCCGTCTTGACAAGAAAAAAAAAAGTTGCTTGTCACCAAAACTTTTAGGACTCCCGATTTGTTAACTGTCCCCTCATGGGAAGGGTAGGGAAGTTAGCAGTGTGCTCACAGACCTTGGCGTACTCTAACGTGCTAGCAGGCCAGATGGGCATGAGTCAAAGGGCCTTCTGCTCTAGTGGGCAGCTTGAGATGGGCATCGCTGGGTCCTACAGCTCAAAGCGTTGCTCATGCAGGTGGGGGCTCCGGGTCAGTGACTGAGTCAGTGATGGCACCACTCTTGGACTGTTGGCAGAACGTGGGGCGCCACAGTACCGCACCACTCCTGACTAAGGTTTGCACCTCTTAAATTCACTATCCGCCCATGGGCCAACTGGTGTAGAGACAGCCTGCCAAAGGCCTGCGTTTAACCAAATAATCAAATAAAAAATAATGAGACCGTCTGTGCTTCAATAAGGAATGTATCTCACAGATGTGTTTGTGTATGCAACGGGCTTGTGCGTCATGTAGAATTGAACTGAGAATGTTTTTTGAATTCCACTTTGGCTCCTAAATTTAAAATGGAGTAGCAAACAGAAACTAGAATTGAAATTGGAATTGGAAATGTCAATTTGTTAACATCAGTTATTGCACTAGCTATCCTTTTGTACAGTATGCATTAATCTTGATTAATGTTTACAAATATCCTATTGTTCATTAGTAATTCATGTCTATTCATACACCGATAATCATCTTGGTATGATAACAAATGTGTTTGCTTAGAAATTAATTAGGAATAATTAATTAAGAAATTATAAGTACTGACTATTGTTACTTCATAACACTTAATGCATGTTAACACATTGAGCCTTATTCTAAAGTGTTATCAAAACCTTCCAAACGTCTTTTAAATTAATTAATTTCCCACAAATTACACATTGAATTCTTTGAATTGCAATTCATTTAATTCCTCCTCCTGGCATTCCAATTTATATTCTATTTAATTGTGGCCAAATAAATTCAAAATCACACATGAATTGAAAGAAAATTCTTTAAATTCAGACTTTTCCCAACTTTAGTATGTTAACTGCTTTATTGGCAAAAGAGCTTCTAGTAAAATAGGATATCAGAACATACTTTTAAATTAATTTGTTTAAAAATGTAATAATGTACAGTTTATACACATGCTATTCCTTATTATAAATCTAGGGTTGAGTAAACGTAAACAGTTGCAGCAGAACTTCAAGATGCGCTTTTACTGCCATGACTCTGGCCTTCTAGTCAGATGTGTTTTATAGCTTGAGCAGTTTAGTATCAAAATCTAGAAAGCAAGTAGCAAATTGGTAATTATTAGAAGAGCATGAACCAGTTCTTTTCTCCCCCATTGAACAATTTAGCCTCCTTTGTTATTACACTGACAGACAGCGTAATAATAACTGTTAGTCAAATGCATACTGTGACTGCTCAGAGGGATCACTCTAATATTTTGATCTGCCATTGTAAAGCAATCAACCCCACTGCAGAAGCTCTCATCCAACGGGCAGGAGTGAGTATGAATGGAGCTCTTAGGCAATCAAAGAGTAAATGCCGCAATTACACCAAAGTGGGTAAATGCAGGCTTTCAGCTGGCCGCCACCTCCTACGCAGTTATCCAGGAATGGATAGCAGCACAGGTGAAGGGCTTTCACGCGTCACCCCCCGGCACGGTAGCTGCAGAGTAGAGATTTCACTGACAATCCATCAAAATTGGTTCCGTAAGCGGGATTACCCTTGAATGCCCCGTGACGACAAATGGCATGTGCTTTATTTATTTGACAACATTTTGCTTGTATACATCCGGTTAAGACAACAATAGAACAATAGAGTTTCTATTATTTTTTTGTGCAAAATTTATTTTTATTCCCCAGTGCTCCCAATTGAGAAGTGTCACTCAGCCTACACTGTACCTGCCATGTCATAATTACCACAAAAAGTCCAGAATGAACACTTTGATGGCTGCAAACTTCATTTCTCATTCTGCTTACAGGTGTCTCCAACATGTGTGGTGGCCCACGCTAAGTTTCCTATTGCCATGGGAACTGTTGAAACAGTTGTGGGAAGGTTTCCCATATTTAGCTTGCCACCCATTGCAGAACGTTTTTTTTGTGATTTCCAGCCCTGATTTGGGGATATCAAGCATGAAACTGTTCTGGCTTCAGTGCTTTCCTATAGGGTGCAAAAGTGACCACTGACATTTCTTCTGCGGCCTTGTTTCTGTGGGTATTTTATTTCAATTCCTTCCTAAGTGTTTTCTTTTTATTCCCATTCATTTTCTCCAGTAGGCATTTTCAAGAAATTATTTTATAAAGAGTCCTTGAACCAAAACAACCTGCTCCTAGATGAAGCATAACATTACGACATTTGATTCAAATCAAGAGACTACTTGAAAGTAAGATTATGACAAAGGTGCTGTGTGCTTAAATTCTTAATGATGAATTACATAATTGAATCATAAAATGTTAAAATGTAAATCATTTCAATCTAAGTTAAATCACAAATCTTTTTTTATGGGGAGAATGAATGGGTTTGTTTTGTGCTATTGTGAAAGGTGAAGATAGATAGTCACAGCATAGATATCGACTTGTGTAAAAGTAGGAGCAGTGAATATTATACGAAACCGCAGTGACTAGTGATTTCACTTTCTTCGTTGGTCGGTGTTTCATGAACCTGTTTTGTTTCTTACAGAAGCCTCCATTGACAGAGAGAGAAAGAGCAGGGGGAATTCTTTGTTCATTCTCTATATTCTCTCTCATTCTGGCCTTTTTACCTTCCACTCATCCATAAATTACCCAAACTAGAGCAGCCTTATTAGCCCCCAAATTAGCCTTGAAAAAATTACATTTGGTACAATTGGATATTCTATTCACCTTGAATAGCAGATCCACTTTGCCAGCCGGGTAACCATTTTACACTAATTATCTTAGCCATCAGGATGCGATTGTAGCATTTGGCTAATTGAATAATGAGCAGTATGAATCCTACAGTTTGATTACAGGGGTGTAATGTGGAAGCCTTTTGAGAATGACAATGGCAGCCGAGTAAAAGATGGGGAAGTGGGAATTTCCATCTGTCTAAGGGGAATAGACATGCCTGTCTACATCAGCCATGTGTAATACTGCACTGTACTTGACCTCTCTAAACAGGTAGCGATGCATGCCCTGCTACCTTCTGGTTGGAAATTAGTTGAAAATTGGTTTAAACGTTTCGTTCAATTGGATCAGTTTTTCCGGCCGTGTGTGTGTAGGGCGGGGGTATAGTTTGCTTTAAATGAAAAATGAAGCGAGACTGATTTCATTTTTACTTCATTTCATTTTCCGCCTTTTCTTCTCTGTCCCAATCTTCAAGTGCACATAGAGCTTAACTGAGTGTAACAAATTGATATGAGGAAGTTCACAGGTTCAGCGTTTTCATTCCTTGCCATTTCAGACCAATCTCGAAACCAGATGTGACCCTTTAGTAATGATTCTCTTGCTGTCTCATAGTGTTAGTGCCAATTGGAAAGGCCAAAAGGCCTGTATACATGCGTTACCATAAGTTTCTCGCTGGCTATTCATACACCATCATCACAGAAGCATGTACGTAAATGGATTGTCTTCTTGCTTCTCGGTTTTTGCTATGAATTTCATTAACAGGATTTAGTCACAGCTCATCATCTGAACATTGAAGTTTTAAAGGCATATAAGCATAAGAGACAGAATAGAGGCTTGGAATTTTATGGAAAATGGGCATTATGGGACTATAATGTGATGCAAATGATATTAGGGATGCACAATATCTACCATATTGGTTGTCCAGTATTAGAGATGTTAATTTAACAGTTGGTTTGTGCCTTATATTTTCCCCTTTTTACATGTATATTACCTTATATTACCTAAGTTAATAAAAACTATTTTAATAACACTGTTAAATGTTTAACAAGTTTTAAAATGAACATTGATATTTCATACTCTACCTTAAAATGCTATGTATTAATGCTTCATTATTGGTATATCGGTTTAAAATTGTATTATCGATGCAGCCCTATGTTATATTCTCTTTAGTCGTATCAGGAGCTTTAATAACAGCTTGGCCTCTGGTTGAACCACACAATTTTAATCTAAAATTTTAAGTGTAAAATTTCACAAAACAGGGTTACATGTGTAATTGTTTTAAATAGGATTCCCCATTCACTCTGCTCATCTGCCACTGGTTGGACAAACAGACTGCCCCGCCCCCCAAGTCACACCATTAGTTGAGACAGTGTTGCTATGTCTAGCCGCTCAAACATACAGAGATATGTTATCTCTAAAGTTGTCTCTGGGCATTAAACTGACTGAGGAAGTATTTTAACTTTAAACTTCACCTCGCCCCCCTCAACCCCAGCCGAGGAGTATAATGATGTTAGAATGTCCTGAGGTGATCTTATAAACAAAAGACTCATTCTTATTGACAGTTTGCAATGTGCATTTCCCTCCAGTTCCCTTGGTGAAGGGGCATACGTTATTGTCTATTAGATTTATACACTGCTATCTGGTAGGCCCAGTCTCAGATCTCACCAAAGGGCCTTTTTACTCTGTGACGTCCACCCACGACCTAGCCAATCTCCTGTGATAGATTCCTTGGTACCGGCTTTCCCCTGGAGCCTGCCCACGAACAATCGAAGCTAGCCACTGCTTTATTCATGTCCTGTCTCATTTAGTGGCCCTGCTCTTAGCGCTTGGTTACACATATTTGCACGCCCACTCAGTAAAGACACACCCTGGCAGGAAGTGATTTGTTTTGTTTTATTGTCCGTCGAAATCCCCAACACCCCCGTTTTCTGGTCTTTACCATCTTGTCCCCTTCCTGTTGAGAGTGTTTGATCCAGGCAGGTGGACCAGCGGGAATGGACACAGCTAGCACCGGGGAATCCTCTGCTCTGGCTCAGGCTCTGTCACCGGGGAGGAGGGATTGCAGCCAAGGGAGATTAATGAGCTGTCAGTCTGGAGAACGGGGGAGGATTCGGGGACTGGTGGAAGTTAACTTTTGGGCTGATCTGGGGTCAGTTGAACAGTTTGTCTTACAGGGATTGAGAATTGGATGGCGGTAATGGGGTGAGCTCTTAGAGTTGCTTGAAACATGGGGACCCTGCGATAAGTGACAAGATGCACATCATGGCCGCACCTTCTTTTCTCCTCTTTCACTGAGGTAGAATATCACCTGCTGTCATTTGTGTGCATATCTTTTGTTCACACCACCGACATGAACACATCCTTTTTTTAAGAGCATTTCGACAAGTTGCACCAAAATCGGCGATGCTGACGCTGTGGTATTTATCAACAAGCAATGATGTCAGCGCATTGACAGGGCCAGTAGGACAGGCGGTGGACCTCAATACATTTTCATGTAATGCTACACTCTCACCGGTCATGCATGGCAAATAAGTCCGTGCTCTTAGGTAAGGTGCAGACGGCGTTCTCCTGGTGGACATGTTGTGCTAGGGATATTTCTGGTCTGTCCTGGCAAGCCGATGTCTCCTCCCTCAGCCTGTGGAAGTATTTTTTCGAAGAGTGTGGCCCACTGAAAGACGAGGCTGGTGAATAATTGATCTCTGTAATTAAACACTCCGGCAAGGGATGGCAGAGCTGATTGACGACCAGATATTAAGCCTGAGCCTCGTAAGGTTGCAAGTTTAGTCTGGGGTTATCAGTGGCCATGAGTAAAGTCTCTCTCTGTCTGTCTCTCACTCTCCCTGACTTCTCATTACTCTCATGAATAGACAATTGGGCCATGGTGATGGGGGCGCGGCATGAAAGAGAGTCCATGACATCATTAGCCAAATGTATCATGGCTGTACCAGGTGGCTAAGCTGGCACAGAGGGGACAAACTCTTAGTGGGAGCTCATCTGAGGCCCTCAAGCGTTCTGCGTCACCACAGCAACACACCCGTTGACCCCCCCTCCTCCTCCCCCCTGCCCTGTGGCGATGCTGGTCACTTTTGTGCTTCCTGTTTGGTTATTATTTTTAAGAAATGCACTGCTCTGATCCACTACAGGAAACAAAACCTCTACTGCAGCCCTTGAACTTTGATTTGCATGTCATTTGTGATTTTTCTCATTTTTTTTTTTTTGAAAACTCGCTTCAGGGACATGGGGAGAAAAAAAACTGTAAATATTGCGGTGTATTAGTCACAGTGCGGAGTGTCACTCTGCAGCTCTGTAGGTGAAGCGAAACACCCACTTCTTTGATGGTAAATAACTCCCAACAACGATGTGAAGGATAATTACACTAATGATGCAAGTAGCTCCTCGTGGGAGATTTAAAAAAAAAACAACAACTGAAGTTGAAGAATGGTTTCTGGAAACCCACACCTGAACGCTCGCTTTAATAACTGATATTTAAGTATGCGGTCTCCATCAAACAATATTGCTGAAATGTGGGGAAAAATAAATAAAGTGAAGCCTCTCCAAGACACGGGAGTTATTACTGAGGGTTTTATTACAATATTTACATTTGTGCCTACCGGGTGAGCGTGGGCTTGCTAATCAGATGTATGCCCCGTGGACAGCTGGATAGAGCGATGACTCATCACAGCAACATAGCCTTGATTGGGGTTTGCATGAAAGCTCAGAAACTGCAGGCATGCCATTATTTGAATTATGATTCTCCTTAATTTATTGCACCAGATTTTCATACAGAAGTCTGGCCGCTGATGCGTCGGGATGTCGAGCTTCACGATCGCAGGTGCGCTAATAGGGGCACTGGGTTTAAGGGCAACTCGGGATGTTGTCCTACAATGCAGATTTTTGTAAATACCTTTATAGATGTTTGTGAGAAGGAGGCTCTGAGAATAAATTCATGGTTGTTATCCTCCCTCCCACCGTCTCGCAGTTTTGATGTCAAACTTTACCATAAGCGGCGATTTTGAGGTGAGACTTCAGCAAGAGCTGCTGCTGAGCTCATGCTGAACTTTGAACAACAGCTAATTTAGGATGCCAATCAGAATATTTTACACCCAAATTAAAAGCCTGTCTAAAACCATACGCAAGATATGAAAGCAAGATATGCCTTCACAGAGAAGGATGCTTGTGGAGCCTCTTGCTGATCCTCAGTGTTTTTTAGCATCACTGATCCCACGCTGGGGAGCCAGGTGTCAATAGACATGACGGTTTGTGTCCGGGTCCGGAAGCACAATCGCTTCACAGAAGGTCAGATGGCCTAAACTTCTTTTTTTCCTTTTTTTTAGACATCCTCTCCCTTTCTTCATTTTTAATCACTGGTATAGCTCTTTCAGCAGACACTTCTTCCCCTGAAGGGAGGGGAGAAAAGGGGAAAGGGAAAAAAACTAAAAGTTTTTGTGCTTTATGAGTCAGCTTCCTGACTCAGAGCCTTCCTGCCCAGCCGTGGCCTAGACTAACTAATTGAAAGCTGTTTCTGATTTAATTAAAGTGCTGTCTTTGGCCTGATGCATCTGACTGATGGACATAGTCCACTACTTTGTTTATGTAACAGCTGCTACATGTGTAGGTCTATATGTCTTGATGTCCTTGTGAGTCACAGACTCGTGTTTAAGGTAGCATGTGACGGGCTCCTGCTGATTCCTGAATGGATGGATGTAATAGGGATGAGGGCCCATTCTGGTTTAACAAGTGACAGACATTGTAATGAATGGTGCTTCATTTTGCTGTTGTGAAGCAGGTGTCTTGGTTGGTTATGGTTTGTTTTGAGAAGTATGGATGCCTTGAGGGAAGAACGGTGAACCAGAGCTGTAAGCATAACCTTTAAACCCTCCAACTAAAATAGTATGTTTTTGGAATTATTGAATTTGTATATTTGCAGTAAGAAATAATAATGATATAGTGCCATCCTAATTATATGCCTATCACAGCTTTGATGATGATTTATGAAATTAAAGATCTGTCTTTATATCCTTTTATTTTCAGAATTTTCATTCTTAAAAAATCTTTTTGTTTTGTTTTTCTCTTGGGCGTTGCAATATCCAGTGATACAACATCCAACTGTTGACTATTTCATTAATTTTAGATTTTTAGATTGTTTAAATTAAAATATTATAATTAAGTCTAAAGGCTCTGGTGTACTGTGAAATGCTTTATCCTGGAAACTCTAAAATACCTGTGTTGTTTGTTTAGCCTATAAGTACATGTAGATACATATCCGTTACACAGTCTGACAAGAATATACACACCCAGACCAGGTATGCGTATGCATTTTTCAGTGAAAAGAACTATGTATTATAAGTGAGAGGTGTTTG
Source organism: Gymnocypris eckloni scoliostomus (assembly GCA_027564155.1). Lineage (NCBI taxonomy): Eukaryota > Metazoa > Chordata > Actinopteri > Cypriniformes > Cyprinidae > Gymnocypris > Gymnocypris eckloni. Next base: position 24,985,456 of record CM050413.1, on the reverse strand, counting down.
AGTTACAGCGGGCATGGGGCTCTCATCTGCTTTTCCTGAAATGGAAGCGGTCGAGAGACACAGATAGAAGCTCAGGGGTCAGGTGGGCTGTATGCATTACCCTGTGCAGTGCTGGGTTTCACCGGATGGACCTCACCTGGGGAAAAAGAGACAAGAAAAAAGAAAATGACGCACATCTTTGGTACAGCCAATCAGGAGTGTTGATCTATAAACGTGCACAGAAGAAAACATGTTGATTTGTCATTTTCCGAAATATTAGAAAATTAGGGATGCACAATATATTTATTGGTACCATATTGATTATTATACTTTTTTTCTAAATATATTAGCCGATATTGTATTTACAACTATTTTTACATTTAGATTAACTATGCTGTCACCTAATGCTCAGTTAATCTTTAAAAACACTCATTAAATCTTAGCATTTAGATCTTTAGCATTACTGCATTAATCTAAACCTCAAAATAAATATAATTTGTTTTATACTGTGCTTTATTATTGTGTAAAGCCTAAATTAATTAACTTGTAGATCTGATTATTTTTGAAGTGTTTCAAAATTGTAAATACATTTTGAATGTGCAAAATTCATTGGGTATTGGCCATGACATGATGATAATTATCTGTATTGGCTGGAATTCTAATATTGTTGCATCCCTATTAAAAACATTGCATTCATCTGAAACAAGAATAATTTCCCATATTATATCTAGGTTTATCCTAAACACAGATTGCCGGTTTTGTGCAGGTCACACACATCAGTGTCACTGATGCTGGTGATGTGCTTGTCTGTTGTTAGGAAACACTTTGTCAGGAAAAGGAACTCCTCATGTGGTGCTGATGATGGACTCTTAACAGCAGAGGCAGTGGAAAATTACTCTGAATTACCTGCGCAGGTGGTAAGCTCAGGAGGGAGGGCTTAGAGCGGGTGAAGAAGTCTGTCAACACATCATGCTTGGGGTCCTTTGGGGATATACTCCACTATGAATGATGAGTCATATTTCAGCCACTGTAGAGAGCCTGGCAAGAACTGAATGTAAAAGTATGTGTTTACAATTCATACATTTTTTGTTGTTACTTTTAAATTTGCAACTGAAACACTTTAAATCTTAATCCCATCAAATAATGAGAATCCTGTCGGTCCAGTGGTTCTTTCTAGAATTTTTGATTCAACAAATAATCCTCTTCAGAGAATACTGAATTTAATTATGATGTCTTGATTAGATTATGATCATAGATGGATTTTCTAAAGTTCTTTAATTTAATATAAGTATAGTACATAATTTACTTTTGGCCCATTGCCCTCAAACCTCAAGTTTTTCATTGTAAAATGTTTGCACACCTTTTCTATAGAGCACAACAGTGACTGCTTATCTTCTTATTCTGCTTTTATTCTATTTATTTTCTACATAGGCTTTTCAAAAAGTTTTTCAATAAAGAGTCCTTGAACCAAATCAACCAGCTCTGAGATGAATCACAACATTAAACCGTTCATTCAAAGCCAAACAATATTTGAAAAGTCTGGAGAAAACAAAAGCACAGCTTTTATGAAACATTGAAATACTCATACCATTGAAGCATTATGAATGACGTAATCAAACCAGACAAGATGGTGCAATATAAAACTGTCATTGAATTTAAGTATAAAAATGCCATATATTTGAAGTATATTGCAAGATATCCAAACATATACACATCTATAGTTTGAGAGTGTAGAGAGACTGACTCGATTTCGTCATTCGCAATGATTTACAGGAGTGGGCAGTCACTGTTGAACTCCTTTGCTGCAATTCCTGTTTCCACAGTAACAGACTTCTTTGATTGGTGGACATTTCCTCAGGATTATGCATACCTATTGTAGTTCTTAGGTAAAATTTTAATTGTAAATGATATATATTTTTAAATTAACTCATGCTGGCTAATGGTTTATACAGAAGCACATTGTGCTGTACATTCATGGAGCTCCTGGTAGGTCTGTCTTGAAAAATGAATAGGTTATCGCTAGAAATCAATGGGAATGGGATTTTTGGGGTGAACAAGGAACTCAGAGCTGCAGCACTGTCTTGTCTTTTGGTGTGAGAAGAACTGAGCTGAACTCTGTGATGGGCCGTTCCGGATCGCTCAGACCCAATTTAAACCCTATGCCTTTAACTAGTTATTTGTAAGTAGGTTGCATATGTGCATTCTTCTTGTACTCTTCCCCCATCCAGCGGCCTTTGCTGTATAAAATCCTCTATGAACTGCTAATTCCTCTGTCTTAAAATGCTGTGCCTCAGGGCTCCCTCTGTCAGAGGCCTTATCCACTGCACCATTCACATTCTCTGCCCCTCTTCACCCATCCATCCTTCCATCCCTATATCCTTCTCTTTCTTTTCATCTCTCCTCCTTTCTCTAAAACATAATGAAATGACTTGAACTCCTCCTCCCATCCTTCATGTCTCTCTGCCTCTGTTTCTCTCACTCTGTCATCACTCTTTTACAAGACTGTCTTCATTTAACTAGACCTCTCTATACAGGTCCTAATAGTCACAGATCAGCGCCTCCTTTGTCCACATCTACTGGCATGAAATTCACCTTCAGGATGGATTCCATCTCTCTACATTTTTTCCCTTCCCTTTGGTCTCTCTCTTACTTTTACGAGTAACTTCCATGCTTCAAGCCGTTTCCTCCTCCCACTGTAAGCGTTTACTCTGAATTTGGTTTCGTTCGAGTTTAAATATAGCGTGTATTGTTTCTGTCCTATAGCTTGCCGACAATAGTTTAATACTCCCTGCTTCATCCAAGCGAGCAAAGCTCTTTAAATACAGGCTTGGCTCTATCAAGGGCTGCTGTTGAATAGAGGGTGCTTGATCAGATATGACCTTGTTTTTTTGTCTTGCTCTCATTTAGGCATATTAAAGGAGGCCCTCTGGTATTAGCAGATCTTTTGAATCATACCCCAGTTTTGCAGGCTGGACTTTAAACCTTAACCACTCTGAATAGAGAGCATGCATGTCTACATACCAGACAGTCAATTTGCACTGTGTGCGGGAGAAGAGGAAATTTACTCAAAACTTGTCTTTTTTTTATAAACATGCATATGTTGAATTTGTTTATTAACATTTTTTTATAAACATGCATATGTTTAATTTCTTAACTATAGCCATGTAATTTTAAATTAAAATGTTTCTATCTTCTAGTAAAAAGTCTTCTCTCTGGTGATGCACTATACTGTATGTCAGACTTTTTTACAATTGATTGCAATCTTGTTTTGAGATTTGCATCCAATTATCAACTGAGAGATCAAAATAAGTCCCTACTTTTCATTGCTTCTTCTTGAATAATCTGTGTCACTCAGACCATTATTTACACCATATTCAAAGGTACTTCAAACAATGCCATGGTTCAGTTTAAAAATCATGGTAAAACCATGTAATGTTTTGTAACTTGCATGTCACTTTCCTTTGCATTTCACACAAGCAGATTCCTAACACTCAGGTCCAACCGCTAGACATTTTTCTGGCTAAACCCTTGACGCAGGAAACAGTGATCGCTCACCACAGATTCTGCACCATCCTCTTTCATCCCTGATGAAAACAATGATGAATGATGTAGTCGGACTGCCATGCTTATTAATAAGTGTTTTGAAGAAACCCAGGTAGTGCTTCCTAGATCCTGCGGAGAGAGAAAGAACAGAGAGAGGGAGAAAGAAAGGAGAGAGGAGTTAAAGTTTCTCAGATGGGTTTGTGAGTCATAGAGGCACACAGGCGCTGTCTCTCTCCAGCTTTCCCTCACCTTCAGTAACAAAACATCTCATTATCAGCTGTCATTCACTACTGCCAGAGTCAGAACTACACCGCCGCTGTATCCTTTCTCCAACATTTTATTATTGCCAATGCCGCACGCAGTGATACTCAATAATTTAAAACGGTCGGTGTGGGTATGTGTGTGTACTGGGTCACAATTGACCTGTTCTGCACATATTATATTTGTCGTGATACATGCTGTGTTTGAACATACTGTGCAGATTGTGTCTGCTGGCTTCGTATTCATTAGGTTTTGTCCCCTCAGCACTCGTTTTATTTGCCTCTGATGACTGAGTAGCCAGAGAAAACATCTGAAAAATCAGAGGAAGATAGGCTCCAGCACTTTCCTTTCAAATAAATGCTAAGCTTTTTGAAGTCTTGCTTGGATGACAAAAGATGCTAACATGCTAAATTTAGCTTGAAGATGACAGCGGATAAATAAATGCTAAGCTTCTTTGAAGTTTTGCTTGTACTAAATTTAGCATGTTAGCATCTTTTATTGTCTGAGAAAGACATCATTTCTAGCACTCTGTGTTTTTAGTTGAAGTTTTGCTTGGACCTAGATGCTAACATGCTAAATGTCACGGTGTAGATGTAGAGCTGTTCGGTTGTGGCCTCAATTAGTAGGCAGACTCCCTCTGGGGCTTTTCTGTTATAAGTAAAATAGCATCTTTGGTAGAAATTTCTTGAAGATAATGTCGGTCAATTCTACAATATATGTATTTGTGCATGTTTGTTTCCTCTACTTTTACCATAGGCACTTTCGCACCACATAGTTCTAGGAACTAGCCAGCATGGTGGTTACTAGAGAACCAATTTCTCCCTTGGGCCGTTTTCCTGGATGCCGTAATCTGAGCTGTTTTTAATGTGTGTTGTGGGGTTTGTGATAATGGAGATGGAATGTAAACACACAATTTACATGATTAAAAAAGCATGAAAATCCTCTATGACAACTTGCAGTGTTACTTATTATCGAGGCTGAGAAAAGAACACAACGCTGCAGACAACAGGTAAAATGCCATTTGCTGTTTTCCATGTTCGTGAAGTAAATATTTGTACATGGCTTTTTAAAAATGCCAGGTAGCCGGTGTTTCATGTGCAAAAGGAAGGAACATAGAAATATGTTCTTAGTTCCTGCTGTGCGAACACAGCAAAAAGTTCTACGAACTATGAAAAGGTCTCTCTCTATAAGCGGCTATTTATTTTACCTGTGCAGTCATCTAATGCTCACTTAAAGTTCATTTTTAAAAACACAAATAATTTAAGAAAACTGATTCATTTTAGTTTTTTTTTTGACAAAATGGTATCAAACTTTAATATCACTATTTATTAAATTATTGATTCAAATATTCAAGATTACATTTTGAGCTATGACTGTGTAATTTATGTTGTAGAACAAATTGTCCAAGTATCTTCAAGTAACATTTTCCACAGACCCATGTTTAAATCCATTGCAAACCGATTGGAAAATCCTTGAAATTAAGGATTTTTGGAAAGAACAACCTGAACAGCTCTGTTTTTATGGTACATATTTTTATTAATCACACAAAGAGACCTGTTCATAATTGCATGGGAACATGTTGGCCGGGAAAAAAGTTACAAGGATACATGAAGGTTAATTAATAAAGACCCTGCCACACACCCCAACAGTGACATTCTCAGAGGCTTTCTCTCCCAGACACAAGCAAAGATTTCACTCCCTGTCTGGTGAAAAAAGAAAGTCTGTCAGCAAGGAAATTTTTGCAGGACTTCTCAGAGTGAGGGGTGGGTGGAGAAAGGAGCTGCTGCATGTGCCATAGTTAACACCCTGTGACGTCTGCGGGGGCGTCCGTTCAGACATAAATCCCTTCCTCGGGCTATCCATCTCCTATCTTTATCTCCCTCCACCTCCTCTCCCTGCAGGATTGAGGGGGTTCTCCATCAGATCTTGGCTTAGCTTTGCTTGGTCAATGGGCCCGAGCCCACAGTCCGTCAGTGCATGACTGACTGCGGGCGTATTAATGCCTTTACCACCCGACAAGGCAGTTAACCAGAGGCGAAAGCGTGGCAGGAATCAATAGGGCTAATTTCTCAAAAGTTATCTCTGTTATCGCCCGTCTTGCACTTTTCTTGCTCTAGCGGTGCACCGATGTGAGTAAATGATCTTGGCCTTTTCGATGCCTCTGTGATTCGAGATAAATCTATTATCAATGTCAGTCAGACAGGAGTATGAAAGGTAGATCTTGGAGAGCTACAAATCTTCTCATCTTATAACTGGTCATCTCACGTGCAAAGACCTTTTGCTCTAAATTGGGTTCAAAGATAAATAAACAATGATATCTTCGGCCGCTTCGTGGTTTGATTACCGAACAGAAATCCAAGAGTTGTATGTTTTCCCTGTTTCCCCCTTCTTCCGACCCAGGAGGTGCTAGAATATTCACATCCTTGTAACACAGGCAAAGCTTCTGAATAAGACATGCTGGCTAATGCCGAGGGTAATGTGTTAAACACCTCCCTGGGGGAGGGAGATGGCTTTAGTTTGTTTTCGTCTGTATCCATTTTTTATCATCGCTGATGATTTAGGCTGTTACAATGGAATTAGACCAACTTTTTAAATTATTATAGGGTTTGAACTAGGCATGAAGTTTAATTTAAAACTAAAGCAGGTACAAGCTCACTGGATAAAAAAAAGGCCAGTTTGCGAGAAAGTATAGTTTAAAATAGTTTAACATACAGGTTGCAGACAGACTGTGGAGCTCAAAGAGCTGTTACGATATCACTGCAGACCTCCAATGAACACATGTCCCTGTCGCCTCATAAAAAGTTCATGAGCTGGGGGGCAGAGTTGGTGGCACGGGGGCAGGGAGGCTGTCGGGCTCCGTGTGATAGGACATTGACAGTGTGCTCGGGAGCAAATGAGCACAGCTATACAGTACAGAAACATCCATACTAAAGCATCCCCTGACAGCAGCATACATTACTGCAGACTCACCCGGGGGTGGTCCATGGGACAGGCAACAGATCTCAGAACAGCTTTGGTTAGTTTCTATTTCGGCGGTAGCATTAGGCTTTTCCTCACTCGTTACTCTGCAAGGTATATAGTCACCTTAAACTGCCCACACGCACTCAGTCAAGACAACGTCAACACGAATATCTACAGCCATCATTCAAGGTGGTGGTGAGACTTTGCAAACATCAGCCTCGCTGCCCTAGGCTGTATGGTGGCACGTGAATGTGGTGTATTGACTACGAGGCTTCTGTTGTGCTCTTCACTGGATCAGGCCTTCCTGTGAACACTTCAATAGCAGAGGAATGTTGTGTGTTTTTTGTTGCTCTCTGCTATTTATTCAGACTAACAATAGACAAATCTGATCTACAAATAACAGAGGCAGTTAAAAACAACCTTGGCACAAAGCGCTCTGTCTGTGAGAGTTCGGACTTAATCCGCTACACAACATGTGGTTAAGGAGGCAAGGGTTGCATCTTTGAGCTGGGTGAAAAAATGTTTTTCCACTGTTATACCTGTCCTCTTCCTCTTATCCGTTCGTAGACTCGTGGAAGCATGTCAGGTTGGTTCTTCTTGGATGCTATACAAGCAAGCGGTGTAGAGCAAGAAAACACATGCATCTTGGCGATCTACTTCAATGGGGACAATCAACCACACAATTCCTCTTGACAGAGTAATTGCCAGAAGCTTTTCCTGTCCTTTGGCAGGCACCTCATTGGTTGTCTAAGCCCTTTCTCTTTTCTCTTTTGCCCAGAATTATTGTAGTGTAGTATTTGGCAGGGGTCCAGTGGCCCTCTCCTGCTTTTAAGTGTTTCTGGGTCAATCTTTTGTTTCTCAGGAACATGGTTGAGATTGTAAACATTCCCCTGATCTATGTCCATCACTCAAATTCCTCCCAGCTTGCCAAGTGTGTTACTGGAAGCCATCTTGGACTATGTTTTGACATGCTTTCTGGTAGCATAGACTAACATAAATATGACAAGTAATTGTTAACGTCAAATGGATGGGAGAGAAAAAAATAACTGATTCCACTTCATGGATGTCTGTATTGATCGTTTTAGGTATACTGATGACCAGGGGTGTGAAGTAACGAATTACAAATACTCACGTTACAGTAATTAAGTAGTTTTTATCAGTAATTGTACTTTTCTGAGTAGTTAAAAAATTGTGTACTTTTACTTGAGTATATTTTAAGTGATGTATCAGCACTTTTACTCCACTATTATCCACTGTTTGTGGTCGTTACATGCTTATTTTAATAATTTTTTAACCATCAACGTGATTGGATAGAGAGAGAGAGTAATCTGTCTCGTGACTTTCATCAAATCAAATTGTGTATAGAAAACTTTAACCGCCAACTGCTTTCTATCATGGCTGCTGGAAGTGCATTCTTCAGGCATCAATTCAGTTGAGTTATCAGCATCTTCCTCTAATATGTTAAGTTAAATTTCGGATTTCTGCTTACAAAATTATTTGTATATATGCTTGCCTATCTACAAGGCCTGACATTTGGTGTGAAGGTTGTGGGTATTGCGTACAATCCCGCAAGTGCCACGTTCGGTATAATTCCCATTCACTTAGAGATGCGGGATGTGCGCTGCCTCGTCTCTCTCTCACGTGCGTTCTGCAGCAGTCACTTGGATAACTCGTTATTGCTTGTTGAACTTGTTGAACGTGATGCGCGCTGTGAAAAAGTGTTTTGGAAACACGAAAACGCTTGGAAATAATGTACTCAAACTGAAGACCAATATGCACCTTATTGATGACCCGTGGCGTTACTGCATCTGTGTCAGCGCGTGATGTAATACAACTGCAGCTCGTTAATATTTTTTTTTGATCCATTTTATAAATCCGCCTTCATTTAACAAGTGCACTTGCGCATAAACAATTTGAAGTTCAACACTTTTTGTTCCATTCAGTTGTGGATGCTGCTTATTCACGAGACTGCCGCGGCTCAGCAAAGAGACGTGCGTTTGCTTTCTTTTGAAAAAGGTTCCCCAGAAATACTTTGCTATTTAATGCATTTTTCAATTTGAGTAAATGTGTAAAATGTATGGCACGATGTCATACTTATAGAACAATGTGCATTTATGTTAAAATTGTAACATAAATTATCCAAGTTTAGTTATCTTATTCTTTATTGTAAAGCGCTAAAATAGGCACCGCTTTGGAGATAAACGGGCTCACATTTTAACCCATATCATGGTGTGTGATAGTGAACTATGAATTTAATGGTGTTTGTATTTGCACTGTTCTAAACATTAATATTTTATGTGCAACACCAGCATGCTGTCTCAGTGGCCTTACACATACTTTGTAATTATTTTTTCAAACTTTATGACTTAAATGGGGATGATTGTATTGAGAATAACTTTCATATTTTCTTCAACTGAATACTGTTTCTGTGCTGTTTTGTTGTATTAAAAGAGATGACAGTCAAAATTAAAACTGCTGGATGATAGATATTCTTCATTCTTTATGACAAACAAGATAATGTTAATTACAGAATATACAATGTTTTTTAAATAAAAACATTGCAGTGTACAGCGTTTATTATGAGGGGGTAGAATCCACAGCTCAGTCCTCACTACTCAATACTCATGGGTAGTTATCGACCGATATTGATTTTTTTATAACCGATACCGATACCAATTATTTGTATGTTTATGTACCCGATAACCGATATGCAGAACCGATATTTATTTGCTGTTATAAAGTAAATAAATAACAGAGTGAAGTAAGTCCATTCTTCGCTTTGGTTTTTCATCCTTCCAGTCATCTTCACAACAACTAAAAACTGTTGAAAATTAACATTCTTTCATGTAAAATTTAATCTTCAAATTACAACAATAAAAACATTTTATTTATAAAAAGCATCATCAGCAACACTGATATTAACAATAAGCAAAAGAATGTCTAATGTTTTCAAATGGAGAAAATAAAGGGCAGGAGTCATATCAATTTCATTTTAAACTACAGTTTTAGGTTTATAAGCTGCTGAATAGACTAAAGAGTGAAGAATAATTCACTGGATAATGTTAATTCACTGAATAATATTCTCTGGAATATTGAAATAAGCTATAACAAACAAAACATCTTATTTTATAGCATTTCATAAATGGCATGTTTTATCAGAATTATTAAAATGTTTTTTTGTAAAATAATTTTTCTACATTATGAAAACTGCTGACAGCGCGGTTTATCTATGCATTTACTCAGAACTATACTCAAACTGCGATCGCTTGCGGAGATAATAAATAATTAATTTCGATAGAGATGTATTTATTTAGATGTTTATTGGCGAAATAACAGTTCTATAGTAAATGTTAATATAATTTAGCATGTTTCAAATAAGTGAATCTTGTTAAAAGTTACATGCGGTGGCCGTGCTGGAGCAATTCCTGAGTGAACAGTGTTCACTGCTCCAAGTGTGTGTGCACTTGGATGGGTCAAATACAGAGAACACATTTCACTGCTGATTATACTCTGTATAATTGTGCACGTGACAAAAAAAAAAAATGAATTACAAAAAAAATATATATATATTATTATTTTAATTTTTTCAAAACCGATATTCTGTTATGGTAAAATGCTTAAATATTGGGAAAGATATCGGTAAACCGATATATCGGTCGATCTTTACTCATGAGTACTTTTAAATAGGCTACTCTTATACTCTTACTCAAGTAGTTTTTTGGACAAGTACTTTTACTCTACTCACACTACATTTTTTGGAAGGTAATGGTACTTTTACTTGAGTATGTTTTTTCAGTACTCTTTCCACCACTGCTGATGACTTCTTTTGACAACTATTATGTCAGTTTTATTACTATTCTAACTATTCTATTCTTTATTACTATATCTAACTATTATGTTAGACAACGGATAGCGACGATCCTTACATTGTAAGTGGATAAGTTGATTTATCTACATTTTAATATGCCTCTAGTCATAGAATCTGTGATTTCTGACTATTTTCATTTGCTGGGTTCCATGTTGCAATACGCTGTGTTTTCCACCAACTGGCAACCCGGGGTGTTGAAATGTGGGTAAATTGGGCGGAATCAAGCAGACCAAAACAAAAACAGATATTCCAACACGGAATGCAGATTTGAAAGTATAATAACTTGTTGTAGGATTGTTTTTTGGAGAAACAAGTATGTGAACTTAGTATCATGTTTCTTAAATATCTAAACATGTTATGGTATTTTTATGCTTAATACAGTCAAAAAATTACATAGCTCACCTTTAATTTGTATAGTTGTCATGGTTGTTTTTTTGGTAAAATGGCAACAAACAAAACAGACAAAGTTTTAGTATTGGCTTATCTTTTATATCTGTTATCTGCTGTAAATTGCAAATAATTATTAACTCGTCCATATCCACCCACCGAGAACTATGCAAATCAAAGTAATGTAATGCTCTGCTATGTAAATAGCAGTTCAGTGTGTTTCAAACAGTTATGTTTTATTTGTAATAGCCCACTCTGTGTGCTCGCAGCCACATTTGCTATGCTAGACGCACAGCTGTACAACACTGAGGTGTACAAATATAGTCATTACATTGCAGGATTTTGTCAGTGGGCATCAATCATCCAGCTAGTTATGCAAATTAGTGACATGGGGGTGGGCAGGGTAATTATTAGAGGAAACTCCCTTTTCCCAGAAGAGTTTGACAGCCTCTCGGAGGCCTGGAGGCCCAGATGCATGCTGTTTTAATGTTTTTTTTTTCTTTTTCTTTTTTTTATCTATCTCAAGCCTAGTCCAATCAATGAACTAATCTCTGGTTGAAGTGTGAGATTATGCTGATGAAAGTGTGCAGTAAGAATGACTTGTTACTGACAGAGAGGGCATTTGTTTGGCGGCTGTAGTTTTGATACTCAGTTCATGTTCAAAAACACGATTGGCCAACATATTTCTTAAGAATAAGTGACACAATTTTTTTCTTTTTTTGTCCCCCTAGATATTGTAGCTAAAGTTTGCGAATGGGGGTGTTTGACAGACACATGCTCTCCATTAGCACACCTACAAATTACATGTAAACCGAATCTTGTGTCAAGCTCAAACACAGAATGGAAAAAAGTAACAAGCCACCCGTTTCCACCCCCACCCAATCTCCCTTGCTCCATGGCAACCACATGATGAGGAAAAGCGATCCTGTTCTAGTCGGTCTCTCTCCTTAATGGTGCGTCTGTTGGTGTAAGAAGATATTTCCAAAACTTCCCCTGGTTGACATTTTAGATCCCCTGCTGTAACTGAACTGGGCATGGGAGACACAGGTAGAATTTGTACCATCTCTCAGGTTGCCGGCCTTCTTCACTTATTGCAGTGAGCAATTGAAAGACAGGTCTATTGACTCATCTGTCTGTCTCTGGTCAGTGCTGTATGTCAAATCGGGAAAAGGTACTCGACTGCAAATACATGTGGGTCATCTGTTCTTTGCCACGGCTTTTGTCTTGTTGATGCGTGCTTTGCGTTTTTTTTCACACAACCGGTAGTTTGACAGGCTGTGACAGAGTGTGCTTGACTGGAAAGTCTTTGTCTGGCGGCAGTGACCCTCCTGAGCGTACTTTGAAATTCAGAGTAACTCCTTACTCTCCTGTCCCCTCTGCTGGCAAAGGCAGAAAATACAACCTGGAAGGCCTCGTCTTATCCCTCACCTCATTTAGCATGTTAAACAACTTTACAAAACTTGTGCTTTTTCAGTGCTGTCATTACAGACAGACCCTTTTTTCCATCCCTGACCTGACATGTCAATAAAAGAGGTGATATGGATTTCTTCTCTTTGTGAAAGCCAACTGAGCCGAGCCGTTCCATTGCGATCTCTGATGTTGTGCCCATACGTCTCACCTCTCACACTCTCTTCCCAGAGCTGCATCGGCCCAGTTAGACCAGGCCCGGCCTTCAACACCACTCTGTATGAAATATCAATGCAGATGACTCACTTCGTCTTCAGTGTCAATCACCATTGCAAATGCCAAGCCCATTATAGCCAAATTCTTCAGGGAGTTGTTACGTCCATCTCCGGCAGTGGAGAAGGCAGGTTCCTTAAAGGGCCAGAGTCCCATATAAAAAGATTGCTGTCTGACTATACTGCTGGAGACATGCATTTTTTAGTCTGTTTTATTTTATCCAGCTAAAAACAGATTCTTTCATCAATCCCATTCACCCACCGGCCCTGCACATAAACAAAACCGGTGACCAGGAGAAAAGAGAGCTTCAGAGAAAACTAGGTAAAAAAAACAAAAACACAGAGATGCTCTGAGCCAACACCCAGTGGTTGTCCCACGGGACCGGTAGGCTATTTTGGGCTTGCGCTGTGCTTTCGTCATGGTAGAGGTAGTCCGAGGTTGTCGCATCTGATGCTGGGATGTTGCATTTTGCATCACTATGGTTTTAGAAGAAGAGACAATTCCTTCAAAGCCATCAAGGTTATAAAGTTTAGCTGGAGGATGTTGCCGATTGATCTTAACAGCGGAGAACGGCTTCGCTTTGCTTTAGCGTGTTGTTACAGGCCCCTGAGGAGGAGAATACTTTTATGGCTCCTACATTAAAATTAGAAACCGCTCCAAAGCATGATATGAAACATTGTGATGGCTTCATTTTAAAAGGTTATTTTTGGACACATTAGTTGTTGCGTTGTCAAGTTCTAATTTGAGGTGTTAATGAAGCTTTATGACTAATGTCAAATTTAGGTTTGCTCGGAAAGAGCTTCGTAACACGTGGGAAGATCCAATGTGTGTCTTAGTGTAGTGTACTTGCATGGGAGTAGGAGTACAGATTAGAGGTCTTCCCAGGTCAAAAAATTCTTACCCGTAAATATGCTGCACGGTAGGGGTGGGCGATATGACCAAATCATTTTGTATCACGATAACGATATATATCACAATATAGTATTTTTTTTCTTTTAAAAAGGTTTATTTGATATTAAAATCTTTGAAACAAAAGAATTGTCATAATCCTTATCACCGATGCCAATATCAAACTAATACAAGCCTAAAAAGAGACAAAAAAAAAACAACCTTACTGAAGATAAATAAACAGTCAGTGATGAAATAAAGAATAAAAAAAGAATTGCAAGCAATAGGACAAAAAAACGACAATAAATAAAAAACGCTACATACATTGTTTACATTAATTAGTCTTCGCTATGTTAATTATATCGATCTATCTATCTATGATAGATATAATTAACACGTGTATTATGTATAGATTCTATACATGTTATAAGTATATCATTATTATTGTTATTTTTTATTTAAAGTTACGAAAGTGATTTAGTCAAGAGCAGTGAGAGATTTTCTAGCAGTGTGCTATGATTAACATGAATGGCAGACAGAACGAATATCGGTCAGCTTCCCCTTTAAGACCGAAGTCCGGATCCAATATATCTACTGTTACATATGCGTTTTCTCTTACTGCCGTTTACTCTCTCTGAAGACCTTAAGATCGCTGTGTTTATAAGGATACTTGCAAAGACGGGGATTCTGACGCATATAAGTGTGTTTATGTTATCGTTCAAAGCCAATAAAGCGGAAAAAGCGCACGCTCCGCTCGCACAGACACAGAGACGGTGCACGCATATAGCTTTGTTGTTTGTGTTTCAATGGCTTAAAATCAGTTTGTATTAAACTACAGTGCTTTAAAACACGTGTTCATGCTACAGATGTAGTCCCTCGTTTAAGAACGAGCTCCTCGTTCTGTCCTGGCTGCTTGTTCTGTCTCCCCATCACGCCCCGTGGTGGGCGGCATGCAAAGATCACAGTCACCCGAATGATAAAAAAGTATTACCGTAAACAATGTATTTTCCAACACCACGAAATAAACGATAGAACGTAATATGAAACGATAGACTTTTTATTTCGTCCATCCGATATATATCGTCATATCGCACAGCCCTACTGCACGGAACCAACCCGGACCTGTATTTAATTTTTTTAATGGGACCCGAACCCGTATAGACCTGAGAAATGCCTTAAATGTACTACCCGGTCCCAAACGTGGACCCGAACATTATTCGAAAGTTGGACCCGAACCCGGTTGGGAAGACACAAACTCGACTGCACCCGTCCCAATCGGCACATATTGCACAGCAAATGCTATTAATTCAATAAAAAAATAGCGGAAAAAAAATGTTTTGCCTTAACTACGTTAGTAGCCCTCTCCCTGACTGCGATGCATACAATCCTCTTTGCCAATAAATGTCCATCCATGTTAGGCTGTTCCTCTCTTTGGCCGTCTGAAAATGAATCCACTCATTATTCCAGCTTTAAAAGTCTACTTGCTGTCACGGAGACGGATGACTAATGCAACTTCGCAGTTTTTTTTCCCATCTCGAGTCAACTTCCTGTGTTACGTTTACCCTTTTGAACTACAATAACGATACTTTTTGTTGGTTGTAATAAAGAATCGGAGCAATTATTTTTTTTGTTGCAAAAAACGCACAGAATTGGAAGTTCGTTACACTTTACTGCGTGTGTGTTCAATAACAGGTGCGTCTCTTCAGTTTTGTTTCAGCTTTTTTTTCACGTCACTCATGAAGGAATCCATGATCACCGTCCTCTTGCAGTACTACATTAACTCCGCCTGTGCTCTGTTTCTGGGGGCTGAGATAACGTGTAACATGTGTTTTTTTTTTCTTCCACCTTATTTCCTGCTCACACTTTTCTCATCCTACTTTTACAAACTGCAAGTTACACACACGCATGCTGACTGATGCTGATCACTGGCGGGTGTGGTGTTTTCCGATCAACTCGGGGTATTACACACAAAGTTAAAAAGACCCGGGACCCGAAGTAATTGATTGAGACCCGACCCGGACCCGGCTGGCCATTTAAAATATAGACCCGAACCCGTAAAGGTCCCGGGTCGGGTCCCGGGTCCTCTGTGAAGACCTCTAGTAGAGATGCATGGAACACAATGAGATTCCGCCTACTCAAGCCAAGTAGCTGAGGAACCTGGAAGTGATTTACACAAATCCCCAGGTGAGCTGACAAGGTGCCACTTGTGGGTAATTAGCAGCTGTGCACAGTGACACCACAGAAAAAATCATTAGTCCCTTCGGCCTGCTTAACTGTCACGCTCCAAGCGTATAGTGAAATGTCCCATTCCGTCCCATCGGCTATCCGGTGAAATCTTGGTATGTCTAATGAAGCTTGCGTAAAGGTAGGCCCTCTCAGTGAGGTGAAAGCACTTTTAAACATATAATTTACACCCCATTTATTGTTGTAAAGACAGTGGCCGCTTCACTTTTCACGTTCTGTTGCTACATATCTTAATAGTTTATGTAACAGGACTGTTCAGTACAAGGATCAACAAAATAATTATGGTAACTCAATTGCATAAACAATCATAAATGTAAAAAGAATATACTTTAATTGGGTGAAAATGAGTATCCACCATGACAATTGACTTCTATATTGTTACAAATATTATATTATAAATTAATTAAAATTATTCTAAATGAAAAATATATATTAGACCACACATGCAGGTGGTGCTGCTGACATAGAACACACATGCGCTGTGAATTGTTTACGTGCAGAGAAAAGCCTGGGTGACTCGGGGGGAGGAGAATTGTTGATTAAATTAAGATCGAACCACTGATGTCACATGGACTATTTGTCGTTGTTTTTGGTACCTTTTTGTTTCTTTCTGGTAGGACCCTTGCTGTCTATGGTGGGTCAGAAAGCTCTTGGATTTAATCCAAAAATATTTATTTATGTTATGAAAATGAACAGTTCTTACGGGTTTGGATCAACATGAGCATGAGTAATTCATGACAGAATTGTTATTTTTTGGGTGAACTATCCCTTTAAGCTGACAAAAAAGCACCATACAATAAATCAATGCAATTTGTGTGAGGAACAGACTGAAATGTAAATTGTTATGTACTGAAAGTTTTTCAGTCTGCTGTTTCCACATATTGTAACTTTGTGTGTTTCATCAGGTTAAAACGTACATGAGAATCAACAATGTTTCACATCAGAGATGTCAAACCTGTTGCGACTCACTTTTAATACGCTCTGTTTGAATGTTCGTGAATGAGATTTGAGAGCTACTCTCACCTTCAATTTGAGTGCTGTTTAGAGGTGCAGAAGAGCAGCTGGTTCTGATGTACCTGTGGTTCTGTTGTTATGCCTGGAGGAAGGCACTTAAGCCACAATTGTTGCACACTGCGCCCTTGTCTCCATCCGCTCACGACTCCAGCACTGTAGCCAAGCCAAAGTGCAGAGATGACTTAATGGCTCAATGGCTTGAAAACCCCCTGCAATCTCTGAAGCTGTGGTGAGAGTTAAATCTTTAGGCCGATTCCTATGTTGACTTTTTCCTACACACTGTTTAGAAAAAAGTGCGTTCACCCGCCCCCCACAACAGTGAACCACAGAGGGATGATTTAGCCTTTTTTGTCCAAATAAATTATTATTTCATGTTAAAGTGAAAAAAAAATGCTCAAAATGTATACAAAGTTGGCATTGTTTGCATACGTGTGCATCTCCTTTTAGTCAGTGCTTAGCAGGTTGTAGCAGTTACAGCATTGAGTCGTAGAACATATTTGCACATCTGGCCACTGAAATTTGTCTCCATTCTTCCTCTGCAGAATTGCTCAAGCTCAGTCAGGTTTCATCTCTCGTCCACCAATGAATTCTAAGTTGGATTGTGGATTCTGGCTTAACCACTCTAGTGGATTAACATTGTTGTTTTAATACTGTAAAGCTGTGGCTCTACGCTTAAGGTCATTGTCTTTCTGAAAAACAGATCTTCTCCCAAGTCGCAAGTGTCTTGCAGACTCTATCAGGTTTTCCTCCAGGATTTCCCCTTGATATTGCTGCATTTTTTTTACCTATACCGTCACAAGTCTTCCAAGGCCTGCTGAAGAGAAGCATCCCCGCAGCGTGAAACTCCCACTATTATGTTTCACCATGGGTATGGTGGGTTTCTTTAGATTCTTATGCCAAACATGGAGTTTAGTCTGGTGACAAAAACCTCAGTTTTGGTCTCATCAGTCTACAGAACATTCATCCAGCTGGCTTCAGAGTTTCCCACATGCCAGGCAAAAGCTGTTGTATCTTAGCCATTGAAGCTTGAAGTAGTCATTGGTTTCTTAGTCCCTTCCCTCTTTCCTTCAGTTTCTTTCTTGCACAGCCAAGGCTGCAAACACTTTTTTTCAGGACAGTCTTGTAGATATACAGCTGTGCTGAACTTTTTCTATTTCTTGATGTAACTGTACTACAAAGGATATTCACTGACTTCGAAATCTACATTTTTCAAGCTCCTGCCTTGTGCTTTTAAAGTACTTTTTGCTAGCTTGGAGTGCTCTCTTCTCTTAATTATTTAGTTATGCAACAATACTGACTCACCTCGAGTTGGACCTTCTAGATGTATTTGTACTTCCGGGTATATTTACACTATAATCAATTGACCAGACACTGGTTGGGATTTAACATATTTATGTAGCTTTTGCATATAGTATGTACATATTTACACACAGGTGCATCTCAATAAATTTGAATGTCGTGAAAAAGTTCATTTATTTCAGTAATTCAACTCAAACTGTGAAACTTGTGTATTAAATAAATTCAATGCACACATACTGAAGTAGTTTAAGTCTTTGGTTCTTTTAATTGTGATGATTTTGGGTCAAATTTAACAAAAACCCACCAATTCACTATCTCAACAAATTAGAATATGGTGACATGCCAATCAGCTAATCAACTCAAATCACATGCAAAGGTTTCCTGAGCCTTCAAAATGGTCTCTCAGTTTGGTTCACTAGGCTACACAATCATGGGGAAGACTGCTGATCTGACAGTTGTCCAGAAGACAATCATTGACACCCTTCACAAGGACTTAAACTACTTCAGTCTGTGTGCATTGAATTTATATTTATTTAATATATATTTAATATTTATTTTTGATACTAGAGAGCCATAAAGAGCATTTTTCAGAAAAAAACAAAAACAAAAACACCACACGTAATGATTATATTTTTTACATAATACCAGCCAAATTCCAGGAATGTTGGAACTTTTTAAAATTTTTAATTAAATGAATACTAAAAGATTTTCTAATCACAGGAGCCACTATTTTATTTATTTACATTCTACATTTATGTAACTTTTATCCAAAGGGACTTACAGTGCATTCAGGCTATACATTTTTTTATCAGTATGCGTGTTCCCTGGGAATTGAACTCACAACCATTTGCGCTGCTAATGCAATGCTCTACCACTGAGCCAAAGGAACACACTATTTTACAGTATTTTACAAACAACAATATTTTATTCACAATAAAACATAGATAACATAACAAATGTTTAAACTGAGAAATTTTACAATTGTATGTACAAAATGAGCTCATTTCAAATTTGATGCCTGCTACAGGTCTCAAAATAGTTGGGACTGGGGCATGGGGGCATAGTGTAGCATCTCCTCTTTTTTCAAAACTGTTTGAAGACGTCTGGGCATCGAGTTTAGGAGTTTCTGGAGTTTTGGTGTTGGAATTTGGTCCCATTCTTGCCTGATATAGGTTTCCAGCTGCTGAAGAGTTTGTGGTCATCTTTGACGTATTTTTAGTTTAAAGATGCGCCAAATGTTCTCTATAGATGAAAGATCTTGACTGCAGGCAGGCCAATTCCGCACCCGGACTTTTCTACTACGAAGCCATGCTGTTGTAATAGCTGCAGTATGTGGTTTTGCATTATCCTGCTGAAATACATGTCGTCTGGAGGGGAGCATAGGAATGAGTACACCCCTAAATGAAAATGTCCAAATTGGGCCCAATTAGCCATTTTTCTCTCCCCGGTGTCATGTGACTCGTTAGTATTACAAGGTCTCGGGTGTGAATGGGGAGCAGGTGTGTTACATTTGGTGTTATCGCTCTCACTCTCTCATAGTGGTCACTGGAAGTTCAACGTGGCACCTGATGGCAAATAACTCTCTGAGGATCTGAAAAAAGATTTGTTGCTTTAGATAAAGATGGCGTAGGCTATAAGAAGATTGACAAGACCCTGAAACTGAGCTGCAGCACGGTGGCCAAGACCATACAGCAGTTTAACAGGACAGGTTCCACTCAGAACAGGCCTCGCCATGGTCGACCAAAGAAGTTGAGTGCATGTGCTCAGCGTCATATCCAGAGGATGTGTTTGGGAAATAGACGTATGAGTGCTGCCAGCATTGCTGCAGAGGTTTAAGGGGTGGAGGGTCAGCCTGTCAGTGCTCAGACCATGTGCCGCACACTGCATCAAATTGGTCTGCATGGTTGTTGTCCCAGAAGGAAGCCTCTTCTAAAGATGATGCACAAGAAAACCCATAAACAGTTTGCTGAAGACAAGCAGACTAAAGACATGGATTACTGGAACCATGTCCTGTGGTCTGATGAGACCAATATAAACTTATTTGCTTCAGATGGTGTCAAGCGTGTTTGGCAGCAACCAGGTGAGGAGTACAAAGACAAGTGTGTCTTACCTACAGTCACTTCTGTGAGATACTGTTAAAAACATTAATGTTTTTATCACAAGCATTTTCAATGTTTTTATCAATCCAGGAAATTATTCCCGATTTAAAAAAACAAAAAAAAACAATCACAATAATTTTTTTTTCCATATCATACAATAATGCTATTTATCATGATATTAATTTACCATTATTAGGTAAGGAAATGCTTTCCCACATGTTTGTTAGACCTTAAAAATGAAGGTAAACATAACTTTGTTCACAATTACATTCTACAGAGGACCTAACTTTTCATTTAGGGCCTCAATAATACATTTAATTTTTCCCTAAATTCTGTGTTTTCCTTTTAATTTTTTATTGATTCTGTTTTTTATGATTCATTACAAAATAAATAGCATTTTCATTTCATCAGATAAGATGCTGCACAACGAAACTGTATAAATTCATTATAATAAAAACAGTTACTTGGTTGTATGATATTCCTTAATTATATTATTATCATTATTATTATTATTATTATTACTAAGATAATTGTATTTTAGTATACAGTAGTAATATAATTGGTCAAAATATGTTGCAAAAGTCAATCTATACAAAAGTTAAACCGGGCTTTTATTTTGGCGGTTTGTCGTGAAGGTCTTTCAGTGTTGGTTTTAGTTTCAGCGTGTATTTGACTGTAATTTTTCTGAAATGAAACTGCATAAAGCTGGTGAAGTGACTCTCAGAGCAGTTTTGGAGATGAAGTGCATGTGTCCATGTCCTCTGATATTGAGACACAGATGCTGAAGACACTGCGAGTCACCTGTGTTTGTGTATCAGAGGAAACTACTCCACGCATTCACACAGAGACAAGCAGAACATGCAGACTTAATAGCGACATGCACTGACTGGCTGCTTATCATCATATTAACATAATTTTTTATCATAATCTCGATATTATATCGTTCATCATCTAGTGATAATTCAGGATATTTATAGAACGTGCTTGGCTGGTGACTCAGAGACTCCATGCGGGCTACCAGGGGCCCACGGTCACCACGTTGGTGACCACTGTGCTAGAAAGTTTCCCTCCTCTTTAGCCTGGAGGACACGGCTTCTGTGATTTTCAACAAGAATGTCAAATTTGGAATGATCTAACCATAGAACACTTTTCCACTTTGAAACAGTCCATTTTAAATGAGCCTTAGCCCACAGGACACAACGGCATTTCTGGACATGTTCACATATGGCTTCCTTTTCTCATGATAGAGCTTTAGTTGGCATCTGCAGATGGTTTCTGGAAGTATTCCTGGGCCCATTTAGTAATGTCAATGACAGAATCATGCCGATGAGTGATGCAGTGCCGTCTGAGGGCCCAAAGACCACTGGATTCCAACAAAGGTCTTCTGCCTTGTTCCTTACGCACAAAGATGTATCCAGTTTCTCTGAATCTTTTGACGATTTTATGCACTGTAGATGATGAGATTTGCAAAGCCTTTGCAATTTGACGTTGAAGAACATTGATTTTAAAGTATTCCACAATCTTTTTACTAGGGGTGGGAATCTTTAGTCACCTTCCGATCCGATTCCAATTCTGGGAGTCACGTTCCGATTCCAGAACGATTCTTGATCTACCCCCCCCTTATTAATTAATTTGTTTACTGACTTGAACATCTTAAAATCCTTACATTTACATATCCTTACATAAATAATTAAGTACTTTTAAAATAATATAAAACAAATTATAATTTAAACATTTGTATGTTAAGAATTTTAAACTAATATAACTTTGAAACATACAAACAAGTAGCAAATAATAAAGAGGAGCATAGAAACTTATAACAAACAACAATCAAAGAGTGCTTTCAGTATTTCATTTAAGAACTGTGAGTGATTTTTCTTCTTCTTTACTGTTGTTTTTTACTACGACATCATAGACAACGGGATATCTATTAAGCTGCATTCACGCATGGATATCTTTTTAAATATAAGAAGTAATGTGGTTTGTCCTGTCCATTTGATCCCTTAAGACATAACTGGCTGTGTTTACATTAATTTTGCATCATAAAACCATTTTGAGACGCAAGTAAATTAAACCACTGAAGGCCCTTTCACACGGGACGCGGCAAGCGGTGGAATCGCAGCGCGGCTGCCACCTTCTCTTGTAGTGGAAGCGTTTTGTGCAGTGGAAGCGGTCTTTGCGACACGGTCTCGGGCGGATGTTGCCATAGTTACAATTGTCAAGGTCACATTTGTATTTACTAAAAACTAAATAAAACAACAAAAATTTGTGTCATTCTGTCATTAATTATTGTCATTATTACTGTTCTTTTTTTCATTTGGCAAAAGTGGAGTTGTTTTTGAGGATTTTCTGGGAAATCCATCAAACTTAAAACAATCTTCTCCATTTTCAACTGTCCATTATAAGTTCAGTTAAATGTTCTATGATTGGTTGTTAATAATCTGTTCACTGATTGGTTAAAGCCGACGCGGCTGCCGATCACAAAAAGATAAAATATTTTAAGTGCCACGCTAATGAAAGTGGCAGGATTTTGGGTGAACGAGCACCGCTTTTGCTCCGCCTCCACGCCACCAGCAAAACCACTCGCGAATTGCTGCTTTCCGCATGTCTCCCATTGCCTCCCATTGAAAATTAACAAGACACTCGCGACTGCCGCATCCCGTGTGAAAAGGCCTTGACATGGAGTCGCGCACAGCCGCATGCGCAAGCAGTTTACACACAAAAAAAGCACATCAGCATTTGAAATTGAAAGCAGCCTCCTGTAAGTGAGGTTAATATTTTAAATATATAAGTCCACTGCATTCCAAACCACATAAGTTATGACTTCGTAGAGCATTTGTAAGGAAAATACCGACGGGCGAGACCGCACACTTCAAGTGTAACATCATACAAAGCGCATGTCTCTCACAGTGCATCCTGTGCAACTTTATGAAAGATTATTTTACGGAAGGTTCGAGTGGTGTATGTGTGTGAGGAATTGGAAGCAAGCAGAATACGGGTGTTTCTAAAGCAAACTCAGTCATCACAAATCTGGTTACAAATTAATCTCAGAATCAATTCTGAAATTCTCAGAATCGATCCAGAATCGTTGGAGAGAGAATCGCGATGGATCGATTTTTTTCTCCCACCCCTACTTTTTACGCACTCTTTCACAGATTGGAGAGCCTCTGCCCCTCGTCACTTCTTATTGCTAATCAACCCTCTACATTGTGAGTAAATCACTTGCATATGCGACTAATCTTAACTCTGGGCGACTGAATGATGTTTAATATTAGCCAATGGCTAATACATTCTCAGATTTTACTCACCAGTGTGTAGGGATGGGTACCGAAACTCGGTATTTAATCGGTCTCGGGGCTAAATTATAAAAGACCGGAGTATCGATAAGCTCTGACGTTAACGGTTCTGCTATCGGTACTGGAGAAATTAAGAAAACACACATACATTTATTATTGCTATATATATACACATTATCTTGCAAATTATATCCCGCCAGAGTCACCAGCTGTTTTTATATGCAATAATATTCAAACTCTTGTCTATGATGCATTTTTGCTATTCCCAAATCAGAAGCGCGATCGCTCACGTGGATGAGTTCAGCACGCGCAACATAAGCCCTGTTTATGATAGAAGAGACTAACCATTAAAACATGCTTACACTTTAGGCCTGTGGCTGTTATATTAAACTGAGTTTATTTAATGTTTTTTAGCTTCTAAAGATTATAGCCGTGTTTCTTCTAACACAACTTCCTTCTCTTCACAGCGCATTCGTTTCCTCCTGACCAAAACTTAACATCAGAATCAGATCAATCGCCTGTCGATTGTTGTAAATGCCTTTTACAGTTACTAAATTGCTGGACATGTTTGATAATGAAATGTTGGAAGTACAATCCACACGAGAGATGCTGTTCCTCAGGCTGAAGTGTGTGTGTGCGTGTGTGTGTGTGTGTGCAGGGGCTGGAAGGTGTTTTATGTAGGGGTGCTGTGGGGGGGTAGTCAATTTCTGCATATAAATATTACGCCAAATAGAAACAGAAAATCGTGCTATAGCCTACGCACTTTCATGAGATCGTGTTAGACAACAATTAGCTATTTTACAAATGGGAATAGGCTACAATGAATTCATAACAATGTTTTACATTCAAGTTACATTCAAGCTTAAAACCCTTAAAATGTATAGTGAAAAGTTTTTAAAAGCATCTGGAATGCAATAAAGTAATTTTAAAGCTGTTTTTAAAGCATTTGCTGCATGGATTAAAACGATAGGCCAATAAATAATTCACATCAGTCAGACAAAATTGCATTGCAACAAATCCTTTAAATTTCAAGGACAAAGATTTACATACTTTTTTTATTGAATACAATTATAAAATAAAACGCAAATTATAATCGGGCCTGTTTTAGGCTTTCCTTATTTTTATATTTTAGATGGTGAGGTGACGGGAAAAATGACTCGCCATTTCCTCATTGGAGAAATATATGCATCTTAACGAATTACATAGGCTAATGAAGAGTTTTTGCTTTGCTTTGAATTATTTCGTTTTAAAGTAGTATTTTAAAGCTTTCTATAGATATATTTATCATATCTCTGAGCCAGTTTCGAGTTGCCGAGTTTCGGTTCATCATTGAAGCCTCTTGTTCAAAACCGGAAGAAAGTGCATTCTCTGTTTTCCTATTTTATAAAAGCACAATGTTGATATTGTGAATGCACACAAATAAAAGTAGACCCTTTACAGTTCAAAATGATATATTACTCTTACCTTTATGAGAAAAAAAATCTCACTGCGTATTTTAAGTTGTTTTTACTGTAAGAAAAATCCTCCATGTCCTGTAAAGCTCGCTTCAGCTTCCACTCTCCACACAAACTGTTGGATATTGCACATTTATATAGGTTAAACATTTAAACTAACACTGTGATATGCTTGAACTGTTTATAGGCCTATCTATCGATTTTATTTTAGTCAAGTCTTGATGATTTGATAAGGCTAAATTAATCAAACATAGGCGATCAACTCTGATGCTGGCCGCTTGGTCGTTGCTTAAAAGAAAAAAAAACATTTAACGAACAAAAAATGCTCCCAAGGTTTTTCTAAATTAACTTTATGAAGAAAAAAACCGAAACATCGTCTAATCACTTTTCCATTACATACAAAACTGAACTATTTTAGCCATAAGCTGTTTTGGGAGAAGGGAAAGACTCATATCGCTGAGAAAAAAAAAAAAAGTACATCCATGATATTTCCATGTTCCGCTTTTAAGCCACAACCTACAAATTCTTCAACACAATCATAGCATTCACAAACATATAAGCAAGCATTGGCAGTGCTGCGTGCGTGATTTGACAGGATGTGCGCAACGTGCGCATCAAATAGCCCTGCATCAGTTTAATAACTTTGATAACTTTAATTCTTACAACTGTTAAATTAATGGGCAAATGGTAAATATGTCGAAGATCACATAGAAATAGATAGCAAAATAGCCAATGTAAACTAAATGTTATAAACATCGAGCAACCATATACATTTTTAAATTAATCTTTATTATAACAAATTTAGCCTATATATTTTTTTATTCACAACAGTTTACAGTTGCCCACAGAAAAACAGGGGTGCTGCAGCACTCTCAGCACCCTGTTCCCGCGCCTGTGTGTGTGTGTGTGTTTTGCGCGTGTGTGTGTGTGTGTGTGTGTGTGTGTGTGAGTGCGTGTGTGTGAGTGTGCGTGTGTGTGTGTGTGCGTGTGCGTGTGTGTGTTTGCGCTGCGTGTGTGTGTGTGTGTGCGTGCGCGCCGCCAAGCGGCGTCAAACGATCAAATACACACACAATAAATGGTATATTTGTCAGTTTGTTTAACTTTGTTTGTTTGTTCATGTTCTTACTCTATCTTATCTTATGTATATAAAACACAAAAAAATGCCTGCACACTGCTGCATTTACAAATTGATGTTTTATATTTATTTAATGAAATATTTATTTAACATCTCAGAATATAAAGCCATGTTAATTAAGCTGCTAATCTATCATAGAAATATATATTTCATACATATGTGTGTATGTATGTATGTATGTATATATGTATGTATATATATATATATAAATAACAAAAAGTACCGATAAGAATACCGTTAAAGCACCGGACCGATAAGCAGTATCGATAAGAGTAGTAGTACCGTTAAAACCTTAACGATACCCATCCCTACCAGTGTGTGAGTTGGAGGCTAAGTATTAGTTTAGCACAGATATATTGACTTGTGGAACACTGACTGAGCGCTTCAGAGTTTCGCTCTCTGTGAAGCTATCTATGCTGTTTTTCAGTTCATCTCAATGGATGCACTGCACACCTGTATTTGACGTACCGTGAACTCTAGGCGCACTGTCGTTTTGGTGAGAGCAGAGGGAGCAAGAGAGAGTCTTACATACATGCAGAATTGACGCGCTACATGTAAACGATATTCTTTGATGTAGTGTCCTATCAAAATAGTACCTTTTGGATTTTTTTCAGCTTTTAAGAACTGCCGGGTTTTCTGGTAGTGGGCGGAACTAATGTGCAAATGGAAATCTGATTGACTGGCCCTAACCTATTATCGTTCCTGTTTTGATTTCAGCAAATCAGTTCGATTGAACGCACACAACCTGATTAAATTTTCATGAATCCAGGAGCTCATTAATCCTTAGTGCGTTTATACTGTTCTTATAAGCAGATTTCGTATTATTATTATTATTTTTATCAGTATTATTGTTAGTTTTTTCCCCAATGTATTTTTTTTTTTTTACAGAAATACTGAATGACCAAAAAAGCACCACCACCAGTCCTAAATTCAGTTAAAATGTCAATGCATTCATACATGGTTACTAAGTTTTAATTCAAATTACTAAAGTTATATCATTAAATAATACTTGATTCTCATAATGTCATAATTATAATGCTTTACTGACTGATGTTAAGAGTGTACTTTCAGATATTTAAAGAGCTTTACCATTTTACAAACACACACAAACACACACACACACACACACACACACACACACACACACACACACATATATGTATTAGTGATGCGCGGATGAGCTAAAACGTCACCCGAATCCGCAGCTTTGTTCAGCTCAGATGAGCTTTATTTGTCACATACGCAATTATACAGAGTATAACCAGCAATGAAATGTGTTCTCTGCATTTAACCCATCCAAGTGCACACACACTTGGAGCAGTGGGCAGCTGATACTGCGGCGCCCGGGGAGCAGTTGGAGGTTCGGTGCCTTGCTCAAGGGTCTCAGCTCAGTCGTGTACAATTCCTGCTGGAGCTGAGATTCGAACCCACAACCTCAGGTTACAAGTCTGATGCTCTATCCATTAGAGCCACGACTGCCCCCCGCTTCAAATTAATTATCCACCCGCCAACTGCCCGCACCCATATTTTTGTCTGATTTAGATAACCGCACCCGACCCGCACCCGATCGTCACATTCATGTTTTGTATGGACATGAAAAACCTGGAAAAGTCATGGAATTTAAAAAAAGCAATTTCCAAACCTGGATCGATTTAAAAAAATAAATAAACCCAGAAAGTTTAGGAAAAGTCATGGAAATCTATTTCACAATCCTCTGTATAATACAATTATGTTTAATTATGTCCCGAATTTCAGTGAGGTATTGCGCATATATCACATTACTCATTCCCGCAGCTTTCAACTTTAAAATGAGGGAAATTACTGCTAAAAATGTATTCAATATAGCGTATATAGGTTAGATGAGTAAATAAATTAACACAAACCATCCGATCAAATCAGTCATTTGAAAACAGCGTGAGTGATTCAGCAACGAGTCTTCTCTCTTTGACCTTCTCTTCACATCGGCGCATCTAGAGCTGCTGCACGCTGCGTTACAAGACTTTAGCTCAAGTTTCGGTGCAGTTGACAGAATTGTCAATTTCCTAATTGGTAATTGTTGCATCGTCACAAAAAATGTATTATTTTCACGTCTTTTTAAGCCATTCGGTACTCGTGCTCTCCTGTATATCTCCTGATATAACCGCCATCTGCGCATCACTAATATGTATACATGTATAGGCCTAGTATTATCAGTCTGGCGAGTAAACAAAAAAATAGTTGGCGAGTACTAGCCAATGGCGATTCAATTGCCAAGGTGTCCGTAGAGGGTTGCTAATCATGTTACAGACCTGATGTCAATTAACTTAATTAGTTGCTAGATGTTTTCCCAGCTGAACTTAAAAAAAAAAAAAATCTTTTTCAGCCCTTTGTTGCCCCCGTTTCAACTTTTTTGAGACCTGTTGCAGGCATCAAATTTGGAATGAGCTCATTTAGTGGATAAAAGTGTAACATTTCAAAATGTATCCATTTATGTTCTTTATATTCTATTTCGAATAAAATATTGGCTCATGTGATTTGAAAGTCTTTTAGTTTTCATTTTATTCAAACAAAAAAAAAACGGCCCAACATTTCCGGAATTCGGGTTGTATATGTGTGTGTACTGTATATATTTATTATGTATATATAAATACACACAAATATGCACGCATATATTTAAGAAAAATATGTTATTTGTTTATGAAATATATTTATAAATTATATAAATACTGTATGTACATGTAAATATTTGTAATATGTGTATACTGTATGAGTGGGTATTTATATATAGATAACTCAGTAAACACACAAATATTATGTACACAAAATCTTATTTTGGATGCGATTAATCCCGGTGAATTGTTTGACAGTACTAATTTTATATCATTTGAAAGAGGTCAAATCCATCAAATCTTCATATTTTCAAGTGTATTTATAGACCTTATGTGGCTTTAAGCCAAGGCCAACCTAATGCATGGTTTCTGTTTTATTTTTTATATTTTATTTTTCTACATGTTTTCATTCTCTCTGTGTATGTACCTCTCTCCTCCTCTCACTAGTATTGAATGGCACACCAGGTGTACTGAAGCTGGTTGTTGTGACTCATCGTGTCATCTTGTTCTCCCTCCCCTTTAGCTCTGCCTGCTTTTCAGACAGGAGAGGGAGACGTAGCCCCTCCACCATTGATGACCTCCTGTTCTGCTCATGCACGCTCGCACCCCTCCACCAACGTCACTATCGATCCGCATGCTTCTGTCTCTTTCTCTCTGAGCCCATCGCCCCCAAAAAGCCCCATCTCTGTGCTGATGTTTCAGAGAGCAGGTGGTCAATTTTAACCAGCTGGAGCTTTTTTCCTGCTTCTTTTTGGTAAACCAACCGAAATAGCATTTGTAATACGCAAAGTGGGACTTCTGAAATGTTTATTTTTGCAGTTGAGAGAAAATGTGGCAAGTCCTCTATACTATTATAGTATGCAAGAGCCGCATCAGTGCATATGTTGTTGTTGTTCCTGTCAGTATCATAAGGGGGCAGTTGAATTTGAAGGCTGAAAGTGAGTCATCAACTGAGGAATAATAATTTAGCTCTAAAACACTGGAAGAAATTGAATCAGAGAAAAACAGTGATGCTCGTGTGCCAGGAAATCATTTATTTTATCCTAGGGCAAAGCGCTTTGAAAACATTACATGTTTTAACAATATGTCTCATTCATTCTTTTAGCTATTTGTTAAAACCGTCTGTCTGCATAAAGTGATCAAACCCTCTTTTATTTGATGAGGGCAAATTGAACATTGAATCAGCTCGAGTTGCTGTCATTAAACTGGATTTATTAATTACAATTGCAACAATTTCCTCATTCAGTCCTTTATTTAATCCAGTTTTCTTAGAGTATCTAATTCTTTCCGAACCATAAGTTAATTTGTGGCTTTTCGTGACCGAAGACCATGAAGGATGAAGATTTTTTTTGGTTGCTATGGACACATAGAGTGAAAGCTTGACAGCGCATCGTTACTTAAAGGCTTTGACCTCATACACTTGAGGGTACTGTGCACAACAAGTATCGATCTGCAGCTGTTTTCATTTGTAAATTATAAAACTATAAAAAGAAAATGAAAAACACGACTCAAAACTATGTGGAAAAGCAGTGGAATATAAAGTAGGAACATGAACGTTCAAACATGAAGATGAAAAAGAGAGTGATTCACGAACGAGCACAGGCTTCTCTCCCATGAGGTGAACAGAAACCAAATTTCTTGTTCTTGGGCGATAGATTTAAATTGAAAATCATGCCTTGTGACATTCTGAAGCACGGCCCTTGTTTTTGCTCTAAACTATGTATTTTCCCAGATAGCACTAATGACACGTATCCATTAGAAGCTACTAATTACTCTGTCTTTGTGGTGTGCTGCCCAGCGGTGGAGTGGAACTGTTGGCCTATGGCGTCTGCCTCGGAGCATGTTATCGGTGTCTCACAAGTTAATCAGTGTGCAGTGGAATGAAGGAAGAACAAAAAGACCCGTATGTGCTGTAACAGATGCACTGCCTGTTTTTTACAGCAAATGTGGCTTCAGATTTTCAATGGAATTCACACAATGTTTCTAATTATTAATTAGAACCTTTAGTTTCATTATTAATATTAACCACGTTTAGGGTTATTATTATTTTAATCTCAGTAAATATATTTGATCATTTTTTATTATAATAATTAGTAGAAGTAAGACTTTTCAGACCAGTAACTAGAGTGAAAAATGCAATGAATGAAGTTTGATTTTTCAAATTGATTGGCACTTCAGGTGGAAAACAAACAAAAACCTTGAACGTTCTGACCTCAACAGATTCTTCTTCATACATTTATTTTTCTGAGTCAAGGATGTGAATGAATCATACATTTTGAGAGGTTATCAGGCATTTTAACTGCAAATATATTGTGTCAGGCTATTGAGGATGGATTCGTATTGTAAAGGGTATGACGTGTGGGTGGGCGTATGGCTCTGGGAAATGGACCCAAGGTGTGGCTGCCACTGTGGCTCTAAGAAACCACTGAGACTCTTTCAACAGGAGAGACGATGACTCATGCATTGACTTTTGAGTGAGAACACAGGATAGTGTCTCTTGTGTGAGCGTGCGTGTTTGTAAGGAAGAGAAAGAGGGAGAATGCACAAATGTGTTTTCCATCCTCTTAGAAAAGTAGCAACAAACTTTATGGTCAGCGGCCTCGTTCTTAGAGCAAAATCAATGTCTGGTTGAACATTAAGCAGCTTTGTTCAAGCCGAAGTAGTTTACATCATGGATAAAACATTTTGCTTTGTCATACTACCACAACAAAATTAACAACTGTTCTGACTCTCGTACACTTTTCAAAACTTTCTCTTCTCTGTCCTCCTCCCCCTCCTGCTTCATCAACTCTTACTGCTGGTGACTTTGCAATTTTCTTCACAAATAAAACAAGAGCCTTCAGTGAAGAATTCCTCACACCACAAACTGATGATAACTTCATAATGACAAATACACACTCTCCCATCTCCTTCTTTCCTCTCTTGGAGGCGAACATTTCCAAACTGACCCTTTCCAATCATCCCACTACTTGTCCACTTGATCCTATCCCCACTCACCTCCTTCAGACCATTTCTTCTTCAGTCATACCTGCGCTTACTCACATTATCAACACCTCTCTTCACACTGGTACATTTCCCACAGCATTTAAGCAGGCTCGGGTAAGCACACTGCTTAAAATATGGCAAGAGCAGCTTCCAGATCCTCAGTGCTCATCTTGCTGGATCTGCCTTCTGCTTTTGACACAGTTAATTAACCACCAGATCCTCCTGTCCACCCTCAGAAAGATGGGCATCTCAGGAACCGCGCTCCTGTGGTTCGAATCTTACCTCTCAGATAGGTCCTTCAGGGTGTCTTGGAGGGGTGAGGTTTCTAAGTCACAACTTCTTGCTACTGACGTTTCTCAAGGCTCAGTTCTTGGACCACTTCTCTTCTCCATCTACATGTCACCATTAGGATCGGTCATTCGGAAGCATAGTTTTTCTTATCACTGCTATGCTAATGACACTCAACTCCACTTCTCTTTCCAACCAGATGATCCGACAGTAGCTGCTCGCATTGCAGCCTGTCTTCAGTGACATTTCTAGCTGAATGAAAGACCATAACCTTCAGCTCAAACTTGCTAAGACAGAACTGCTCGTGGTCTCAGCCAACCCTTCACCACAACATCTCTATACAGTTGGGTTCATCAACCATAACTCCTTCCATATAAGCCAGGAACCTCTGAGTTGTGATAGATGATCAGTTAAGCTTCACAGACCACATTGCTACTACGGACCGGTCCTGCAGATTTGTCGTATACAACATTAGGAAGATTAGACTCTTCCTGTTAGAGCAAGCTGCACAACTCATTGTCCAAGCTCTTGTTCTCTCCAGACTGGACTATTGTAATGCTCTCTTGGTGGGCCTTCCCACATGTACCATCAAGCCTCTGCAACTGATACAGAATGCAGCAGCCAGAGTGGTCTTTAATGAGCCGAAAAAAAAGCTCACGTTACCCCTCTCTTCATCAGGTTACACTGGTTACCCGTAGCCGCTCGTATCAAATTCAAGATGCTGATGTGTGCCTACAAGACAACAACTGGCACTGCACCAATATACCTAAACTCGCTAGTGCAAACTTATGCGCCCTCCAGAAGCTTGCGTTCTGCAAGTTAGGGCTGTGCAATTAATCGCATGCGATTCTCATGCACATCTCGTCAATAAAGCCAGCTCCGTCAACTGTTTTCAAATGGAGCGGCAGTTAATACACAAAGCCATAGTTCACTTATAATCTACGTGATATCGCGTTCAATATCGCATGAGAATCGCATACATTTAATTGCACAGCCCTACTGCAAGTGAACGACGCCTTGGGGTGCCATCCCAAAGAGGTACCAAATCACTCTCACGGACCTTTTCCTGGTCTGTGCCCAGCTGGTGGAATGACCTCCCGATCGCAATACGAACAGCTGAGTATTTAGCCATAAAAAAAACAACTAAAGACACATATTTTTCGCCAGCAGCTGACCAACTAATACTAACACTTACCTATTCTATTCTATCAAAAAAAAAAATGTCATGGCACTTGTAAACTGTTGCTCTCTCGATGGTCTGATTGCTTCTATTGTTCTCCTCCTTTGTACGTCGATAAAACGTGTCATTTGGATAAAAGCGTCTGCTAAATTATTAAGTGTAAATGTAAATTTCTTTCTGTTCTGCTTTTTTGTTTTCCAACAGGTGATCCTGGACTTGACCTTTGGGGCTGGAGGTCACTCGAAGGCCATCCTGCAGTCGGTTCCAGGTGTAACAGTGGTGGCGGCAGATCGTGACCCCACAGCTTTCCAAATGGCTCAGCGTTTAGCTGAAGAATACCCGTGAGTAATCAAACCTGGACACGTTACTGGAGATAAACTGTCAGCAGAACTAAACACGTGTCTTAATACCTGCCTAAGACCCGTTGCAATCAAGTGGGTGATGTCACGGGGCTCTGTGGTTTTTGTGTGTGTGTGTGTGTGTGAGAGAGAGAGATTCTCCAGTGCAGATACAGAATCCCCGCTTTCACCCACGCTCAGTCGAAAGGCCCCAGTGTCTCATTTGTCAACGGGGCCTAAGGATTCAATGACAGGGAGAGACGCTGCTGCCCACGCAGGTTCCCCTGCTTCCTGCGTGAGAGAGTGTAGGATGAAGAGAGAGAGAGAGAGAGATAGAGCTAGTGTTTAATAAAAGAGAACCTGAGGAGCAGGCATGTGGGCTTTGCGGGCGGGTGGTGTGTGTGTGTGTGTGTGTGTACATGAGGCAGCACTGAAGAAAGCTCCAAATGAGATGTTCCTGACTCTGCAGCGTGGGTAGAGATACCTCTTTACGTGGATTCCGGGGAAACCTGTCTCAGAGGGATTGCTGCTACAGAAACCAGCGTAGGATAGAGAGAGAGAGAATCAGGACAAGTTATTCTGTCAGCAGCTATATACTCCACCAATGAGGCTTTTGACTCCCACTCATGATGAGAGGCTGGAGAAGCTGAAGAAATCATGCAATTAGCCAATATTATTGGATGGCTGTGTAAGAGGAGCAGCCAACCCACGCAATCGTCTCTCTCTCTGATTGCTCTCTCTCTCTCTCTCTCTCTCTATGCTCCTCTTCTTTCCTCTCCTCTCCTCTAATCTCGTTTCTTTTTCTCTCATTACTCCTCCTCTTGTCACTTCTTTTCTCCTCTCGTCTCCTCACTTAATAATAATATTAATAATTTATTATTATTATCATTATTATACAATCATTTTTTATCTTTTCTTCTCCACTTCTCTTCTTTTTGTCTTCTCAATGTTTCTCTTCGCTTTTCCTTTAATCTCAATCTTTTCTAATCTCCTCTTTTCTCGTTTCCTCTCGTTTATCCTCTCCTCTCCTCTCCTCTCCTCTCCTCTCCTCTCCTCTCCTCTCCTCTCCTCTCCTCTTCGCTCGTTTCTTCTCATTTCCTCTCCTCTTTCTCCCTCCCTCCTTTTTTAATTATTCACTCCTATCTCCTCTTGTCTTATCTTCTCTCATCCTTTCTTCCTTTTTTCCTATCCTCTCTTCTGTTCTTATATCCTCTATTCTCCCCTCGTCTGCTCTCCTCTCCTCTTTCTTCTTCTCTCATCTCATCTTGTCTCATATGTTTTCTTATCTTCTCCCCTCATCTTCTCTACTGTCTTCTTTCTTTTCTCCTCTCGTCTCATTCCTTTTTTCTCTTCTTAATCTCATCTCTTCTTCTCTATTCTCATCTCACCTCACCTTTCATCACATCTCCTGTTTTCTCCACTCACCCCCTCCTCCTTTGTCCATCACCTGCTAACAGACTTGTACAGCTGACAGTAGAGCAGATATCAGTATCAGATCAGACTTTTGTTCTTTATGGTCCCTCTGGTCCTTATCCTTTTCGCTCTTCTTGCAATTCTCGTTGCATGTTTTCTTTTCCAAATTTTTGCGCGAGGATAGAAATGGCAAGGTGTTAAGACATTGGCGTCTGTTCCCTTAAACAGTCTTAATCAGACACAGAATTACAGTCATGCTCGAAGGGATCCACGTCATTAATGATTTCAGTACATTCTGTTGCCTCAAGTACCTCCTTGTCACTTTAACACTTACTAAATAAATAATTGAATAACATCAAGATATGTTTTACTTTGTTCAGAATACCGACCTTCTGTCATCCTAGCACCATGTTTCAGCTCACGTGAGTGAGACAAATAACAGTGTCATGAATATGTGATATCCTTGATATTTGTTTTTAAGAACTTGATGAACACATTTAAGTCACCTTTCCTTTGGTCACTGATGGAAGAAATAAATTAAAGATTTACAAAGCCAATTCAATATGTTAACTGTGTCTGGCAATAATTTACAGCATGCATTAGTGCTTAGATAAGTTATTTGATTTATTATGTTTGCCAAATTTGCTTATAAAGTCTTTCTCTGGGTGACTACCCATGAAGAAACAGTTTCCCACTTCAAAACATAAAAAAATGGAGATAGTTTACTAAAAGAGAGGAGTAATGACTTTTTGCATTGGAAGAGACACAATCTTATTTTTTTCATTACAGATTGCTTGTCACTCGAAATGTCGCTTTTTTCAGGTGGCCTTGATTCACCACTCACCTGATCAAACACACATACTGTACTTGATAGGTTTTGGACCTTGACTGTCTGTGTGACTGACTGCATTTTTTCCCTGTACATTTTCATCTCTGCTCCCCTGCTGAATGCAGTCGATCAACATCTTATCTTGGGCCTCAGTGACGTAGATACAGAAGTCAGGCAGCTCACTGCTAGTGAATATTTCAGGCTTGATTTGTTTGGTTATGTCCTATCACAGTGCACTCTTTCTGTCTCTCTTCCTTTACTTATATAGACTTAGCTTTAAATGTGTGTTACTGGTTATGCTTTAATCTCTAGAAGATTGTCTCAGCTTCTGTTTATAGCCAAATGTGCTATTTTTAATGACCAGTAATCCAGCCAGAGTCTAAGCACGTCCTCTCCACAAATTCTGTCACATCCATATTCTGTATACATCATTAATCTGTCAATGCTCTCTTGTGCCATATGCTCAAGAAAGAAATCAATCTGAACATGACATTGTTGATTTATACATATGAGAAGGTCACAGGTCAGGCTTCTTCGTGCCAGTGGGAAATTGTTACTGTTTTCTTATTAGTTAAGTTATGAGCAAGTTTCTGTATCTATCCACTTTTCTTCTTCCATCCAGAGCCACTTTTTAGTGGCCGTATTGATATGATAATACCGATAATTCAGAGCTTGAAATGTCCTTATAAGTATTGATCCACACATAAGAGTATATATATATATATATATATATATATATATACAATCATGGGCAAAAATATCGGCACCCTTTGTAAATATGATCAAAGAAGGCTGTGAAAATTAATCTGCATTTATAATCCTTTTGATATTTTATTTAAAAAAGTCACAAAAATCTAACCTTTCATTGATAATAAGAATTTGAAAATGGGGTCATTATGAAATAAATGTTTTTCTCTAATACACATAGGCCACAATTAACGGCACCCTTTTATTCAATACTTTTTGACCTCCATTTGCCAAATGCCTGATGAGGATAGAGAACACCTGACAAGAGATCAGAGACCATTCCTTCATCCAGAATCTCTCCAGATCCTTTAGATTCACAGCTCCATGTTGGTGCCTCTTCTCTTCAGTTCACCTCACTCATTTTCTACAGGTTCAGGTCAGAGGACTGGAATGGCCATAGCAGAAGCTTGGTTTTGTGCTCAGGGACCTATTTTTGTGTTGTTTTTGAGGTTTGTGTTTGGATTATTGCATGGTTGGAAGATCCAAACATGGCCCATTATATGAATTCTAACAGAGTCATTCACTTATTGATTTTTATCTGTTGGTACTTGATAGAATCCATGATGCCACGTGTCTAAACAAGATATCCAGGACCTCCAGCAGAGATATAGGCCCACATCATAAAAAATACAGCAGTATATTTCATTGTATACATGGGGTACTTTATATCGCGGTGTTCACCAAACCCATCTTGAGTGTTTGCTGCTTAAAACCTCATTTTTTTGTTTAATCTGACTTTAGAAGCCAGTCGCATTTGAAGTTCCAGTCGTGTCTGATAACTGAATATGCTGGAGATTGTTTTTGGATGAGCTAGGATATTTTTTCTTGAAACCCTGGTGATGTTTGACAATTTCTTTAAAGGTTTTCTAACCCCGAGACTCAACTATTTTCTGCAATTCTCCAGCTTTGGTCCTTTGAGAATCTATAGCCACTCAAACTCTCCTCCTCACCATAAATTAGGACGATATAGATCCTCTTCCTGGCAGTTTAGTAACATTTTCTGTTGATTGGAAATTCTTAATTATTGCCCTGATGGTGAAATGGGAATTGCTCTAGCTCTTTTCTTAAAACCACTTCACTAATTTGTGAAGCTTAATTATCTTTGCTGCACATCAGAAATATATTCTTTGGTTTTTCTCAATGTGATGGATGATTAAGAGAATTTGGGCTTTGTTTTCCCTCCTATTTATATTTATGTGAAACAGGAAACCATGGCTGGATAATTTCATATTCATAATCACCTTGGAGTGCTCAAAATTGTGAATATGAATGGGAATATACTTCATACTCATATATACTTTGAATATACTTCGTTTTACTCATAAGAATTTCTAGGGGTATCAATAATTGTTTCCAACGTGTATTTAAGAATAACATTTATTTCATAATGATATTTCCCACCATTTTATTTAAAAAAAAGTCCCAACATTTCCGGAATTCGGGTTGTAAGTGATAAAATGAAATGGGAGATTAGTAGGAAAAATATGAAATATGAAGCCCATATTTATAATAAATTATAAGGGTATTCTTAAGGCATTATAGTGAATGCATAATGTATTATAAAAAAAAAACATAAAATATGTTATATCATCTCATGAATAATCATAACAACAATTAAAATATATTTATAATACTTGTGCGTTTTTGGTTATAACTTTTATGAGAATCATTATTTATAAAGCACAATGAACACCATATTAAATCTACTTTATTTATAATGGACTATATAATATATTCATTTTATTTAAGGTCTACACAGGATCTTACTACATCTTGTGAGTGGTTAGGTGTGGAGTGTTATTCGAGTATTTCCTGTGAGGCTAATTTTAATTTTGATGTGAGCTAGTTAATACTTTCAACTGAAAAAATGCAATGTTCAAGGATTCAAGGTTTTATTTGTCACATACTCAATTATACAGAAGATAATCAGTAGTGAAATGTAAGTCAGGTCAGGTCTGCTCAATGGACAGTGCAAAATATTGTAACACAACACAAGAGAATATACAGAAATATAGGTAAAAAAAAATAATCTACAATCTGTTTAATCTACAATACAGTTTTTTCCATCATGCTCCGGAAGCGCTTGCCAGATGGCAGTGAAATGAAGAGACTGTTATCAGGGAGATTCTATGATTTTTCTTTGGCAGGTCTGCTTTTGCAGCATTTGAGGTAGATGCCCAGCAGAGAGGGGAGAGCAGACCCTGAGATGCACTCAGCTAAGCGCTTCAATTCTCTGCAGAGCTTTGCAGTCCTGATTGGAGGCGTTTCCATACCACGCTCAGTACACGAGTCAGTACACTTTCTATGGCCCCTGAATAGAAAGTTTTCAGGATAGCTGGTGAGACCCTGGATTTCCTCAGCTGTCGCAGATGGTACAGTCTTTGCCGGCCTTTCTTGACAAATGTTATACATATGTTACATATATATTTGTTCACATACAACAGTTCAGTTTCGTGTAACAGAAACACTCGGTTTAGCGGAACCTTTCAGATTAATTAACCGTGATGTTTTAAAATGCGGTAAATTGCAAAGCCGGTTAATCGCTTCATCCCTATAATCAAGTGGATGGGGATTATTAGGAAGGCCATGATTGACAAGGGCCAGTGGTGGGAATTTGGCCAGGACACCGGGGTTACACCCCTACTCTTAACGAGAAGTGTCATGGGATTTTTAATGACCACAGAGAGTCAGGACCTCAATTTAACGTCTCATCCGAAAGACGGTGCTTTTTGACAGTATAGTATCCCCGTCACTATACTGGGCCGTTAGGACCAACACAGACCACAGCGTGAGCACCCCCTGCTGGCTTCATTAACCCACCATTAACACCCATTAATGACCATGCTATTCTCATTGATCGGTTAGAACATTGCATTGGTTTAAGAGGTATAGCTTTAGATTGGTTTAAATCGTATTTTGCAAATAGGAGTTTTTCAGTCAAGATGGGTGAACATTACTCGAGAAATGCTTTTTTGCCTTGTGGTGTTCCCCAGGGTTCTATTTTGGCTCCTCTGCATTTTTCTCTCTATATGCTCCCTCTTGGCTCGATTTTTAGAAAACATGGACTGTCATTTCACTGTTGTGCGGATGACACTCAGGTTTATCTGCCTGTAAAACAAAATTCTGTGGGTTTTGAGTCTCTTATGGCATGTCTGGCGGATATGACTTGGCTTTCATAATTTTTTTTATTTTTGATGAAAAGAAAACTGAAATTATATATTTTTTTGTCCGTCTGAATTTGTAGATTCCCCAAAATTGGATTTGGGTGAGATGTCTCTGTGTCTGAAATCATGAGTAAAAAACCTGGGTTTCATTTTTGATGATGGCTTGAAGTTTGACCGTCAAATAAATTCAGTAGTCAAAGCTTGCTTTTTTCAGCTGTGCTTTCTTTCTTCTTCTGTGTTTTTTTCTTTCTTATAAAGATTTTGAAAAAGTAATTAACACTTTTATTTTATCTAGGCTGGACTACTGCAACTCACTTTATTTTAGGATTAGGCAGACAGCTATATCCCGCTTGCAGCTTGTGCAAAACGCTGGGGCTCGACTTTTAAGTGGGGTTAAAAAGAGGGAGCATATTACTCCTATTCTACGCTCATTACATTGGTTGCCTGTTTGTTTTAGAGTGGATTTAAACATTTTGCTCCTTGTTTATAAATCTAGAAATGGTTTGGCCCCTACCTATCTCTGTGAGTTACTGACTGAGTATCAAACGATTAGATCCCTTCGGTCTTCCAACCAGATTTATTGTCTACCCCTAAGTCGAGGCTTAAGTGCAGGGTAAATTGTGCTTTTTGTATTGCTGCCCCTAGGCTTTGGAACGCCTTGCCACTCTCCATTAGACAAGCTTCTTCAGTTAATATTTTTAAGTCCAGGCTAAAGACATTTTTATTTTCTAAAGCGTATGGCTGATGGCATAGTTGTATGATGTTATAACTTTGTTTTTCTGTTTTTAATGACTTACTGGAAAGCACATTGGTCGACAGAAGTTGAAATTAATTGTGCTTTATAAATAAATTGTCATTGTCACCTCTTCGAGCCGCAACCTAGTTTTCCCAAGAGGTCTCCCATCCAGGTACTGACCAGGCTCAACCCTGCTTAGCTTCAGCGGGCAACCGGTCTTGGGCTGCAGAGTGATATGGCTGCCATGTGCGTGTGCATTGTGTGTTATAAATCATCATACTCTTAAAAGCTATCCACAAATAAGCATTAAATAATTGTTAAATGACAAATAACCATTAAATAATTGTTTAACGACAAACAGAAAATAAGTAATGCTTTGCCTTTTTAAACTTATTAACCTTTTTTTATGTTTTTGTAAGTTTGCACATGTTTGTTTTTTTTACAAAATGATGGTAGTTTTATTAGGTTGAATATTAAATGGTAAAATATTTATAATTGAATATAAAACAATTGCCTGTTTTTACGACAGAAATTGCAAATATTTTTGTGTTTTACAGTCTTTCGTATTGTATATATCAGAAAGTGGTATTGCGTATCTCTGTTTGTTATAAAGCTCACTGGCTTTGTAACTGGTCTACGTATTACTACGTCATGGGGAATTTCAGGCTGTTCACCACCATTGCCCGTCATTTACAGCTAGTTCTGGAATTTAATGCTGGGCAAGTGTTTATCAGTAGCCTGTGCTTCATTTTATAGTCCCTTTCATGTCGACACTCATGTTTGCAACGAAACAGACAGTTTACCTGTCCTACTTAAATAACAGAGCCTTGAGAGTCTGAGTGTCCCTGGCACTAGTATATAATTAGGTGGTTTCGTCAGATCATTTTTCATTAAATAAATTTTTAGTCTGAAGTTAAAGGAACTGAGGCCACCTCTATTGTTATGAAACAGAGTGTGCCAGTTAACTTATATTTTTTGCTTTACCCTTTTAAGTTTAGACGATGTCAGTATTGTGGGTTGCTAAACTATTTATAGATCGGTTTCTTAGCAATTATGAAGCCATACTTGGAGCACATTCGCTAACACATATCATGAAGCTAGTCTTTTTTTAATAATATAAGATCTTACATAAGGCATTGCTATCTCAGATGCTCTGTTTAAACCACATAAAGACGTTAATAATTTAAAATTGTTATGTAAGTGTTTTGCATATTCTCAAATCATTCTGTGGGTTGCAGAGCCACAGAGAAGCTTAGGAAACCCCCACAGTGCTTTAGGAGGCAAAAGAAACGAGAGTAAGAGTGCTGAATAACAGGAAGATAGAGAGAAAGAGAGAGGGTTACTGTATGTAGACAGGGGCAATG
This sequence comes from Gymnocypris eckloni scoliostomus, assembly GCA_027564155.1. Taxonomy (NCBI): domain Eukaryota; kingdom Metazoa; phylum Chordata; class Actinopteri; order Cypriniformes; family Cyprinidae; genus Gymnocypris; species Gymnocypris eckloni. The sequence goes on along the minus strand of CM050413.1, from coordinate 24,943,716 downwards.
AATGTGCTGAACCAGCTTTAGCTCAGAGCGAGATTTTGTAAAAATGGCGGCAATGGTACAGTAATTTGAAAAGATGGAACGCACTTAATGGTCATTAAATAATTAAATGTTTAAATATGGCCATAAACAGTAATAATTGGGGTCCAGGAAGATTGGAAAAGGGGAGAAAATGACCATAATTGGCAAATGTGAAAAATAGATAATGTTGTTAATATAGACTTCCTTGCATTTGCACAATTTGTTTTAGGATTTTGAAGAAGTTATATCACTCCAGCACTGTAAATGGATGAAATTTACCTGTAGTCTGTTTACCAAGTTTGGATTTACTTAATGATTCATTGGCTCGCGGGTGTTTTTTAAACTATTGGCTTTTCTGACCTTAAAATAAAATAAAATAAAATTGAAATAAAATAAATAAACTTTTCTTTCACACCCTCACAAGTTTTAAACTGTCAAGAAAAATGTCAACACTGTGTCATTTCCACCACATCTGAGTTTATGCATTGTCAAAATTAAGTATTGCTAAGTCTAGTTAGTTTTACTTCTAATTAGTCAACATGGGGCATAATTTTTTATTTTGGTGAAAATGCAACAACTGTCTGATATAATAAATAATACAAATAGTTGTCTTTTCCTTTATTAAAAGTTGTAATGATAGTTGAAATCAAGCTGATAGTTGTAATTAAAGTCAACCCCTGAGACATAAAATTTGTCACGAGAGATGAGGTCGAGGACTCAAATGCAGAGGAAAATCAGGCTTTTAATAATAAAATGAAACAAATGAACAACAAAAACCACCCCGAAGGGGAAAAACAAGCAGGCAGGCAGGCAGAAGACTGGAGCACAGTCAACATGAAACTCACATGAGACACACGAAAGACAACGGATCAGCACAGGACTGCAGACACAAGGAGACTATATAGGGAGACAAACGAGGGTAACGAGGGAGACACAGCTGGAGCCATTGAAACAATGATTAAGTAACAAGATGGGAGGGGACAGACAATCGACATGGGAGCACATGGCACCAAACAAACAACAAGCCATGTGCTCAACACACAGAGACATCTGGTGGCCAGCCTGGGCACACCAGCAGGACCGTGACATAACCCCCCCTTTAAGGAGCGGATCCCAGACGCTCCACACACACTAAACAGAAAAATGTCTAGGAGGGAGGTGGGCCAGGCCCGTGGAGTGGAAGAGGGCCTGGAGCAATGGGCACACAGGGGTGCCAGGGTGGGGCTGGCCCTGGAGTGGGCTCTGTGGGTTCCCAGACCGGAGCGGGGTCCAGGACCGGAGTGGACTGCATGGGCTCCCAGACCGGAGCGGGCTCTGGAGCGGAGTCTGTGTGCTCCCTGACTAGAGCGGGCTCTGGAGCGGACTGCGTGGGCTCCCGGAACGGAGCGGACTCTGGAGCGGACTGCGTTGGCTCCCGGAACGGAGAGGGCTCTGGAGCGGACTGCGTGGGCTCCCGGAACGGAGCGAACTGCGTGGGCTCCCGGAAAGGAGCGGACTGCGTGGGCTCCCGGAACGGAGCGGGCTCTGTCGGCTCACGGGGCGGAGCGGGCTCTGGAGCGGACTGCGTGGGCTCCCGGAACGGAGCGAACTGCGTGGGCTCCCGGAATGGAGCGGACTGCGTGGGCTCCCGGAACGGAGCGGGCTCTGTCGGCTCACGGGGCGGAGCGGGCTCTGGAGCGGACTCTGTCGGCTGGATCGGAGCGGGCTCTGGAGCGGACTCTGTCGGCTCACGGGCGGAGCGAGCTCTGGAGCGGACTCCTTGGGCTCCCGGACGAGCAGGTCGTGGGCTCCCAGACCCGGGCCCCGGATCGGCGTGGCTCCCAGCGGACCGCGGCTCGGACGAGCGGACTCTGAGCGGACTCGTGGCTCCCGGATCGGAGCGGAATGCGGCTCCCGGATCGGAGCGGAATGCGTGGGCTCCCGGATCGGAGCGGAATGCGGTGGGCTCCCGGACCGGGCGGACTCCGTGGGCTCCCGGATCGGAGCGAGCTCTGGACTCCGTGGGCTCCGGATCGAGCGGGCTCTGGAGCGGACTCCTTGGGCTCCCGGATCGGAGCGAGCTCTGGAGCGGACTCCTTGGGCTCCCGGATCGGAGCGGGCTCTGGAGCGGAACACGTGGGCTCCCAGATCGGAGCGGGCTCTGGAGCGAGCGGGCTCTCTCCACCATGGCCTCCAGGACCACCGGGCTGGGTTTCATTGGAGAAAAGTCGGCTGCCCGGCATACCGACCTCATGGGTGAATCCTCCAACTTACGCACCAGCCTCGGCATCCCGGGTGCGCTGCAGCTTTGACGGCCGCCATTAGGGGCACTGCAGCTCCATCTGCCGCCACTGGAGGAGCTGCAGCCTTGTCGCCACCACCTGAGGCACACCAGCCACCTTAGCTGGGGAACGTGCCAAAGCCTCGACGAATTCCCCAAATGTGGTGGTCCAGCCCACTCATCCTCCACCAGCTGAGGAGCTCATCAAGGGCGCTGTTGAAAAGGTCCTTGAGGGCCTCATCATTGTAGCCCAGCCCCTCAGCTGCACCACTGAACTCCACGGCAAAACTCCTCACGTCATTGCCCTGCTGACGGCAGGAGCTCAGGGCCTCGTACTGGAGGATGCGTTGGTATAGGGGGCTGGAGATAGTGTCGGGTGGTGGGCGGCCCAAACCCCTCCTCTGCTGAGTCCTCATCTTGGCTGATCCGTTCTGTCACGAGAGATGAGGTCGAGGACTCAAATGCAGAGGAAAATCAGGCTTTTAATAATAAAATGAAACAAATGAACAACAAAAACCACCCCGAAGGGGAAAAACAAGCAGGCAGGCAGGCAGAAGACTGGAGCACAGTCAACATGAAACTCACATGAGACACACGAAAGACAACGGATCAGCACAGGACTGCAGACACAAGGAGACTATATAGGGAGACAAACGAGGGTAACGAGGGAGACACAGCTGGAGCCACTGAAACAATGATTAAGTAACAAGATGGGAGGGGACAGACAATCGACATGGGAGCACATGGCACCAAACAAACAACAAGCCATGTGCTCAACACACAGAGACATCTGGTGGCCAGCCTGGGCACACCAGCAGGACCGTGACAAAATTGTCTCATGTTGAATAAACCCATATCTATAAAACAATAGGACAGTATATCTTGATTTGAAAGTCCAATGAAGCAGACAAAATCAAAAGAAACACAATTTGGTTTGCTTCACTTATCAATTAAGGGGATAGTTCACCCAAAAATAAAATTCTGCCATCAATTACTCACCCTCAGGTGACCCATTAGACCTTCATTCATTCGCTCTTTTTCATAACTCAAATTAAGATATTTCTGATAAAATCAAAGAAAACAAAAACAACTTTATTCAACAATTTCTTCTCTCATCAGTCTTCATAGGACGTGCCAACTCCCCTTTAAATTTCACGTAAATTCGTGAAAATAAATTAAAACATTTTTTTTTATAAATAAATAAATCACGTAAATAAGTGTGTTCGCATAAAGGTTTTCAAGAGCTGGTGTGAATAAATACAGATTTAAATTCAAAGAGACAGGATAGTCTGTGCATGACCTGATGTTTTATTCAGACCCAGAATAAGGTGAGATGAACATCACAGAGCGCTGAACACTCATTACATGCGGTGTGTGTTCATTCATACTTGATGACGGAGGGCACTCTCATGCTAGAAAGTCGCACCAAGAAATTTCTAATATGGACAAATGTCCAGCTATTGATGTCCAGCTGTTTTCACAGAAAAAAAGCGGACGAGTTTGGAATTCTCGCGATTGCGCCAATAAATGGTTTATTTGTTTTTCATCTCCAGGTAATAAATAAAGTAGATGAACAATACAGTGCTAATTGACATATCATTCATTTCAGTATATAAACTATTCTGCCTTATTATGTGATAAAAAAGTGTTTATAGTATATAAACAAATCATTAGTATTGGTTATTGTCCAGCAGTGTATCTGATTTCGAAGCCAATTAAAAGCTAGAAAAATAAAAATTAAAGCTGCCTATCAGTCAAAAGTTTTTGAACATTAAGATTTTTAATGTTTTTTAAAGAAGTCTCTTCTGCTCCGAAAGCCTGCATTTATTTGATCCAAAGTAGGCCTACAGCAAAACAGTAAAATTTTGAAATATTTTCACTATTTAAAATAACTGTTTTCTATTTGAATATATAAAAAAATGTAATTGATTGTGATTTCAAAGCTGAATTTTTAGCATCATTACTCCAGTCACGATCCTTCAGAAATCATTCTGATTTGTTGCTAAAAAACATTTATTATCATTATGATGTTGAAAAGAGCTGAGTAGAATTTTTCAAGTTTCTTTGATGAATAGAAAATTCAGATGAACAGCGTTTATCTGAAATATAAATCTTTTGTAATATTATAAATGTCTCTATCATCACTTTTGATCAATTTAAAACATCCTTGCTAAATAAAAGTATTAATATCTATCATTTATTTTCCAAAATAAAATAATAATTATACTGACTCCAAGGTTTTGAATGATATAGTATAGTGTATAATGTTACAAAATGTTACTGACCTTTGGATCTTTCTATTCATCAAAGAATCCTGAAAAAATGTACTCAACTGTTCTACATATTGATAATAATAATAATAAAAGGTTTCTTGAGCAGTAAATCAGCATATCGGAATCAGAATTATTTCTGAAGGATCGTGTGACACAAGACAGGAGTAATGATGCTGAAAATTCAGCTTTGATCACAGCAATCCATTATATTTTACAATGTATTCAAATAAAAAGCAGCTGTTGTACATAGTAAAACTATTTAGGATCAAATCAATGCAGGCTTGGTGAGCAGAAGAGGCTTCTTTAAAAAAAAACATTACAAATCTTAATGTTCAAAAATATATTTTCTTTATCTATCAAACTTTTGACTGGTGGGTTATATACATTCCAGAAATGTTATATTGTAATATTGTTCTGTCCCCCTCACTTCTGAAATGATGGTTACGCCCCTGCACCTGTCAACAGAAGCAATCAATAAATCAGATTCCAAACTCTCTACCATGGCCAAGACCAAAGAGCTGTCTAAGGATGTCAGGGACAAGATTTTTGATGTATATAAGGTTGGAATGGGCTACAAGACCATCGCCAAGCAGCTTGGTGAGAAGGCGACAACAGTTTGTGTGATTATTCTTAAATGGAAGAAACACAAAATAACTGTCAATCTTCCTCGGACTGGGGCTCCACGCAAGATCTCACCTCGTGGAGTTTCACTGATCATGAGAACAGTGACGAATCAGCCCAGAACTACATGGGAGGATCTTGTCAATGATCTCAAGGCAGCTGGGACCATAGTCACCAAGAAAACAATTGGTAACACACTACGCCGTGATGGACTGAAATCCTGCTGCGCCCGCAAGGTTCCCCTGCTCAAAAAGCACATGTACAGGCCCATTTGCCAATGATTCAGAGGAGAACTGGGTGAAAGTGTTGTGGTCAGATAGTGGCATCAACTCAACTCTCCGTGTTTGGAGAAGGAATGCTGTCTATGACCCCAAGAACACCATCCCCACCATTAAAAATGGAGGTGGAAACATTATGTTTTAGGGCATAAATGCATTTATGGAGTTGTTGTCCTGCATCATGTTTGTCAACAGTCAACTGTATGGAATGTAAGATGACGTACAGGTATGGGTACGTACACATATTAACTGTGTTCAAATATTTTAATCGCGTTATATTTAATAACTAATTAATTTAACAAGTTAAACTGACAGCCCTAATATTTACATATATTTCAAGCAGTGATGCTAATGAAAGAAAGTAAACTTTAAAACGCAATAGTTTGTGGAAATCTTATCTGAAAATATGTGAATATCAGATAAATATAGCAGATTCTGGAGGGGCATGTATGAATTTTAGAGTTTTATCAGATATTGTAAACTCAGATACAGTTGGTTGCATTGCATTGACTTGTCATATTGTGTTAAATGGCATATTTTTATCTTATATTGTTTGATTTTGTTTTAGTAGATAGTCATTTTTGCATCTTTTGTATCTTTTTTACCATTCTTCTTTTTTATTGCTCTGTTGAATTTGATTGTTTTTGCTATTGCGTTTAGTTGTGTAGCTTAGGGATAAGCTTGGCATTTGAAGACAGAGGGGATAGGGAAGGGGCTGAGGGACTCACAGGATTTAATCAGTGTTTTTGCTCGGTTATTGATCAGTCAGTGTCAAGTCATGCCATTGCATTTTCACTCTGCATGTGAAAAGACCAACAAAAATGAAACATTGTTTACCGACTCTGCATTCTCCATCTTATCTACCGATTTAGTTGCACTTGTTTTTTTCTGCCTTTAAAGAATATATATTGTATAGAGTAAATATAAAGATATTTATATTTATACTTCTAAAGTGCAGTGTACATGCCTGCAGCAAATAAAGTATAATAGTTTGCAAAATAGTGTGATATTTCACAAGTAATAAGAATCTTTCATCCAGCCCAAACCAAACATGTATAATATGCATCTTAAGAAACAACAAAGGAAACCTTGACTATACTGTGAAAACTCGGTAATGAAAATCTTGCTTACAGCTGGTTTAAGTATTCAGACAATAGATTTTGTTTTCAAATGTAATATCCGAGAAGCATTTTTGTATATTTCATATCGCAATCTTGTTGCGCCGAAGCCTAATTAGCTTGAGTGGTCACTCAGAATGGTTGTACTTTACGCTCAGGATCATATTTCCTGTGGTTTCAAGCTATATTGTTGTAAATGTGTTTTGGTACCAATTTCCACTTTATTTTTAACGTAAGAGCGGGTGGAGCCATTTGTACCTTCAATGTGCGAAGCTTCTTTTGTCATCTGCTTTCAGTCTGTTATGCTGCTTGATATCACAAACTTTTCATATTATTTCAATTTATTATCATAATCATAAACACACTGGTTTGTATTACAAACTACATTTACTGTACTTTATTTTTCTAATCATTTAATGAATCGGAAGTCTTGCACATTCACAGAAAATAACTTACTTTCCTGTTGCAAAATAAGCTGGATATTAGATATTAGAAAATTATGAAAACCGCTCAACATTGAAAATAAACTATTACACTGAAGTCTGGCACCTTTGAGGCCCTAAATTGACTGCGTATTGACACGGGAAGCAAATAGCAGAGGCATTGCTATGAGAGCCTCCAAACTCACTGATCCATGGACCGGGAGGGAGGGACGGGGGCTTACCGCTCTTGCGGAGTCTATGTTTTTGTGTGGGCGGGCAAGAGAATGCCTCACTATAGATTTTTCAGCAAATTAATGAAGGTTCTGAGCGAACGAGGAGGAGGGAAGAAGCGAAAAGAGAGAGAGATAGAAAGAAAGCCCCTTCGCAGAGAACTGAGGGAAGCCCTTGCAGCGGGGGCTAGAGGTGAGCAGCTCCCTCAACATTGATCTTTCAGCTGGCCGTGGGTGTGTGGACGCTGGCATCCAGGGGTCCGGGTAAAGCCCTGGGTTGGCCGTGTGAGTGGGTGAAGAAGAAGACATCTGATGACCTTCGAGGTGGAGGAGGTGATTTCTCACCCCCATCTTCTGCACTTTTTGTTCATCTGGAAGGAGTTTAGCATGAGTCGGGGAGGGGAATTCACTTGTTAAGCATGACTGCAAAGCCAACGCAGTCAAATTAACCATCTCTGCCTCTGCATGGGACCCCTAGAGTTCTCTGCCTCATTTGCTTCTCTGCTGTCTGTTTTATAGTTGCCTACCTGGGCTGTTCTCCGCTCACAGGCTGTCTAAAGGTCACATGAAAAATGAATGGCTCTTCGGTGCTAGGGAAGGAACCCAGGAGGAGATGCAGAGAGTCAGGAGGGACCGAGATGTTTCTTGAATGCTTATTTCTTGTTTCAGCTTCATCTTGATCTTTTAAAACTGTATTCATGTAGCTTTAATGTGTGTGTAAGGTCTGAGACATCGCGCGCCTGTGTTACACATAACTATGAAGTCTCTTCAGATAAAGCAAAGAGTGAATTAAAGCAATAGTGAAAAAGGAAGAAAAAAACCCACCCACGATTCCATATGAATGACTGTGGATTAAAGAGCCATCGTCAATACTCACGTCATACCAACACCTCCACTTCAAGTTGAATGAAACTTCATATGCATAAACTTTACCATTCATTCTTTCCTGCAAATGTCCATGAATCTCAGAATAATCTAGTTAGCCTTCACACGCATGCATTTTTGTGTGTTTCTGTGTATTTGTCAGTTTGTGTGTTTTTCAATTAAGTTTAAGCTGTGACAGCACTCTCTCACAACTCTCATCTTTTGGTCTCCAAGGTGATAAATAAATGATATGCTGTTACATTCCCTGTGGGACGCATATTATTTGGTCTATCTCTCTTTCCCAGCTTATGAGCTGCAGTAGTCTTTGGACACCAACTAAGAACTTAGTGTCTAGGTAACCACCCTACAGAGGCAGAACACCTGCCTCCGTTTGTTCAGCTCCTTTCTGTGTGGAAACAGAATATATAAGAGCAAAAAATGACCATCTACAAAGAGGGTTCTAGAGTGTTAACCTTATTTTACAATTATGTTTAACTGTAAGCAAGACAAATATTATATATGTATATATAAGTTTGCACATAATAAAAGGGATATAATAATATATACTGCTGATCGGTTTCATATTTAATAATATGAAAATATTATTAATATGAAATAAAATATTAAAATATATATCAGCATGTATTAACTATCAAGTGTGTAATGTGAAGAAAAATAAATCATATCATTAATTTAAATTTAGAAAATTATAGGAAGTGTCAGCAGTAATATACTTATCATTTTGTATGTATCAGTATTATTATCCTATATCATATATAATATATTTTTATACCCATTTAAATAAATATTTATTTTATTATAATGTTTTGATGAAATTTTTTTTATCTGTTCAATCTTTTTTCAAAGCTATGTTTGCTGCACATTTGCTGTAATTTTTGCCACATCAGTGTTATTTTAGTATCATATACAGTATATACCGGTATTATAGTATTTCTTTTAAATGTATAGTTTAATTTATTTTGTGATGTGATTGTTATTTATTTTTTTATTTTTTTTATTTTTGTATTTCAGTTTAGCTTTATTTTATATCATTTTTACTAATTTTAGTACTTCAGCTTGTTTTATTTCAGTTGGTTGCCAAGGCAGCATTTCTAATTTTCATTGTTTAATTTTTCCATCAAATATTTCCATTTTATTTTATTTCGTAAAAATACGTTTTAGTTCTAGTTAGTTATAACAACACTGCACCATATATCAATCAGCAATACTTTGTTATCCCCTGTACAGTCACTCATGCATTTGTAGTGCACTACTGAGTTTGCATTTTATAACTTGGCTCAATGTGAAGTTATAAAGCGGAAGCGGGATGATACTGATATTCTAAACACCAGAAGCTGATTTTCTATTTTGTAACTAATGGTAAGAGTCAGATACGGAGAAAGTTCACCAAGGGGTTTGTTGTTTCTGGCTTCCAGTATTAGAAATGAGTGGCTGATGTTTATTTTTAACAAGGTCTCTGATCAAGCCTCATGTTAGTCTGGCCTTATCAGTTTGTGAGGCACATTTCTTTGTCACAATGAATTCAGACCTTGCAAACAATGTTACTGAAAGATGCAACACCACAATGTATGTTAGACCTTACAGCAAATGGAACCCGTAAGCACTGTTACTCATTTCATGTGAAAACATCTGTGAATCTTGAAGGTACAAAAGCAAAAGTTGATCTGTTTATTTAGGGTCAGAGAAAGAGAGTGGAAAATGGTTATGGAAATGGTTAACTAAATTATGAATAAATGTCTTTGTTAGGTAACCCTGATTAAATATTATGATTTATGTTTTTGATATTGTTTTGTTTGATTTATTTTAATTTTTAAAAGGTTAATACTTCTATTCAGCTTATATTCACAAAAAATTGATGGCAAAGACAATGTTACAAAACATTTAAATTGTCTTCTAATTTTTTTTCTCTCTTTTGTGAAGGGGCCAGGTGAAGCCAGTACTAGGTAGGTTCAGTGAGCTGAATAACCTGCTCCCAGCACTGGGTTTGGGTCCAGGAGGTGTGGATGCTGCCCTTCTGGATGCTGGATGCTCCTCCATACAGATGGATTCAGCAGAGAGGGGCTTCTCCCTCAGCAAGGATGGACCGCTAGACATGAGGATGGATGGAGACAGGTTCGACTATTACCTCGACTCACTTCTTTTTAGTAGAAGCAAGCACTAATTGTCATGAATGTTCAAAGAATCATTTGTGTTATTAGTAATGCCTGATTCACTCTTGATACACACTGATGGACACAGTTATTATTCTTGGCTCACTCATTTATTGATTACACAGAGTCTCCATGCTTCTCTATTATAGCTATTCAAAAACTAATTCGGAACAGGTGTAAGGTATAACCTAATTACATCTTAATACAATAAAAAGATGACTAAATACTGCAGAGCCTGCTGATTCACAGACAGCTTTGAGGGACACATGGAATGTTAGCATTAAGATTGTGGATGAATAAACAGAACTAATTTAGGTAACAAGAAAGACCCTCCTCCTCAAAGATCTGGGGCCTCATTTATAACAGTTACCACAAAACCTGCCCTGAAAGAGGCGTACGCCGCTTCCTACGCAAAAGGTGGGATTTATAAAAACAAACTTGACGGAAAATTTGCACACCTGCACGCAGACTCTGAACCAATGCATACAAACTGAGAAAATTGATGAAGTAAACAACAATTTTAAACTCTGTTTTTATGTTGATATACACATTTACATTAAATATTCCACTCTCATAATGTAAATAAGCACTGAAATTACATAAAGTCATTATGCAGAAGTTAAAGAAAATGTGGCTATATGAAACATATTTGTAGTGGATGCGCTTGATCACTTTTCCTGTGGCATGCTAGTATGTTTTAATGACAATGATGCTATAGGTGCACAATAATTAATCTTTAAACTGCTGATCTCATGCTATGAGAAAATATTTTTAGCAAGAACAATGATCAATGATGCACACTTACTTCGATATTATGGCTGACATTCTGTGGTCGAACGGTCCATTGTCCGGTTTGAATAGGTCCAATGATAATAACTTACTGTATAACCGCAGCTGCACGGAGGTGTTAATGTCATGTGAAGGCATCTCCACTATGAAAAATACCACTGTATTTGAAGGATACAACTGGAAGTAAACGGTAAGAATAGCAAGTTTCATTTTTAAAATACGTCAGTGACGCGCCAAGTCAGACAATTATATTTACACTGCAATAAATATAGGCCTATCTGTTTCCACTAAATAGCCAGTGTAAAAGAATGAGATCAACTTTATTCTTTATAACTTAAAATAAATATTCTAAAATATTTATATGATAACTATTTTAAACAGTTTTGTTTCTTAAGAATATTTTGATATATTCATTCTAAAACATAACAAGCATATTGGATGACTTTTAGCAAAACAAAAATTGTTTTGGCACAAATGGCATTTATAGTCCGTATCTCATATTTCCTTAATGTCTTGTACCTTTGACAGTGTTAAACATGGTGTCACGTGGATGGGAATATGTATGGAAATGATATGCAGATGAGGTTATGCATAGTAAAACTCGGCGTTGTAAGCTCCATATATGGTGATTTCAGCGAGGAGTCGGGGTGGAGATGCACGTACACACAATCTTCCTCTAACTGAGATTTATAAAGGGATTTTTGCACAGGTTCCGGCATACACAGGGTTTTATAAATCTGAAAACTTTTGTGTGTACACAAAATCAAGCTTTTGTGCCTATGTACACTTTAAGGATGAAATCTACGGAGAGTTTAATAAATGAGGCCCCTGGTCACAGTATTTTTTAAAGAGATAGTTCAACCAAAAATTGTAATGTTAATTAAATGTAATTAAATGTAAATTATATTCACCCTCATGTTGTTCCAAACCCTGTAAAATCCTCGTTCATCCGAGAGCTTTCTGACCTGCATAGATAGCAACACAACTACCATGTTCAAGGTCCAGAAAAGTAGTAAGGACATCGATAAAGTAGTCCATGTGACATCAGTTGTTCCCTTTCACATATACAGACTTTAATAGAAAATTACCGGTAAATTGCCGTAAAGAGATAATGTGTGAACAGGACCTTTTCCGGCAATTTACCGGTATGAGAAGTTGTAACATTACCAGTAAAGAACCGAATGATGCTGAGTGTGAACGCATAAAGAAGATTACTGGAATGAGCACGTAGCCATGTACGAGTTCAGAATGCGCTGATGTAAGACATCTACTCTGAGCCAATCCAGAGCCATTGAAACTCAAACTTAAATGGCTCTTTGGGGCAATCATAACATTCTGACGCAGATGACGCATTTACTACGCGCTGTGTAGTTCGGTTTTAAGTAATGCAATGCATTTCAAATTTCCAGGGATGTGATTTCCGTATTTTCCGACCTCTGAGGGACAACCCATGTGATTCGCATAGATCCATGCTTTTTTTTTTTGAGGAGTTTGGTTTGTTACTGCATGATGATTGAAATTGCGCAAATAGCCTTGAGCTATAACCAAAATTAAATAGACTGCGAAAAGATTGTTTGCTTAAACATCATGGATGGAATGATCCTGAGAGCGCTGCATGAGCTCGTGGTGCCATCTGCTGGAAAGTTAAATAAAGCGTTCAAATGATTCGAAGCGCCAAACGCAAGCAGAATCAGTGCTGAAACATGTTACTCGACCTGGTGACTTTTCATGAATGGCGGTGAGAATTTCAGATTGCTAGTGCTGTCATAAAACTCCCAACGGTTGTGATGTAGCAATGTAACAGGCTGTAGTCTGACACGCTACATGTCTGCTTTTACAGTACCGTTTTTAGTGTCGATTCACTGTTAGTGCTTTAATTTGCATTTGGGAAAGCAATATTCGTCATTAGAAAAATGTATAAATCTATTGTTGTTTACAACGAGAATTTTCAGTGTCACATAATCCTTCATAAATCATTCTAATATGCTGCTCAAGAAACATTTTGCATTATCAAAGTTAAAAACGCTTTTTAGAAAAAAAATACACTAAAACGTTTGCATTAGATTTAAAAAAGAGAGAGAAATGTATAATTGTATTCACGCATGAAAGTGATAAAAAAGTGAGTGAAGACATTTAAAAATGATTTTTATTTAATAAATGCATTAACAAATTTAATTAATATATTTGATAAATTCAAATAAATGCTGTTCATCAAACTTTATATTTATCAAAAAAATCCTGAAAAATAAAGTGTATCACCATTTCCACACAAAGTATGAAGCAGCACAATTGTTTTCAACATTGATAATAATCAGAAATGTTTTTTTAAATGAATTGTAATGGTTTCTGAAATATCATGTGAAACTGAAAACTGGAGTAATAATGAAGAAAATTCGGCTTTGCATCACAGGAATAACATTACATTTTAGAATATATTAAAATTGAAAACTTTTTTAAATTTGTAATTATATTTCATAATATTGCTGTTTTTTATTTTACTTTAATCAAATAAATTCAGCCTTGATGAGCAGAAGATATTTATTTCAGAATCATCAATTATAATGTTTCCAAACTTTTTGGCAGGTACTTTAATAATAATATATACTATATAATTTACTATAGTATATTATAGTACTTTATTGTAACATATTATATTGTATTGCTATCACGATTATTAAGTGCTGCATTTAATTTTTTTTTACAGGGCAGTATGTCCTATATGTTTTTTTTTACAGTATGTATTCTTGCTGTATAAGATCTTTTAATGTGGTAAAATATATATTTTTAATAAGTGCTGGGGCGTGACTTAGGGCGTGGGGTCATATTTTCCTTCTTTTTTGTCTCTAGCTGATCACATACCTGAATGTCTCTGGGCCAAAAGTGCTGCATGAATGTGAATGTTTGACACAAAAATGAAAACACGCGTTTACCCCTCCATGTTTACAAACACAACACCGGGAGACGCAGCCGTTAATAGGTAATTTCTAGTTAATGGAGTTACAGACTTTACCGGTAATTTGAAACCGATGTGTGAATGGTGTTTTCTGGAAAAAAAGACAGAATGTTGCCTGTGTGAACAGCACATTTTTACTTACCGGTAAAGTCATTCTGGTAATGTTACAGCGATTTACTGGTATTACTGTGTGAAAGAGGCTAATTTCCTCACTACCTTTCTAGGCCTTAAGTTCTTATAGGTTTGGAACGACATGAGGGTGAGAAATGAATGACTTAAATTTTCATTTTTGGGTGAACCATCCATTTAAAAAACTTGAAATGTGAAACCTCTTCACATGAGCTTGCGGTTCCTATCTCCATCATTCATACTCATAGAAATGGAAGTGAATGCAAAGAAAAGTGTAATGTGATCATCCCTTTATGTTAATAAAGTTTAGGTTTAGACATTGTCAGGGTGTCACACAGTCCAGGACCTATTTCACAATGTGTATTCTGAATTAATATTACAAATGTCTTGAAAATTCCCCATTAATTCCCAATATCTTAATTATCTTTCAACAGGATTTTATTAAGCAGCATGAATAAAACAGTGAAATGGTACTAAATGATTCTATTTTAAAGGAATAAAAAAAGGAACACTTTAATGTTATGCAGCTCTTTTTCATAAAATGAAACCGCAACATCTTTTTATGTTCCAAACAGGACAACAACAACAACAAAAAACTAAAAACACCATATTATTATGAGCCACTTATATTCTGGTTTAATTTTCTGGATAAATGTTCAGTGATAGTTTTATTAAACCAGCAGATGTTTAACTCTTTTTACATTCTCAGAATTGAAAAGTATGAACAGTCACATTTTAGTCATGAAGTTTACCTATATGAAAAATGTAATGACAAAAATAATAATAAAAGATGAATAGTAGCTCTAAGAATTATGTTATTATTTTATATAATGTTTTCTGAAATGGGTGTGACAGATAAAGGAGACAAAAAAATGTGTAGTACTGCGGGGCCTCCAGGACAGGTTTGAAAACCCCTGTATTAAAGTGATAGTTCACCCCCAAATAAAATGTATCTCATTTAATTACTCACCATCATGTCGTTCCAAACTTGTATGACCATTGTTCATCTTCAGAACACAAATTGCGATATTTTTGATCAAATCCGAGAGCTTTCTGCCCCTGCATAGACATAGAACTACCACGTTCAAGGCCCAGAAAGGTATTAAGGACACCGCTATAATAGTCCATGTGACATCAGTGGTTCAACAGGGCTCTAGACTTATTCTTCCAACTGGTCGCTCTTTTGCGACTAAATTTCTCAGTTGGTTGCACGAGCACATAATTTGGTCGCAATTTTATTTGTTTATTTTTTGTTACAACATTTGATTAATCAATGCATGCTGATGAACTTTTATCATAGTTTATAGTTATATGGTAACGAAAGTGTTCAATATTCAACCCGTTCTTTTTCATTAGTATTATTTGTGATTTAAATTTTGTGAACAGGAATTCCTTTTTTCGTACACTTTCACTTTTACTTTCACTTTCATATCTGCGATCTTGGTGTCACGTTTTACAAGAAAAGATAATTGTCTGTTTTGCTTATATCTATACACCTTTCACTTTTTAAGACTAACAAAAAGATGTATTCATTGTTATTCTTAATTAAAAATTAAGCCTCTCTTCATTTGATCAGTGAAATCTGACTCCTGCTACAATGTGCCGCGGCTCTGCAGCACACGCTGTATGAAGCAGACACTTTGGAGCAGCGCAGACCATGCACTCGTACAAGTGCGACCACGTCAAATTTTTACTCGCACATTCTTCAAAATGGTCGCAGTCTAGAGCTCTGTTCAACCATAATTTTATGAAGCTACAAGAATACTTTTTGTGCACAAAGAAAACAAAAATAACAACTTTATTCTACAATTTCTTCTCTTCCGTGTCAGTCTCCGCTGCTTATTCACGAGAGTATACCACAAACATGTCAGTTGTGTTGCTGTCTAAGGAGGCTCAGAAATCTCGCTGATTTCATTAAAAATATTACAATTTGTGTTCCAAAAATTAACAAAGGGCTTACAGCTTTGGAACGACATAATGGTGAGTAATTAATCACAGAATTTACATTTTTTGGGGAAACTATCCCTTTATTAATTTTTTTTATAACAAATAATATTATTATAATCTGTGGTGTGGTACTTTGATGTGTTTCTTCAATATTTAGGCTAGGGAAGCACATATCAACAGTTTCAATTGTTGTCTTTAATAAAGCCTTCCCACCTTTCACCAATAAAGAAACTATAGTCACCTGGAACAGTGTTTCCTAACCCTGGGTCTGGAGTACTGCCAACAATACATGTATTTTTGGATGTTTATTCTGCATTTCAGGTCATGGAGTCTCTACTAACGAGCAGAGAAGTTGAATCAGGGGTGTTTGTTTAAGAAGACTGTGCTGTACAGGGTACTCCTGTATCAGGGCTGGGAAACACCTAGAGTTATGTTTTATCATCACCATCATCTCTAAGTCTCCTACGTCTCTCAAGCAAACCCCTGCTTCCCTCTGATTTGAAGAGGAGTGAGAGGCCTTCCTCTCTTATTAGGAAGTTTTGTCAAAGTTTTCACTGTGATAATGAGGTGGAAATCCCACCCACCGTAATTGACTCTGAACTTTTTTCTGGGGGCGAGATTAAATGGTTGAAAAAAGAGAAGGAGGGAGAGAGAGACCCAAAGGAAAAAGAGAAAGGGCGAGATATAGTGCAGGTCGATCCAGGTCCTGCCCACGGTATCTGAATATGCTTTATCTTCGTTCCATCACAAAAAACAATGCGAGAATAAAAATTTACGAAGGCATGACGCAGTCGGACGACTCTAGCTGGCCTTCAAGAAGAACAGAGCATACTTTGCATTAATCAGCATGTCTGTCGGTTTGAGTTACTCATTCCATGCCCACATGCTGTAAATGACAAACTAAGTAGAAGAATCGTTCAAGGATAATCCTCAACAACGTCGATTCCAAAAGAAAGGTTATGAGGAAAGGTGTTGCTAACAGTACCTTTCATGGATAAAGTTGACTCCAGGTGAATGACTGAAGCTACTTCCGCACATGCTCACTTTTTACATGTCCCTGTATCAGTGAGTACCTGAGCACTCAATTATACTTTGTTTCCCTCATAATCAGTACAGAGGCAAAGAAATGTGCCAGCCACAATCCAAGGTATTAAACCTAAATAATTTCATAAGTAAAAATATAGAGATTCAAATGTGAGTCAAGATGTTTAGGGAATACATGAATCACTGGGAGTGTATGAATCACAGTAAATATATGCAAGTGTACTGAACAGCTGCCGACTGAAACTCACTACATGAAATATTAAGTTTTATTCGTATTAGTAAGCTAATATATTTTCTCTTCATGTAGGTGAGTAACTTGGTCTCATTTATCCTGGTATCTTTGTTCTTCCTGGAGTGTGCGCACACATTTTCCTAAAGAAAGAAAAAGCGAATACATAATTCAGTTCATGATTTGATATTTTTATATTTGTCGCTAACAGTTTCTCCCTCCTGTTCTCTCTCATGTTACACACACGCTCTCTCTCTTTTTATAGATCTCGAGCCAACATCTCCCAGAGTGGGAAGGGTGGGAGGGGTTTTCACTGGTGTCTTAGTGCTGTCAGCCTGGAACTTGTGACGTCAAGCTGCTTAATTGGGCTCCTCTTTGTGCGTAGGTACCCCGACATGCCCTGCGCGGCTGACGTGATCAACGCCTTAGATCAACAGGCGCTTGCGTCCGTGCTGGCTGCGTATGGGGAGGAGCGGCACACCAGGAAAATTGCAGCGGCCATCGCACAGGCACGCAACGTCTACCACATCGGCCGGACCCTGCAATTGGCCAGCATCGTAGCAGGTACCCCCATTAATTCCCTATGCTCGAGGGAGGCGAGGAGATATAAAAACCTAATGCAAACTCTCCCTATGGGACCTATTTGTCCTGGAAAAGGAGAAGGGGAGAAAAGATGGCGTTTTTTAATCCGAAATCTCTGCTGTCCTCCTTCCCCCCACTTGTTTCTCACTGTCTGAGTGTCCGTCAGCAACACATCCCTTGCGACTCACAGGGCTCTTATTAATAAAAAACAAAGCGAGAGAGGAAGCGCCAGTGAAAAAGCTGCAGGTGGGGTTCCATGTGCTTTTTAGCCCCTTTCCTTAATTCGTATTTAGACTCACACTCCCAACCTCTCTTACCCCAGACTCCCCCCTCCTTGTATCCTTTGATTTGTTTCTCACACTCGCTCCCTCCCTTTTCGTACCCTTCACCGCACCCCCACCAACACACTTCTCCAAATGCACGCGTCACACGCACCACATTGCGGCAGCTCGATGCTTTTTGATATTATATTTATCGGCTGCTTTATTTTTGCCGGTGCTGTTTCCATAGCCGACGCTGGCGATGAGATAGATACTCGCTTCAGAAGATGACGGTAGCACGAGGCAAGCACGTGCGTCACACCGGGAGAACAGGTGTGACTAAGGGCAGTTGTTTGATCTTCTTTGAAGAGTAGAGCAAGTCAACAACAATGTTTATTCCAATCAATCTGGAAGCTTCTGACTCCCGAGGGTCCCTGGGGGTCGGCGATGGGCTGTCGGCATTACCGTTGCCAAGGGAAGTGATTGATGGTGCAGGAGAAGGGATGATATGTGTGTATTTGTATATGTGTGTATTTATCAGTGCTGGTGATGGGGGAAAGGGAGGGGTTTAGACACCATAACAATGGGTATCATGGGAGTTCTCCCTCTTATGTGCTCTTTGTTTCCTTACGTGAGCAACTAAAGCTCCACAATGCCTCTCTGCCCTTGCTTTTGGAGGCAGACGAGTCTCTGAACCTGTCTCCGCCAGTCACCAGTCACAATCCTTTCCATAAACACATTTCAAAAATAAATTTTACAAGAAAGTACTATTTCAATATTATAATTCAATATGTTACTTGCCAATTCTTTGTAATTATTTGTGAAATTTACTAGCAAATCCTGCACATGTAGGTAAATCCTACACAAATTGTGTACCTTCTGATTGGGGTTTTATTCTATGTTAAAATGGGGAATCCGCACGATTTAGTGAAACACATTAGAGAAGAGAAGAGGTCACGGCGGTCTAATATTCTCATCAGTATGAACCCAGCTGGCGTGACAGAAGATTATCCAGATTCCCTAAGGAAAGTGTCCCTCAATCCCAATGCACAGATCAGCTTTCTACATATCAGACCACTTTAAATCATAATGAGCGTCAGCATAAAAGTGGCTTAGTGCCAGTAACTCGCACCCTCGCTGACCCTGACAGACACACATCTCACGTACACCTTCAGCGTCAATCTAGCTTTGCCATAAAACATTCAGATTCATTTGGCACAGCTCACAGGATTTGACAGCATGGTTAAACAGTTGTTTATGCTGCTGGTCATGCTTTAATATCACTGTAAGAGACACTAATCAGCCCACTATTGATTACTGGTTGAAGAGCAGACTTGTTGGAGCGCTGATGAAAATTGATCTTTCGCTTTCTCCTTCCGAGTTTGCCGAGGCCCACCTCACAGTTTTGGAATTAAGGCAGTCCTTAAAGTCTATACTTCTGTTAGCTGGAGTTCACTCTCCATTTGCTATTCTTTAGGCAGTTTATTTTGAAAAACTGTGACTCTTTTTCTATTTGTTGATTAATTAGTTTGTTTACTGGATATTTTACACAAAATCTAGTTTTGATTTCAACTGAAAAACTTTCATTTAATCACACTCATGTTGTTCCAAACCTGTAGGACTTTCTTTCTTCTGTGAAATAATTTTGGCTGAAAGATCCTTGTAACATCTATTGACGAACCTGCTACCTCCTTTGCATTCAGAACAGGGATAGCGTCCTTATGTAGTTAGCATGTAGCTATTCAATTAGTGTTTAGCGGAATATTTTTTGAAAGCAGTCAATTGTTGTCTTTGAATAACTTGCGATTTAGTGTCTCGTTCAACTCTAGAGCTCCATGCAGCAACATATTTCTGGGATTGAGACCTTTAGATGAAAATTCAAGGAACAAAATCACGATGCATCTCGACGTGTCGTGAGAGACTGGCAAGTATACAGAGCTGTAAACAAGTAATACAACTGGCTGCACTGTTTGCCACAAATTGGTAATGGAAAATAACTAACTTAATTCTGCTGTGGGAACAAATACAGTGCGGTTTAAAAGTCTGAGAACACATAGAATGTCTGAGATTCAAAATCAAATCTAATTTGTTATAATGACCATGTGAAATCTTTGGTACAAAATGCTGGATAATTTTTATACAAATACAATTCATGATAAAGCCACTTGACTTGACCTCACTGTGTGTTTTGTAATGACTTACTGCAATATATGTTTTCATAACCTGTTAAAAATATTTTAGGCAGATTTTTTCATCAGATTTTGTCAGATAAATAACTGTTTTTGCATTGCCTTTTTGTTTTTCATTCTGGCGTGACATTCACTGACAAAAAATATTTTGTGGTGAAGTAAATACTATGGAAAAAAACAAATGTAATTTCTATATTAAATAATTTAGTTCAGACAAGAATAAAAAAAGAGTAAATTCTATATTAGTACTCAATTCAAACTTTTAGTAATTAAAGTTTGTTCTTTAATGCAAGCATATTTTACTTGAACTTGTTTATGTTTAAAATAATTATTTAAGTCAGCTTCCTCAAAATGACCCATTCATACTAAAACACTATCCACTGATTGTTACCATTGTTGTGTACCTTGTATTGAGAGCTCATTTAGGTAATAACTATATTATCTTAAAAAGGATCGCAAGCTATCTACCTGCTTACTTGAATGTTTGTAAGTGAACACATGATTTACTAGCATGTTTTTTTCAGTGTTTGAGTAAAAGTTTACAAACCATGGCTGAGTGGAGTATTGCAGGGTAAATTTAAAATGTACTTATTTCCTTTGCTAATTTTACATAAGCAGATTTGACTTAATTTGACTTAAATATGTGTGCAGAAACTTGCAAAAGAGTTTCCCCAGTGTTGTTCAGAAGCTCTGGTAAGCATCTTTTGTACTCACACAAGGGTGAATGTGCCAGTGTCCAATCCACAGAAAATATCATACAAACCAAAATGTATTTAATCAGAGCTTGATTGATATCAAAAACACTCATATGATTCTGCAGATCCACGGTCAGATTTGAACCTGCAGCCTTAATGTTAGTAACCCAATCCATTCAGATCCTTAACCAATAACTGACATGTTCTTCATGCTAATTTTCCATGCAATAACAGTCATTTTTCCCTAGCAGCCAATAGAAACGCTGCCCTTTCAGCCTCAAATAACATTCATGAGTTTCTGTGTCCCTATGCAGCTTGTTGCTCATAGAGGGGGATTTACTAGGTAATAATGAAGCATTACTCTTTGAAAGTCTTGTGCATAACAGCCATTGCCAGCCTCGCCCAGGAACAAGGCACTTGTAACGGCCCTTCCTGAGCTTTCAAAGAAAGCGGCGTAAATTGACACTACAGAATAATATAGGACCCTTCATCTCCGTTCTTACTGGAAACCTGATGTGATCAGCAAAGATTGGGAAATGTTGTGCAAATTTGAGTTAACTCTTCAGGGTAAACAAGAAGATGGAAGGCTTTAATTTCAGTTCTGTCTCTCTCTCTTTCACTTATTGCTCTTTTCTTTCCCAGAGGTGAACAAGGAGAAATATGTAAGTGTCCGTGAGACACATTTGCTGGAAATGAGTCATCAGTTTGTTGTCATAGCGTATGCAGGATTGAGTCTTTTCACCGAACATATTTACCCTTTAGCCATTTCCGTGTGCCATGATAAACGAGGCATAAACCATTAACTGAGTCACAACTCCGTCTCACCATTTTCAGACTTGGTTTATACTAAATTAATCAAGTGCTTAGGTGTACAAGCTAACGTTTAAATGTTACGCGTGTCTTGGCCAGCTCACCTGACCTACGTTATTTCTCTGGTCCTTCCTCAAACGGGAAGAGATGGACGAGTCAAAAGTGAGGCATGTTTTAATCTTTTCAACTTTCGATTAATTATGGACCTGTTCATGCCTACATATCATATAAATGTTCTGAATCTCTCTGATATGAGCTCAGGGGTGAAGCGTTCAGGACTTTGGTGTAAATGTGCTACAGCTGGTGTGATATGGTCACTGAGATGTTTAATGTAAAGAAGGGTCTCAAATTATTTGTTTATTTTTTTCAGGACATATAGGCAAATACAGAAACATTGCTTTTGAGACAACATTTAAAACACTTACACGAAACACATTTTAATAAACATTTAAAAATGTGTAAATACATATTTATAATAATGTTAATCCAGTTTTAATTACAATTAAACAAAAAATATTTTCATTATAATAGTTTTTATAAATACAAATTTTCTATAAATATATATAATTAATGTGTTTAAAAATTCTTTAAATTAAAATAAATATCAATTAATTTATTATGTTTTAAGGAAATACTGAATATATGTAGTAGTGTTTGGTGCTTACAGCTGGACAAATCTAGTTATTTCTCAGCTCAGTCAATCATAATAATGATCTACAGTAAATGCCGTCTTTTAAGCATTTGCCTTTGTTTTTATTCTTTGATCAATCAGTAAAATGAGGTTTGAAATAACAGCCTTGAATTTCAAAATGGTAGTTCTGCCCCTTGTTCATTCCTTAAAGCAACACGAACGCGTGATTAAAAGAGAGGAATGACAAAAGGAAATCCGTAATTCAATTCACGGTCAGACAAAGAATGAGCCCTCTATTCAAGCTGAAATGTGCTTGTGCAGAGCCTCATTCAAGAGAGATCTCTCCCTTCATTACAGAAGGATGTCATGCAGTAATCAGTTTGATCCAAATAAAGACATACCGCCAATCATCAGAACCACGAGCAGTTGGGTGTTACCCTCTAATCCCTGCACTCTCATAAAAGACTGCCAACCAATTACATTTCCATTTAACAAAGTGTCATTTTCACTACTAATAGCCAGTGTTTATAAAGAAGTATAATACAAATACGACCTATTAGGAAATTATCAAACGGCTAAAATTTGATAAAACAATTTAATGTTTTAATGCTTATAGGGTTATCTTTAAATTAAGTTTAGTAGAGAAAGACATTTTGTGTGGCTTTTTGTTTGTTTTAAAGTTTGACAAAGCTTTGCCTATTTACATTGTATGGCTCATTGGGCTTCTGTGTAAAGATTGTTTTTAATAAAGTGAGTACATTTTGAATGTAGAGGTAATTAAGCAGAGGCTTTTCTCATTGTCACACCCATCAGGATTCATGGCCAATTATGGAGAATCAATATTACTGCTTGGAATGTGAGGAGAGCATCCGTTGAGGTAACAGGAAGAAGCTGATTGCTGTATTTATTCACTTTGTATTAGTTAGGCAATTGAGATTTGATGCTTTCTTTCCTAAATCAGGATTTATTTTAAATTAGATTGCTGCGATACATTGTATTGTATGATGAATGTTTACAGCCTGCTAAACCTATACTTGATTTTATTTGATTGTGCATTATATATATATATATATATATATATATATATTTACTTTTTCCAAACAATCCAAATCACCCCCCACCCTTTTTTTTTGTTCCAGGCCTGCCTGTCTGTATATATATATATATATATATATTTATTCTTTGCTCATTTTTTTCCGTTTCATATTTTTCTGTTCCTCACGTGCTTCCTTATGTCTTGATTTTAAAATAAGAGGCTGGACAGAGGCATGTGGTCTTATTGATTGGCCAGTGTCTCGCTCCTCCAAGGCCAGAAGTGCAAGACTTGAGAGATGCAACACCTCTATTTTTCTTTAGCTGTCTATCTCTCCATCTCCTCCACTCATTCATCAGCGTGAAGTTTTGCCATTACCATTGGTGGGAACATTTTTCTTGAAATAGTTTTATAAATCGTTAGCCATTTTTCCATAAAACATTTTCATTTTCGTCAGTGTTTATTTTGTTGTTCCAAACCTTTGTGACTTTATTTTTTGTTGGGAAAGAAAATATTTTGAAAAAATTCTCATGTTTTGCCCAAACAATTAAATTAAGTGGGTTCCAATTGTTCATTCATTCACGGTGACCAAAAAACCTTTTTTCAGATTGTCTTTTTTTACAAAGAAAGATTGAAATGACATGAGGATGAATAAATGATGACTGAATTTCCATTTTTGAGGAAATATTAAGGAAATATATGAAAAAAGCTTTTGTTGGTCAGTTAGTATATTCTTTTCTTTGGTCTATCAAAAGCCTTGAAGGGTGAGGCTGAAAAAAAATGACGTGCTAACATTTAGTATGAACTGTGAATCACAGATGAGTGCTGTAGATGTGACTATGCTATTTTTAGTTTAGGTTACTTATTCCTTTTGATATACAATATATATGTAATAGTTTATAATGTATCAAACATATCTAAATAGCAGTGTTGGATCCGAGACCAGTGTTGAGTCCTAGTTTTAATCAATTGAGATTAAGTGGGATATGTTTATTAATGTCTTTTCATATTAGTTTTATGTTGTTACTTTTTATTTTATTTTATATTACACATGACATGGATTCGTCTGTACTCTGAAAAATGTATGCGTCCAAAATATCCAAGTCCGAGTCCACCTGAGTCCGTCCAAGTCCAAGTTCATTCACAACTGCTGTCTGAGTCCGAGTCCAAGTACTACAACTCTGTTTAATAGTAATCTAATGTCTAACCTATGCTTACCTGACTTTTTTGGAATACGCTGAAAAACCAGTGGTTCATGTCTGCAATGCTCCTATTTCTTAAAAAAGGTGATTTTGACCACTTTATAGCTTAAAAAACAAACAAACAAATTTGTACAGAAGAATGCGGTATGTTGACAAAAAAAAAGTCATAACTCCTTCAGACTTTTATTTAGAAGCATAAAATTATATATTTTTTATCATATTTAAAAATATCTATATAATTATTTGGATGTTGCTACTATTCATAATTGATAATATTATTGATATATGGTGTATGGTCATATTTTTGTGTTTCCTACCTTTTAATAAGATAACTTTTGTGTGTTCTTTCTATCTGCAATTTTAAGCTCTCCATGTTGTCAGTTCAGGGAACAGCATCACCTCCCCTCGCTCAGACTGAGCCAAATCATCTCAGCACAATATACAGCATGGACCTATCTCTCCATGAGCTTTGGGAGATTTGTAGAACAGCCTGTTTATTTTCAAAAACACTGTGTCATCACACATACTGATCTGGAATAAGCCCCTGTGTGTCCCTAGCAATGTTCATATTTCAGTGTTTGTCTCTTTATTTACATGCTCTTAAAGTACACAGCACCCTTTCCTTCTTTCTGAGGAATTTGCTTCTTGATTGTTTTTGCAAAAAGCACCCATTCCACCTCAATCCATCATATTGAAAAATGTACTTCATAAAGCAAAAAATATTAAAAAATACGGTCGGCACGTGAGATCTTAAGTCAAATTATTCAACTAAAAGGCCCCTTGATCACATACTGTTGTTTCAAGTGTAAAAGCAATGGTTTTGTTGTCTCTTTTTCGATTCTAAAACTTTAATTTATTTCCACAGTACAACTATTTGTTTGCAAAGATTAAAAAATATAAAATGCACCTAAAATTCTGTAAATGTTTTTTGCAAAAAACAGACATAATTGTTTAATAAAATAATAAGAAAATTGTTAAATTTACTTCTGTATATGTAATATTTTTAGTCACACTTTATTTTAAGGTTCAATTCTCGCTATTAACAAACCATCAAATAGCACTTTTTCCTCAATAAACCTAATTAGCTGCTTATTAATAGTTATTAAGGTAGTTGTTAAGTTTAGGTATTGGGTAGAATTAAGGATGTAGAATATGATCATGCTGAATTTGTGCTTTATAAGTACAAACAAATAGCCAATATGTTAATAATAGGCATGCTAGTAATAAGCAACTAGTTAATTGTGAGAATTGGTCCATATACTAAAGTGTTACTGTTTTTTAAAAGGTGATTCCTGCAAACAGGGACTTAGAAATGTTGTGCTTTGTTAAACCTTTTAAACTGAAAAATAACAGATCAAGATAAGTCTTTTTAAGGAACAAAATATGTGTGTGATGTGTAAGTTTTATAAAATTCATATGGATGACATTTAATGTGTGTATAGTACTTGGTGAGTCTGTTTTTTAAGAACAGTATTTCTTTCTTTTCTTTTTTTAAGGAAAAGAATGAAACCTTTAAAGAGATGAGAATAATAATAATATTAAATATATTTAATGGTACAGTATATCTTAATGATGGAGTACTTGAACATTTTTGATGGAGCCGTAAGGATACATAACACACAAACAAATTGGGAAGCACTGCTCTAACACATATTTGAACTATTAAGTAGGATTTGGAAAATATTTGTGAATAAATGAATATGTCTTAACTGAACTAAAACAAAAGTGCAGGTGAACAATTAAAGTTATGTATTGATCTTTTTAAAGGAACCTTGCAAAAGCCTTTGTTCACTTAATAATTAATCTAATCCTCTTTTTGATTTTAGGAGCGTTTCCAGCCAGCGCTCTCTACGCACGGCGTGACCGCCTGCAGCGCCCTTCACACGTTGCCACCAAAACCTTCCAGGCCTTACGGATATTCGTGAACGACGAGCTCAACGAGTTGCACGCCGGCCTGAGTGTGGCGCAGACCCTGCTCCATCCCAAGGGGCGACTCTGTGTTCTCACCTTCCACTCTTTGGAGGACCGGCTGACCAAGCGTTTCCTCCGTGGAGAGGACCTGGCCGCCCCACCACGCCGCAGCATTCGCCAGCGAGCCAAAGCCCGGCTTGGGCTAGAGGGAGAGGAGGATGAAGAGAATGAAGAAGAGGAGAAAGGACGAGAGAGCAAATATTGGGTCAGTCTGAAGAAGGTGATAAAGCCAAGTGAGGAAGAGGTGCAGGAAAACCCAAGAGCTCGATCAGCTAAACTCCGAACAGCAGTAAGACGATAGAGAACAACGCTAACTCAAACAAAGACAGTGAAACTGATGCTTTTTACTTGATTACTAAGTTAACTACACTCTCAGGAAAAAGGTACATACTGTCATTAAGGCTTTAGCCTAAGGTACAAAAGCTAAAATGTACATCTTTGCACCATATTTACCCCTAAATGGTTCATATTCGTACTTAAAGTGTTAATTCACCCAAAAAATGAACATTAGCCCATATTTTACTCATCCACGAGGCATCCTAGGTGTATATGACTTTCTTCTTTCAGACAAATCCAATCAGAGTTATATTATAAATTGTTGCTCTTCCAAGCTTTAGAATGGGAGTAGGTGAGGTGGAAGTGGAAGTGACAGTGCAAGTGAAAGAAAAATGTTTAGAACATTTTAAATATGGATATTTCTTCTTATAAAAACGCATTGATTTACTACAGGAGGTCTTTATTCACCCCCCGGAGCCGTGTGAGGCATGCTTTATCATGGATGGATGCGCTTTATTTTATTACTTTTGGACTGTTGAAAAAAAACACCCGCCCTACTGCCATTATAAACTTTTGAAGAGCAAGATCATTTTTAATAAAACTCTGATTGGATTTGTCTGAAAGAAGAAAGTCTTAACACCTAGGATGCCTTGAGGGTGAGTAAAACATGGGCTAATTTTCACTTTTGGGTGAACTAACCCTTTAAATGCACATATAAGATCTTAAAGTGCATATATTAATAATGGCAGTTTTTTCCCTGTCTTGTGTACACATGTAGTTTTATTCACATCAATGTGTTTCATTCATTCAGAAAAAATATATTTGCTGTTCAAATGTTAAGGAGTTGCCCTAGTGAAAAATAAATTGACTAAAATGTTTTTGAAATACATTTATTTCATGCTAAGTACACTACATTTACATATTTATGTGCTTAATGAAAATACCCTGCAGTTGTACTTTTGGTATACTAACCTGGTATACTTAAAGTTTGGTAAATTGGAACAAATAAGTTTGGACTTAATGCACTTAAACTGTGGAGAAGTAGTACTGAAGTCCAGCTAAATATATATTTAAGTATATTTGAATGTGCTAAAGTGGAACTATTGTAAGTATATTTCTGGTACACTTTAAATATCTTGCATTTAAAGACATTATTCCAAGATCATACAATCCTCATCAATAGTGACATTAAAACACATTGTAGGCTTAATATTAAGAAATGTGCATTGTGCTCAAATAGTACTCCAAACAAAGTTGAATTATAATTTTTATTTCAGAAAGTCTCAAGCAATAAGTCAGTAAAAGTGTTCATATATTTTAACTATACTTAGTATGAAATGTGTTTTAAATATATAACATTTTTACTAGGGCTGACTTTGCATATCAGCCTAAGGCAGCGGTTCTCAATTCCAGTCCTCGCACCCCCCCGCTCTGTACATTTAGTATGTTACGCTTATCGCTTCAGACGTTTGTTCTATTCAAACGTAAGTGCCCTGCAAAGTGGACATCATAGGATATTCTGCCATTATTCCAATTCGAAGCAAACGTATATATTCCATTCAAAGTGCATTGAAGTGTGCAAGACATGAATTAAAGTTATATATATTTACAGAGGTATATGATGTCACACTCGTGCGTGAAGACGTTGCGCAGCACAAATCCATGAATGAATGTTCCGAAGTGAAGTAAACTTCAACGGATTTCCCCTGCTCAGGGAGTAGGGAGCAATGGACACTGTGTAGGGAGCATGTCAATTGGAACGAAGCGCACTTCTAATGAGCAGATTATCTGAATCAGGTGTGTTAACAAAGAGAGACATGCAGAATATGCAGGGGGGGTGGGTATACGTATCACGATACAGGGGTTGCAATACGATATATTGCGATACTGTAAGCAAGGTGATATATTGGGATATTTCTTATTTTAGGAATAGGAATCTCTTTTTTAGAGAATCTGTCACTAAGAGCACACCACTACAGGTACATCTAAATAAATTTGAATATCATTAAAAGGTCCATATTTTTTGTCACTCATTTCAGAAAGTGAACCCATATATTATATAGATTCATTACACAGAGTGAAATATATATTTTTTATGTAGTCATTTAGCAGACGCTTTTATTTAAAGTGACTTACAAATGAGGACATTATAGAAGCAATCAAAACCAACAAAAGAGCAACAACATGCAAGTGCTATTACAAGTCCTGGTTAGCCTAACAATGGGGACACGTAGGAAGATTATTATTAATTTTTTTCATTAATTTTTTTTTAGAAAACGAGTATATAGAATATAGACAAAAGACAACTAGTGTTAGTTTTCCAAGAAAAGCTAGCAGTTAGAGAATAAATATGCAATTGATAGAGGGTCAAATGTTTGTGTGTTTTTTTTTTATAAAAAGAAGACAGATTAGATAAAATTAGAATATAGTGCTAGATATTTCAAGCCTTTATTATATTTCATTATATTTAAGGTTCAAGGTTTCTTTATTCGTCACATAATAAATTATACAGGGTATAATCAGAAGTGAAATGTAAAGCCTTTCAAGCCTTTATTTCTTGAAATGTTGATGATTATGACTTATAGACAATGAAAACCCAAAATCCAGTGTCTCAGAAAATTTGAATATTACATAAGATCAATAAAAAGGGATATTTTAAACAAAAATGTCAGGCTTCTAAAAAGTATGTTCATTTCTATGCACTCAATACTTGGTCCTTGGTCGGGCCTCGTTTTGCAGAATTACTGCATCAATGCGGTGTGGCATGGAGGCAATCACCTGTGACACTGCTCAGGTTTAATGGAAGCCCAGGTTGTTTTGATAGCAGCCTTCACGTCATCTGCACTGTTGGATGTGGTGTCTCATCTTCCTCTTGACAATACCCTATAGATTCTCTATGGCAGTAGTCAGCAGCAGGTGGCCCGCCAGCAATAATATTAAATGAATGAGCAGAAATCTGTAAGAAATGCATCGATCCATAGGTAAAATAACTGATGAAAACTTATTTATTTTAATCATAAACAAAATGTGCACAGCAAAAAGCAGCTGTTATAATGCTGACAACCATGTTATTAGCATGTCATGTGGACATGGTAGGAAAGAAAAGTTTGCACACCAGCGTTCCAATAAGTCACTTATAATCCTTTGACTATGATCTGGCCTGCTATCTAGTGGTGAAATAGTTTTTTGGCACAATGCCAAACTTACTTGTCGACAGTGGTGTAGTCTACATGATACGCAGGTATACGCCGTATACCCACAAAGGAATGTCAAGGATTTGCGTATACCCACTTAAAAAAGCATGCGGATACGTAACAACATAGTTTTGTGACCTTTCACAAGTTTCATTCATAAATTCATCCTGCCTTTATTGCAAAGCACTGTCTTTCTGACAATCACGCCGTATTTCTGTTGACGACTATTGCTAAGCTTGAAATTAACTAATAAAGGAGATATGAAACGAACTACACCCGTTCAGTGTTTTCGTAAGCCTGCCCCTGAGCTGCTTCGGGTGACACACTGCAAACAGATGACAAGGGCGTTAAAATTATAGAAACGAATCAGCCGTTCGAACGAATCAATTGAATGAATGATTCAGTGATAAAATCAGTAACTTGCCGCCACCTAATGGCAGTCTTAGTTTTATTTTTTAAGTATCATTTCAGTTATTTAAATCATTGAATATTTCTATATTCAAAATTGTATATTTAAAACATTAATCTCAACATGAATTTATGAAGTTAATCATAAATTGATTATGAAAACATTAATCTCAACATGAATTTATGAAGTTAATCATAAATTGATAAATGATGATCGACTTTGTGGTCGTTTCATCTGACCTTCGGCCATATGTCTTGGACACTCGGGTGAAGAGAGGGGCGGAGCTGTCAACTGATCACCACCTGGTGGTGAGTTGGATCCGATGGCGGGGGAGCAAGCTGGACAGACTCGGCAGACCCAAGCGTACTGTAAGGGTCTGCTGGGAACATTTGGCCAAATCCCCTGTCAGAGAGATCTTCAACTCCCACCACCGGATCCCGAGGAAGGTTGGAGATATTGAGTCAGAGTGGACCATGTTCTCCACCTCCATTGTCGACGACGCCCTCGGAGCTGTGGCCGTAGGTCTCCGGTGCCTGTCGAGGCGGCAATCCCGAACCCGGTGGTGGACACTGGAAGTAAGGGATGCCGTCAAGCTGAAGAAGGAGTCCTATCGGGCCTGGTTGGCTTGTGGGACTCCTAAGGCAGCTGACGGGTACCTGCAGGCTAAGCGGAGTGCAGCCCGGGTGGTTGTGGAGGCAAAAACTCGGGCCTGGGAGGAGTTCGGTGAGGCCATGGAGAAGGACTACCGGCTGGCCTCAAAGAGATTCTGGCAAACCGTCCGGCGCCTCAGGAGGGGGAAGCAGTGCCCCGCCAATGCTGTTTACAGTGGAGGTGGGCGGCTGTTGACCTCAACTGGGGATGTCGTCGGGCGGTGGAAGGAATACTTCGAGGATCTCCTCAATCCCGCCGTTACGTCTTCCATTGAGGAAGCAGAGGCTAGGGGCTCGGAGGTGGCCTCGTCCATCACCCGGGCTGAAGTCACCGAGGTAGTCAAGAAACTCCTCGGTGGCAAGGCACCAGGAGTGGATGAGATCCGCCCTGAGTACCTCAAGTCTCTGGATGTTGTGGGGCTGTCTTGGCTGACACGTCTCTGCAACATCGCGTGGCGGTCGGGGACAGTACCTCTGGGATGGCAGATCGGGGTGGTGGTCCCTCTCTTCAAGAAGGGGGACCGGAGGGTGTGTTCCAACTACAAGGTGATCACACTTCTCAGCCTCCCCGGGAAGGTCTATGCCAGGGTACTGGAAAGGAGAATACGGCCAATAGTAGAACCTCGGATTCAGGAGGAACAGTGTGGTTTTCATCCCGGCCGTGGAACACTGGACCAGCTCTATATCCTCTCTAGGGTGCTGGAGGGTTCATGGGAGTTTGCCCAACCAATCCACATGTGTTTTGTGGATTTGGAGAAGGCCGTCGACTGTGTCCCTCGGGGCGTCCTGTGGAGGGTACTCCGGGAGTATGGGGTCCGGGGTCCTTTGCTAAGGGCTGTCCGGTCCCTGTACGACAGGAGCAGAAGCTTGGTTCGCATTGCCGGCAGTAAGTCAGACTTATTCCCGGTGCATGTGGGACTCCGGCAGGGCTGCCCTTTGTCGCCGGTTCTGTTCATAATTTTTATGGACAGAATTTCTAGGCGCAGCCAGGGGCCGGAGGGTGTTGGGTTTGGGGACCACGCAATTTCATCTCTGCTCTTTGCGGATGATGTTGTCGTGTTGGCCACCTCAGACCGAGACCTTCAGCATGCACTGTGACGGTTTGCAGCCAAGTGTGAAGCGGTTGGGATGAGAATCAGCGCCTCCAAATCCGAGGCCATGGTCCTCAGTCGGAAAAGGGTGGCTTGCCCACTACAGATTGGTGGAGTGTTGCTACCTCAAGTAGAGGAGTTCAAGTATCTGGGGGTCTTGTTCACGAGTGAGGGAAGGATGGAACGGGAGATTGACAGACGGATCGGTGCAGCTTCTGCAGTAATGCGGTCGATGTACCGGTCTGTCGTGGTGAAGAAAGAGCTGAGCCGCAAGGCGAAGCTCTCGATTTACCGGTCAATCTACGTTCCTACTCTCACCTATGAGGAGGCCCCAGGGAAGACCTAGGACACGCTGGAGAGACTATGTCTCCCGGCTGGCCTGGGAACGCCTCTGTGTCCCCCCGGAAGAGCTGGAGGACGTGTCTAGGGAGAGGGAAGTCTGGGCATCTCTGCTTAGACTGCTGCCCCCGCGACCAGGCCCCGGATAAGCAGAAGAAGATGGATGGATGGATGGATTTTATTTGATCGATAAACTATTCTTCTTATTGCATTGTTTTAATTAGAAATAAAAAAAGCTTATAAATATACACTTTTGAATTTGACATGAAAGGTAACACTTCAAATAAAGTTAGACAAAAATGCCCTGTAAATCACTTTAAGGAGTCCAATATTACTTCGTAATGGGAAGGCAAATTTTTGTTATTGAGGAGAAGGTGCTCCTGAATTTTGTTTTACTGTGCCCCTAATTTTTTTTAATTAGCAGCACAAGTGCTCCTAAAAATAAAAGTAAGCGTAGAGCCCTGTTTAGTGAGTGTGCTGGTGCTTATGAGAGGCTGCTCTGGTATGGATGAGTATGAGGCTGGGAAGGAAAAAAATCACAGTATACTCACTACAAAAAACACTACAAACTACACCTCTGCTTGCCGACCCCTGCTCTAGGGTTCAGATCAGGTGAGTTTGCTGGCCAATCAAGCACAGTAACACCATGGTCATTGAACCAGCTTTTGGTACCTTTGGCAGTGTGGGCAGGTGCCAGGTCCTGCTGGAAAATAAAACCAGCATCTCCATAAATACTAGGCAAACTGCAGGGTGTCCTTCAGATAAGCCAAAACCAGTCTTTCAAAGTTTTACAAGTTTGCAGTTTACAAATGTACAAATAAAACTGTTCGTATGCCTGGCTGTTTTAGTGTAGCACCGACAAGAAGGCAACAGTTAAAGGTGGAAAGTGGGCTGGCTCTGTGGGGTCCAAAGTGATTTAGGACCCCTTGCAATCCTAACTGTCCATTGTAGTCTCTTGATGTCTGATTTGGTAGCTAAACCAAACCAGACAGTGATGGATGGACACAGGAATGTTTCACTTGGATATACACCAAAGTAAAGTTGAAAGATACTTCCGTTACATCTTGAATATAATTTGTGCCTATTTTTATTTTAATATAGTTAGGTTTGGAGTAATGAAGTTTTTGTTTTAGTTTCAGTTAGCTTTAAATTTTTCTTCAAACTAAAATGTAGTTTCGTTCAGGATAATAACTGTCTGTCACTCAAGGTTGCATCAGTCTTTTACCTGCTGAGCTGCCACCTTCCCATTGCACCAATAAACAGACCTTACCACATTACTGGATCTGTTACCTCACCTCATAGTCAAATTCAGGATGGGTTCGACCCAACTCTCACCTTTTCCTGACTAATTTCTGCTGCATTCATGACTTTAGTGTTGAAGTCCAGCTGCCTCCTGTGAAGTTTCTATTAATAGCTAAAAAAGAGAATCATCAGCCATAACACAGAACAGTCTTCATCGTCGCAGGAGAATTTTAGCGTGCGAAAGAGAAAAAAATGTTTACTCAAACTATATGTTTGTAAAAAGTTGAACAGTCAGTGAGTATATACTGGCACGGTATGGTATGTAAAGGTGCTGGGCTGCGATCATAGATGGGCATTGAGCCCACATGTAAGTTGGCAATGCAGCATGTGACAGAGAGAGAGAGAGATACACAAAGAGATTGCGTCTATGCGGCGGCCTCTCTCCCTTTGAGCTAGTGGGGGTGAGTCACACACCTGCAGGACTCGGGTGGGATTCAGCTGCTATGGTAATACTCAGTGTCTTGTGTGCTGTACTCCGGCCGCTTCACATATGATTCACATGCATAAACCTCAACACTTCATCAGCAGCGTGATTCAGGATCAAAATATTGCCTATATATTGAGCTCAGCCTTTGACTTTAACACCTTATTTTATCCTTTCACTCTGAGTGAGAATGTACGCAGCTATTTATTCTTAAAAATAAACTATTTCAATGAATATTTTTTTTTTCATTAGACAAATGAAATATTATTTATGTTTTTTTGGAAATACAAGGTATATGCAATATAGTATAATATCAATTATATAATTAAAAATAAATATTATTTCTATTACTAATCAAATATAATTAGATTTTGTATATACAAACTTTATATTAAATTATATAATACTTTTTATTATAAAATAATATAATATTTAGTTGTATAGCATTATTTATGTTTTTTTGGAAATACTAGGTAAATGCAATAACTTAACTTAAAATATAACTTAATTTAAAATATAATTCGATATGTGTTCGTTAAATAAATATAAAATGTGTATTATAATAGTTATGCTTCTTGGAAATACTAAATAAATGCAATATATTCTAATATGAATTGTTTAATACAATTATTGTATTAAATTAAGTAATATAAATTATAAATTGATTATATAATTCATATTATACTGTATAATATAATGCAAATAAAAATTAAAACATAACTAATGTTATATAATATTATTTATCTTATAAATGTATTATATTAACTTTGTATTATTATATTTATTACATTATATTATGCCTTTTTATTCACAGATTTGGAAATATTAGATCAATGCAATAAAAAGAAATGGCCAAATGTCTTACAAATAGCCATCGATATCTTTTTTCATTTGCTGGTTCATTAATAATCATTTTATCAGAAATGTCTCAGGAACAGTATCCTTACTGTAAAGTATCATGGGTTCAGGGTTTGAAATGCATAGACGGTGGCCAGTGCTGCCTCCAACTGGTCAAGATTTATAGACCCAAAACACATTCTCAAACAAAACAAGAAGCTGCTCCCCTGTTCATCAGTGAGTTCCTTGCAATCCCTTAACGAAGACACTGTTGGAAAGAAAAAGAGAAAAATTAAAAAACCTTTTTGGTCAGCCTGGCATGAATCAGCACAGAGGCTCCACATACTTTGTGAGTCAAACATGTCAAAGTTGTTTTGTTTTTTTTGTTTTTATAAATTGCATCTGCTACATTCCCCCCCACCCCCCGCTCCTTCACGATCTTATTCCATCAGCTCTAAATATACACCTCCCTGTCGTTACCGTGGAAACTAAACGGCACAAGTAACATAGAACTTAATGGTGTTTAAGCGTGTTTGCTGTTCTAATGATGGTGTGATCAGCCAGAGCCTCTGCTCTGCCTCGGACACCTTTTCCAACCTATCTACTCCTGCTGACGTCACAGCCGCTCTCACAAGCTGCCTGCATACTAATATGTGTCAACTGTGAAGCCTTGATCCTGCTGCGAGATGAGAGTTGGAAAGATGGTATGTGAGATTTAAGATACCGGAACAGTATTCTGATTACTCGCATGCAAATTCATTTATTGCTGTTATGAAATCAAACATAGCTTACAGTGACAAATGTCATAGACATGAAGTTGCATTTGCCAAAACACAATAAATGTCAGTTACTAGTCAAATTGCAACCGCTTTCAGATGTGAAGAATAAAAGTGGTGCCTCATAGTAAGTTAATATAGACAGCAAGGCTTGTATCACATGCATTAGCATTTTTCACTTACACAGATTTGCAAAAACAAAAGCAAGCAGTTTGTGAACTGTGATGGAGCTCTTGCTGAGAGAGAGAGCTAAAGAGGATTTCTTGGCTCTGGTGTATGTTTATTTCAGGCTGACCCTTCTGGCTGTGGTGTGCGTTGGCAGCACTGTTGCAGTCACATGAACATGTAGCATCATTCACTTCACAAAACTTTTCCTTCAGATCCCAGAACTGTCCGTGACTTCACTTTTAGTCTGTGAGAGGGAGGGCGCTAAGGATACTCAAGGAAAGCACAAGTAGATGTTGACTTCTGTCACTCAAGCTGCAGCAGCATCTCAGAATATTGCATGCTGAAAATGAGGAAGGCCACACAAATACTGTGTGATAAAGTATTGTGTGATAAAATACTGTACAAATAAAGACTCAATTAAGGCAAAGATACCTCATCCAGCCATTGTATTTTTATAAAGCATGCCATTTTTTTTTCGTATTATTTTTATTGAGTCTAGTATTTTTACACATGCACGCACACACACACACACACACACACACACACACACACACACGTGGATCTTTTAACCATTCAAGTCTCATAATCTTAAAGCATTTAATTCCAAAAATGTACATATACAATATAAATATAATTCTTAATTCTTCGTGGTATAGATTTAACAAGGTGTTAGAAGCTTTCTTCAGAGATTTTGGTCCATATCGACATGACAGCATCACGCAGTTGCTGCAGATTTGTCGGTTGCACATCCATGATGCGAATCTCCCATTCCACCACATCCCAAAGATGCTCTATTGGATTGCGATCTGGTGACTGTGGAGGCCATTTGAATAAAGTGAACTCATTGTCATGTTCAAGAAACCAATCTGAGATTATTTGGTCTTCTGCTGCTGTAGCCCATCTGCTTCAGGGTTCGACGTGTTGTGCGTTCAGAGATGTATTCTGCATACCTTGGTTGTAACGAGGGGTTATTTGAGTTAATGTTGCCTTTCTATCATCTTTAACCAGTCTGTTCATTCTCCTCTGACCTCTGACATCAACAAGGCATTTTCGTCTACACAACTGCCGCTCACTGGATATTTTCTCTTTTTCAGACCATTCTCTGTAAACCCTAGAGATGGCTGTGCGTGAAAATCCCATTAGATCAGTAGTTTTGGAAATACTCAGAACAGCCTGTCTGGCACCAACAAACATTACACATTCAAAGTCACTTAAATCCCCTTTATTCCCCATTCTGAGGCTCGGTTTGATCTTCAGCAAGTCGACTTCACCACATCTAGATGCCTAAATGCATTGAGTTCCTGGCATGTGATTGGCTGATTAGCAATTTGTGTTACCAAGCAATTGAACAGGTGTATATATATATATATATATATATAT
Source organism: Gymnocypris eckloni scoliostomus (assembly GCA_027564155.1). Classification (NCBI taxonomy): domain Eukaryota; kingdom Metazoa; phylum Chordata; class Actinopteri; order Cypriniformes; family Cyprinidae; genus Gymnocypris; species Gymnocypris eckloni. The sequence goes on along the minus strand of CM050413.1, from coordinate 24,906,151 downwards.
ATATATATATATATATATATGTACACATGTATATACACTCACCGGCCACTTTATTAGGTACACCTGTTCAATGCTAACCAGACACCATCTGAACCAAATAAGTTTATCTTGGTCTCATCAGAACACAGGACATGGTTCCAGTAATCCATGTCCTTAATCTGCTTGTCTTCAGCAAACTGTTTGCGGGCTTTCTTGTGCATCATCTTTAGAAGAGGCTTCCTTCTGGGACAACAGCCATGCAGACCAATTTGATGCAGTGTGCTGTGTATGGTCTGAGCATAACAGGCTGACCCCCACCCCTTCAACCTCTGCAGCAATGCTGGCAGCACTCATATCTATTTCCCAAACACAACCTCTGGATATGACGCTGAGCACGTGCACTCAACTTCTTTGGTCGACCATGGTGAGGCCTGTTCTGAGTGGAAGCTGTCCTGTTAAACCGCTCTATGGTCTTGGCCACATGCAGCAGGGTTTCAGGGTCTTGGAAATCTTCTTATAGCCTACGCCATCTTTATGTAGAGCAACAATTTTTTTTCAGATCCTCAGAGAGTTCTTTGCCATGAGGTGCCATGAAGAACTTCCAGTGACCAGTATGAGAGAGTGAGAGCGATAACACCAAATGTAACACCTGCTCCCCATTCACGCCTGAGACCTTAGAAATCATTTTAATAGTCATATCTGAGCTACAATAACACATTTAATTGCCTCTATTTTTGTTCTCATTTTCGTTTTTAATAATGAACCTACAGGACCAGCATATATGTTTATGGATTTATTTATTTATGATGAGAACAGATGAACAGACTGCGTCACTTTTCATGTTCAGCACCACAGTGACAGCGGAGGCACACTCTAAAAAATCCTGGGTTATTTTTATTTAACCCAAATGCTGGGTTGAGCTTTTTGGGTCATTTTTGGGGTTATTTTTTCAGTGTTTGGGTAGTTTTTGTGTTACCCAGCCCCTGGGTCAAATGTAACAACCCGATATTTGGGTAGTTTTTTAGTGTTACTCAGATCCTGGGTCTGAGTATCCTAGTGGTTGGGTTATTTATCGCGGGGATTTTGCATCGCCTTCTGGAGAGAGCAGTTCTAAGCGCCATTGAATTGAAGCATTTCTTCGGTAATTAAATGTTTGTGTACATTTTATTTTATTGATAAAATGGTTTCTGCGCTATATCGTTCAATTTTATGGAGAGCAATATGCAGACGCGCAGTGTGAATCACTAAACAAACATTGCTCGTGTAACGTCGGTCTTATTGCAATGAAGAGTCTGCTGCTTTGCATAAAATAAACAATTATATTTATAAAGATACAGAATACAAATACTTTGGATGTTAAAATATGTCATCAGAGCTGTTTACTATTTGTTTTTGAGCAGGTTATGAAGGCAATCGCAGTACATCTCGTCCATGAGTGAAGCGCAGGGCAGCGGTCTTATCCGTGATCAGTTCCCGCCGAACACGACTCCAGCTCGGGCGCGAGAGCCAGCGCCATTACGGTGGAAACAGAATTACAGAGTGGTCGATTTACTCGTGAATTACATCTGTTTAATGTTTAATCTTTACTTCTAATGTTTGTTAAACGAGATTAAATGGGCAATGTGTATATGTTACGGAAGGACTCAGACACAAAGGGAGATGTTAATTGGTGATGTTTTAATAACAGTATGCAGATGAACAGCAGGAAGCAGGTGAGTAATGAGTTTGATGATACTTTGGAGGGTGATGAGCAGATCAGACCGATGGTATCCTTCCAGGTCCAGGAGATCGTGGATGGAGACAGACGCGGGGGATCCTGGACTGGAACAGGAGGGTGAATCGGAGAGGAGGAGGACAGAGGATGAGGAGGACACACTGAGGATGACACAGAAGGTTAGTATATATCAATATGTTAATGAAGTCAATAGAGTAGTATGGTGCTAGAGTCCAACTATGTCGAGACGAGACTGGAAACTGAAGTGAGCTGGTGCTGGTGCTTAAGAATGCTGGGTGCTGAGTGATTGAATGACTTGCAGGTGATGATGATTAGTACTCAGGTGAATTGGTGAGCTGTGATTGGCTGGGTTGGGCAACCGGCTGTTCTGTGTCAGTATATAGCTTACATAGAAACGAGATAAACAATTCTGTAAATGAGAAATAAAGGAAAATAAAGGAAGTTATTACGTAAACCAGTGGCTGTGGAGTATTTTACAAAAGTATAGAGGATTTAAGTTAATCTGTAAACATTATTTTATGCATAAAGTAAAAACAAAAATCTAGTATAATACAAATAAATCAACACATAAGTTGAGTTAAATCAATCCTTTATGATGGGTTAAATAAATAACCCAATTTACTGGGTTAAAATTAACCCCAAATGTGTTCTTTCCTATATTTACCCAGCCCTTGGGTTAAAAACAACCCAAATTAGTTTGTTTTTAACCCAGTGTTTTTAAAAATATGCAAGGGTTGGGTAAAAAAAATAGATTTCTTAATTTTAATAAATTCTCATTTTTATGAACCAATATAGATTATTAAATCCCAATCGATGCTGTTTTCAGTTGATGAATGAACATTACATAGGCTATAGTGGACCTTCCATCCAATTAATCGCGTTGCTAGTCTCAGATTTAAAATTGTCAATTTTATTAGGAAATTCAAGCAATAAATGCAGTTTTGGCGTTCTTTAATGTGGTCTAAAAGATCGCTGTAGCTTAGACTGGGCACTCGCCTCAAAAGCAAAAGACTCGTAGTCGTAACACTTTTACTTTTGTTCTGGAGCTGATGATCCCACGCTCTGCTGCCTCACTGGAGCGCACTCGCCACCAGCTGGATAGGGCTGGGAATTACAGTTGTGAATTACAATAGATCAACCTCAGTGAAATCTGTCAAAATGACGGACGGCCTTCAAAATTTTCACTGCTAAAGAAAATCTGTCAATGACGGAAAACTTTCGGTTACCGCGACCTCTGGTATATATATAGCTATTGAACATTATATTACTAATATTATAATATATAGTCAGCATTTACAGATATATATACTTATATTTTATTTAGGCATTTATATTCCCATTTATAGGAATATGAAAATCTTCCTAAGCGTACCATTATCTCCTTGTTTATCAAGGGTATTACACATACTGCCATCTCTCCTCTGCTTTCTCTCCCCATCACTCACTTGCCCAGCTGCTTTTGACTACAAACAGCTTCTAATCACAGATTCCCCTCCCACCCCAAACCAATTTGACTGTGTGCAGTCACGGCTGGATGGGCCGCACGCTGAAGAGGATGTGAAGGATCGGGAGGTGCGTGTGTATGTGCTTACAGATACACCCTCTGTGCAGAGAATCAGCCCCGCTGTATGAATCTGTCAAAATAAGTGAGCGTGGCCATGTTAGAGGCAACTAATGGCTTTTAATGCACTACTGTTGCCCCCCCGGCCCTCAATAAACACACAGGGGCTGATTAGTGCCACCTCACTAATTTCCCAGCAGTCTCCTCTGTGGGGATATGTCAGGAATATGTTCATATGCACATCCTAGTGCTTGTTCCCATCCACTCTAATGTGGTAATGGGTAACAGCTGATTTCAAGGCTTACTAACAAATATGAACCAAGATAACAAGATGTCTTGGATGGAGAGGTAGTCTGAGTTCCTCATGGGGTGTTCCGTCCTAAAAAGGCAAAATGCAGAAACTATAGCAACAATGCAATTGAGTAAAATGGCTCCAGAGTTCTTTGATTGGATTTTGCTGGATTTCATATTTGCTTTTACTCTGAATCTGAGCAATGGTGAGCTGTCACCAGACAGTCAAATAGTCTAAGAGACCCAGTTTCCTCCATAAATCAGTTTTGAAAATGTTTAGTCACTGCATTTTACTTTTGTATCTTATTTCTGCAGACATCTTCAGACCAAACAGAATAGGAAATTGTGGTTCAAAAATATTTTGAAGAACAAGCCAACATTGGACTTACTTTCTTATTAAAGACATGCATAGATATTTCTTAAAATATCTTCTTTTATATTCCACAGAAGAAAGAAAGTCATAGGCTTGGAACAATGTGAAGATCAGTACACTTACAGAAAAAAGGGACAAAACTGTCTTTGGGATGGTACATTTATATTTATCAGAAGCTTTTATCCAAAGCAACTTACAGTGCATTTAGGTTATACATTTTTTGTCAGTATGTGTGTTCCCTGGGAATTGAACCCACAACCTTTTGCACTGCTAACGCAATGCTCTATCACTGAGCCACGGGAACACTCTTGTTACTCTTTCAAAAGGTACTAATATGTCCACTTTTGGTCCTAATATGTACTTTTAAACATGTAACACTCTAAAACATTCTGGGTTAAATACAACCCAGTGCTGGTTAAATATTGGACAGAACACATGCTGGGTTGGTTTCAACCAACAGTTGGGTTAAATGTTTAACCCAACCTTCTGGGTAGTAACCCAACCTCTGGGTCTAAACATCCGAATCGCTTGGTTGTATTTAACCTAGTATTTTTAGAGTGTATCTTTTAGCTCTTGTACTTTAGGTTGCAACCCAATTGACAGCTTTGTACCTTTTCTGAGATCCTAAATGATGAAGAAATATTTTTGGGTTGAAATATATCTGTTGATTGAGCTAGTCATAATGGACATATTTATATTTGGCTACATTTGTATATTTGGATGCAGCTTTGAATACAGAAACACATTTTTGTTGGCATCTAGCATATTTTGTTTTAGGATTTGATTTTTTTGAGCAATTCAGAGTGTTTTTGCAGCTCTTCACTTATAACTAGAAGTTATTTACAGCTCGAGCCGTTGGTGGGTGTGCCGTAGCTGCGAACAAGGTTTCTCTCAGTGACGAGTTCTGTTTCCTCAGCAATGCTGCTCTGTTTGCAGCATCTCACTAACAAGGTGCTGTGACGTCTTTACTCTCAGCCAATGAACCTTCATGCTGCTGGATCACACAGTCACAGTAGTCCATCACAGCGTCAGCTCCCACTTCCTCCAATCACACACGTGTCGGAGAGGAGACAGACAGGTGAGGCAGTGAAGCAGGTCTGGTGTCAGGTGCTATGTAAGCTGCCTCCGCCCCGAAACAGCCCAGCACACACACACACACACACACAGTCTCATACCCAACTCTCTTCCCCCACCGGCCAACCGTTCTCATCATCCGCCCCTTTCTCTGGCACAGCCTGTTCTATAAAAAGATTTCTGAATGAAGACGAAGCTTTGAGGTCGAAGCTATTTGAATGATTTTTGTGAATGACGCAGGGGCTCGTAGCCTCATGGGAGGAAGATCTAACCCAGAGGAGCAGATAGTTATGTTGAGAGCTCAGTTGGGTGCTCAGCCACCTTTCACTGACTTTCAATTAAAACTTTGATAACAAAGATAGGAAAATATATGAAGAGAAGAAAATCAAGCTAAATAAATCTTCAAAAATGGGCTTTAGAAGACGGGGGGAGCGTAAGCCTCGGCACATACCCGACTCACTCTGCATGTTTCTGATCTTTTATAGAACAAACCGTCTCTATGGTTTAGGGAGATAACCTTCTCTTAGACGCATCTATATAACAGAACAGATTGTTCTCAACTCTTTATAAATATTAATATGCCCATATGTCCTGTTCTTATGCTCATTTTTCTGTACTAGGTAATGAGCATTAAAACTAGTTTATCCTGAAGCCATTGCTGCAATAATAACTAAATGGGAATTATTTTGAATTGTAGCAACCGACAAATCACAACCTACAAATTTTAAGTAGGGATGCACAATAAATCGGTTATGGGCAGATACCATTTGACAATATACATTGATATTAGATTTGACAGGTCATCTATAAAAACATTAATAATTTGCTAAACAGTGCTAAATGTGATCTTTAGCAAATCTGATAATCCTGTATATGTTGAGATGCCTCAATTAACTTAGTTGGCATGTAAATAAATTGTATTTCATATATAGTTGTATTTCTAATCTGCCGTTTTGGTTATCGACCATTCCATGAAAACTATTTAAAAGCAAAAAATGACAAATGTCATGTTAAGTACAAACTATATGTATGCATACATGTTTAGGCAATGAACATCTACAAATAGCAAATATTTGCACCTGACGTTGCACCTGTGGTGTTTTTTTTTCATTTTAATATGCTTTGCCATGCCAATTTTGCAATAAGTAATGTGTTAAGTACTTTATTTATTGATATATCATAGATTGTAATAAAATTATAAGGTAACATCAACAAATTGTGTTTGTTGATACTTTTCATCACCTAAACCAAACAATCTCTCTATCCTTCTTGTTAGCATGATAAAACAGTTGTTTTCAGATTTTCTCAAACTAGACAAGTCTCACGTTGCCATCAGCACGTAACAATGTCTCTGCTGGATGTCTGATTTCAAACCTAATGGAGGTGGGGCTATCTGACCACAAAGATACCACCCAACTGATATATATGAAACTATAGTATGAATTACATTGTTGTATTGTTTAAAATGTTTGAATTATTATTGTGAATTTGGAGAATGCTGTGTTGTTGAGCTACTGATAGAACCTTGAGCTTTGTGTGTGTTTTGATGGCTGCAGCACCTCCTCTGCAGAACAGCCAGTGAGAGACACACACAGACATTATGTGTAGGGACACGCACACAGCCTGGACCCACCTCTGGAGGACGAGACCTCGGGGAGTCCCAGAGCGACGTCAGAGGAAGACCTGTGCTGTGTTGAGCTCTGTGTGTGTGCTGCTGCTGCTTTTGTCTCAAAATCCATAGAGCACAGCACACAGAGGTTTTCACATCCATCTGCACCTCCCAGGTGGAGTCTCAGCAGGTGTAATGCAGGGGAAAGAAAGAGTGCACATGTTTATCTCTCCATAAAATGGCAAATATTACGAATAGCACTGCATGAGGCGCCCGTCATGTCGCACCTCCACTGCAATACAATCTCGCACTTTTAGCAACAATTCTGTATAAACTGCCGTACAGAAACACAAATAAAGTAGATTACTCTTGATAAAGGAAAAAAGAGTGTCGTGTTGAGAGCTTGTGCGTGTGATAGTAGGGGAAGCACTCTGAAAAGCAGTTGGTAAGACTTTAAACAACCCCGGCGTTGGAGTGTTTGGAGGGCTGTGGTGCGCTAGTGGTAGACAGAATCATTCTGCAGAATAGTTTTGCTTACGGTGGCAGCCTTGCCTTTCTTGCCACTCCACTCCCATTATTCCCTCCAAGGAAAATTGCCCGCTGTCCGCCTGAGCCTGGAATATTACCAGCGCCACTCCCCTGCCTCTCCTCCCCCACCGCCCTGACTACATCCACTCAGGAGATTGACAGTCACAGGGGTTGGAGGTGAATTGGAAAAACATCGGGTGCAGCCATAACAAGTGCCCTCGGGTAATGACAGGTTTGGCTGGGGTGTAAATTACCCCTCCTATTGCTGTGCTCACTCAACCAAGGATGAGAACAGGCCGCCGGAATGAAGCTGTTTCGTTGCTCGCAGTATTTCACATCGCCGGAGCGGGGGATGGCAGCCGTGGCTGTTTTATCAGGCGGCTTGTGTGGTTTACTAACAGAGCTGAGGCAGGGGCCTGTCGACTGTCTGTAATGGTTATCGCTGCTGCCTCTCAGGGTTTGCCTGGTTAAGCACTAATGCAATTGGGGAGAAGGAGGGGGGTAGTAACAGCTCTATTTGAAATGCAGCCAGGGCAGTAGCAGATGAACCTCCCTTTAGGCTATACGAGATCACTATAGATGAGACCATAGAGGCTATGGATGAGACTAAGACTGTTTGGGGTAAGTATTGGGTGGGTTCAACACTTACGATATTTTGAGATACTTTACCTGCTGGTTTATCAATATGTGCAGACATCGGTTTCCTGTATTTCATGGATTCACAAATTTATAGAGTCCCAATTAAAATAGGAACCTCAATTATAAAAAAAAGGTTTTCTAGGTGAAAATACTGCCTTCAAATGATGCATTCCAAGGTAGGAAGGCATCAAGGCACGTCTGAGTCCAATGAGACACCTCATCTGATCGATTTTTGAAGGCAGCATAGACGTATCCTAGATTATTAACCACTGACAAAGAAATTATCAGACTATAATTTTAATAGTAGGTTTGTTGGTATTTGATTCCCTATCAATCAGCAAGATTTCTGGCTCCCAAGTGTCTTTTATACAGGTAACGAGCTGAGATTAGGAGCACTCTCTTAAAGGGAGTGCTCCTAATCTCAGTTTATTACCTGTATAAAAGACACCTGTCCACAGACAGAGATGGGCACAAACACATTCAAATGTATTTAAAATAAAAATAAAAATACTGTGTGGAAAAAAATGTAGAACCTTAGTGAACAGACCCACATAACCATATAATCTCACATATCAGATTATTTTAACCCTCCGAGGAGGGTTTCAGAGCGGTCAGTTCAGATGCTTCCTGACGGTTCGCCGTTTCAGGACGTCATTCTAACTGCAAAACTACATATAAATCCAGAAACCAGTCTCGACAGACTGGTACCTCTAGTAGAAATTTGACAGCATGGGAACTTCTGCCAATATATATCATTGGGTCCTGCAGACTACAGAAAAAGGGTATCAATACAGTTCGGGTCTCGCCCGCCCAGGTTTATGAGGGGTTTTTCCACCGAGGTAGCCCCCCAGCAGATTCTGGTAATGGAACAAGAAGTGAAAGCTCTGTTAGAGAAAGGGGCAATAGAATATGTACCTCACTCCAACAGGGAAACTGGGTTTTACAGCCGGTATTTCATAGTTCCAAAGAAGGATGGGGGGTTGCGTTCCATTTTAGATCTTAGAAATCTGAACGACTGCGTCATGCAGCTCAAGTTAAAAATGTTAACTTTGAGAAAAATCGTGCCACAGATCAGATTCGAGGACTGGTTTGTCACGATAGATCTCAAGGATGCATACTTCCAGATATCCATCACCCCGCACTTTCACGAAATGCATAGATGCAGCCCTGGTGCCTCTTCGGCTTTAGGGTATTCGTATTATGAACTACATCGACGATTGGTTGATTCTAGCTCAGTGGCATCAGTCGGCAGTGCGGCATCGAGATGTCGTGCTGGCCCACATGAAAGAGTTGGGATTACGGCTAAACGCCAAAAAGAGTGTGCTTTCTCCACTACAGAGGACCACTTTCCTTGGCGTGGTATGGGACTCAACGTTGATTCAGGCGCGCCTGTCACCGGCACGTAAAGAATCCATCCTGTCAGCTGTGAAAAGAATAAGGCCAGTCCAGTCACTCACTGTGAAACAGTTTCAGAGACTGTTAGGTCTTATGGCAGCTGCATCCAACGTGATACCTTTTGGACTGCTGTACATGAGACCTCTACAGTGGTGGCTCAGGACCAAAGGGTTTTCCCTTGAGGGGCAACCCCTTTCGTATGATCAAGGTCACGCGGCGATGCTTTCGTGCCTTGGTAATGTGGAAGAAACCTTGGTTCCTGTCCCAGGGTCCAGTGCTGGGAGCTTCATGTCGTCGCAGGATGCTAACGACAGATGCCTCTCTCACGGGCTGGGGAGCGATTCCAGAGGAACGCTCGAGTCAAGGTCTGTGGAAGGACCAGCATCTCTCATGGCACATCAACCGTCTGGAGATGTTGGCTGTATTTCTTGCTCTCAAGAATGTCCTAGCAGATCTCAGGGGCCACCATGTGCTTGTCCACTCAGACAACACGTCGGTGGTCTCCTACTTAAATCACCAGGGGGGTTTGCGGTCACGTCCACTTTGCAAACTGGCGAGCCAAATCCTCCTGTGGTCCCAAAGGAAGTTGTCTCTTTGAGTAGCTTACATCCCAGGGGCCCACAATATAGGAGCAGACATCCTCCCATATTCCTCCGGGCTGAGGCCCGGGGAATGGAGGCTCCACCCCGAGGTGGTGGAGCTGATATGGAGGCACGAGTGGATCTGTTTATGTCTCGAGAGATGTCTCACTGTCCACTCTGGTTCTCGCTCACGCATCCAGCTCCTCCCAGACCTGACGCGATGATGCAGACGTGGCCGAGGCTTTGTCTGTACACATTTCCCCCGATCGCTCTGCTCCCAAGAGTCCTGGAGAGAGTTTGTCAGGACCGGGTTCTACTACTTCTCATTGCCCTGCGTTGGCCGGGCAGAGTATGGCTTCCAGATTTAATATCCCTTCTCGACGGGCCTCCTCTGGAGCTCCCCATCAGGAGGGACCTTCTGTCCCATGCAGGGGTCTCGATATTTCACCCCAACCAGAACTGTGGAAACTGTGGGCTTGGCCTCTGAGAGGGCCCAGCTCATAGACTCAGGTCTCTCAACCGGGATTGTTGAGACTATTCTCCACTCCAGAGCTCCCTCCACGAGGAAACTTTATGCCTTGAAGTGGAAAGTTTCACTTCATGGTGTAGTGACCATCAGCTGGACCCAGTTAACTGCCCAGTCGGTACAGTGCTGGAGTTCCTGCAAGATCGATTGACTGCAGGGCTACCCCCGTCCACTTTAAAGGTTTATGTGGCGGCCATAAGTGCTTACCACATTACTTTGGGTGGAATGTCATCGGGGAAGACCCCCTGGTATCTCGTTTTACTCCGTGGTGCTTTGAGGCTGAGGTTCTGCAAGCCTTCTGTCCTCCTCCTTTCAGAATGTGGACCAGAAAAGGCACAGTTTGCTTTGCCCAGTGCGGGCATTAAATGCTTACGTCCACAATGAACAGTTGTTTGTATGTTTTGGACCTCCTAACAAGGGGTCCCCTGCATCTAAGCAAAGGATGAGCAAGTGGGTGGTCGAGGCCATCTCACTTGCTTATGAGTCGGCCGGTCAACCTTCTCCTATGGCTGTCCGGTCCCACTCGACCAGAAGTATGGTGGCCTCAAAGGCCCTGATATCAGGAGTTGCTCTCCAAGAGGTTTGTGATGCGGCAGGCTGGTCCTCACCGCACACATTCGTCAGATTTTATCTGTCAATCCAGTCAATCCCTGACAGTACGAAGTCATGTTTTGCGAAGGGGTCAAATACTTATTTCCCTCATTAAAATGCAAATCAATTTATAACTTTTTTGAAATGTGTTTTTTGGGATCTTTTTGTTGTTGTTATTCTGTCTCCCACTGTTAAAATAACCTACCATTAAAATTATAGACTGATAATTTCTTTGTCAGTGGGCAAACATACAAAATCAGCAGGGGATCAAATAATCCCCCCCACCCACCCCTCACTGTAAGTCAGAACATAACATCACATGGTCTGTAACTCCCAGTGTATATTCTCTAAATAATATATACAGTGAGTACGGAAAGTATTCAGACCCCCTTACATTTTTCACTCTTTGTTATATTGCAGCCATTTGCTAAAATCATTTAAGTTCATTTTTTTTCCTCATTAATGTACACACAGCACCCCATATTGACAGAAAAACATTTTTGCAGATTTATTAAAAAAGAAAAACTGAAATATCACATGGTCCTAAGTATTCAGACCCTTTGCTCAGTATTTAGTAGAAGCACCCTTGTGATTTAATACAGCCATGAGTCTTTTTGGGAAAGATGCAACAAGTTTTTCACACCTGGATTTGGGGATCCTCTGCCATTCCTCCTTGCAGATCCTCTCCAGTTCTGTCAGATTGGATGGTAAACGTTGGTGGACAGCCATTTTTAGGTCTCTCCAGAGATGCTCAATTGGGTTTAAGTCAGGGCTCTGGCTGGGCCATTCAAGAACAGTCACGGAGTTGTTGTGAAGCCACTCCTTCGTTATTTTAGCTGTGTGCTTAGGGTCATTGTCTTGTTGGAAGGTAAACCTTCGGCCCAGTCTGAGGTCCTGAGCACTCTGGAGAAGGTTTTCGTCCAGGATATCCCTGTACTTGGCCGCATTCATCTTTCCCTCGATTGCAACCAGTCGTCCTGTCCCTGCAGCTGAAAAACACCCTCACAGCATGATGCTGCCACCACCATGCTTCACTGTTGGGACTGTATTGGACAGGTGATGAGCAGTGTCTGGTTTTCTCCACACATACCGCTTAGAATTAAGGCCAAAAAGTAATATCTTGGTCTCATCAGACCAGAGAATCTTATTTGTCACCATCTTGGAGTCCTTCAGGTGTTTTTTAGCAAACTCCATGCGGGCTTTCATGTGTCTTGCACTGAGGAGAGGCTTCTGTCGGGCCACTCTGCCATAAAGCCCCGACTGGTGGAGGGCTGCAGTGATGGTTGACTTTCTACAACTTTCTCCCATCTCCCGAATGCATCTCTGGAGCTCAGCCACAGTGATCTTTGGGTTCTTCTTTACCTCTCTCACCAAGGCTCTTCTCCCCCGATAGCTCAGTTTGGCCGGACGGCCAGCTCTAGGAAGAGTTCTGGTCGTCAAACGCCTTCCATTTAAGGATTATGGAGGCCACTGTGCTCTTAGGAACCTTAAGTGCAGCAGAATTTTTTGTAACCTTGGCCAGATCTGTGCCTTGCCACAATTCTGTCTCTGAGCTCTTCAGGCAGTTCATTTGACCTCATGATTTTTATTTGCTCTGACATGCACTGTGAGCTGTAAGGTCTTATATAGACAGGTGTGTGGCTTTCCTAATCAAGTCCAGTCACTATAATCAAACACTGCTGGACTCAAATGAAGGTGTAGAACCATCTCAAGGATGATCAGAAGAAATAGACAGCACATGAGTTAAATATATCACAGTGTCACAGCAAAGGGTCTGAATACTTAGGACCATGTGATATTTCAGTTTTTCCTTTTTAATAAATCTGCAAAAATGTCAACAATTCTGTGTTTTCTGTCAATATTGGGTGCTGTGTGTACATTAATTAGAAAAAAAAATGAACTTAAATGATTTTAGCAAATGGCTGCAATATAACAAAGAGTAAAAAATGTAAGGGGGTCTGAATACTTTCCGTCCACTGTATATATATATATATATATAGTGGTGGGCCGTTATCGGCGTTAACGTGCGTTAACGTGAGACTCTTATCGGCGATAAAAAATATCGCCGTTAATCTATTCTCAAAGTTGGGTTGGGAGCTGGGTCTATACTACGCAAGCTATGATGACTTTCACCCTGATATTTTAGCGGGATGTATACCCAGACGAATTGCACTGTAGGGGGCGAGAACTAGTCTTGAACTAGAGGCTCGCAGTCCGTGATGGACAGATTGTTAACGGCTGGTCTGTGTGGTAATACAATCGGGCAGGACATCCAAACGCTCACCTATCATTCATCAACCTCAAATATGGCTTTTCATCTGAAAGATGTATGTAGTAGCAACTTTACATGGCCGCTCAATATGATGTTAACCTAGAGAAATGTGCGCTATTGAAGTGTTTGTGTGGAAGCGCGTTTGCTGCAAGACAGGCTCCGGTGCGCTCACTTGCTCTTAAAATCTCTTTTTTAAGAGATCATTTTTGGTCATACAGATAAAAGTAGCCTAATACATCTTTCGAATCTGTAAAGACTACGTTTATTTTTGTGCACTCAGAATAACAACGAAACGTTGCGCTTTTAAGCAAACAGAATGCGCTTTAGGTCTCATGTGAACTTGAGCGAGAAACTTCAAACTCGAATATATCTAAAAATACAGTACATAGAAAAATATATATATAGAGAGTGAAATGTCAAAAAAATTAAAATAGAAGACGTGTGTGTTAGCATGGATGATTTACATGAAATTTAATCTGTGCAACACTGTGCATAATAAGATGGCTTTCAGTTCAATATAATAACAAAAACGACATTTTGGGTTTTATTCAACTAATAAGGTGGGCACGCTGTGATCTGTACTGTATTTTTTACTGTAATTGACTGTTATCAGCAAAAAACAAAAACAACAACACGGGAGTGGGAGGGAATGGGAGTCATTCTTCCGGGAGTGGAACGGATTTTCCTCCAGTTTTCGTGGGATTGGGACGGGAAGAGATTAAAGTTTGTGATGCATTTTGGAAACAGGAGATGAGCCCTGGTCTAATGTGCCACCTGGCTTGAGAAACCCGTGCTCAAAGACTTACTTTTAGTCATTATTTGGGTAGCGCATATTCTGAATGCCTTCGGCAGAATTCAAATGAGCCATTTTAATCTAGATTAATTCCAAAATTAATCTAGATTAATTCCAAAATTAATCTAGATTAATCTAGATTAAAAAAATTAATCTATGCCCACCTCTAATATATATATATATATATATATTTGATTTATTTATTGCATGTTTACAAAGGTATTTAAATTACATTTTAACGTCGTATTTAATATTTACCAGCTCATTTAGTTGCCACCATTTCAAAAATCATGTAATTTAGAACATTTACATTTATTCTTTTTGGTGTTTGCTAATATCGCTTTGATAAATGCGTCTGCTAAATGGATAAATGCGTCTGCTAAATGCATAAATGTAAACGTAATCTAAAGCAACTTACATAAATACATTTTGCATACTAAATTAATTAATCTGTTGGATGAAAATGTGTTTGTAACGCTGTGATAAAATCTGTTCCGTTGGTGTTTTTGTGAACCGGTTCAGCAAATTCATTGAAAATATCCCTATAAATGCTTTTTGTGGATGATGGAACATAAAAAAAAACTTGAATTTCTAGCATGGAATTTTTTTTTTAGTATATGAAATAAAATGTTTGATTAAGCAGACCTGTCTGTGATAATTAAAGTGGTTTAATTATCCAGCTTCTTTCCAGTTGTAATTTAATAGACTGATTGCGCTAGAGGAACACCATGCTATTCCACTGGTCCTTTTTCTGAAACCACTGTGGTCCAGAATGTGTTCCCTTGCAGTTCCTTGGAGTTACAGCCTTCCACAAATTCCAGAATATATATATACAGTTAATAACAGTTTTATTTGCAATTTTTTTTTATTGTCTATTCATTTACATATATTAAATAATAACAATATAAATAAATATTCTAATTATTATTATTATTTAAAATATTTTGATAAATAATAAAATAATGTTAAAATATTTGTGTGTGTATGTGTAAACGTTAAGGGATGTTTGTAATTTTAATGGTAAAAGACTGTAGAAATAAAGAGGTAAAAATGTGGTTGGAAGTTATTTATTATACTGTAAAAAAAACTGTCATATAGCTAAAGGTATATTTAATGTAATTTCATGAGTTGTTAAATTTACGTCTTTTAGAAAGGAGACACACAAATACTATTATAATTTATAGTTAAAAAACATAAATTGACATTCCCAGAATTGTATGTGTGACACTTGACATTTGATGGATTTTCATTTAAATAATTGTGTTTCTTTTTTAGTTTTGGTTATCAGTTATATACATTATGGTTTTATGTTTCATCTTACTATACGTTGTTAAATTGCATTATATTGTGTGTTGCATTATGTTAGTGTAATATATGTTACCACGATGGTGTTTTGTATTTGTGTGCATGACACCGTGCGTCAGCTTGTGGAAAAGCTGCTTGTGGCTTTCTCTTCACCCGTGTTATGAAAAATAAAGCAAGTTTATTATTTTTATTCAGAAAAGATTGATCTCTCTCTCTCTCTCTCTCTCTCTCTCTCTCTCTCTCTCTCTCTCTCTCTCTATCCTTTCTGTAAAGGATAGTGTTTTATTTTAATTTAGATTTTTTTATGAACCGTGAAGTAAAGGCATTTAACTTCTCATACCATAATGCCTCAAACCATTTTTAATTATATAATCGTCAGTATCATCATGTAGTGAAATGGTGGTCATACTACTGTTGTGCAGAAATTTGACTGTGAGCAGTGAAAGGCGCTCTCTCTCTTTCTGCCAGCCCAGCAGCAGCATCAACACTCAGCCTATCAATTATTAAGCAATACAATTACCAGTCAGCCAGTCAGTTATTTTACCTCATGGTTGACATTTCGAAACAGGGAGAGTGCCAAAGACGGGGCAGTGAGGAATGGGGGAAGAGGGATTGTAGGTATGTGAGGGGAAATTGCATGGGGTGAGTCAGAGTGTATGAGTGCCATTAGGCCTCATTCACCTCCATTGAATGGGGTGTACCTGACTTTCCCCCTAACAACCCCACTGGTCGGTTTTGCTGCAATGCACCAGCAAACATGTCAGCCTGCTTCACAAAATAGAGCTCAGGTCGACACTGAAATCTTAAAGGATTTACAATCCTTTTTTTTAATTGCATACTTAAATTTAAGATTGGCCATTCTGAAAGAAAGTCAATTACTCGCCATCGGCTTGTTGATTTTCTGCTAAATGAAATACTGCCTGTTTTTTTTCTTTTCTTTCGGAATTAGTTAATATTGAATCAGTTAGTCTTATTGCCTTGGGACTTTATGTTATTTGAAACCTTTGGCAGTCAGCTAAACCGTAGGCATATTTGTTTTGTAATAAGCCTTTTAACATGTAATTAGCTAGCTGAGTGAAACCACGTCTCTCATTTCATGTTTTCAGGCTTTTTTCTCCTGAAATACATTCATATCAGCCACTGCAATTATTTAGAATCACAAGCAACTGCTGCAAGAAAATATTTCCTTGTGCATCTGGCATGTTGAAGACATGCTCCATTAACACAGCGATACGGAGGGAGGGTTGCAAGACAAGTTGCAAGTGCCACTCCAATTACCTCCAATGGGTAATTGTACAGGCGAGATAATTATATACAATTTTCTTCTCTGAAGGGGCTCACTTATTGAATTTGATAATAATACTGCCACTGAAAAGGTACCCTCTACCCTCCCTCCATATCGCTGTGTTAATGGAGCATGTTTGAAAATGCTTTTAGTAAGATTTCCCTAGCACAAATATAGCCATTCATTCCAGACATTAGGAACAAAGCATACCATATCAGCATGTTTCATTCTGAAGTGCATTAGATCTTTGTGTACTCAGTTAAGCATATCAGATTCTGACAGTGATATGATTACCATTTAAGAACCACTGTTGAAGAAAGCTTGATGCATGTAACATTTTGGTTTCAAAATATAACACTAATTTATGGTTTATGCTAGAGACATCAATTCAATATGGTTATCGCAGCCAAATTCGAAGAAGTTGTGTGTGTGTGTGTATAAACATTTTATAGATAATTTTAATAAAAAGTTTAATTCAAAAATTAAGAAAGCACTAAATTAGAATACTAATACAAACTGTATTCAAATGTTTTACTCAGGTGTCATTGGAGTAAAAAACAACCAATACAAAGTTCACTGCAGCTGTTAACTAAACAATACGTTTAACTGTGTGAATAAGTAGCTCTACCCACATCAAGAAGTTGTACTTTTCTTACAATTTGCAAGAATTATAGTAACAGGATTGCCTTAATTATCTCTCTCGAAATGGAAATTCATAGAAGAGGACACTGTGTACTGGACAGCCAACCCAATAAAATCAAGTTGAGAATAAAATATGATCGATGTAGTGGTTTGATTTCCCGGCTCTATCACAGACACAGTGTTAATGATGCCTTTGAGATGCCTGGCAGAGAACTTTACGGTTCAGATTGCGTGAATAATTTTGTGGCTCTGTTTATTTTTTGGACTTTGGAGTCCCCTAGAGTTTAAGTGAGTGCAATTCTACAAAGCCCCCAAAAGAACATGGTGATGGAAAAAAGAATTGGGTTGGGATGAAAAAATATTTTGTAAATGTTTTGAGATCTCTCGCAGAACTTTTGTGTTCCCTCGAGAAACATTGCGTTCAAAATAAACCTCTATGAACTGCTACATTGTGGTGAATGTACAGAGCTGTATGAACCACTGGATTTTAGAGAAATAAACTGATTTAATAAAATCCACACTCTGAAAGATAGTAGCTTAGTTCCAAAGGAGAAAGAGGTTATTACATGCATATGCCAAAATGATTATGTCCATGTCTACTTGGTTCTAATGGTCTCTAACATTCCTCTGTCATATTGAGTGGGTTTGTCCAATTAACAAAAGCTGAATGAATACACACTGTTGAGTAGTCTACATAATCGGTGAACAATGCTGTTCTGATCTTTCCCCAAGATATGCAAAAGGCAACAAGACCGAGAATTCATGTACTGCACTTGATATGAATTCTATGTTGAAAAGGCAATCCATTAGTGTTCACATTTAACTCAATGGCAGTTGCTTGACTGGCATCTGACCCCTCAAAAGAACAAGATTTGAAATGAGCTATCTTTGCTCATTGGCATGAACACTTTTTGTGCCAATCAACTGAGCTGTAAATGTTACGTGAGTAATCACTTTAGAATGACAGCAAAAACACTCAAGACCTCCTCAAGTCTCAAGACATTTACTAGCAGCTCTCATGACAGCAGACAGGATAAAATATCATTTCATACTGCTAATAAAACTTTAGTAAGTCAGAATACACGTTTGAATAATCGTTTGTTGCTAAAATGCTGTAACTACACCAAAAGGTTCCATGAATAGAGGCTTTGGATGTCTGACATGAATGCAGATATGTTCAGGATACAATAATGTAAAGCTATGTTACTATTGAAGTTCGGAAACAGCTATTTAAATGTAGATAGGGGTTGATACCATATAATGTTTACATTTACATTAAATTATTTAGCGGACAATTTTATCCAAAGCGACTTGCAAATGAGGTCAATGGAAGCAATCAAATCAACAAAAGAGCAATAATATACAAGTGCTATAACAAGTCTCAGTTAGCTTAACGCAGTACTCATAGCAAGGTTTTATTTAATTATATAATAAATAAAAGAAAACAGATATAATCGAAAAAGAATAGAGCAAGCTAGTGTTAGAGGCCTCTTTTGCTTTTGTTAATTGTATAATAAATAAAAAGAAAACAGATATAATACAAAAAGATTAGAAAAGCTAGTGTTCATTTTTTTATAAAACAAGTAGTAAATGAATAGAGTGCAAGTCTAAAAGGGACAAGTTTTTTAATAGAATTAGAATAGAGAATGCTACAGTTAGAGCGTCAAATAAAGATGGAAGATATAAAACAAAATAAATATTTATCTTAAATTTCTAAAGTTAGACAGCGAATAAGTAAAAAGAGTGATGTTGTAGATTCCATTCATATGAAGTGTAAATAGAAATACTATGTTATTTGTACTAAAGGAAAATAATCTAAGCAATGGTGGGCGTAGTTAGCGAAAGTAGCCTTTTTCTCCAATAATGTTGACCACGGTAAACAGCCTTGAAGTTTCTTTAGCTTTATCCTTTCCTCCGTTCTTGCAAGCATTAGACATCATTTTTGTAGGAGTAAGGTGGATTGAGAGATGCCATTTCGTTCTGTGATATTTCACGTCAATGCATCAGCTTCATCATCCCCCAGGCCAGATATTGAGACATAACGTGACTCAGTAGCACCAGGTCTGACTGTATATCTTTGTAAAGAGCACAGAAGTGTTTTCACATTGATTCAGTCTCATTTAAGCATAGGCTTGTCACGATCTGTCGGGCTAAGTCTCGTGAGCAGGGCCCTCAGTCTGTTATGAAAAGTAAATTAATAAATAAACACTTGTTATGAAAGCTTCCTCTGGCGTCATAAACCTGCGATCTGTGTTGCGTTGGTGACTTGTTTGTTTTATCCACGGCATGGAACATACACTGCAAACATATATCCAGTATTATCTGGGGTGTGGATGTGATCTGCTCGGATCCTGAAATAAATCTTCCACTAGTCTACCTGTTTTTCTCTGGGTGGCAAGAGCTATGCCTGGCCTGGCACTGAGCTGAAGTGACGTCAGTACAGGGGTCTCTAGGGAGGAGTCTGAGTCAGAGACAGGGCTGCGGCCGCAATGATTTGCCAGTGTCACGCACAGACACACACACATTCGCATTCACATTCCTCCGTACAGCTCAGCCCGTTTGCCTGTTTGTGTTTCTCTTTTATACTACATTAGTGCTTTAATCAGGAGGCTCAATCCCCTACCTGCTTTGTGGAGAATATGAGAGAATACATCAAGGATATAAGCCTTGCTCGCACCTTGTTATTCTCCAAGGCCAGTTTTATATCTGCTCAATTTAATAGGCCTGTTTTTTTTATAGATAATGAAATTAGTAATGTGGAGTATAATATTTTCCACTATGAATGGGTTATGAGATTGTTTGCTCACAAATGTGCTATTCACGTCATCATCATTAGGCACATTTGCGTAAGCTGTACCTGAGGTTCTGTCATAGTGCATGTCTGATTTAAGCAGTTGAGTTGTTGTTGTTTCGAGAGGTGTCGACTCATAGGCAAGGAAGAAGTGAGGAAGCAAGGCAGAGGCAAGCACTTGCCAAGTGGCCATTAGAGCTGCCATCTGGCCGAGCTCTGCTAGATTTTGTTCTCTCTTTCATTGCTCATTCTCATGGGAAATCTGTATTCAGTTCCCAACACAGGACAGAAATAGAGACAGAGGAAGCGAGAGTAAGATGTGGAATTCTGTAAATTGGAAGATGCAACTGCTGGAATTACCTCTGAGAAGTATGCATTCTGATAGCATGTATTTTTGTGCTTGAGTAATAGGCCTATAATGTAATGGATGCAAATTATGAAATATAATTATTTCCATCCTTTCATTCATGAATATGGATGCAGGATTTAGTCAAGTAAATCGAATGATTATTCTGCTTCTTTTTTCTGAAGTGTAAATGTGGAAAGTAATAATGAACAAAATTATGGATGCACTGATATTGAAATTCTGGTCGATACTGATGAGCCAATAATTATTTTAATGTTATGGCTGACACCAATAGTTGTGAATAGTTAGTTATACTGTACAAAAAAGTTTTGTGTTTGTAGTCTAAACAGTGTACTGTGCATTTCAAAATAACATTAGTTAAATTCAGTGTTAAATGCAAATGCACACAGCGTATTGTTATACACTCTCAGAAATAAAGGTATGAAAGCTGTCACTTTTGTACCTATTAGGTTCAAATATGTACACTTTACCTACTAATATGTACCTTTAAGGTACCAAAATGGACCATTTAGGTTCAAACATGTACCTTTTGAAAAGGTACCGCCCCAGTGACAGCTTTTGTACCTTTATTTCTGGGAGTGTATGTGCACGGCAGTTCACTAATATTAAAAGAAAAACATTAAAAGGGATACTCCACCAACAATGAAAATGTATTTATTCACTCTTATGCTGTTCCACATGTATATGACTTTCTTTCTTAAAATGAACATAAATAAAGATTTTTAGAAAAGTAATCCATATCTGTGAGTCCAACACAAGTGGATGGAACCCTCAAGTTTAGGGAGCATCGGCAAAGCCAATAGAAGGCAAGCCTGCAACCATTAGCCAAACAAGCATAACAGCTAATGCTAGAGGAAAGGAGACCAGATGCCATTATTTTAATGGATGTCAATGGAGGAGAGGCTTCACAATGCTGAATAAACAGCTTTTTAGAGGATTATCATTTAATGAATCGACAGACTATCTGCTAATCAGTGTTAATTTTGACAGCAGATTTTAATTTAGTTTTAGTCATAGTCTTTTGACTAAAATGCAATTGTAGTTTTAGTCATATTTTAGTCATCTGCTTTGATTTAGTTTTAGTCTAGTTTTAGTCAACTAAATAGCATAAGATTTTAGTCGACTAAATCTACTGTAGATTTAGTTGACTAAAATATATTGGGTTTAATTTAAGTGTAATTTAGTTAAACTAGTGTAATATGTAAAATATTCTAACTTAAAATTAAATAAAACCAAGTCTTATTAAATATATGGAATATAGCCTTTCCATAAAAGACCAAAAATTAGATACGAATTGTTTATAACTTGCATATGACATTCTTCATTATTTAAAGCACAAGTGCAACTTCAAAATATTTAAAAGAAAAACTGTATTTGGCAGTAATGCCATTGCAAATACTGTATGACCTGAAGAAAATTACCTGAATAATCAGTTCTCTGTTAATAATAAACAGTTTATTTATATCATAGGGAATATGTTAAACAGAAAATGTACTGAAACAGCCCCTTCCTTCTTACACCTCAACAAAACAAAACAAAATATTATTTTGGTGCCAATTCAATATTAAAATAAAAACTGCTAGGCTACAATGCCAACAATGCATGGAACTAAAAACAAACTCTTCTTATTTTCAGCATTGACAGCAAAGGTCAATATCAAACTAAACTAACAGACCTGTAAACATACAATAAGAATGTGCATATTGTTGCTATAAGTGGCAGTAATTACAACAGTTCTATTTGCATAAAAAAAACACACATAAATCTGGGATTATGTTATAGTTTTTGGAAACGCTGTTTTGTACTCGTTCATTCATAAGTCTGCTGCGGGTCGGTTCTCTGAATACACTGCTAACTCTGCCGGTGGAGAAAGACTGCATCGGGAAGGAATCTAAGGTTTATCCAAAATGTCGCTAGTTGCTATGTGCTTTGTCTTACAAAAGAGTCTGTAAACACTGCAACACTGGTTCATGCGCCCGTGTGTGTGTGTGCCGAGCGGAGGTCTGAGTGATACGAGTGCGCTTGAAATATCAAGTGGAGGCGGGTCCGGATTGAATTCCCTCCCGGTCCGGATCCGGACCGGGAGTCCGGACTTTGAGAAGCCCTGGGCTATAATGTTTCAGTTATGGAAAAGCACACCGACTGAGGTAAGCTGACAAAATAAAATTAGCAAAAATTTCGTGTTTTTACCAGCGATTTCCCACCACGGTTTACACAAGGTCTTGTTTGTCTTGATATCAAACGTGAAATTGACCCATATATCTTCTTCTTTTCTCCCAGCTGTTGCCATTTCATTATAGTTTAAGTCAGACAGACACCCAACGTATGCAGGATGATGTCGGTAGGCTACTGCACATCCCGTGTCGCCAGGTGGATCAGCGTTAGTTTTCAAATGTGCATGTGTCTTACCGCGCCATACACCAAGATTAATTCTGATTGGATCTTTTCCACACGTCTCTCACTCACATTTTCGTCTCGTTTTTATTAGTTAACGAAAATGTCAATATATTTTAATTATAGTTTTCGTCATCATCACTTAATTTTTATTTAGTTATCATCTCGTTTTCGTCAGTGAAAACTTGTCGTCAACGAAAATTATAACGAAAATATTTCGTCAACGAAATTAACACTGCTGCTAATCTTCAACGTGTTTTACACTAAACAATACTTTTGGATTGAACTATTTTTAGAGTTTAGCACGAAAAAAAGCAGTTTTTGCGACAGGTGGTATTCAGCTTATGGCACTTCTCATTCATTCCTATGGTATCTGTAAATGGCGATTGAGTGTCGCACAACTCTGAATGAAATTCAATGATGTCATGGCTGTAATGTGATTGGTTATTACGGCACATGTGATCCAAGTTAGCGTTACACTTTCTCCAATAGTAAGTAATACAGACCCTCTCATCTCCCTACAGTAAGCATTGTTGGGGAGTAACTAGTTACATGTAACGGAATTACGTAATTTATTTACAAAATAAAAGTAATTGTAATTAGTTACAGTTACTAAGAAAAGATGTGAAATTAAATTACAGTTACTTATGAAAATGTTAAGGATTACAAAGAGGGTTACATCTGATTTTTTTGATACTATGAAACCATTTTAAATATTATACAAAATTGCTTATAACTCAACTATCATACGCATAAGGGCATCGTGCAGTGCTACATCAGGATACTGTGATGCTAACCGAGCAGTGATGCACAAAACAAAACACTTTTACTCCTTGTGTGATTTTCACAACACATTTACATCAAGTTTCAGAGCATGCTGAAGTAGCACTACGTGGTAGTCTCTTGAAGATTTGTAACAGTAACAATTGGCCAGAAGCTAGTTTATTGTTTTAAAAGTTAAACTTGATATATTTTTATTTTAGTATTTAGATCTTTGCAATAAATGCACATCTTAGAATGAGTGCTGTAGCATAGGCTTAAAACACTATAACGCATATTTACTTAAAACGCTCAAGCAATGAAAGGATGACCCATTTTAGGGACTGGCAAAATTATATTTTAAAATCAGTCAGAGCTATAGCTATAGACATCTTAATATATTCAAGTAAATCTCTATATTATCTGTAGGCTACTTTCTACCCCGACACACCCTACATCTAGTTTTGACGTCCATCAAGGTGGATCAAGCCTTCTTTAGGGGGATCATACCCCGCCAAACCCCCTGTAATTCGCGCCATCTGTGTAACACTTACCAGAATGGGGACTAAACATTTATTCTGTAAACATGCATACTTTATTTAATTATATATTTACTTAGCTTCATTGACGAAAAAGTGAACCAACTCCAGCTTAAGACAAAAAGCAGCCTAATGTTTTTAATATGTCTTCATTTGTATTTAACATGATAAAAATGTAACAGAAACATTGTAAGTTACTAATTATAAGGCTTACAGCTTCAGAAAACGAGTACATTATCAATGAAACACCATCATTGACTTCAGTCAAGCGCGAATTAAGCAGTTAAAAAAATACTTCCTTTATTATCAGTGAAGCTATACTGTATGATGAATAAATCTTATACTTACATCGCACATACATCTGCACTTTATTGTTTATGATGAGAGAATTCAGTCAGCGCGTGCACGCACTCATCAACAAAACTCTGCTGTTTCAGCGATGACTCATCTGAATGCCTCTGATTGGTCATTGCATTCTAGCCTGATAGTAATAAATAAATAAAAAAATAATAATAAAAAATAATAATCTTGCTATCATCAATGTCATCAGCCACAGGCGATATCTGACTATCGTTGATACACAATCGTCTATTGGCACAACCCTAGTTCCCACAGCAATGTTAGAAACATCACACCAAATTCATTGTGTTCATGGCAATCGTGAGGCACCTGCACACTACTATTGATCTTGTTTCACCTGCAGCATCTGTCCAGCCCTCACACTTTTCACTCATTTTCTGTCTAGTGGCCCCCATCAGCTCCTCTTCTGCCTGTTGCATTAGGACATAACATTCTAAAGAGCACCATCATATCCATCTCAATTCCTTAAGACAGGCCACGGAAATGGCTCTGTCCTCTTCAGCGTTCCACAGACTCTACGATGACTAGAAAGCACTTGTAGAAATGCACTGAGTGATGTGTGAATGAGCTTATGAGAAGATTTTAGGACATCTCTCAGCCTAGGCCACCACAATAGTGCTCTTAGAGGGCAATGCGATCTCTGAACATACTAGACATGCCAAAGTGTTTGATATATGGCAATGGAAATGTACAGACCAGCAGCTGAGCAGATGGTGGTTGACCCTCATTTATATTCATACAAATATGATTTTTATTTTTGATGATTCACCAGGCATCCAGTAGTTTAAAAATAGTATTTTATAATTCCTTTTATACCTCCTGCACTGGCCATGCAAAGCCTTATCCAGAAAGTGTCCCATTCTGCTTCATCTCTCTCTCTCTCTTGTTTGCTTTCACCCATTTTTCTCTCCCCACCATGGCCAACAATCTCCGGATAAAAGTGCAGCATCGTGGGACAAATTGCCCCTACAGCTCAATGATCCTGTCAGTGCAGCGCGCCGGCTCTCACCCCCATGACAGAGGCTATTACTCACAAATAGGTCTCTCAATAAAGCCGACCAGGCCCATGAATGGCTCATTCAACCTTTTCCGCCAAACAGGAGGAGATAAAAGGGTGGAAAAAAATCCACACAAACAATATAAATATAAATAACAAGCTTGACAATTGGCACTCAAAGCATCTCTTTACTGTGGGAATTGAATTATATGAATGAGCTGGTTACATCCCTTGCAATAAGCTACAGGAACGAGCACAAATACACAATGTCAGCGACGTCCAATTTCATGCTTTGAAAATTGGACCCCTGTGATTCCTCTCTGAGAGTGTAGTTCATTATGTGAGACTTTTGGGGAGAGAACATTGAGGAAACAGTTGAAAATCATGTGGGAGACTGTTTAAAAGTTACTTTGCCAGCAGCTTTGGAGGAATGAGTCACATTTCATTAGTAATCATATTTTAATTCTTGACTGACCACCTGTTGTTTCACAGCTGGGGGTGTCGACTATGAATGGCAAATGAAACATTCAACCTGCTCTTATGGCGTTGTGTTCACACAGCTTGTTTTTCAGCTGCGAGCGTAAAGCTGTTTACAAAGAATCCCTTAAAACCCAGTTCCTTAGGAAAGGATCATTACCCTTTACATTTGTTAAGTCTCTAACTCAAAGCCCACTTTCTTACAGCAACAAATGTATGATTCATGTTTGCGCATGAAATTATACATCATTTGGCAATGAATAATTTGGTATATACTGATGCCTGAGCAGCATATAAATCACTTGTTTCTGTCGTGATTGAACATTGACTCTGCTGACCCTCTTTCTGTCAGATGCTACTCATGATCCGAGTCCACAGCTGCCTCAGAGACCTGCCTCACCTGCCTCACCTGCCTGGCCTTCACCATATTCCTACTGTCAATGTCCTTTCTGGCTTTTCATTCACTCTCTGCTTGGTTTTGGGTAGATGATGCGACGCTTCTTCCCCCTATCTATTAATTTATTCAAAAATACATAAAAATGCAATTCCATAATATGACATACAGATCCTCCATGATGAGCATGCTTTAATTGTAATTATATATATATATATATATATATATATATATATATATAAACCTTAAAAAAAACTAGTGGATACACTGCATTGACTTTGATTTGGCAAAAAGTAATGTGTTGAAACCAAAAAGTAAGGGAAAAAACATAAAATAAATGACTTTCTCTTAAAATGTATAATGTGTACCTATTCATGCTACCATTTCAAGTCCCAAAACACTTCCCAAGCAATTCATGATATTTATGATATATATATATATATATAGTGATTTATATTTCAACATTAGATAAACATTTATTACTTTCAGATACTTTTTTCAGATACTACATTCATGTTTATCATAGATTGAAAATAACAGAAAAGGAAAACAAATTAAGCACATACATAAGGGTTGATCTTTCTGCATAGCATCTAAAATATATGTCAAGCCTTTTTTGAAAATAATAATAAGGATTATATTATTATTATTTTACTTTTCCTGAAAATCATATTTTCAAAATCATATTAATTCAACAAGAATACAAAGAAAACATTACTAAAACACGTATTTTAAACTAAATCCCTGCCTTTTGAAAATTATTTTTCCTTTTGTTTTTATTGTGGGGGCTTTATGTCATTAATCCTTATATTAGTTTAAACAGCTGGAATGAAGGGTCCAATATAGTGTTCCTATGAAAGGAAATTACAGCCTTGGATAAGTAGACATGTTGGCCAATTTGCTCTAAAACTACAGTTTTAGTATATTGATCCCATCTGATTGACCAAGGTGAGAGCATTAGAGTGCCCTCGGGCCTGTGATCTAACGCAGGCCCATGTAAAAATTGCGTCAGCAATGGTTTGTGAGCCACTGATTTTATCATGTGGGGTGTCTGAATTAATTTGATCTCTCTCCTCCATCTCTGCCAAATATAATGTGGATAAAGCTATTTAGGTAACAATTAAGCTGGTTTGTCCAGTACGCTGCTTGGCACAGACACTCAGCTCATTAAGCCTTGCTTTTGATTAGGGGCTGGATTGGGCAGGATGGGGGATAATCATGACTCACCCATCGTTAACATTAACATTTTAAACTTGTTTCAAAGAGGAGACACATAAACCTCAACTTATCTCGCCTCCTGTCCTCATGCACATGCTCACATTCACACACGGCCCCCAGACAATGACCTCCCAGCTAGCCATCGATTATCAATAATGAATGTGAAATGGGGGAGAGGAGCGAGAAAGGCCTGAAGCGGGATTAGACACAGTTTTGCTTCCGATGCTCCTTGCTGATTTGTCCTTGAAGGCGGCTTTGTGAATGGATTGCTTTCATGAACGCCTCTCTACTTCTGTTCTCTCATTCCCACGTTCAGCTACTCATCTGTCACTGTCTTTTGATTGACATGTCGTGTCCTCTGTCAGGTTGAGAGAATGGCGAGGAGGGCTAATAAGCATTCTTGTTACCTTATCTGGGAAATCCTCTTCTAAACAGAGTGGTCATTATAGCTTAACATTGATAACTTTTGAAACTTACCCCGTTTTCTTGTGAACATGTGGTTGGCTGACCTTTACACCACACATTAGAACAGGGATACTCAACAGGTGCCCCACGGGCCACATCCGGCCAGTCTGTATTCATTTTATGGCCCTTGTCATGCTGATGATGTATTTTTATTATAATTTGCCCTCAAAAGTAGTGCAAATATTAGGCAGAGTGCTTTTTATTAAATATATGCTGTACATGTACAGTACTGCTCTATCTCTGCAAGCGCTGTGCGTTTGAGTTGCTTATAATGTGCATTTAAAAAAGCAACATACTTCAAACAACTTAAAGAGAAGCGTGTATAAGGCTGTTTTCCAACAAAAGAGAACATTTAACAACATGATTTTACTCCACAACATCAGCTGAGGGTTTGAGATAACTTAATTTGTGATCTGATGTGGCTTCTTATGACAGAATGGGGAAGAAAATATATTATATACTGTAATAAAGGCTATGTTAATTAGCATTGGATTAAAAATATACTTTATTATTATGAAAATACCAGAAATTGCTTGAAGATCACAGATAAACCATATATTGTCCCATCATGTGTTTACTGTCTTCATGTTTGATCAGTTCAGGCATTTTTATCTCATTTTAATTAAGTCACAGCGATAGCTGGATACCTTTGCCAGTGTTGCATTTAAGTTGCATAAATTTACTGTGCTATTTGTATTTGATTTGACCCTTGATGTTATTCAATGATGCATATTTTAGTTTACCTGAGAAAATATCTTAACACTGCCGTTCAAAGGTTTGGGATCAGTAAAGTTTTTTAATACGTTTCTTATGCTAATTAACACTATATATATTTGATTAAAACTCTAATATTATCAAATAGATTCTGAATATTATTTCACATAATAATATTGTATAAAAGTAATACAAGTTTTCTATTTTAACATACTTTAAAATATCATTTATTCCTGTGAAGCAAAGCTGAATTTTCAGCATCATTACTCCAGTTTTCAGTGTCACATGATATTCAGAAATCACTATAATATGCTGATTTATATTCAGTGTTGGAAACAGTTGTGCTGCTTAATATTGTTTGGGACCTGTGGTATTTTTCATTAGAAGAATTTCTGAAGGATCGTGTGACACTGAAGACTGGAGTAATGATGCTGAATATTCAGCTTTGCTTCACAGGAATAAATTATATTTTAAAGTATATTAAAATAGGAAACCAATATTATAAATTGCAATAATATTTCGCAATACAGTGTTTTTTTCCCATGTATTTTTGATCAAATAAATACAGCCTTGATGAGCTTTAGAGACTCCATTAAAAATTATTATTATTTATTTATTATTACCAATTATTTATTAGTTTTATAATATAGGCCTCATATAACATAATATAATATTAAATCAAACTGAAGCATTTAAACTGATAATAGAATATAGAATAGAAAACACACGGAAGCATTTAAACTGAGAACTGAAAGCTAAATAAAAAAAAATGTAAACGTGAATTCTAATATAGCTATCTAAACATCCCTATGAAGTACAGTTTGCACAATACACCTGTGTGGGACTGAAAATATTACGTTTATATAATGTTACTGTAATGTTAAAAGTTTTGTTACCGTTCTGTGCCCATCATCCACTATTTCCAGCACTCAATCAAGCCACTCTTCTTTAATACACGAGGACGTTTTATTTCACATGTCATTGTGTTTGAACGCTCTCGATCTGAACTATTTCTGTTTCTACTGTTTCTACTGCGACTCATTTGGCGAACATCATTATCTTTCTACGTAACCCTGTAAACCACATTCAATGGTTCTAACTCTATAGATAAATCAACTTTGTTTGCCAGAGCATTGCAATTCTTTCTCTTTTACGTGAAAGTCTAGTATGCAGCTTTACAGTATAACTACATGCTTTGCCTGGAAATTGAACCCAGCACTATGTACTATCTTTTGGGGTATTAAATGTTTTATTGTAGTTATCCAATCTCAGTTGCACGTCTGCATGTATTCAGTTAAAAGACATTAGAATCAATGGAATTTAAGTTCTTTTTTTGACATGGTTTGGTTGAATTTATCTTTGTTTGTAAGCCCTTTAGAATTACTTTTAGAGTTACCTTGTATATTACAATACAGACTTTTCATTTTACATGTCCGTATTGTACAGTAGTTGCTGTTGTGTTTTTTTCCACTATTTTTAAATATCTTTACCATTTATTATTTTGATTGTAATTTTTATATAAAATAGTTCTGCTTTTTAAACAAATAATGACTAGTATTTATGAAGGCTTTCTGATGGTTATGCAAACATTTTGATCATAATTAGATAATGAAAACCATAATACTATATCTTGAAAGTATTTAGATTTTTGTTTACAGTATTGTGCATTGTGTCACAAAATACACGTTTGATTCAGTGAGTGCTTGAATAACTAGGTTAAGGACGTTGAAAGGAATTTGACATCACTTTACATGAAAAGAAAATATCTTTGATTCTTGCAAATGATTGTAGATCAAAAAATAATACATAAAGTGACAACCATGTGTTACATTTTTTTTGTGGGGGGTGGTATGTTTCAGCTTTATAATTAATGTTAGAAACGTTCACTGTAATTTCACCCATCTGTAGCACATTCTTCCAATAGCTGTTGGGAGCATCTGTGTGGCTTTTGGCCAACAAGACAACTGGCAATGCTCACGATGATGATTTCTCACTGTGAAAGACGATTCCTTTCATGGCATCATCCTATTCACATCACTCTTGCGCAGTGTTTTTCTTATAGTTAACTCACGAGTGCCTCACATTTAAAGTGTTACGTGCTTTTTTTATTTTGGTGTGACTGACAAGTATTCTTGATAAGAGAAAGGACATTGTTGAACATCTGCTTCTCAGTGAATTCATGGTTCAAGTTATTAACATCAAACACTTTGAGGTCCACATAAGTCTCTTGTCTGTGAAAAGCTTAAGCTACTGTAAAAACATCTAAAGTTTGTGTTTGTTTTGAGAGGAATCACACACCTGCCAACTCATTGAATTTAACACCTTGACTCAAAATAGAGCTGATTACGTTTTTTAGCAAAGGCAATGCACAATGGATCCATGTGGACTTTTAAAAGTATTTTCTGTGCATTATATATTTACTCTCTTCATACATCAGATCAGAGTTTAGGTAAAATTAGAAAAGGACTTTAAATGGGGTGCCAGATATTCTCTCGTCATTGTGTGGGATGCTCTCATTAATCTAATATTGTTGTAAAAGCAAGTTACGACTGTGAAACCGCTCTTTATTCATGTTTCATCTATTTTAGGATATTAAACGTGGCCAATGGACTGTGTCTAAGATGTCTCCATCTCCTTGTTTTCTAAGAACCACTGGTACAAATTAGATCATTTATGAGAGCTATTCCCAGACCCAGCAGACAAATTTACTGCACTAAATCGGTAACCTACGGGTATTTCCTGTGTAGTCTGTGTTAAATTGCATATGATTAGCAGGGAGAGTTATCCTCCACCTCTATTAATGTCAGGCAGTTAGTCCAAGGCTTGAAGAAGAGTGCAGTGTAATAATGCTACATGAGCACAGATAAATAACGAAGCTATTATTATAATAGCCATAGAAAATGACTTGAACTCATTGTTTTTAAGGTGATATTAATAGAATCTGGTACAAAGTTTATACAAAAAAATGTAAAAGTATTTTGGCAGTGATGGTAGAATGTGTGAAGAGCGTATGTATTATATAGATAATGAGTTTGACTGTGAAAGATAATTTGCACTTCTTGATCAAAATACCCAGTAACAGTCAGTCATATTTTAAGTGCACGTGTAAATGTAGCTTAATAGATCTTCCACTGTCTTCCATGTCATTAGTAATCCATTATATTGACAGTAAAGTTAGAAAATCGTTCACTGCTCTTGTCTGGATAACTAGCAGTTTATATGAGCCTTTAGTTACATACTTGAATTCTTAAAGCACTCTTTGTATTGTTTTACACTTAACTATTAACATTCTTTAATTGCATTATTATTTTACATTTCCTATAACATATTTTTCATATTTTCACATGTATCTTGTACAGGCCTTGAGGCTGCTTGTTCTAATGTGCTAAACATTTTATATTGCTGTTTTATTTGTCTGACAGATTTGAGGTTTAGATTGGCCAATGGCCAACAGCCTTTATGATCCGCACTATAACTCATATATATGTTCCAGCTGTTGGGTCATGTATGCAGTGACACGAAACATTCACTTGAATATCTGAAATATTTGAAACAAGCTTGTTGGAGATGCCTGCAAGTCCAAACCTAGAATGCAAGTATAAATAATGAAGCAAATGCGTAGCTGAAGATTAGAGCACAACGAATCACAGGATCAATGTTTTGAAGGTTTTTCTGTAAATGTTGTTGAATGATTCTTAGATTTATTGTATTTAATGACAGGGACATCATGTAACTTGAAAAGTCAGCTGTCAAATTTTAACACTAAATGAGATTCATAAGAATGTATAGTGTAAGTTGCCAGAACAGTAAGGAGTAAGTTACAAATTATTTTTCCCACTTTGATCTTTTCTTTTTCTCCTTTCCTCTCTCACACTATCTAAAGCTTTTGCAAGGACAGCTGATCATGCAACATTGCGTCCTAATGTTTCACCCATTTAATTATTCAGGAGAACCCCCGATGGCCGTATGTTACTGGCTGTGCCACGCTGACAGACCTAGTATTCATCACCTTTTCAGTCTGTCTTCTGAAGACACTGCACTAGCATTGTCCCCCTCTTCCCCTTATTCAGGCAGCATTCCCGTCAATAACCAGTCTGAATAACCCAGACCTCTAAAGTAATATTTTGTGAGTGCATATGAATTTCATTTTTCACATGACAGCCTAGTGCCTCATGTCAGTGAAAACTTCCATTTTTCATCTGTTATCTATGTATGTTAGTACATGTAAGCGACATGGTTGGACAAAAAAGGCTTTGGGCCCTATCATATGCAAGGCGTAGCACAATTGTCTTTGCTAGTTTCAGCCCGACGCAGTTCTCAATTTCCCGTCCTGCACCGCGTTGTTTAAATGGCAAATGCATTTGTGCCCATTTGTGCGCCCATGGGGTGTTGGTCTGAAAAAGAGGTGTGTTCAGGCACATTGTTGGTACGTTGCTATTTTGAGGAACTGAAAATAGACTGCGCCATAGAACTACTCAAACCTGGTCTAAAGTCTAAAGTCAATGCCGCAATATTTATTTATTTTTGTAATTTAGTGTGTTAGCAGAAAATGTGCCTCTGGGCGAGTCCACAATGCGCTTTCACTTTGCTTATTTTACACAGCACACAAACATGCCCAATATAAAAAAAATTAAGATTACAATGTAAAAGAATATTATTGTGTTGGCTACATGAATATAAAAAGGTCATACATGTCATAATATATAGTCATTGCTTGTATAAGAATTAGCCTACCTCGTGCATGAGCAGACCGTTTGTGACCCTCTCTGTGAAAACCCAGCTAAAGTAATTTTTTTGTGATTTACTGTTTTCTACATAAAATCATACTTCATAAGGTAAAGAATTCTGTGAATATTTAACCTTCATATCTTTAATATT
Organism: Gymnocypris eckloni scoliostomus; assembly: GCA_027564155.1. Lineage (NCBI taxonomy): Eukaryota > Metazoa > Chordata > Actinopteri > Cypriniformes > Cyprinidae > Gymnocypris > Gymnocypris eckloni. The sequence goes on along the minus strand of CM050413.1, from coordinate 24,872,619 downwards.
GACTGAGTAAGGCTATGTCAAAGATTGAAATTATAGTGAAATGAATGGTGGAAATCCAACTTTGATGCTTATTATCTCATAATTAGATTTTGACGCATGATAGATCTGGAGACGCATTCAGTCAGTGCGCCTTAAAATTCCGCCGCTTGAACAGCAAATCCGACATGGCGCGAGCGCAACTCGCTCGACTCTGATTGTTTTATTGCACGTTACACACAACAAAACACCTATTACTCATTAAGAGAATATAGGGATAACCCGTTTAGACCGGTGTCCTGACATATTATCCTACCTGTCAGATTTTCCTACTTCGGCTTACATCAATATTGCATTATTTTTCTCACGCTGAACAACAATATTTAATGTATCTGCATTACTGTAAGGGTAGGTTTAGGGTTGGGGTTGGTGTTTACGTTAATAAAACACATCTAAAATATATTTATTGTTGGTTTCCGGTAGCTGTATCCCTTCTATCCACAACAGTGTTAATTTTGGCAGGCATTTTTTATTTAGTCTTAATCTTGAGACGAAAATGCTTAATATTCTTAGTCACATTTTAGTCATTTGAGTCTTTCATAGTTTTAGTCGACGAAAGTCATTGCATTTTTGTCAACTTTTAGTCATTACTTTTAGTCAAACTGCAGTTACCAACATTTATTTTGGTAGCTATTTTATATGTTGTATTCAAATAAAAATCATCAATTCTTCTCTCTTTAGACCAAATCAATTAAGTTTAAGAAATTAGAATCAAGGATAGAATTTGGTCATTTTTTGGTAGAGATAAAAATGTAACTAATTTTTCAGATACAGTAGGTTTACTTAACAAGTATACATTTATTTAACATCTTTTGTTGTTTAAAATTGATGACACAGATAATTAGGAATGATGTCCCTTTAAGACGGAAGTTAGGCCTATGCATGTAATAATACTGATCACACATTCAGTTTTCACTCACCTGTTATACGCTCACTTAAGCCATAACCGACTGTATTTATGTGATATACTCTACACACGATATACATTTGGACTGCCTGCTGTGTGTATATTTGAGAGAGAGAGAGAGAGAGAGAGAGAGAGAGAGAGCACTTCTATCAGCGCAATTTCGCCTTTCCCGCCTTCACTAACTTTAAGTTAATCAACAACGAATTGTGACTCCCTGGAAAACCGGGACGTCTGTTCACCCAGTCCCTAACTATTTTGGTGCTGAGGCCATTGTTTCAGATCGCTAGTTCGTGTTTTGGTTGCCTATCCGTCCACTGCGGCTGCTATACTGAGACTAGATATGCAAACGTCTCTTATCCAATGACAGAGACGCACATTTTGAAATACAAGACAGTTAACTTAGCCTATTTGAATAGTATTTTGTGTGCTGCCTTTGGACCTAAATAAATAATTCGTATTTTGAATGTCCGCGGGATTAACGAAGACGCGGGATAAATTTCGTATATATTTCGTCATAGCTTTCATAATCAGATATTAATTTTAGCTCATCAAAGTCTTGTCTTAGTCACAGAAAAAAGGTTCGTTGATGAATATTTTTCGTCGTCATTTTCGTCGACAAAATTAACACTGATCCACAACCGCGAATATAGGTTTAGGGTTGTGGTAGGTGTAAGTTACACATTAATAAAACCAAATTTGACAGGTAGCATTTTTCATTGTCGAATTGTACTACCCATTGTTTTAATGTGAGGTAGCAAAATCTGACAGGGTACAAATCAACAGAACACCGGGCGCCAGCCGTTTGCCCGTCATTGAATTAGCAAAATTGGATTCAGTCACGCTCTGAGTGCACTTTCCCGTGTGCTTTAGACCATGCTCTTAGATTGTTAAAACGGGGCCCATAATCTTAACAAACTTTGCTTAAATTACATTGAAAAATTGCTTTGAAGATCTGTGCTAAAACCAAAGACTGATGCCACTGTCAATCAACAATCAATACGTCATTCTGCTAAGAATCTGTGAACAGCTTGATATGAGAAAGATATTTGTATTTATCGGGATTAAAAACAAACTGGGTGGATTTTTATCATTGTAGGGTTGGGTTAATCTGTCCAATTAATATTTATTATATGGCTATTTGCTGGTGAAAGGAATGTTACAGCCACTGTCATTTATTGAATATGTGGACATCAAAATGTGAAAACTCAGAGCAAGGTTTTTTTTAGCTTTTATTTTGAAATAGCAGTGAACACTTAGCACAGGTCCTATGTTGCACAGTGAGGGCAGTCGTGGGGCAGATTAGGGCAGTCGTGGCCTAATGGATAGAGCGGTGGACTTGAAACCCGAGGTAACCCAAGGTTGTGGGTTCGAATCCCGGCTCTGGCAGGAAGTGTCCATGAGGTGAGACCCTTGAGCAAAGCACCAAACCCCCAACTGCTCCCTGGGCGCCGCAATTCCGGCTGTCTACTGCTCCAGGTTGGATGGGTTAAATGCAGAGAACACATTTCACTCCACATTATACTCTGTATAATTGTGTATGTGACAAATAAAGCTCATCTGAGCTTAATTTGTTGTTGAGAGAGGGCGCTGTCACGGTCTTGTGACCAAAGATTGCCTACAATAATTTTCTGACAGTGTCAGAAATTCAGCATATCACACAGTGTGTTTGCTGCTATGATCCACATTTACTGACCAGCCAATAAAAAGGCAACATGAAATCAACAAGACATTGCGCTAATACATATAGCTGCTTCTTATCCCATCCTCTTTTACTTTTTTCAAGCATACTTAAAAACTACAGCTGCCAAATCACATCTTGACATTATCGCCATTTCGTGCATCTGCACGCAAACAACGCATGCACGTGATGCTGCTGACGTAAAACAAGCATGCGCTGAGCCTTGTTTACCTGGAGAGAAAGCAATGCGCACGTGTTGTGGTACTCTCCATATTGGTGGAATACTTGATTTGGAGGAGAATAATTGAATACCTTTGTTATTTTTGTTTTCTTTGTGCACAAAAAGTATTCTCGTAGCTTCGTAAAATTACATTAAAAGTACGGTACGTGTTCCTGTGGCTCAGTGGTAGAGCATTGCGTTAGCAGCGCAAAGGTTGTGGGTTCAATTCCCAGGGAACCCACATACTGACAAAAATGTATAGCCTAAAATGCACTGTAAGTTGTTTGAATAAAAGCGTCTGCTAAATGCATAAATGTAAATGAACGGTTGAACCACTGATGTCACATGGACTATTTTAGCGATGTCCTTACTATGTTTCTGGGTCTGGGAACATTTCAGTTGCATTGCTGCCTGTGCAGAGGTTGTGGGAGGGCTCTCAGATTAAATCTGATGAAATGGGACACGTTGTGTTCCCAAATGAACGTTATAATAAAACCAAACTAACAACAATATGTAGAGATGGAGTCTGAGTCTGAGAACAGAATGTCTCTGAGACGCATGAACGGTGAGGGGTTTGGGATTTTGGTTGTGATCTCAAAATCTCACTTGAAAAAAGGCATTCTCAATTAATAACGGCACACAACTCATTATTTATTATAATTAATTTATATCATATTTAACAAAATATGTAGTGTTGTAAAGAATAGGCATCTAATTAATTGTATATATGAATTTGATGCATAAAGTTTGCTATTCATTTTGGCATTAAAAACGTCACACATCTGCAATAAGCTACTTTACAGGCATGATACAGGTTAGATTATTATTAAGAGCCTCTTTTGGAAACATGTAGTTAACTAGAGGACGAGATGAGCAGAAATAACACACTCTCATTCATCTTTTTCGTGGGAGGATGAAAAGACAGTAGAGCAAAGCTTTGTTGGATTCTCTCATTGGCTGGAAGAGGATCTGACACATTTTTCCCCTGCAGCACTGAAAAAAGGAAAGTACAAAAAAGGACAAGACGGAGAATGTGTCTGCACCAAGCTAAGTTGAAAATGAACCTACGCAATACACACTCTATTTTTGAAGAATCTATTTTCACCCAGGTGGATATAAATTTGGTGGTGACTCGGATCCAGGAATAGTTTGACGGTGTGTATTTCAAGCAGAGAGGAGGGAGTTGGGAATAGCAGGAATCAGCCTATTTGCATTTAGTTTTAAATGAGTGCGTTCGGAAGAATGCGTGACTGTGAATCACCCACCTCCCTCCCCTGTTTGCTGACCTGATGTGACTAACATCTAAAAGCTAAATCCAAACTCAATTATTTATTTTTGACCACAGACTAATCTTGGAAGATTTTAGTTTATCCCTCTTCAAGCTGTCAATTATTGAGTCTCCATGGGTGCAATATTTCTCTTCAATGCACAAGTATGGCACATATTTGTTTATACCTGCAATTTTTTTAAAGGTTTGTAATATTATTATTGGAAAAAATGTATAGTTTAGGTCATGGTTAATTTCATCATATTGAATGCACATACATCTTGGAATCTCCTCACATATTTTTTATACCGTTCATTTTTCTTTTATTGAATGTATAAAATGACTTTATTCATCTCCCTGCTTATATATAAATGCCATCAGAGACAGTGTGTGGCTGTATTAGAGGATGAAGCTCTCTACTCCTCTGCCTTTTATTCGAACTGCTGCTGACTTTGTGAATGGACCCGTGCTCCTCCTATTTTTCAGGTGCTGTGCTCCTATTGGCTGAGAGATCTCCGCAAGCAAACTGCAACATCACAGAACTCCAAGTCCCATTAATGGCTTGCTCTCTCATTCTCATCCTCACTCTTTTTCGCTTTCAGCCCGTTCTTCATCTCTTCGTCTGCTTCTCTCTGTCTTTCCACTTTTCTTTCTTGTTCTCAGTATAGCCTTTGTTATCCATTTGTAATTCTCATTATGTCTTTGTTTTCTCCCTCTCTGTATCTCTTCAACATTATGTTACCATATCACAGGGTGGGAGAAAAAGGGAGGGGAGGGAAAGGGAAGAACCAGCCTGGAGAAAGAGGTCTGCACCACATACAAGATTCAAATGGATTGCTGACATCAGCACATCAATAATTAAAAGGTTTTATTCATAGCCTGGAAGGGAGGAAAATCAATTGACAAATCACATATTCACTTTGAGTTACTTCAAACATCACGATAATTAGAATGCAGGAAACAGAAAGTGCTGTTGGCTGTATGAGTGTGTCTGTGTAAACAGAAGTAAAATATCAAAATGTGAGTCTGTGTGGCAAGAAAGTTACATGTAACCCTGTTTTCTATATATAGTCACACAGTAATTTTACACATGGGAACCGGGCTGCCACCCGTGAATTAAATCAATGGCGAGAGGAGTAGCAGACATAACACCCATAGAAACAGTGACTCACATCCCCTTTTATAACTGAAGTATTCAGTGAAGATGAACCACATTTTCTCCTGTACTTCATCATTTAGTGTACGTTGATGAATCTCTCATTACATTTGTGCGGCCACTGTTCAGATCTCTCATTAGGGAGTAAGGGATGAACTGAGAGATGTGATGGACTGAAGATGATGACAGAGACCTGTTTCTATTACAGGCTCCACATCTATCAACTATCGTGTCTTGTGCACAAAGTGTGGTGATTACTAGTAATAGTTCTATCTCTATAAAGGCTATCTAGAAAATCTTGGACAAAACATTAGGATGAACAGTTTTGTTGATATTTATTATACTGCTATCAATCAAATAGAATATATTTTTTTCTTTTTTTTATCCTCACAGTTGTGAAGTAAGATTTGTATGTTCTTGTATTAGGTCTTACTTCTGTGTGTCTTAGATTGACAAAGCCAAACAAATGAAGTCTGGCTTAGTTTGGGTAAAGTATCATCACAACTCTGTGTAGACACTCGTCTTAAAAATGTATAATTTATTCCAGAGTACATGCACATAAAAGTGTGACGCTTGCAGCGGACAACCAATCACTTGAAACATGAGGGGTTGCAGAGTGATTTACTTTCATCTGAAGTATAGATCATCCAGAAAAAGGGAGTTTCAGCACATTTTCACAGAAAAAGCAACACCCCTGCTGTCACAAAACCTTTCTTAAGAAGGCATTTCCATACAGGGTTTGTGAGTGAATTTGTACAGGAGTTATTAGCTGTGATGCAGATACATATGGCTATTTACTGTAACAATATGTGTGATTTGCTGTACGATCTGTTATCTAGAACATACAGCATATGTTACAACTGGATGTTGATGTGCCTCAGTCAAAAGCTACCCAACTTATGATAACAAGACTGACTCAAACAACTGTAAACTTAAATGTAGCTAAACAACTGCTAACAGGCCTCGAGTCACTCTACCTCAGACACTCGCTCAGTTAGTTTCAATGAAATAACCTATTTTTAGACTGATCACAATCATAAAATATTTCAACAGCTGGAAGTAAATAGCAAAATATGTTGAAGTGAAGAGGCTGTAGATATATCTGTTTGGGCAGGAGAGAGATGCTGCTTGTGCTGTGTTTTCAGCACGGTGGCGGGGGAGTGTTGATTCATCACTGGCAAACTGCAGAGTGGAGCTTGACTGCTTGGCGGGGAGTGGTGATGAAAACATACATCCAAATGAATGAGTGTCATGGATTAATCAAGCCCTGTCCTCGGGTCTGGAGACCTGACCATAACTCATTCCATAAAGTTTGCGAGGAAACGATCATCTCAGAGAGTCAATTAGGCTAAGTGCTAATGTGTCTGAACCGCTGCTTAGTGGCTGAGAGGAGGGGCTGGGCCAGTGTGAGTGAAAGGGCTGTGATGTGTAGAGAATTGCCCCTATCACCATCAATCATTGCTAAAGAGGAAAGTGTGACTGGGTAGTACATCACTCTGTTTTTATTCACGCTAACTAGAGGTTTAAATCTGTGGTCACTGCACTGTTACCTGCCATTTAGCTGATATTTTTCATCCAATTAACTTATGACGAACTCACTGAATGAATAGTTCCCCTGAGGCAATAAGGGGTTAAATGCTATGCTCAGTTATACAGCAGTGATAGGGCAGGATTTTGATCTCAGTAACTCCGCTGTCTGAGATACTGTAGTCCTGCTTGGGACAGCACCAGAAACCTTTCTGAGAGATGTTCAGAAGTGTTGTTTTTTAATGATTTTTTTAAGATAACAGACCATACTGCAATTCAGTGTTTTTGGTGTCTCTCTTTTTGAGGACAGTGAGTAAGTTTGAAGTATTGTGACTGCTTCAAAGGCTTTTCCCACCTGTAAAGTCTATCATGCAAAAGATGTGTAAATGTGTATCAGGTTAAGCTTGACACCAAAATGTTATTGTAACCATCATGAATTTTAGCCGATTTTTGTTCTTATTGCATAGTTTGATAAAAGAAAAGCCATGCTCAGCAGGTCACATCTGCCTCCTTATTTGAATGGAAAACACTTAAGATGTCCTAATCTAATTGGTTAATAAACCTAGCATTTGTATTGTGAATATTGTTTGCTCTTTGACAAATTGCTTTGTTCCTCTTTTGTAAATCACTTTGAACACAGCTAAGCATCTGCCAAATAAATGTTAAGTCGACATAAATTAAAAATTATTTTCTAAATGCATATTATATATCTTATTGTGGACAGTTTATCAGTGCATATGTTTCTGGTATTTCTATTTATTTATTTATTTGCACCATGTATGATTAAATAAAATGTCATAGCTCGATCTTCCAGTGAAATGATAGACTTCTCTCTGGTGACATAAACAGGACTTCTGCAATCAATTTAATTTGCTTAAACCAAACCCCTGCAATTTCTTTTCAATAATCCATTACATTTGTCACAATATGAAAGTAAAGATCTGTTGCTAATTCCGTTTCAAAGTTATGGTTTTAACATAATAACACTGCGAGTGATTTGGTGCTTTTTATTCATTGATTAAGTGACTCATGCCTCATAACATAAAAGATGCTCAGTTACCAAACTCTGCTGGCATAACTATGTTAACTATGTATTCTTCATTCAATCAATTTTCACTGAATGAATGAATTAGTCTAAATTAATCTTTCTGGTCAATAGATTCAAAAGACTCGGGTCACTGAGGTGAATCAAAATTACCACCACTGCTGTTCAGGTGAATTGGTACGTGATTCATTGTTGAACAACAGTATTTATGAAAACACAATGTGTATTTAACCCCTCAAATATTCAAATATTAAGCATTATCATATATACTTACAAAGTATACAGATGAAGACTGTAACTTGACTGCACAAAAAAACTGCGGCCCAAACATAACTACCTGGACTTAGGAACTGTAATAGTTCACATTTGAACCTGTATCATGATGCATGTGATCTACCACTGTGCCACAGACCATAATATGGGTTTATAAGAGGCTTACTGTCTCTCTTCAATTGCACACTGTAATGCCACTACACAAGAGAAAAAGTTTAATTCCTTGGCCTAGAGATAGAGAACACTTTCAGGAAATGATTTGCTAAGCCCTCTGTTAAAGTGGGAGATATTAGCAAGACTGACGCACTGAAGACATGCAAGCGTAGCACCATGCAGTTAATGAGAACACATGGGAAGACAAGGAACACTCAAGCTCTCACCAGCAGACTACAGTGATGCTCGGTCATCAAACAAAAACATCAAGACATCATCAAGAGGGTACATGGCGTGTATGTGCAGGTGTGCTGCCATCTTCTTGAGTGCCACCGAGAGAGGCTATATGAATGTATCTGTCAGTCTTTTTGGAGGAACTTTCAGAGTCTGTTTTCTTGCCATTTCTTGTCTTTATTAATGTAATTTTGTGTGTGTGTGTGATGCACTCAACAGTTGCCTTGCGCAAATCTTGTCAAGGAGAGAAAGAAGAGGGAGAGGAGAGAATTTTGAGGGAAGTGCGTAATCCTCATTTTTTATTGATGGAAGAAGGTGGGGTGGGAGGGAGAGAAAGAAAGAAAGAAAGAAAGAAAGAAAGAAAGAAAGAAAGAAAGAAAGAAAGAAAGAAAGAAAGAAAGAAAGATGGAAGAAAAGATAAGAGACAGAAATGTTTTTAGCACTTTTCCTTCACATTGAAGCTGTGTCGATCACTATTATTGGTGATATGTAGAGCCTTACCCTGTAACATGAAGCGTTTAAAGCACTCACGCACACGTAGACATGCACATTCACAGTGTGAGTGAGAGAACAGGATGTGTCTGAATGAAGGGTGAAGTGTTTTCTCCCCCTACTGACTAAAAGCAATCTGCTTCTTTGCTCATATTTGACCAACGTGCACTTGCGGCCACACACACGTGCATGGCATGCCTCAGCGGTCAAGTAAAGGAAAAAGAATGTTCAGGAGACAATAACACTGAATACTAGTGACAAACTAATGGAGTATCATTTATCTTCAACATACATTACAGCCCATGATCTCATTACTTTAAAAATAACTTATTTTGCGAAACTTTCAGACATGATCTGCTGTTCAGTTGTGATTTCATGTGTGCTTGTGGATTGGTATTAACGGTTAACAGTCTTTCCATGTTTCTGCAGAACATCAGCTGTACTCACCTCTCTGTGACCCCTTACTTGTTGCACTATGAAGTACTAACAGCAGATCTTCATGTGAAATATAAGTAATTCCAGTCAGGTTCACCATGGCAAAGCATAAAAACACAACTGTCATGTAAGTGCTTTAACCTCTGCATTATAGGAAGCACCAAGTTTTGAGTAGGACTTTATTTGTTCAAGTATGTGCCAGCAAGGATCTGCTGGCTTTTTCTGCAGGCCCTGTTACATCAGTAGTTTATATTTTTCTTTCCTGGAAGCACTGCAATATTTATTTGTATATTGATATTTTCTGTATAAGTATGAGCGTGCTGCTAGAGTGAACACATCCCGATAAATGTTTGGTTATCCTAACTTTGTAGGGGTATTTACAATGATTTTGGAAAACATGGAATTCAAATTCATATTAGGTGTTCATAGGGCACCCCCCCCCCCCCCACAAAAAACAAAAAAAAAAAACAGAACTTAAGAAAAGCTTTTGGGAGTATAAAATAGTATAAATGTTTTCCTTAAGTTAAAAAAATAACAGTTAAAATAATTGTATTCTTAAACTGTTTAGTAAATCTGGAGGCTGGTTGTTCTTTATTTAGCTATTCTCCTCCTTAATTGTTGTTTTTAGCTCCATCATGTACATTAATTCAGATTTGTTTTGCAGATTTGATACCATTTGTCATTCCGTTAAAATGTGAAGACAGGAGGATCTCTGCTTCATGCTAGTATCAAGGTTTAGCATTCCTTGACTTCAGAAATCCAAACTTAAATGTGCTGTATGTATTTTTTTGATTGTACATAAGCATACAAATATATGTTTGCAGATATTTAGGAAACATGCTAATTCTCATACTTGTTTCTCAGAAAAACAATCCTATATCCAGTTATTCTACTTTGAAACATGTATTCTGTGTCTGTGTCTGTGTCTCTTAAATTCTCTCCATCACACCATGGTGTTCTATAAATGTAATTTACAACAGTACTATATTTGGAAGATGTAGTGTGGAGTTTGTGTGCTGGTCTTACACAAAATAAATAAAAAAATGACCTCTGTCATCCCTAAGCATATCCAAATCAAAGCTTAATTTATTTTTCATCAGCAATAGGTCTCCTAAAACCTGATCAAATACATCGCAGAGTCTGTCTATCTATATGTCTGTATGTCTTCTAAACATATATCATCTCATTTCTACAAGTCGGCACATCTGTGTGTGTGTGTGCGTGCGCCTTTTTGTGGAGTGTTTTTACTTTGAATCTGACATGAAAAGGCACTTCCATGCCCAAATATTACCTTTCTATAAATAAGAGGATGACGTCAAACAACTTTTATCTCAGTTGGCCAGTTTACCATGAACCCCAGCCCAGGAGTATACATAACAGAGACAGGAATGTTTTTGGGCTGAGATGAGATATGAAGGCCTCGTTCTTCTGACCCTCAGACCATCAGTGAGTCAGTCTTTCATTCTCAGAGGTCCTTTGGATGTAAATATTACTACCATTCATCTCAGGCTCGTCCCTCATTCAGCTGCTGCTACAACAGGAGCAGCAGTAATAAGGTTCTGAGATAGAGGAGAGGTATGTGAATGCTGAAGGTCATGGTAATTAAATAGCAGTCAACGGCTTACGTCAGGATAATGCGAATGTATTATGGGATTGTGAACACAGAGACGGTTCTTTAGCAGTGACATCTCGCACACTGGCCCTTAGACTAATTCCAGGAAGGTCTTATTTGTTGTTGACATTTTTTTATTGACCTTCTTTTGGAATTGGGATTAAAAACAGATTATCACACTTAATGCCATCTGGACATTGCTTGTTGTAATGACTTAATGTGGCATTAACCCCAGAAAAAGACTTGTTCAATACTGAAGTGAATTAGAAAAGCTAATGTGAGCACTAACTAATTGAACCAACCAAGATTTTACACGAAGACTGCAATGAAAACCCCATTTCACTGACTTTCCAGCTTCAGGCCTTCAAATAGAAACAAACAGATCAACTAATTGAACGTTTTTAAGACTTCGTTCATTCTTCATGCTTCTGGTTAGAAAATGTAATGTATTTGTACACTTACCAGTGTTTTTTTTTTTTTTAGGGTTAAATGACATTCACAGAAAGAATAAAGCTCCTTGACAGAGAACACTGGGAATTTCCGTCTAGTCTCAGGAATGCTGGAAAAGAAAGAGAGATCGAATTATAATGACGGAAAGGAAAGAAACTGTGGGCTTTTAAGTTGCTTGAGACATCTTTGAGATCATGCTATTTAGACTGAAGTGATGTAATATAAACATCTTGAACTTAAATAGAAAGTCTGTGATTCTAACCACAGCTCGATCATCCCCGCTGTGTGAGGAAACATTCCAAGAATTCCTCATAGGTGTCCAATGTATCTTTTTATAATGCTGTGTTACACAATATTTGATTTATATTCACAAATATCACTGTAACTACAGTACATTAGTCAAGGTTGTAGTGTCTTGCCTTATATAGGAGCCCAACGTTCATGTGATCTTTTTACAAGCTAAAGTGCAAATGAGTGTGTGTCATTTCTGCACGTCAGATAGAAGTACATGTCTGGCTGGAACATAGCATTGACTCTATAAATAGCGCAATTTGATGCACAATTACCTGTTCGTCCAACCAATAGCAGGCAGGGAGAGTGTTCGAAACTTTTATTTATATTTTTGCTTTCATTTTTGTAGTTCTGTTTGCTGATGCAGAAATCACCTCTAAACACTGAACATGATGTGACAACCTAATAATATAGAATGGTTTATGTCACAATAGAGGTCACATAATAGAAAATCTTTGCACCAAATAGATATTTAGTTATTTTTTTTTTATTCCCTAAAGAACTAGAGAAGAAAACTAAGTATTTGTGTAATGTAAAAAAATTATCTTATGGCACCAGGGCTTAAAGTCTTTCATTCTACCTGGAACCAGTACAGTCATAGTGTCAGAGATTCTGAAAGTCCTCACTTTACCTTAACCTGCTCACCTTTGAAAGCCTGTAGGAGATCTCTCTCCCTCTGTTTTCACCATCAGCCAAATAACTGATGACTTTGCATGCATACACATCAATAAACATGCTGCTGGCCCATATTTGACAAGTGAACAGCTGTGAAAGTCAGGACAAAGATTATTTAGAAGTTTCAATGGATACTACATACGCTTGGCTGGTTTACAAAACATCCTGCTTCATATATGACTGTAAGACCCAGGGTTGTGCACCATTCAGAAATAAATAAAGAATTGCAATAACATTTCTATTTAAATCTTGAATTTCTATGGAATTTGAATTTAGAATGAGTTAAAATGAGTTGAAATTCAAATAACTTTTGCTGTAAATTATCTAAGTTAATTTTTGTTGTTGTTGAACTTCTGTGATTTTGAATGTTGAATTTAACACATTTGTTGTCACCGTTTTTTTGGCTAATAAAACCAAATAAAGAGATTGATCTAATCGCAAACTGTAAACTTTTAACAAAAACAAACTTAGGAACGCTTCAGAATATACTAAACCATTGGAAACAGAACTCTGAAATCACCTAATCTCTGAAAATGTAGAGTATTTACTTAATGACCGCCAAAAAAAGTATGTTCTAAATGGTATGAATGTGTGCATAAATGTAATCGGGATGTCCTTCAGCATTGAATGCCCTACCAGCATCATCTGCTTCACTTTACGGCCAATCACAAACCCTCTCCTGTAGCCTCATGGGATAGTAAAGTGTCCATTGAACGGGCACTTCAAAATATTGCCGGAAGTTGTACCGTAAGTCACGTGGGTGCTTTTCACCTACTATTTCATGAACACTGTGAATTCTGACATTTCACTCTTTTCACATAATGTTTTTATAGTAGGGAAACATGCGATTTTGGATGTAGCCTATTAATGGCAATTCAGTAAAATTATTCCTCTTGTCATTCCATTTCCATGGCTTATTCAATCAAAACTTCAATGCAGGCACTGAAAAATAAGCCAATTCATCAGTTCTAATTTTCCCCCAACTCTGGTCAGCGCTGGAGATTTTCTGTTAGAGTTGCAATGCAGATTAAATACTCAAATTCACACAAAGCTCAAGGAGAGATGAGTACAACAGAGGCCATAAAAAATCAGGGTGTGCAAAAAATGATGAGACATCAGCTGGGATGCTGACAGTCTTGGAAACCTCCCCATCAAGGTATGTGCTTACATATGCTAATATTTTGTTATTTACGGACTTTTTTACACTTTCAGTGTGCTGCTATCTGCTGGTGTTTTGGCTGACTTCTCTACTCCTGCTCTTCTTCTCTCTGGCTCGTTGAGCTTAGAGATGTGGGAGCAGAGTGAGGTGTTCTTGGCTAGTTCAGGCTCAAGTTCTCCATCTCTTTGTCTGGTTCTGTCTCTTTCTTTCTCACTCACTCTGTGCCTCTGCTGTTTGTTACATGCTGAGTTGGCAGTGTGTTTTGGCATTACCCATGGCCCCCTTCTGCATAGGCTGCCATTTATTTTGCCAGCTTCACTTTTCAATTTCAAACCGCACTGCGTGTGTGTACAGTGTAAGCTGTTTTCCAGAGTAACACATTCTGAAACACATTCACACCAACACACTCACAACGGCCCATACAAACACACAAATGCCCACTCACCTCCTTGGCAGGCATTCAGACAATGAATCACTATAATTATCATTCTAAGAATACCTGGAACTCCCAGAATTGGCGCAAATGCTCTATTACAAATTAAATAATATTGTTGGGAAACTGTGCTACACATTACAGAGCAAAGGGAAGTTATTTAATCAAGTGAAAAAATACAGCAAAAAGCTGTACAGCATTATAATTTCACAATTAGGAAATCATTCCTCTTGCTTACAGTAGGGCAACTGTGAGAAAAGCTACTGTAAATCACCCTTAAGTAGAGAAGTTTGGGCTTTTCACACTCTTCCTGAGTCAATCTTGCTCCATGTTTTACACTAAGCATACATTATGCTGGGTAGTCAAGTTCTGAGGTGTCACACTGTATTTGTGTAAATTCTGGGTTATCATATTTGTTTACAGATAATGGATTGGACAAATACAGCATGCAACATTGCCCATTTAATAACTGCTTGTCCACATTTTTATTCACAAGCAGTTTGTGATTGGTTGTCTGAATACAACTCGCTTTTTAGGACAATTGTTTTTATTGTATGCCTTTATTGTTGTTTTGTAAATTGTATGCCTTTGGCACAGCATTGTGCATGGTTCAAGCTGGCGTAGGACAGCTTAATATACAATATGTTTAATTATAGTTACCTTTTTGACTCAACTGGAAATCATAAATTCTAGTCAATATCTTGGAAATACTGAGCTGGCAAGCATCTCTAACTCTCTAACATGCATAACACCATGTTTACAAACTTGTAGCAGTTCAAGCAGGAGACATGATTTTTCAGGCTTTCATAAGTGACACTAAAAGAATAAAGGACTAAAATGACTATTTGTACCTAAATCTATTAAAACTATTTATACAAATTTAGTCTTAACAAGAAAACAAAGCAATGGCCTGCAGATGCCTTTCTGTTGCTCATTCATCTTGCCACCTATCGGAAGAATGAGAAACATCACTTCCTCACATGGCCTTGTGTTCTCTGGTGAAAACCATGACTTCATCAGTTTTGACACGACTGGTCAACAGTTCACAGGCTCCGTGCCATGATGGCAATAATAAGAACAGATGCCACGGATGTCTATACAAACATTTTGAAATGGCTCTACAAATACAAGACATGACAAATTGTTTGGAATTGTGTTCAAACAAACTACACTGCCATATGGACAAGCATGCGATTCATTAGTTCGATCAATACGATAAACAAGCTAAACATTACTTATTCAGGGAAGAAGTTAATTAGTAATTATTTTCTTTTTAATCCAAAAATAAAAAGCTTTTAAAACTAATAAAACTAATCATGCCCAACCAATGTGAAACATTCTTTGTGTAAGTCATATATAATTTTAATTTAAATACATTCACAATATTTTAAACAATTAAAGAGAACATTTTCTGAATGCATGCATTTGGTTTCCTCTCTTCTGGAACAAAGCATACCATTGCAGTAGTTTACCTTATTAGACAGTGTTGCTTTAGTGTCTGTGACTAGCTTTTGAGCGATTACTAAATGAGCTACCGCAGAGACTTCCAGAATATAAGCTACATAGGAAAAGAAACACCCTAATGACCAAAAACAAAACATCCGCCATTTGCGGCCCATCATTAGAGGAAATGCCTTTAATTCCTAACGTTCCACTTTTATGATATCATGGTGTTCTCCTTAACTCTGAATTATGAATCGTCTGGAAAGAATTGTATTTATTTATTAAGAGGAGGCCTGCTTTTCACTGCATCTGCCAGGCCTTGTGTTGAGTCTGCAGCTTTTTATTTTCTCTGTGACAGAGGTGCAGGGTGTAAATATTATGACGGTTGGCTGTCAGACTGTGCCATGGGTGTGTTGGCACAGCATGGTGTGAGTTATGCTGGGAGTGTGTGATGAGGTCAGCCTGATAATGGAGGGTTTACATTCCAGCTGTCTTTGCTGCATCTCTCTCCATGTGTCAATGTTCTTGGTGTTTAAGACCTGGGGTCTGTTTCAGAAAAGAGGTTAAGTGAAAACTCTGAGTATGTAAACCCTGAAATGAAGGAAACTCTGGGTTTTCCGTTTCAAAATGGGAGGTTTGTCAAACCTGGGAAAGCAGGGTAAGTCAAGTCCGTTTCTGAAAGAGAGGTAACTTATACTCAGAGTCAGTTACCATAGTAACTTACTCTGTGAACCTAACATGATTGGGAGCAGGTTTTTTTTGGTAAACCCAGAGTTTCTTTCCATCTCCTCCCCCTTTTTATAGTGTTAGCGAAGTTTAAATACCTTATTCATTCATTCACACTGCAAAATTGCTTTTCTTACTAAGTATTTTTGTCTTATTTCAAGTACAAATATAAAAAAATGGTATGTTACGATGCATTTTCTATAGATTAAAAAATATATTTAGTCTAGATATTTAGTCTTGTTAAAATATACAATTGTTCTCCATAGGGTAAGAAAAATCATCTTAATGCAAACGGAAACAAGAATAAGCTATTTTTCATTTCTTACCCCATTGCCAGATAATTAGCAAAAATAAAAAATTACTCAAATTAATAAAGGTGGGGTTAGGGGTGGGGGTTGTTCTCCATTGAGAATCTGAGCATGAGCAGCAGACATGAAGGTTGGCAACAAAAACTAACATATTTTCAGAAGTCCTAGTCTAGAAGTGCTAGTACTGAAATCAAGGTCTCCGAGTTTTTTATCTTTTTTTCTTTATAGATCAGGTGATAATGTATACTGACACTTGGAGGCTCAGCCCAGGACGTTAATACGCCCAGGAGTGTGGGCATGTGGTGTCATCCATCTGATTCTGAGACACTTCAGCACTAGGAGAAAAGAGGAAGTGTGAGAGAGGGAGGGGAGAGAGTGCGAAACAGGGATGAATGTGAGTTATATTTTTAGTGTTTAATTCATAAAACGCTGTGGGTATTTTTAGATTTTCATTCAGATTATAAATTGAGAAAGCAGCAGGCGTGTCTGCCTGTGGGGAGCAGGCAGGGTGTCATCCTTGAACTAACAAGGCAAAACATTGAATGCACAGCATTCGATGTTTCCTCCATTTTTTTCTACTTTCCTGTTAGCTTGTAAATTAATGCACCACTCTAGCAGCTCGTTAGTAGAAAATATAAGGAGTCATATAACAGTTTTTTAATCAGGCGATTGCTTTATTTACACTTGAAGCTGTTTTAACAATTTTCAAAATCACAATTGTGTGACATAATTACTCACACATGCTCACAAAATAGAAACAAAGTTTTCAATATTGCACATAGAGATGTATTAAAAAATATATAATTTATTTTACATCAAACAGAATCAGTCCAATTACCAGAAAGACACGTTGCAGTGGCACTGAAGAGTATTAAAGAAACTGCAGTCCTTCCTCCTGAAAACACATAAAGTGTATGTTGGAGATGAACATGTCAGTTGAACCTGAAATATGTTATTCTGTGCAACAAGCATAACCAAATAGATTAAAAACAGATTGTTTTCAGAGTGTTTTCTGCCTTTGGTTAGTCTAAGATAGAGCCTCCCAAATTAGTTATTTATTGAAACTTTTGATTAAGATTCATTCGTCAAAAATGAATCTTGCTGCAATTCATAATATTCTTTTAATAACATTGCAGGTATGAGCAACTTTGCAGCTTCTTCACAGAGACTGCTTTAATACGATGTCATAATCACAGGGATCAGCCCGGGCTAATGCTGTTACATTGTAATAAATGTCAGGGGAAAGATTGCATTAGAAGTTCATTTTGACTCTTTAATCTGCAGATACAGATGATGTAGTGTCCGCACTCACATGTGAACTGCTCTCACACAGTGTCTCAATGTGGACGGGTTAAAATCCATCTGTGCACCCACTCAGCTGCTTGTTTTGGTAAATGCTTAGCTGCTCTTGCTCGAGGCCTTGTGCAAAGTATTTTGAAATGTGTAAAAATTTCAAAGTAATTGAAATGTGAGGGAAAGATCTATGCCTCATAAAAGTCTATATTTAGGAATAATGTAGCATTGCTATAAATTTATAATGCTATTATTTGATTTATCTCGTGAAGACCTGATTGTAATCCTACTCAACTATTGTGTGGGTGGTCTGTTCCACTTTGCTTTTCAGTTTAACTGACCGGTAAATCATCTCAGCCTTTAATCATATTTCAAGCGTGGATTAACTTTTATCACTGCGATTAGGTTGGGAATTTCCTGTGATTCTAAATTTGTCTAATGGTAGTTTTTGTTACACACTTCCATTAATCCGTGCATTAAACACTCAGAAAATGTGTGCAGTGAAAATCATGACTGAATGGATGGGTGAGAAGATTATCCATTACAAAACAGGACAGAAATAGGATGTTAGGACACACAGATGGGATGTCAGCACGAATGCCAGCTACTCTTTTGTTTACCTTTGGAAACAATGCATGTTATGTTTAGTAAACAAAAATTTGTCATACTGATTGGATCATAAAACATAACTCTAGACTTGTTTTGACACATTATCTTCCCTCTTTTCTAGCACTTGTGCCTTCATATCACTATGCCAAACTGGGCCAGGTTTTTAAAATAATGAGATTTATGAAAAACTGACCCTCAGGCCATGGGTTGTGCTAAGAGCACAGGGAGTGAGTTATATAATGAGAAGAGGTTTTTTTGCACCTATTCTTGCCTTTATATTCTATGTATTGCTGTTGGAGTTCCTAAAATACTTCATACACCTTCAGGGAGGTGTGGTGGTCTGAAAGAGAGCATATTGTTTCCATCTCATTGTGTCTAATGTGCGAACACACTTAATGGTGTGTCTATTTCTGTCGTTTAGGGGCTGCGTTTGACGTCAACACATCACGCCAAGCTTCGGAATCATGTCGAGGCTTGTTCTCATTATAATGAGTATGATGCATCTTAATTAACAAGCCCAAATAAAACCTGTTCAGTAGGTCAGAGAGCCAAAGTTCCTGCACTGCGTTTGGCTAAACAATGACAGGAATGAAATATATGCAAGTGTTGCTGAGCAAAAACGTGACATGCAAAAATAATTTTGCCCATTTCTGTATAAGTTTGAATTAAATAATTATCACAGTGAAGAATAATTATCACATTAAGTACAATTGTGAAATTTGTGCTTTGCAATGTAACAAAACCAAACAAAGTGAATTATTTACTGTATATAACCAAATCTAATCAGTAGACTGAAAGGAACACAGTTAATAAGCTGATATTTTATCCAGTCTGTTCGAGTGGGAGAAACTCTACAAGCCGTAAGAGTCTAACCCCCACACCACCCCCTCTATTTCAACCCCATTAGTTTAACAAATAATAATAACAAAATAATATAATAATATCTGGACCACTAAGGCTGTGGTGTGAATGAATCATTCACCTACAGAAGGTTGGAATAATGTTATGTCTGCTAAAGCGAAACCAAACAAGACCACTGATCCTCAGTTCCTCACATAGGTTTAGTGTTACCTGAACACATATGTGTAAATAGAACAAATTTGTGGTGACTCAGTTGGGACACCTAGTGGTAGAAATACCCAAACGGGGTGCTCCAGGGGTGGACTTACAGTGTGCTATTATTAATGGCAAATTAATGGAAATAACTGACTGTTGGCTCTTTAAGATCTTTACAGAAAAACTGAGGGCAGGAGGCGCTGATATTTACATAAGTAACTATAACTGTATAAAGATTTATCTTGTGAAACAAGAGATCCCATTTGGCAACATTTTCCCTTTTTCCGCCCAATATTCTTATATTATTTTGGGTTATTATATCTATTTAAAGACATATATGCTTTTTTTATTCTTTTTTATGGGTACATGACGTCATGGGTCAATCTAAGAAAGTAATGCAAATATGTACTTGCCTTAAAAAATGCATGTCTGTGAGGGGCTGTAAAGGGGAAGTTTGGGCTAGAGTACTATATAATTTTATTTGTAGTGTTATTAGCTTGTTTATGGTATTCACACTTTATTTTTTATTTATTTTAAAGTTTGCCATTATTTCTTCCGAACTTTGAACTGATTAGGGCTATGATACCACAAGTGCAGGCTTTTTCTCTGTGTTTCTGAAAAGGCTAATGTTGCCATCTTTTGTGACCCTCCTCGCTAATTACGGTCTACGCCATCTTCTGATTTAAAAGAGGAGGCACACTTGATTAGATTACTTCCTTAAGAACTGGGTGTTGTGTCTTTTCTGCCTGGAAACAAGTTTTCATGTTTATCAGTCAAAATAAATAGTTTTTCATTAGTTTTCTGCATTGTGTCCTGCAGCTGTACGGAATATAGGTAAGGTTTGCACACATTTCTTGTCTAAAATAGCTTCTTATTACAGCATGTGACCTTATTTTTATCAAGCAACTATGATTGGCAGTTCAGAAGTCAAATTCTGTACCCATCAACAGTTTACAGTTTAATCGCAGCAGTAAATGTGCATGACTGCACACCCAGAAACAACTCCAAAGATTAGACATTAGCCTACAGTCAAACAGAAATAACGGCATTGGCAGGAGTTATTCAGGTAGCTAAGGGGAAACTATCACGAGTTCACCATCCTGAAAGACACATTTAAACTGTAGATACTTACAGATCCTCTGTACTGTCAGAAATGCCAAGCAAATAAAAACACATCAGGTCAAAAAGGATGGTTAGTCACAGTTTCAGGGCATAGAAATGATACATTTCACCTATAATGAGAAGTCAATGCAAAGCAAATGCTGACCACAGTACAAACTATATATATATATCGTATATATTCTGACTGAATTGTCCATGTCTGAAGATTTGGCTTGGATAAGGTATCACTTCTGGTAAAACTAGAGAGGTGACCATGGGAAACAATATGACATCTGATTCCCAAGTCATGGAGCAAGCTGAGTCACATTCACAAAGGATTCTATTTCATCACTCAACTGAAGAAATACGTTTCTGGTGTTAATCACAATGTCGAGGACAGCGTAAAAACCCAAACCAATATCAGAGGCTTAAAATGGTATCTGATTACTTTGAATGAGCATGAGACTTGAACTTTTCCCAGACAATTATTAACTGGTAGTGTGCTGACTTAATCTGGAGTATCATTGCAGATAAAGGTTATAGGGATTAACTCTGTTAATAAGCAGTTCTCTCTGGGCAAAGATGTAGCAGAGGAGAATTTCATGACAGTAGAAGTTGCTTGAAGTATCTTGAAATGTGTGCTCATTTCGACTGTCACCAGAGAAGACAGGTAACCATATGAATTAGTAAAACAAACTACTATGTGGTGCCCAACAGTTTAAATATCTTCTTTTTAAAGGGGCATTGCAACATTTAATATACACTTGCATGATTTGAAATCTTTGTGTGGTTTTCGCAAGATTGATCTGTTCAGACCAATGTGCAAAAAACAGGCGGGCTGAATGAAAATGCATAGTCCCGCTCTGACAGTAGGTGGCGCTTATGGAAAAGCAGGAATACCTGGCTTACGTTACACAAAGCAATACACAGCTTTGAGTTTCTGACACTCGCTTGTCATGGTGAATAAAGGAATTCAAACAGTATTTACATGTTTTCAAACAGCCAATTGGATTTTTGTATTTGCTGTATTGTTTCTTTACAGTGCAATGGAAATTAGATTAGACACTTCAGTCACATTGATGGCATGCAAATGTTCATGTTGGTTTGAACAGATGCAAGAACAGCCGTTCATTCAAATTAAAATGTTTATCACATTGAACATTCTTCTTGGTGTGAACAGGCCTTTGCAGTTAAAAACCAATGGCCATTGTGTTTACTCTAGCAAGAGCATGCACATTAGCTAGATCTGATTGCAATAACAAAACAACACAGTTTATTATTCTTTGTTGTCAAATTTTATTTGCAGTGTGAAATGTGTAATTGGAACATCTTTAACTGTTTTGGATCTTTCAGGCTTTCCCTATTCAAATTGACATGTACTTGCTTGATTTGAAATTGCTGACCAGGGACATTATGAATATGGCCACCAATAGAACTGACTGCAAATTTAATAATAATCAAAATATTTCACAAATATTTTGTAACATTTTGTAATTATGAAAGTCTTTACTGTCACTTATGATTAATTTAATATGTCCTTGCTGAATAAAATAACATTTCTTAAAATCTTAATCATCCCAAACTTTTGAATGGTAGTGTGTGCTAGGTTTAGACCTTAAGTCACATAAAAATCATTAACGTCACATACTTTCTAATGAATGAGCTACAGTATACTTCTATATATATTTATGTATCTACACCATACATTTCAATGTGGAAGTAAGCCATTTTTCTGCAAATGTGCGACTTCCAGTTCATTATCCGCTGTAGGGTAATAACGAGAAGAATAACAACGTGCAGTAAACGGCAAAACTGTTTACACTACAAACCAGTGTGTTCATAATTGCATAATTTTCTGAATTGCTTTGGCACATTTTTGAAACAGACTTGACCAATTTAATCCCTCTAATTAAAATAGTGACCATAACGGTTTTAATTTACAAAGCTCTAAAAACCTTACTGACTGATGTAAATATGGAAAAAAAAGGGTCTCAATTAAATATGTGCAGTTTAACATGGTTACTGCCAATTTTATTTCATATTTTTCATATGCATTTTCTCTACTTTTTTGTTGACAGACTGTTTTCAAGAATGTCAGTTTCGTCTGTCTATCACTCTGAGCATTTTAGGTATTTCAACACTAGGTAAGAATTTATTGGGAAAAGTCAACACTGTAGAACATAAAAAAATTATTCACATTTTTATTTATACAGTAGGTTACTTTTTTTTTTGTAGAAATGCGTTACATATAAACTGAAATGTCTTCTTTGATTATTCCTTTATACACTCTGGTGTCTTCCCCTTACACCAACACCACCACACATGCTTACATCTTCCTACTGCTCTTCCACAACAAGCAACAGGGAATGTTCCCAGTTTACACGTAACTCATTTCTACAGATAAATGTAGTGTACAAATATAAATGTATACAGCACTGCAGCAGCTGTCGCTGTTTAGGTTTGTGATGCCATCCTTTTTTAAAACTTGTTTTGTGCAGGGCAAACTCTAAAATATATATATGCTTCCAAACTTGATTGGCAAGATTGTGTTCCCCATTTCATTACAATGGCAAGCAAGTAATTTTCTAGTGAACGTCTGGAAACTTTCCAAATGTTACTGCAAATGTAAAAAAAATGTTTACAAGTGTCCAAAAAATTTTGTTTTTCAAAACTTTCAAATAATTCTGAAAAATTTCAGAAAAGGTACAGGAAATGTTCCACCACTTTGCAGTCCTAATGGCAAGCCATTTCCCAACTTGGCAGACATTACAACCATTCTATGTTTGATATTTATGGAATTTATACGCGTGTCCAGATTATAGATCTTGATAAATGAACGGATAATTTTGCATGTGATCAATCACACGAAAGAAAGTTAAGAAGTTGTGAAGAGTTTGACAATTTCACTGAGAATCAAAAACACTGTTTATAACACTAGTCAGACAGCAGTTATTTAGAATTGCCTAGAGGGGTTCAACTTTTTTTTAGCATTTCAACGTGTTATGATGAAAGCAGAAGAAGAGCTCTATAAATAGACAATTAGTCAGAGAGTAAAAGTTTATTTTGCACAGGCTGTCTTCATGCACGAATACTATCGTGCCCTGCATATACTTATTTTTTTCCCTGAGATGTTTGCTATTCTTTACAAGAAGAACGTCTGGTTAAATAATTGCATTCACAAACCCATAGCCACCAAGTGTCAAATCCTTTAAAACGCTTGTCCAATATCTAACTTAGCGGGCAGCTTTAAATGTCCTATCCCACAGAAAAAGATGAGGATCAGTGGAACTAATTTGCATTGTATCGGTCAATTTTACAAATACCCTTCTCACTCAGCCTCATGCAGATGTGGACCAGTCGGTCCCATGGGAAAGATCATCATGTCGTGTTTGTAATGATTGCAGCAGTTGCATGGTGAATTTCAGTGCCGCTGTATCACAAAGCTAAGATTTGAGCGTAATTAGTTGGAGACTTACATTCATTCCACAAAGCCCAGTTCTTAACGCTGATGTGGAGCATTTTCTAAATGAAGATGAGTCATACTCTGATTCATAGGCT
Organism: Gymnocypris eckloni scoliostomus; assembly: GCA_027564155.1. NCBI lineage: Eukaryota > Metazoa > Chordata > Actinopteri > Cypriniformes > Cyprinidae > Gymnocypris > Gymnocypris eckloni. The sequence continues at coordinate 24,848,482 of CM050413.1, read as the reverse complement.
CAGGGGACCATCGTAGTCCAAAGGTAAAGTTGAAATAAATTAATAATTTCTCTCTTCCCTCCTCACTGCCTCATTAAAAGCAGAGTTACCACAAATAATAAAATATTCACCATCCTTTATTTAATTATCATACAGAAAAGTTTTCAATTTCACGGCGTTGTTTGTATGTTTAACCAGTGGGTATTAAATGTCATCTTTGAATGCAAATACCAGCATCTTCAGAGCTCAAGTTGTTTTTCCTCATATAAATCAATATGAGATCCTTGATCGTGCACCACTCATATCTCCATGTCTGTGAGTGAGTGTGAGAGAAGGGGGGATGTTTGTGTGGCCAAATGGCATTTATCACAGTGCATCACATCAGATGTTTGATTCTTCTGCTGGTTCATTTCAAATTATACATTCTCTATTGCAATATTTAAACATTTTAAACATGCAGACTCCAGACACTAAAACGATGATTTCCTAACAGTGCATGTGATACAATTTTTGGGCATGCAATATAAAACTAGTATGTTTGCCTGTAACATTATTGCTGTACATCAACTGTAACAGCCCTTAGACAATCATACATTCGTCAAAATATTCCACTGCTGTGACTAATCCTCATCAACGTAATATACCTAAATAAAGCTAATATAGTACAATATGCACTGGGTTTCATAGCACCATCTGTCCACACTGCAACTGTGCCATAGAAACAGGCTATAAAAATGTATCTGATTATGTTTCTGTGTTTCTCTCAAAATCTCTTATTATGCAGTAATATTATGCAGAACACTTTAGTGTTTTTCAAACGAATGAAAAATATCTCCCTGTTATAGTGTTAGCTGGCCGCACGCCTTTGACTCAAGATGAAGACAAACAAATCCATTCAGTCAGCATTCTAGGGATATCCTATAAGATCTGGCATCCTCTCAGTGGGCAGATGTTTTGAGGTGAAATGGGGGAAGATGCCTCCTTAAGATCAGTGGCAATTTACTAAAAAATCATAACGTTTATGGTAAAAAAACTGGCAACTGTGGTTGCCAGATTTTTATCGTAAAAATATGGTAGTAACATTTGTGGTTTTATGAATTTAACTTAAATTTACATTTAAATACCATAATTGAATTAACTGATACAACATTAAAATATAACCTATTGAATTAATGAAATATGTTTTGTACCTTTTTAATATAATGAGAACAATCAAAAGCAGATAGTGACAAGAAAGTAGGGTTGCAAAGGGGTGGACAATTTATGAAAAATTTCCGGAAACTTTCCAAAAATCCCAGGAAGATTCCATAAAATCCAAGAAACTTTGAAAAATGTCTGGAAAGTTTCGGAATTTTACTGGAAATGTTCCAACCTTTTGCAGCCCTATGAGAAAGGCACATGATGAACCAAAGCCCATCACAAGCAGATTTTAAATATTTACATACATAGAAGGTGCACAGTGTGGTTCACTCGAACACTAAACACCAACATGGTAACACACATGAAACTGAAATAATGCCATAAATATAAATGTAACAACATTAGATGTAACATACAACCCTAATGTACACAAAAAAAATAAAGAAAAAAGAAAAAAAGAAACATAAAAAAACCATACAATTTGATATGTTACATAGGGAATTCTGGGAATGTCAGTTTACGGTTATTTACAGTAAATTATTTGTTCTCTTTTCACTACCAAAAACGGTATACTACTGTAAAATTACATGTGATGCCCAATACAGTTTTTGACCGTATATAGTAGGGGAACTTTCCGTTAACCGTTTAACAGGTTTTTACTGTAGCATTTTTTACAGTCTTTTATCGTTAAATTCAAAGTAATTTTTTAGTGTATGGTAAACTATAAGTTAAAATTGATTGATTCCACTCAGTGGAGCTGAGTGATGAATGCATAATATGATGAACAATAAAGAATGAACATCTAATTTGATCAATTATTGAATAATAATTACATGAATTATAATAATTTTCAATAAACACCAGCAACAACATGTGGCCATGAGCAAAATGAAAGGATCCCAAATATAATGCTATATATTATGAGGGTATCGTTTATGAGACATTTCACAATGTCAAGCGAGATATTGGAGGTTACCCAAGCCTGATGTATCTTTCAGAAGTGACAGCTGTACAGCATCAAAAGAAATGAAAGGAATCACATGAGGAAACCTCAATATATTTGATCAACAATCTGTCAATCCTCTTAGCGAACACAGGCACATCTTTGTCAGAAGTTATCCAATAGCGATCTTCACAGCTACAAGAGGACAGAGGCGGAACGGCGAGCCCGGTGCCCTTTATGACCCATCAGCAGACTGATTACAGTGCGTGGCTGAGATGGTGTGAGCCCACTGTGATAACCTCCACCTGATGTGCCCCACTTATCCCTTATCCTCTGTAGATACCAGACATACACTGCTGGGTAATTTTCCAAAACACACTATAAACTACTGAATCATCTCAGTATGGAAGCGCCACTGTTTGAGCAAGGTATCTCATGCACACTTTTGTGAAAAATGGCATCAATGACTGTGAGCATGCCAAACTGAATTAATGCGTTAACTGTTACCAGACACACTGTTAACAGAGGCTGTGAGGAGGAGAAGACTGAATGGATTGAGCTGTCAGGAGATGTTCAGCGTCACAGGACTAAATGTTATCAAGCGTGTATGTTCTCCATTCATTCACTCAGAGTCACACATGCAATGTGATAAACTATTAGGCCTATAAAGGATTACTGTGAAAGGGGTTTTCATTGCACTGCAAGGCTATTGAAAATCATAAAAAGGGATAAGGATAGTTATATAAAGTATTTTTTTATGTCCATACATTGAAAGTCTGCAGAGTCCAATATCAAAATATCTTATTTTGTAATTTGTGTCAATAAATGATGAACTAGGACAACAGAATTCAAACAAACATTTTGTATTTATTTTTGCAAGGAATAATATGTTGATGCTAAAGATGTTCACAGGGCCATATAGTTTTACCTACATTATACACGTCTTTATTCACATGATAGACTATAGAGACATCCGTTCTAAAGCTTCAGCGCCCAACTAAATTCTCTCTTTGAGTTTTGTGCCCTGATTTTCCCATTTGAGATTAATTCTAATCTGAATCTTAATTACTGGTGAATTATTAATTAACTGTGGCCTGGGTGCTGACAGCAAGACTAATATAAGTCAAAAGTCAGTTTCTAAATGTGCTAGAATAATTTCCTGAGGAAAGTAAAATGAGGAGCTGTGTAATCCATAAAAAATCAATTCATTGTTACCCTTGAAAGCTTACTGTATACATAATACTTGCTATTTCTGGTTCCATTTCCAAACAGCACTAATGGTGTAACAGCTGCTCTGTCATGGGAGAGGGAATGATATATACATTCCCCTCATATTTTACTGTACACTTGTGATATACCTATCAGTCACAACAAATTAATAAAAAGATGGAAGCGCTTTTTAATAAATGTCACACACAGTAGTGTCACCTCCTCCATTTCTCCTTTTATTTCATATTCTGTTTTACTGAACACTTTCACAGTCATTATTCCGTCACATAAGATTTCTTGCTCATCTTCACTTTTCCTAATTTTTTCATTCTCACTCAGTTTCTTATATCCGTTTCTCTCTCTTTCTTCTTTCTCAACACACCTCCATGTTTCTCCTACTGCGGCACCTCATGTGGTTTGCCCTGATGAGAATCCTGCTTCTGTAGATCAGTTTAGATTGGTGAGCTGAGATTTTATAACTGATGTGCTGTAGATTTTTTTCTGACCTTTATGCTGCTGCAATACTTTTGTCTCAGATTATAGCGTGACTGACATCAGGACTGCTGACGGGCAGCCACTACCCCAACTGATACAACAAGGTACCGAAACATTAATTCCCATATTCTCGCAAGACTCACCCACTTTGTATAACTTAATTATAACATATCTCATTATTCAAAATAGATAATGAAGAAATGTCTTAATATTAGTGTTTCACTCCTACAAACAGAGGACCACTAATGATCAATCTTTAGTGATTTTAAACCAGCCATAGACCACATTTTTTCACATATTGAGAAAAACTAAAGAATTGAGCTATTGTGTTAAATCATTATTTCTTCCTCAATTCTCAGTCCTGTGCCACACATGGCCCACATGTGGATGTATGTGCAGATGGCAAAGCATCAGAAAATGCATAGTATAGACTCATCCTGACTCATTTCTTCACATCACAACAAACAACCCATGATAAACAGTGCAGGAAGTAAATAAAGCATCAGTGGCAGATTTTGATGAGCTTTTTTATGTTAGGCCTCAAAGCCCTGCTGCTCAGCTAATCAAATGCAGGAGAGTGCCAAGAGCTGCATGCGGGCTGGGTGACTCTTCTCAGGAGGACACTGGATGAGGAGATGACTGTGGAGCTGAGGAAGGGCTTGCTATCAAAAGCAGGAGACAGGCAGAATTATCATTTTATAGCAACAGTTTGGACAGGAGCCTTTTCTATTCTAACATGACAGTGCCTCTGTGTATAAGGCAAGGATCAAAGAGAAATGATGGTTCAGTCAGTGTGGAAGAACTTGACCGGTCTGCAGAAAGCCAAGTACTAATCCCAGCTGACCTCCTCTGGTGTGACTTTAAATGCAGACATTGAGCCAAAAACTGGAATTTTTGCAAATAAAAGCCCATCTCCTGCACCATTGAGTCCTCGTCTCATCCCTTCATCCCCAACCTTGACATATACACAGAGGCACTGTCATATCCAAACTGTTGCTATACAAATAGAAGCACACAATTCCCTAGAATATCATTATATGCTTAAACATTAAGATTTGTACTTAATGAACATTTGTACTTGAAATAACTAAAGTAGTCAAACCTTTCATCAAAAGGGGGCAACCCAATACTTTTGGCAATATAGTGTATTTGCCACCCACATGCTGGCCTGAAAATATTTGATAGATTGTCACGTAGTAGCAGGTAAAATAATGGGATTCGGGAAACTGAAAAACAAGGGCTTAAAATATCAAAGGACTTTTGTGTTCTTTGATGAACCACACTTTAAGGGTCATATTATAGGAAAGGAATATTGTAGCCGATGCAAAAAAAAAACATTTGCTAGATCAAAGGGAGAATGAGAGTTGTGTTGTTGGTTGACAGCCTCAAGGTATTGATCACATTAATGAATATTAGATTTTTTAAATTATTATTGTAACATATCTTAATTGCATTCCCATGAAATGTATTGTGTACATAGTAATACACTGAAATCCAACATCAAAACAACATTTGAAAATTGCTTTGGAGCACTTATTTTCTAAAATATATTGTGAAGGAAGATATGTGTTATGATCAAATCCTTCATGCACAATAATATGGAATTTGATATACTAAATAGCTCTCAGCAAATAATTAAAAATAATAAAAATTAAGAATTATACATTTAATATCTTACTGAAAGAGCATTAAATATTTATTTCTGATGTGACGATTTCACATACAGTATATCACTATAAAACTTGCTCATGATAAATGATACAACAGCCGAAAGACCTGAAGTATTTATAGATCTTAGATCATTTATAGAACTTTTTCAAAACACAGAAAAGTAAATATTTTGAACAGAGGTTAAGCTTATCGTTAATATACAACCAGTGTGTAGTACTATTTGGAGACATGGATGCTGAAATGATTATTCGATTGCAAATGCTTCCTATCAGACGGCTTCATATATTGAGGGACCTGCTATTTCTCCTGCATGGTTTGCTGACGTTTGCTGCATGCATCCTTTTTATTTGATGTGTCAGTGACCTGAAGTCTCAGGCCCCTGTTCTGTCGGGGGGACTGATAAAACCAAAAGCTCAGCCAGAGAAAAATGCTGTTTAATGCCCTGTTCTTTCAAGCCACTCTCCAGATCGAACACTTTATCCAGTATCTGTTTTAAAATGCAGCAGAGAGAAAGAGAGGCAAAGAGTTGTGCTTGCAGAAAGGAAGCGGCATGACTCTTCCTTTGTTGTTGTTGTCTTTTCCCCTTGATTTTTCTGCATGGGCAGGATTACAAGTACAACTTCTGTGCGTCATCTCCTCAGGTTCATGCCCTTCTGAGCTTTTTCCTGGATGAGATTACGGGCTTCAGAGACGAGAGGCTGCACATGTTTCTTTTCCATCATCTCCTCTCTTCTTTTAACACTCTAGCTTGACTGACGCCTGCTGACTGGACAGAGAAAAATCTTCCCTCTCCAGTTGCTCTGGACAGCTTGAGAAGAGTGATGCCTCAAAATGTTGTCACTGAATGTCAGAGATACACAAGCCAAATCTGTTGAAAATGAGTGGTACTTTCGTAATTAACCTTTAGATTCTGTCACTCAGTAACAGGCTTGAATCAGGATGTGCGCTGTATTGTACAGCACCATACTCATGGAGATGTTGGTGGCGCTGAGTCTGATCTGTAAATGGAGAAGTGTTAATTTATGCTCTCAGGATATGTGGCAGGCCTAATTGGCACTTTGATCTGACACTTGCCTTGGATGTTTTAACACTTCACTTTGCACTCCACCTCATTCATTCATTAGACAAACACCAACAGCATGGGAGTGCCGAGCGAGGGCAGCGGGGGGTGAGAGCGAGCAAATGAGCTGCTCTGCTTGTGATCTTTGACCTCGGATCATGACTTCATGCACAGATCAGTGAGCAGAAAGGCCCGAGTCACACAAGAGGCTGCAGGAAGCCAACAGATATTACTGCTCTTAATGGGATTAACGTTGTGGCACAAATTGCTTGTCAGGGAATTCATTTTGTATTTCATATGTCAGATTTGCTGCATAGTTGTTAGTAATTGTTTGACTGTACAAAATGTATTTTGGAGCTGTGTTTTGGAGAATTGGAAAGTCTGTTTATGCTTCATGCCAAATCTAATTATGCAGGGTTTATGTGACTTGTGAAAAGGGGGTATTCATTTGATTCTGAGACACTTCATTACTAATTTGTTGTGTGCAGTGTTAAAGCTAAAATACAAAGTATTTTAATATAAAATAATTTAATTTGCAGAAGTTGTTTAGGAGATGATTCTGTTTTGCAGAAGATTTATAATTGGTGTTGTGAAATTGTCTGTTTGAGCTTCAATTTTAAACACTTTGCAAGACATTTACATTTAAAGCCATTAAAAACTCTAAATGTGCAGGGCATTTTGTAACAGTTTGTGTCATTTTACAACATGACTAATTTGAAAACAGCAGTTATTATCTCCAACTTATGTAGCGGTGAAGTGTTTGATTTTTTTTCTCTAAAATGCTTTCCTATCCCTATCTAGAAGTAATCCATTTAGTAAGTTGACTTGCCCAAAGATTATAAACACTGCTGGCATGTGATTCTCCGGCACTATCCAATAGCTTGAGTTCGGGGCTGAACTGTTTAGATGAGAATTGACCTTACAATGGCCACTGCTTGTTGAGGGTGGTTCTCGATCTGTCCATCGAAGAAAAAAAAAACGTTGCAAATCGGCTCGCTTGTTGATGTACGTGATGATTTTGTGTAAAGAAGTTGTGCATTTTTTTTCTTCATGTGTCTAATAGACATGAACAAGTTCTTTGAAAAATATCTATGATCTTTGAAACATGTCTAATCTTGGAAACTATGGTTTCACTAATAATAAACATATATTGCATAAAGCATCCATATGTGTCCATGCCCATGTTGATTAGAGTATTAAAAACATCAAACGTATTAATTTAAGGTACATTTAGAGCAGATAAAAATGTGTGATTGAGTTATATTTGTTCGCGAGTTAACTCATGACAATTATACAATTAATCACGATTAAATATTTTAACCGACTGACAGACCTAAGTTAAAATTAGTTAAATTAAATGTAGGCTTATGCTGGTATCTTTTCTCGTCAATATTTTTCACACTTTTCTCATTCTCGCTAATTCAGGTTTTTATATAAATGAACATCTGAAATGAACCGATTGTCTTCAGAAATGTTTCGATGGCATTTTCATTTTACCTGATAAAGTATAATTTGAGCTGAGCACTGCTTTGTTTTCAGCCGTTACCAGGGCAACCGCTATATTTATGACATTCCAAAAGTACCTCCTACTGGCAGAGAATGCAATTATTTTCAATAATCCAGTCTGCAGTTTTTTTTTCAGAGCAATGTGAAAATCCACCCACATAAACCCATTTTAATTAATATAATAATTTATACTTCTGACTCATTCCTTTTCTTAAAAAAATTGTTTAAAGGTTTAATTGTGAGGTTTATCATTTTATAATTTATTTTGTTAAAACTTGTATCTCTCGACTTGTATCTATTTTGTGGTCTACAACATGAACGAATAATAGTGTCTGCTAAATGAATACATGTAAATGCAAATGTAAATGAAGGAATCCCATTATAACATGTATATGAAAATGTATTGTGCAGCAGCAAGCATGACGCCAAAAAAAAATCTCAAGGTTGATCTAGGTAAATGTGTGCAAATGTATAGGGCCCCATTCCAATATTTTCCTGGGGCCCCCAATTCACTAAATCCGCCCCTGAGTGCAGTTCCATGTTGACTGGATCATCCACAGACCTGTTTGCTGTTTAGGCAAACGGCAGGGGGTCCAGTGATATCCCTCAGATAAGCCAAAACCAGTATTCAAATGATCTCATGGCCACAGACGTTAGAGCCACAGGTCTGAAGATCGTTAAGTCCAGTAATGTTGGGTGTCTTTGGGACGGGGGTGAGGGTGGAGCGTTTGAAGCATGAGGGGACTCCGCATAGCTCCAGTGATCTGTTGAAGATCTGTGTGAAGATGGGGGCCAGCTGGTCAGCACAAGATTTCAGACAGGCTGGTGTCACACCATCTGGGCAGCCTGGTGCCTTCCTTCTCTTGTTCTTTCTGAAGACCTGACACACATCATCTTCACTATTCTGCCGTGCAGGAGGTGTGAATGGTGTTTTTTCAAACCTGCAATAAAACTCATTCAGATCGTCTGTCAGTTGTTGATTCTCCAGAGTCCTGGGGAATGGTGTCTTGTAATTGGTGATGTCTTTCATAACTTTCCACACTGAAGCAGGATCACTGGAAGATAATTGGTTCCTTAGCTTTCCAGAATTATTCAGTTTTGCCACTCTGATCTCCTTTTCCCGTGTGTATTTGGCCTGTTTATACAAGACTGTTCCCATTCCTGCGAGCATCTTCTTTGGCCTGTTGGAGCTGTCTGAGTTTTTTAACATTGACATTAACACACAGAAAAAAAAGTGTAATGGACACTATGTAGAAACAAGAAGGAGTGAATGATGTTTGTGGTGTGTTTTTCTTAAAGTAAAGTTAACTTTGGCTGCATAACATATTATTTATTACTTATCTGAGCTGGACTGGTGATTCTCAGAGGAGTCCATTCAGCATGCTAAAAATGCACATGCAATGAAATCAAAAGATGCATGAGTATCTTGAATGAAGCCCGTGTTCATTTAGTATACATTCTAACAGTAAATAGACATTTACAGAGGAAATTAACCAATTATCTTTCTCAGTTTTCCAACTTTGTAGCATACTACCATATAAAAGATAAAAATGGAACGTAATCAACCAAACTGCACATGGTGTTAATGAAAACTGGCTCAACCGACAGTTGTTTTCGTCTTTTTTATCAAGATGGGGTCAGAATTGTAGTAGGACTGTTTCAGATATCATTACTGTTGCAAATATAGTAGTTGCTGCCACTAATTACACAGTTCACCTTGAAATGAAAATTCACCCTGTTTTCTAAATGCATGATATTATGAAGAATTCATCCATGCAAGTTTCTGTTTCTTTACACTTTTGTTTATTTTTTATTAACAGTATTTTTTTATCAAAATGTCAACTCTATCTTCCTTTGAAATGACAGATGTGTTCTCCTTCAATTATTTATCCTGCTTAAATGCTGTTCCTTTCTTACAATCGACTGCTAGCTATATATTGTACAGGAATATGTGTATGGTTAAAGACCGTGTTATAATAAAGACAGTGTTTGTGCATAATCTTGAGATTCCCTGGCATGTTCTGACAGCAACATTAAGATGATTTGACAGTCTGTGGAACGATGGCTGATATGCTTCCAACCATTATACAATACGTTTCATTTGCACCATTCACTTATGAGCAACTGTCTGCAGTTGATTGTCTCTTGTCATAATTAAGCTGTGCTGAAGTGTGCGAGCAAACCACGCAGATGCAGTAAATCTGTACCTGAAACTCATGTGCCACATGTAACAGCATCCCTCTCCCCATTTCTCCCTCCTTCAGGCCATGCTGATGACTCATCGGCCAGCCTTATTATGGACCCAGAGAGACTATATGAGCACTTGAGCTCAGCCCTGGACTATGCCATGCTAATTATTATACTGCACATGATTCCATTACAGAATAGAGGGGGAAGAGTGAACAAGGAATATGATAGCTAAATGAGAAAAAATGAGCAATAGATGATTGCTTTTGAAATTCTTCAAGCACAGTTTTGAATTTAAGATAAGAAGGTAAACATATAATTTTCTATTTGAAACTGAAATGTTTCAAAATATATATGTGCATGTACAGTGCATTTGGTCCTTGAGGAGAAGAGAGGGTATCGGTCCTCTTTGTTTAGATGGCTTAAAAAACATGCGTTCAAACCATACCGTGATCCTCTGTCTTCAGAAATATATCTCTGAGACATCATGCTTAAAAATTGTTGTTTGAACTTTTGTTATATGGCAGCTTGTATCATATTACAAATGGTGTTTAACTCGCATCTCATCTCAGCATTCTGTTTATTTAGTGCTTTGTTGATGTGAATAATGTTCGAAAGTTTGTATCTATTTTCAGACAAAATCTGAATTTATCTGACATACAGTACGAGAATGTTAAAAGTGACCCACGGTTCAGTCTGCTGTGTACTGCCTGTTCTTATAATACCAGAATGCCTGGCACAAAAGGCTAAAATCATAAAATGTGAAACAAAAACAGAGTTGAAACAGATTTAAAGGAATATTTGGTCTAAACATGAAAAATCTGTCATTGTTGATTTATTTACCCTTTCATTCGAAACTTGTTTGCCGTTTTTCCTTATGGAACATATAGTATTTTTTTGGGAAGTGTAGCTTTTTTTGTTATTATTATTGCAACACACGCAATATAAATGCTGTACTGTTATAAATTACATCAAACCTGGCATGATACAATTTATTTTAATCTGTAAAAAGTATGGACTTAGTATATAGAAAATATCTGTAAAACTTTCTCAAAATTTCTCATGAGCATCATAAAGAAAGAACAACATACAACTTTGAAACATAACGAGGTAGGATAATAATAGCAGAATCTACTGCTGGATGGCCTTCAGGATGTGGCTCAAACCCACACTTAAGAACCAAAACTGAAGAAACCGACTAGTAGCCTACTTGCAATTCATATTATAAATGCATTTTTCTGGTTTCCAAGTAATTCCTATTGCACAGCTATCAAATGTACACAAAAAAGTAATAAAAGTATATATACAATGGGTTTATCTTCTGTTAAGTTATTTTACCTGCATGTTATGCTCTTTGCAAATGTATTAAATGGTTTGCATTAGAAAGCAAAAGGCATTTACATCAACACTAAAGCTTTCTAAAGAGTCCATGATATTAATACAAATTTCTGCCTATCCTCATCAGATGACCTTATCAAAATCCGAGGTGGAAAGGGAAAACACAGAATGACAGTGAGAAGGATATTGCCAACACAGCCATTTCTCTTTAGCAGGAATTACAGTTACCTGAGCCAGGCGAAAAAACAAGATTGGCTCGTAGAATATACCGCGGTGCTTTATGGCTGTCTGCGTGACCTCCAGTTTGTCACTAAATGTGCAAGGTACTGGAGGGGCTCCCTCTGTCTATTCATCCCTCCATCCCTTCTGTTCTCCATCTCATCATCCCTTCCAGTTTAATCTCTCAGATTTGGCAGGAGCTTAATGAGGCAGTGGGTGAGTCAGCCGCTCTGCTGCTGGAGGTGAGAATTACATTGAGAGAGAGAGACAGATAGAATGAGAGGAATAGGTCGGGAGGTAGAGGAAGATCAGGAGGGATGAGAAAATAGGGGGAACAGTGGAGAAATATTAAAAAAGAAAAATGTCAATGGCCAGAGAGATAGACTGATAGAAGGTCCAGGATGAAAATGCCTTATACAGTTCTATAGTATTGCAATACTGCAGATACAGGCTAGACAGAGTGCCATAAGGAGAAGACAAGAACAAAGAAAAGACTATATGAAGAAATTATATAAATATATTTGAATGAAGAGCAATATACCATAAAGACTGCATTCGATTACCTAACTTTTAAATATTTGAATAGACTTAAATTATTACACACTAACACACTACAGTTTATGACAAGACTACACTGACCTGAATTTAAAAATTTTCATTATTTAACAGCAAAAGAAATGTTACAATTTGGGCTAAACACACATTTAGACAATAGGTAGTCGAGTGTCTAATTTTATTTTTGACTCACAAACTATCATGTTTTGGAACAGCAAGATATTTATTTTCATGCAAGAACATTTAAAAGCAGCATTCAAGAAAGAATGTCTTCTTATTAGAGCTATATAAATAATTATTAATTCAAGAGTAGTGAGGGGCGTTCCGTTTTTATTTTATTGGTGACAGCACAGCCCTATTCTGGAAAATGGGATGGGGAGCAGGAGCTCATTTGCTTTTAAAGATACATGCACAAAAACTGTGTATCTGCCTCCACTCAAAATAGGAATTTTCAAAATTATATAATAAATTATCTGTGGGGTATTTCTGGGGACACATTCTGGGGACACCTGAGAGTTATATTACATACAAAGCATAATAGGTGCCCTTTAAGGTTTGTGGCTCCATATGCTTGATTTCTATAGGCTGGTCCCAATGTGACTTCTAATTTTGGGTCGCCGAGCATCATACACCACTAGATTCTCATTACAGACCCTTTGATCAAACGACTGAAGTAGACAAGCACAGACTCTGCCCGACTGCAAAGTTTGGCTAAAGTCTGGTAACAAAATCCAGCTTTAATAATGCTATTGAATTATTTCAGCCTTCTATATTCAATAAGAGAGACATTGCATCAGTTCTTCCTATTAAGATGTTCAAGTCTATATATGGTGCATACTTAAAAAAATGGAGGCTGAAGTGTGACAAGAGGTAAAACAAATTGTAAAAATGTACAATAATTTTAGTGTGAATAAATACATCCAGCACATATTTCTCAGGGAAGTTTTTTTTACGTATTTTCCTGTGTGTGAGGGAGAGAAATACAGTGTGGGTGAGAGAAAGAGAGAGAATGCATCTGTGTGTGTTCTCATTACATTTTGTTATGGCATGTTGAGCATCGTGAGAACAAGGTTGAGGTATGTGGTTCGTGCCCTGACACACGCGCCCCTGTAAACATTAGTGTGAGGTATTGATGTAGAGCTGAGAGAAAGTGGGAGGCGTAGGCCTATGTTGGTCCACAATGTCCTCGACTGTTCATCTTCCTAACTATGGAAGAGCTATCGCTGGCTAAGGAATGTTCGAAATGCATCGCCCCCGAAGTCACTAGCTATGACACCTTTTTCCATGACTGTGTTTGGGCAATGATCTGGCAGCTCAGCGGTGCGCACACACTTTGATTCATGTGCTAACTTTCTCCAGTTTTTTTTAAGCAATAAAATGGCTCTCATCCAATTTGTGGCTATTTTTACTTAAAGAAGGGAATGTGGATAATGCTAGTCAAGTTACTTTACCTTAAATCATCAACCTGACGTAATGGTTCATTTGCAGACAAAAGAATGCTCTCAGCAGGGACAGGAGCTTTTTTTCAGAGTTTGGAAAGAATGGTAGGGATCTCCACAGGCTGCCTGGCTTGTTTCTGAAGAGATAGGCCAAATAAGTAACGGACTGACCTTGTTTGAAAATGGAGAACTGAACACACTGAAATGATGTGCAATGAACCAGTGCAGTCTCATAAGGTAAACTTTGTTCTAGTGACTTTTGAACTGTCCCAAACATAAGAAAGGTCAAAGGAGAAACACACCTTTTTCTTTGAATAATGCAAAACAATAAATGTTTCATTATATTTATATTATGATACTCAAATCATTAATGATATATATATTTTTTTAAATCTATAATTACAACCCTAATCACTCAACACTGTGCTGGTAGATGTTGTACTTGTAACTGTGCCGTCTGGCTGCAAAAAAGCATCTTTGTTGACAACTAAACAAAAAATTTGATATATTCTGATGGAATACATTTAATATATATTTTATGGATATATATTTAATAAAAACATGTTTTTGCTCTCTGTGTCTTAACTATTCAGTGTGTGAGCGAGCCATCTGAATGATTCAGACTGAGTCAACCAATTTCTTGAGATAAACTGATTAAAACGAGTGATTAATCATCAATTTGTGATTTATTCCATTACTCTCAAATCTCATTAATAAAAACACATTCAGACTTGGTGTGTTGCAGTTGTGTCACAAAACAAGCAAGAGCCGATGGCATTTGCCATAACTGGCATCAAACCTGCCGCAGCACATCTTGAGGTGACATGTTTTGAATAAATCAGTATGAAATGCAAATGAGATTTTGAGTATTTTGATGGGGAGGATTTACAGTGCAGTCAGTCTGTTCTTCACACATTTACATCTTACATTCATATTTTTAATTTAGCAGATGCTTTTATACAAGGCGATATACTAATGAGAAGAATAGGACTGCTGAAGAATAGGAAAATTCACAGAAGATAGAAAAGTGTATGCATTTGTTAATAATGTGAGGGTATGTACTGTAAATTACAAAATCTTCATTTTAACTCTAAAAGTTCGGGTAAATCTGTGCTGTCATCCAAAATGATGAATGAGGTATTTCCATAGTGTGTTCAATGATTGTAACCCCACAATTCACATATAATGTGCTACGCAGGATGTTTATTGGGTTACTATTAATCAATGAACCATTTGAGAAGTTTGGCTTTGAAGGCAGCTGCTACTTTCCAGAAGCAAACACAGTTGCCGAAATGATCACCAGAGGGCATATTATTGTTCACCAAGTTAAGATCAGAAGTTGGCAGCACATCTCAGACTTCGACTGAACTCTGCATTGGCACTGACTCCCATCTGCTTATGGCAGCTGAAACAAAGGAAATAGATTTCACACACACTCACAGTCGTGCTTCTCTTCTCTTCTCTTCTCGATTAAAAAGTCTCACTGCACCCCAGGGGCAGAACTGGGGCCAAAAATGGCCCTGGACTTTTTGGCACAGAGCGGCCCACCAAACCCGATCCGCAACACACCGCACCACACCATAAATGAGTGGCATATTCTTGACATTAAAATGTGTCTTTTCTGCTGTATATGGCAAATAGTTAATAATTTTAAATAATTTTTTTGAAGGACAGTTTAATATCACTAAAGGTAAATAGTGATATTTATCAGTCCATATAATACAATGCTCTGGTATCATCTAGAAGACTTGAATAGTGCAGAATGCGGACTGTTTTTATGGGCCTTTCTTTTGGTCATATAAAGTATTTGTCCTTTTGCATGAGCTTGACATCTATCATTTTAAGAAATAGAGCTCCAATTGTGGAAAAGTGTAAATTATTTAGATGATGAAAAATACAATAAACAGTACTGTTAAATATGTAAAGTTACAATTTAAAACAGCTGTCTTTCAATGCGACTATATAGTAAAATATAATTGATTGCTGTGATCGAAGCTGAATTTTCAGCATCATTACTCCAGTCTTCAGTGTCACATGATCTTCAGAAATCATTCTAATATGCTGATTTGCTGCTCAAGAAACGTTTCTGATTATTATGAATGTGGAAAATGGTTGTGCTGCTTCATATTTTTGTGGAGAATGTGATACCTTTCAGTCTTGGGTAAGATTAAAAAATATAAATTAATATTTTTCTTCAACAATTTTGCATTAAATCAAAGATTATGGAATACAAAAATGGACTTTGATTAAATTGATTTAAATATATTTTCACTTATTACAAAGTATTATATTTTAAATAAATGCTGTTCTTTAACTGAGAACCATTATACCAATAACACAAGCATTATTAATAATTTATCACAAATAATAACTGATAATAATTAAGCAGAAAATTAGGCAGCATTAGAATGATTTCTGAAAGGACACTGAAGACTGGAGTAATGATGCTGATAATTCAGCTTTGATCACAGAAATAAATTACATTTTAAAACATACTAAATAGAAAACCACTATTTTAAGTGTAATATTTCATAATATTAGGCTATTTTTTACTGTATTTTTGATCAAATAAATTACATATTCTTTCAAATAAATAAATAAATAAAAAGCCTTAATTATTTCAAACTTTTAACCACCAGTGTGTCTATAAAATAGGCTAATGTATGGGAATTAATAAGCAAATTATATTTAGATTAGGCCTATATAAATCACTTTCCAATGCACAGCACTCGAAAACAAAAGTCTTCAGATTTACAATGTTCTAGGGTAATATTGAGAATGATTTTAGACACGTGAAATCACAGAAGAAAGAAGATTTACATTAACTCGTATCTCATATCTGCTGAAAACTGCACTATGTAGCCTACATTGTGATGATTCGAACAATGACATTAACATTTGAGAAAATTGAAAAGGCCAGTAATTTGCATTCCTGAAAATTAATGTCTGTCGTTGAACTAAAAGGTTGGCAAATATTTCTGAATTGTCTGGTCATGTTTAGCTGCTTACATCTTACCTCAGCTCGCATTCAGTAGCGTCTGTGAACAGTATATACAGCCTTCTACACTTTGATTGGCTATTTCAAACATTTTGACATTGACGAACGCTTTTGAGCTGCTGCACTGAGCCGGAGCACGCTATATTAACTAGAATTTTGAAGTGGGCCGCGCGGCCCGGGCCATTCGTCTGACTCTGAGCCGATGGAAGGATACGTACATTTACTACAATCCATGTTTTATATATATTACGCAAAGGGCCGGTGTACCGACGAAACGTGCTACCTCTCAGATTGTGCTACCAATAGTATATTTGCATTGTTTTAAGGGTAAGGTAGGTGTGGACGGGTAGGAGTAGGTATGGACATTAAAATAAGCCTCAAACCGCATGAATAAGACGCTGGTAGCACAATCTGATAGTTAGCATTTTTCGCTATCGATTTGTGCTACCTATCTTTTTTAATGGGAGGTAGCACAATCTGAGCGGGTAGCACAAATCGTCAGAACACCGGCCCACATTGTACAGTGGCCCATCGGGAAAACTCCCGGTGCTCCAGATGGCCAGTCCGCCACTGCATGCACCCCACTAGGACAGCCCAGCTTCACGCTAGCTTAGCAGAGACAGAGGTAATTACAAGACAGGAGCAGGCCACCATCCTTGAGGGGTCACTGAAGTGCAATCCAAACTCACAGCAGCTGCCGCCTTTTATTGTCCAATCTGGATGGCCTCCACTTCTCTGCTCAGCACTGCTTCTTTCCTCAGACACGCATCTCTCCATCGAGACCCGCCTGCCACTGATTCAAAGACTGAAGGCCTTTGAAGGCTGTGACGTCAAATCAGGGCATCAGACATCACCCTCTGGATTTGAGCAGTATAAGAATAATGCATCAGTAGGCCACTGGATAACCTTCAACAGAAAGAGAAGAAAGAAAACACTGTGCTGCAGATGGAGCGCAGTAATTTAAGGTGTAATGGACTTTTATTCATATAATAATACTAGATAAAAACATTAATAAAATAATTGTAAATGTGAATGGAAGATGTACATGGAAACAAATAACAGACAGTGCATCATGACTCATTGCCCCAGTCCCTCATCTGAGTGAGGGCTGTATATTCAGCGTTCAAGTTCATATATGCACTCAAGAATCTGAAGTACCCTCGGTGTGTCTCAGAATATTAAGGCATGTATCAGATGGCTTATATAGCCACTCTATGAAAATGAAAGATTCCGAAAATATTCTATAGAGGCTTTGGTTTTAGGCTGTGTGTGTGCGTGCGTGCGTGCGTGTGTGTGTGTGTGTGTGAATTTTATTTATTTATAGATTTTCTTTTTGTGAGTGTGAATGTAATTTTAAGAGTGTAGGTGAGAATGTACTTGTGTAGACTTCTAATATGTGGTTTGTTAATAAAGATAATTTACTTTCTCCAGGGTGCCAGTGGCCGTTCAGTGCCCATGAACAGACCGAGAGCAGCCTCACCTTGGCCAGATCTTCTGGAATTTGCTGCTGGCTCTGATGTCTCTATAGTGGTTAAACATGAGATAGGCATAGGATAGGTCCAGGAGCGCCATCTCTGGCTCAACCTGGTAGAGATGAAGGACGTTGACAAGGCACACTTTCTCGACGCCCCCATCTCCCAGGCAGGGCTGTTCAGCGACACCGTCGAGGGCTTTGCCCAGTAGTTCTCGGCGGTACAGCAGCAGACCGAGGCGATCCAGCACACCTGCCCCGGCGTGATGCACCATCCACCGCTGCCCCCGGGGCCAGGCCTCAGTCTGCCTGTCGCCGTGGGCGCCCTCCTGTGTCCTCCAAAGCTGCTCCGCCCCAGGCCGAATCGATACCTTGGCCGGCGCGTCGAGCCTCTCGCAGGAGAGCGGCGCCCCCCGCGTCCCAGCCAGGCCCCAAGTCGTCCAGGAAGTCGATGAAGCGGCCCTGACGTGGGCAACCCGGAGATGTTGGAATTTGCTCTTTCTCAGGAGAAGGCGAGAACAGTGCCGCTCCTTCCCCTGGTGGAGGGCCGGGAGGAGAATCTTCCGTTTCTGTTCCGCCGCTGGTCCAAGGTACCCACTTTCTCAAGAAAGAGCAATTTCCTTTTCCTCCGGGTTCTCAGGTCCATGGGACGACAGTGTGTGACGCCCTGCTTCCTCACTCTCGCCCACGACCCATTTTGCCAGTAGCCAAGAGAGTACGGTTCGGGGACGACATTCCTGCCCACGCACCTCTGGCCAGTCCCGTTTGGGACCCAGGGATTTCGGTGAGGATGCCTCAGAACGCACCGCCTTCTGTACCATCCACCCCTACTCCCTTTCGCTGCACCACCACAGGTATGTCGATTGTGCCGTTGGAGTCACTTGCACAGCGTCTGGAGGCGTGGCTCACGCTGCCCAGCCTGTCTCGCTGGCTCACGTGCACAATTCGACTCGGCTACGCGATTCAGTTCACCAGGCGACCTCCCAAGTTCTACGGCTTTCTCGAGACGTCGGTGGCAGTCCGGAACACCCCTGTCTAGCGCGAGGAGATTGTTGTCCTCCTGGCAAAGGACGCAATCGAGCCGGTCCCTCCAGCCGAGAGGAGGCAGGGGTTTACAGCCCTTACTTCATCGTACCCAAGAAACGTGGTGGCCTTCGACCAATCCTGGATCTGCGAGTTTTGAACCGGGCTTTACACAAGCACAAGTTCAAGATGCGGACGCGCAGGTGCATTATCAAATGCATCCAGCCCCAGGATTGGTTTGCAGCGATCTACCTGAAGGATGCTTACTTTCATGTTTTGATCCTTCTGCGACACAGACCGTTCCTATGGTTTGCGTTCGAAGGTCAGGCATGGCAGTACAGGGTCCTCCCCTTCTGGCTCTCCCTGTCTCCCCGTGTGTTCACGAAGGTCGTAGAAGGCGCCCTTACCCCGTTACGGGAGGGGGGTGTCAGGATCCTCAACTACCTCGAAGATTGGCTTATCCTAGCCCAATCCAGAGAGCAGTTGGGCGATCCCAGGGACTTGGTGCTCCGGCACCTCAGCCAGTTGGGGCTTCGTGTCAACTGGGAAAAGAGCAAGCTCTCCCCTGTGCAGAGAATCTCTTTTCTCGGTGTGGAGTTAGACTCGGTGAGTATGACGGCATGCCTCACGGAGGAACGTGCCCAAGCAGTGCTGAACTGCCTGAGTTCCTTCAGAGGCAGGAATGTGGTACCACTGAAACAGTTTCAGAGGCTCCTGGGGCATATGGCATCCGCAGCTGCAGTCACGCCGCTCGGATTGCTTCATATGAGACCACTTCAGCACTAGCTACACTCCCGGGTCCCGAGGTGGGCATGGCGCCGCGGTACACTGCGAGTGGGTATCACCCAGCAGTGTCGCCGCTCCCTCAGCCCCTGGAATGACCTTGCCTTTCTACAGGCCGGGGTGCCCCTAGAACAAGTGTCCCGGCATACTGTTGTCACAACAGATGCCTCCAGCACGGGATGGGGCGCTACATGCAACGGACAGGCAGCCTCGGGGCTCTGGACAGGGCCCCGACTGCTTTGGCACATCAACTGCCTAGAGCTGTGGGCAGTGCATTTAGCCTTACGGCAGTTCCGGCCACTGCTGTTGGGCAAGCATGTGCTAGTCCGCACGGACGACACTGCGGCGGTCTTGTACATCACCTGGCTGGGAGGTATACGATTACACCGCATGTCACAGCTCGCCCGCCATCTCCTCTGGAGTCCCACGCAGTTCAAGTCACTGTGCGCTGTTCACATCCCGGGGAAGTTCAATCGTGCGGCCGACGTGCTCTTACGACAGCTCTCATTCCCCGGAGAGTGGCGACTCCATCCCGAGACGATCTGGCTGATCTGGAGTCGATTCGGGGAAGCTCAGGTAGACCTGTTTGCTTCCCCCGAGTCCTCCCACTGCCAGCTGTACTTCCAGGGACCCTCTAGATAGTGTACACGGGTTTACCCACTTCCAGGGACTCGTCTCGGCTCCTCAGCGTAAAACCTAATCAGTGGTTGCACCTGTCGCCTTTTTATACCCGTGTGCACGGGGAGTGGCTCAGGTATGCAAAATCCACTAGCCAATTTCATTGGCGTTTTCTCTTTAGTCAGAGATGATCGGGGCTTCCAAGTAAATCCCTATGTCGTCATGACATAACGTCTCCGTTCCCTCCATCAGGGAACGGGGGTTAGGTACGTAACCTAGACGTTCTCAGAAATTTGAGATGCACCGATTGCAATTTTTTTGGCCGGTTCTGATTGTTTTGTAAGTGTGACCTGCCGATACCGATTTTTGCCGTTTCAGATTTTATTTCTAAAAACTAAAAATGACAGCATGTACAAACAATAATCTGTACATTTTTATGAAAAAAATGTATTTACATGAACAAACAGATGAAAAGATTGTATGACAAAGATTTAACTTTTTTTCGGAGGACATTCAAACTAATGTTTTATTGTGAATATGAGATGAAGCTGAAGAATGAATGCTGCATCAGATGCAGGTTAACAGATTTGCTCCATCCATCTATCATAATACTCGACTCTGCATAATACAGTGAGCTTTTAACACAGTGGTCTAATACAAATATGTTTTCTATGATGCAACTCAACATTTCTTGGTGACTACAATAGTTCTTAAGGGATGTTTTCGAATTAACAACAGAGGCTTGGGCTCAGCTGTTTAACTGTCAATCTGAAATTTGAATCCATGGTGGAAGGAAGTACTTCACACAAAAGAGGATTTTTAAAGATACTCTGTTGTTGTAACTTGTCTATTTACACACTCGTGCTGTCAAACTGATGTACAAACACAATATCATCCTCGTAGCATTGCGATGTGGGTGTATATCGGCACACTGTGATTACCTATGGTTAAATCACAGCTGTGCCAATATACAGCCATGTCATATACCTACGAGTATGATATTGTTCATATACACTGAACAAAATTATAAACAAAATTATAAATGCAACACTTTTGTTTTTGTCCCCATTTTTCATGAGCTGAACTCAAAGATCTAAGATTTTTCTATGTACACAAAAGGCCTATTTCTCTCAAATATTGTTCACAAATCTGTCTAAATCTGTGTTAGTGAGTACTTCTCCTTTGCCGAGATAATCCATCAACCTCACAGGTGTGGCATATCAAGATGCTGATTAGACAGTATGATTATTGCACAGGTGTGCCTTAGGCTGGCCACAATAAAAGGCCACTCTAAAATGTGCAGTTTTATCACACAGCACAATGCCACAGATGTCACAAGTTTTGAGGGAGCATGCAATTGGCATGCTGACTGCAGGAATGTCCACCAGAGCTGTTGCCCTTGAATTTAATTCATTTCTTTACCATAAACCATCTCCAACGGCATTTCAGAGAATTTGGCAGTACATCCAACCGGCCTTACAACCGCAGATCATGTGTAACCACACCAGCCCAGGACCTCCACATCCAGCATCTTCACCTCCAAGATCGTCTGAGACCAGGTAATGCCTTAAAGAACATTAATCACTGCATGCGCTCCATCTCTTTCTGTGCTCCATTCTCTCCCCTTCAAGCTCCATTACACATAAGATTGACAGATGAGGCAGAGAGAAGGTAGGCTAATGAAAGTACTCTTAAGCTGATGCTGGTTACAGAGGGACAAATGAGGATTTTATGAGAGCCTATTTAGTACACAGTGGACCTAGACCACACACAACAGATTCTCCTTGCCTTGAGGGCAGAGAAACAGACATGGGACATACTGTTTAGACAGGAACACTACATCAACACAGACATCTTTACCAGTACATTAATACATGCATACATAATCAGATGATTCAGTCTAGTAAAGATGGTCTGAATATGTGGCAGCGTTTTAAAAATTCCTGCAGGAGGAATGCAATATTCATAAATTAAGCTTAAATATGATTGACTGAGAGATGTTTTATCCTCATATATATGTGCAATCATAAAATAACAGGATGACTTGAGCTGCCTGAGGAATTTGGAATGTGATTGTGCAGTGATTTTTGTCTTTAGTGTTTCACTGTTTGGTAACATCTTTATAATATCTCTACAAATTTATAGACATGGACATGTGTTCAAGACGCATTGCTTTGTACAAGACAGGCTAATCAACCCTTACAGCTCCATAGAAGTAAAGTCATTGATGAATAAAGTACAGAAATGTCATACTTAATTATAATTTTAAATAATATATGCACATCAGTATTAACTGCTTGAGTGCTGCTGCCATCAAGTCCTAGGACATTCCTGCTTATGAGTTTGTAAGTTACACTTACATTTACCTTTATGCATTTAGCAGATGCTTTTATCCAAAGCGACTTACAGTGCATTCAGGTTATACATTTTTGTCAGTATGTGTGTTCCCTGGGAATTGAACCCACAACCTTTTGCGTCGCTAACGCAATGCTCTACCACTCAGTCACAGGAACACTTATGATGTGATGTGCACTCATGTGATTTTTGTTGGAAATAAATTTACCCCAATTTAGGAAATAAAATATAAAGGTAATACAGTGCCATTCAAGAGTTTAAGGATCGTTTGGAACAATTTTCTGTGTTCTTTTGATAAAAAAATCTAGTAATATTGTGAAATATTCTTACAATTTAATATATATGTTTAATATACAGTATATTAAAATATAATTTGGTCCTGTAATGCCAAAGCCAAATTTCATCAGCCTTTGCTCCAGTCCTCAGTCACATGATCATTTGTGTGAGAAGCATTTTTATATTGATGTTGAAAACGGTTTTGCTTAATGTTTTTGTCAGGGATCTTTGATGAAAAAAAAAACAATAATTTGATATACGAACCTTTTATAACATTATAAATATATTTGCTGTCACTTTTGATCAGTTGAATGTGAACATGAATTTCTTTGAAAACTCTTCCTGACCTCAAACATTTGAACAGTAGTTTGTATTAGGTCTGCAAAATGCTCTTTCTTGTTCATCCACAGAAAATTATTTTCACTTGTGTAAGCACCACAAAAATACTGTTTAATTAATGTGCCTCTCTGTTGTTTTTTTTAGCCAAATTCTAAAACAGCGTTTACGTGATTTGTAAGTGTGACTATTTGCGTTTACATAAGGAGAATTATGTGTTGGGTTTATTCAGATAATTGAGTTTTAAAGATATACTTAATACTAAATGATACCTAATGAATCAAAGTAAGTACTTGCTAAGGTGAGAAAATAACATAGTGCTGACGGTGAACAGGAAAAAGCAGATGGGTTATGTTTACTACTGTAGTCTATAGATTAGTTTTGACTGTGTTTGGGAAGTCGGTACCAGATACCTTAACCAGCCCTACAAATCCCCCATCTCCATGGGGGATTCCCGTTAAGAAGGGATCTCCTCTCACTGGCAGAGGGCATGATCTTTCACCCCTGCTCGGATTTGTGGAAGATGTGGGTGTGGGCCCTGAGGGGGCACAGCCTCTGGTCTCTCAACTGAGGTTGCTGAGACCTTCTTCCAATCTAAAGCTTCCTCAATGAGGAAACTGTATGCCCTGAAGTTGAGACTCAGGGTGCGGAGACCGCCAGCTTGATCCAGTTAACTGCCCGTTTGGTACAGTGCTGGTGTTCTTGCAGGCCCGTTTTACCGCAGGGTTAGCCCACTCCACCCTGAAGGTCTAAGTGGCGGCTATAGCGGCCAACCATGCCCCTCTTGGTGGCCTTTCAGTCGGCAAAACCCTCTAGTTCTCGAGTTACATGTTTCCTCCGGTGCGCTGAGGCCAGAGAAGCTTATGCTATGCTATAACCTCAAGTCCTCTGATCTCCCCTTGACTTTGGGAGCCAAGGCTCACCCAACTCAAAGTATGGTGGCCTCCAAGGCCTTTCTGGTACTGCAACGCTGCAGGGTGGTCTACGCCCCTCACATTCGTCAGGTTCTTGACACAAATTTGCTAGCCCCTCCTGGCTCTTCTTGCCATAGCTGTGCTATTCCACACTAGGCAGGGATTTTCATGTCTTGCGGCATGGATATCTCATTCCCCTAGCATTTATGATGCAGCTCGAGTTCCCGGAGGGGAACGTCACAGGTTGCATATGTAACCAAGGTTCCCAGAGTTTAAAGCCTCCTGGTTATTATGTCACCCGCCCATGACGTCTTGCCCATCGTTTGGACTGATTGCACATATAATTCAGAGCATGGTATCGCTAAAGGCATTCCCCTAGCGTTTCTGACGTAGCATCTCGTTCCCTCAGGAAACCATGGTTATCTGGACGTTGTGCCAGATCATGATTGGTTGGCGTATTATACATGAAAAAGGGAATTGATTAATTATGTAGGCTAATATTCGAAAATATATATTATAGCCTATGGATTTGTAATTAAATCTGCACACATTTTTTTTTTATATATTGTTTGGTTTATTGTTTTTCCTCTGTCAACCCCACTCACTGAAATAACCATATTTGAGAGCCTATAGCAGCGGTTCTCAACCCACGGCCCGTCACGAATCCGAATGCGGCCCACCATGCTGAATGTTACAATCTTATGTGTTGAACATAATTATGTTCAACACATTTATTACCTTTTTTTTTATTTATACACCTTTTATTATGGCCAGCCTAAGGCACACCTGTGCAATAATCATGCTGTCTAATCAGCATCTTGATATGCCACACCTGTGAGTTTGATGGATTATCTCGGCAAATAAGAAGTGCTCACTAACACAGATTTAGACAGATTTGTGAACAATATTTGAGTGAAATAGGCCCTTTGTGTACATAGAAAAAGTCTTAGATCTTTGAGTTCAGCTCATGAAAAATGGGGGCAAAAATAAAAGTGTTGCGTTTATAATTTTCTTCAGTGTATTTAAAAATAAACAGGAACTTTCCAACGTCTGAGCGATTAGTTACCATTTTTTACACATTGTCAATATATAAATTCAGATGTATTTTGTTTTAATTAAGCTACTACAATATCATTTCAATATGATTTGTCTGAGAGGGGCACTTTTGAATAATTTTGAAAAAGGGCCGGGCTTGAGCCCCCAAAGACCCCCCTCCCTCCTCTGTACGTGCCTGTTAACACATATATCAACACATATGCTTTCAATCATTTAACTGTAACCAGGCCAGTGGCGGCTGCTGATCTTTTAAAGAGGGGAAGCTCATTTTCGGCCTAAATCATAAAAATTGCCCATTTATTTATATGTAAATTCTGCCCTACGTTCCTTTTCAAGAAAATGCTCTGTAACCCTGTCGTACCAACTAGGCGTCTTTTCCAGTGACTTGACCAGTGTCCTCTCAATGGCCAGCAGAGCTAGGCTGCTTAAACGGCCTTGGCCCATTGTGTTACGGGTGTAGGATTTGAGCCGCTTTAAACAGGAGAAGCTCCTTTCTACACCTGCTGTGCAGTTTGCTAGCTGGCTAGTTCAGACTATATGAATTAATGAACAAACGATCTAATATATATATATATATATTTAACTCAACGGGAGGAAATGTGGGAATTATGTTAAACTGAAACAATGAATGTGGTGTGAAATTGTGTGAAATATACGATGAAGGTTGCAGCAGTTTGTCTTTCGACTACACATGCAAAATCCGCGATGGGACTGAGTTGGAAATGGAGACACAGAGTGATACGCGTCATAATCTGAAGACCACGCCCACGCCCACACCAACCGTCTCTTTGCATTGCGAGAAGCTGCCGCCTCCTTGTCATTTATTTATAACAAAAAAAAAAAAAAATCTCTAAAAGCTGATATGTGACAATGTGTATAGCAAACAAGCTAAAAAAAAACAATAAATACGTTTTTATAAGCTGTCGACCCCAAAAAACGAGTGTTTTAGGACATAAAAGTGGATTAAAAAGAGATGACAGACCCTCCAATCATCACGCAGACGCTCGGAGTCCGGGCCAGCCCACTCCTCCATTCATCCCAGAGACGCTGAGCGTCCTTGGACATAATCGCAGCATTATCCAATGACCGTCTTGTTTCTAAGCACTGAAAAAAACTGTTTAAAGCAGCCCCATTGAAGTCAATGGACGCTGGGCTTCAACAGAGTAATGCACTGTACGCTACGGGAATGAATGAGAAGGAAATCGAGTCAGCCGACCTAAGTAGCTGATTCTGAACGAAATTGTTTTCGTTCGAGATGAACGTGTTTAACGCATTTTTAGTCAATAAAATGTTAACATAATAGTACATATATTTGACCATTCATTTTTTGACAATTATAGGGGAAGCTGAGCTTCCCTTGCAGTCTTAAAGAAATCGCGGCTGAACCAGGCATACACACATCAGCTACAAACTAGCAGAACTAAAATATATATATACTCTACTAAAAGCTACCAGTAAAAATATGTTTTGGACAGTCTGTCGCAGCAGAAGCAGGAAAAATACATTGTCTGAACAGTACATTACTACTTCTACCCTCTGGAAACCGCTGCTTGTCTTTATGGACTTTCATAAATACACATGGAGGAACCCTGTTTTGGCCGATAGCCGCTATAACAAACTGTACATGGAGAATTTCAGCAGCAATGGTACAATCAAATCTATCACATCTAGAATTCCAAGGACTTTGTTGACAAAGTCTGAGACCCAAGAATGGAAACAGATGAGACAGATGGTGCTCTACAATGTCACATCACTGTTTATATGCATTCTGGCAAAAGAGGCGGCGAAAACCGTGAAAAACAGCTGTGACAGCACCCTGAGAAACATTGCATTCCGTAACTCAGGCCAAATTCTTCGGCTATGTTTAAACACTACAAGATAGTTTCTGTAGACAGATATGTCGATTTGAAATCGGCTTACTAATGTCTTTGCATTGCCCTCTGTAGGATCCTAATGAAAGAAGTGGAATGGAACAACATAAATGCCTGGGGAATAAAACACTGCTATCAGTCCATAATGGGGCTCAACACAGAAGGCCAAACCCCACTGGGCAAGACTAAGCCATATTCTTACAAGGACAAGATTCACTTATTTATGGTCAGTATTGTAAAGATAATGGAGGGGGTTTTGGACTGAGAGGACAGATGAAATGAGGCATTTGACCCTCAAATTGCAAGGAAGTTAATGGCATGGTTCGCCATGTACAGAGTCCCATCTTTACACCTAAAGTGATGTATAGTACTGTAGTATCAGTTCAGAAAACTTATTTCAACAATGATTTTCTTGTCAGAGCAGCATGTAAATAAATAGAAAATTATACTCGTATAATAATATTATATCAATAATGAAAATACAGCCTCAACCCCTCAATTGTTTCTAAAAGACCAACAAACAAGATTCAAACAAAACAAATCTTTTACACTGTTATGCCGCGGTGTGGAACAATATGACATATGATGTTCCATTTAAATAGTAATCTGTTACAACAGTTCATAAACTGTCATAACCTGCACTGATTTCACAGTACAATTATGAATATTTTAAATTACTGGTAAAATTATTTTTCAACGTGTCTTTATACTAATTATAAGTAAGTACCTATTGAGTAAGTAGTACAAACCTTTTAGAGCTGCTAGTCACCATCTGAGTAAATAGCAGCTATTTAGTAGTTTGCAAGGCCGTGCAGAGACCTTTGGAGGAGCAGGTGCTCAAAGTATAAAAGGGGCACATGGAACATGGCTTTTAATAGGGCTGTGCTCTTTGCTGATATATCGAAATTGATGCTTCTTGATACAGCAGCAAATGCCATGATGCAGTTTTGAAAAAGAAACACAGAACAGAAAGGACCATTTTAAGTTTAATTGTTAAAGAAAATTTTTTGCACCTCTTAATTACTCTGGAATTATAAGTATGGATATGGAAGTATAATTCGGAGGACAAGAAAATTAGTATAAGCCTGTTTTACCAGTGTTGTGATAATTATTTTTAAGGCACTCTGCATTTTTAAAATAAATACTGTAATAATAATAGTTCAAAGTATGAATAGTTTTTAGTCAGATAACATAAAAAAGACAAGACACCGACACGCTTTACATTTTCCCAATTAAACAGCAAGAATGAAAGAGAACAAGGACATTTGTTTATATTGCTGTGTTTAGAACTATGTTAGCTGCGTTTTTATATTCATTTTAATACAATTTAAATTTGTCCCCCGCACTTCATTCAAAAAAGCAGGTGCTTTCACATAGAGGTTTCTAGATTTAAATCTAGATTTAAATTAAAAGAGACATGACCTGACATTTTATTCGTATCCAAAATGAGGAGATAAGGAGATAATAATATAAGGAGAGCTGAACACTCTCGTGCAGTGCTTGTTTCATTCATACTCGAAGCCAGAGGGGCACTCGCACAGAAATTTATGATGTGTAGGAAATGGACAAACGCACACGGCTATTGCTGTAGCTGAGCTGAATAAAAAGCAGAAATGTTTTTACTGATGAAACGTGAAGACAATAAACACACGATTTTCGAAAATATATGGTTTATGTGTGTTTTTCTAGTTATCTCCAGGCAATACATAAACCATATGAAAAAATGCAGTACTGACTGACATAATTTAGCATAGAATCTATCAAATATATTTCCTGAATTATTATGTGATAAAAATGGGAAAAAAGTGTTCGTAGTTGTTTTTATAAACCAATAATAAAATTGAATAAATAATAAACATTGAACAAAAATATTGTAGCCCCTTGCAGCAGCTAACCGTGCTTCCACAGGCTACACACGGCAATATAAACAGCTGTGCATGATCTCTTCACGCCGATCTCATAAAATAATAATTATTCAATAATATAAGTTTACAAGCACACATAAAATGTGCAGTAAAATAAAATGTGCAGGACAGTATAGTGTAGACTTAATAAATTATAATAAAATAAGCAGGGATGTGGAAGAAGAATGTGCAAACAGGTTGTACAGGGTATGAACATATAAACATAGCAGCAATACGGACGATGGAGAATAGTGAATAGTGAATACTGCTTATTAGATGGAGTTGGATGTTGATGTTATTTGTTGCATCCTGGTAGTAACAAATGCATCCTGGTAGTGCCCTAAATTACTAACGGTGTCTGAACGTGAGGGATCGTCCCAGATCATAATGAGATCGTCAGGTGAAAGGGCATCACGTGGATAATTTTATTTATGGCTAAACTATTATTAATTAATTTTACTAATAGCTAGATTGGGCAGGCCTTCACAAAATGGTGTTTAATTACAAAAAATAAAATGCCTTGACAAAAGGTCATTTTGGGCATCAAGGGGAAAAGGGGCAGGTGCTCAAGCACCCACTGCACCCCCCTCTTCACGTGCCTTATAGTTTGCTATGAAAAAAAAACGTAACTATACATATTATGAATAGTAAGATTCACTTATTTACATCAGTGCATTGGCATAAAAGCTAACAATGCAATGCATCGATTTAAAAAGTGCATAGTGTACAAAAAAATATTTATTTATATATAATTATTAGTAGATGCACTATACTATTATTATTTAGAAAGGGACCCATATTTTATGACAAGTATTTTATATGTATATTGATTTCTACTCTCTAAACTCTTTCTCAAGAGTGTTCTCTTTTCATGGCTGCTACGTGATCGTGACAAATCACAACACTACAGAGACCGATGCATTAGAAGTCAGAAAGCACTTAAGTTAATTTATGATTTGTCATCAGTCTGTCTGAACCAAATAAATAAGAGCAAACTATCTGTACCATATTGATAGCATCATATCCCCCCCCCTTTGCATCGTATTGTATTGAATCGTATGTGTTAAATCGCAATTGGATCGCACTGCATCATAAGAGGGATTAATAATTTTGCATTGTATCGGTAGCTGCTTCAAATGTATATTTAATGTATTGTATCGTTGGCTATGCATCGAGTATCAAATTATGTGTATTGCATCAGCATCAGTTATGGAGATGCATATCCCTAATACATATACATTCAATATATACTCCTCACTATAATATCTCTGTGTTTTTCAGTTCATATAGAGCACATACAAACTGGCTTAGGTTGAAAACTCATCTCACAGCCTTCAAAACTTCAGCCATCATCCCTGTGTCCGACTTTGACTTCCAGTGTCTGTGTCCTCGTTTAGAGAAGGGCATGAAGGATGATTGACAGCTGCTGAAAAGCTGCGTCTAGGGAAACGTTGCTCACTTTTACATTTGGATCTTGGCAGACATTCCAGAAGGCGGATATAATAATGCGGTGAGAAATAAATTCTGTCAATCAGAAAAGGGTCTGCATTAAAGGGATAGTTCACCTAAAAATGAAAATTTCCCCTCAAGGCATCCTATGTGTCTGATATTCCTCTTTCAGACGAACACATTCGGAGTTGTATTCCACTTTGTCCTGTCTGTTCCAATCTGTCTAATTGCAGTGAATGGTGCCCCTGTTTCTAAATTCCGAAAAAAAAGTATCCGTCCAATCTACATGGCTCCCGGGTGTTAATAAAGGACTTTTGAAGTGAAACGATGCGTTAGTTTAAGAAAAATGGTTAGTTTAAGAAAAATATTGTTTCTTAAAACTTTATAAACTGTTTAGTCCAGCTTCCGGTCTCTCAAGCAGGCGCGTTCCCGACAAGGCGGTTGAGCATATGACAAAATGCCGCGAAAGGCGCAACATAAGCGCCAGGGAGAAGCGCATAGTCTCGGGGGAGTAAGCTCCTGAAAGAAGCGTGTAGTCTCGCGGGAGTAAGCTCCTGAAAGAAGCGTATAGTCTCGCGAGAGTAAGCTCCTGGGAGAAAGTGACGAACACGGAAGCACAGAGGAGAAAGGAAAACAAATTACCTGTCACAAACTATTACTACAAAACGAAGATTCTTAGTGAAAATGTTGGAGGATTTTGATATAAGGCAAGAGGAGACTGAGTTTTTTGTACAGCCCTATTTGTTTGAACCGGAGTTTACCGACCAGGAACTTTCACAGCTTTACGTCATATGCTCGACCTCCTTGTCGGGAATGCGCTTGCTTGAGAGACCGGAAGCTGGTCTAAACGGTTTATAAAGTTTTAAGAAACAACAGTTTTCTTAAACTAATGCTTTCTTTAAGCATCGTTTTGCTTAAAAAGTCCTTTATTAACAACCCGGAGCCGTGTGGAGTAGTTTTGTGATGGACAGATGGACAGATTTTGTGATGGACGTGATGGACAGATTTTGTGATGGACATGATGGACAGATTTTTTTCGGATTCAGAAACAGGGGCACCATTCATTGCAATTATACAGATTGGAACAGACAGGACAATGTGGAATATAACTCCGAATGTGTTTGTCAGAAAGAGGAATATCAGACATGCATAGGATGCCTTGAGGATGAGTAAATGGTTGACTAATTTTCATTTTTGGGTGAACTATCCCTTTAAGTCTGAATTCAATCATGGGTGAGTCCTCTTGTCGTCTGGTTACCTCCCATTCCACATTAATTAGAGTCTAACGGTAATTCTGTGGCCTGAGTGGCCTCACAAACCAAATTATTACAATTTCACCAATGTTCTGGTGCCGACGCTGCTGTATTATTGGCTTTATCATTGGCTCTTTGATGCTGAACTGTTTTAAAGTACTCTGACAGAACTAGGATTTCATTTAGAGCCTCCAAAGTGTTCCTAGAATGGAATCAACTTGAGTGCCTTTGGCCTTGCTGCCATAGCTACTAGATGTTGCTAGGAAGTGATGCATGATGCATGACATGTGTTTTTACGCTGCAAGTGACGTCGTGAAAATGCAAATCACCCTCTTGACCTCATCTGCGTGAGACCTTGACATTTTACTTAAACTGTGGCATGACAAGGCAACATCTGTTTAGCAATCAAAACCATGTGATTCTATTGGAATATCAGATGTGCTATACAAGGATCCCACACAGAGCTTTGAGAGACTCATCAAAGTATCAGAAAATGGTCTTGTGTCTCAGTGAATAATCGGGGTAAGTGATCTCAGAGCAGGTCGATATGGTTCTGATCTTATCGTGGGACTTTCTCCAAGAGCTGTAGTTTGTATCTTCCTCTGCTAATTGTTTTATTTAAAAGGTTCACTTATCTCTGAGTGCTGCAGAACGATTTTGTGTCTCTTTTACGCACACACATATATACGCATGAACGTACATTGGTCATTTACACTTGCCAGTTAACAAGCATAATTTCCGTGTTTAGGGTCAGGGACTATCTTTGCCTTTAATTTGAGCCAATCAATATCTCTCCAAGTGGCTTATTCTTATCTCGTTAATGCAGTAATGAGGCTAACATGGGTTAAGGTTCTCAGACAATACAGGCCAGTTTGATAATTGGATGGGGTGGGGTGGGGGGGTTCGTATAATATCTATTGATTATGTGTCTCTAATGTTAGTCCTACAGATAGCTTTGCACACTCGTAATAGGCGAAAACGTCAGCATGGACGTTCATTTCCTGACAGCACAAAGACAAACATACACAAGCACAATATTGCAGTGACTAGTACACACAATGTGCTCTTAAATTCTCATATACACTCCTACATGCAGGCACATTCAAATGAATGCACTCACATTTACTGAAGCTCACCCACACTAACTCGCTAAGGTAACAGTCTTTAACTCTTAGTCTTCAGTGCCAACTAGTGGTAGGCTGTGAGATTTTAGTTCAGCCTGAGGTCGAAGATGGATTGAAACCTTTGCTCTGAAAAACCCTCAGTCCTCCAAAAAGCCTAATTATACCCCTAACTTAAACCCAACTCTTACACAGACCTGTAGATATCAACTGAACTGAAGCAAAACTTATTTATGAGCCTTTGAAATAGCGAGGAGCGCTTCAAATGTCAGGTTCTGACAGGATTCACTATATTTGTTTGGACATTTTCAAACATCTGGCTGTCAAAAGTATAGTCAGACCTTTGCGCACACACAGAGTTGTCCACAATATGTCTAAACAAGAGAAACAGTTCCAGTTTGACAGGAATGAAACCCTCATTTGTCATGGTGTAGCTCTGAGCATGAAAAAATAAGCAAATGTGTACTGAATAATTACACCCTGAATAAATGACACTGTTAATATGGACCTTCTTAGAGGGAGAGTACTGCTTCCATAATTAATTGCAAAAGTGAGCACAGAGACAGCTGGTGACAGCAGCTTGGCCAGGCTTACAATGCTTTAGTCAGTGTTGTGCTGTTTGTTCATTGTGTTTACTTGTTTGTCATAATTGTACTTGTTTTTCCCTATTTCTGCAAGAAGCATGGAAAGGTTTCCAATCAGAGGTTGAATTACTGCCTTAATGCAAACTAAATTTGCAGTGTGTCTTGTAACAGGTTGAATCATCCTGACTTTAACTGACATTAGTTCATTAGCCTGATCTCCAATATGGAGCTTTAGGCTAGACTGTTTATACAACAGGTTTATATGTGTGAGTATGTATGAGAAAGAGAGGAAAAAGTAAACAGTATGTAAAAGAAGACACGTCTAAGTCACTCAAACAAATCTTTGATTCTAGCTAGCAACAGCATAAATGCAGTACAGTAATCCTCAACCTCTACTCTTCATCTAAATCACAACATAAGTGAAGTGAAGTGACGTGTGGTCAAGAATGGTGACCCATACTCAGAATTTGTGTTTTGCATTTAACCCATCTAAGTGCACACAAACAGCAGTGAAAACACACACCGCTGTGGCGCCCGGGGAGCAGTTGGGGGTTTGGTGCCTTGCTCAAGGGTCTCACCTCAGTCGTGGTATTGAAGGTGGAGAGAGCGCTGGTTATTCACTCCCCCCCCACCGAAAATTCCTGCCAGACCTGAGACTCGAATCCGCGACCTTCGGGTTACAAGTTCGACTATCTATCCATTCGGCCACGACTGCCCCAAAATAAAAAAAGGAGAATATTAACAGTATGTTACAGAATAACAGGATATTAAAAACTAACAGGGTTCTCCCTTTTTTATTTTGCCCAGAAACAAATAAAACAACAATTCAGTAAACAATTCAGTAAATGAAGGTTGATCATACATCCTCTTTTTCCTGAAAATATCCTGGCTGGGATTTATGAATTGTCAAAAATATTTTCCCATCTTTTTTACTTGCTTGAGGTAACGATTGAAAGGTAGTTTGACCAATAGCATCCAGGGACTGGATTTCTACTATGAAGAACTTTTTGTGCAATGGAAAGACTCCAAGCAAGGTTCTTCATGGAACCATCAATGCCATTAAATAACCTGTATTTTTATGAGTGTACTGTAGAGAGCACACCAATTGGAAAACAAAGCCTAAACATAAATATGGGCGTCCTAGTTATTGCCAACAAAAAGAGACAACTTAAATGGATTAAGTAAACCTCTGTTTTACAAATTGAATTGGGTTGCATAGAGTTAAATTGAGTTATGATAATGTATTCAAGAACTGTGAACTTGCATTGGCTTGTTTTAATATTTAATGTAAATTGAACAGCAGCATTTTGTGTGTCCTGCCATCCTTTTCATAACTCATCCCAATTGAATGTTTTCTTCATTTCATCTAATTTCTCTGTCTTGAGAAGGTAATTTAGTCTGTTAAATCTGTGAGTTTAGAGTGACACTTGTTCTCTTGGGGGGTATGACATCCTGTTTACCAGCTCTTTACTGAATCTTACTGTTACGATCAAGGATGTGCTGTTAGAAAATGAGTCATGAATGCACCATAAATGATAAAAACCATTGCCATATTTATCATTATGAAATGAATCAATGGCTAATCAACTCATTTAAAACAGAATTTGCATAAAAGTATTTTTTTGTTCCAAATATTCTTCCTTCACATATTGAGCAAAAAATAAATAAATCTGAAGAGTTTTAACGATTGCTCACAGACGAGGACCAGGATCAAGAGGATAGAAGAGTGACGTTTCAAGAGGGTCTGAGTCAGCAGAAGCCATGATAAGGGGCACACACTGGGCCCAGAAATATCTGACATGTCAAATGTGTTTGTATTTAGTTGAATAAATCGCTCTTCTAAAAGAAGTAAAGAGGGAAAATGTAGATGTTGCTGCTTTTTCCAAGATACAAGCAAACATTTTGCATCAGCATTATGGATATGCAATAAGTGCTGCAAGTCTTAGCATATCAGAATAAAAAAAAAGCCACAACAACAAGACAAGGAAGAAAGACAATATAAAAATCAATTTAAGGGGGGGACTCAAATTCAATCTTTACTTATTATTCTGTATTGTTTTCTTACCAATTTCCTGTTTCACAGAGGTTTTGTTGTATCTGTAAAGATAGACAAAGGCAAATTATTCTCAGTTGCAGAGCACTGTAAATGAAACATTCTGGATTTGTAGTTGTTGTTTCTGAATGTGTTTTCAACCAGAAATCCTCTGTTATCTCAAGCAGCTATATGCACTCAGAGAGACTTGTGCTTTATCAGGTCAGCTTTCCCAGTTAACCTGAAGGAGAAGGGTTGTAGAAGCTAATAATCCTGAAGTCTCTTCATTGTGGCATAAAATTGATACTACTGCTGGTACATACAAATGTTTAGTTGACTTATACAGGTCATGTCAACATTGGCTGAGTGTGACAATGTTACCCTGACCATTGAATGAAGCTGGGTGCAGTTTGATTTGCCTGGCAAGTGTTTGGTGTTCTTAAAGGTCAAAGATTTAAATAAACAAATACAATTTAAAAAGGAGGACTTATAAAAAATATCTGTAGAATCAAAAAGGGTGGCAGTCTTGAAGCCAGGCCTCAATATATTGTATTTCTACAGATGAACTAACAAGAAGAGGCCATTAGACTCTCCAGTTTACATGAAATTGGTGCTTGTTCCTACAGGCATACAGGTAAACCAGAGTCTGTGTTATTGACTGTTATACCACCGACATTTTGACAAACTTTCAAGATTGCGGTATCACAGCAACTGCGAGACACTGAATTTTCAAGACCTCGAAGTGAAAGCAGCATCGCCTGAATCACAGAAGATGGAGGACAGGTTGTTCAGCTTCACAATGCCAAAAATACGAACAATTGATGCAACTTTAATCTTCAGAGAAGTCACAACCAGTGGCAAGATTGACAAATGACTGCAGAATCCAGGAAAAGAGAAAAAGTAAATAAACACTGGAAGCTGGGAGCAATAACTGTAGACAGACACAAGACAATTGTTACACTGCTCATTTAGAATGGACGGTTTCCATTGTAAAAAGATGCCACATTCCTTTGTTTGAATACAAATATTTAAGTGAAACCAATTATTATTATTGAAATGTATTATTTAATATACATTTGACCTTATACAATTGAAGTATTATCATTACTTTGCTAGAAGTATAGAGTTGCTATTGATCTTGATCTTTTGTGTTATTTTTATTTGTGTGTAAAATGAATAACACAAGTAGGATTTTAAACCATGTGGGAATACGATTTATAGTATTAATAAGAGTTTCTCTGTCTTATTGTTATTCAGTTTTTTCTATCTCTCTTTCCCTCTCTCCATCTCTGTGCAGTAATTGTGCAGCAGGCAACATATTGCCAGGGTACGGTTAATTTGGTAATGGTCTCCCGTGTGGCGAACCGTTAGATTAATAATTAATAAGGCTTATTGAATAGCAGACATGACAAATGGGACATTTCCCTTAAAATTTGACACTCTAAATGTATGCAACGTGGAAAAGGATGAACAAACATATAGAGAAAACAAGCATATAACAAAAAGAGATGAAAGGCGATGATACGGTACAATAAAATGATACGTGTTGAAATAAGACTCACGTAGTAAAGGATAGATGTATTATTAGGTATCATGTCACTCTTTGTGATAATGGAAGAGGAAAAGAGGGTTGTGTGTTTGCATGTGAGTGGAAAAAGTACAGACGGTTGTGCTGTTTTTATAAATTTGTGGATGTGTGGTGGCGTCACAGTGTGGACTCACAGAGCCAATGGGATCAGCTCAGAGCTGCACAGTGCTGACCTTGAAACTGGAATTAGTAGGATGACGCACAGGCCACAGGTGTGGGAAAAGAAAGACAGAAAGAGAAATAGAGCTAGAGAGACAGACAGAGAAAAGACAAAGAGAGAGTGGGATCAGCCATTGACTTTTAATGAACATGCAATGCACACACAAACACATACACATACACTCACACACACACACAAGCACGCACGCATTTTGTATTTGTACAGGTAGAGCTGTGTGAATATTGTGTGAATGGTTTGGTGATTTCATATGCATGTCATTTCATTCTATTCATGCATATGTGTCCTTCAGGAACTGGGTGTGAAACAGATGGAGGAGGGGTAGATGAGGAGAGAAGGAAGAGGGAGCTATGAGCCTGGATGAAATACATAAACAAGCCACAATTGATATGAAAGCAAATAAATGGGATGTAGCATTTATCAATTACTGAAAAAAGTAAGTTGTTTGACTTCAGGTCCATCGTGTTCCATTTTTTCTCATGTTCATACTTCATCTTCATATTAGAGGTCATGAATATTTAAAAAGGTAAGCACTGAGGCTGTTTGTTATCGGTTGTCTGTTGCTAAAAAACTGATCATAACATTCCAACACCGCATTGTTTCACTGTGTAGACATTTGCATTGCTATTATGGGCGAACCAGTTCTTTCATTATGTGTAAACTAGTCTTTACCAAGGTTTACAAGATAGTATTTGTCTATGTGATTGTGTGTGAGTTAACAAGCTTCGGACATTTTTTTGTATCACATTTTATTTTGTGTTTCACATTTCTAGTTTATTTTTATTTATTTTGCACATTAACAGATACCCCCCAGGAATAATAAAAGCAAAAGGTAATTGCAACTTTTTTCTCACAATTTGGGGAAAAAAATCTATTCTCACAATTCTGAGAAAAAGTACACGATTAGCCTACTGTACATAAAAGACATTACCTTAATTACTTATATAAATGCAATTACGCAAATTACTTATCTCATTTTGCCATCCTCAAAGAAATCAAATCCCACCAGGATAGCATCAAAGCTTGTTTCCACTACGAAATAAAAAAAGTTAAAAACTTTTTTTTTTGTAATTGCAAGTTAATATCGCACAATTGCACGCATTTTTGTGAGTTTATCCTGCCATTTTCCTCAGAATTCAGAGTTTACCTCCCGCAATTCAGACTTTTCTTCTCAAAATTCTGAGTTTACCTCTAGCAATTCCCCCAATGAATAAAAACATATATTTTAATTAATAATTTTTTCACCCTCAGAATTTTTTTATCTCGCAATTCTGAGAAAAAAGTAAAAAACAAGTTGTTTACTCATAATTCTGAGTTTACATCTCACAATTCTGACTTTTTTTTCCTCAGGTCCCTGTTTATATCTAAAAAACATTTTGAGAAAAAATAAAGAACTATGAGATAAGAGTCAAAATTACCTTTTATTCGCCCCATGGGATAGTGGAAAATACTAGCCTGTGGTTGGGCTATAATAGTGTTTTAAGAAAAATTATTGTTTACAATCGTCTTGTTCTTTATTAATTTAAACCATTTTGCTCAGTTATCAAGATTACTAACTAGTAAATTAGGAGTTTATTGAGGCAAAAGTCTTGGTTTGTTAATGACAAGTATTGGTCCTTAAAAAAAGTGTGGACACTTAATTGCAACTTGAACATTGCCTAAAATATGTATCTTCACTAAATAGCGCTCATCTTTATGTCTCTATCTCTACCTCTATTTATATGCCATTTAATCTCTCATGACCCCTCACTCAAGTCTGTTTAGAATGTGCTGCCTGTCATCCCTTCATCTTTTGTCCTGTCATGCTGATGCTGGACAACACCTCCTTGTTTTCAGTGAATTAGTCTCTGGATCTTTATCTATACATTTGGATCTGAGAGGTCTGAAAACTATCCCCTCCCCCAGCACTCACAATGCTCCCCAGCTATCTGTCAATAGATGAGTCACCAAACCTGCACAGACACAGGCTGTGGAAAGTGAAGGATATAGAAAGAGCATGAGCCAGACAAAGTGAGAGGTAGATGAGAGAAAGCAGAGGAGAAAAAGATGAGCAGACATAACCAGCCTAAAGGCCAGTTCATACCAAGGACTATTACTATAACTAAAAAGTTTTAATAATTGTTATAATTCTATGAGAATAGCGAAGTCAACCCAACAGTTAGACACAGAGAAACAATATCCTTTTATTTGTTTATTTTTACAGCTGGTGTTCCATAAAGACACGGGTAGCCAATCAGAATCTTACTTTAAAGAGCTTGAGCATTTAAAGTGACAGACGACATAACTGCACATAAAACTTGGTGATAACATAACCTAATATAATTATTGGTATAGTTGTATTTAGAGTCGATGTTCTTAGAGTAATTAGGCATTAAAGGAGACACTTTATTGAAGTTCCTCTGTCACCCTCACTTTTGCCATCTCACTCACTCCCTCACTCTTTATTTGTGTATAATTTCTCCTGTCCGAGAAGGCTTAGCAAGTAAAAGGGGTTTTATTAAATTTCCCCTCAATAGGCTAGAAGTTTGGTATCTCCAACTTTTTATCTGTCTCTATGCATTCACTTATACTGCTCAAGAGTCATATATCCACATGTGTCTTTAATTATTTAACTTAAAAAAAGTAGCTGCAATATCTTTAGAATGTTAGGGCTCACTCTTCCTTTCATAACCTTGGTTTTGAAATTTGCTTTTACAATAATGCACAAGCACTGATATAATTAACAAAGGCTGTGCTTAAGGCAACAAGGTTTATAAAGAATACAAAATATATTCAGAAATAGAAGACAGGCGAGTGCAAAAAGAGAAATTCGAATAAAAATAATGAGAACATGAAGTCCAAATTAAACTGATGTTGTCATGAATAAAATCACATGGTATATATATATAATTGAATACAGTTCACTGAGACATGTTCACTAGAGAGTTCATCATCTCGAAATTAGTTTGAAACATTCAGTTCAGAGTCAATAGTCTAGCCAACGTCATTTGGAGCCCACACAAAGGTGCGTAATCGTAACAAATTCATAATATCTCATAACTCGCCAGCCCTTTACTGGCACACTAAATGAAAATAAGATTTCCAATGCACGTCAGCCTGGCTGCCGCTTTGGCAAGGTCTCACTGCAGAAATAAGAGTGTCAGCAATTCCCTGCACACCTACACACTCTCTCATTTGAAACAAACACACGTTGTGCTCTTTCCCTCATTCCCAGTAGAATTTGACACACTGCAGATGCTTATGTTTTTCAAAATATTTTTAAAGGCTAGAATAGATTCTAAATCTATATGGTATTCTAAACCTTCATTCTATATGTCCTTTCATCTTTGATTTTACACCGGTCACAGGGACGGAGCCTTGGCCAATACTCAGAACAAATATTTATGGATTTCAAATGGTATTTATGTACACTCTTTCAAAGTCCCTCTGAGCTAAGTCATTTCACTTGGTGACAATTTTGGTAACACCCCTCGGGCAACTGTTTTAAGTAGGCACTAGGAAACGGAAACGGTTTGACAATATTGGGTTAAATTCCAGATTTCATTGGTTATTGTTGACTAAAGCTAAAAATAATAAAAATGTTATTTGCTAATTAAAAGAAAGCTAAAACAAAACAGAAGATAATTATTAGCTGAAAAAGTAAACCTAAAATCCTTAAACAAAAATCTGAAATGTGGCCTTGGCAACTTAGTGAAATAAAAAAGGCTGAAGCCTTAAATTACTAAAACTGAAATGTAATAATAGCTAAATAGATTAATAAATGAAACAATTAAAAACTAATTTTCTAAAACTTAAAAACTGAAAATATAAAAGGTATTTCAAAATATGAAGAAAAAAAATTGTATTAGTATATAAATAATACTAAATTTAAATTTAAATCAGAAAATGTAAATATAAATTTTAGTTTAAGTTTACATATATGTATATATGTGTATATATGTGTGCTGTCAAATGATTTATCATTATTAATCGCATCCAAAATAAAAGTTTGTTTTATAATATATATATATATATATATATATATATATATCTGTGTTTTAAATCATTTTTGACTTATTTTGCTTCCTTTTCTGTAATCTCCTTTGAATTACCACTGTGTATGAAATGTGCTATATAAATAAACTTGCATTGCCTTGCCTTGCCTTGTATACTGTGTATATTTTACACAGTATTGTGTATATATAAATACAAACACATGCATGTATATATTTAAGAAAAAATATGTTAAGTTTATATATTATATATTTTTATATATAATATACAATATTGTATATATTCTAAATATATATACTGTATGAGTGTGTATTTATTTATACATAATAAATATACACAGTACACATACATAATAT
Organism: Gymnocypris eckloni scoliostomus; assembly: GCA_027564155.1. Taxonomy (NCBI): domain Eukaryota; kingdom Metazoa; phylum Chordata; class Actinopteri; order Cypriniformes; family Cyprinidae; genus Gymnocypris; species Gymnocypris eckloni. The sequence goes on along the minus strand of CM050413.1, from coordinate 24,806,582 downwards.
TTTTTTTATACATAATTGTTTTTAAATACTTTATTTTTAGGAATACAAATGTGCTACTAGTGTCAGTTATGAGAATGTCCTTTCAAATATTTTATGCAGCGGCTAAGAGTCTAAGTCTGAAACATGTTTTCTGCTGTTGTCTTCTACAGCATTTCAGCACCTTTTTTTTTTGTCATGACAATGACAGCAATAGTAGCATAATGCAATGGTGACTGTGGAGCTCGAAAGCCTCTGTGAACCCTGGGAGCTTTAAGTAGCTCTGCTGAAAGTGACACCACAAGCTTTAAACACAGTGCAGACAGAATATACAACGAGGCAGTAATCGAGATTCTTTGTCGTGTTGCTTTTTTCACACTGAGAAAACAGAATGAACTGAGAATTACAGTCTCACAGCGGCTATTAAAGGTTACAGTTTCAATAATATTCACACGTTTTGCTGATGCTTCAAATCAAAAGCCGCAGATCTGATTTATGTTCTGTTTGCTTCTGTGCATCCTTTCAATCAGATATATAAACCACATTTCCCAAAGCTCCAAATTCTCATTCCAACTTGGAATGTGTGTGGCAGAACATGATGTATAGAATTGATCTTTGTATTCTCTCTCTCTTTTCTCCCCTCTGCATTTTCATTATACCGCCACAGTGTGTGTTGTGAATGGAAGCAGAGTGAGCGTGATGGAGAGAGAGAGAATGAAATAAAGCATTTGGAAGGTGAGTCATACTCAAACTCAATAGCCTTATACGAGTGCAGCATGGTGGGTGAGAATGACGTGCAGACTCTATTCTAGAATCAGCTGTGGCCATGAAAATAACATTCCAGGGTCCCTGACTAACCTGGTCCTCGGCTCTTAAAGCTTCACACCTCTAAAGTGATAAATTGTTGGGCTCAGATTAAGATGTCGCTTTCCTTTCATTGGATACACGTACGCAAGCACACACTCTCAGTTGCATTGTGCATCTGCTGTTATTGCCATCTTCAGTTTGGGTACACACTTCAAACATTGTATCCTATGTGGGCCTGAGAACCTGAACCAGGGCCATGGATCAGAACATGATTGCATTCCAATTGTGTTTGTGTCAATGGCGTGATGCTTGTTTATTTTGTTCAATCTATTCAATAATGCATTAAACCTATAAATTATACATAGCATAAATCATTTAGATTTTTCATTTTTGGGGCACACATTTAAAAAAATAAAGTCAGTGTAATATTGTCCTGATTTCATAACAACAGCAACAAGCCTCATTAAAAGGATAATAATAATTATATTATTATTTAAAAAATATTTCGCTGGCAATTTATTGCAATCTACATGCAGAATTATGCATAAGCAGGAAATTATGTTATATCATTTTGACAATGTGTCAAGTCTTTTTTATGACAAGTCAAGGTTTATTGTGGTAAAGTTTCATTTGCTACAACTCCCAAAAACAACAATTATAACATTTAAATAAATATATTTATTTAAACTTGACCATCTAACCCTTATTTTTTTATTATTTAAAAATATTTTTTTGACCCCTCTAACACTTGCTCGATCTATTTTATTTCAGTTCTATCTATGTTTTATCCAGTTTATTTATTATTATGTATTATTATTTATTGTGTGTGTGTGTGTTCCAACTATTGGAAAATAATGATTAAGATGTGAACACTACCATGCTCTCAATGTGTAAGGGAAATATATTATTACTTTTTACTTTATGGTTACCACAGATTACATTTTTTAAATCATTAAACTGAATTTAACTGATTTTCAAAACCATCATGACTACAAAGCATACATTTTTATTAACTCGGCTTGTGTGTTTTCAATTACATTTTTTTATATTTTCTTTGCCATTGACACTGTTATTTAACTGTGCCCTGTGTTGTGAGATGTAAATGTGCTCTCTATCTGAAATATGACTGGGGAGGTTTCTGTAGAGTCTGGGAGGTGTTTGGCTGTCTCTGTGCATTAATGAGCAGGATTTGGCCTAAGCCCTAAAGATCTCACCCTTTCACCGGTTAGTCAAAATGATTACCACGACATCTGCGGAAATTAGAAAAGCACAACACTCACTCACAAAGCAATTTCTGGCACTGTTATATAGTAGAAAGAAATCTAATGGAGAATAAATATCAGATTCAGAAGCTAAAGTACCATTATAGATGTTATGCTGCTGCCCTTTCTTCTTTAGTGCATAATGGGTTACGAATATTACAGACCATACATGTGACACGAAGGACATGTTCTCCTGATTGGTGATATGCCGAGTACACCCTCTACATAAACCTGTTAAAATGATAATTCAGTGTTGGCTTTCTATAGCCGTTGACTCAGGTAGTTACATGGAAGAACTACCAATTAGGTGCTTCACAGGGTCTTGTTAGCCTTTGTCTTCTCCGTCCACTATTAAGGTTCTGACACAGAACACTGTGTGCCTAGAGAGAAGAAAATCAAGAATAAGAGAGAGGAGCCATCACCATGTGTCCTTCTGAACTGTGAAACCCATCGAGTGAAGGTAACTCAAATAATTTGAGGGAAACATTTGCCTTAAAAATCATATGATGCAATTTCTTGTTTTCCTTTTCTTTAATGTGTTTTGTAGCTGTTTGTGCATGTATAAGATCTGCAGAGTTACAAAGCTCAAAGTCTCCCACAAAATGATTTATTCTATCTAAAAGAGAAGCCTGATCCAGACCGGGCTGAAACGCCTCATTCAAACACGCCCTCACATGTCTACGTCATGATGTGGAAATATTTGTGTAATGCCGCCTAAATGTGCACACAAAGAAAAAAGACGTAGTTTCAGTAACCGCAGTATTGTTGATGCAGCCCTGTCAGGGAGACACAGTGTGTTTCTATGTGGAAGCAAACGCACTTTATTTGGCCTTCCGAAATTAGATGTAATTAGAAATCATTGGTTCAGATTTGTTTACAACAGAACAGCACAACCAAATGTTCAAATTTGCGCAACACATTTTATGGACAGTTTCATGAACCTAGGACAGTACAAAGCTGGCTGTGCACAAAGGCTATTTAAAAAAAAGGGTCAGTTTCTGAATTTGCTATTACAATCTGGTGCTTCTGAATCAGCGACTGTAAGTATGTTTTGTTATTAGTTGAATTATTTGCTATTGATTGTTCAAATGCGGAGTTTTGCACAGTGTAGAGTAGCTCGTTGGTTGTGTGTGTGTGTGTGTGCATGTTTATGTGGTTTATGAGGACACAAATTTGTATAATAACATGGGTATGACATAGGTATTACAAGGAGAAGGTGATTTATGAGGACATTTTCAGTGTCCCCATAATTTAAAATGCTTATAAATCATACAGAGTGCGTTTTTTGGGGGGAAAGTAGAAATGCACCGTCTCCTGTGAGGGCTAAGTTTAGGTGTAGGGTAGGTGTAGGGCAATAGCACATACAGTTTGTACAGTATGAAAACCATTACGCCTATGGAGAGTCCCCGTAAACCATAAAAACCAACATGTGTGTGTGTGTTTGAGGGCAACAGGGTCACATCACAGCGGAGAGTACAGCCCATCAGAAATCATAGCACGTCAGCTTTCTTAACCGCGTGTACTGCAAATACATACGAGCATCATCACTGTGTCAGCATGACAACATATTCTGCTACACCAAATACACAAAATAATGATCTTTAAAATAGCATCGTATGACCCCTTTAAACTATTTAAAAGAGCTAACATGTATGAGTCCATAGAGTTTCTTAATATAAATTTAAACTTTAAATTCACTTAAATACTTTGTGTAGCTTAAATTTAACTGAAAGGAGACTATTTAACTCATAATTGCATGTTGTTTCCCCCAAAGCAGCACAAACCAGTAGGCATTTCTAAAGATCATTGGTCAGAGTCCTGATCACCTACACAATGCTTAAACATATATTAACAACTAACCCTAACCCTAGTATAGCTCTGGTAGCACATCCTGATAGATATTGTCACATTCTGATTCATATGACTTTTCTGAGCTGTGAACTGAATCAGAGAAGTCTGAACTTTTGATAACAGATGACTGAGTGATTGACCTGACCAGTGAAATCAGTGGTGGAGGGGTTTGTGCTTAACTGGTTTGGGGGGAAAATCACACACTCAAATCACCTGCAGTCAGCTGTTAACAAGCAATATCACAAGCACACATGCATGTGCTAATGTAATTCGCAAAGGATCTATCACTGCACTAAAGTGTGCACAGCCATTGCTTTTTTAATAAAGCAGCATATAATCTTAAAGTTATTAAGCCAATCCTCAGTCTAACCACAGGCTCTACTCTTTACCACAATGGTAACTCAGACATTACAGAAACACTTTTAAATCCCAACATAACAGAACATTAACCACTAACAGATCTCCCCATATTGATCTTGAGCAAAAACACATAAATTAACACCTAGTTTCAACATTTACTCTAACAGTCCAAAGCAAAGCACACTGAGAAAATGAAATCTGCTGAAATTTCATCTAGTAAATTCAACTGTTGAATGAATTAGGGATCTGAAGAAGGAAGGATATGTCAAGGGTTTTCAAAGATTTTGATGCACATGACCCCAATAAATATTAAAGTAATAGTTGACAGCAAATCTTTTTGTCTATTTTTCTATAAGAGTAACTATTAGATGTGTTAACCTTAAAAGTAAAATTAAAACTAAGTTTGTTTTTAGTTCTTACCATTAAAAAGTATGAATTTCAATAGAATACCATAACCAAAAAATGATTTGATTTCCAAAAATTATTTCCAAAAAAAGTAATAATATAAAATTCATATAAATATAAACCCATATAAGCCATATATATATATACCCATTTAAATATAAACATTAATTAGCCTAAAAACTTAATCTGATAACTCAAAATATGACATTTTTTAAATCATAATTCCCACTGACTCCCAAGCATTCTCTTCGCAGTGAGAGTGCAATACAATATGATACAATAAAAAATAGAGAGTATGGGGATAATAAAAGAGGGAAATACAACAAGAGAGAAGGTAGTGACAAGAAATCCTGTTGCTTTTAATGTAGTTTACAACAGGTTATAAACAAGCTGTTCTCCACCAATTACATGTTTGCCTGCAGGTTACTACAACAGTATTTTTTTGGTAGTACAGAGTTGGCATAGAAGTGGCTTGGCTTGATTGGAAAAGACTTGTGCAGTAAAAAGACCGTTTTCTTAAAAGTCACGTAGAACAGCTGCATGTAAAGTGTCAACAGTTTCACTTTGCAACTCAGAGATGAAGTTAAACAGCTTGGGAAGAGGAGCCACACCACATCACAGAGTTCAGAGAGTCTCTGAGAGAGCAATATGTACAGATAGCCAAAAAGAAGATGAATGTAATCACAATAAGGACCCTTACCTGCCAGACAAGCTCATGTCACTCACAAAGACATAAAAGCAGCCACACATTTCCCAACAGAAGAAAGTCTGCAGGTGGTTCTTCTAAAGGACTCCACTGGGAAGATGTTTGACTTCGCATTGCGATATTTGATGCCTGAAACATGACCAGAAGCTGGGATAAGAGAGTATAAGGAGAGGCAGCGCATCTATAAAGCCTAACCTCTGTTGCCCTGAAGTGACACGCCCCTGCTCATGATCACATGAGGATATGCAGTGCTCCTGATTGCACACCTGGCTCATTTCACTTGAATTGGGCCCCCGGGAAATTATGATGCACCTGCACAAACAGGCCATGTGGATTCTTGCCAAGAACGTCTAAGATACAACCTCAGGACTCAGGTCTCCATCAGACCACTTACATGCCCAGATATGCTCCCTCTCCACTTAAAAGATGAAGTTGTGCCTGAGGCCCACCATCACCACACCACTCTAATGCCCTTTATTTCTCTGTGCTCCTCTACCCTCTCACCAAATACAGTGTTTCATGCGCATGCTGCTAGATGATTATAGATGTGGTGCATTAGAGAAAAAAAGTGCATTATCTGCAAACACCTATAAAATCCCATTGTCGTGATAATTGGTATTTGAACACCTTGCACAGTTTCCAACTCTGAATACCTTAGGCTTGTTTATGATTAATTCACCAACATAACAGTTCCACATAGTTAAAAGAAAATGGTATTTTAAAACGATTTCTCATCTTTAAATGATACAAAAATGATCAAATCTAATAATTTGTCTGCCAGTAAAATGTATAGAATTTAGTAGTCACTCTTGTCACTTGTTTGTTCAGAGTGAATACAAAAGTTATACTTTGTAACATAGCTGGGTTTCCTGACAACAATGCAAATCATTCTTAAGATCATCTCAACACTCTTGAGACTGTTTCTGAAGCCAGTTTGATTTAATTTGTATTTAGTAAGTGATAATGTGCAGTCAGTCATTATTACAAAATAGCCCAAATAGGGTTTATTATTTTATTTTATTTTATTAATTAATGTAAAAAAACAAACAAACAAAAAACAAATCTTTGTGCAGTTTTGATTTAGAAACATGACATGAAATATTTTGTTAGTTTACTTGTAGAATACATTGTTGTCACAGATAATGGCCATATCTGACATATTTGAACACTAATGCCATGGTTGGCTGAACAAAACAAACTTTTTTTTTTACATTCCATGACATAGTGTACAATGATCTAAATGTATTAAGATAATTATTGCTATTCCTATTACTCTGTTAAAGCATCTGTTTAAATTGCAAATAATAGGCTTACAATTGGTCCTTGGTTCTCATTAAATTAAGAACATTTCTATATGCTACTTAACAATAACACTTATGGGAAACATGCCATTAAGAGGAAGTACTGCTTGTTTGCGACTAACATTCTACTTTAAGTTTTCAGGAAACATGTCCAAGGTTATCATCAGACAGAGAATAACAATTCACACAGGATTACACAACACAGAAAGTGTTCTGGTGCTTGTACACCTCTCACACCATTTAAAAGATTTCTCACAGTCTGGTACAAAGATCAGTTCATTTTGATGGATGTGAGAGTTAAAGATAATCCGTTCATTCTCCCAAATCTATTTATAATGTCTAATCCTGTGTATTCACAAAATAGCAGTGCGTTTACTACATTATACACTGCTAAATCTAACTTGCATGGGTCGAGGGTCGAGAGACAGTGACATGAAGAACAGAATTGAGTTAATTTACTGTGCCCAATTTACTCATGAGTGAACAAAACTACTTCAAAATTGAATTTAATGTTATTTTTTGTTTTTTTATTTATTATTATTCAATGTGAAATTTAGCAGGAATTTCTGTGTGAATCTTTTCTTCAGTGCTTCATACTGTACTGACCATCAAACAGCCAGTGCAAGGGCACTGAAGTCACACTCATAAAACATACCCACTCCAAGTATTCCAGACCCTTGTTGACAAGTTCTAAAGGCTTTACAGTCATGCTTTGAAGCGATTCGGGTGAGTGTTTCAGCAAGTCAACTCAAGAAGCGATGAAGGGCTGCTTTATCTGCCAGACAACAGAGACATAACTGACAGCACAACTCTTGGTGTCAGTCCAATGACCAAGTTAAAAAACTTAAAACATCATCTTTTATTTATAAATGTGACAATAATAGCTATATGTATCCTAAGATAATTAACTTATAAAAGTTATCTTAGATTTCAATCAGTGTTTTGTTCCCTTGGAAACCGAATCTAGGGTAATAAGATTTACTAATGGTCTTAAGAATGAGATAATTGGTGACTGAGAAACACAAAATGTGCACAACATATCTTTGTCATATACAGCCAACGGCAGTTCCTTCAAAGACCTCATTCATTTGAATCTTGGAGGATAGCAGAAGAGAGAGAAGGAACCAACATGACCGCAGTGCCTGAGGAAGTATATTTGCATAATGTCTGCTGAGCAATGTGACAAGTGTTCTGCGGTCAGCTACTTTTATGGCCACTCGCCTCCTTTTGATATTTTGAACAGCATGATTTGAAAGGCTCTTATGTCTGACATGTAATTGTTCATTTCTGCCCTGCTCTGTCTCTGATATGTCCTCAAATACCCCATCACCAAGCTAGAGACAATGACTGCTCTGTGAGGATATGACATGGTCTGACTGTCTGTCTTACACATCTGTCAAACATCTTGCACTGATTCAAGGGTGCTTGCGTTTGAGAAGCAGATGAGCGCCATCTAGGACCGGATGCTCTGATGCTTTAATTTTTCTGCTTTTCCAAGCATCATTACATATTTTCTAGCTTTGATCATAAACCTTTGCTGTCTTTGGGCAATAATCCTCTGCATTTGTAAAACTTACAGTATAAACAGTTTAGATATGTCAGTCACATCTCGTTACACTTCTGCTGTTTTGAGACATTCAGGATGGATGGGACAGGAGGAGGGAAGAATGAAGCAGGATGATGGGGATTAAACGTGGGGAACGGAGGAGATGGATTTATCCGACGAGAAGAATGTGGCATGCTGAGGGGTTTATTTCTGATTACTCAACTGCTTGCTGTTGATCAGGCCCAGAGAGACTGGGGAAAAATAGAGAAAGAGTGAGAGACAGATGAAATGAGAAAGAGAATGCCATGAGGTGCTGCAAGACCAGACATGCATACAAATCTCACACTCATCCCTGTAAGTTCATGCATGCTAAGTACACAAATTGTGTACTTGAGTTAAAATGCATTTACTTGAATAAAATATTACTCCAGCAAATGTATACTTATTAGTAGCATATGAGTATTAAAAATAAGGGATCAATCATTCATTCTATTTAATTAGTGTATATTTATTTTGTTTCTTTAATTCAACATAGACATTGGAGAAAAATAAATATACAAAATGTATTTGAAATACATTTATTTCATGCCATGCACTGTATACTACAAATACATTTACATATTATTGTACTTATCTGCAATTGTACTTTTTGGTATACTAAACTGGTACTAATAGGAAATGTACATTGTGCACTAGTAGCACTCCAAATAAACTTGAATCATAATTTTAGTATGTCTTGAGCGATGTGTCAGTAAAAATGTTAATAGATTTGAACTATACTTATGAAATAAATGTATTTTTAATGTTACTTTTTTAAAACTAGGGTAGATTCTCAAAATTCACATTTAAGGAGAAATGGGTCTAACATGCCAGAGCACAGAAAGCATAAAGTTTAACAGTCTTGATATATTATGAATTATTTTAAATAGTCGTCAGCATTGTAGGATTTTATACAATCCCTGCTGAAAACAACCGAAGACCAGCGTGGCCAAGCTAGGAGACCAGAGAAGACCAGTCAGCCAGCATAGGTTGGTTCTGGCTGTGGGCTTATTTTTTCTCCTTTCAGTAGGGATGTGTGCAAATACCCTGCCATATTACAGCAGCTTTAATTCACAAACAATTTATAGTTTTTATAACATGATTTTCATTTGCAATAAACAATACTAAGATTAAGCATTAGTCACTTACTTTCCTATCAATTCCTCTGAACCTCAGTCAATTCTCCTGCACCCACTTCCTGTTCTTGGTTCATTTTGAGTCAGACCAAGACGAGTCGATCATTAACTGGAATCTTGTTCTAAGCAAATCGTTAAATCAATGAGTTGTTGACTCAAGAACAGCTTTAGCCTGCATCCGAAATTGCCTATTCTCTGAGTAGATACTTCTTTTGAATAAGTACTTTTTGCGATTGTTAAAAAGTATGTTCTATATAGTATGAATGTGTGAAGTATTAATACAGTCCAATACCTCACTGTAAATTGGATTTGCACATCAGAATCTCAGCAAAAGTTGTAGGTCATTTGGATACTTTTAGCCTATGTTTTATGAGTGCTGTGAATTATGACATACTACTCTTTTCACATACACTTTTTCAGCTACTACTGTATATAGCGGGGAAGTAGCAGCAGTAAGTATTCTGCAGCTGCCCGAAACTGATCAGTCCAAATCACCAAAGAATTGTTGTAATTTGTAAATGATCTTCAAACAGAATCGAGCAAAAGAGTGTTTAATTTGTGAATCAGACATTGCTATTATGCATATTATTATGCTATTTATGGAGTAGGTCTCAATATAATTTTTGATGAAATGTAATGGAGCAAGAAGGAAGATAAATAGTTTTGAAGTGTATTGTGATAAAGTAAAAGTTAACTACAATTAAAATATGCTAATAATGTAGAGGTATTTTTAAATGTATTTTTATGTATTTTTTATGTTAAAGATGCTTTTAGATGTAACAGTTATTTTTGCCATTGACAGTGTGCTGGCTGAAGCTTTCAGTTCTAAATGACAATGATTTTGACTTCTAGAATTCCTGCCACTGTCTATTGCCACATTGGTGTGGCTGCTGAGTGTGGGTTTGCTTCTCAAAGACATGTAGTGTCTTGCGGTTGACTCTCATAATGGGCGGTACACTCTCTGTGATCAGTAGCACATGGCAGCACTTTGAACTAATCACAAATTCATCATAAGTTGTAGTTGCCCTGACGGGCAGAGCATGTAGTGGTTTGTGGTTTGGTATGGTTAATGCAAATACAGTTTGCCAGAAGAACGTGATGGGGGTGGCTGTGTTGGCATCCGTTGTTTCTTTTGAGGTTCTGGAATTCAGGAAATGTGTTTAGTTGTTAGGATTTGAGCAGTGGTTGTGGTGCAGTTTCATTGACACTATTTGGATATTTCTAATTTATATATTTTGATTTAGTGCTTGTAGAAGCAGATTGTTGGTGTAGGTGGGGAAAGCTGTTGAATGTGTGTGACTGTGTACAGACACAAACATGTGTATATTATGTGCAGAGCCAAAATATGTTATGCTGGGAACTCATTTAGTGATTAACTTTAGTGAGGTTTGTTTTTTTATTTCCTCCACAAATTCCCAGAATACTCAGATGTTTCATGTTTGCACCTTGCCTATAAGTTTGTTGTAAGGCAAAATTGTCTGTAAGCTGTTTTGAAAAAATAAATGTATATAATATATATTCTCTGTTGTACTCTGTTGTCTTTAGCATTGTAAAGTTTGAAAAGCCTGTTTTATGCAACCACTGAGTGTCAGTGTTTCCACTTCTGCTGCACTTAAATGTTGGAGAAAACGTCAACCCCAACATGCATTTTCAAATTTAAACGGCAGATGGCGATAAATTATCACTTAATAAGCTGATCTCAAGTTTTGCATGATGGAATGGTCATTGATATCTGAGCATTACTTTCAGCCAGCCCGTCTCTTAGTATTACACGTATTTTGAATAGGGTCCATTCCACAATAACTGTTGCTAACCATATCAGGGCAATTCCACATTTCACACATTTTAACATAAAAACAAAACTTTAAGATGTTTTGTTAACTTTTGCTTTCAACAAATGTTTAGAGCTATCTTACCTCCCTCTCTTTGGACCTGAAATTGAATAGGCCTAATGTGATACTACTGTGGATGTGTTGTGAATTGTGCATATTTCCTCCTTAATAATGTGCACTGGATACAAATATCTGCATAATAAATAGATATAAAGGTTGAAACTCTTGTTTTCTAATCATCTTGACAATCTATATAATGTTAAAATCTGAATAATAGCCAGGACAAAAATAGGTTTTAAACTATTATCTGTTTGAAGAGGTTTTATTATTTTTGTGAAATTTGGTATGTCATCATTTTTGTTGCTCGTTTAATGTGTTTGAAATATTACTATGAAAAAGTGTTTTCTTGAAAAATAGTAAGTAAAAGTATTGTATAATTCCACATACTGTCGAAGTGCGACATGGCGTTTTGAAGAAACTACAATATCTGGGTTTCTTGCCACAACACATAGGCCTAGTTTATGACATGTTTTATTGTATTTGTACAATGTAACGTAATCCATTTTTTTATCATTTAAAAATCACTAAGCTCTGAAAACTATGATGAAAATAATGATCAAATACATCCAAATGTAGTAAGCTACTACTGATCTCAATTTTTTTAATACTGTATATCTCATTATTTATTTATACCTACCCTCTTTGTCTGTCACTAAATCATATTCTGTCTTTCTTTTTTCCCCACATTATCGGTTTTATTCTTTGTAATTAAATTGCTATAACAATAATAGTTGCTCTTACTGTATTTTGTGTCTGTATCTCCCTCTCCCCATTCACAGCTTTGATAACCCTGTTTTGATAGTCACTGTCTATTTGCAGTGGGATCTTGATATGTGCCATTCAAATGTGCTCTCACCCATGTCATTTCCTCTTTGGGCCATCTATCACAACAGGTTGCACAAGTGCCTTTTCACTGGTCAGCTGTCACTGTTGCTAATGCAAATTGTATTTGCATGAAAACCCATTGCCTCATGGGCCCTTCCTGCCCTTGGGGACTGAGACCACTGCTGCTGCACATATTGATAATCAGATTGAAACCCTGCATCAAAATGACAATATAACTGCCTCTATGAATTGATCTTGTGTAACCGATAGGCCATCAATTATCCTGGGTATGTCATATTTACATAATCACATAACAAATTAATGACAATAATCAAGTCACTTGACATAATTAAGTGATGACAGGTTTTGACACAGGAGCTGGAGGAACATGCAAACTTGATGGTGGCTGCTGACATACAGAGCAAATGAATTCAACACACCTTACAATTATTAACATACCCAGAGCAGACATACTTCTATTAGTGATGAACATCAAAACATATCCTACAAACAAAACATTAATTTACCAGGGTACCGTTGTAAGTTTGACAATGTTAGCAGTATGGGAAGATTTAATTTAATCCTGAGAGGAGTGTAAGTTCACTTTAGACCATTTTTGTGTTTACTTTTGGTCTATGTAAGGTTAAATGCAGTCCCTGTAGGCATCTGGGCATAACAGAAATTGTGATAAAACACTGCAAAATAACATAGTCAAATGCAATAGAACGATAATGGTGTGAGGCGTAACGTTTGGCAGATAAGATAAAGAGCTACAGTCTGGACAAATATCTGCCTATAAAAGCAAGCTTTAGTGATTTCAGATAAACCTGACGTCAGAGGAGTAGAGCTTGTATCGAGGAGGTAACATGGAAGAACTTACATAGCACACGCACTCTGGCCAAAACATTAAACATTTTTTTTTCTCTGTCTCTCAGCTTTTACCCTCTTAGTTTATGAGTCAGTGCCATAATCCCATGGGTGGTGCAACAATGAGTATAGCTGTGCCGACATTTATGAAAACTTTACTATGGCTCATAAAGCTGAGAAAAACAGGAGTATTGGCAGATGAAGACAGTCTTTCTCTTCTATTATAACATACAGTTTGTGCTAATAGGCAGCCAGAATGGGTAGAGTGTATATTGTATTCTCTTGGCCTTTTCAAATATGACTTAAAAGTTTAAACTTTGGAGAGTCCAAATGGAGAAATATTACTTTAAATATCTGCAAATGATGGTTTTAAATATACAATACCTTGCAAAAGTATATAGGCACTTCTCATTTCACTGAATTACAGATTCTGCATCTGTTCCCTCTGATATTTTAAAGCACTTTCAAAGAAAATTAATTTGTAATGTTTATGCTACACAACTTAAAATTGTATTGGTTTAAACAAAAACAATAATGTGATGTCAATTTCAATGGAGGCAGGGTCCGAAGGGGTTAAAATATCATATTTATTTTAATAAGGGAAGTTGTGTCCTAATGGTTAGAGAGTCGGATTCGTAATCCAAAGGTTGCGAGTTCGAGTCTCGGGCTGGCAAGAGTTGTAGGTGGGGGAAGTGAATGTCCAGTGCTTTCTCCACCCTCAATACCACGACTGAGGTGCTCTCGACCAATTGGGCACCGAACCCCCAACTGCTCCCCAGGCGCCGCAGCATAAATGGCTGCCCATTGCTCCGGGTGTGTGTTCACTTTGTGTGTGTTCACTGTGTGTGTGTGCAATTTGGATGGGTTAACTACAAAGCACCATACTTGGGTGTATGTCATGTCACTTTCACTATCTTTTGTAATCTCCTGAAAATTATTATTGTGATACTGCTTTTGGATGTGCTGAAAAGTTAAGTGTTTTTTCTCATTTGTAATTTGAATTGGGTAAAGGTGTCTGCTATAGTTTATAAATAAAAAATGCTCAAATTCTTGTTTACTTAATCATCTTGATAATGTATGCAATATTGATAAAATCCTTTACATAATTTAATAATACTTATTAGCTGTTTATTTTTTTATTATTATCTGTTTTACACTTAAGACTTGGCTCTCTGTCTATTTTGGTCACACTTGACTTTTCCCATATTGTAGTTGTAGGTAATTTTTATGCTTTTTAAGAGCATTTGATAAATTGCTTTTTTGGGATCACACTCTATGCAGGCCAGTATTATGCATTATGGTTGATTGGTGAATACTTTCTTTTCTCTTGCTGAAACAGAAGAGCATGGCGCTAGCCAAGTCAAGGTTATTGGTTTGATTCCCAGAGAAAGCAAGCACTGATCAAATGTACCTTGAATGTAGTGTAAGTCCCTTTGACAAAAAAGCATGCGTAAATCTAAATGTAACTAATCTCTGGTCTGAACTGTACACTTTAACTGCTTGTGTTTATACAGCCTTTTTCTTTATTTTAGTTGTGCTTTGGTTTAACAAGTTTGGGATGGTATTCTGTAATTGTAAAAATTGAAATTCCCACTGGAATTTACTGATTGATTACTCTTTTGAATTACCTCAAGCCTTCCCCAAACATTTCTACAGGTGAATAAAGAGCTTTCAATTGTTTAAGTTTTACCTACAAATGATTGCGTTGCTTTATTGATTCATAGAGGACAATTTCAACGCTATTTATGTCCAATATGACACTATTTTCCATTACTTTGCAACAAAGGGTACGAATACTAACGTAAACATAGCATATTTTAAGCCTTTTTGTTACTTTTTCGGATATTTCAAATTATTATTAAATCTGTTTCTTGCCACCATATGCAAATAAAGCTTTTTGAATATTTCACAGTCATACGTTTTCTACCTTCAGTTTCATTCTATACAGCAGACGTCGAGAAATCATTAATATGTAGGTTTGTATTAACATATTCAGAACCGCACTGGCTGTCCTGCAGAGAAAGAGAGAGAGAGGGGGAGAGAGAGAGAGAGGAGGAGGAAACGTGAGGCTCGACGGAGAGCTGACCGTGTTTTCTACAGGAAACAAATCAGAGAGAGAAAGAGTGCAAATACTGTTGTAACCGCTGTGTTTCGTCGCGGTTTTGTGAGTGTTTTCCTGGAAGCGGACGCTTAGCGAATCAGGAGCCCCGTTTGTTTAGCCCCGGGAATCCAAGCTAAAGGTGTTTATTTTGTGTGTTTTTGGAGGTGTGAGGCTCGAGACTCAGCGCAGAATGACCGTTGACTGGCCCGATCTGCCTATCGTTCGCGGGCATTAGGTAAGAGCACTTATTTACACCGAGCATGGCTGAAAGAAAGCAGGTAGCAAAATGTTTATTTTGGGGCACTCACAACAATAAGACATGTGGCTTAATTTTCGTCCACTCGCCCACATCATGTCTAAATCTGATCAAGCCTAGCGAATTAAACCCAAGTCTTCCGAGAGTCTGATATCGTACTTGTTCTTAGGTTCAAGGAGCTATCAACATCTCTGTTTGCTGGCGAAACAAGCACCACGCATTTCCTTCGAGGGGCTTTTGGGTCGAAAAGAGGAGAATAATGGCATTGCTGGCCACCCGGATTCTCATGCTGGGGCTGTGGGGTTGTGCTGCTGCTGCGGGAGAGGGACAGTCCACTCCGGCCACATGCTCTCCGCTGTGCCGCTGCGATGAAGACGGAGGAGCGGACTGCTCTGGACGAGGACTGACCGCCGTCCCCACCGGCCTCAGCGCTTTCACTTATTACCTGTAAGTCACCACAGTAACGGTTAACAATCAAGTGCGTGCTGGGAACAAGTGCACAATGTATGTTTGACACTAGAAATATTTGGTTCTTCTCTTTTCAAAACTGTCCTTCAAATATCCATGTTAGACATGTTACATGTTTATGTAACGAATCACTGCAGAAACACCATGTAGGAATGAAATAATGACACATGTCATTTATGCAGTTGCATAAACTAACAATAACTTGTCTGAAACAAGTCTAAAATAGTTTTCAGACATTAAATGAACAAAATCATGTAAAATCATAATAAACTGTATCAGAAACACACCTGCATACACTGTTTTATTCGCAGCATAGCAGTTAGAAAAACTGTAACAAAATATTAAAGATAAGAAGTGAAAATCCATATTGAGAAGTAAAATTATTACATTTAGCTACATGTGTCTTGTATGAATAGGTCTGGTAGTTGTTTTCAGACTGAGATTCATTGGAGAGGTTTTTCGCTTTAGCTCAAAGTCCATCTTAGACCGCTTTTGGGTACTTTGTGTGAGTGTAACAGACATGCTCTATGACCCAAACTGGTAATATAGAGAGGGCTGCTCATCCATTATTAAATACAGTCAGCTTTTAAAACCTCACCGGCCTTCTTTTAAACCAATGCAACATAAAAAGGGTATATATTGTGCCAGTTATTTATATTTTGAGGTGAGTTGGGGCCCTTTTCTATGAATAGTGCTTTCCATAAATGTATTTATTTTTCTCAGCAGTCTGCTGCTGAATTTTAGAGGGCATAACAGACACTAGTATTATCTCTTTCTGAATTCATTTTTGCCATTATATTTTCTTCATTTTCAAATAACTTCTATTCTATGATAATTTAGGAGCCCTCTTACAGTAATAAAATTAAAGTTTGTCTAAGTATACTGTCAAGCAGTGACTTTTACCATTACTGATTAAAGGTACATTCACACCAAGAACGATAGCTGTAACGTTAACTATATTAGCATTCACTTCACACAAATGCATTCTTTTTGTTAGTATAAGCATACGTTATGCCGTCTGCCACATTAAATGCTCTAACCCTTCATGTTCATCAGCAGGGAAAAAATATTTTAACGGTATGGTTTGTCTGTGTTGTTAATGTTTTTATTACAGCTGGGGTTTTGAATACTGTATTCTTATAGAAATAGGATGATTATTAAAACGTTATAGTTGGCATCCTCGGTGTGAATGGGCCTACATTTTTGAAGCTGACTCCTTTGGTTTGCATCAATGGAGCATTCGCATCAACTGTGCATAGTTTGATTTCTCCTTGGTTGACTTTGAGAACTTTATATCCCGCAAGTTTTTCCATCTGTCTGTCTTAGTACAGAAAGACTGCGTTATTGCTGGCCTGAGCAAGAGCCTGCTGTTTGTGGCACGTGTGAATCACGTCCCTCACCTCATTACACTTTACCAGAATTTATTGTGTTTTCACTCTGTTGTGATTAAGTGTGGTACTTTTCTGCCAAAGTGTTTAGAAGCGTGTCTGGAGACAAGTGTTTATTCTGCAGCTCTCTCTTGGAGCCCATACGTTTTGAAAACAGCTTGACCAGGCTCTCGAAATATCTCTGCCAAGCTGGAGCGTGTAACCCAACGCCAAGCTAAGTCCAGTCTGGAGAAGCGATAAAGCCAGAAATAAAGCCACAGAGTTAACACTAGTGGTGGCAGTGGCCATCTTGTATATCAGTGAATTATATGCAAATAGAGGGGCTGCATCCACAGGATGCTAAAACTCTTGGTTGTTTTTGTTTTTTTTTCAAACCTTTATCATTATAAATATCACACTTGTGTGCTTTTTGACCAATATGAAGAAAATGCTAGCAGGCCATATTATATTTCATTTTTTAGAGTTTGCATGATTTTTTTTTTTGATAATCCGTTAATTCGTATAGCACATTTTACGATACAATCGTTGCAAAGCAGCTTTACAGGCAATTAAGTCACTACATTAGATTGATATATTGTAGAAACTTAATATATTTAACTTATGGCAAAATTAGTTTAATTCTGTATTGTCTGAGGGGTTGGCATCATCTCTTCTCAGGTGTTTGGTCATCTCAGATCATTTAAGGGTTGGATCCAGACTGAAGCTTGTGTAATTCCTTGTTACCATGGGATGTTAATCCAGTGGCAGAAACAGAAAAACAAATAGAGACATTTGTAGTGTAGCTGTTGTTCCATCCAAGCAAAAATTATTTGTTCAACCCAAGCTAAAGCATAATAATGTGCGTTTGATCAGATATAACTGCAGTGCAAGATTATGAGATGCATTATATGAATGCTTGGCTAAAGACATGTCTTTAATCTAGATTTAAACAGAGAGCGTGTCTCTGAACGTTATCAGGAAGGCTATTCCAGAGTTTGTGAGTCAAATATGAAAAAGTTCTACCTCCTTTAGTGGACTTTGCTATTCTAGGTACTACCAAGAGTGCAGAATTTTGCGACCTTAGGGAGCGCGTTGGATTGTAGCGTGATAGAAGATTAGTTAGGTATGCAGAAGCTAAACCATTTAGGGCCTTATAGGCGAGTAATAATATTTTGTAACTGATACTGAATTTAATAGGTAGCCAGTGCAGAGACTGTAAAATTGGAGTAATATGATCATATTTTCTTGACCTGTAAGGACTCTAGCCGCAGCATTTTGTACTATCTGTAGCTTGTTACACTCGGATGTACGTCACAATGTGGAAGAAAGATCTGTTGCCACATCAGCTTCAATGCAATTTTAAGAATATTAGAATATGGTATGATAGTAGAGATACTGGTTATTCTGAAAGCTATGTTGGTGATGAAAGTGTTAACAGTTTGTGTTTTAGCACAGCCCCGTTTTTTGCAAAAAATACACATTATTGATCAATACACAAGTGATGCTGAGCAGATGATGGGACATCTGTCTGTCAGTCAGTCTGTGCGGTAATAGTCATGAGCTGTGAAATGCGCTGCCACCATTCCAGCCACATTGCTGCATCCGGCAGCGTCGGCCTGCTGCACGCTTAACTGCATTTCTGGTATTTATTTATGTAATTGATAATAGTAGGGCAGTTCTCTCTGCCCGTCCTCTGGGTTGCCTTCAGCTGTCGCCACACTGTCTCTCCCCGCAGAGAAGAACAGCACTGGAAAATTAGCGAGAGAAAGGACAATAGAGGGAGGGAGTTGAAGTTTCAAAACTGGTAAAGTGACAAAGAAAAATATGTTGGAGTATATCAGCATTCGAAGGGTCTGAGAAAAAGAAAGAGAGGGAAATGTGTAAAAGTGTGAGAGAAAGAGAGTAGACACAGTCTGGTTGATCATTATCCTCCCAGTCCAGATAGCAGCTCTCAGTCTTGTGGGGTTAATGTAGTTTGCTCACTTCAACAGGTTGTTGCACAATGCTTCAGGTTAATCATACTCTGTTTAGGCGGAGTATCGGAACAGGGCAAGCGAGAGACTTAGCACCGGCTTAAGAAACAAATATGCACTGCAGTATCGCTCCACACCAGGGAAACTTTGACCTTGACTAAGCTGAATGGGCGGATGTAACTATATACTTAACTCCCACTGCAAGTGGTTCATAGCTTATTACACTCTGCTTTCGATCAAATGGCCTTCATAATGTTTAACAAGCACCTCATAAACATGTGTCTGTTTTGTTGTATAGGTGGAGGGCGAGATCTGATGTTTTTGAAAAAGTATCAGCTGCATGTATTTTATATATATTTTTAAATTATTCTTTCAAATAAAGTTTCTTTATTTTTACATATGGTTCCTTGAGGAACTTTTAACATCCATGGAAACCTTTCATTCCATAAAAAAAGTGTTTTAATAGTGGAAAAGGTTCTTTAGATCAGATCTTCACACACACAAAAACTGAAAGGTTCAATGGAAAGGTTCCACACACGTTACAGGTTCTTTATGGAAATATCAATGCTAATCAGAAACCTTTATCTTTAGGAGTGTGTATGGCATATCAAAATATTTTTGGTATTTTCCTAGCTATTTCACTTCCTTACTTGTTTGTTCTTATCCAGTAAGTTTTAAGAATGTCTTTTTTAATGATTCAATGGCACGTCCTTCATAGTCCAGCGCGTGACTCCTTTACGTTTGACCCTTTCTACTTTTCAGGCTACCTTGCCTATTTTTTGGTGTCCCCTTGCTGGCTGAATGAATTTCCCTTGGTTATTTGTGAGTGTGTGCACTGGCCTAGTGCACTGGGGATATACCCCCTTAACCGTCTGTCCACACGCCATTAGCCCACTCTTGTCTCAGCTTCAGTAAAGCCCTTCAGCATTGAGGAGCTGGAATGTGCCTTTGTGTCCCATTAACAAAACAGAGACGCCATGTTCTTTTCCATCTTAAAGGCTGTGGGAACGGTTGCACGTCTTCAAGCTCAGTCAGATGGAACCGGCTGCACCATTTTTCCACACCTTTCCCTGTCTGGATGTATAGAGCGATTAGTGAACACTTTTTTTCACATTCACCTCTGAAGACAATACCGTTTTTGTGCAGTCAGTGGGTACGTGACAGAAAGTGACTGGTGAGGTAATGCACTTTTAATGGGAGATTTAATGTGAAGTGGAGGATAAAAGTTTGTCAATGCTCTTTTTTTATTTGGATTTTTTTGAGTACGCCACTGGAGAATGTCACACAGTTGCATTGAATCTGTCAGATAAACTTACTGTTGATCCAATGCAATGCTTCTCACCTGAAGATGGTTTGTATGCCTCATTGCTGCACAAATGATTTACAGCTCCGATGTTATGAGGTAAATTGGGATAGTTCAGGATAAAGGTTGTTTTATGTACATGAACACAGGCAGCCTTCAGTCATACCTGCGCACACACACACACACACACACACACACACACACACACACACACACACACACACAGGTCATGAGAAGAGCTCTGGAGGAGAAGAGGGCCTTCTGTGTTCAGTGTTCTGGCAAAGACTCTCTCAGCCATTAAAGGTGAAGCCTTATAAATGTCTGTGACCATATTTCATACAAGAACAACATTGTGTATCCAGTTCGAAATGGATGTTGAACTTACTACAACAAAATCTAGGGTTAATAACCAAGTTCCAAGTGTAAAGAACCATTTACAGTTGTCTAACATACAAAATACTATGTCCTGCACTACTTTTTCAATCCACTAGTGAATCTACAGCATGAACAGTGTAGTCCGATTATGGAATAAATTACCCATTTCAGCCAGTTCTCTCATGTGAATCGAAAACATACAGTGCTATGTAGTCGGTTTCCTGAACAAATTACCGGAACAAAAGAAAATGATCTCAAACTTAGGTTTTTTTTTGTGAATCAAACACTTAACTTGAAATCAGTGGTTGTTTATGTGACGGTGTGAAGATAAAGGTGTCCATTATGCAGTTCGTCATTAGAATTTTATAAATATTATTTACATTTGTGTTTTGTTTGGCAGGGCTCTAGACTAACTTTTTCACTAGTGCGCCTTACTTTTTTTCTTAGGTGTACCAGCACAAAAGTTAGGTGCACCAACATTTTCATATAGGCAATATTGACTAGTAAACGATTAACTAACAATCTGGTCAACATAAAGTTCTTTATCTGAAGCACAATTCTACAAGAAAGGTAACTTACTGAAAAAGCGTTGGTGCTTAAAGTGCTTCACTGAGCTGAGAATTAAACTTAAAATATCTCAAGATAAATGTACAAACTAATTTAATGAAACTGAACATCTCATGGCTCAATGTCTTACGGACTATCCTCCATGGCCAACTCTTGTAGATTGGCCTTCTTGATCTCTAAACCAGCTGGCCACACTCTCTCTAGCATCAACATCTTCCAGACTTGGCCCCTCTACACTGATTCTTATCAGATCTTCCACTGTGTCTGAATGAAGGATGCTCTAGTG
This sequence comes from Gymnocypris eckloni scoliostomus, assembly GCA_027564155.1. Lineage (NCBI taxonomy): Eukaryota > Metazoa > Chordata > Actinopteri > Cypriniformes > Cyprinidae > Gymnocypris > Gymnocypris eckloni. The sequence goes on along the minus strand of CM050413.1, from coordinate 24,784,913 downwards.
CAGTGGTTCTCAAACTAGTCACGATCCCACCTCAGAATACCAAATAATTTCACTAAACATTATGAAAAAAAAGTATTTATAGAAAAAAAAACCTGTTCTGTCTAATTGTCTCTCTGTGCTCATACTGTATTTTAATGTATGAAATAGTGACTGAAACCCATCCCTTTAAGAATACATAACCAGCTCTCCCTTCCAAGAAGTTAGTCTGCACAAAAATCCTAATTTATAATTGTATTGAGCCGTTGTCTGATGAAATCAAATAATACACAGTAAAAGACAAGACAAAGACAATTCCTTTGCTGTGATTTCGGCTATATTTGCATGTAAAATTAGAGAAGCAATAATATCTGAACGGGCTACGCTCACTGAACAGAGCAGATGCAGAGAAAGAGCTGCGTGCGCACTGATCTCGCGCTGTTGCAGCAGTACCAACGATTACAGAGACTCGCTAAAGTTTGTCCAAGAAGTCACTAGATTTGTCACTAGTCGCTTTTTGGGAAAGAAAAGTCGCTAGGGGCGTCTGAAAAGACAAAGTCGCTAAGTTGGCAAGACTGCGCGCATCTCTACTACTCGCCTCTCTCTCAGTCTGACTGCAGCAGCACACGCATGTTCATACTTACACACTCGTACAGGAATATCTGAACCACGGCCAATCAGAGGGGGGGTCCGCCCTTCACTATCTCTGATTGGTTTAGACCACGATATGGGCCTAATGTGTGTCTGTTGTTGAACCACAAGGAGACTTTCAGAGTTGTGGAGATTTCTTTCTTTCTCGAACTGCTGGTCGCACTGGTGCAACATCATATTTTTTTTAGTTGCACCATTGAGAAATTAGGTCGCACGTGCGACCAAATTGGGTACCCCTGTTTCGTATAGCTGTTTAATAGTTAAGGCCAAATATAAAATTGTATTAAATCTGCCTGTAAAAGGTGTGTTAAACACATCCTTTACAATAAATGTTTGGTAACACAATTAGATAAGGGAACACGTATTCATTATTATTTATTTGCTAATTAGCATGTATAAGACTAGCATATTGGCTGATTATTAGTATTTGCAAAGCACTTGTTAGTGCATAATTCTGCTACGCCATATTCTGTATCCCTTAACCCTACCCATACCTGAACACAACTATTACAAACACCTACCTGACTTATCAATTAGCAGCAAATTAGGGGTTTTCTGAAGGAAGAAGAGAAAATATCCTCCAAATGTCTGTTCTGCTGTAAGGAACTATGAGGACTGGATTAGTAGACTGACAAGTAGTCCCCAGAAGGAGTCAGACCGGAGATGAGCTCTAATCCAAGGTTTGCATGTGCTGTGTTCTCCGGTGGTTAGACTCCTTGAGAAGTGTCCAGCAGCTGAAGAAATTTGGATGTCTTCTCTGTCCTGCTCTTCCAGTAAGGAGTGTTTAACATGGCACCTCTCCTCCTCGCCGAAGGTTTGGACGTGTGTGGTCCTGCGTGGTGCCACTTGGCTGGCATTTCCTCTCTGCCTGCGTGCACGACCCCCAGCGACCTCGAGTCGCAGGGTCCATCATCGCTCCACAGCCGCACACTTCTTGACCTGGAGATGAACCCCTCGGGTCCCCTGCATCTGTCCACACGCTGCCTCCTGCCAACAATTTGTGTTTATGAGTGTGAGAGAGACCGAAAAGCAGAACGTGTTGAATTTATTTAAACTGAGCTGATGATACATTATGTCTAGAGGGCAGTAAAATAAACAGTTATTCCCAGTTCATCATTTTCTTCGTTTCGAAAACCTCTGCTGTCTCCTTGTCTGTGTGGCATGTCATTTTTAAGCCAGTCATGCTTCATTTTGCGTTGCTATTTTTAAGGGTTTGCAATATTTTGTGTGTGTGTGTGTGTGTGAGAGAAAGTGAGTAATTTCATAACTTTAAGGGACATTTTTTTTAAATCAGTTTAAAACCATTGAGGTACGTTCACATTGACAACAGTCAGCAGTGACAAAACATGATTTTGTATCAGATTTAAGGTGACAACTGACAAGTGACAATGCAAATCTAATGGCACAGCTAAACGGAGCGGGAGATGAGCTAGGTTAGTAATGAGAAGCATATTACTGCAATATTTAAAACAATTGGGTTATTTTTAATATTTAGGATTATACCATAACCTTTGTGTGTGTGTGTGTGTGTGTGTATATATATATATATATATATATAAACTACACAGAAAAGGTCTTTCTTTTGGTCTATTAAAACGTCTATTATTTTATTTATTTTTTTACTGAGATTTTTGATAAAAAAAACAGCAATATTGAGAAATGTTATTACAAGTATCGTTCTTCTATTTTATATTAAATTTCAAACTGTCATTTATTCCTGTGATGGTAAAGCTCAAATTTGAGCAGCCATTACTCCAGCCTTCAGTGTCACATGATCCTTCAGCTATCATTCTAATATGCTCCAGTAGCATTTCTAATTATCATTTTGAAAATTATTGTGCTGATTAATATTTTTACAGAAACCTTAAGACATTTTGAGGATTCTTCTGCTTAAAAAAACTATTTGAAATAAAAATCTGTATCAATAACTTTATACTGTCACTTTAAGTTATCCTTGCTGAATAAAAGCATTCATTCCTTTTTAAAAACATTTTGAAGGGTAGTGTATATTGGTTAGACTTTAAGGAACATTTATTAGTCATTAACAACCATTTGTACTATTTAACATCAGCAATTTATAAACATTCAACTACAATAATCAAATGTTCAAGGCATTCATAATTTGAATGTACTGTATATTAATTAACGACCTGTGGTGAAAGCATGGCTCATAAATATTTATTAAGTTACTTAGTAATTTTCACTTGCAAACCGAGAGAGTATGTGTAGAGATTGAAGGCAGGTCAGATTGTGGAGTGGTAAGGTAGTGAAGAGGCCCCTCTGTAATTTATTGAAGTGCTGAATTCTAGTCAAAGCCAGTCTGATTCACCGTGTATGGTCTAAACCAGCCAAGGACAGCCGGACACTCCCTTCGACTCACTCCATTCACACACTTGAGTTCATCTCCGTCCTCCAGAAACGAAAACTTGAGGACGCTCGCAGAGATGGCCATGTGATTATTTAGAGATCGTTCATGGTCAATAGTGTTGTTGGGATGCAGACAGGTTGCCTTGGCAGTTAATGGGTTTGTTTAATGTGAGCTTCCTGATGGAGCCTTGAAGAAGGCCATCTGCTGCGTTAGAAATGCCTGTCTCCCATCACATCTTCTTTTTCTAATGGACACCAGACAAATGACAGGATGAGGATCTGAGATCAGTGGAAAGGAATGGAGGGGAAGGATGGAGAGAAAAACAGAGGGAGAGAGATGGGCCGAACGATAAACAGAGGGGTATACTGAGTGAGATGAGCTGGGAAAGCACTGAGCCACACACACACATTCTGTCTCTTAGTGTCACAACACACACAGACACGCAAATAGGTGCAGCCACAGACAGGTCTATACACACACTCTTACTGGAAGGTGGAAAGCCTCTCTGGTCTCACTGGAATGTGAAATTGCTTCCCAGAAAACTGGTTTTATTTGGGTTTCATTCCCATCAAGCTTCCGTCCAGCTCAGCTCACCTCTCCAAAGAGAAAGAGAGGGAATGCATGGACCAGTTTGAGTTGAAGTACTGTAGAAAATAACTTGCTGGCCATGAGACGTGTGTGTTTTCTGAATTTTGTCAGTATTAAACCCCTTATGGGAGGCGACTTACATTTAGGTGATGCTGTCAAAGACATCTGGACAGCACTCACTGCCAAACATTAGCAAGCACGTGGCATTTTGACCTTGCTGATGTTGTATTAAAACAACTGTTATTTTAAGCTGTTACGATATCAGCTGATTAATGCCAGATATCAGCTAATATCATGATAGCTTATCCTTCTTTAGTGGAAGAATGTTTCCTTCTCACCAGAGTTTTAATTGAATGCCGTACAAGTATGTTTTAAATGTAGAATTTTGGTAGCAGACTGGCGTAAAAATATGATGTTTATTTTCAGTGCTGATTTGATGCTCGGGTAACATTTATAATTATTATCATTGTTGCAAATGTTTTTTTCTGATTACTGCTTTATTGCTTATTAGCATTAACTGATGAGATTGACATTTAAGTTTAATAACATTGAATATATGGAAGCATGATTGAGATGTGAGTGATATTGAATAATATATAGCTATAGAATAACTGTTCTGCTGTATAACTTAAGAGGAATTGGATCTATGATGTTTTTTATGAGACTTGAGTGGTGCTTTTTTGTTATAGAAGCCATTTCAGTGAATAGAAGAAGAAAAAAACAGCCTGAATATTCTACAATTGTGTTGCTCACAATAAAGAAAATCAGATGGACTTGGATTTATGCGAGGGCAAGTAATTGTGCCAGACTTTGAATTATCCTGTTAACTCTGTTTTGTTAATTCTGTTTTGAAAATGTTATGCATTTAAGTAAATAAAGGGAGGTGAAGAGAGAATGGCTTGCTCTTGGCAAACTTGTCGGTCCGACTCCAGTGTATGTTGTTTGTGTAGGTCAGTGGTGTGTTACTTGTCCATATCTCATTACCGATTGGCTATCAGCACAGCCCCAACACACAGTCTGCTTACAGCCATGGTGTTCCTGTGGAATTAGCGACTTAATATACTTCCTTTCTCGCATTCCTGCTGTCTCTCTCTTTCTGTAAATGCTTTGCTTTCTCTCTGACTCAGAATTTTTTTTTTGTGGGTTGACATGTTTGCTCTCAAGGCTGAGTGTTTGTGTTAGAGCTCATGTGAGGGAATTGGCTTCTTGCTCTGTGACTTCAGACTGTATCCTTTTTTAACTGGGCATAGAGCTCCCTGTGACTTGATGAATGTATTTTATTTGCACATATATATATATTATAAGTATAAGTTATGCGTGCCTGTGTGTGGTCGTATTCTCTTCTTTTAGTATAGGGCAAGTCTGGCGATTATTTTTTGATTTTTTATCTCAGGTAGTTTAGTTCAAATAGGGTTTAGACTGGAACACATTACTCAGTTTAAATACCATGTTCTGCGTCAGACGGCCCTCTTTTCCCAAACATTTGAAGAAAAACATTTAAGTGCTGTCTTCCCAAACATTAAAAAATCTGAATACAGTGTTTGAATTCATATAAATAGCTTATATCCTATTGTTGAGTCCATCAGTCCTGTCTTTCTTAAAGAAAAGTTGCCTTAGATTTTTTTTTGTGATAATTTCATGATTCAAACCATATAATTGTCTTCTTGAATGGCAGACAGTTTGCCGGAGCTCTAAAATGACTATGACTATGATATTGTGTAGAGAAGGAGAGGAATTTGTCAGATGACATCATCCAACCCACTGATAGGCTTCCAGTGTTTAGTATTCACTCTCTACTGTATGTAACGCTGAAGGAAAAACAAATCATCAGGCTTGTGAGAAGAGACTAATGTGCTTCGAATTCAGGGTGGAGGTCCTGCTTGAAACAACAAACCCTCAGCCCAGCTCAGGCCTTGAAACTCTGTGCGGGGATTGTAGGTATTACACACGATTTGAATCAATCCTACAAGCTGCACATTCAAAATGAAGGCAAATCATTACTCATAATAATCTGTTTTATTTGTATTATTTTACATTTCGATTACATATACAAGTGACTGAATAGAAAGGATCCTATGGATTTTTGGAATAAAATTAGATGCAAGTTTCTGTAAGATACACAAACATTTAAATAAAGTAGGACAACAAGTGTCCTTATCAAGTTTCACACCCTTTTTTAGACTTGATCCTTAAAAGACATAATTTGCCGGTCTGTCAATCAAAATAAAGTTGTCACAGAAGTGCCTCACCCTTCTTGGCCTAAAATCCAGCCGGTGAATGAGACCCACCCATTCCCCCAACACACACACTCACACGCACACGCACACACACCACATCTGCAGGCCTTATCATGGGGCAGGCTGTTGCTGGTAGGGATGGGTACCGAAACTCGGTATTTAATCGGTCTCGGGGCTAAATTATAAAAGACCGGAGTATCGATAAGCTCTGACGTTAACGGTTCTGCTATCGGTACTGGAGAAATTAAGAAAACACACATACATTTATTATTGCTATATATATATATATATATATATATACACATTATCTTGCAAATTATATCCCGCCAGAGTCACCAGCTGTTTTTATATGCAATAATATTCAAACTCTTGTCTATGATGCATTTTTGCTATTCCCAAATCAGAAGCGCGATCGCTCACGTGGATGAGTTAAGCACGCGCAACATAAGCCCTGTTTATGTTAGAAGAGAGAACTAACCATTAAAACATGCTTACACTTTAGGCCTGTGGCTGTTATATTAAACTGAGTTTATTTAATGTTTTTAGCTTCTAAAGATTATAGCCGTGTTTCTTCTAACACAACTACCTTCTCTTCACAGCGCGCATTCGTTCCTCCTGACCAAAACTTAACATCAGAATCAGATCAATAGTCTGTCGATTGTTGTAAAATGCCGCCTTTACAGTTACTAAATTGCTGGACATGTTTGATAATGAAATGTTGGAAGTACAATCCACACGAGACGCTGTTCCTCAGGCTGAAGTGTGTGTGTGGGAAGGTGTTTATGTAGGGGTGCTGTGGGGTATATAAACTGACTTATATGCAGTCAATTTCTGCATATAAATATTACGCCAAATAGAAACAGAAAATCGTGCTATAGCCTACGACTTTCATGAGATCGTGTTAGACAACAATTAGCTATTTTACAAAAGGGAATAGGCTACAATGAATTCATAACAATGTTTTACATTCAAGTTACATTCAAGCTTAAAAACCCTTAAAATGTATAGTGAAAAGTTTTTTTAAAAGCATCTGGAATGCAATAAAGTAATTTTAAAGCTGTTTTTAAAGCATTTGCTGCATGGATTAAAACGATAGGCCAATAAATAATTCACATCAGTCAGACAAAATTGCATTGCAACAAATCCTTTAAATTTCAAGGACAAAGATTTACATACTTTTTTTTTTATTGAATACAATTATAAAATAAAACGCAAATTATAATCGGGCCTGTTTTAGGCTTTCCCTTATTTTTATATTTTAGATGGTGAGGTGACGGGAAAAATGACTCGCCATTTCCTCATTGGAGAAATATATGCATCTTAACGGATTACATAGGCTAATGAAGAGTTTTTGCTTTGCTTTGAATTATTTCGTTTTAAAGTAGTATTTTAAAGCTTTCTATAGATATATTTATCATATCTCTGAGCCAGTTTCGAGTTGCCGAGTTTCGTTCATCATTGAAGCCTCTTGTTCAAAACCGAAGAAAGTGCATTCTCTGTTTTCCTATTTTATAAAAGCACAATGTTGATATTGTGAATGCACACAAATAAAAGTAGACCCTTTACAGTTCAAAATGATATATTACTCTTACCTTTATGAGAAAAAAAATCACACGGCGATTTTAAGTTGTTTTTACTGTAAGAAAAAATCCTCCATGTCCTGTAAAGCTCGCTTCAGCTTCCACTCTCCACACAAACTGTTGGATATTGCACATTTATATAGGTTAAACATTTAAACTAACACTGTGATATGCTTGAACTGTTTATAGGCCTATCTATCGATTTTATTTTAGTCAAGTCTTGATGATTTGATAAGGCTAAATTAATCAAACATAGGCGATCAACTCTGATGCTGGCCGCTTGGTCGTTGCTTAAAAGAAAAAACATTTAACGAACACAAAATGCTCCCAAGGTTTTTCTAAATTAACTTTATGAAGAAAAAAACGAAACATCGTCTAATCACTTTTCCATTACATACAAAACTGAACTATTTTAGCTATAAGCTGTTTTGGGAGAAGGGAAAGACTCATATCGCTGAGAACAAAAAAAAAAAAGTACATCCATGATATTTCCATGTTCCGCTTTTAAGCCACAACCTACAAATTCTTCAACACAATCATAGCATTCACAAACATAAAAGCAAGCATTGGCAGTGCTGCGTGCGTGATTTGACAGGATGTGCGCAACGCGCCATCAAATAGCCCTGCATCAGTTTAATAACTTTGATAACTTTAATTCTTACAACTGTTAAATTAATGGGCAAATGGTAAATATGTCGAAGATCACATAGAAATAGATAGCAAAATAGCCAATGTAAACTAAATGTTATAAACATCGGAGCAACCATATACATTTTTAAATTAATCTTTATTATAACAAATTTAGCCTATATATTTTTTTTATTCACAACAGTTTACAGTTGCCCACAGAAAAAAACAGGGGGTGCTGCAGCACCCTCAGCACCCCCTGTTCCCGCGCCCCTGTGTGTGTGTGTGTGTGTGTGTTTGCGCGCGTGTGTGTGTGTGTGTGTGAGTGCGTGTGTGTGAGTGTGCGTGTGTGTGTGTGTGCGTGTGTGTGCGTGTGTGTGTGTGTGTGTGTGCGTGCGCTCAAGCTCAGGCGCGTCCAAACGATCAAATACACACACAATAAATGGTATATTTGTCAGTTTGTTTAACTTTGTTTCTTTGTTCATGTTCTTACTCTATCTTATCTTATGTATATAAAACACAAAAAATGCCTGCACACTGCTGCATTTACAAATTGATGTTTTATATTTATTTAATGAAATATTTATTTAACATCTCAGAATATAAAGCCATGTTAATTAAGCTGCTAATCTATCATAGAAATATATATTTCATACATATATGTGTATGTATGTATGTATATATATATATATATATATATATATATATATATAATAACAAAAAGTACCGATAAGAATACCGTTAAAGCACCGGATCGATAAGCAGTATCGATAAGAGTAGTAGTACCGTTAAAACCTTAACGATACCCATCCCTAGTTGCTGGGCTTCTACAGGGCTTGGCAGGGCTGTGAGCGGACTGGTCCAGCTGTGATGTGGGGCTCTGTGGGCAGCTGTGGCCACTGAAAGGCCTGCTGCGGTGCTGGTGTGGTTTTCCGACACGCGGATGCTCCCATGTTTTACTCATGCAGTGGAAATGTAAAAGTTAACTCTCAGAATCTTAGAAAGGGAGTTTAGAAGCCCAGCTTCTGTTGAGTACATTCAGATACAGGCTTTCTGCATTGTTTAACCATTTAATTCACTGAAATAATTATACATATCAAGTAACAATGCAAACGTGCCCACACAATTTGTGCTAAATGCAATTTTCCAGCATAATTACTGATCTTGTAGGCTGTTTCTAAGTAGTGATTGACCAATAATTCCTTTTTCATAATTTCTGATAATTAAATGTTTTTAAATATGTGTGCGATTTTTAAGATTTCATTGGAAGAAATCTCTTATGCTCACCAAAGCGGCATTTATTTGATCAAAAATCCAGCAAATAGTATTACAATTCAAAACACATTTCTATTTAAAAGTTTGTTTAATATATATTCATTTATTGATGAACAATACTTATTTGACACTTTTTGTAAAATTATAAATGCCTTGTCACTTAAGCTCAACTTAATGCATCTTTACTGTTTTTGGTCAAATAAATTAAGTCTTGGAATAAGAGACTTCTCTTTAAAACATAATAACATAATAAAATCATAATTATTTGAAACTTTCAACTGTTTGTGTGTGTATATATATATATATATATATATATATATATAGACAAATAGATTAGTTCTTATTGTGTAAAACAGCATGTTCTTAAATAACACTATCCATGTTGGTTATCAGACGCTTGAACATAATCACTGCAAAAAATCATAGATTGAATTGCATTCCTGTATTCTAGCTTGCCATAGACATAGTGTACAGCATCACAAGAAAGCATGTCTACAGTCTGGATGCGTGTTTGGCTATAACACTGTTCTCCATAGTTTTTGAAAACTGCATGTTAAACTGGTATGCATATAAGTTAGTGAATATGCAGAGGCTTCTGAGATATTACGGGCAAAATTGTACAAGTTTATGACTTTGCCTCTGAGTATGTTCAGTCAAAGACAAACAGGCTTGTTGTGCTTCTTTCAAAGTGATTAAGAGAGAACGTCCTACGTTAAGCTCTGGAAGAATAAATGTTGTTTTAGAAAAAGGGAATGACTCTATCCTCATAGAAAATAAGGCTGTCATTCATAAATCAATGTTCTCTGTCCTATAGCATGAGTTTAACTAGGCTTCTGTCTCTTTCCTGCTCTATTTTTGTTACTCTTACTGACAGGCAGAAAATCTACAGTGCTCTGTTGAGACTTGACATGTTCCTGAGCTCTCCTAAAACAAGGCTTTTCTTCTTCCTTCCATGTTTGTAGTATGCATTTTCCATTCAGTCACGCTCAATCTGTCTGTAGCGCTTAGGGTGGTCCTTATTTGTTGTCTTCAAGTTAGTATTTTAATGACAATGCCAAATTGTATCTGCCTTTGCAAGCTGAAATCGTCAACTGTTTGAGCATGTTGCAGAATTTCACCTTTACAATACCCAACAAGTATTACATTGTATTTGCATTTACATTTATGCATTTAGCAGATGCTTTTATCCAAAGCGACTTACTGTGCATTCAGGTTATAAATTTCCGTGCGCTGATTGGCCAGCTATCCGGTGCGTTGTGATTGGCTGAATACCTCAAGCGTGAGACGGAAATGTTACGCCCCTCACCGTATTGTGATAACGTGTTCCGGCGGGACGAGACTAAAACAATAAAACCCATTACAAACATGGGAATGCATTTGTTGCATCTAGTGGGGACATAATTACTGATTATAATGACTTGTACTGTCTTTTTATGCGTTGCTTTACATCGTGCCGCGTAAACTTTACCATATCTGCATTTGTGATTGGAGAAACGACAAACAACAAGCACTACTCTAACGTTACACTGCTCAAAAAACGCGTTTGAATCATCGGTAGTAGAAAAATACTTACAGGCTGTGAGTCAGAAGCGCCAGACTGTCCTTGCAAAGTTGGAATTGCCCCACTTTATAGAGACAGCCTTTGTGCAAGCCAGCATTGTAGGCTACTCTACTCCCAAGTTCAGGAAATAGTCCTCGGTAAAATGCGCTGTACACACTCGAATATTTGGGTTGAACTCTTCTGGAACTGTGTTGTAAATGTAACTTAACCACTGATTTCTAGTTGTGTCCTCTCTTGGAAGTCCAAACAAAGTACTATCTCTTTCACAATGAAACACACCGTCTCCAGGACATGGCGGCGGTGGCAGCAACAGCACTACAGCGAGAATAAAAATCACAACCCCTTTCTTTGCATAACGATTTTGGCAGTATTATGAAACTCTCCCCACACCGTGACGTAGATATGTGGGCGTGTTTAAATGAGCCATTTTTGGGGGGGTATGGACAAGTCTTAACTTTTATAAAGAATATCTCTTTGGTTTTGAGACTGAAGTCTTTGCAACTTCAGCGATCTTATCTATGCATGAACAGCTTGTAACACTCCAAAGAGAAAGGAAAACTTGAAATCACATCACATGACCCCTTTAATTAATCTGACTACATTACACGCATAAGAATATTATTTAGAAATAGTTCCTTAAAAGAAAAGTTAACCTAATAATGAAAATTCTGTCATCTCATTACAACTTTGTTTGACTTTCTTTATTTTGTACAACACAAAGTAGACCATGCTGGGGTCCAAACAACATTAAACTCCACCACATTTTCAAAAGTCTTATTTTGTGCTCCACAGAGTTGTGAGGGTGAGTAAATAAAGACAGAATTGTCTATTTTGGGGTAAATTAACCTTTGAAGGTAAGGACATTTTTAAATTTAATTGTAAGGTTGTGATTTGTTTAAGAAAATAGAAGTTTGAGACTTTTTGCAATTCGGGTTAGTACCATATTTAATGAGGCGCAAAACTTTTTAGATTCTTTTTAGATTAATAATTATACTTTATTTAAACATAACATAAATGCAGTAGAACTGGTCTCACACGGTCAAAAACGCACACACTCTTTAAGAGCACATGTTATCAGTCTCATAGGATAGAGTTTCCTTTGGTAAAGGCTCCAGTAGGCCTATGTCTCCGTCCCTGTCTTTGTCACTGCAGTGCGGCCCCTGGCCCCTAATGAGGAAACCTGCTACTCGGAGATAGAGATCACATTCACAGACCCAAACACACATACACATAATCTTCTTTCTCTCTCTCATCCAGCTCCCAAGCACCTCAGCCAAAAGACTGAGAGAGTTTGCAGCAGGGCGAAAGACTGCAGCAGGCGTAGAGGTGTGTGTGTGTGTGTGTGTGTGTGTGTGTGTGTGTGTGTGTGTGTGTGTGTGTGTGTGTGTGTGTGTGTGTGTGTGTGCAGGAGGAATGAGTGAGTACAGGAGGAACAGGACTGTCAGTAATACATAATGTATCCAGAGGACCACCGGGACTGCTGCACAAATAGGGGCCCAGGGACACCACCAAGGGGGAAAGAGAGAAAAAGAAAGAGCGAGTGATAAGGAATGAAAGGAGAAAGGGTAGTGTTCTGGTGGTACATGGTCTATTGAAAGCAGCCTGAAGGGTAATTGGATAGGGCAGGTAACCTGCGGATCCAAAAAAAAAGATAGCGGAGCGATGGAAGGTCATAGCTACAGGGGGGATAGGGAGGCCCCTTTCGGTGTGTGTGATTGGGGGTAATCTGATACACAGTGTGGCCAGGGGCCCTCGTGCTCATATATATATAAGCTTTCAAGACTCAATACAGCCCTTGCATTGAAATCCAAGATGGCGGACTGTATCATCACCTTGTTTTTCTCTCCCTTCAGGGTTGGAGATGTGCCTCATTAGATATTGTAGCATGTTTGTTGGGCTCCATCAGACACAGTCTCCATGTCTACTGTTTGCAGCCCGGCTTTTGAAGCCACATGTAATGGATTCCTAATCAAGATCTCAGCCTGAGCTGAAAAAACTGCCCGGGCTTCAGTGCATCTCTTCCAGAACAAAGACTGAATCACGCACACACAATTCTGGCTGGAATACGGTAGAATAAATAAACAAAAGGACTGAGATGTATAACAAGTAGAATGCCACATAAAAACATACTTATTATGATTTACATGCTCTGGTTCTCATTTCCTCTCTGTGAGTTTGTGTTGTGACGTCTCTAACGGCGGGTGTTTTAGGGTCAGTGTTCTGACCTCTCGCTGTGGATCTACTATTTGTTTCTCTAGCTGCCCACACACTTCACCTTTCAGCCCAAATGGAAAAGAGAAAGAGAGAGAGGAAAACACTTTGTATACTGCCTGCATTTTTGTCATGCTGCTACATGCTATCTCTCTCTGTCTCCTTGACAGCCTCCGCTCTCTCTCTCTCTCTCTCTCTCTCTCTTTCTCTCTCTCTCTCTCTCTGTCTCTCTCTCTATGCTCAGAGCTTTGGAGCCTTAGGGAGAAAAGGAGGAACATAGTTTTATAGAAATAAGAGAAGAAAAAAGAGAATGAGGGAAAACCTAGAGAATTTTTTTGGTTCACCATTCTTTACTCATTCCAAACTCACTCACTGAATAATTGTTTTATTTTTCTGTAGCAGTTTGATGTTACTTTATCCATTCTGTCTAAAGGTATGATAATTAGAGGCTATTAAATTCACGATAACAAAAAACAAAATAAGAGTAGCCCCTGGTCATCTTTAACAATTTGCCTAACAAAAAAGCTCTACGAACCTATTTGTCAACCCATCTTCAACTTTTATGAAGCAACATGATAACAGAATAAAAGACATCTGTCAGGCTTGATGTATGCAGTGACAGACATACAAATGGCACTTTTTGTTCAGAAATCTTACAGAATTCAGATTATTTAGGTGTATATAATTTTCTGTGTAAATAAATGTCAATGTGAATTTGATCCACCTCATTAGATGTAAATGTTATGGTGATAAAATTTGTAAAAAATTTCAATAACCATAAATTCTAAAGAAATCTCTGGGGTCAAACAAATGGAGTCACTGTAATATTTGCACAGTGCTTTGAGATCTGAGGTAAAAAGGCAGAGCGGGAGAGATTACAGGGGATGATGGGAAATAAGGATATGTATGTATATGTCAAATTTGATAGTTTGATGGAAATTCATACATTTACTCCCAGCCAAACATGTGTAAGCCTCTGATGTCATACTTGCACGATGAGAGGTAAATCACCAGTGCAGTGCTGATGACATCAAATACATTCTGCTTTCTTCTATTTCTGTTGCGTGATGCTTGATCTCGCTGTCTGATCTGGATTCAGGTCTTATCAGTCATCACAGACATACAGATCAGTGTTTGAACTTGTAAAGCATGAACATCAGCTGTGAGAGGGACCGCTCAAAGAAATTTGTCAAATTGAAATACTTTGTGTAGATGACAGAATTTGAGTATGGGTAAACTTACCTATTAAGCTCACCAAAATCTACATTGAGACATTTTTAGTGCACAAGATATTGGTTTCAGTACAAAAAGTTATGTTAAAATAAAATATGAATCTCTCAAACAAAAATATTTAATTTAATTTTAAATGACAAAAGTATTTCAATTAAGATATACATCATTAAATTCAAAAAGTCTGGCTGTGCATAATGGGTACATTTTTGTACCCTTAAAGCACACCCCTGTTCCCATTAAGCTCACATCATGTTTTATTAAAAATATTGTATATTTTAAGGAATTTTTTAAAGAATAATTGTAAAAATATATATATATTTTTTAAAGGTACAGTCAATCACAAAAACAAACAGAACAACACTAAAATCAAGCAACAAGGCATTCCTGTCTATCAGTTATATATTCATAACGAAGTGCCATCCAAGCACATTGCAACATCTATACTAGTCCACTTTCAGCTAAGTAACACATTCAAAAATCAAATAAAACAAACCAATAAAACATTTAATTCATGTGGATGAACATATAAACTAACCTCGTTATGAAACCTCTTTTTAAATGGTTGTTAACTTATCTATATTCTCTTAAAGCTGGAGAACATTACACGATTTTCCCCCTGATTTTCCTCAGATTTACAGTCCGGAGAAGTTGATGCTAGTTGCCAAATTTCAGAGCCAGTCTGCAGATTTGAGTTGACAGAATCCATAGATAATCGATTAACTTAACTTAATGTGACAACCATCAGTTAATATGTAAAGTCTGTTTATGAAGTATTTACATAGACGTTCAATGTGGAAGAGCTTAAAGCACACTGAGCTTAATTAGAGCAGAATAAATGTTTTATATATTTCATGTAATTTTTATCAAAATTACAGTATTTTGCTAAATAAATAGTCTAGGTCATGTATTAAGTTCATACATATTTTAATATAAACAACTATTATTCATAATATCTATTACATTATACCTTTTCTTACTGATGTCACACTGAAGCTGTGTGATTTCGACAGTCGTGTACCCTTTAAGCTCACCTTAAAATAAAATGAAATCTTTACAATTTACAGCACTGTAAAACCACAGACCAGCAATAAACTGTCAATGTATAATATTATGGATGTAAAAGTACAAGCTAGTAATGCCTGTGAAGTAGTATATAAGCGTAGCACACAATCTTATACAGCTAGTCAGCCAACTGTAGCATCTGCGCTGTGTTGCTAAAACTTTCTTTTGGATCGAATGGTATTATTTCCCACATCCAAGTTACAGGTTATAATATGCAAAAGTCTGAACATTAATCTCTTACTTTTACAGTAATTAGTGAAACTCACCCAAAATAAAGACTTAAACATCTAAAAAAAAAAACACACACATTTAAGGGGCTACTCTTTTGGTGAAAGTTTTTAGACCGCTTTCAAAATGGCCGCCAGACAGTGTGAACACATAGAGACTCATATCTCAGTGGGCAATGATCTGATTGACTTGAAATTATATACAAACACATCAATTGGGTAAGACAACAAGCAGGGTAATATATTTTTTAAATAATCTGATCTCAAAAATGTAAGTGTGCTTAATGTGTACGTTTACTCTAGTTCTTTTCTGAGTTATGTTATAGGGGTCATTTTACTCTTTCTTTTCATTTGTTGCCAACTAGATTTTATATTTAAAATGCATTTAAAGTACTATAATTATATGCTTTAAAAAAGCTTAACATTTTTCTCAGGGTTTCAGATGCTACATGTCTAGTTTCTGCAGTTTTCGAGACAAAAATTGGACGATTTGGGAAGATATCCAGTCAGACTCAGTTAACACCTTTGAATAAAACATGATATGAGCATGAAATCTAGAAAATAGAAAGCTCTGTTTAAAATGAGTGTCTGCACATGGCCAGTTTTAGTTATGTTGGTGAGTCTGCTCAAACCCAAAGCTAGCAAAATCACAGTATGAAATCATCCATAATTCTCTTCCATGCAAAATGGTGAAGCAGTCAATGTAAACAACATGAACCAGAAAATGAAAATCCAAACGGAAATGCATACAAACAGCAAATGTAAATTGTTTATGTTGTGTTAAGCTATAGAAATGGTACCGCTCAACCGCTAACTACAAGCATTTGTTCTTGTTTCCATAGGGACATCAGCATGAACAACATCACTGAGCTGCCTGCTAATGTCTTCAGAAACATGCCCTATCTGGAAGAGCTGTGAGGATGAGTTCTCTTTTCTCTCTCTTTCACTATTTCCCCTCATGCTACGCTTTCGTTTTCTTATATATGCTTGACACCTTTTTCAAACACCGGCATTGAAAGATTGTCTATGGAGCATCTCCACGATGATTTGAGATTATCTTTGGCTCATTCTTGAATGTTCTTGTCTATTTTGAGATTTTGAAATGTTTATAGAACTGCAGAAACAACTTTAAAGCTAAATACACATGGCATCCATTAAATCGCTGCTGGTCTCAGTGTCAGCTTGTTGGATTACGTGAGCTCCATTGTCTTCATTTCTGTTGATAGCCGCCACATTGTGTCAGTGTCCATTTTCTTGAATTCAATTCTGCTAAACAGTGTTGCTCATGTCGCCTCAGATTGCCAACTATCATTGAAAATGAAAGATTTCTAGACACTTTGACTCTGCAATCACTGTTAATAGTTTAGTGCTGTTAAATGAGGCTTCATTGCGACAGAAGATCCACTCAGATGAACATTCAGTATAACAGCACTAATTCAAGTATAACATGAATTGACCTTTCGCAAAGACCCGCCCCATTTAGTTACATCACGGAGCAAAGAGGAAACTGACAACGTGCCAACAGACAAGACAGAGCAGGTTACTTTTGGTATGAAACAAAGTCTCCGCTTTCAAATGTTTTTTATTTACATTTTTGACATTCAAATAATAAATAATACATTGTGTGGCTCTATAATGTGTTGTGATAGATCTCTAGTGCCTCAGTTCAAGCGGAACGTGAACCATTAATCTCTTCCTCTTTACTAGTTATAGCACAAAATAAACATTCCACAACCGCGGAAAGCAGTGTTCATTTCGTTGACAAATTATTTTTGTCATAATTCTCATCAATGTCATTTTCTCACCAACGAAAATGAGACTATAACTAAATAAAAACCAATGCATTAATGACAAAAACTAAAACGATAATATATTCTCAATTTCGTCATTGAATAAAAACGAGACACAAATTGGACGATTTGGGAAGATATCCAGTCAGACTCAGTCAGGACTGGTGTCTTATGCAGTAGTTACATACATTTGCATTGTACCGTCTTGATTTAACCGCGGGAAAGCGCGGTGCTGTTGCGTGCTCTACAGGCTCGTGCAAGCAGCGCTTCAGACTGTGGGCTGTAATCAATGAATATCACGTTCATGCCAAGCGATTGCTTATAAAGTAATTTTGGTGAATTATGACAATGTTTACTATACGATGTTAATATGGTAATATGCTTTAGACAGTTGTAACTAATAATGCATATTTTATCTGAACTTGAATGTGAAGCGTCCACAGTGCAGACATTTCAAAATAAGAGTCACAGTGCATTTCAAGCTTTTTTCCTGCTCATTATTTAAATTAATAAAAAAATTATAATAACAATTTAACAAAACGCTATAGATTTTAGTGGACTAAATCTACTGTAGATTGTCGACTAAAATTGTATGATATTTATTCGACTAGAACTAAAACATTTCAGATTAATAAAATGTGACATGTTGCATTTTCGTGAAAAGATTATGACTAAAACTAAATAAAAATGTTCTGTCAAAATTAACATTGGCTTAAAGATGTCAGTACACACCATTTCTCAAGTTAATCTGCTCTCCTGTCTGGTTTGTTTGTTGGACAAAAATTGCGGCTTCAGCATTATGATTGGTCAGATTGCCAGTTTGTCAGTCAAACTCCCTACGAAGTGTCAATTAAGCCGTATACAATACTGGCACATAATGTTTATTATTTATTAATAATATAACATTCAAATAAAAAAATGTATTAAAATTACGATAAAATAATTTACAGACCAACAGCTACACAGGGCAGATAACATCTAAGTGATATCAGGTACCCGCGCTTCCAGACTGCTGAAATGACCAGCTCCCAAATTCTGCTCCCCCTCGCTGTTCGCTATTTTCCTCTCTTTTCCTTTTTTTATTCGTTTGATTGGATTGTGTTTTCTTACCCTCGTGTGTCTTTCATCCACTCCAATCTCCTCAGCTCTCGTTCCCAAACAGTTCTCCAGTGCTTTGTCAAAGGCCAATTTGCTTTTCAACGCTTTGTGAGAAGGAATGCATGGTAGGAAAAAGGAGGGCAAAACAATGGTTTCCGTGACAACTGGAGTTTTCCGAAGCGTGTGTTATCTGGGAATGGGGTGGGGGGTGTGCGAGGTCTCCGGGACCTGTACGGCACTGTATTGTGCCAGATGCTCTTTGTCAGGTTGCTCATGGTTCAGTGGTCACAAGGGGTGTGGTTAATCACGAGGGTCAGGAGTTCACTTTCTGGGCTTAAATTTATTTTTAAACACACCCTGGACTGTTGTAACCACTCAGCAGCTACATTTACATTTACATAAGATCTTCAAGTAGCCTATATCCATACAAAAATAGTAAAGAAATTGTTTTAACCCTTTAAAAGAAAAAAACGATATTGTTTAAATTAAAAATGTCATAAAAATACCTTGCAAAATTAAAAACCTAATACTTTTGTAATTAAAATGTTAATGGAATTTTAATAAAACATGCATGTGCATAATTTGGAGGAAAAAATATGTGCTAAATTGATCTGATTAAAGCGATTTAAAAAAAATCTGGTTATGTTGTGCTTGTTTGTAAGGCTGTGTAATTTTGCCAAACTTCTGTGATTTATATCACTATATAGTAATAATAATAACAACAACAACAATAAGTCTAATTCTAATTATTATGATTATTACTACTACTACAATTATCTACTCAATAAAAAAATAAAAATATTACTATTGTAACTTTTTACTGTACAACGATCAAAACAGTATTTAAGAAAATTATTAATATTATTATTATTTTTAAATTAAAAGTATAACATTTTTATTTTATTTTATTTTCCAATATTAATCCATCAGACTTTTATTTTGACGGAAAATCGCCAGGAGTCCTTTAAGCTTTTCTTTTGTAATAAGTTCTTTCATTACAAGTAGATGGTTGGCAGATGTTACATTTCCAAATGCATGTTGAAGTGAGACAAACTCAGAGATAGAGTTCATGTGGAGCATGTAAAGTGCTATGTATAAAAGTGTGGGTGTCCAGAAATAAGCTGGCAGATATTGCCTTTCAAAAGTAGTTCTCATGCAGAGATGAAGGCATAAAAGATCACCGTAAGCAGAACACCTATTTACAGTATGTATTTAGCCTGACAGTGCAGCAGCAGTGATGTGCTTGTGTGTGTGTGTCCTGTGACAGCACAGTGGAGAGCCAAGAAGAACATTCTCTGCCTCAGAGTCACGCAGTCTTTAATCATAACCACACACACACACCCTCACCTCTCTCTTCAAACATATCCACCCCCACTGACAGATACAGAGCTGTCAAATATTAATCCTCTCTAGATCTGTCTGTGTCTCTGGCTTGATAACTATTGTATGTGCGAGTATGCCAGAGATTGTGTCTGGTTGATTTTCTTGTATTTAAAGGAATAGTTCACCCAAAAATAAATATTCTGTCCTCATTTACTCACTTGTTCCAAAACTATGAGTTTTTTTTTCCTGTTGAACACAAAATAAGATATTTTGAAGAATGTCTGTAACTAAACAATTCACGGTAGCCATCGACTTCCATTGTATTTTTTGTTGCCAACATTTTTGTGAATATCATAAAAATACATACAGATTTGGAATAACTATTTCTTTAAAGGTCCACTTATGTTTTTTCTCATGAATTTGTGTGAATTTTTTTGTAATCCATTACAAAATATCATAATTTTGTATTATGTATGCCAGTGGCCTAAAGTTGCTTTATGATGAGATATAAAGGCAATTATTTTAATGAATGTAGGTCTGAACTGAAAGTATGTTTTAAACTTATGTGAAAGTGCACCATTAAAGCTCTTGACCTGGGAATACAATTTCACCATTCAGTCTATGGGTTCCAAATGTTGTCACTTGGACCAATCTGAATCCAGCCTGGCTGGATGTGTCCTAAACAATACAGTAGGACAATTTGACATTACCTTATAGGATGTATTTCATTGCATTGCCTTACTAGTTCATTTGTAATTTGTTATAGGTAATTCTGTCTTGGCTGAACTCTCCAGGAGGTCACATGACAGTTGCCTTGCTCACTGAAGTGGTTACTAAAGCTACACGCTGGAGTAGCGCTACACAGATTTGGCAACACACTGACCACATAATGAGACTTAGATTAGTTCCAGACAAATAAAATCAGGGGTGACATCTCCCCTCCTAATGCATCAGACTGCTGAGTAGTGACAATGAGTGTGTGTTTAAGAATCCACCCATGGAAGCCTGGCCAAATCTGGTGTCTTTGAGACACAGCCAAACGTGGATCGTGGACAGCAGTTGATTGAGTAATTTGGGGTTTGTGTCGTGGTTGTAGAGAGACAGATATTCTGTCATAATTGTAACTTTTTAGTGTCCCAGCAGTCTTTTCTATCTCTCCTGTGTTTTCTCCCTCCATTCATCTCCTTGTGTGTGGCAATATTTCAACACTTAAAAGCAGAACCCCTATGATCCTGCGGACTGATAAGCCGCCCCTGTCATGTCCTCACCATCATAATTCCAGCTGTATTATCCAGTGTCTCTTGTTGTTTTCCCCCCTCTCTTTCCTTTTTCTGCCTGTTTGTCTTTCCTCCAGGTCTACAGGTGAATAAGGGAGACATGGTGCCAAAAGATAGTTGTCCACATGTATACTTTGGTATTATGAAGAATGTAAGTGTGTGGTAGAGAGAAGAATGACTGTAAAAAGAGGGATATTTTTACCCTAAAAGGTGCATAATTAGTTTTTCTCCAAGAAGTCCTTTATTCATCTTAGCAGCAGTTGCTCGGTGTTCAAATGCTCCCTGGATTTTTTTGCCAGTTCTCATTATACTAAATTTCAGTTTCGTTTCGTTTTTGTTTTGTTGTGCTGTCGTTTTTGTTTTGTTTGTCATTTTGTTTGTTTTGTTTGTCATTTTGTTTTACATCAAAGGCAGCAGACACAAAATAATATAAAATTGCAAGCTATTAAGTCCTTCAAAGATTCACAAAGTTGAAAGATTTCAAATCTGTTTATAGAAAAATGGGTTTAGATGATAGTCGTTGAAAAACAAAATTACTCAGTGAAGCTTGATATTGACAGAAGAATTCGTTGAAGACTTTCCTCTCAGTTTGTTTACTTCCATACACGGGTGAAGCAATAGTGAGGATGGACATTGCATGTTTTTTTTGTTTTTTGCTGCATTTAAATAATCACAATGCAAATGATTTATTTGTATAATATATTTAAATTTGATTTATTTATCTAAGGGGCAGTTAACACATCCTGATGCAGTAAACATCTAGATAAATGTGTGCAGTCCAGCACTTCCTGTGATGAGAGGGCCAAATGGAAGGCTTTCTGCTCTTTCTCTCTCTATTTCTACTCCTAACAGATCGAGAGAGAGATGATAAGAGAGTTAGAAGAGTGTGAGAGAGTTCTCTGACTCCAGTTTCAGTGGATGATAAATTTGGTGTTAATCTCTCGGGCCTGATTTGGTGAAGTTATGTGGACCCTCTGCCTGCATTACCACACACAAACACTCTCGCACACCAGTAACGGCACATGCAGCAGTGAAAAATGCATGTATGCAAACAATTTACATCCTAGCATGTATTGTGCAGTACAGCTTAACCTGTGTACTGTGCATGCCTTCACACACCATGTGAAATTCTGACTCAAGATGTCCACTTGATTCTCTCTGAATAGAAGGTGTCAGGGTACGTGTTGTCCAGCCCAAAACATATCTGTACAATCAGAGCTCATCAACTCCACAGCATATTCATTCCAACCATCACATTCTGACACATCCTTAGGTATTTGTGCTGCCCAGTCAGACAGAGAGTCTGGAGAGGCTTTTGCCAACAAAGAGCAAGTTAGCACTTCAGGAGAGAGCAATGCTTATCAAACACACTACTGTCAGCACCACAGATATCAGCTGCTGTATATATTGTTTTCCCTCACTAAGCCTGTAGTAGAGCTGGGCGGTATGACCAAAAATGTATATCACGGTATTTTTCTAAATTATACCGGTTTCACGGTATATGACGGTATTTTTTTTTCCCATGGATGACCGGGTGTTAACCACATTTTCCACTGACTGAGGAAAAACTGCAGTAGATTGACTTAGAATGCCATATTTTAGTGTCATGATGAGTGAATATTGTAAAAAAATCCACACTAAATACAGGGGTTAAAGCAAAAAATATTTTGACTGTAAATATTTCCTCGGCCAAACCCCATTCCACAGCCATACGGCTACATTCACACACACAGTTTAAGAGCTGTTTTTCTTCTTGCAATCAGGAGTGCTTGTCCTCCTAATTTACAATATTTAGGAGCGCCTTCTGATCAATAATAAAAAAAATCTGATAAAAAATGAGTCTTCCGAACACGGTGACATTTGACTCCTTAAAATGACTTACAGGGGTATTTTCTTTTTACCTTTGCAATGGCATAATTTTCATCTATGTCAAATAAAAAAATGTATGTTTATAAGCTTTTTAAAATGTATATTTAAAACAATATAATAAGTACAATACGACAAATAAGTTACTAATCATGAAATTAGTATTAATAAAAAAATGTATTTGTACTACAGAGGTGGCACAGAAGAACACAAACGTGGCTTGTACGTACATTTTCAGACATTTAATGAGTCTCAGGGGTGGCATGAGTGCAATTAAATTCATAGATTCATGTGGACATTAATGTTTTAAATATAAATGAGCTTTTAGAGATGCACAACGGCTCAGCTGTAACTTTATTTGGAACTATTTTCATTGATGATATAGAGCAAAATCATGCAGTACTTGTTTATTGATCTGTTGTATTAAATCAATATATCACATTTGCAAACTTCCCTTATAATTATTAAAAGCTGTCACTCTCCTTATCGTGATCTGTGGGCGCAGACATTGAGAGCGCATGAGTGAGAGCACGTGCAAATGTGATGCATTCTGTCAGAACCTGCGGGAATGAGTATAATTATTATTAATAGCAATCCCGCGCCGAAATTCAAGTTCTGCTCTGTGTTCTCTGCTAAGAACCCGACTGTAAATGATGCAAGTGGCGTTACTATGTTATCAGTGAGAAACTGCAGCCGAGGCGGGGATGATTTTTGGTGTGCCGGCAGAACAACAACAGTGCGCTACAAGTTTCTTTCCCCTCAGTAATCCCTGATAACGTTTAAATGGAGTGAACACGGAGCAGTTTCTCCGTGAGCGGGAATGTAATACCCGGAGTGGATCCAGAGCGGAGTGATTACAGAACGCTTAGAGCGGAGAGAGGAACGTGCTTTAATCCACTCCAGGTTTTGATCACACCCCCCTCAGCAGACTGAATACACCTCGTCTTTCCTTCATTTAAGACCTATTCAAGCTAAAATTAAGACCTCTATAACACTATTTGAGAAATGTAAGCGTATTTACGGTCTTAAAGTTATGAAAAGTGAATTTAAGAAGGCGGGAACCCTGCAATTGACGGGAATCCGTCGTGTCGACGGAGAACTGTTGTGTGTGAGAGCCGCGGGAGCTGATGCAGCGGACGGTGGATATTTGTTGTGGAAGACTTCTCTCTCTCATCACATTCTACTAGTGCTTCAGTTTCGGAACTTTCACGCTTAGTAACACATACATCTGTATCCTCGCCAAAATGCAAGAGTGAAAATAGAAACCTCTGTAACAGTGTCGCGTTCCGAATGTTATTTAAATGACACCGGTATTGCGGTATTTTAAAAATTCATATCATAAGAAAAATAAACACCGGTATTCGGTATGAACCGGTATACCGCCCAGCACTAGCCTGTAGGCTGTTTATGATTTCCAAGCCACATGGCAATTGACCCTTTGCTAAGCTATGCCCTGCTTGGTTGCGTTGCTAATGTAGACAAGCTTTACAGAATGTCTCATTGATGTGAAACTGGAAATTTCTGTAAAAACAAAATTTTAAAATGATATTACAGCTCTTTCCTAATTTAAAGGGGCCATTGGATACACATTTTCCACAAGTTGATATGATTATTTTGGTTCTTAATGAAAGTCTATAACACACTTTGGTTAAAATTTCTCAATGATAGTGTAAAATAGTGTTGTCACGATACTGGAATTTCTAACCCGACACGATACCTTGAAAAATATCGATATTCGATACCATTTTCGATACCAGGAGAGAAAAACTGCCACAACATTAAGGGGTCAATTATTATTATTTTTTGATAAATATAACATGACAATGAGGTATATTTTACATGAACAAAAATGTCTTGAGGTAGTGCACTTGTTCAAGGTGTAGTGTCTAGTGTAGGTTGTGAGTGTGTTGTTTTGATGCAGGTCGAGTCTCATCTTCTTTCTGGTGCTACAAGAAAATGCCAAACTTTAATAAAACATTTATTTTATTTTATTTTTGACCACACTTTTAAAATGAACTGAACTATCTAACTAATCGTAGAAATTAAGTTAATGGTAATAGATATTTGTTAACGTTAGTTAACATGAATAAACAATGAAAAATACTTCCAAAACATTTATTAATCTTAGTTAAAAGTATATTTAAACTAACATTTACTAATACATGTACTAATTAAAATCCAAAGTTCTATCTGTTAATATTTTTTTTCATTGGACCAGAGCGAACATGATCCGTTGTATTTTTATTACCTACTGTTATCAAAGATTAAAATATACTGTAGCAAATGCATTGCTCATCGTTCATAAATGCTGGTTAATACATAATATTATTTTATGAACAGATTTTAATGCCGGATTCACATATCACCGCAAACGTGCGTGCATCACACGCGAAAACAATGCTCACTGGATCGACATGAAGACAAATTGCAGAATTTAAGTAATGCTTTTTTTAATTAAGTTAAATGAGCACAAGTTAATTTACATTTGACAACAGTTAAAGTATTTAAAGATTCACAGTTAAAGATTCCTCAGTCAGATTATATTAACTTTAATAATTACGGTGAAAAAACGAGACAACACTCATATCAGGTTTGATCGTGCGCACGCGTCCGGACCGGTTTCAGGTCTGTGTTTGTATATCGGGCTGTTAGTGGCGCGGCTACAAACACAGTTAAAGTGATTAGTAATGAAGTTGGGCTCAGGTTGTTGTGCTGTGGGATGTGTTTCACATACATACATTTATTTGAGGCGACCCACCACAATATCAAAACTTTTCCAAAAGGCTTTGTTGAATAACATGAGCACGTAATGCATGTTTAAAAATTAAAACGAGGCGCAGGTGTTTTTATATCACTGTATTTTGAAGGAACACTGTCTTTAGGAAATGTTTGATGTCATTTTCATTTCATCTTGCATGTTATATGTCTGATAAAGCAGCGTTTATGCGCTCAGTTTACAACCGTTACAGGGCGCAAACCTCTAACGTTAACATTACGTTATTTCTCCCGCTTTTAAGCATCTCCTGCTGACAGAGTTGATTTGCATTTTAAGAAGTCCGTCCAAGTAGTAATCGCTGCATCTCAGTCCGTCTGATTTAAGAAAAACATATTTTGCTTGTTAGAAACAAGCCGCACTCACCATCTTTATATTCACTTCACTTTTGCTATTTAACCAGAGCGAATGAGACGAGACACGTGACAGGCACTGCGGTCACGTGTGGTGTTTGTCAACGCGCCTTTGGAGAGAAGTGAAAGTGACAGCTCGGCTAGGATCGAAGTATCGATACTTCGGGAAATTAGTATTGGTACCGTTCAGATATTTCAGTATCGATATTTATCGAAATATCGATATTTTTGACAACACTAGTGTAAAATATTTTTTTTGCCTGGTAAAAACAGCTCTGTTCACAGCGACCTGTTTCGGTGTATGTCTCTTTAAATGCTAATGAGCTACTGCTCACCCCGCCCTTCTTTTCTGTGATGAGCCATTCTCATGAGACTGTAAACTTTAGCCGCATTCGTCGTGGAACTTGCTAACTAGCACATAATTAGAAAAGGTGATTTGCAAAGATTCATAAAAAAATTTATATTTTGTAGGTTAAGCTGGATCACAAATGATTTGCGTGAACATAGATGCATTTAGGTAGATCGGGGACACATTCCAACAAATGTAATCCACTGTGTCTTCAGCAGCTCTGATGTCGGGAGTA